>JAZAYU010000004.1:15642956-17056932 GCA_038501625.1 Corbicula japonica | reverse complement strand
TAATGAAATGAAGTTGATTGTTTGCTTTCCGTGAGCAGTTTCTAGATAAGAGCTGCTGTTATGAACAAGGGGGAGATAACTTCAACAATGATTAATAATGTGTGTATGAAATCTGTACAAAACTTCAGTTCCTTTTTCAAATCTGAATAAGGAATAAGGAACCAGTTCCCGTTTCCTTATTCGAATCTGAATAAGAAATAAGGAACCAGTTCCCGTTTCCTTATTCGCGCGAATAAGGAACTGGCAAATATAATGAAATATGGTTGATTGTTTGTTTTCTCCGAGCAGTTTCTAGATAAAAGCCATTGTTTTTAACAAGGGGGAGATAACTTTAACACTGATTTATAATGTTTGTATGAGATCTGAACAAAAAACTTCAGTTCCTTTTTCGGATCTGAATAAGGAATAAGGAACCAGTTCCCTTTTCCTTATTCGAATCTGAATAAGGAATAAGAAACCAGTTCCCGTTTCCTTATTCGCGCGAATAAGGAACTGGCAAATATAATGAAATGTAGTTGATTGTTTGTTTCCTCCGAGCAGTTTCTAGATAAAAGCCATTGTTCTTAACAAGGGGGAAATAACTTTAACACTGATTGAACATGTGTGTATGAGTTCTAAACAAAAAACTTCAGTTCCTTTTTCGAATCTGAATAAGGAATTAGGAACCAGTTCGCGTTTCCTTATTCGAATCTGAATAAGGAATAAGGAACCAGTTCCCGTTTCCTTATTCGAGCGAATAAGGAACTGGGAAATATAATGAAATGAATTTGATTGTTTGCTTTCCGTGAGCAGTTTCTAGATAAGAGCCGCTCTTATGAACAAGGGGGAGATAACTTCAACAATGATTAATAATGTGTGTATGAAATCTGTACAAAACTTCAGTTCCTTTTTCAAATCTGAATAAGGAATAAGGAACCAGTTCCCGTTTCCTTATTCGAATCTGAATAAGGAATAAGGAACCAGTTCCCGTTTCCTTATTCGAATCTGAATAAGGAATAAGGAACCAGTTCCCGTTTCCTTATTCGCGCGAATAAGGAAATGGCAAATATAATGAAATATGGTTGATTGTTTTTTTTCTCCGAGCAGTTTCTAGATAAATGCCATTGTTCTTAACAAGGGGGAGATAATTTTAACACTGATTTATAATGTTTGTATGAGATCTGAACAAAAAACTTCAGTTCCTTTTTCGGATCTGAATAAGGAATAAGGAACCAGTTCCCGTTTCCTTATTCGAATCTGAATAAGGAATAAGGAACCAGTTCCCGTTTCCTTATTCGCGCGAATAAGGAACTGGCAAATATAATGAAATGTAGTTGATTGTTTGTTTTCTCGAGCAGTTTCTAGATAAAAGCCATTGTTCTTAACAAGGGGGAGATAACTTTAACACTGATTGATAATGTGTGTATGAGTTCTAAACAAAAAACTTCAGTTCCTTTTTCGAATCTGAATAAGGAATAAGGAACCAGTTCCCGTTTCCTTATTCGAATCTGAATAAGGAACCAGTTCCCGTTTCCTTATTCGAGCGAATAAGGAACTGGCAAATATAATGAAATGAAGTTGATTGTTTGCTTTCCTTGAGCAGTTTCTAGATAAGAGCTGCTGTTATGAACAAGGGGGAGATAACTTCAACAATGATTAATAATGTGTGTATGAAATCTGTACAAAACTTCAGTTCCTTTTTCAAATCTGAATAAGGAATAAGGAACCAGTTCCCGTTTTCTTATTCGAATCTGAATAAGGAATAAGGAACCAGTTCCCGTTTCCTTATTCGCGCGAATAAGGAACTGGCAAATATAATGAAATATGGTTGATTGTTTGTTTTCTCCGAGCAGTTTCTAGATAAAAGCCATTTTTCTTAACAAGGGGGAGATAACTATAACACTGATATATAATGTTTGTATGAGATCTGAACAAAAAACTTCAGTTCCTTTTTCGGATCTGAATAAGGAATAAGGAACCAGTTCCCGTTTCCTTATTCGAATCTGAATAAGGAATAAGGAACCAGTTCCCGTTTCCTTATTCGCGCGAATAAGGAACTGGCAAATATAATGAAATGTAGTTGATTGTTTGTTTCCTCCGAGCAGTTTCTAGATAAAAGCCATTGTTCTTAACAAGGGGGAGATAACTTTAACACTGATTGATAATGTGTGTATGAGTTCTAAACAAAAAACTTCAGTTCCTTTTCCGAATCTGAATAAGGAATAAGGAACCAGTTCCCGTTTCCTTATTCGAATCTGAATAAGGAATAAGGAACCAGTTCCCGTTTCCTTATTCGAGCGAATAAGGAACTGGCAAATATAATGAAATGAAGTTGATTGTTTGCTTTCCGTGAGCAGTTTCTAGATAAGAGCTGCTGTTATGAACAAGGGGGAGATAACTTCAACAATGATTAATAATGTGTGTATGAAATCTGTACAAAACTTCAGTTCCTTTTTCAAATCTGAATAAGGAATAAGGAACCAGTTCCCGTTTCCTTATTCGAATCTGAATAAGGAATAAGGAACCAGTTCCCGTTTCCTTATTCGCGCGAATAAGGAACTGGCAAATATAATGAAATATGGTTGATTGTTTGTTTTCTCCGAGCAGTTTCTAGATAAAAGCCATTGTTTTTAACAAGGGGGAGATAACTTTAACACTGATTTATAATGTTTGTATGAGATCTGAACAAAAAACTTCAGTTCCTTTTTCGGATCTGAATAAGGAATAAGGAACTAGTTCCCGTTTCCTTATTCGCGCGAATAAGGAACTGGCAAATATAATGAAATATGGTTGATTGTTTGTTTTCTCCGAGCAGTTTCTAGATAAAAGCCATTGTTCTTAACAAGGGGGAGATAACTATAACACTGATTTATAATGTTTGTATGAGATCTGAACAAAAAACTTCAGTTCCTTTTTCGGATCTGAATAAGGAATAAGGAACCAGTTCCCGTTTACTTATTCGAATCTGAATAAGGAATAAGGAACCAGTTCCCGTTTCCTTATTCGCGCGAATAAGGAACTGGCAAATATAATGAAATGTAGTTGATTGTTTGTTTCCTCCGAGCAGTTTCTAGATAAAAGCCATTGTTCTTAACAAGGGGGAGATAACTTTAACACTGATTGATAATGTGTGTTTGAGTTCTAAACAAAAAACTTCAGTTCCTTTTCCGAATCTGAATAAGGAATAAGGAACCAGTTCCCGTTTCCTTATTCGAATCTGAATAAGGAATAAGGAACCAGTTCCCGTTTCCTTATTCGAGCGAATAAGGAACTGGCAAATATAATGAAATGAAGTTGATTGTTTGCTTTCCGTGAGCAGTTTCTAGATAAGAGCTGCTGTTATGAACAAGGGGGAGATAACTTCAACAATGATTAATAATGTGTGTATGAAATCTGTACAAAACTTCAGTTCCTTTTTCAAATCTGAATAAGGAATAAGGAACCAGTTCCCGTTTCCTTATTCGAATCTGAATAAGGAATAAGGAACCAGTTCCCGTTTCCTTATTCGCGCGAATAAGGAACTGGCAAATATAATGAAATATGGTTGATTGTTTGTTTTCTCCGAGCAGTTTCTAGATAAAAGCCATTGTTTTTAACAAGGGGGAGATAACTTTAACACTGATTTATAATGTTTGTATGAGATCTGAACAAAAAACTTCAGTTCCTTTTTCGGATCTGAATAAGGAATAAGGAACCAGTTCCCGTTTCCTTATTCGAATCTGAATAAGGAATAAGGAACCAGTTCCCGTTTCCTTATTCGCGCGAATAAGGAACTGGCAAATATAATGAAATATGGTTGATTGTTTGTTTTCTCCGAGCAGTTTCTAGATAAAAGCCATTGTTCTTAACAAGGGGGAGATAACTATAACACTGATTTATAATGTTTGTATGAGATCTGAACAAAAAACTTCAGTTCCTTTTTCGGATCTGAATAAGGAATAAGGAACCAGTTCCCATTTCCTTATTCGAATCTGAATAAGGAATAAGGAACCAGTTCCCGTTTCCTTATTCGCGCGAATAAGGAACTGGCAAATATAATGAAATGTAGTTGATTGTTTGTTTCCTCCGAGCAGTTTCTAGATAAAAGCCATTGTTCTTAACAAGGGGGAGATAACTTTAACACTGATTGATAATGTGTGTATGAGTTCTGAACAAAAAACTTCAGTTCCTTTTCCGAATCTGAATAAGGAATAAGGAACCAGTTCCCGTTTCCTTATTCGAATCTGAATAAGGAATAAGGAACCAGTTCCCGTTTCCTTATTCGAGCGAATAAGGAACTGGCAAATATAATGAAATGAAGTTGATTGTTTGCTTTCCGTGAGCAGTTTCTAGATAAGAGCTGCTGTTATGAACAAGGGGGAGATAACTTCAACAATGATTAATAATGTGTGTATGAAATCTGTACAAAACTTCAGTTCCTTTTTCAAATCTGAATAAGGAATAAGGAACCAGTTCCCGTTTCCTTATTCGAATCTGAATAAGAAATAAGGAACCAGTTCCCGTTTCCTTATTCGCGCGAATAAGGAACTGGCAAATATAATGAAATATGGTTGATTGTTTGTTTTCTCCGAGCAGTTTCTAGATAAAAGCCATTGTTTTTAACAAGGGGGAGATAACTTTAACACTGATTTATAATGTTTGTATGAGATCTGAACAAAAAACTTCAGTTCCTTTTTCGGATCTGAATAAGGAATAAGGAACCAGTTCCCGTTTCCTTATTCGAATCTGAATAAGGAATAAGAAACCAGTTCCCGTTTCCTTATTCGCGCGAATAAGGAACTGGCAAATATAATGAAATGTAGTTGATTGTTTGTTTCCTCCGAGCAGTTTCTAGATAAAAGCCATTGTTCTTAACAAGGGGGAGATAACTTTAACACTGATTGAACATGTGTGTATGAGTTCTAAACAAAAAACTTCAGTTCCTTTTTCGAATCTGAATAAGGAATTAGGAACCAGTTCGCGTTTCCTTATTCGAATCTGAATAAGGAATAAGGAACCAGTTCCCGTTTCCTTATTCGAGCGAATAAGGAACTGGCAAATATAATGAAATGAATTTGATTGTTTGCTTTCCGTGAGCAGTTTCTAGATAAGAGCTGCTGTTATGAACAAGGGGGAGATAACTTCAACAATGATTAATAATGTGTGTATGAAATCTGTACAAAACTTCAGTTCCTTTTTCAAATCTGAATAAGGAATAAGGAACCAGTTCCCGTTTCCTTATTCGAATCTGAATAAGGAATAAGGAACCAGTTCCCGTTTCCTTATTCGAATCTGAATAAGGAATAAGGAACCAGTTCCCGTTTCCTTATTCGCGCGAATAAGGAAATGGCAAATATAATGAAATATGGTTGATTGTTTGTTTTCTCCGAGCAGTTTCTAGATAAAAGCCATTGTTCTTAACAAGGGGGAGATAATTTTAACACTGATTTATAATGTTTGTATGAGATCTGAACAAAAAACTTCAGTTCCTTTTTCGGATCTGAATAAGGAATAAGGAACCAGTTCCCGTTTCCTTATTCGAATCTGAATAAGGAATAAGGAACCAGTTCCCGTTTCCTTATTCGCGCGAATAAGGAACTGGCAAATATAATGAAATGTAGTTGATTGTTTGTTTTCTCGAGCAGTTTCTAGATAAAAGCCATTGTTCTTAACAAGGGGGAGATAACTTTAACACTGATTGATAATGTGTGTATGAGTTCTAAACAAAAAACTTCAGTTCCTTTTTCGAATCTGAATAAGGAATAAGGAACCAGTTCCCGTTTCCTTATTCGAATCTGAATAAGGAATAAGGAACCAGTTCCCGTTTCCTTATTCGAGCGAATAAGGAACTGGCAAATACAATGAAATGAAGTTGATTGTTTGCTTTCCGTGAGCAGTTTCTAGATAAGAGCCGCTGTTATGAACAAGGGGGAGATAACTTCAACAATGATTTATAACGTGTGTATGAAATCTGTACAAAACTTCAGTTCCTTTTTCAAATCTGAATAAGGAATAAGGAACCAGTTCCCGTTTCCTTATTCGAATCTGAATAAGGAATAAGGAACCAGTTCCCGTTTCATTATTCGCGCGAATAAGGAACTGGCAAATATAATGAAATATGGTTGATTGTTTGTTTTCTCCGAGCAGTTTCTAGATAAAAGCCATTGTTCTTAACAAGGGGGAGATAACTTTAACACTGATTTATAATGTTTGTATGAGATCTGAACAAAAAACTTCAGTTCCTTTTTCGAATCTGAATAAGGAATAAGGAACCAGTTCCCGTTTCCTTATTCGAATCTGAATAAGGAATAAGGAACCAGTTCCCGTTTCCTTATTCGAGCGAATAAGGAACTGGCAAATATAATGAAATGAAGTTGAGTGTTTGTTTTCCCTGAGCAGTTTCTAGAAAGAAAACCGTTGTTCTGAACAAGGGGAGATAGCTTCGACAATGATTGATGATGTGTGTATGAAATCTGTACACAAACTTTAGTTCCTTTTTCGAATCTGAATAAGGAATTAGGAACCAGTTCGCGTTTCCTTTTTCGAATCTGAATAAGGAATAAGTAACCAGTTCCCGTTTCCTTATTCGAGCGAATAAGGAACTGGCAAATATAATGAAATGTAGTAGATTGCTTGTTTTCTCCGAGCAGTTTCTAGATAAAACCCGTTTTTCTGAACAAGGGGGAGATAACGTCGACAATGATTGATAATGTGTGTATGAAATCTGTACAAAAACTTCAGTTCCTTTTTCGAATCTGAATAAGGAAAAAGGAACCAGTTCCCGTTTCCTTATTCGAATCTGAATAAGGAATAAGGAACCAGTTCCCGTTTCCTTATTCGAGCGAATAAGGAACTGGCAAGTATGATCAATTGTAGTTGAATTTGTTATTACCAGATCGGCTTTTAGGTATAATCCGTTGATCTGAATATTGGTTATATGACTTCAACAATGATAGTTATATGTTTGAGAAAGCTGTTCTGATTCTGATACAATGTACCTCAGTTCCTTTTTGGAATTTTAATAAGAAATAATTATGGAACTAGTTTACTTACTCTGTCGTATAAGGAACTGACAACTATTATCTTATATAGAGCACATTCGCCTTCTCTTCTTGATTTGTCTCATTATCGCTAAACAATCAACAAAGGAGATATAATTTCTTTCAACAGTTATTTCGGATACGTTAAGAAAAAAAGGTACAACACTAAAACAGCTAGTAATAAAGGGGCCTGTATAAAACGCAGCTTTTAACCCAGCCAATATAAACATATAGAAAATACGCAGCTTTTACGCATAGAATATATAGGGAAAAAGTGTGAATTACTCTGCAGTTAGGCATTTTTTGGAAAATAAGTCAAAATGTATTTTGATAAGAAAAATGGCTTATGTATCAATCATAAATGAATGAAATTATTAATAAATATATGAATAAAATTGATATTGTGATTTATTAACGTGGTCGTTATTTTGACTTGACCACCGAAAAGAAGAAATAACTGCAATAAGTAGTAATCTTTTTTTAAAAGGAGGGCGGATTTCAAAGAATTCTTTTTAAAATGAAAGATCAGGGAGATATTATTATAACTATTAATATGTAGACAAAAAAGTCGCTCCTGCTTTCTCACACAGGGCTTGGGACCCAACGATGGTGCATTTGGTTATTTTGCTTTTGTTCTTTTAAGCCTAAACTTATATTGAAATGCTGAAGATATGTTGTGATATCGAAATTTAAAGCAAAATATAACATCAAGTTTATTTCTTTTCCAAAAACAAAAACAAAGAAGAATGAACATTGCAACATGCAGCTATCAAAGTAGAATCAACTGTAACAACCTTCACATGCATTTGACATAAGGAGGAGTGAATAATCAACACTCTTACACAAATCAACAATTGTCAAAACACATAACCATTTGTATACGGTTGATTATTGATACATGTAATATATACATGTATAATGACAGTTATGTGTGAATTCATTTTCATAGCAAAAAAGGCTTACTGTAGAAGATTTGGTTTAGTAATATATATGTTCAGTAATAAATATTTTTAATCTTTTTTATTTCTTAGAATGACAAACATGAAAAGCTTAACCATGTTTTCTTGTAATTTTTATTTAACTATCCCACCTGAACCACTCTGGCTAAACTTTAGTAAAACACAAAGTAAACAAATTGTGAGTCGAGTGCAAAACAGTTAAACTGCATTTTTTTATACAGCTACAACTGTTTTGCACTGTACAATATTAAGTTAGGTTTTTTCTACATCATTGTTCTTTTTTTAAATTCTGTCTCAGAATCAAGGCTACCTCCAAAAGATGTTGGAACGAAACATGCTAAATAAATTATATTTAAAAGAACCAGAAATTTAACAAAAAGATGTTTTGTTCATGTTATCAAAATACTGTTAATTACTGATATTCATATTTCACTTAATGAACCAATTTAAGTTTAAAGAAGATATTAACCATTGGATATTGCTGTCATCAGCACCATCTAATCTAGGTCTACATTTGCCATCTGATCAAGATGTACACTTGCCATCTGGTCTGGATCTACACTTTGCATTTTGTGATACATTGGGTTATTTCTGAACAAGAAGTGAACAGTGTAGACATCAGATCGCACAAATTTGCAAGCTGATCTGGATAAACACTGTTGCATATATGCAATAAACCCATATGTATATTGAGGGAGTAAACAGTTAATTGTCATGAAATTTAAAAGATCGCATACTGGCTTTTATCTTGTTTAGATTTCCCAATTTCGGCTACCAATTTGGAATGCCTTTAGTCAAGTTCAACTAAGATCATATTACATGTTACGAGTTATGCTCTCGTCAAGAATATATCGAAAAGAGAAGTTAAAAATTATAAGGAACAGCAGAGGTTTAAGTCCAAACAGTTGATGATAAGACATATTTAAAGTATAAACCCCATTTCTGTTATAGAATACTGGTATATAACTAGATGGGTGTTCAGTTGAACACTTGTATCGCCCTCTGGTACAATGTCGGAAAAAAATGCAAGTTCAAAACGGGGCATAACTCCTTTTTGGCCAAAACAACTTGTCATCATCACAAGTATGTCGTTTTGAGCAAAATAATTTAAAAGTTTCATGAAGAAATGTTGAGAAATGGCAAGATTATAGCCAACATTAAGTTTTCATGCCAACATACAAGTACAAAAAGGGGCATAACTCCAACAAATGTGACCTTGACCTAAAGAATATGGCACTATCATGAGCTTTTTGTCATATGCAATATAATTTATTTAATTTAAGAAATGATAAGAAATGGCAAGGTTATTGCAAACGTTAAGTTTTCATGTAAAAATCCAAGTACAAAAAGGGGCATAACTCCATCAAATGTGAACTTGACCTAAAGAATTCAGCATCACCATGAGCATGTTGTCATAAACAATATCATTTGAAAGTTTCATGAAGAAATATTGAAAAATGGCAAAGTTTTAGTCAATGTTATGTTTTCAGGTCAAAATCCAAGTACAAAAAGGGGCATAACTCCATCAAATGTGACCTTGACCTAAAGAATTTGGCATCATCATGAGTGTGTTTTCATAAGCGATATAATTTGAATGTTTCATAAAGAAATATTAAGAAATGGCAAAGTTATAGCGAATGTTAAGTTTTCGTGATGGATAGATGTACAGACAGTCTGAACGAACAGACAAAGCGATTCCTATGTATCGTCATTTCTTTGAAAGGGCGACACAAAAAATGAGCTTTGGTGAAAAATCATAACTTTGATTTGATTTGGTTATCATGACCTTTAACGTAGTGATCTCAATATCAGTAGGAATCATTCTCCAATCAAGGGCTTTCAACACACGAGGAGTGTTGACTGTAGGCATAAACAATGTCCAGCTATTGTCCAGACAAACTTTGCCATTTGTCATATTTGATCATGTGACCTAGACCATCGACTTAATCACATTACCCAAGTATCACTGACTTTAGGACAGCTGCTGTCATCCTGAAAACAACAGACACCTGGATGGATGGACAATGCCCTAACTTAATGCGTCCCATCTTAAGATGCACTCTGTACAATATAAATTGTATATATAAAAATAGCACATCAGCCATAACTCATGCAAATTTAGGCCAACCACAACATTCCTGTTACATGGCCAGAAGCCCTTTGTTACATTAGTTTGCCAAGTTTCATTAAAGCCTTTGCAGACATGCAGGAACAGCGCACAAACACTTAAAAGTGACTGTAATACCAGGGACAGTTACTGTTATCCAATTAATATGAGAAAGTGAAAACTAGCATCTGACAGATAATCATGTATCATTCAGACTAGAGGCATTAATGTCACCCGGTTACAGTTAATAGAGAAACCACATGGCTATACTGTGTATCCCTTTTTTTGTCTAGAAATTCAATTTGAACTTGTTTTCATAATTCTTTATTCTCAGTAACATTTTACAATTAAATACAGTCATCCATGTCAAGGGGAATGTTTTAACAGTCTGTTTCTAGCTGCTCTTTCCTTCTCACAATTCATAAATCTGAAAATGAAAACATTTAAATTAATAATAAGGAAATAATGTCAGTACATATGAGCCAGTCTTCAAATTGTATTAACTTCAGTTTGAAGATAAACCAATACTGATATACATCTACATTATCAAGTAAATGATGAGAGGAAAATTATTTCAAATAACCCTGTTAATTCCTTAATGTACCATATTTATTAAACTGAAAAGGGGGTTAACAATAAAATTTTTTTGGAAGAGAATAACTGTTTCAGTTGGCATTTATAGATTAACATTTAAAAATACATCTTAAATTTAAAAAACCCATTCACTATATTAATTATAAATAAGCACTGGCATTACTTAGCAGTTTAACGTTGTTAACAGAGTTAAATCATTAAGCTCAGGGCTATTCCAAATAGTGAAATACACGTGGCTTTACTATTATTGCCAAAATTTAATGGAGGCAAATTGTTTGATGACTCTGTAACACATTTCTATAAGAATTATTATACAAGTTAAATAAATAAATATTGCACATGAGAGATTTTTCATGTATTACATTCATTATTTATATTGAAGGAATGACAATTAACAAAAGAGTATTAATAATGAAATTTAACCCTTTACTCCATGCGATCTGGCTGTTGTTATTCACAGATGGACAGTGTAGATCAAGATCAGCCGATACATATAGAAATTGTCTGATCATGATTTACTTTGTTTGCTGTTTAATTCATTAGGTTGTTTCTGATTGAAATGCGAACAGTTTAGATCCTGATCAGAAGCTACAGATGTGCCAGCTGATCTGGATATACGAAGGTTGTCCCAATAAATCGTAGACTATCTGAATGAAAAGAAAACTACTGAACACATATTTATGCAACTTTCACAGTTAGTTAAAACATTAATTGGTAATTTGTAGATGAAATATCAAAGAAAAATAGACTACCATAAAGAAATTGGAAACATTTTAACAATTCGACCTGTCGACCAGCGGCGCACATCGCAACGTCATTAAAATGCTCACACAGCATACCGTTACTCCTTCCTGAAGTACTCTTCAGCATTTTGATAAACTCACTGTGTCTGATCACCGGACTATTAAATAAATTAATGTAACACTCTGTTACATTATTTCAAGAATTTTGTTGAAGGCCAAGCTTTCTGATCTTGTCAGAGATCTGAGATTTGCGACCTATGAGCCTGAAAGTACACAACGTCTACCAGAGCAAGGTCTAGTGAGTACGGGGGATGACTGATTCCGAGTATTATTTCCGTTTCGCCATGCGAAAACTTTCTGTGCCACTTTTGTATACTAACGCTCTAGAAATGAGAATGCTTTTTAACTTGTTTTTATTCCTTAATCGTGTCTTTTGGCGTCAATTCGCTTTTATCACAATATTGGATGATCGAAATGTGCGCCGCAGCTTCTTCAAACGTCGCGATTTTTATTAGAAGTTAATATTTACTCATTAGCATGAAACCAGCACTACTCTTATACAAATTATGGCAACTTTTTGAAAGTTTGCATATTGATTTCAGAATTATCACCAGTTAAGGCAACATTAACAATTAGCCGCTAAAATGGCACTGTGTAATGTATTAACTGTTTAAAGTAAATTATTGAATTCAAAATCATGGCGCTTTTTGACGTGCGTCGCCAATCGCTAGCTCGGTTTAATAAAGTGTGTGTAATTTCTTTATTTTAAAAGATTTTTCGTTGAAATTCAGCATACCTGTTACCAAATGATGTCTTAACTAACTGTGAAATTTGCTTAAAGATGTGTTCAGTAGTTTTCTTTTTATTCAAAAAGTCTACGATTTATTGGGACAACCCTCGTACACTGTATGAACATGCGACAAAACCTGTATATAATGAGTAAAGTGTTATTATGTGCGTTTTTTTTTAGAATTTCTAGACATACATGTAAGTGACTGTTAAAAATTAAATAAATAACAGTACTGTTGAATTACTGAAAATTTCAATCAATCAAACTTAATTAATAATTTTACAATGAATCATATATTTTTGAGAAATATCAACCACATACCGTAAATTGGTTTATTTTGGCCTTGTTTAATAATTTGCCTAATTGGCCACCATGATGAAAAGGCCAAAATTAAACACACTAAAATATGTCACAGGTGAAAATTCAGCCTATTTAGTGCAAACACAACAACAATACAGATTGACTTTCACACGTCATCGACGGTGACCACTATTTATCGCTTATCAAACCAACCAGATAAATCTCATAATTTTTAATTTAATTACTGTATTTCATTCAGTTTGTTGGATTATTGTGTGCTGCAATAAATGTTCTGAAAATGTCGATCTTAAAATATTTTATGCATTACACGTGACAAAAAAACGTATCTGTGTTTATTTTTTGCCACACCATGATAAATGGCCAAAATTAAACTGCCCAAAATAAAACACAGGTATTATGGGGCAAAATGGACAAAATATCGCGACGCCAAAATATCCCAATTTACGGTATTGAGGTCACTTAAGTTTTAGAAACATAAATGATCATCAGAAATACCTTGGAGTCAATAAAATGTTCGTCCATGTACATAACCAGATCTTGTGAATTAAACAGCAACTATAATAAGGTCAGCTGCAGGGAGTCATCCTTCCAACTGTCTTTTCTTCTTAACTGAAGTAAAAATTTAAATACAAGATACATATACTATATAGGTGTTAATAAAACCACCAGTCATTGCAATTAAAAGTTTCAGGTATGCTATTATGTGATTCCAATCTTCCAATCCTAAACTTGTTTTTGACACAACAAAGATGTAAGGAAAATTAAAGACATCAGTTTCATGACAGGTTTCATAGTTAGTTTCCAAAGACCATTTGAATTGATCAGACAAACTGATTATTATGAAATAATTATTATAATTTTACTGCTTGCTGCTGTTGTTTCTAGATTATTTTTAAATCAGTGAACAGAAGATTAGAACTGTCAACTGTATGTGTAAGCTGGCACATCCATGCCGTCTGATCAGGATCTGCACTGTTGGCTTTAAGCAACAACAACAACAACAACAATCACATTTATTGCATTAAACACAAAGTGCTTATAGCAAACACATACATATTAAGTGGTAGACATTTATCTGAGAGGCATAATTAAACTAAATGTTAACAATTTAATTTTCAAAATATTATTGTCTTTCTTTTACAGCTGAAAAAATAAACTTCGCAATATTATACATAGTTTCATAGTTAAGATTGCATAGTTAACGGGACCAGTGCAGATCCTGATCAGACGAAATGCTGAATGATGAATATTTCTCCGGGACAACCTATTGTCAGGTCAGAATGTTCTGCTACAACCTAGCGATGAACATATTACCACGCTTTAAGACGATTATTTTCTTTTCACACCTCATCACCTTCATAACACTATGGTGTACAATTCATTATTCAGAACGATCATTTAACCCATTGACCCCACCCCTATCAGGCTGATCAATTGCACTGCTCACATTATAATTTTTGACATTGCCAGATAAAATTATGTTTGAAAAAGCCAATTATAACAATTTATTGTTTACAAGACCGATTTTCAAATTATGTAAACACTTATAATCCTATTCAGGCTATTTGTTATATACCTTGTTTTCAGTGTTGTACTTTAACTTACCGGTTATTTCGGGTACTACTAGAGTGCGAAAAGAAGTTCTTTTCGCGAAAAGAAGAAATAACTGCGAAAAGAAGGCATATCTTTTTTATTTGTTGACCGATTTTTAAAATTTCTTTTTCAAATTAAAGATCATGAAAAAGTACATAAATAAACGTTATTTCAACATATTTCATGAAGATTTATGCCGGGAAATGGTATTTCATTAAACGCGGTCGCTAATTTAACCGCCCGAAAAGAAGAAATACATGCGAAAAGAATGTATATCATTTTTATTTATTGACCGATTAAAAAAATGTTTTTTAACAGTTTTAAAGAAATATCAGGAAAGTACATGAGTAAACATTATCTTTTATAATATTTTATTCAAAATTCTGCCGGGCGATGGTAATTAATTAAACGCGGTCGCTAATTTGACCGCCCGAAAAGAAGAAATACATGCGAAAAGAAGGCATATCTTTTTTTATTTATTAACCGATTTTAAAAAATTCTTTTTTAATGAAAGATTAGGAAAAATACGTTAAATGCCTTTATATTTAGTTAAGATGAGTGTCGTTTAGTAATGAATTCATTGAACGCGGTCGCTAATTGACCGCCCGAAAAGAAGAAATAACTGCAAAAAGACGACATTTCATTTTAATTTATAGCCTGGTCAATGCAACTATTTCCAACACAAAATTGCCACATAACTATTAACATTTAAACATTCTTTCGCACTCGGGGCTTGGGACCCGACGATGGTGCAGTTGCCTATTTTGTTTTTGTTCTGCTTTAATTTATATGTCTTAATCTAATATTGAAATGCTTAATTATTAAACTGTGCTCGCTAATTGGACCGCCCAAAAATGGTTATTCATTGACGGATTTTAATTATTTATTTTTAAATAAAAGTTCAGTTAAACGTTCATAAGATAGCAGTTCCTTTTATATTTGATTAAGATTTATGCCAAGAAAGAGGAATTCATTAAAAGCGCTCGCTAATTTGACCACCCGAAAAGAAGAAATAATTGGTTATTTATTGACGGATTTTAACAATTTTTTTATATACAAAATCAGGTAAACGATCATAAGATACCAATTTGTTATATTTAATTAAGATTTATGCCAAGAAATGAGGAATTCAATAAATGCGCTCGAAAAATTGACCGCCCGAAAAGAGGAAATAACTGCGAAAAGAAGATATAACTTTTTGTTTGTTCACCGATTTTAAAAATTTCTTTTAAAACGCGATATCACTTAACAATACATGAGATCATAACTGTTTTTATATTTAATTAATATTTATGCCGAGAAATGAGGAAATGAATAAACGCATTTGCTTATTTGACATCCCTAAAATAAGAAATAATGCAAAAAGGAAAAAAGAAAGATCGCTTATTCAATAATAACAATTAAACATTTACAAAAATAAAACTTGAATCATTGATTAATGTGAGAATTACATTTTGTTAGTTCAAAAGTTATGACAACACATATAATTCTAATAACAGAACATATTATTCATAGTCACAAAATTGCATTAAAATTGTAAACGATGGTTAATTTGCGAATTACATTTTGTTAGTAATAATAAGAACACATTCACTTAACCAATGTTCAAACTACACCGATCATATTTTTTAAATTTCTCAACGTGGATTCGAGATATACTCTTCAAAGTTGAAATATTATAAGATACATCATTTTCACGTCTTTTTATGTAATAATCATTTAATTCTCTACACGCATTTAAAAACCATTGACATTTTATTACGGTACCTAGGGGTCAAAACAAAAGTCACAAAATTTTCTGTAGCGGGTATATTCTTCGACAACGAAAATTCATATATTCATATCTCCTTGTTTAAATATGAATTTTTAAGTAATTTAAAGCAATTCTTTGCGATTTTGCAGTAATGCGGTTGCTTAGTTGTTACACAGAAGATCTTTCAGCCGTTTTTGGCCGGTTTCAGTATATCTCTGGATCTACACTCTGTTACCGATTTGCTACTTGTGTTTATCCACAGTTAGGTCTACACTCAAACTGTGTGGGTGTGAAGGGTGATTTGGATCTACACTGCTCGCATATGGGACATGAGCTGTGAGTATGTCTTAACTTGTTTAATTGTTATTATCAAAATATTAGAAATCAGATTATATAATTAGCAGATGACCGGCACGTGGCATATGCTTAACACTTGGATACAAGTAGCGCTTGCACCGCAGGAATAATGTGATAAGTGTGGCATATGACGAATTGCCGTATAATCTGGTTAATGAATTGCAGAAGGGACGTTTTGTAAAAAAAAATAACAGCATGTAAATTTAACTTTCAAGAGTAGCAGAAATTAATCAATTTAATTTTCTTTATTTGTAAAATAAATAATTAAAGTCACAAATCAGAACACAAAATTTCAGAATTATACAAATGAACATCATCCTATGATAATACATGATTATTATCATATCAACAATGATTTACCCATCGGGTGGAAACTTTCTATATTGAATATATTGAATATTAATATTGATGAAGTAAAATAAATGAAGAAATCAAATACAATTGTGCGTGCTTATTGTGTCATTTACTTATATCTGAATTTAGATTGAATAACTTAGTCTACAAGTGTCAGATAATGGCGGCATTGCCCTTTTTAGATTGTTTTTATTATTATCGAATTTAAGAGATGCATATCTAAGAGTAATGTTCAATTTGTTGTTGTTGTTGTTGTTGTTGTTGTTGTTGTTTTTGCAAATGAGGAGAGATTATTTTCCAATCCACTGACTTTACGTGATAAACTTTCGTTCTTTGGTTTCAGAAGTCAGGATCACCTTCAGTCAAAGCCACAAGATTTATTAATACAGCGAGTGGTAATTTCATTTGATGTCAGAAGAAGATAGACATAGAACATAGAACAAAACTTCTTTCTATGTCTTTCTAACATATAATTAGGAGATAATATTTGATTATACATAATTAATAACTTAACATAACATGGGTAATATATAACTTATTTCCATGTAACTGTTTGCTTATATTCAATGCAAATAAGTGTACTAATTCAACAATTATATTAAATATTTATTTTGTTTGTTATTTTGTCGCTTCATTGGAAAGCACTGACTCAGTATTTAAGAACAACCAAACGAGTGACCGCACCGGCTAGAATTTAAAAAAAGTATTCTTCTATCGCAGTTATTTCTTCTTTTCGGGCCGTCAAATTAGCAACCGCGTTTAATAAATTAACATTTCGCGGCATACATCATAATAAAATAAGATGAATGAATGTTTTCTAATGTGTTCTTTCCAGAACTTCCAATAAACAATATTTTGATTTCAAATCGGCCAATAAAAGGAAAATATATGCTGTCTTTTTGCTTTTTTTCTTCTTTTCGGGCGCTGAAGTTAACGATCGTGTTTAATGGCTTTCTCATTTCTAGACAGAGATCTTAATTAAATACAAAAAGACAAGTCCTCTAACTAATTTTTTATGATCTTTTATTTAAAAAAGATTTTTTTAAAGGTGTCAGGTTGGTGCAACCTAGAACCTTGTTTAAAACCCCAGTGGCAAATTGTTTTGCCACTGACCGTTCCAAGGCGGTAACACCTCGTCTGCTGGATGTTACCATTCCTGATATGCATATTTCACTTTTTTTCAATAAATAAAAAAGTTATGCCGTCTTTTCGCAATTATTTATTCTTTTCGGGAACTCATATTAGCGAGCGCGTCCAATGAATTCCTCCTTTCTTAACAGAAATCTTAACTAATTATTCCTGATCTTTAATCGAAAAAAAATCAAATCGGTCAACAAATAAAAAAGATATTCCTTCTTTTCGCATGTATTTCTTCTTTTCGGGCGGTCAAATTAGCGACCGCGTATAATGAATTACCATCGCCCGGCAAAAACCTTATTAAATTATAATGAATTATTACATACATATGTATGTTTTCCTGATCTTTTATTTGAAAAAAAAATTTCAAAATCGGTCAACAAATAAAATAGATATGCCTTCTGTTCGCATGTATTTCTTCTTTTCGGGCGGTCAAATTAGCGACCGCGTTTAACGAATTACCATCGACCGGCATTAATCTTACTGAAATATGATGTATAAATGTTTCCTTTTGTATTTTTTCCTTATCTTTCTTTTAAAAGGGAAATTTTTAAAATCGGTCAACAAATAAAAAAAGCTTTTCCTTCTTTTCGTAGTTATTTCTTCTTTTCGGGCGGTCAAATTAGCGACCATGTTTAATGAATTACCATCGCCCGGCAAAAAATCTCAATGAAATATGACAAATTCATTTTATCCTATGTACTTTTTCCTTATCTTTCATTTGAAAAAGAAATTTTTAAAATCGGTCAACAAATACAAAAGCTATTCTTTTTTTCGCATGTATTTCTTCTTTTCGGGCGGTCAAATTAGCGACCGCGTTTCATGAACTACCATCGCCCGGCATAAATCTTATTGAAATATCATGACTTTATGTGTACTCATGTATTTCTTCCTGATCTTTCATTTAAAAAAGAAATTTTTAAAATTGGCCAATAAATAAAAAAGATATTCCTTCTTTTCGCAGTTATTTCTTCTTTTCGCGAAAAGATCTTCTTTTCGCACTCTAGTAGTAGCGGGTTATTTCACGTGTTTTCTCGGACAGCAGGGTCTTGAACCCAGGAGGAATGAAGTTTAATGATCATTGTCCTCTATTATTATATTATCTACATGTAGAAAACGACGGAAGTTTAATCAAAATAGCTAAATTAAAGAAATTTCAGTTTCATGGAAGTCGCCATATTTTGTGTTTGACAGGTGCGCGCTAAAAACCTCGCGCCCGGAAACGGCTGTTTTTAGACTGATCGGGACCTAGGTCTTTATGAAACGCGTTTGTCACATTCGTAAATTCTTTCGTAAATGGGTATCGCAGTTTACGATACGACACTATCGTAAATTCTTAATGAAACGCAGCCAATATTTGTCAGTTCCTTAAGTTCCTTATATGACAGAGTAAGTAAACGGGAACTAGTTCCATATTTCTTATAAAGATTCCAAAAAGGACCTGAGGTATCAGAATCAGAACAGCTTTCTCACACATAAAACTATCATTGTTGAAGCTATATCACCTATAGTCAGATCAACGGATTTACCTTAAAGCCGATTTGGTAATAAAACATTCAACTAAAATTGAACATATTTCCCAGTTCCTTATTCGCTCAAATAAGGAAACAGGAACTGTTCATACAACTTTTCTCCACATTGTTCAGAACAACGGGTTTTATCTACAAACTGTTTTGAGAAAACAAACAATCAACTACATTTCATTATATTTGCCAATTTAGATTCGAATAAGGAAACGGGAACTGGTTCCTTATTCCTTATTCAGATATGAAAAAGGAACTGAAGTTTTTGTACAGATTTCATACACACATTATCAATTATTGTTTAAGTTATCTCCCCCTTGTTCATAACAACGGCTTTTATCTAGAAACTGTTCGAAGAAAACAAACAATCAACTAAATCTCATTATATTTGCCAGTTCCTTATTCGCTCGAATAAGGAAACGGGAACTGGTTCCTTATTCCTTATTCAAATTCGAATAAGGAAACGGGAACTGGTTCCTTATTCAGATTCGAAAAAGGAACTAAAGTTTTTGTACAGATTTCATACACACATTATCAATCATTGTTGAAGTTATCTCCCCCTTGTTCAGAACAATGGCTTTTATCTAGAAACTGCTCGGAGAAAACAAACAATCAACTACATTTCATTATATTTTCCAGATCCTTATTCGCTCGAATAAGGAAACGGGAACTGGTTCCTTATTCCTTATTCAGATTCGAAAAAGGAACTGAAGTTTTTGTACAGATTTCATATACACATTATCAATAATTGTTGAAGTTATCTCCCCCTTGTTCAGAACAACGGGTTTTATCTAGAAACTGTTCGGAGAAAACAAACAATCAACTATATTTCATTATATTTGCCAGTTCCTTATTTGCTCGAATAAGGAAACGGGAACTTATTCCTTATTCAGATTCGAATAAGGAAACGGGAACTGGTTCCTTATTCCTTATTCAGATTCGAAAAAGGAACTGATGTTTTTACACAGATTTTATACACACATTACCAATCATTGTTGAAGTTATCTCCCCCTTGTTCAGAACAACGGGTTTTATCTAGAAACTGCTCAGGGAAAACAAACAATCAACTGCATTTCTTTATATTTGCCAGTTCTTTATTCGCTCGAATGAGGAAACGGGAACTGGTTCCTTATTCCTTATTCAGATTAGAATAAGGAAACGGGAACTGGTTCCTTATTCCTATTCAGATTCGAATACGCAAACGGGAACTGGTTCCTTATTCCTTATTCAGATTCGAAAAAGGAACTGATGTTTTTGTACAGATTTCATACACACATCATAATTCATTGTTGAAGTTATCTCCCCCTGGTTCATAACAACGGGTTTTATCTAGAAACTGTTCGGAGAAAACAAACAATCAACTACATTTCATTATATTTGCCAGTTCTTTATTCGCTCGAATGAGGAAACGGGAACTGGTTCCTTATTCCTTATTCAGATTAGAATAAGGAAATGGGAACTGGTTCCTTATTCCTTATTCAGATTTGAAAAAGGAACTGAAATTTTTGTACAGATTTCATACACACATTATCAATCATTGTTGAAGTTATCTCCCCCTTGTTCATAACAACTGGTTTTATCTAGAAACTGTTCGGAGAAAACAATCTATCAACCACATTTCATTATATTTGCCAGTTCCTTATTCGCTCGAATAAGGAAACGGGAACTGGTTCCTTATTCCTTATTCAGATTCGAAAAAGGAACTGATGTTTTTGTACAGATTTTATACACACATGATCAATTGTTGAAGTTATCTCCCCCTTGTTCAAAACAACGGGTTTTACCTAGAAACTGCTCGTAGAAAACAAATATTCACCAACATTTCATTTTATTTGCCAGTTCCTTTTTCGCTCGAATAAGGAAACGGGAACTGGTTCCTTATTCCTTATTCAGATTCGAATAAGGAAACGGGAACTGGTTCCTTATTCCTTATTCAGATTCGAAAAAGGAACTGAAACTCTTGTACAGATTCCATACACACATTATAAATCATTGCTGAAGTTATCTCCCCCTGGTTCATTACAATGGGTTTTATCTAGAAAGGGTTCGGAGAAAACAAACAATCCACTACATTTCATTATATTTGCCAGTTCCTTATTCGCTCGAATAAGGAAAAGGAAACTGTTTCCTTATTCAGATTCGAATAAGGAAACGGGAACTGGTTCCTTATTCCTTATTCAGATTCGAAAAAGGAACTGAAGTTTTTGTTCAGATTTCATCACCCATTATCAATCATTGTTGAAGTTATCTCCCTCTGGTTCATAACAACGGGTTTTATCTAGAAACTGTTCGGAGAAAACAAACAATCAACAACATTTCAATATATTTGCCAGTTCCTTATTCGCTCGAATAAGGAAACGGGAACTGGTTCCTTATTCCTTATTCAGATTCGAATAAGGAAACGGGAACTGGGTCTTATTCCTTATTCAGATTCGAAAAAGGAACAGAAGTTTTTGTACAGATTTCATACACACATTATCAATCATTATTGAAGTTATCTCCCCCTTGTTAATAACATCTGGATTTATCTAGAAACTGTTCGGAGAAAACAAACAATCAACTACATTTCATTATATTTGCCAGTTCCTTATTCGCTCGAATAAGGAAACGGGAACTGGTTCCTTATTTCTTATTCAGATTCGAATAAGGAAACGGGAACTGGTTCCTTATTCCTTATTCAGATTCGAAAAATGAACTGAAGTTTTTGTACAGATTTCATACACACATTATAAATCATTGTTGAAGTTATAGCCCCCTGGTTCATAACAACGGGTTTTATCTAGAAACTGTTCGGAGAAAACAAACAATCAACTACATTTCATTATATTTGCCAGTTCCTTATTCGCTCGAATAAGGAAACGGGAACTGGTTCCTTATTCCTTATTCAGATTCGAAAAAGGAACTGATGTTTTTGTACAGATTTTATACACACATGATCAATTGTTGAAGTTATCTCCCCCTTGTTCAAAACAACGGGTTTTACCTAGAAACTGCTCGTAGAAAACAAATATTCACCTACATTTCATTTTATTTGCCAGTTCCTTTTTCGCTCGAATAAGGAAACGGGAACTGGTTCCTTATTCCTTATTCAGATTCGAATAAGGAAACGGGAACTGGTTCCTTATTCCTTATTCAGATTCGAAAAAGGAACTGAAACTCTTGTACAGATTTCATACACACATTATAAATCATTGCTGAAGTTATCTCCCCCTGGTTCATTACAATGGGTTTTATCTAGAAAGGGTTCGGAGAAAACAAACAATCCGCTACATTTCATTATATTTGCCAGTTCCTTATTCGCTCGAATAAGGAAAAGGAAACTGTTTCCTTATTCAGATTCGAATAAGGAAACGGGAACTGGTTCCTTATTCCTTATTCAGATTCGAAAAAGGAACTGAAGTTTTTGTTCAGATTTCATCACCCATTATCAATCATTGTTGAAGTTATCTCCCTCTGGTTCATAACAACGGGTTTTATCTAGAAACTGTTCGGAGAAAACAAACAATCAACAACATTTCAATATATTTGCCAGTTCCTTATTCGCTCGAATAAGGAAATGGGAACTGGTTCCTTATTCCTTATTCAGATTCGAATAAGGAAACGGGAACTGGTTCCTTATTCCTTATTCAGATTCGAAAAAGGAACAGAAGTTTTTGTACAGATTTCATACACACATTATCAATCATTATTGAAGTTATCTCCCCCTTGTTCATAACATCTGGATTTATCTAGAAACTGTTCGGAGAAAACAAACAATCAACTACATTTCATTATATTTGCCAGTTCCTTATTCGCTCGAATAAGGAAACGGGAACTGGTTCCTTATTCCTTATTCAGATTCGAATAAGGAAACGGGAACTGGTTCCTTATTCCTTATTCAGATTCGAAAAATGAACTGAGGTTTTTGTACAGATTTCATACACACATTATAAATCATTGTTGAAGTTATCTCCCCCTGGTTCATAACAACGGGTTTTATCTAGAAACTGTTCGGAGAAAACAAACAATCAACTACATTTCATTATATTTCCCAGTTCCTTATTCGCTCGAATAAGGAAACGGGAACTGGTTCCTTATTCCTTATTCAGATTCGAATAGGGAAACGGGAACTGGTTCCTTATTCCTTATTCAGATTTGAAAAAGGAACTGAAGTTTTTGTACAGATTTCTTACACACATTTTCAATCATTGTTGAAGTTATCTCCCCCTTGTTCATAACAACGGGTTTTATCTAGAAAGGGTCCGGAGAAAACAATCATCTGCATTTCATTATATTTGCCAGTTCCTTATTCGCTCGAATAAGGAAACGGGAACTGGTTCCTTATTCCTTAATTGCTAGAATAAGGAAACGGGAACTGGTTCCTTATTCCTTATTCAGATTCGAAAAAGGAACTGAATTTTTTGTACAGATTTCCTACACACATTATAAATCATTGTTGAAGTTATCTCCCCCTGGTTCATAACAACGGGTTTTATCTAGAAACTGTTCGGAGAAAACAAACAATCAACTACATTTCATTATATTTGCCAGTTCCTTATTCGCTCGAATAAGGAAACGGGAACTGGTTCCTTATTCCTTATTCAGATTCGAATAAGGAAACGGGAACTGGTTCCTTATTCCTTATTCAGATTCGAAAAAGGAACTGAAGTTTTTGTACAGATTTCATACACACATTATCAATCATTGTTAAAGTATCTCCCCCTTGTTCATAACAACGGGTTTTATATTGAAACTGTTCGGAGAAAACAAACAATCAACTACATTTCGTTATATTTGCCAGTTCCTTATTCGCTCGAATAAGGAAACGGGAACTGGTTCCTTATTCCTTATTCAGATTCGAATAAGGAAACGGGAACTGGTTCCTTATTCCTTATTCAGATTCGAAAAAGGAACTGAAGATTTTGTACAGATTTTATACACACATTATAAATCATTGTTGAAGTGATCTACCCCTCGTTCATAACAACGGGTTTTATCTAGAAACTGTTCGGAGAACACAAACAATCAATTACATTTCATTATATTTGCCAGTTCCTTATTCGCTCGAATAAGGAAACGGGAACTGGTTCCTTATTCCTTATTCAGATTCGAATAAGGAAACGGGAACTGGTTCCTTATTCCATATTCAGATTCGAAAAAAGAACTGAAGTTTTTGTACAGATTTCATACACACATTATAAATCATTGCTGAAGGTATCTCCCCCTGGTTCATAACAACGGGTTTTATCTAGAAAGGGTTCGGAGAAAACAAACAATCAACTACATTTCATTTTATTTGCCAGTTCCTTATTCGCTCGAATAAGGAAACGGGAACTGGTTCCTTATTCAGATTCGAATAAGGAAACGGGAACTGGTTCCTTATTCCTTATTCAGATTCGAAAAAGGAACAGAAGTTTTTGTACAGATTTCATACACACATTATCAATCATTATTGAAGTTATCTCCCACTTGTTCATAACAACTGGTTTTATCTAGAAACTGTTCGGAGAAAACAAACAATCAACTACATTTCATTATATTTGCCAGTTCCTTATTCGCTCGAATTAGGAACGGGAACTGGTTCCTTATTCCTTATTCAGATTCGAATAAGGAAACGGGAACTGGTTCCTATTCCTTATTCAGATTCGAAAAAGGAACAGAAGTTTTTGTACAGATTTCATACACACATTATCAATCATTGTTGAAGGTATCTCCCCCTGGTTCATAACAACGGGTTTTAGCTAGAAACTGTTCGGAGAAAACAATCAACTACATTTCATTATATTTGCCAGTTCCTTATTCGCTCGAATAAGGAAACGGGAACTGGTTCCTTATTCCTTATTCAGATTCGAAAAAGGAACTGAAGTTTTTGTACAGATTTCCTACACACATTATAATTCATTGTTGAAGTTATCTTTCGCCGGTTCATAACAACGGGTTTTATCTAGAAACTCTTCGGCGAAAACAAACAATCCACTACATTTCATTTTATTTGCCAGTTCCTTATTTGCTCGAATAAGGAAACGGGAACTGGTTCCTTATTCCTTATTCAGATTCGAAAAAGGAACTGAAGTTTTTGTACAGATTTCATACACACATTATCAATCATCGTTGAAGTTATCTCCACCTTGTTCAAAACAACGGGTTTTATCTAGAAACTGCTCGTAGAAAACAAATATTCACCTACATTTCATTATATTTCCCAGTTCCTTATTCGCTCGAATAAGGAACTGAAGTTTTTGTACAGATTTCATACACACATTATAAATCATTGTTGAAGTTATCTCCCCCTGGTTCATAACAACGGGTTTTATCTAGAAACTGTTCGGAGAAAACAAACAATCAACTACATTTCATTATATTTGCCAGTTCCTTATTCGCTCGAATAAGGAAACGGGAACTGGTTCCTTATTCCTTATTCAGATTCGAATAAGGAAACGGGAACTGGTTCCTTATTCCTTATTCAGATTCGAAAAAGGAACTGAAGTTTTTGTACAGATTTCTTACACACATTATCAATCATTTTTAAAGTTATCTCCCCCTTGTTCATAACAACGGGTTTTATCTAGAAACTGTTCGGAGAAAACAATCAACTACATTTCATTATATTTGCCAGTTCCTTATTCGCTCGAATAAGGAAACGGGAACTGGTTCCTTATTCCTTATTCAGATTCGAAAAAGGAACTGAAGTTTTTGTACAGATTTCCTACACACATTATAATTCATTGTTGAAGTTATCTCCCACCGGTTCATAACAACGGGTTTTATCTAGAAACTCTTCGGCGAAAACAAACAATCCACTACATTTCATTTTATTTGCCAGTTCCTTATTTGCTCGAATAAGGAAACGGGAACTTGTTCCTTATTCCGTATTCAGATTCGGAAAAGGAACTGAAGTTTTTGTACAGATTTCATACACACATTATCAATCATCGTTGAAGTTAACTCCACCTTGTTCAAAACAACGGGTTTTATCTAGAAACTGCTCGTAGAAAACAAATTTTCACCTACATTTCATTATATTTCCCAGTTCCTTATTCGCTCGAATAAGGAACTGAAGTTTTTGTACAGATTTCATACACACATTATAAATCATTGTTGAAGTTATCTCCCCCTGGTTCATAACAACGGGTTTTATCTAGAAACTGTTCGGAGAAAACAAACAATCAACTACATTTCATTATATTTGCCAGTTCCTTATTCGCTCGAATAAGGAAACGGGAACTGGTTCCTTATTCCTTATTCAGATTCGAATAAGGAAACGGGAACTGGTTCCTTATTCCTTATTCAGATTCGAAAAAGGAACTGAAGTTTTTGTACAGATTTCTTACACACATTATCAATCATTGTTAAAGTTATCTCCCCCTTGTTCATAACAACGGGTTTTATCTAGAAACTGTTCGTAGAAAACAAACAATCAACTACATTTGATTATATTTGCCAGTTCCTTATTCGCTCGAATAAGGAAACGGGAACTGGTTCCTTATTCCTTATTCAGATACGAATAAGGAAACGGGAACTGGTTCCTTATTCCTTATTCAGGTTCGAAAAGGGAGTTTCTGGAGAATTCTTGGAAAAAGTAAATGTTTACTATACATACATTCGGGTTTTTCGCGCTAGGAAAAATGCGCGAATTTAAGACTCGGCGGAATTGCACCATGTTATATTATTTCTAGATAGAAAAATATAATAGCGCGAATGTATGCCCGTTCACAATAATCACTTGTGGATTTTGAGCGAAAAAGGAAACGGGAAACAGGAACCAACTTAACGGTGAAAAAGGAATAAGGAACCGGGAAACGGGAACTGTATGTATCAGTTCCCTATTCCTTTTTCGAAAAAGGAAAAAGGAAACGGGAAACAGGAACCAACTTAACGCTGAAAAAGGAATAAGGAACCGGGAAACGGGAACTGCATGTATCAGTTCCCTATTCCTTTTTCGAAAAAGGAAAAAGGAAACGGGAAACAGGAACCAACTTAACGCTGGAAAAGGAATAAGGAACCGGGAAACGGGAACTAACTTTATATTCATATAAAAATTGGGTCGATCTTGTTTCAAAACTTACAAATCGTCTTTCAAAATCGTTCAAGAAACACAGTGAATTTGTCAAAATGGCGGCATATTTTTGGGAACCTCACCTCGTGTTTCAAAAAATAATTAATTATGAAAGTGTTTTAGCTAAATTAATATTGGTTGGCTCTGCATGGAAAATAGGTTAAAAGTATGCAATTATTTTTTTTCATAAAAACTGAATAATTTTAGAGTAAATTGACACCTTGTCAAGGCCATATTTTCATTACTTTATGGCATATTTCATACCATAAAGCCAGGTGTTGGGGGATAATAATTGATAATAATTACTAACAAACAATGTTTAATATTATTTTAATAAAGAAATACATATGCCCTGCTGGTAATTGTTATTTCAATTACTTGCATGGTTTCTGGCGATATCGAATATATATAGTATGTGATTCTGAATTGCCTTAATACCAACAAAACTAGATATAGAGACATTTCGGAAAACTCCTAGTATTGTCTAACAATATATACCTGGCACTTCATTATTTTTCGTAAAGGTCATTGGATAACTCGGGTATCAGCGAATACACAGATATATTTAGTCAGTGATGTGTGGTGTATTGGAATAGATGCCGGACTACCGATTCGAAGTAGATCGTAACATTCACGAAATTTAACGAATATGGGGTCAAATGCAAGAGTGCCAGGTCAATATTGATGCACAATAATAAAAAGGCCGCCATTTCCATGTTATGAAATTCATGAATATGAAAACAAAGTAAATCAATGTAGATAAATAACTAAAATTCAATATGTTCGCCACGTGATTTCACTACTATTCAGTTGTTGTGATTTCAATATTCGTATGATCTTGCCATGTTAAATATGATAGACATAAGATGTATTTTTATTTGTTATTGTTTATTTTCATGCTGTGAGTTGTTGATGTTCTAACTATCCTAAAACTACTTTTTTACATAAGCTAAAAGCAATAAATTGTGTTCTTCAAATAATTATGACATCAAATATCATATGTATTTGTGCAAAGGAAAAAAATCCAAGCGCCAAAATATCTCTAGAAACAAAAGTTACATATCTGTGTTGTTATGCCCCAACACGGCTTTTAAGTCGCCATAATTATATACATCGTCTCGTGTGTTCCTCTCAGTGTTTTTGTCTCATTTTCTTCGTATTCAGTGGAAACAGTAGCTAGTGTTTAAAGGTCTCTTATACTGGAGGACAGATATTTGTGCACTTAAGTTTTCAGAAAAAAGCAGAAATAAAAAAGTAATAAACAAACCAAAACCATGTCCACGAAATGCGCGTGACGTAGTTTCGCAATTAAATTATTGTTAGAAGAGTTTTTGGCTTTTTCCCCGTGTTGTTCTATATTTTACTAAAATTACAGTTTCCTCCTCTAATTGCAATCGTTTGTTTAATTAAAAACTGTCGAGTAAGTGATAATTAACGGGACTTATGTGAACAGGGGCTAGCCAATAGGATAATGTGTAACTAAACTTTTAGACCATACGCATTGCTTTCTTTTTTGGGCGATATTTAATTTTCCGTGCTGCACATTTTAAAGTTCATTTATAGAATTTTTGCAAATTCAATGCCACCCATCGTGAGTTGCACGCAAAACCGTCGTAACTACTTCTCTGTTTCAATTTAGCTGAAAGCCTTGCATGCAATCCTCGAATATATTAAGACCGAAATATTTCATATGCATCCTTTCACACACCGGGGCCAAATATTTTAAGCAGACCTAAGGTCCTTGGAATAATAACAGGGCGATGAGTTTTGTTTTTTAACTTATATCTACTAGTAGATTTGCTTTTAATCTTGTGAATACCTACATATTATTTACCGTTTCTTTCACTAACTGCGTGCAAATTTTATTTTATTTACAAAAACAATTTTGTCAAAAAATTATTTGGTTCTGGCAAATAAAATTAGATGTTGTTCTTTTCTTAATTTCAAGAGACTTAATTAAAAAAAGGTTAATTATTCAAGTATGTAATTGCGTTTTCTATTTTTGCATCAGTTTACAAACAACATTGTGAGATTCCTCTTGTGCGTGCCATAAACTTCTAAATTTAACCGTAATAAAATCTTATTTTGACTCTTCTGATTAACCCTTTCCTCCATAAATACGCATTTTTAAGCATGTGCGACCAGTGTAGATCCAGATCAGCCGGAACATCCGTGCCGTCTGCTCAGGATCTGCACTGGTCGCATTTTGGTCAGAAATAACCCAACGAAAAAACAACCTAACAAAAAGCGAACAGTGCTTATTCTGATTAGATGGCACGGATGTGCAGGCTGATCTGGATCTACACTGTTTGCCCACGCAATAGAGGTGTATCTATGGAGGAAAGGGTTAAAAGAATCGGATCTCATCGTCACCGAAGGAAAGAGTTAGCCTTTATCTTTGTTAAAAAATCAATAATAAAACAAATCATCGTTTAACCAGAATTTGAAAATCTTAAGCTTTTTTGGTTTAGAAGATAATATAAATATTCGGTTTTAAAACTTAAAAAAAAACACACGCCGTATTTCATTATAGTCCTTTTCAAAAGCCTAATAATGCAAAACTCAATGTGTTACCGAATTTCACAATAGCTAAAAAAACATCCTGTCACACTAAGACCTGTCGCACTATATGGCGTTTCCACTGCGTTGCCACGGCGTTGTTTAAATTTCCAGAACGCCGTGATATCGCACATATGATATTTTTCGTGAAGATGGAGATGTCATTGAGATGTCATGGCGTCCTTTCTGCGACCAAGGCGTTGCCACGGAGCTGACATGGTGTTCTATCGCGTTCCTACGGAGTTCTTGTTGGCGCTAACGGCGCTTCCACTGCGTGCACTGAGCTTTCGCGGCGCTCTTACGGCGTTTTCACTGCGTGCACTGCGCTTTCGCGGCGCTCTTACGGCGTTTTCACTGCGTGCACTGCGCTTTCGCGGCGCTCTTACTGCGCTTCCAATGCGTGCACTGCGCTTTCGCGGCGCTCTGACGCTCATTACGATCAACAGGTTCAATAATTATGAGCTTTTAATGTGATGACTAAATTTGCATACTAAGGAGCCTGAGTAATATATTTACCACCGTGTAAGGAAAACACAAAACTATATCTTTGATTTTATTAAATACTGTGCTCCTTGTAAATAATTAATAATCATTTTGTTTAAGCTAGTTTTCGAAGAAACATTCGGGGTATCGTTATAACTTGGTTGTCGTCTTCTGCATGAAACTTTTTGCTAGGTCGAACACAAACTCTCCCAAGACTTTGGGCCCTCCTTCATAGTCGTGTAAGAATGATATGCATAAAGTCTGCATCTTGGTTATCTGCTTGACTTGCATAAAGCCCCACTTGCATCAGTCATGGTGAAATAAAATGTTTGTTAGCATATCAAGTAAATTTTTACCATTTTGTTCGTGTTTGTCATGCAAACGCCAATCGAGGGGATAGAAGCTCATTAGGAACGGAATGATCGCCGTGACAATGCGGTAGAAGCGCACTGGGAGCACAATAATCGCCGTGATAGCTTCGTACAGTCGTTGAAAAGCGCAGTAAAATAATAAACACTTCGTATAAGCGCGGTGACGCGCCGTTAAGCGCGGTAGAGTGGCAGTGACATCTCAGACAACGCCGTGCAATCTCAATGAAAGCGCCACCGATTACCACAGCGTTCGCTATTTGCGCGCCCCTGGAGCTCGTGTGGCGTTGTAGAAGACCTTCCTGCGCTGCAACGGCGACCCCACTGCGCTCTTTTCAGAACGCCGAGCATGTTTTGTGCTCAAAGTGAGCGCCGTCGGTCGGCGTTCTATGCGATCTCACTGCATCTACTGGCAATTCCACTGTGTTGCTGCGGCGACGCTTGCGATCGTACTGCGCTCACAACGATGTTCTTGCACGCTGTGAGAAAGCGACCCTAGTTTTACAAAGGTAAAAGGTCGTGTATTACGGCGATCCCACGGCGTTCAAGAAAAATGCAGATCGCCGAGTAGAGTCGCAAGCATCACCGCAGCACCGCCATTAGAAACGTTGAGACCGCATAAGAACGTCTTCAACACGCCGTCAGCGCAGTATGAGCACCGCATGCACAGTGAAATTACCGCGAGAGCACAGAAAATTGCCAACAAGAACTCCTAAGGAAGGCTAATTAACTGTAAATAGTCCACCGAATGTTCCTACTCGGGCTACTCAGACAATGGCTGACACTAAACAGTCCCAATTGTTTTGCCTTTTGGGAGCATTAAATGGCTAGTATGGCCTGAAAGGAACATGTTTAGTAAATGACATGCTTTTACTGACCTTTATCAAATGGTACCAGCTGACTGCCAGCCTTTTGAAACATGTCATGTTTAATATAGTTTATAATATATATAGGGAAGTCTTTTTAAAGGCCTTACACCTAAGGAACGCGATAGATCGCTATGAGAGCTGCGTAGCAACGACTTGGTCGCTGTTTGGACCTTTGACATATCCATCTTCTAAAAAATAATACGTTTTTCGCGGCGCTCTGGAAAATAACGCCGTGGAAACGGGGTGTAGTGTGAATCCCTGCAAATCTCCCAATTTCAAACATTTATCAAATTATTCCAACAAACCGAAACGGGCGATTCTTTTCAAAACCGTCACTTATATGTAAAACTATAATTTGAATTGTATATAAATAAATAAGGTTATAAATTAGTGACGAAACGTACATTTACATTGTTCCTTGGTGCAATCATACTCGTTAATCAGGCTTTGGTTGTAAATTTTATACCAAGCTGTTTCAAGAATGGTGATAATTTCGCTGTGGAACGAATCCCGAAAGAAGCATATTTTTTGCAAAGCAACTTTTTTATGGCGCTTGGCCATATTCATGATTTTTATGACTTAATATGTATAACGCTTCTTAAGTATGCCTACTGATCTGAATCTACACGGTTCGCCCATGCAATAAAAAGTTGTAAGTATGAAGTAAACGGTAAACTATTTTGGCATCACTGGGTGCTAGAAATGCGGAACTATGTTATATACAAGTACTTCTTTTTTCGTCCAAGACAAAGAAATGCGACAAATTTTAAGTAAAAAGGAGGCATAACTATGACAAAATACAGCCAAAATATACGAACCTGTCCTGATAATTTCTATTGTGATGTAAGACAAGTATGTTAAGTTTCAAAGTTCTATCTTGAATGGTAACTGACAAAAAGTGAACAAAACAAAAAACTTAATGAAATGTTGAAGCCTGTCCGCCCTATGACATACCCTTATTTTATAACCACCAGGGTTTTCTGGTTTATAATATTGTGCTTAGCACCCAGATGAGCAGTGTCATTCTAAATAGTAATAACAAAACAATATAGACATGTATTGCATTTAATCTACTGAAAAAGCACCCTGTAAAAGCTAATAACATGTATATGGCACCAACTATCGAAAGTATAGATCATTTCTGACAAAAACGAACAAGAATGCCGAACAAACAATATTTGAATACCAACCATCAATCCTAGTATTTTCATCAATTTAAATGGATCACAAAAAGAAAATATGCTGTATATCATTGTAAAACAGTTTTCCTTTCAGTTCACACATATTAACCCTTTCCTCCATATATATACCTCTTATAAAATGTGCAAGCAGTGTAGATCCAAATAATCTGGCACATCCATGCTATCTGATCAGAATCTGCACTGTTCACATTTTGATTTATATGGTTATTTCTGACCAAAACTGAACAGTGTAGATCTAGATCAGACAGCAGTGATGTTCAGGCCAATCTGGATCTACACTGATAGAACATGCCACATAATGCATATACAATAAAAATTAATAATTCTGAAAGAAACAGTGTAGATCATGATCAAATATCATGACACAAAAGTTATATCAATGGAATAAGGGGTTAAAAAATGCATAATGAGAATGTAGTGTATGAAGATGGTTAACAGTACACAAATGGCAGTTAACAAATGACTAGGTCAGCAATTACCTAACCCTTCCTCCATATATCCACCTTTATGGTGTAAGTAAACAGTGCATATCAGGATCTGAACTATTTGCTTTTTGTTTAATGAAGTTATATCTGACCAAAGAGGGAAAAGTGCAGATCCTGATCTGGCACCAATGGCCTGCTGATTTGGATCTACACTTGTTGAACATGCCATAAAATAAATATATATGGAGTAATGGGTAAAAAATAAAACTTTATATCAAAATTTCTTAAAGATTGCATATTTGCAATTAATAGTATACAAATCTAAGTTCATTCGTCTGTGAGTAAATTTCAGTGCAATGTTACTTTCATCAGAAACTGCAACACACAGACAGTGCGACTTATATCAGTTTTGCAAAACCCTTCTAAGACATAAATTGTTACTGAACATCAACCAATATTATTAATGAAGATCCTCACTCTTGTATTTTGATATTTGAGGAATTAATGTCAAAGTTATTGGAATAGATGGTCTGATAGACAGATGTCACAAATCTTTAAGCCTACAGTTAATCTGCACATGACTCAAACAGCAAGCTATCATATCTTTTTATGTTTCTAAAATAGAATCAAAGCATTGAAAGTACTAAGGGGTCGGCATACCTGCTGTCAGAACTTTTGAAAATTAGAACTACTTTTTGGTGGTTATGAGGCCTGCATATTGTTACTATTATTAGACTGGTTGAGACTGTCAAGAGACAGAAAACTGATAACTCTGGGTCTGCAGACCCAAAAAGCACAGCTATCATATGTGGGGCATGTTGAGGAAAAATGTCTCTTCAGTCATATTTTATAAATGATTGGTAATATTGTATTCAGAAAGGACTTAAAACTATATGATCAAATTTGCTTTTAATGAAATAATGATTATGTTACACATTCTGAAATATTATGTTATTTATTCCTCGGAATGCATACATTTTTGTTATAAGCAAAGTTGTTTGCACAACTTGATGGCGTCATTCCAAGGATTAACCGTCCAAAAGACCCCTTTTCCCTTGACATGCCCCATTTTAAGTTTCTAAAATAGGTTCTATCTTACTTTTTCAAGTATAACAAGAGCTGTTCGAGGAGACAGCGCGCTCGACTATTCGAATCATTTGAAACAAATGCAACTTGAAGATTGAAACAATAACAACTATGGCCAAACATTCATGGGCAATCAGGAAAAGTATTAACAAGTGAATGGGAGAAAGTAATTTTAAATAACAGAAATAATTCCATAATGTTCCATAAATATTAAACTAAAAAGGGGAATAACTATTAAATATTTTTGGAAGAGTTAAAAAAAAACTTGTTAGTAATTTATGATTGAAGAAATTAACTTTAAGTTCAATATCAATTACTTCAGTAATGTTACAGAAAAAGAACTGAAATGAAAAAAAGCATTACTTTAAAAAGCATACAGTAGGCCAAGTAAAAGTGATCTAGATTATGATGGTGAAAATGTTTTTCAAGTTTGCAGTTGATATCTGTATTAGTTTCAAAGTTATGGGCCAAGTGCATAAAAACTTGAAAACAAAATCTATTTTAACAAGAGGGCCATGATGGCCCTATATCGCTCACCTGAGTACAAAAGTACTCTCAGTTTTACCCCGTGGTCAACATTTAAATAATGCTGGTAAAGGGTCTTTTCACAATACTCAACACAAAATATCTAAGGTCTAGTCCTATTATGTTTCGGAGAAAAATGATTTTTCATGTTTTCCTATATAAATCAATTTAAACTAAGAGAACCCTGGGGCGTGGACAATTTTGGCCCAGGGAAATAATTTGAACAAACATGGTAGACATCCACTAGACAATGCTCCATACCAAATATCTAAGCTTAAAGCATTGAGGTTTCCAGTAGGAAGATTTTTAAAGTTTTCCTTTTTTACATGTTAAGGGCCCCCAGGGCGGGGCCAATTTTGACCCCAGGGCCAACTTTTAAACAAAGTTGATAAAGGGTCTCTACACAATACTCAGCAACAAATATCTAAGATCTAGTCCTATTAGTTTTGGAGAAAAATGATTTTTCATATTTTTCCTATATAACTGTATGTAAACCAAGAGAACCCTAGGGCGTGGCAGATTTTGGCCCAGGGGACATAATTTGAACAAATTTAGTAGACATCCATTAGACAATGCCACTTACCAAATATCTAAGCTGTACCCATTGTGGTTTGTGAGAAGAAGATTTTTAAAGATTTCCTATATAAGTCTATGTAAAATGAAGTGACCCCTGGGGCGGGGCCAATTTTGACCCCAGGGAAATAATTTGAACAATCTTTGTAGAGTTCCACTAGAGGGTGCTAAATGCCAAATATCTAAGCTCTAGGCCTTGTGGTTTCAGACAAGAAGATTTTTAAAGTTTTTCCTATACAAGTATATGTAAAATGAAGTGACCCCTGGGGCGGGGCCAATTTTGACCCCAGGGAAATAATTTGAACAATCTCTGTAGAGTTCCACTAGAGGGTGCTAAATCCCAAATATCTTCCCTCTAGGCCTTGTGGTTTCAGACAAGAAGATTTTTAAATTTTTTCCTATATAAGTCTATGTAAAATGAAGTGACCCCTGGGGCAGGGCCAATTTTGACCCCAGGGGAATAATTTGAACAATCTTTGTAGAGTTCCACAAGAGGGTGCTATATGCCAAATATCTAAGCTCTAGGCCTTGTGGTTTCAGACAAGAAGATTTTTAAAGTTTTTCCTATATAAGTCTTTGTAAAATGAAGTGAACCCCGTGGCGGGGCCAATTTTGACCCCAGGGAAATAATTTGAACAATCTTTGTAGAGTTCCTCTAGAGTGTGCTAAATGCCAAATATCTAAGCTCTATGCCCTGTGGTTTCAGAGAAGAAGATTTTTAAAGTTTTTCCTTTAGGTTGCCATGGCAACCAGAGTTCTGCTTGGAATTCCATTTTTTGAACAATTTTGAAAGGGCATCATCTAAGCATTATTCCTGTGAAGTTTCATCAAAATTGGCCAAGCCGTTTCAGAGAAGAAGTTGATTGAAGCAATTGTTGACGACGCACGACGGATGACGGACATCAGGCGGTCACAAAAGCTCACCTTGTCACTTCGTGACAGGTGAGCTAAAAAGGACATAAATTAAAAAAAATTGTAGCAGAGTTTTCGGTCTTGGTGGTTATTGTAAAGATTATCATAGTGACTATACATGTAAATTCTAAGTTTGAAGTTAATATCTCATGTTGTTTCAAAGTTATGGATCAAACGCATATTTCAGCTAATGCAAAAACTAAGTTCAAAAGGGGCATAACTTACAGAAATATTTCCGGTAGAGTTATGGGTCTTGTTGATAATGATTGAGAAACTGATGTCAAACATATAATTCAAATTTCAAAGTAATATCTCTAGTTGTTTAAAAGTTATGAGAGAATTGTATAAGTGAAAAGGGGCATAACTTGAGAAATATTGGTAGCAGGGTAATGGGTCTTTTTGACAATGACATAGATTTTGATGGTGAATATAAATTCTAAGTTTCAAGGTAATATCTCAAGTAGTTTCAAAGTTATAGGCCAAGTGTATATTTTCCTTAACGCAAAATTTAAGTGAAAAAGGGGCATAATTTGAAAAAATATTGGAAGCAGGGTTATGGGTCATGTTGGGTATGATGTAGATTTTGATGGTGAAAATATATTTCAAGTTTCAAGGCAATATCTCAAGTAGTTTTAAAGTTATGGGCAAAATGCATATTTTGCTTAACACAAAATATAAGAAAAAAGTGGCATAACTTGAAATATATTAAAAGCAGAGTTATGGGTGTTGTTGGTAATGATGTAGAATTTGATGGTGAATATATATTCCAAGTTTCAAGTTGATATCTCAAGTAGTTTATAAGTTATGGACCAAAGTGCATATTTTCCTTAACGCAAAATTTAAGTGAAAAAGGGGCATAACTTGAAAAATATTGGAAGCAGAGTTATGGGTCTTGATGGTAATGATGTAGAATTTGATGCTGAATATATATTCCAAGTTTCAAGTTGATATCATAAGTAGTTTTCAAGTTATGGATCAAAGTGCATATTTTGTTTAACGGACGGAGACGCCAACGCTGACGCCGACACCGGGGCGAGTAGAATAGCTCCCCTATTCTTCGAAAAGTCGAGCTAAAAATATCTAAAACTACAGTATAATCTGTATAAAATACCTCTGAAGATCTATATTGATTATAATTGCTTGTTATCATGTAACTATTCCAACTGTACATAATATGGTAAGTTTTGTCCAGCAAAACCTGATGAAATTTAACTATTTACAAATCACATGATAATAATGGATAATATACAACAATAATGAGGATAACACTAAGCGTGTATAAGTATTAACCCTTTCCTCCATATATACACATTTTTACGCATGTGTGACCAGTGTAGATCCAGATTAGCCGGCACATCTGTGCTGTCTGATCAGGATCTGCACTGGTTGCATTTTAGTCAGAAATAATCTAACGAATCAAAAAGTGAACAGTTTCAATCCTGATCAGACGGCAATTAAGGTGTGTCTATGGAGGAATGGGTTAAGGGATGAAGTAGCAAACGGTAAACTTTGAAGATTACTCTAGGTTTTCCCGCTTCATGCTTTCCCCGGGCGACATTGTTTCACAATCCCATTATGCAACATCTGGTACGGTAACACAGAGTGTTCCTTGGCAGATTTTCATTGTTTTTGATCCATGTGTTTACAAGATTATTATTATTATTATTGTAAATAATGTCAAGTTGCATGTCTTATCCCTACAGTATATTTAACATGACAAGCAGATACAGACATTTAACATACAACTAGTCAAAAAGCAATAAGATTTGTCAGTATATTTTCAACAGCTATTTCCTCACTGCATCAAGATAAAAAAATGTTGCACTTGGTCTTTTAGAAGATTTGTTCAGGAAAACATAGGTTTGACACATAGAATGGATGCATGTTTTACAGGCAGACAGCACAGTTATGGTAATGAAATGGCACTGGCACAATTATATTACAGAAGATAACATATTAAAAACAAGAAATTTAATATACAAAGCAAACTGTGCATGTAAAAAAAAATCTTCAAATATCTGAAATTTAATTTAACTCTACTCCATAAGTATGGGTTTAATAGCATGGGCAAACAGTGCAGATTGTTATCAGCTGGCACAACTGCAGATGTGCCTTTTGTTCACTTTTAGATTCATCAGGTTATTTCTGACTTAGAAGTGACCAGTGTAGATCCATATCAGATGACACAGATATGCCTGCTGATCTGGATCTACACAGGTCACACACACAATAAAGACTGTATGGAGTAAAGGGTTAAAATAGGAATCTGACAGACAACTATTCAGTGACAATCTGATTGTTGGACAAACATGATAACAATAAGCTGCTTTAATGATTTAAGTGCTTAGCACAGGATCTGCCACGTTTGTGACCTATGTAGAGCCAGCTCACTCAGAACATCCAAGGCATGCAGTTTGATCTTGGTTTATATTATTCACTTTTCAGAAAATACATTCAGCCGATTAATTTTTCTCTTAAATATCCCTATGAGCAATATGCCTGTGGTGAAAAAATATAACTGGTGTTCCTAATTTGCACTGCACTTAACTATTTAACTCTTAAGATTCACCTTTACTGCATGGGCACACAGTGTATATCCTTATTAGCCAGCACACTGGTCAGGATCTACACAAGTGGATCGGGTGAATGTGAGGATCTACACTGTTGGTCAATGCAATTAGAGTTGTATCTATGGAGTAAAGCGTTAAAGCTTATACCAGACAAACTGCTGAGTCTAAATACTAATTACAGAAAGTTCTGGGCTGAAGGATATAAAACTGAGTATGGAAACCAGTCTCATATCTCAAGCATCTGAATCAGATGCCCGAGATTTGAGACTAGTTTCCAAATTCAGTTTTATAATCTTTGGCGCTGGTCTCAGCTCTGATCAGAACTCTGGGACTGATGAAGTTGTGCTTGTATTTTTGACAGATCACACAACTGTCCTAAATAAGATGGATATCTATTAGCCACTTGTTCATCCATTTCTGAACAGCTCAGCCACAATATCCTGTTCTGTAAGTGATCTACACAAGTCTGGAAGCTGTTTAACAAACTGTCCTTTGTTGCCTCTGAAGAGATGCAAATTTCCTCTGAAAGGTCAAACAGAAAGCATACAGTGGAACAGTTTATTACAATATGGAAAAAAGCAGACTGATTTCCCCTGGGTTTCTATCTATGTTACAAATATCTCATGTTGAATGATGCTCACTGACAGCACATAAATAGGTGATGAATATTTCTGGTAAAATATGGCTTGGTAGAGTAAACAAATAAATTCAATTTGAGTTCTAAAAAGAAAGGTTCTGCATACAAACATTAGTGAAAATCTTAATCATATCATAGCTATTTGTCAGGGTAATGACTCTCAGTTTTTAACAGAATGTAATGTATTAGATCACTTGCTTATTTTCTCCCAGATTTAAAAATCAATGTATAAAACCCGACTATCATTAATTTCAGTATCATGTCAAGTATTCTCAGCAATACAAGAAAGCTGACACTTGATAACTTTTAATAACTGTAAGATACATATTAAATTTTTTTTTCAACTCCCATAAAAAACTAATGGCTAAAACACTTTTTTCATAAACTTGTACCAGAAATATCAAAATGCACAAATAAGTTCAATATTCATTTCAAAGCAGAATTCAAGTAGCTTGTTAATCTGGACTGAAGGTTATAAAGCTGAGATTTGAAACCAGTCTCAAATCTCAAGCATCTGGTTGGCTGAAATGGCGACCATTTCAGCCAATCAGATGCTTGAGATTTGAGACTGGTTTTCATGCTCAGTTTTATAACCTTGGGCACTGATTCATAGAAAATAGGTGAATTTTGCAGTGTCAGGTTTCTTTTTTTGTGGAGTATAATTGCTGTATGTTCTTGGGAATGCATTTTTTGCATAAGCATTTTTTTATTATTCTGTGTTTTTATGACTGCAAGTTGTTACAATTGTTATGATTGTGAGTTGTTATTTTTGTGAGTTATTATGATTGTGAGTTATTATGATTGTGAGTTCTTATGATTGTGAGTTGTTATGATTGTGAGTGGTTATGATTGTGAGTTGTTATGATTGTGAGTTGTTATGATTGTGTCTTGGTTGAGGTTGTTATGAAGGTATATTGTTACAATGGCATGTTGTTACAATTGTGTGTTGATATGATTGTGTGTAATAAGGAATGTGTGTGGTTATAACTGCTTGTTGTTACAATTTTATGTTGTTTGATTGTATGTTGTTATGAATGTGTGCTGTTAAGATCAAATATATTTATGAATGTGTATTGTTAGTAACAAATTGTTTCAAATGGATGTGATTATGATTGCATGTTGCTACAATTCAATATTCTATTTATAATTGTTGAGGTAAGCTTTTGCTAAAAGCAAGGTCCCAAAATTATAAAACTGAGAATGAAAATCAGACTAGAATCCCAAGCTTCCAATTGGTCAGTTCTGAGAAAGTGCTGTGTTTCAACTATGGTAACCACCCTGATGTGTAACTGGTCTCCAATATCTGTTTTTTTTCTTTGTGACATGGACAATTGTTGCACTCTACATTCATTTCCAATACATAACAAATCTAATGATTAGATGAAGAAGGAACTTTGATAGCCACCAAACACAAAACATATCAAAATATTGCAGGCTCAGTTTGATGTTGCCTGTTAACATAAAAAGAAATGTAATTTTTACTGTCCATGCCACCTAGCCTTGGGATGAGTGCAATTCAATATTTTCACAAATATGTACTGAAGGTTATAAAGCTAAGATTGGAAACCAGTCTCAAATCTCAACCATCTGATTGGCTGAAATGGCAACAGGTCACCATTTCAGCCAATCAGATGCTTGAGATTTGAGACTGGATTCCATGCTCAGTTTTATAATCTTGGGCACTGAATATCATGCTCAATGGCCTTCAAAGAGTGTTATTAATAACTGTCTTGACTGAAGCCTTTGTTGACAGATTCCTTGAGATGAACTTGATAATTTATGGATTATATTTCCCAACTGATGAAGTTTCCTGTTTTTAGCACATTTTTATATGAAAGAATATACCCAAAGCCAAAATAATTCTAAATCAATGTCATATATTGTTTTCTGGTAATTTGACCGAAAAGCCATCTTTTCGAGTAACTTACCGAAGTGTTGTCCAGAATCAAGCAGCTTCTGTCTGATTATTTCACTCTGAGACATAAGATCTTGGCTTACTTCTAGCTGGCTACTGTCTCCAAACAACTTCCTAAAACAGTTAAAACAACATAAATACCAAAACAGCTTCCTAAAACCAGTTAAAACATCATAAATACCAAAATGGCTTCCTAAAACCAGTTAAAAAAAAATAAATACCAAAACAGCTTCCTAAAACCAGTTAAAAACAACACAAATGCCAAAACAACTTCCTAAAACCAGTTAAAACAATATAAATACCAAAACGGCTTCCTAAAACCATTTAAAACAACATAAATACCAAAACAGCTTCCGAAAACCAGTTAAAACAACATAAATTCAAAAACAGCTTCCTAAAACCAGTAAAAACAACATAAATACCAAAACGGCTTCCTAAAACCAGTTAAAAACAACATAAATACAAAAAAAACTTCCTAAAACCAGTTAAAACAACATAAATACCAAAACAGCTTCCTAAAACCAGTTAAAACAACATAAATACCAAAACGGTTTCCTTAAACCACTTAAAACAACAAAAATACCAAAACGGCTTCCTAAAACCAGTAAAAAACAACATAAATGCCAGAACGGCTTCCTAAACCAGTAAAAAACAACATAAATGCCAAAATGGCTTCCTAAAACCTGTAAAAAACAACATAAATGCCAAAATGTCTTCCTAAAACCAGTAAAAAACAACATAAATACCAAAACAGCTTCCTAAATCAGTAAAAAACAACATAAATACCAAAACAGCTTTCTAAAACCAGTTAAAAACAACATAAATGCCTACAACAAGTGAAAAACAACATTATTTTTTATATACAACTAGAACGTGTCCTCGGACTCTGCTGCTACAACTTTTGTAATAACAAAGGTCCATAACTCTGGTAAAAATGGCCACAGGAACAAAATACTTTCTTTATGACCATCTACACATCCTGCTTGATCATCAGTGCAAGTTTGAAAAAAATCCACCTGATAGTTTTGGAAGATTTGATGCCACAAAATTTGGAGGACGGACAGATGGATGAGTGCAACTCTGTATGCCTCCCACTTCAAGGGGGCATAAAAAGCTTCCTAAAACCAGTTCTATTAACCATTACAGGCAAGAAAACATTAAAAAACAATCATCTGACCACGGACTTGTACAGTTGAGTGTTTTGCTAATTAATGAAAGAAAATAGATTTCACAAATATTAAGCAATGATCATGGTTTACCCCTTTACTCTATGGGATATGGCTGCAAAAACATGGGTGAACAGTATAGATCCAGATCAGCTAGCACATCTTTGCTGACTGATTGGGATCTAAACTGTTCAATGTTAGATTGATTAGATTATTACTGACCATTGAACAACCAGTGTAGATTCAGATCAGATGGCACAAATGTTGCCACTGACCTGGATCTACATTTATCACACACATTAAAACCTGTCAATATGTAGTAAAGGGTTAATATCTGCACAACAGTAGCTGGGAAATGATCAATGATGTGGGAAGCACTTCTATCTAGTCCTTTTTGTGAGAAACTTTATGTGCTATCTTAAGATAAGAAGACAGAACTCTGCATAATAAACAAATAACTTTGGCTTATGGGAGACAGACTTCAATGGACAAGGAATATTTAACTCTTGTGACAAAACTTTCACATTATCTTTATCAAGCATTATTAAAATTGGAAACTTTGAAAATCACTTAGCACTTTCCTTAAAAGATACATTTTATTGCAACGGTAATCAGTTTAGATCCAGATTCACCGGCACATTTATACTGTCTGATCAGAATCTGCTTTGTTCACTTCTGGATTAATTTGTTATTCATTAGGTTATTTCTGACCAAGAAGCAAACAGTGCTGATCAAGATCAAACCACACAAAAATATGAAACACTTAAGGCTCCATATGACTGTGTGTTCTTTGGCCATAATGAAAATGTATGTGACTGTCCCTGCTGCCTCAGCCCAGGTTGAGCACAACTCAATATTTACACTAGTAAAAAGTACAATCTTTTATCTATCCCAAACAAAGGCTGGTTCTGAAAAGCTTTTTTACCTTGTATCATTAATAGTCATTACTGTTGTCACACTAACAAGCAAAGTTATTCTCTTAACAGCTTTCCGGGATCTCAGACTGTCTACACGCCCTTCCTGTACTATGTGCATATCCTGTAACAAGTTAAAGGTCTATGAACACATAAATACATACATATATTCCATATATACACCTTTATTGCATGGGCAAACAGTCACATCAGTACTATCTGATCAGGATCTACACTGTTCATTTTTAGATTCATTAGGTTATTTCTAACCAAGATGCAAAAAGTGTAGATCCAGATTAGAGGGCACATCTGTGCCTGGATCTACACTGTTCACCCATATAATAAAGGTATATCTAAGAAGTAAAGGGTTAAATATTTCAAGTCTCTTACAGATAAGTATATGCTTTAAAAATCAGAATCAAATTCAATGAGAAACTAATTTTTTCAATATAAAGCTTTTATTTTCAGTTCATCAAAAATCTTTAGTTTTAATCTTATGTTGCCAATATTCCAAATAAGTAAAACAATTGGAGAAAAATCCCAAATCCTGCGTTATATGTGCCACTTCAACCGTCAAGCTTCCTCTGAATTTCTTAACCCTTTCCTCCATATACACACATTTTTATGCATGCGCAAGCAGTGTAGATCCAGATCAGCCGGCACATCTATGCCGTCTGATCAGGATCTGCACTGTACACATTTTGGTTTGAAAAAACCTAATGAATAAAAAAGTGACCAGTGCAGATCCTGATCAGACGGCACGGATCTACACTGGTTGCACATGCGTAAAAATGTGCATATATGGAAGAAAGGGTTAATGTATTATTATACTGAGCTTCTAAAATCCTAGCATTAATGTGCCATAAAGATAAGCTGGAGACAGAAGGGTGATAGTTACATGTCTGTACAACTCCTTTTCTTCCCCGGCATCAGCATCAAACAGACAATCTGAAATATACAACATGCCATCTGATTACAGTCTACACTGTTTGCTTCTTTATTTTTAAGATTTTTTCTGACCACAATCCAACAAATGCATATCAGTCGTCTAGGGGCAGAGCGTCAGACTCCAGATCCGGAGACTGCGGGTTCGAATCCCACCAGGGATGAGATTCGTCTGCAAGTTCCTCAATTCACATTCAGCGCGAGTACTGGTTGAAAACCCAGGAAGCAGTCATCGAGGGTGATTAATATAAGTTGGAATAACTTGTTTCACAAGCGATGTAAAATAAATAAGTTTCAACTAAAATCAGAATCTGATTGTAAAGTCTTTAACCGAGACCAATGATCGTAACACCATGAACTAAGAAAAGTCTTGATACCTTAGGTTGTGAATGGTCTCAGTTTCAACCAATCAGTTTTTCTTAAATAGGGTACTGTTCTCCTGTTTTGGTTTTGAGATACTGGGACCAGAAGATGGATCATGCATTTGATTAAACAAAACAGCTTTTGTTAACTTAGTTTTTCAGTGCTTTCTTTCAAATTAACCAATTTGTGCCATCAATTCTTTTTTCAACAGGTAATAGTTGTTGTTATGGAATATTTCTATCTTATTTCATTCAGACACATAAGTCATTCATGTTGCATTCACTTTCTTACTCTTGTATCCAAGTTACTGGTAAATAATCTGGGTACAAGACTTTAATACTAGTATAAAAGTTAAGAGCTTGCAATCAAATGTTCAACATTAGAGTATAAGTGCTAGAAGGACCATAATTTAATCAAAATGCAAGACAAAGTTATTGTACTTGCAGCACCAATTCTAGACATGATGGTTAACAAAACTGTAAAATATTGCAAAGACTTTCATAAAGACTTTCATAAATTGTAGATCTGTGAAAGTATGTTATCACTTTCCTCCATAGATACGCATTTTTACACATGTGCGACCAGTGTAGATCTAGATCAGCCGGCACATCAGTGCTGTCTGATCAGGATCTGCACTGGTCGCATTTTGGCCTTAACTAACCAAACAAATCATAAAGCGAACAGTGCAGATCCTGATCAGACGGCATGGATTGAAATGGTGACCAGTTGCCGTTTCAGCCAATCAGATGCTTGAGATTTGAGACTGGTTTCCATTCTCCGTTTTATAAGCTTGGGATTAAATGGCTATATATGGAGTATACGGTTAGTTGCAAATGAAGACAGTGAATACCTGTATTTCTGGCACTAACATTGAACTTGTCATACCTGTATTTCTGGCACTAACATTGAACTTGTCATGTCTGTATTTCTGGCACCAACATTGAACTTGTCATACCTGTATTTCTGGCACCAACAATGAACTTGTCATACCTGTATTTCTGGCACCAACAATAAACTTGTCATACCTGTATTTCTGGCACCAACAATGAACTTGTCATACCTGTATTTCTGGCACCAACAATGAACTTGTCATACCTGTATTTCTGGCACCAACACTGAACTTGTCATACCTGTATTTCTGGCACCAACAATGAACTTGTCATACCTGTATTTCTTGCACCAACAATGAACTTGTCATACCTGTATTTCTGGCACCAACAATGAACTTGTCAGACAGGTTGGCTGAGATGAGATCCAGGAAGGCAGCAACAAGCTGGGAGTCTGCACCCAATATGTCTACTGGCAGTTTTGTCGAAGCTAAAATATTTTATAAGACAGGTTCATTAAAACTGCTTATATCAGTCTACAAGAATGAAAATCAAATTATAGTAAAGACATACTAGGTCTGTAGTCTTGGTATATTTACTGAAAGCATTTTGTCAAGTTCAAATGAATCTGTTTTAGCATTTTAAACCATCCGTGCCATCTGATCAGGATCTAACTGTTCGCTATTTGATTTATTAGGTTTCTTCTGACCAGTGCAGATCCTGATCAGACAGCACCGATGTGCCGGCTGATCTGGATCTACACTGGTTGCACATGGGTAAACATGTGTATTTATGGAGGAAAGAGTTAAGATAACAATCAAAAAATTATCTACTTACAGCAAAACTTTAATATAAGATTTTAAGCAGATCTGGGTAATTGTAATCAGTAATTGTAATCAGCCTACATTTAGACATTAACCATGTGTAATTCTATATCAGATATAGAATTACACATGGTTAATGTCTAAATGTAGGCTGATTACAATTGCTGATTCTGTTCATTTGCCAGTGTGCAACTTTGCAGCATTGGAACATTATCATTCATCCAAAACAAATACAGATTTTAAGTAAAATCTGTCAGGCTTTTTGTTAAACATTTATAATACATGTCCAGTAAAATATAACCCTTTACTCCATACATATTGCATTTTAATGTGACTGTGTTAAACCAGTATGGATCCAGATCAGCTGTCACATTTCTACCATCTGATCAGGATCTACACTGGTTGCTTCTTGGTCAGAAATAACCTAATGAATCTAAAAGCAAACAGTGTAGATTCTGACAAACGTTCCGGCTTATCTTGATCTACTCTGTTCACCCATTAAATTAAGATGCATCTATCATGTCTAAAGAGTAAAGAATTAAAAAGTACTCGAGATCTGGGAACATACTAAAATAATCATTTGTTTACCTTTCATAGGCAGTACCCTGTCATACACATGACCTGAAATGTCAATAACAAACTGAAATGACACAATCATTCCAATCAGATTTTGTTGTTTAGAAATAATGAAGCATGTACCGTATAAGTGGTTATTTCTGCGGTGACTTTATTTCTGCTATTTCTGCGGTCAAATAAATGATAGCAAATTTAAAAGCCACAGAATATTTATCCTTTGCTAAACTTGGTATTGGTCACCGTTTATTACTCAGTTTTGTTGAAGTTATAATGAATGACTACCTACTTTTTGTCAACGGATTGCATACGATTGCTGAGGCTACAATGGTTATGCATGCTTTATTTCACAACATTTGAAAACTAGAAATGTGTCCATAGGACACGGATGCCCCCGCTATGCATCGTTTTCAGATACTAAAGTGCAATGATGGGAATAATAGCATTTCAAAGACAGTGATGTTCGAGTAATTATAAGAATATGCATAAACTTGATGATCAAGTAAATTATTTGTATTTGTGGCACTGTTGTCTTCTCATTACGGAAATGTCTGTGAAGAAGTTGGTGGTAATGCAATGCAATGTCATAGTGAACATTTGTGCCAAGATATTTTGAAATCCCTTCATTCATAAAGAAGTTATAGCCCGAACAAGTAAATTCAAGTTTAAGTAACTGTGACCTTGACCTTGGACTTACAGGCATAGGTAATGTACGCAACACACCGCCTTGTCATGGTGAACATTTGTGCCAAGTTATTTTGAAAACCCTCCATTCAAAATAAAGTAATAGCCCGGACAAGAAAATTCTATTTTTAGTAACAGTGACCTTGACCTTGGACCTACAGGCATGGACATGGTACAAGACTCACCACCTTGTCATGGTGAACATTTCTGCCAAGTTAATTTGAAATTACTCTATTCCTAACGTAGTTTCAACCCTGACAGGAAAATTCTATTTTAGTAACAGTGACCTTGACCTTGGACCTACAGGCATGGGCATGGTACGGGACACACCATCTTGTCATGATGAACATTTGTGTCAAGTTATTTTGAAATCAATCTATTCCTAACAAAGTTACAGCCTTTACAAGAGAATTCTATTTTTAGTAACAGTGACCTTGACCTACAGGCATGGGCATGGTACGAGATACACCGCCCTGTCATGGTGAACATTTGTGTCAAGTTATTTTGAAATCCCTCCATTTATAATGAAGTTACAGCCTGGACAAGAAAATTCTATTTTAGTAACAGTGACCTTGACCTTGGACCTTCAGGCTTGGGTATTGTGCGGACACACTGCCTTGTCATAGTGAACATTTGTGCAAAGTTATTTTGAAATCCCTCCATTCATAACAAAGTAACAGCCCGGACAAGAGAATTCTATTTTTAGTAACAGTGACCTTGACCTTTGACCTACAGGCATGGGCATGGTACGCGACACATCGCCCTGTCATGGTGAACATTTGTGCCAAGTTATTTTGAAATCCCTCCATTCATAACAAAGTTACAGCCCAGACAAGAAAATTCTATTTTTAGTAACAGCGACCTTGACCTTCAACCTAAAGGCTTGGGCATGTACGTGACATACCGTCTTGATATGGCGAACAATTATACCAAGTTATTTAAAAATCCAACAAGAAATAACAAAGTTACAGAGCGGACCAGATTTTGCAAGAAAATTCTATTTTTAGTAACAGTGACCTTGACCTTGGACCTACAGGCATTGTTATTGTCATGACACACCGCCTTGTTATGGTGAACATTTTTGCCAAATCATTTTGAAATCCCTCCATTCCAAACGAAGTTAAGGGCAAAGTGTATATTTTTCTTAACACAAAATGTAAGTGAAAAAGGGGCATAATTTGAAAAATATTGGAAGCACGGTTATGGGTCTTGTTGGTTATGATGTAGATTTTGATGGTGAAAATATATTTCAAGTTTCAAGGCAGTATCTCAAGTAGTTTTAAAGTTATGGGCAAAATGCATATTTTGCTTAACACAAAATATAAGAAACAAGATATATTCCTATTAAAACTAATGTAAATGGAAGTATGAAAGGGCCATAACTTCTGAACGGAACATGTAAGAGCAAAACCCCACCTTTATGCACAACAACATATCAGGGCCAAGCATTGTGGTAAAGTTTCATCAAATTCCCAGCACAGGTGTAGGAGGAGTTGCGTTCACAAGATTTATTCCTATTAAAACTAATGTAAATGGAATTATCAAAGGACCATAACTTCTGAACGGAACATGTAAGAGCAAAACCCCACCTTTATGCACAACAACATATCAGGCCAAGCATTGTGGTCAAGTTTCATTAAATTCCCACCAGTAATGTAGGAGGAGTTGCGTTCACGAGATATACTCCTATTAAAACTAATGTAAATGGAAGTATCAAAGGGCCATAACTTCTGAACGGAACATGTAAGAGCAAAACCCCACCTTTATGCACAACAACATATCAGGCCAAGCATTCTGGTCAAGTTTCATTAAATTCCCACCAGTAGTGTAGGAGGAGTTGCGTTCACAAGAATATCGGACGGACAGACGGACGGACGGACAGACGGACGGACGGAGTAACTCTTAATGCCCGTCGCCATTTCATGGCGGGGGCATAAAAATAGTTTATGCGCTTGGAGACTGATGTACTTGCCAGTTATGTTAAAGATTAGTTAATTTGTTTTCAGTGTGACTATATTTTAAAGCTGTTCAAACCATGTTACGAAATACACGGGTAAATCGCAGGAAATTATTTCACATGTTTGCTAATCCTTGAATAAATCCATCTTTTCCTATTGTTAAACATAATGATTGTTTGCACTCAACTGCTTAACCCATTCCTGTATAGGCACACCTTTACTGGTAGGGCGAACAGTTTAGATCCAGATCAGCCGGCACATCCGTGCCGTCTGATCAGGATCTAAACTGTTCGCTTTTTGATTCATTAGGTTATTTCTGACCAAAATGCGACCAGTGCATATCCTGATCAGACGGCACGGATGTGCCGGCTGATCTGGATCTACACTGGTCGCACATGCCTAAAAATGCGTATATATACAGGAATGGGTTAAGTCAAACATTCTATTGTTCATGGAAATTTAACAATAATTATAATTCTACTTACCCACAATATGCTATGTTTTGTTGTTGTTTTTGTATGATGATGTAAATATTTTCAATTTAAATTTAATTAATAACTTAAACGTAATACATGTATTTTTACATTATTTTATTTTATTTTGATAAATTAGTATACACTTAAAAGTGTTACTTCATTCTTCCACTTTCTAAAGAAACCACAGAATTTATCCTAATTTGATTCCGCAGAAATAATGTATGCAGAAATTAAAGCACCCATAAATTTTAACAAAACCGCAGAATTTGGAGCCCGCAGAAATAACCACTTATACAGTATTTCTCATGTATTCTTGATATATATAAAAAATCTTGTACTATGCTGGCATTTAATTTCGTGGGGATGAAGTTTGTGCTAAATCTGCAAAGGATACAATGTATGCACACAAGCACACAAGCATAAATTCGCAAAATTTAAATTCAGTTTAAAAATTTAGAGATATTTTTACATGCTGTTATTTCGCTGGGATTTAAATTAGAGCTTTTCCCTAGTGTGAAATACCCAAAATTTTAACCCACTTAAAATATAACAATATAGAGGATATTTGTTTTTTTCAGTGCATGATCGAAAATGAATTTCACCAGTGACTGTAAGATTTTATATATTTTCATGAGTGCAAGGGTTAATTTAAATAAGGTGAAAACCCTAGTCAAATTGAGTAAAGGATTAATATGTATACAGTAAATCTCCCTATAATATAGGTGAAGGTCAATGTAAAAAAATGGAAAATCCTGATCACGATATGCAGAAGTATGGTATTGATAATCATACTGCCTCTACCTGGGAACGAACCTTCAAGCAGTTCTGACACCAAACTCTACCAATTGAGCTAACCGGGACAACGTCAAAAAGGTTGATCAGATCGCCCTGATATATGATACCATCACTGCATGACATCGATAACGGGTTATTTTACTGATAACAGTACTGACTATTTGTATGGGGAGACTTTTTACGACCACCACACTGCACAAATAGAGCTACTGTGAATTTCAAATGATACTGTCTCTACCTGGGAGAGAACCTGCACCGTCACAGTGACAGTGCCTAGCCCTGCAATTCCGACAACTCAACCAATTAAGCTAACAGGGACAACCCCAAAAAAGGTTGATAGGATAGCCCTGATATACGATACCATCACTGCATGACATCAATAATGGGTTAATTTACTAAGATAAGATTTGTGGCACTTATGATAAGGTTCTGATTGACAGTTCATTCATTTCAATGTTACTAACTGAAAAGTTACAGTGCAGACAATTTCTTAAATGAGATCATCAGACACTTATGTAGCTTGTGAAGTCAGATGATTAAGGATTGGAAATTACTTTATTTGCTGCAGATTAAACTTTTTGTAGGTGTTATCCCTAGGGAAATTTGAATATTCAAATCTCTGAAAAACTTCTCAATGTGTAAATCTCTACAGTAACTCTTGAATTTGTACTACAGTGCTCAAGGTTATAAAACTGAGCATGGAAACCAGTCTCAAATCTCAAGCATCTGATTGGCTGAAATGGCGACCAGTCGCCATTTCAGCCAATCAGATGCTTGAAATTTGAGACTGGTTTCCAATCTCAGCTTTATAACCTTCACCCCAGATTATTAATGCTCAGGCTAACCTGAAATTTTAGTCTTTTGTGCACATATTTGTCACAGGAAAATATTACAGGATATGTACATATATGAATGTTTTCTCTGTTTTATTCTTGTCTGCGTTGACTGATCATTTATTCTTACCAACATATCATGAAGGATTTATAATATAAAGGCTTTTTGGAATGGCTGCGCGGACCAAGGATTAACTGAAATCATGATTTCTGCAGCAAGCAAAAGACATGTAAAAAAAATTGCGTGCATTGCAAGTTGAAACACTGTTCACTATCCCCCATAGTGTGAAGGTGGATTTTATTGTAGCCATGCCCTGGAGTTGGATCATTTTTGATGGGAAAATGAAAATAGGGCCCATGATCATATAAAACTGAAACTGGAGACCAGTCTCAAAAACGTAAGCATGTCAGATTGATCTCCAATAACAGTTTTATTATCTTGGGCCCTTAACACTTGTTTCCCAGAATGCTATCTCATTCGTTAATGGCACTGCACTTCTGAAAACCAAAGAGTCCTCAAAATGGATTGTAAACAATACATTGTTTACTTGCATACTGGACAAGTGTGTTTCCATGTGTATTAACTGGGACGGAAAATCCTATCTTCTTCCCTATAAAAAAAATACCCTTCACAAAGTCATGCTTACATGAGTGATGTAACGACATTAAGGTTTTGATGTCATATAATTAAGTCAGTGACATCATATTGAAAATTGGGTTTGTAAACGTCAACAGTTCAGCATATGGAAACAAAATTTGATGGTATACATATATGAACAACAAGTAATTCTGTGAGCTTATGCTCACTAGTGATACCCCTGCTGTGAGAAATATGACTTTCAAATGTAATTTGCATTTTTCAATGAAGATTCCCTTTGATTTATGTAATGCACCTTTATAGTGATAAAGATACCCTTTGGAAAATAGTTCGTAAACAGGAAGTAGATGAGCAAGGAGCATAAAATCACTTTACACCATATGGGACTATAAGAAAAAGCAATATGCAAAACATCTGGCTGCTGCATGTTGTAGTTGCTTAGAAAAATGCGACGGAAATTGTGCAAGTATGTCAATTATGTGTAAAAATGTAAGTATTCGGTAAACAGGAAGTAGATGAGCAAGGAGCATAAAATCGCTTTACACCATATGGGACTATAAGATAAAGCATTATGCAAAATATCAGGCTGCTGCATGTTGTAGTTGCTTAGAAAACTGCGAAGGAAATTGTGCAAATTTGTCAATTATGTATAAAAATGTAAGAATTCGGTTAACAGGAAGTAGATTTTTTTTTTTTTTTTTTTTTTTTGGCGTTCACCTTTTCGGCGTGTAAGCGTGGTGCTGCGCTTTTGGATAGGAGACCGCCATATTGCAGGCTCAGCACCTCCGACTTCGGATCTCCTTGCGGGTCCTCCTATACCGACACCTGCCGAATCGATGGTAATGCTAACCCTTAAACCCTGAGCGCCAAGGAGGGTAGCCATTACTACCATTTTTAAAGTCTTTGGTATGACCCGGCCGGGGATCGAACCCACGACCTCCCAGTCCGGAAGCGGACGCTCTACCTACTGAGCTAACCGGGCTGGTACAGGAAGAAGATGAGCAAGGAGCATAAAATCGCTTTACACCATATGGGACTATAGGATATAGGAATATGCAAAACATCAGGCTGCTGCATGTTATAGTTGCTTAGAAAACTGCAACGGAAATTGTGCATGTTTGTCATCTATGTGTAAAAATCTAAGTATTCAGTAAACAGGAAGTAGATGAGCAAGGAGCATTAAATCGCTTTACATCATATGGGACTATAGGATAAAGCATTATGTAAAATATCAAGCTGCTGCATGTTGTAGTTGCTTAGAAAACTGCGACGGAAATTGTGCAAATATGTCAATTATGTGTAAAAATGTAAGTATTCGGTTAACAGGAAGTAGATGAGCAAGGAGCATAAAATCGCTTTACACCATATGGGACTATAGGATAAAGCAATATGCAAAATATCCGGCTGCTGAATGTTATAGTTCCTTAGAAAACTGCAACGGAAAATAAAAATGCCCTTTGGTTGATGAAATGCACCTATATAGTAACAAAATCTAAAAATATGCGACAAACAGGAAGTAGATGAGCAAGGAGCATAAAATCGCTTTACACCACATGGGACTATAGGATGAAGCAATAAGCAAAGAATTAGGCTGCTGCATGTTATAGTTGCTGAGAAAACTGCGACGGAAGTTTTGTTACGGACGGACGGACGAACGCACGGACAAGGGTAAAACAGTATACCCCCCTCTTCTTCGAAGCGGGGGTATAATAAAGAACAATAAAAGGTTTGCAAGAAAATGCATCTTGCATGAGACATTGGGTTAAGAGAGAAAAATCTGTCACCCTGGGTAGACTGTTCACCCTTGGTGATTTTTTTATATTTACCTCAGATACATGCAATATATACTACTCATAATTTGATAGGGATCACTTTTCGTTTTATCCTGAATTACCGTAATGCCCCTACCAAGTTTCAACCGCTGTTCAACTTCAACAATTTGACAGCTCATGCCTTCTTTTGGCACAAAGCTGATGTCAAATTAAAAATTTTCAGAATCACAACAAATATTTTATCATTTCAACCTAACGTAAGGAATACACACAATCTTTTGAGTGATCCTTATCAATTTTTGAGTAGTATACTAATAATTACACTTTTGCACATGGCAGGTGATCAGTGACTGGATTTACCTTTAACTTTCAATCCTCCTCTCTTGCCCTTTTCCTCTTCTTCTGTACTCGGTGCACGACCGTATGTAAACCGCTTTAAGTTGGCTCTGTGAAAACATAACAACATGATGAACAAGAGCTGTAAGAGGAGACAGTATGCTTAATTATTCATAACATTTCTAGGGAAGGGAAACATTCACGCAATTTTGAATCTTTTGATTTAATTTTTTTAATTCAATTTGAAAATTAAATCATATAAGTCAAATTATTTTTGGAAGAGTTGAAACTCTTGTTCAAAATGAAGTAGGTCATGATTGTAGAATTCTTTTCCATTTTGATATCAATTACTTCAGTTAAATATATAGGACAAATGGTTAAAACTTGAAAAACTATATGGGTGTTTAGTTGAACACTTGTGTCGCACTCTGGTACAATGTCTGAATAGAAATTTAAGTACAACAAGGGGCATTACTCTGTCAAATCTGATTGACCTAATGATTTTTGCATCATTATAATCCTGCTTTCATACGCAATAATATTTGAAAGTTTGATGAATAAATATTAAGAAAATGCAAAGTCTTTAGTTTTCATGACAAAATCCAAGTACAAAAAGGGGCATAACTCCATCAAATGTAAACTTGACCTAAAGATTTTGCCATCATGATCAGGCTGTTGTCATAAGCAATATAATATCAAAGTATGATGAAGAAATATTAAGAAATGGCAAGGTTGTAGCCAATGTTAAGTTTTGGTGATGGACTGGACTGATTCATGGACAGACAAAGCGGTCTCTATGTATTGCCTCTTCTTCGAAAGGGCGACACAAAATGTTAGCACTGCTCTAATATCATTTGCAGCTTGTGAACCAAAGAATAAAAAATTTTCAATCCATCTACACCTTGGAAATCAATAAAACAGGAAGTTAAAGGATATCAGCAACATCAAACTTCCAGAGGAGAGGGGCTGGGGCTAAAACATGTGAGCAATAGGGGCCAGAAGTCACAGTTGAATAGTTGATGTTGGTGCCAATATCCTTTTGGGATTTTGAAATTTAAGAAACTCTAATTGACTAAATGGAGACTGGTCTCCAGTTATAGTTTTTTATGATTTTGGGCACAGGTCTCCAGTTCTACAAATAGATGAGCTCACAATCTGGCAGTAATGAGAAAGAATGCAGCTATTGAAAGCAATCAATCAAGTGCATGCAGAGATAGCTGTGAATAATGAATTGTTTTTTAAATCATTTTGCTGCATAACAGATCTGATTGCTACAAAGTTTGGCTTTGAGAGAAGAATATACTTAATGAAGAACTGTTTTCAGATCTGTAACTACTCATTTGGTTCACTTTTCTGGTCACTGGAAGATCAATGACTGAAAAGCCCACAGATAAAAAGATTTAAGTTTCATGTTTCAATAAACAACTTTTATCATATACAGACGAGAAGAAAGCAATAATTGTTTTATTGAATACAACTGAAATAATTTTGATACTACTCAACTTGAAAACTTGAAATACTTGACATGTTACTAAATGGTCAGTTCATTTTTAAACTCAAAAAGCCACATTTGTTAACAAACATTTTTTATTATAATAAAAATCAAACATTATTTGAGTCATAATTTGCATTTCATTATTGAAGTGTTTGATCTGATCACTGAAGGACTTTAGAGGGATATTCCACAAATTCCCTTTCTTTTAATTTAAAAGCAGTTGCAACAATTGAATTGACTGAACACTGTTTGTGGATATATTAAAAATACCAACAATTTAAACTTAAGACTAAATGCACTTGGAGCTTAGAGCACATATTTGTTGCCTTACCATTTAAATAAGCAAGAGATATACCATGTGCACTAGAGTAACAGTTTGATGTGATTTACTGCAATATTCTGTATAGGATGTGTTTGCAAAGCAGATATGCCCATTTAATACTTATTGATAACAAGATCTAACCCTAAAATATAACCCTTTCCACCATGGATAGACAAACCTTTATTTCTTGGGCAAACAGTTTAGATCCAGATCAGCTGGCACATCTGTGCAACCTGTGGAGATCCTGATCAGACATCACAATAGTGCCGGCTGATCTGGATCTACACTGGTGGCACATGCGTAAAAATGCATTTATATGGAGGAAAGGGATAAAATATAGTCAGCAAGATCATAAAGCCTCCATACTAATGTTACATAACCTACACATGTAGCATCAATATGACCTGAAATATAAAATGTACCAAGAAGTGTCTTTTATTGGTTTAAAGTAAATAAAAGCTTACTTTTGCAAGTTAGGTATCAGGCTTAGATTTGGGTATGGTTTCCCTGTAGCTGGATCTACAAGGTGACCTTGCCAATAATCCTCGTCAAAGCATGAGTTCTGCACAAGAAAAACATCTCTTGGTTTCAAGTTGACAACATCCTCTCTCTTATTCTCAAGGACAGCATTGCATCTACAAAGGAACAACATTAATGTTTATGTATGTTAGCCTGTGCCAAAGGTTATAAAACTGAGCATAGAAACCAGTCTCACTGGTCGCCATTTCAGCCAATCAGATGCTTGAGATTTGAGACTGGTTTCCATGCTCAGTTTTATAACCTTCAGCCCTGACAGTGTTTTGTAGAATATTTATTTCTTATCTCTTTACTCAATGAATATAACTTTATATTTCCATTCCTATTGATTTCTTCGTTTAAAAAAATTCGGTTCATTTTGCATGAACCGCATGACCCGTAATGACGTCAGTAACGTAATGGCTGTTACTATTGAAAACTCCCACGTATTACTCCCCCTTTTCACTTAATACTAATTTTTGAAAGCGTTCAACTTAAGTTTATTTAAAGAAAAAAATGAATAAAATGTAAATATAAGGAATGATTCTTATTTTGGTGCGGTTCATGCAGATTGGACGTGCACGCGAGAGCTGGCAAATTTACCATAAAGCGCTAGCGCGCTTTATGGATTTGCCAGCTCTCGCGTGCACGTCCAATCTGCATGAACCGCACCAAAATAAGAATCATTCCTTAAATATCACATGTGTGACAAGTGTAAATCCAGATCAACCAGCATAGACTGATCAGCATCTACAGATGTGCAGGCTTGTCTGGATCTGCACTGTTTGACTTTTATTAGTTTATTTCTGACCAAGAAGCCAATCATTATAGATGCTGATCAGACTGCACAGATGTGCAGGATGATTTTGATCTATGCTGGTCACTCATAGGGCTGTATCTGTTGGTCTCATGAGGGATAAATGCTGTATGTATCAATATATGACTCAATAATAGGCTTTTCTTAAAAAACAACAAACAACCTTAAACCTCAGATACAGCTTGGTGGACTATGACCTGATAAAATGGACATAACCAAATTCACAGAGAGAATGGTTGGCCTGACAGGGGATCAGACCAAAAGCTCCCTGATATGGTAACCAAGAGTCTTACTATTAGTGGGAGGAGCAAAAAAATGTTTCTTGGTATTAACCCAGTGGCCCATCTGATACACTGGATGAAGGATTCAAGCTGATATTACTCCAGGACTGTGTTATCATAACATTTCAAATGGGATTAATTTTTGCGTATTTCATACTAACATCAGTGCACAATTACACATATTGACCATTCCGTAACTAATGACAGCGTCCTAACATGCAAGATATTGTAATAATATCTGATAACCCTTTACTACATGGGATATGACTGTTATCCCAGGAGTGAACAGTGTAGATCCATATTGGTTGGCATATCTATGTCATCTGATCAGGATCTATACTGTTCCCTTTTATATTTATAGGATATTTCTCACTATTTCACTAGTTCTACATTGGATGACATGGATGTGCCAGCTGCACTGGATCTTAACTGCTTTTACATGCCATAAATCCTGTACATATCAAATAAAGGGTTATAGCTACTCAATTTTCAAAGGTCTGAAAAGAACTGGTCACAAGGTTATAAAGCTGAGATTGGAAACCAGTCTCAAATCTCAAGCATCTGATTGGCTGAAATGGCGACCAGTCGCCATTTCAGCCAATCAGATGCTTGAGATTTGAGACTGGTTTCCATGCTCAGTTTTATAACCTTGGGCTCTGTTTTAGCCTGATTTGCTAAACACAGCCTGAACTGAGTACAGGCAAACCAGTGTTAAAGACCATCTTTAAACAAAGACCTTGTGTCAATTCAAACCACATGTTATTCCCCTAACTACTTCTGGGTTTTTTCCTTAACTTCTATGTTTGCCCCCTATTTTGATTAAATGATGTTTGCAATCAACTAATAATTTTACAGTATCCACACATGCAGGGCAAGTAAATCAACATAAAATAGACATTGTACCTGATAAAGAAAAAGTCACCATGTCCACCGTTGTTGTTCATCCACTCCCTGGCCGAGTCATATTCTACACAAGCAATGTTACAACAAATATTAGTTAAAAACTGAAAACTCCACATGCAAATAAAGAAAAAAGAAAATATAAGCATACATCATTTTGTTATCTGGGCTGGAATATTTGTCCTGAAACTTCATTGACTTATGTCTCACTATAATATTTTCAGACTTATGTATGTTCAAATTGCTTTTTTTCATCGTCATACATATAAAAGGAACTCAATTATCATCTTACAAAGTTGAGGTAAATTGTCCAGTTTCAAAACAGTGAAACTCCATATGTGCCCAAGGTTATAAAACTGAGCATGGACACCAGTCTCAAATCTCAAGCATCACATGCCAATCAGATGCTTGAGATTTGTGACTGGTCTTCAATCTCAGTTTAATGACCTTCAGCCTCAATGTCTTCTTAATTTAGGAAATTTGAGGATAAGCAAGTTTTTCAAATTTACCATAGCAATACTTTTTCTTTTATGACATTCAAATTGATTAATATATTGAAATGAGTCCATTGCCCAAAATCATAAAACTAAATCTGGAGATCAGTCTCAAATCTCAAGCTGAAATGACGACCAGTCACCATTTCAGCCAATCAGATGCTTGAGATTTGAGACTGATCTCCTGAGTTAGTTTTATGATCTTGGGCACAGATCATGAGGCAAAAGCAAAAAAGTTGTAAGTGATATAAATAACAAAACAGATAGAACCTTTTTGCTTTCACCCTGTATAGAATTCAAACATTTCCAGCGAAGAAAACTTTATTATCAATTACCATAGAAACAAAGAAACAAGCATTATAACAAAATATACCAGGTTTTAAATTAACTAACATGCAACAAAGAGAAAACTTATCAAGAATCCATAACCATTTTTTTAAAGTAACAAATTAGCAAGCATGCACTATTAATAAAGGGATAATGCCTGCTTTGAAATGTTAACTGCCCAATAGACTATGTCTTGGGTTTAAACCCCTTATAATTGCATTTAGACCGCCAAGGTGAACATTTGCTCTAGCATGCCAAACTGTTTTTGAGCCATGTTTTTGCATTTTTTTATTTAAATGATATACCAGAATGAATAAATAGATCACTCTGAAAAAAAGTTGTAAATCAACTTGCAAACAATGCATATACCACACCTACTTTGCCACAAACAAATCCCGAACACAAATAAGCATAGGGTCATTATTTTCCGGCTGATTTAAATCTCTTATGTTCGACCAAAGTAGAACCTGATTAGCCTACAAATCTGTGCAGTCTAATCAGGATCTGAATAGCAATAAGGGTGGATCCTAATCAGGCTGCATAGAAGTGTACTGGCTGATCTGGATCTAGATTGTGATATAAGCAGTACCCCTGGAGTAACAGTTAAGGCAGTGGATAGTCCAAGGTTTCATAAAATTCTGTTTTAACCCTTTACCCCATTTATAAGATTTTATTGCATGGGTGACCAGTGTAGATCCACATCTGTGCAATAGGATCAGGATCTACATTCTCCACTTTTTTTGGTCAGAAATAACCTGAATCTAAAAACAAACAGGGTAGATCATTATCAGATGGCACTGTTGTGCTGAATGATCTGAATCTACTCTGTTGGCTAATGCAATAAAGCAGTATCTATGGAGTAAAGGGATAAACGAGCACATCTGGTCTGAAGGTTATAAAACTGAGATTGGAAACCAGTCTCAAATCTCAAGCTTCTGATTGGAAGAAATGGCGACTGGTCGACTACTTGAGATTGGTTTCCAAGCACAGTTTTATAACCTTAGGGCACAGACACAGTCTGCATCTAGCACCTACCTTGTTTATTAGAGCGCACTTCAAGAATGATTTCTTTTTCCTTCTTCTTGTTGATGAAATCTCCTCGTACTAAACTAAGGAAGTTTTCCAGTGTGCAGCCCTTTACCTCTGTCTTTACTGGCTTAATTCTCTCACTTGGTGTTAATATAATCTGAAACAGAATGTTAACTAATTCCCTTCCTTTGAAGGGTGAGAATTCACTTTGTAATCAACATTGGCAATTTAAAAGCCTTTTTATCCTACGCCAAAACAATATCCCCCTCCCAATTTCATCGGCGAGGGAATAAATCAAAATGTGAGAACAGTGCAAATCCAGATCAGATGGCAAGGATGTGTTCGCTGATCTGGAACTACACTGTTTGCCCATGCTATAAAGGTGTATATGTTGAGCAAAGGGTTTAGTACTAACTGTTGTGAGATAATCATCGTACTTACCCCTTGGATTTGTTCCCCTTCTCTCAATTGATCATTCTGTTTGTTCACTTTTGTGATGAAGATTCCAGTATGATTACCTCCCTTGAACTCCACCTTATCGCCAAGGTTCGAGTACTTGACCTTGACCTGTCGGCTCATGTTTTTGTCAGTCCAAAGAGGCTTACTTACACTGTAAGAATGATAACATACCATACAATACACACCGTTAGCTTCAAACCTAGAATTTGGTGTTATGTGGGCCTATGTTGAATCATTTATGATAAAAAGATTAAATTCAATTGCTATATTATACTAGCATTCGGTGTTCCACAGAAGACATATGTCACCTGAACTGCATTTGAAAGGGGCAAAACTAAAAGTAATGTTGAAATCTCAGTTATCATTCTTGTTGTCACCAGTGGCTATGTGCATGCAGATAATATATTCCAAGTATTAAATAAACGGAAAAGAACCTTCAATGTTACAGGCAACAATAAGTTTCATATTAAAATTGCATTTGAAAGGGGCATAATTAAAAAGTAGTCAAACAGGATTTATCATTCTTGTAGTCACCGATGGTATTATTCACGCAGATGATATAATCCAAGTATTAAGTAAAAAAGAAAAAGTACTTTAAAAAGTATAGACAACATTTAGTTTCATGTAAAGTTGCAATTGAAAGGTGCATACATGTAACTCATAAAACAGTAAAACAGGAGGTATCATTCTTGATGTCAGCAATGATGTTGTTCATGAAGATGACATATTCAAAATATCATGAATATTAAGAGATTAGGACAAGGTAACATTAAGATTTGTGTTTTAAGTTGCATTTGAAATGGCTTAACTAATTAAATAGTCAAAAAGAGTTATCATTCTTAATGTAAGCCATGACGTTGTTCATGAAGATAATATATTCCAAGTATGAAGTGAATAGAACAAGTACTTTCAAAGTTAAAGTCACCATAAATTGCTTGTAAAAGTAAAATTTGAAAGGGGTATAACTAAAAAAAAAAAGAAACAGGAGTAATCATTCTTGTTGTAACCGATGTTTGCTGATACATATTCAGAGTAGAATGCAAATAGGAAAAATTCTTCCAAACCTGAAGTTTCATTTTAAAGTTGCGTTCAAAAGGAGTATAAGTAAAAACAGTCAAACAGGAGCTATCATTCTTATTGTAACTGAAGTTGTTATTCATGAAGATGATACATTTCAAGTTTTGAGTGAATAGGACAAGCTTTTTCAAAGTTATAGGCAACATTAAGTTTCATGTTAAAGTTGCATTTGGCCATAACTCAAAAACTATTGAAACAGAAGTTCATGTTTTCATAGATGGCTTTGTTGATGCAGATTATATATTCCAAGAAGATTCGTGTTTAAAGTTGCATTTGAAAGGGCTTAACTAATTAAATAGTCAAAAAGGAGTTATCATTCTTGATGTAAGCCATGACGTTGTTCATGAAGATAATATATTCCAAGTATGAAGTGAATAGGACAAGTACTTTCAAATAGGCAATATTAAGTTTCATGTTAAAGCATGGGACCTGGTAGAAAAGTGTTGATTCAGATCAGATGACACATACATGCCATCTGCAAGGGATCTACACTGTTTGCATTTAGTATCACACCAAGAAGCAACCAGCATAAATCCAGATCAGATGGCAGGGATGTCTTGGTTACACACACGATAAAGCCTGTACAAATGGCGTTAAAGATTTAAGTTAAGTAAACCTTTGCAGCAAGAGACTGACATTTGTGCTTAATGTTTTGGTTCTTGGCCAATCAGCAATCCTGTTACATTGTATTTAAAGTGATAAATGATGGGAAACTACAAAGTTTGTATGCTCACGGTATTGTGACTTTACTGCACTTTACAAGCCAGGAATTCTTAAATTAAATTCCATATTTGTTATATGTGTTCTGTTTATTTGAAAGCATGGTAGGCTTAACAATTAACTATGTTATATGGGTTTTATTGGATGTGCAATCTGTGTAGATCCAGATCAGGCATCATGATGACATGATTAGAAGATCTGGCTCTATGCAGTTCACCAATGCCATAAATGTCATATCTATGGAGTATAGACTTCATAAACATTTTGAGCAGTGGTAAAAAATAACCCAACAGATTTAAAACAGTTCGAAATCTTCTTCTTCTTCTATGATAATGGCAATCATTCAATCACTGATATATAATGGCGATAGATTCGAAACAGTACAAAATCTTACATGAGGCAGTCTTTGGGTAAAAATGCAGTATGAACATCGTGACTGGAGAAGTCGGATATGATATTGGAATCACTTGAGCTGTCTGACTGGTTGGCTATACTGTTACACAATACTCTGCTCTCAACACTATACGATCTCTGTATGTCGTCTTTTTCTCTTTTACATGTATACCTTTTGCCTGAAAAGAAGCATAAGATAGAAATAGATAAACAGGATGTTTCTAGATCAGTATAATTGGAGCTAGTTGGAAAATTGACAACAACAATATAATATCAATTTAACTGCAATTAACTGCCACCCTTGTCAGTTATTATGATATTGCTTAATTGGCAAACGTGTTAATTGGCGCAACATCACCGCATACCCGCAGCAAACCAAAGCGTTAGCTCTTCCTTAGATGTTATCTGATGACTTGCATTCGCTGTTTTTGATGTTATTTTCAAATGTTGAAAGAAAATCAATATGATGTTTCTTAAATTTCGACCAAAAGTTTTGAGAATTTCTATTTTTTGATTCTGATTGTTTGAACACATAAACAAGAAGCACCACAATGCTAAACTAGAGCTATCACTGAAGGTGATTAATACCCCCGTAATACTGCTTTGTCAGAGTATACAGAAATGATGTTTGCATCTTTCATGGGTGAAAGTTGAAAAATAATTGAAATCCTGAAAATTTGCTGCAAAAGTTGTGTTTAAAAATAGCAACTTGGGTTTTCACCGGATGTAAACAAATTTGCGCAAATGTACCAAGAACATATGTTTAAAGTTTCAAGTCGATATCTTGAAAACTGTTGACATAGTAAGTGTAGAAGTTTGCATAACACGATTTTGTTAAATCATGTCCCCTGCTAAAAATAATGGACTGATCCACACGAAAAATATGTCATGCACATCTACACTTCATGCCGAACACATGTATCAAGTTTCAAGTCAATATCATAAAAACTGTAGAAGTAGTTCTTGTTACAAGATTTTGTTGAATCATGCTCCCTTCCAAAAATAATGGACTGATCCACATGAGAAAAAAAAAATTTGTGCAAATGTACTCACCAACATATGTTTAAAGTTTCAAGTCGATATCTTGAAAACTGTTGACATAGTAAGTGTAGAAGTTTGCATAACACGATTTTGTTAAATCATGTCCCCTGCAAAAAATAATGGACTGATCCACACGAAAAATATGTCACACACATCTACACTTCATAACAAACATATGTATCAAGTTTCAAGTCAATATCTTAAAAACTGTAGAAGTAGTTCACGTCACAAGATTTTGTTAAATCGTGCTCCCCTCCGAAAAATAATGGACTGATCCACATGAGACGAAAAGAAAATTTGCGCAAATGTACTCACGAACATATGTTGAAAGTTTCAAGTCGATATCTTGAAAACTGTTGACGTAGTAAGTGTAGAAGTTTGCATAACAAGATTTTGTTAAATCATGTCCCCTGCAAAAAATAATGGACTGATCCACATGAAAAATATGTCACGCACATCTACACTTCATGCTGAACATGTGTATCAAGTTTCAAGTTAATATCTTAAAAACTGTAGAAGTAGTTCGTGTCATAAGGTTTTGTTGAATCATACTCCCCTGCTAAAAAATAATGGACTGATCCACATGAAACAAAGTATGTCATGGAAATCTACTCACAAACGTATGTTTAAAGTTTGAAAACTGGAGAAGTAGTTTGCGTCATAAGATTTAAAATAAAAGATTTTGTTAAATAATGCTCCCCTCCAAAAAAAATGGACTGATCCACAAAAAAATATGTCGCTTACATGCGCACTTCATGCAGAACATACAATTTTAGTTTCAAGTATTATATCTAAAAAACTGTAGAATTTTGCATAACACAATTTTGTTTAATCATGTCCCCTGCAAAAAATAATGGACTGATCCACACGAAAAATATGTCACACACATGTACACTTCATGCCGAACATCTGTATCAAGTTTCAAGTCAATATCTTAAAAACTGTAGAAGTAGTTCACGTCACAAGATTTTGTTAAATCGTGCTCCCCTCTGAAAAATAATGGACTGATCCACATGAGAATAAAAAATGTACTCACGAACATATGTTTAAAGTATCAAGTCTATATCTTAAAAACTGTTGACGTAGTAAGTGTAGAAGTTTGCATAACAGGATTTTGTTAAATCATGTCCCCTGCAAAAAATAATACACCAATCCAGATGAAAAAATGTCACGCACATCTACACTTCATGCCGAACATGTGTATCAAGTTTCAAGTCAATATCTTTAAAACTGTAGTAGTAGTTTGCGTCACAAGATTTTGTTAAATCGTGCTCCCCTGCAAAAAATAATGGACTAATCCAGATGAAAAATATGTCACGCACATCCACACTTCATGCCGAACATGTGTATCAAGTTTCAAGTCAATATCTTAAAAACTGTAGTAGTAGTTTGCGTCACAAGATTTTGTTAAATCGTGCTCCCCTGCAAAAAATAATGGACTAATCCAGATGAAAAATATGTCACGCACATCTACACTTCATGCCGAACATGTGTATCAAGTTTCAAGTCAATATATTAAAAACTGTAGAAGTAGTTCGCATCACAAGATTTTCGTGAATCATGCTCCCCTCCGAAAAATAATGGACTGATCCACACGAAAAATATGTCACGCACATCTACACTTCATGCCGAACATATGTATCAAGTTTCAAGTCAATACCTTAAAAACTGTAGAAGTAGTTCGCATCACAAAATTTAGAAGTTTGCATAACACGATTTTGTTAAATCATGTCCCCTGCAAAAAATAATGGACTAATCCACACGAAAAATATGTCACGCACATCTACACTTCATGCCGAACATGTGTATCAAGTTTCAAGTCAATATCTTAAAAACTGTAGAAGTAATTCGCGTCACAAGATTTTGTTAAATCGTGCTCCCCTCCGAAAAATAATGGACTGATCCACATGAGAAAAAAAATAATTCGCGCAAATGTCCTCACGAACATATGGTTAAAGTTTCAAGTCGATATCTTGAAAACTGTTGATGCTGTAAGTGCCACAGACAGACCGCCCAACCAACCAACCAACCAACCGACCGGATGATGACTCCTATATACCCCCTATACTTCGTATACGGGGGTATAAAAATCAGGTTTTCAACGACCGAGTATTTACATCTGAGTAATATCCATGATATGAGCAACCCCACAACAAGTTTTGTGTCAATAGGTTAAAGCAAACTCAAGTTATTACCCAGAAACTGAATTTCTATTTTTAGGAAAAGTGACCTTAACCTTGATCACAGACATCTAGGTAGCAATCCAAGGTTGCATCTTGATATAAACTACCAAAACACAAAGTAAGTTGTAAATAGGTCACAGCTAACTAAAGTTATTATACAGGCACTGAATTTCTATTTTTAGCAACAGCTACCATGACCTTAGTCAGAACCCTATCAATCCTGAGTAGGGTCTTATTATAACCTAACCACACACAAAGTTTGGTGTCAACAGGTCAAAACAAAAATCAAGTTATAACAGGAAAAGGGAATTTATATTTTAAGCAACAGTGACCTTGACCTTGATCGCAGACATCTGGGTATCAATCCCAAGCTGCAAATTGATATAAGCTACCCATACAACAAGTTTGGTGTCAATAGGCCACATTAAACTCAAGTTATTGAGCAGAAACTGAATTTCTATTTTTAGCAACAGTGACATTCACCTTGATCACAGACAAATGGGTAGCAAACCGAAGCTTCCTCTTGATATGAGCTACTCACACACCAAGTTTTGTGTCAATAGGCCAGAAGATAAACTCAAGCTACTCACACACCAAGTTTGGTGTCAATAGGCCAAAGCAAACTCAAGTTATTGAGCAGAAACCAAAAGTTGACACCTGCCCATACCGCCCACCGACTTCAGCATTACAATAACCAGTTTTCGTTGAAAACCTGGTTAAAAAATATTTATTTTTGACTGGTCTAAAACTTGGTAAAAAGTTGGTAGGTTATTTCTGACCAAGATGCAACCAGTGCAGATTTAGATCAGATGGCATCGAATTGCTGGCTGATCTGGATCTTCAATAGTTGCACAAGCATAAAATGCATATCAGTGGATTAATGGATTGAGCTACGTATTCACAAGCATACCTCCAGTTGGTAACCGTGTTGGTTTGTGTTTCTTATCATCTCTAGCTGAGCCCTGAGACAGACTTCGGAAGATCTGACCTAACCCTTGTCCTCCGTCCTGTTGACCCGGCTTCCCCTGGGAACCATTCGAGGTTCTAGGAATGTATACAGTACTAGTGCTGGCATTGTCCGCAGCCTCATCCTCATCACGTGGATGGACAATAGGCTCTGTAAATAAAGGGACACTTCCAACAGGCTCTATAATTCAAAAGGTAACTCGCATCAGGCTCTGTGAATTACAAGTTCAGTGCCCAAGGTTATAAAGCTGTGATTGGAAACCAGTCTCAAATCTCAAGCATCTGATTGGCTGAAATGGCGACTGGTTGCCATTTCAGCCAATCAGATGCTTGAGATTTGAGACTGGTTTCCATGCTCAGTTTTATAACCTTGGAGCCTGATCTAGTGGCCACCTTGTGCAAAAGTCATCAGATTTGACGCTTTTGGTATAATAATGTTCTACATGCAACATTATGTACAAGTCATATGACCTGAAGCTGCAGGTATACTGATTTACAAGCCACATTGTGATCTAAAAGATGTCTGAATAATGAACTACTTGTCACCTAATATAAAACCCATTTTATCCTAAGCCATAGGAATATTTATAGACCAAGAAATGTGCCAGACTTCTGTTCTGCAGATATTATTTTAATGGTCTACATGCCAAAGTATGTTCAAGTTACTTCTCCTAGGCTTGGTTATCATAATCTGTAGGCCACATGTAAAAGTCACTGATTTACAGCGACCAGTATAACTTTCCTGTAGTTACATTTCATGTCATGGTCTGAAGGTTATAAAACTGAGCATGGAAACCAGTCGCCATTTCAGCCAATCAGATGCTTGAGATTTGAGATTGGTTTCCATGCTCAGTTTTATAACCTTGGGCAATGTAATCTATAGCATGATTGGCAGACACATTACATGTATATGCAAGTTATTACCAATACCCCAAATAATTAAGCAGACTTAAAGGTGCCTATTGACAGTTGGAATACTTAAATGTTTCAGTTATGGTTAGTATTGATTGCACCACTAAATAATGCCTATTAATGACTGAAAATGGGCAAATTTCTCCAAATTTTGGATTCACCATTTTAGGATAGGTCTGTTTTGAGTAAATTTTACTCAATAATTAATGGTATAAGAGCTTTGGCTTTTAACCCTTTCCTCAATATATATGCATTACCACGCATGTGCGACCAGTGTAGATTCATATCAGCCGGCACATTCATGCCATCTGATCAGGATCTACACTGGTTGCATTTTGGTCAGAAATAACCTAATGAATCAAAAAGCAAACAGTTTAGATCTTTATCAGATGGCACGGATGTGCCAGCCGGCTGATCTTAATCTTAACTGTTTGCCCTCACAATTAAGGTGTGTATATGGAGGAAAAGGTTAAATACACTCATACATTGACTGTGTAAGAGTATTGCATCCATTTACTTTCTTTACATGTCTTTTACAGTTTAAGTGGTAAATTTTGATAATTGAAAACACTTAACATTTTCATCCAAATAAGTGACTAGGTACCTTTAATCATTAAGAAATTCCGAATTAACCATTTAATTCACATATACAGGTTTAAATGCCTGTTCTACCAGTGAAGATCAATATTAGCCAGCACATCTGCACTGTTTGCATATTGGTAAGAAATAACCTAACGTATCTAAAAGCAAACAGTGTAGATCCTGATGTACCGGCTGATCTTGATCTACACTTTTTTTTGCCAATGCAAAAAAGTTGTATCTATGAATTTAAGGGTTAACACGGAAGAAAAGACTTACCTCTTTTCGAAACATTGTCATAAACTTTCTCAGGAAACAAGTCTGCTGGCAAGGGAACCGGCTGGTTGGTTTCCACAATCCCATAGTCATCAATGTCTTGGCTGAAACTGCTGGGCAGGTTACCACCCTCCACTACACTACCATGGTTCACTTTCATCGACTCTGAGATTTCCCGTTTCCGTGTATATCGGAAGTGTGCTACCTCACGCTGGAACAGCCTTTCTGGTGAGTCCACAGACTTCATTGGTAATGTGTTTGCCTTGTAAGAAACATCACCACCATCTGGAAAACATTTATCCACTGCAATGTACTTAAGCCCATTTCTTACAACTTCATCTCTTTTTTGTTAGCTAATATGCATTAAAATGAACTTTTTGAGCATCAGTAGTTGTCAGAGTGCTTTGCAGGACTTGAAATGTTACCACCCAAGCAAGTTTAAATGTATGAGAAAGGCTGTAAAATTCTAGGCATTCAGTAAACAAATCTTCAAGCATATAGTGGATAATCAAATAAAGGATACCATAGCCCAGACCCTTCATCTGTTGACCTTTAAAATCAACATCAGTAACGTTCTTATCATGATCAACAAATCAGTTGCAAAACACAATTTAAATTTGTTACCTGTCACATGATCCGAAACGTGTGCTTGTTTGGCCAGTTTCCCAGCATGTACCTCACTTGTGTAATGTTTCTTCACAACTTTCCGTCTCTGTCAACAAAAAAAAAATACTAAGGTGATTCTCATTCAAGCTAAATCACGTGTTCAAAATGCTTTAGTTTATTGACCTTTGTTTGCATTATTCTTAAAGACTTACACTTACCTAGCCTGTCTGATCTAAACATATATCAAATCATATAATTAAATTCATTGTAGAATTTCAAAATTGTTTTATTGCCAGGGGTTTTTAGTGTGCGAATTAACAAAAATTAAATATAATCTGCAGTATTTCAGCTAAATTGTGAGTTTGTAGCTTAATATGCTAGTTAGTGAATTTAATCCTTAAAAACAATAATAGAGTTTAAAATTTCAGCAAAGCATAATTTCAATGATGGATTGAAAACGCCAAATAGTTTTAATTAACAAGTGCATGGCTTGTAATGTATCACTGCTGATGTAAAATGTACACTTAAAAAAGTCAAATGGCATTAATATGTGATAAGCATCTCAGATAGGGCACTGGGCTACTAATTTTTTAGGGTCTGGTCCCTAAATATCCATATCAAAATTGATATTTTAATTCTATTTTATCTGGAAAAATAGGTAACGGTTTAAACAATTCTAATTGAACATCTTCCTAGCCAAGGAAGGCAAGCAGAGCAAAGCGGTTACAATAAAACAATTCCAATTAAAACATTACATCAACAAGTTGAAGTTAAGAAGAGAGAATTCCATTAAATGAGGCAAAACTTCTTTTTACACCCACACCTAAATTTTACAGAATCTGAACAGTCAACAAAACACATTACCGGCCCAGCTTTGTCAACTTCTTAACCCTTTCTTCCTTATAAACACCTATATGGCACAGGCATGAATGTGCCGGCTGATCTGAATCTACACTGTTTGCTCATGAAATAAAAGGCATATTACGGAGGAAATTGTTAAATTCAATGTCATACTTCTGAAAGAAATGGAAAGATAGATATATGATCCCTGTATGATCCCTGAATCTATAAGGAATCTAAGTCCTTCCAGTTTTGTGTACATCTGGGTTACAAATTTAGTACACACTACTGTATTCCTGCAGACAATTAAAGTGTCATTGCATATGCTGCAAACTGAAATGATACATCTGATATTAATAAATTGTTCTTGTTGAAAAATAATGTGTTAATTATTTAATTTTGTAATATTTACATCATCAACAAGCCAGACATTTATTTGTGTAAACACTGCATGTAACACTCAAATATGAAATGAAAATATACTGCATATTAAATCTTATAAACATTGTTTTCTGTAGTAATGTTGGCAGAAATGGCAAAAGTCAAAAAGTAAAAGTAATCATAGTACTTTCATACAGATGAATATTAATGTACAACTGTCACATTAGGTTTATCGTAACAGTATAACATGCCCACTAGACTGTGATAAAGTTGTGACATCTTGTCAAAGAAGAAAATTTGCAAAGGCTCAAAATTGGCCTAAATTAAAAAAAAAAGTTCAAATTGCATTGACTTAACAGAAACTATGCAACATGAATTTATTATCTACATAAATAGTTTCTCTGCGAGATAGAAAGTGAAGACAAACTAGACTGTGTCCTCAGGACACTGATTCCCCCACTGCTACAACAACATTTGTAACAAAGAGCCATAACTCTGGTAAAAATAGTATATACACATTTTTTTCTGATTCTTATTTTCAGATATATGACAACACATCATACATTTGCGGTATTTATGAATTTGCAAGTTAAGCAAACCGCGAATATTAGCGAAAATAAAACTAGCGTGAAAATAAAACAGTTCTACAGTATGCAAACAAAAAGATATTATAAACTTCTGTGACATGTTGCTTAACAAATCATGAATTTATTATAACGCTTGTCAAATATTGTTATGATCCTTCTTGAAGACATTAACCCTTTCCTCCATAGACACACCTTTATTGCGTGGGTGAACAGTGTAGATCAAGATCAGCCAGCACTGTCTGTTCTGATCAGGATCTGCACTGTTCACTTTTTTATTTGTCAGGTTATTGCTGACAAAATGCCACCAGTACAGATCCTGATCAGACGGCACGGATCTGGATCTATACTGGTCGCACATAAAATGCAAATATATGGAGGAAATGATTAAGATTTTCAGAAAATATTTTTTTACAGGAAGCCCTTCACCTTGAGTATTTAAGAATATAAACTGTATGGGTTGCCCTCATAAATATCTTGTAATTCAGAGAAAGCAGAGATGATACATGCAAAGCTGTGCACAACAGGACAACTATCTACACTTCACATTACCTTATACACTGATTGACACTGATGTCCCAAATCTAAACCATCAAATACCTTGAAAGCAAACATAAATTGCATACACATTACCATAGGTTAACCCTCTACTCCATATTATACACCTTTTTTCACAGGGCTGACCTGGTCTGAAGGTTATAAAGCTGAGATTGGAAACCAGTCTCAAATCTCAAGGATCTGATTGGCTGAAATGGCGACTGGTCGCCATTTCAGCCAATCAGATGCTTGAGATTTGAGACTGGTTTCCATGCTCAGTTTTATAACCTTGGGCACAGTTTAGATCTAGATTAGCCACCACATCTTAGTCATCTGGTCTGGATCTAAAATGTTCATCTAAATAACCCAATGAATCTAAAAGAAAACAGTTCAGATTCTGATCAGATGGCATTAATGTGCCCGCTGATCTGGATCTACACTGTTTGCACTTGTGTTAAAACCCTTATATATAGAGTAAAGGGCTACATTATGAACAAGCAGTATAAAACCCTAGCACTCCCATGATGCCTGTTAATGCACAGGAGTTTGACATTCTTGTTAATAATAAAAAATAGATCTTTACAATAAAGACAAGGCTGGCAACTCACAGCCGTTGATTCGCTTTTTCAAACGCAAATTTTTCATTGATTACAAGAAAAACATCAGCGATTTTTTAATCATCAGCAAGGAAAATCTATGCTTATTAACAGTAAGTAGATTTTCAAATTGAAAATAATGTTTAGCCAGAGAAAATAGCCATTATAGTAGAGTACTTGGTGAATGTGTATCTGTCAATCCGCCATGCGTTGCTAGACTTCCGGTCAACGCAGTGAATATTTTAGTACAGGCATCAAGATATATATACATACCAAAACGCCAAACAACCAACGGTGTCGACCTGTAACATGGTCACAGGGAGTCTATTTTCGTCTTCAAATATTCCTTTACGGGCCTCAAAAGTTATACGGCGGTTATCGCCCGTTTAAATATTTACCTTGATGACATCACATCGCACGTCAAGACATTCATAATGTAAACAAAAACAAACCGACGTATTTACACCATAAGTTGTCATCATTGAATTTTTTAAATAAAATTATACATATTTTGTAGATATCCATATTTTTAAGAATGTTCTTTTTAATATTAAATTGACATTCAATCCTGAAATCTGAAAACCGGAAGTAAACAAACGCATGGCAGATTGACATAAATTTCACGTTCAAAGAGAGGGTAAGTTTATTTTAAAATAAAAATGTGTGCCATACACAGCACAGTAATAAACCATGAATTTCCGTGAATTTAAATGATTTTTTGTTTGTATGCAACATAGACATTGGATATCTGACGGGGGATAATGTTATGAATAATTGCCAGATCCGGGGAAATTTTGGTGTACAAAGTTGCCATCCTTGTCTTTTATAAAGACTAGTAAATAAGAAGTAAAAAAATATTTGTGTTGAAATGTCAAACTCCTGTGGTTAATGTTGGCATGCTGAACATGTTAACCGAATGCTTATTAAGTAGGTTAAAATGAAGAATGCCTTTTAAAAGGAACCATCCCTAACACAGGATTAAACAATGATCTTTTACCAGTTATTCAATGTCCTAAAAGTCCTTTGTGTATACATGTGCAATAGATCAAGCTGATGTACCAGCAAGGACAACTTCTGTAAGCAGGACTTCCTGAATCCTATGCAGGTGAGATGCTATTGTTGCAGTTACTGTTTGACAGAAACAATGTCTACAGTGTTCAATTCAAGTACATGTTAAGGTGTGCAATTTATCAAAAGGTATCACTAAGATCTGGTAAGCATTGGGTATTCCATCTGAGGAAAAGTTGCAAGACTGTACATAAACAGCATTTTCTTTTTTTTCTGCTCCTGCATTTATTCTTTATATACATTTTGATAACATATATTAATTTGAGAATAACTTAATAGATAACTGTAAATTCTTTGTGAATATTTTAGCCTAGTCTTATATGAAAATTCAAAACCCTTTAGACCACACAGTTCCATTACCAGTACCATAGCCACCCAGCTTGGTCAGATTGAACTCAAAGCCCATAGAAAAGAGGCAATCAAAGGACCACTAAACCCTACCCATGCCCCTGTTCCTCCAAGGCTGGCCAGATGAGAACCCAAGAAAACAAACACAACTTGTGCTAGTATGTGTCAAAATCATGCGCTTGCAATACGAGGTCATGCTGTTACTTATTAATTAGCATTTTTGCATTTCACTTTTATTCTTTTCTTAAGATTAGCTTAGGTGAAAAACTGTAATGTTAATGTTACAGTAATTAAACATGATATTATCATGCTAACAAAACAACCAACTACAATTAGAGAGGTAACTTTTGTAGGGCATTTATGTTAAAAAACAAAGTTAATTTCAAAAATATATCATATATTTTGTCTCAAATATAGCCAGATACACGTACATTCATGAGCTATTGTTTGCATAAACATGTATCAAATCAATTGATAACTCCAATATAGAGATAAACCATTTCTAAGGTCTCTATTCAGGTTTAGAGCCACATATATTGGATTGTGCTTAACAACTGTACCAAAGCCACATCCTTCCCCTGCCCCAGAAAGATGCGGAAGTAATACTGATAACACTATCATTGTGTGACATTTTCAAATGATTTAAACTGGTGCATATTATGAGAGCATAAAATAGAGAGTTAATCTTGAGTCATCTAACTTGATGTAAAGACAGCTTTCTGCGGAGTTTTCTTCTGTTGATTGAGATGACAAGATTAACCCTCTACTCCATTTATACATGTTTTATCACATGTGGAACCAGTGTAGATCCAGATCAGCTCGCACATCCATGCCATCAGATCAGGATCTGCACTGTTCACATTCTGGTTTAATAAATAAAAAAAAGATAACAGTGCAGATCCTAATCAGACAGTAATGATGTGCTAACTGATCTGGATCTGCATTGTTCACCCAGACCATAAAGTCATATATATGAAGGGAAGGGTAATAATTTTAGTAAAAAAATGAAACAAATTTTGTATTTTATTTATCAAATTACTTCAAAAATGGGGAAAACTGTCGGCATTATTTTGTTTCTATTGCACATTAAAAGTTACCTCATCTTTATACAGTAGCCATAATTGTTAACTAAACATTAATTTTACTACAGCTCAAAGTGCAACACCTTTACAATATTGAATGTGAGTAATAATTTCACAGTAACAACTAATAGAAAAATCTGTGATCACAGCAAACTGATTTGTGCATGACATGTGCAATACTTACTTGTATCTTTCTGTTTACTACAGGAGCATTGTCCTGTAACAGCAAACACACCAAGAATATGTAAGTTTGACAATAGTCTAGATTGAAAGCAACTTTCCATTATTATGGTCCACAGTTTCAGTTCTTATCAAATCTAAGGTGATACCTGGTGGTATCTTTAACTCACATTAACACAACCCATAACCAGACAAATACAGCTAAAATAACCTTTACCATTGTATGTTCAAATATGATCAGTAACAGAAAAATTCCAAACATTGCACTGAGATAAATATTGACAAACATTTAGCTGGCTTTCTAGCTTACTTTGCAATGACAGTATGTCTGAACCCTAAAACCTTGCTTGGATTCAAAATACTAAATACTACATGATAATGCTTGCTTGCAGTTTTTGATACAAAGCCTTTCCCAGGTTAGCTGTGAATTGTAAATAGTGTTGTGAATTACCTCCGAGTCCACTTCAGCGTCAGAGCCACTGGTCTGAAATAAACCACAACATTAATATACACAGTGTTCATGCTAGTATGTTATAGTTGTGCTAGTTAAGTTTTCAACGTTCCAAACAATCCAAATAGATAGCATTGGCTTAACCCTTTCCTGTATAGATACACCTATATTGCTAGGGCGAACAGTTTAGATCCAGATCAGCCGGCACATCCGTGCCGTCTGATCAGGATCTAAACTGTTCGCTTTTTGATTCATTAGGTTATTTCTGACCAAAATGCGACCAGTGCAGATCCTGATCAGACGGCACGGATGTGCCGGCTGATCTGGATCTACACTGGTCGCACATGCGTAAAAATGCGTATATATCTAGGAAAGGGTTAACCCTTTCCTCTACATATATGCCCATATGGCATGGGCCAACAGTGTAGATCCAGATAAGCCAGCGCAACTGTACCATCTGATGAGGATCTACACCCTTTGATTTTTTATTAATTGGGTTATTTCTGACCAAAAGGCAAACAGTACAGATTCTGATCAGACGGCACAAATGTTCCTGCTTATCTGGATCTACACTGTTAAAATAAAAGGTGTATATATGTAAGAAATGGTTAAGCATTAAGGGAATTTAGCTAAACATTAATTGTTCACATTTTCAATGGAAAATGCTCACAGAGGTGAGAAAGGATAATGCTCACAGAGGTGAGAAAATCACCTGTCTGACAGAAATTCGCTAATTCGCATGTTTCTTTCATTTTAAATAAGGTTAAGGGACTGTCATAATTATTTGTTAAATTGCATTTTTCGTTAAATCACATTTCGTTCGATCACATCTTTTTAATATTGAATAAAGAAGGAATAAGGACGGGACCGGTCACTTTGTTCATAGTATATCGTTATTTCCTAGAATTGCAATTCGTAGCATCTTGAATGAACTGTACTTTGTTTCAGACAATACTTGTATAAAACTTTATGTTGGGACCAGCGTTTATAACAAAATTATCAATTTCATCTCTACAAGATAATCAAAAGTGACACCTAATAGAAATCGCTTGATTTTTGAAGTTAAATGATAAATAGAATACAACATTAGTGTTCATTTTATATTAAAAACTATAATCTAATTCTAAATAAAACTGGACAAAGGCCTCATTCTCCATGGATATTTAGATGACCTTTATCAAATTAAGTATTAAATGAACACTCATGTTGTATCCTCTGTGTGCATATGCCCACTAAGCTTACAACAGTGTGCAAGAAGTGATTAACCTGTCACTTCATGACTAGGGCTTCTATACCATGTGTGACATGGCCTGAAGGTTATAACGCTGAGCATGGAAACCAGTCTCAAATCTCAAGCATCTGATTGGCTGAAATGGCGACCAGTCACCATTTCAGCCAATCAGATGCTTGAGATTTGAGACTGGTTTCAATGCTCAGCTTTATAACCTTGGGCACAGTGTACATTCATACAGTGTGATCTTGATCTACAATGTTAACTTTTAGATTCTCAAGGTTATTTCTGACCAAAAACAAACAGTGTAGATCCTGATCAGACTGAAGGCTGATCTGACCACAGCTGAAAATTATAAAACTGAGAACTGAATGACTAGTCCCCATTTCAGATGCTGGAGATTTTGAGACTGGTTTCAATTCTAAGTTTTATAACCTTGGGACTACATGGGATACAAGTGATATTCCGAGGAGTATAAGTATAATGCTTTATGAAAGCTCTGTGTTGAGCTTACCCCCTGTTCCAGACTGCTGCCTGTAAACTCCAAGCTGCTTCCAGATAGCCTTGCTTTCATTTTCTCCAGCTCTCCCCTCAGCTCCTGCAGGTCTGACTCCAACTTGTGATTCTCTTCAAACAATTTCTTTTTCTCCCTGATCAGATCTGTGATACGCTGCTGCTCAAACATGCTGCGATTCTGAAGCTATAGCATCACAAGAAGGTATTATTTTATCTTTTTTTTTCTCATATTTAATCATAGTTTTATCTTAGTTTGTACAGGGGCCTAGGAGCTGTGGTCGAGGAACCTCACCCGCAGCTCCAATATATCCACAAGTCACTGCCCCGACAGTCAACGACCAGTGCCCAAGATCATAAAACTAAATCTGGAGATCAGTCTCAAATCTCAAGCATCTGATTGGCTGAAATGGCGACCAGTCGCCATTTCAGCCAATCAGATCCTTGAGATTTGAGACTGATCTCAAAACTTAGATTTTTGATCTTGGGCCCAGGATACAGTGTTTTGTCACAGGATTTTCTCAGGGTTTATTTCAGAACTTGTTTCTGTTAATATTTTACACCAAATTACACATATTATTGTTTATAAAATTAGTATTTAATTATATCGACATGTCACTGCTATGTAGCCAAAATCAGCTCTTCCACGGTCCCAATGTTCAAATTGCTCCTTCATGCCTGTTGAGTAAGCTTTACATGCCAAATATAATGCAAACATGGTTTGGGCCAAAAGTGGTATAGCACATTTTTAAAGACCATCTCATTGTTGAACCATAAACAAATAAAATATGACATGGCTAAATATTTATGCTTGACCTGGGCTCAAGATCATAAAACTAAGTTTTGAGATCAGTCTCAAATCTCAAGGATCTGATTGGCTGAAATGGCGACTTGTCGCCATTTCAGCCAATCAGATCCTTGAGATTTGAGACTGATCTCCAGATTTAGTTTTATGATCTTGGGCATAGGAAACAAGTGAATCCCATGTGAATCTTCATATGTGCCTGCCTGCTTAGACTATGACTGTTGTGAACCAAAGACAATAATACTTAGCAAATACAGATAGACTTATACTATTAAAGTGGTCTACCTAAAATACATACTTGTAAACTGAACATAAGCTATTTGCATTTTCTTCGCCATATTTAATTGTGCTTTTTCCAAAAAATAAAACTTACATTCCTATTTGATGTAAATGGTGTGTCCTTGAAACAGAGTAATATGTCATTTATATACTGCTTACATATCAAGAAGAATTGGTCATAGCAGGAGTATGTATTCACTTTTACCTCTATAATTTCATCGTTCTTTTTCTGTATGGTTTTGTAGTATGACTCGTTCTTCACAGAAATATCTGTGTGCTGCTTCTTCAAGGTCTCTTTCTCCCGAGTCACTTTACGCAGCTCTTTGTTGACCTGTAACAAGATAACAGATTTATCAAATCACTCATGAAGACCATCCCGAATTTAAATTGCTATGTCCTTACCTAGAGTTCTGCACTTTTTTTCACCTTGAAATAAAGTCTGATCCACAATTCAGACCACTTTTTCCAGTCTTAAGAGGTGGTCTACCCTCTGATCTATGCAAAAATGTCCGTACGTGCCACAATTACCAATCTAAATTTGCCATATTACATCACTGACCAGTGTAGATCAAGATCAGCTAGCACATAAGTGCTGTCTGGTCAGGATCTGCACTGTTCGCTTTTTGATTTATTAGGTTATTTCAGACCAGAAGAAAACAGTGCAGATCCTGATCAGATGGCACAGATGTGCTGGCTGATCTGGATCTACACTTTTTTGTCAGTGCAATAAAGATGTATCTATGGAGTAAAGGGTTAATGTGCCTCGTGACTTTTGTCATCTATTATGCTGCTTTATAACTACACATAATAAAAATATATTGGAGAAATGTTGAGAAAACGGACAATTTGGTAGATCTTGTATATTTTTTATTGTGTGGAAGGGTGAGCAATATATCCTGATACACTTGTTATTGTGGTATATTTGCCGATAATACTATAATGCTGGTGATTTTCAAATATCTTTGTTTTTACATTCAATTTGACTGAAACATACTTGAAACAATGCAATTAAATCATAAACAAGTTGTAATTTGTGAACCATTGCATTCAAATCTGTTAATTATTTTATCAATATGTTCAATTACATAAGCAGACTATTTTCTACTACCTTGCCTTCTAATCTTGTACAGTTTGCAAACTGCTGTGTTAATCACTATTTGTTATTATCCATAAAGCCTACCTAGTTCAATGTTTGCATGTTATTTTATCAGTAATAAAAAATTGAATTATGTTAATAAAATATTGCAATATATCACAATATCATTTTTCGTGGCAATACCCATCCCTAACAACCAAATCCCTCCATACTTTTTCCAGGTCTTCCTCCAGGGCACGAACATCATCACTGGTTTTAATCATGCGGGCAGTCAATTCTTCACACTGTGTCTTATGATTCTCCAACTCATGTTCAAGAATCTCCACTCTGGCTTTGTAGTGTGAACCATGGTCTACTCCAGGCTGATAGAACATATGTAAGCTTATTTCAAAGCAATATTGATTATTTCACAGAAGTCATGTGAAAACATAGAGTAAAAGCCCGGCCACATATGCATAAAAACATGTATACATGTATATGAAGTAAAGGGTTAATACAAAACTGAACTCTTGAACTTGTTTCCATAATGAAAAACTATTGGACCAAGGTTGGTGACACCTTATACCCATATTTAATGAAAATATGCAGTTGCCTAAAAAGTTTCCAACCTCATCAGATAGCCAAAGTTTGTTGTACCTTTCAATAGTATTATTTAAACAAACAGTTTTAAGTGCTGGGACTTGATTTAATTACAATTAGAAGAATGAGAACACTCACTGGACTTACTCTCTTTGGTACAGGAGGTGGACTGTTTTTTGAAGCTGAAATAAACAAATATATCAAATTAACCCTTGCAGATGCCGTGTTGTGTAATATCCAGTACTAAAAAGTTCTTAGTACATGAATTTGAAACTAACTTGTGCATGAAAAAAATCAAGTTGATTCAGCTGACAGAACATTAATTTTCATTTCATCTATTTCACATATGATATAATGTAAGATTGGCAGAAAAAGGAGTTCATCTGGAGCTGTCTTAGGGTAGTTACATGAAAATTTCAAACTTTCTTGCTAAAATATTTATGAAAATTAAAGCCCCAGCCCTAAACTCAAGTAAGAATATACTATTGAAAAATCATATTTTGTCCATATAGACTCCAATATATAAACTCTCTAACAGAATACAAAAAGTCAGATCGAATTCTTTCTTATAGACGGGATATTCAATGATATTGTTAAATTAACATTAACTAACTTTTAAGAAGCTAAATATAATGGAGCTATATTTAGCACCGACGAAGAGACCACTGCATGCGCGATCTTAATTTCTGTGAAGTTTCGGAAATCCTACTTTCGCTTTTAGTTGCGCGGACCAAATTTATTTTAGTAAATTAAAATTTTATTAGCCAGAACTAATGCTGCAAATTTGTGCCTATAGTTCCAAATACATGTAATATTTCATACAAGAGCGGGTTAAATTGAAGTAATGCTGCTTTAAATATTGCTGCCCAAAATGGGGATTAGAGCAACTCCACTGAATCCTCTGCCTTTGGATCCAGTCCTGTTCTGTACTGTAAACATGGGATGGCTATAAACCTAATATCTGGTCATTTCTTGATGGTAGATTTATAATGTTTTAGCAAGAACACCAACCATGTTGTGTTCTGGGAGTCATAACTGTACTCACAGAGCTCCCTTTTTAGATCTGCATCTAAACTGTTTGCAAATTGGTCAGAAACAACCAAATGAATCTAAAAGCAAACAGTGTAAATCTTGATCAGATTGCACAGATATGCCAGCTGATCTGGATCTACAATGTTCATCCACATGATAACAGCTAGTAAATGGTTAAAAATTATTATAATCCAACAATATCATCAATTAATTTTTTTAATGTGTAAGTCTTAATGAAAAAATCAGCAAAAAGAAGATTTACTAAAAATTTTATACCCTTTTCTCCATACATACACATTTGATGCATGTGTGACCAGTGTAGATCCAGATCATCTGGTACATCAGTGATGTCTGATCTAGATCTGCACTGGTTGCATTTTGCTTAAAAATAACTTAATTATTTAAAAATAACTTAATTAAAGTGTAGATCCTGATCAGACATCAAGAATGTGCCAGCTGATCTGGATCTACTGTGTTTGCCCATGCACTAAAGTTGTATCTATGGAATAAAGAGACAATAGTACCTTGTTGCGATTTCTCTGCAGAGGTCAGTTTCTGTAGATCTGTATATTCTTTGTAGAGAAGGTCATATCGAGCCTGAAGCTCCTGACACTTGTCTCTGTGCTCGTTCTGGGTCTCCATCAGTTGAAATGCCTTCGTTGTCCAGTTAGCTTAAATATAGATTAGAGTTTTTTTTAACACTTTACTCCACATTTTTACACATGCAACTGGTGTAGGTCCAGATCTGCCAGTACATCCATGATGTCGGATCTGGATATGCACTGGCTGCATCTCTGTAAGATATAAACTAATGAATCTAAAAGCAAACAGTGTACATCCTCATTGGACAGCAAAGATGTGCTGATCTGGATCTACACTGTTTGCCAACTCAATTAAGGTATATATATGAAGTAAAGGGTTAATTTTGTTTTGAATGATTCAGACAAAATGGTATTTTAAATGCATAAAATATAAATATTTTAAATGCATAAAATATAAACAGTTACTCTGGAAGAACAACCGTCTAATCCATACATATGTATTTAATCACTGAATGTCATTTGGTCAGAAATAATCTGCAATCTCCTGATCAGATGGCACATATACCCTTGCTCATCTGGATTTACAGAGTTCACCCATGTGATAGTAATATCTATGGAGTAACAGGATAATATTACACAGTTTAATTTCAAATATGACACCCTCAGGCAAAAGCTGCATAATTATCTAACCCAGAGTCCAACCCAATGAGAAAAGTCTGCCAATGCTCTGTTATGCCATGATTGGAATATTTTGAAACAGTACAAATTACTTATGTGTTCATGAAGTCAAGACTGGCTTGTATGAAAATCAGTAGTGGTGAAATTTTATCACACCAAATTTTAATGCATTATAATGAGTGCTTTTAAAATTGCTTTTCAAATATAATCAGCCTCTAACTGGGGTTAAAAGAAAATATTAAACTAAGCACATTCTCATGACATACCCAATTAGAACTTATAGTGTAAGAATAATCATAGAACTTAAAAAAATCATTCTGGGAAATGCCACATGAAAAAGACAATTTGTGTACACTTTTCATCATAGGAAAAAACAGAAGTACTGAGTGAAAATCTTTAATACCCTCAAATTCTAAAAATCAAAGGGCTGTAACTCATGTATATCTTGCTGTTAATAGTAATTAGCTTGATCTTCATGTTATCCTTATACACTGTGTAGCAAATATGGTATATATCAAATAAATGCTTTATTTATTATAAGTCCACAAAATTTTTAAAAACTATTTCAATAGGAATTTAGTATGTATGAAACTGACAGGCTCATCAAACAAGAGCTGTCCTAGGAGACAGCGCGCTCGACTATTCGAATCATTTGAAACAAATGCAATTTGAAGATTAAAACAATAACAACTATGGCCAAATATTCATGTCCTATCAGGAAAAGTATTAACAAGTGAATGGGAGAAAGAAATTTTAAATAACAGAAATAATTCCATAATGTTCCATAAATATTGAACTAAAAAGGGGAATAACTAAGAAATATTTTTGGAAGAGTTAAAAAAAACTTGTTAGTAATTTATGATTGGAGAAATTTACTTTAAGTTCAATATCAATTACTTCAGTAATGTTACAGAAAAAGAACTGAAATGAAAAAAAGCATTACTTAAAAAAGCACACAGTAGGTCAAGTGAAAGTGATCGAGATTATGATGGTGAAAATGTTTTTCAAGTTTGAAGTTGATATCTGTATTAGTTTCAAAGTTATGGGCCAAGTGCATACAAACTTGAAAACAAAATCTATTTTAAAAAGGACATAAATTTTAAAAAAATTGTAGCAGAGTTTTCGGTCTTGGTGGTTATTGTAAAGATTATCATAGTGAATATACATGTATATTCTAAGTTTGAAGTTAATATCTCATGTTGTTTCAAAGTTATGGATCAAGCGCATATTTTGGCTAATGCAAAAACTAAGTTCAAAAGGGGCATAACTTACAGAAATATTTTCCGGTAGAGTTATGGGTCTTGTTGATAATGATTGAGAAACTGATGTCAAAAATATAATTCAAGATTCAAAGTAATATCTCTAGTTGTTTAAAAGTTATGAGAGAATTGCATAAGTGAAACGGGACATAACTTGAGAAATATTGGTAGAGTAATGGGTCTTTTTGATAATGAAATAGATTTTCGATGGTGAATATAAATTCCAAGTTTCAAGGTAATATCTCAAGTAGTTTCAAAGTTATAGGCCAAGGGCATATTTTGCTTAACACAAAATTTAAGCGAAGGGGCATAACTTGAAAAATATTGGAAGCAGGGTTATGGGTCTTGTTGGTTATGATGTAGATTTTGATGTTAAATATATATTTCAGGTTTCAAGGCAATATCTCAAGTAGTTCCAAAGTTATGAGCCAAGCAAAATGTTAAGTGAAAAAGGGGGATAACCTTTAAAATTAATCGTAGCAGTGTTATAGAGTTATGGGTCTTGTTGGTGATGATGTAGAATTTGATGGTGAATATATATTCCAAGTTTAAAGTTGATATCTCAAGTAGTTTATTGGTTATGGACCAAAGTGCATATTTTCCTTAACGCAAAATTTAAGTGAAAAAGGGGCATAATTTGAAAAATATTGGAAGCAGGGTTATGGGTCATGTTGGTTATGATGTAGATTTTGATGGTGGAAATATATTTCAAGTTTCAAGGCAATATCTCAAGTAGTTTTAAAGTTATGGGCAAAATGCATATTTTGCTTAACACAAAATATAAAAAAAAAGGGCTTAACTTGACCAATATTGGAAGCTGGGTTATGGGTCTTGTTGGTAATGATGTAGAATTTGATGGTGAATATATATTCCAAGTTTCAAGTTGATATCTCAAGTAGTTTATATGTTATGGACCAAAGTGCATATTTTCCTTAATGTAAAATTTAAGTGAAAAAGGGGCATAACTTGAAAAATATTGGAAGCAGAGTTATGGGTCTTGTTGGTAATGATGTAGAATTTGATGGTGAATATATATTCCATGTTTCAAGTTGATTTCATAAGTAGTTTTCAAGTTATGGACCAAAGTGCATATTTTGTTTAAGGCATTTGTTTAACAGACGCCGACATCGACACCCGGGCGAGTAGGATAGCTCCCCTATTCTTCGAATAAGCGAGCTAAAAAGTGTATGCATTGATGTTGACAACGTTTACAAATGTTGAAAACATGGAAGAAATTTGCTCTAAAAGGCCGTTTTGAACCAAATGTAAAACATTTCAAGGAAGAGAATGAGCCACACAGAATTATGATTTTTCTTACAAACCAACAGAATGACCAACCAACTGACCAACCAAATGACCCATCAACTGAATAAAGAGTCCAGTATTAGGCCTCTGAAACAATGTTTGCAGAGATATAAATATGCACCATGCTCATTTGCCTTGGCTGAGATATTATCTCCCCCATGGGATATGGCTCATATACTATGGGTGGCAAAGGTAGATCTTGATCAGTAGGCACATCCTTGCCATCTGATCATGATCTACCTGGTACATAGTTCCCTTTCAAATTCAATAGGTTTATTCTGACCAAGAAGCAAATGCTGTAAATCCTTATCAGATGGCATAAATGTGCTGGATGATCTGGATATACACTGTTCACCTAAGGATAAAAGACATATCTATCGAGTTAAGGGCTTAAAGCATATCTTTATGCCCAAAGCTAACTGGACAGCTTCTTTGAGATACTCACTAATGGTTAGCTGATGCTGATAGTTTTCAGTTTCGAGGCTTTTCACTTTTACTGACAGTTGCTGGTTGTCACACCGGATGTTTTTCAGCATTTCCACTTCTTTCTAAAAGTTGAAAAAAATACATTTTATAAGACGACATCTTGATCCACTGAACATAACACAACAAGATTTTCAGTTACACCAGCAGCTAAGTGTAAATAGGGGATGTCAAGGGATATCAAAATATCTGGAAATCTGTTTGGATAATTGCATATACGGATCAAATTTGGCATCAGGATATTTGTTTGCAAAAACTCTGAATTTAATGGAGTGGTGTATGAGGCTGTCAGCAGTAACCGGCCACCCTTTGTAAAACAGCTTCTTTTTAGGGTTGCTATCTGTTTTTTGTGCATAATGAACAGTTTCTTTTCCACGCCATTTTGAATTGGGAACAACAATCTGATACGTTATCTATCTGATTTTCAGCAATCATATTTCCTCAGTGACCCAGGTAAGTTAGGTTTTTGTCATGATGTGACTATTCACCGTCATAAGTACACAGACGCTTCCATAATGTTTAACCTGCGAGTTTTAAAAATAGACACAGGAACTGTGATCAAACTTTTTAGGGGGTTGAGTTGTAACAACATAGAATTCATGTCATCAGGTGTATTCAGCTCCTAAGTCTTTAATTTCATACCTGTTTTTTATTTATTATAAAAAATCATATTTGCAAATTAGTTGTTCCAATGATGTTATTACAGCTGTTTTATGTAATATACAATTTTATCACAGGTGTTTTTAATAGGACAGTTGGTGTAAATGATAGTATACTGGTCTGTCACATGGGGGTTTCGAGTTCAAATCCCATGGGCAAATTTTTTTTTTTAAATTATTTGTCCTTTTTCCTGGTCCTGACACTTCAGCAAATAAACTTGATAGTTGTGCATTTGCTGAGTGCTCTGGTCCTTATGATGACACTCCAACCAACTGGATCTAGTGCATAAATTGTCCTTGCGTTGTACACAGAAAATGTGTAAAATTTGTTTATTTTTCAGCTCTTGATGAGGACCAAATCGCCAGCTTTGAGCTTGAATGTAACTTTTGTTAAAATAGTTTTGTTTGATTGAGTTGATAAAGCTTGATGTTATTAAAATGTTCTAACTAGTCTGCTACATGTAAATATTTACATATATATTGACGAGAAACAGATGTTATAAGGGGACATTTTTGACTTGTGTTCACGGACACTGTTAAATAAGAGATTTAAACTGTTCTCATGTAATATGCAATACTGCATAATGTTTAATGACATAGTTCGATAGCTTTAAGAATGTGTATTGTTTGCCAAGGCTTCAATGAATACAATTCCATGTTTGTTGCCTTTAGTTTTTAAAAAACTTTGGAACCGCCTGATAGCCCCGACATTGTGGCCGAGTAGTGCCGAGGACGGCCAAGACGACACGAAGTTAGAGGTGTTCCGAAAAATAGTTTGGTTCTCATTCATTTCTTTACAGGAAACAGGAAATCATGATGGACTTTGCAAAAATGAGACTTATTTCTTTTTAAGGAAGAAAGAAACACTGCTCTGAGTCTGCCCAATTAGTGTTTCTGTCTTGCAAACCCCTATATGTTGGCAAGAATTTAACCCCACCAGGGTTAAATTGGGAACTTGTGCTTATAAAACTCCATCCTTGTATTTTAACCAATCCATAACTAGACAGTCATGATAGAGATAAGTATGATTAAATCGTAATTCATCAGCAAACAGTTTTACAAATCTGATATCATTACATTCCTTTCACAAAAATCACTAACTGGAAAATCATTTAACTCAAAAGTTTATGCATTTAGTTCATAATTGTCTATGTAAACAGAGTACATACACTGTGTCAATAAATAACAATTTATAACCATATATTACTGCATAATTAAAATCACCCATGTGTCCCAGACACTGTGTAAATATATTTCTGTCTCTGAAAACATCACTGAGTAAAAATATACAACATCTTATTCAATTGTTTAAATAAAGAACACGGTGTGTAAATAATCATAGCTTCAAGGGTTAAAACAACTGCTGACCCCATTGGATATGTAAACAAATCATTGACAAAGGTTACAAATGACTGTCTCTATTAAGTAATTCCAGTGTGGTGTTTTCCTCCCTGAGTAAATACATCAATATCCATTAAAAAAAATGAGTATACAAGTCATTTAAATGAATTTCCCTTTGAGGGTTATAACCACTGCTGATCCCATTCTATACGTAAACAAATTGTTGACAAATGAGCAAATCAATGAGTACCTCCAGTGCGGTGTTTTCCTCCCTGGAGACCTCTAGCAGCTGCTGTAACACGCACAGCTGATGTTCTATCTCTGAGTTCTGTTCCACCTGCAGCTTCATCTGGTCCAGCAATATCGGCAGATTCTGGATCATCCGCAAACGATCACTGAACCGGTTCCTGGAAAAGCCTACAACAAATTTCTATACTTTGAACTCGTCAGGCCTGATTTCAGAGTTTGTATATTGAATGTCTGAGGTTGGACAAAGAGACATAGTATATGGACAATTCCATATTAAAGTTTCTCTCACCTTGTACCTCTACTATCAACTTCTCCACATCACCTAGCATTCATGTAAACATAGTACTAGCATCATAGTAGTGTTATTCTAGGACTTAATATTCACATCTCTCATTTCAGACTAATGTTAATCTTCATTTTCTAAAGAAATGAACAAATATCTGCGACATTGGTTACCACAGTGGAAAATCTTTGCTATAAAATTCCATCTTATGAATCGGTACATCATACACCACAAAACTTATATACTACTACTAACCAACAGGAGGGTCGCGAGGCTGCTTTTTGGTCACTTCCTGGTACACATGGGGATACTGATACTCCAAAACTTCCAGGAACTTCAGGTAGCCAGCTTCTCCCCGAGTCATCAGAATCTCAATTAGCTTATCTGAAATAGCACATACATGGAACAATGGATGATGGTAAAAATGATGATGATGATGATGATGATGATGATGATGATGATGATGATGATGATGATGATACTAGGTGCATATTAACACTTTACTCCATGGATATGGCTTATATCCTTGTGCAGCCAGAGTAGATCCATATCTGTGCAGTCTGATCAGGATCAACACTGTTCACATTTAGATTAATAAGGTTATTTCTGACCAAAAATCAAATGCATTAATGTGAAGACTGAGCTTGATCTACATTGGCTGCACATGAAATTTAAGCTGTATCTATGGAGAAAAGGGCTAAGGAGTGGACTTTCTTTTTTCTGGTAGATTAGATCCAAGGTGTTGCTTTGGGCATGATTTCTGGGTAGAATAATCTTTTTGCAAGCAAGCTGGTTAACTTCCTCACATGAAGAAGACTTGCTCCAACACAGGTGAAGTTTGAAGACTCAGGATCAAAGAGTTCCTAAGATACTGAGAAGAAACTATTTTGACATTTACAACCCCTGTAACCTTGACACTTGACCCATTGACCCAAATCTGATAGGTGTCTTCTCCTCAAAGATTCCAATCTTCTTTTGATGTTTGAAAGCTCTGGGTTATATGAAACATAAGTTACTGAGCAGAAATCAAAGTGTTATGGACAGACAATATATCAGAAATAGTGCTTAAGTCTTAAAACCAACCAATCACAAGCTAGTGTTTTCAGACTGGTTTCCAGCCTCAGTAATGATCAGCCCAAATTGTATTAACTTGCAACAGCCTATACACTATGTACATGTACTCACTAGCTCTCTGCCTCCTGTTCTGATGAACCAGTCTATTGGTGATGACCTCTTTATCATCTACAGTGAGTACACTTGCACTGATCAAAGTCTCCAGGAAGTCCTCAGCAACAATATAGCGACTGAACAGGTAGAAGTTCTCCTGTAGAATATCCTGGTAGCTGTTTTCACCTTCATCCATTCTTCATCCGAAGTTGTTGACTTATTATCTACAACAAACAAAGAACCATTTAAAAAACAAAATAGCAGCTGTTTTGGTAAAATAGCAGGTAATATGGTCAGTACTTCCAGGTGATTAAGCTTAATAACTCAGAATTGCAGGGCTAGGGGCTGTCATTGTGATGGTGCAGGTTTGCTCCCAGCTAGAGGCACTTTCATTTGAAATTCACAGTAGTGCTGTTTGTGCAGTGTGGCGGCCGTAAAAAGTCTCCCCGTACATGTAGTCAGTACTGTTATCAGTAAAATAACCCATTACCGATGTCATGCAATGATGGTTACGTATATCAGGGCTATCAAATCAACCTTGGGGTTGTTCCGGCTAGCTCAGTTGGTTGCATCGTCGGAATTGGAGGGCTAGGCGCTGTCGCCATGACCGTGCGGGTTGGCTCCCAGCTAGAGGCACTATCATTTAAGAATATTGATAACTGAAAGAAAACTATGGGCAGTTTCAAAAAAAATGGCTGGAAAAGTGAAAAAATAGTGAAAAATTAAAGTTCATAAAAATTCCAAACTTGTTATCAGTGTTTTTTTATGCCAAATATTTGGAGAAATTGGGCCCCATTCCCCCCTCAAAATAGTATATATTTTTCCCCCACATCCAATAAAAAATTCCTCCTTTGCTGGAGTCTGTTACTGATGGTTCAATTTGTTCTGCTAATGTGTAAAATCGTGATTGTGAAAATGATAGTGAAGATGATAAATCTTAATTTTTTTCTGATGCAAGAAAATTCAACTCTGGGAAGTATGAGGCAAGATTTATTTGGTTGTACTTCAGCAAAATATCAGTGAAACTTTGTTTTGTTGTGTTTGACAGCTGCAAGAATCTTCCAAATATTCCCCCTATCCTTTGTTCGTGTCGCAATTTTCCCCCTCCAAAGGGCTGCGACCCCTTCCCCCCAAAAGTGAAAAAAACACTGGTTATTCTGTATTTTTTGCTTATTGAAACTGAGTACAGAACTGAAAAGATTTTTGAAATCGGTCAACTGGTTGCTGAGATATTGTCATTTGAAAAATGGCAAGTGAAGTGAAAAAAATGTAGAGAATTTAAGTTCATAAAAAGTCCAAACTGGTTGGTCCATATGTTTGTACAGTCTTTACAGTGATCAAAATCAATCAAGTTATACTCATATGTGGCAGAATAAAAATTTTATGGAGCTTTATTGACCAACATTAAATAAATCAAGATAAAAAATTCATATTATTAAGAAAGTGTGTCACACTCCCGACAACCACATAAGTGCAGTGTACTCAAAAATGTTTCACTAAGGCCATTCCTGTTTGTCACAATTTAACAAAACATGACATAGATTTCTGGGAAAAAACATGCTCTTGTTTTCATGTAAAGGATATGTTGACAGAATATTGCAATATATGCATAATGTCACACTCCTGACAAATTTAGCCGACATTTTCTAAAGGGAGCTGCAGACAAATATAATATCAATAGAGGTAATAATATTATAATTATTACATCTAGAAACATAAAACTTAATGATACACAAAACATTTCTTATGTACTATTAATCTTTAAAGTCCTATAATCTTATAAAGCAAAGATGTATTGATTTTCTTGAGGTATTTTCTAATCTACCATGCTTGACTTAATAGCAAAAATATTGATTACCTTAAGTATAATATGCTTAATTTTATCATTATTTGATGCCTAATAAATGCACATTTTACTAAAACAACACTAAAACTTGTCTTTACTCAAGCTTTTTGTAAAATAATGGTCTGAACAAAATTAATGTGATTTTGAAAAGTGTCACACTTTTTTTTCACACTCCTGACATTTTTTGCCCATTATTTTAGAATATTTTTTAAACGGATGGTGCTATTTTGATGAAACTTCACAAATCTTTCAAGGGCATGATGAGACACCTCTGCAAAGTAGGAAAATGGAAGTAACTATTTGTTGTACATCTTTATAACAGGAAAACCCAAACCAGCCATTTTTTTAAACAGCCCCTATGTAACTCTGGCACTTTGTTGCATATCATTTGTGTAACATCCTTTTTAACACAAAACACCATCTAAATAAAGAAAATTAATTTACACATAACATGTTTAGGTATTGAGCCATGTTGAATTGAGCTTTATCAAAAAAGTGTTCCATATTCTTGAGCTACTGGTATAACCCTTTCCTCCATATATACACATTTTACACATGTGCGACCAGAGTAGATCCAGATCAGCTGGCACATCTGTGCCGCCTGATCAGAATCAGCACTGGTCGCATGTTGGTCAGAAATAACCTAATGAATCAAAAAGTGAATATTTAGATCCTGATTAGATGGCATGGACGTGCCAGCTGATCTGGATCTAAACTGTTTGCCCATGCAATAAAGGTGTATCTATGGAGGAAAGGGTTAAATGGTATCACAGACAGAGTTAAAGATTTCCAAAGACAAGAAAAGTTAAGTCTAGGAAAAGGGAACAGAATTATGGGTTTTCTATTTTTATTTACAGTTAGGTCATTTAGCACCATAATACAAACTGATTAATGCTTTTACCAAAAGTGCACTGACATAAAGAATGTTTGATAAAAACAAAACACTGTTACCTTGAGAATATGGAAACCTTGTAAATATAATATAAGGTCATTATATTTGTTATGTGACAGTGACCTCTCTGTAGTCGTAAGAAAATATTCTCATATAATATGCACTGAAGAATATCGTACCACTCAGAGTTTTTCGTAAGCACTAGAAAATGCGACGACTTCCGCGTTCCTCATTAAAATCCAGAGGACAACACAACCAGAAAAAAAAATCTATTGTGGTGTTGTTCCTTGTTTGTTCAAGTGGACATTTTATCAAGAAAAAAATTATATATTGGCAGTGAAGAGGGTTGTAATATACACCACTAACAGCAAAAAATCTTTCTTTGCAAAAGAGAAGTACAGAACACAGCTATTACATGTTTTCACCTTACTGCAAAAATGGTATAACTCCTTCTTATATCAATGTTATTGCAACTGTTTTTGCACTAAGGTGGCAATGAAGGGTTTTCAGTCATTTCTTAAGAAAATGAGTTTCTGCCTTGGAATACTGATATTTTTCTATAAGTTGAGCAAATGGCATTTTATTTTGGATTTGTTTGCCTATTGAATAAATTCTGAACAAATTATAATATTATTTATTTCAATTTTACCCAAATTAGATTTGCCTTAAACATCATGTTTTGTAAAACAAGAAGTAAGAAAACACTGTATGACAAAATGCCTTACAAATAAAACATACTAGATTGTATGTGTGAAATTCAGATGATGAATAAAGCCTGGTGAAAAATATCTAAAAATAAACTAAAAGTGTAGAAGTAAAAAAAATAAACAAACAGAAGCTAAATGGATATTCCCTGTCTTTGGAAAAGTTGAAAAGATAATGAGTGCCACAATAATTATAAGGACAGTCAAAAAGGGGAACTAATCAGTCAGTATTCAATAAATTAACAAGGGGCAAAAATGTTGTAAATAACAAAAACAGAGTTATGTTTCTTCCACAGACCACAATCTATTCCAAAAACCAAGAATGATGTTAGCAAGGGGCAATAACTCTGTACAATGCAACAATACAGTAACTGTTATGTTTTTTGTGCTCTGCACTTCAGACCACCAGCTAATCCACCTCCTAAAATGAAATATCCAATGGTTACTGTGATATAATTTAAAAAAATATATAATACAAGAGGGCCATGATGGCCCTATATTGCTCACCTGAGTACAAAAGTACTCTCAGTTTTACCCCAGGGCCACAGTTACATTTAAATAATGCTGGTAAAGGGTCTTTTCACAATACTCAACACGAAATATCTAAGGTCTAGTCGCATTAGTTTCAGAGAAAAATGATAATATTTATGTTTTCCTATATAAAACAATATAAACTAAGAGAACCCTGGGGCGTGGCCAATTTGGCCCAGGGGACATAATTTGAACAAACTTGGTAGGTATCCACTAGACAATGCTACATACCAAATATCTAAGCTTAAGGCATTGAGGTTTCCAGTAAGAAGATTTTTAAAAATTGCCTTATTTACATATTAAGGGCCCCTGGGGCGGGGCCAATTTTGACCCTAGGGCCAACTTTTAAACAATGTTGGTAAAGGGTCTCTTTACAATACTCAACACAAAATATCTTAGGTCTAGTCCTATTAGTTTCAGAGAAAAATGGTTTTTCATGTTTTCCTATTTAAATCAATGTAAGGCCTAAAATAAAATATTGTTTGTTTCCCCATCCACAACCGACCCGAAAATATCGGCGCGACTCGAAAGATTTTATCGTCGAAACCTAAATGATATTTTTTTTTATTTGGTACGAAAAACCTGAAGACGAAAAATGCATTTTTTCGAATCATATTGAGTACGAAACCGATCGCAAGTAAGTATTAGAGCAGTCGGTGGTTATCAGACGCTTCGGTCCGGTAAAATGTCGTATGATCTCGGTCTGTCTGTCAAGCGACTTTAAATCTAAGGGAAGCAACCTTTTCTTCATCATAAAATCCGGTTATTTCTCTTCAATCACAGAACGATGATTTGTGATTGGTTACCTGATTTCTATTGTCTAATCCCGAATTCGATAACATCATCTAACAGCCATTAAATGAAAAAATGTTTTTGGGCTGTCTAGCATTGGCAGAGAGGATATTCTGTGCTAAAATTGGGGACATTTCAAGAAACACAGAGCAAATGCCGGCATCTAGGCCATTTATTTACGATTTTATCAAAATTATAAATGGCTTTGTTGCCTGTGTTGATTTTCATCTGACGGAAACAATAGAATGGAAGTCTAACAAAGTTTCATAGGATAAAAGTGCGAATGCGTTGAAAGACAGGCGAGCGACAGTCGAAGAAAGTTATCTTTGATAAATCGGAAGTAGCGTAAAAATATAATATTACAAGTACATCTCAACCATTTTCTCGTTTGTTTTTCTGTATAAAAATTAAGTCGGTCTAACCAAAACTGGTATTTTAAGGTGTTTTTTTTTTTAAAGTATGTTAAAACTGAAACAAAATTTAATACAAGTTTCACATTTTATTTTACACAAATGTACCAAAAAAGGACAAAAACTATTAAACATTTCATCTCTGTCTTTTTTCAGTCAGGCAGATTTTCTTACGGTCCGGCAGAATTTCATTGCTCATCGGACCGAATGACTGGCATTTTTTTAGCATTTCGCGAAGTCCTTAACCCAGGGAATATTCTGTTTGCGTCTCTGTTAAAAATGTAGACACTACTCGTCTATGGTATCCAAGAAAATTTGTAGACTGTCACACAAACAATGTGTTGCATTGATGATTAAGTTGTTAAGCCTGTCGGTGATAGGGAAATTAAAAGCAAAGGAATATCACCGGCTGTCCTGTTTGCAGCACTTGATTTGCGAAGGAGTCAGTGTCCTGTTTCATGTTAAAATATTGCAACACTGTGATGATCAGTACCTGAATATAATCTACATTAAATAAATAATTATTACAGTACCTAGAGTTTTCATCGTCAAAATGTGAAGTTTGTATGAAATTGTATTTCAGTTTTAAGTAATAAGAAAGTATTATATAGTTATTTGGTTTCTTGACAGGGAATGTGAGGATATATTGCCGGTCTGGGTGTCATATTACCCGAGCCGCAGGCGAGGGATAATATGACACCCAGACCGGCAATATATCCTCACGTACCCTTTCAAGGAACCAAATAATTGTTTTATTATACTGCAAAGACTTGTTCAGACAAAATTAATTGGAAAACACCGATATTTCATTTATTTGTCTTATTTAATGCCAAACGGCTTAATTCCCCTCGGAGAACCTCAATAATTACATGTCTGACGTCATTAATTTACCTGCATGACGTCACTTCTATAGAAATTGAATGGACTATCGAGTTGATATTTATTTACAAAATTTGAAAATTATCTGATCATTTTCAACGTTATAAACATAACAAAAATATATTCTGTAACAATTTTAATAATCCCTAAGGATGCTGCTTTATAATTTACAAGATCGGCTTCAAATTATGGATTTTTACGGAAATTCAAAACAAAATGGCGGACGACCACAAAAGATGGGAGGCCAGAGAGGGAAATTAAGGCACGTGAGTTCATATCTACGGCCGATCCGTAAATACGGATATACATCAACGGCAAATTATCCAATCAAATTCAAGCAAATTTCTTTGCAGTATAATAAATTTCATTATTTATTTATTATAACACTATTCCTGGGCAGGTTTATCACAAGGACGACTTGGTCATTTTGCAGAAAGGCTTTCATCTATAGTTTATGTAAACTTGTTACCTATATATTTAAATTTTAGGTTTGGTATTCCCCTTGGAGTTAATCCTTGAATATCTAAATGTGAATTATTAATCTAAAAAATTTCAAATAAAAAAAATATTTTGACCTACCTACCTACCCATATTAAATCTGCTTGGGTCGGGATGGGGAAACAAAGAATATTTTAAGTCTGGCCTAAACTAAGAGAACAGACTTGGTAGACATCCACTAGACAATGCTACATACCAAATATCTAAGATTTAGGCATTGAGGTTTCCAGTAGAAAGATTTTTAAAGTTTGCCTTTTTCACATATTAAGGGCCCCAGGGGCGGGGACAATTTTGACCCCAGGGCCAACTTTTAAACAAAGTTGATAAAGGGTCTCTACACAATACTCAGCACCAAATATCTAAGATCTAGTCCTACTAGTCCTATTAGTTTTGGAGAAAAATGATTTTTCATGTTTTTCCTATATAACTATATGAAAACCAAGAGAACCCTAGGGCGTGGCGGATTTCGGCCCAGGGGACATAATTTGAACAAATTTAGTAGACATCCATTAGACAATGCTACTTAACAAATATCTAAGCTGTAAGCATTCTGGTTTGTGAGAAGAAGATTTTTATAGATTTCCTATATAAATCTATGTCAAATGAAGTGACCCCTGGGGCGGGGCCAATTTTGACCCCAGGGAAATAATTTGAACAATCTTTGTAGAGTTCAACTAAATGCCAAATATCTAAGCTCTAAACCTTGTGGTTTCAGACAAGAAGATTTTTAAAGTTTTTCCAAAATAAGTCTATCTAAAATGAAGTGACCCCTGGGGCGGGGCCAATTTTGACCCCAGGGAAATAATTTGAACAATCTTTGTAGAGTTCTACTAGAGGGTGCTAAATGCCAAATATCTAAGCTCTAGGCCTTGTGGTTTCAGACAAGAAGATTTTCAAAGTTTTTCCTATATAAGTCTATGTAAAATGAAGTGACCCCTGGGGCGGGGCCAATTTTGACCCCAGGGAAATAATTTGAACAATCTTTGTAGAGTTCTACTAGAGGGTGCTAAATGCCAAATATCTAAGCTCTAGGCCTTGTGGTTTCAGACAAGAAGATTTTTAAAGTTTTTCCAAAATAAGTCTATGTAAAATGAAGTGACCCCTGGGGAGGGGCCAATTTTGACCCCAGGGAAATAATTTGAACAATCTTTGTAGAGTTCTACTAGAGGGTGATAAATGCCAAATATCCAAGCTCTAGGCCTTGTGGTTTCAGACAAGAAGATTTTTAAAGTTTTTCCTATATGTCTATGTAAAATGAAGTGACCCCTGGGGTGGGGCCAATTTTGACCCCAGGGAAATAATTTGAACAATCTTTGTAGAGTTCCACTAGACGGTGCTAAATGCCAAATATCTAAGCTCTAGGCCTTGTGGTTTCAGACAAGAAGATTTTTAAAGTTTTTCCTTTAGGTTGCCATGGCAACCAGAGTTCTGCATGGAATAGATTTCTTTGAACAACTTTGGAAGAGCTTCATGCAAGGAACATCCGTGGCAAGTTTCATCAACTTTGGCCCAGGGGTTTAAGAGGAGATGTTGTTTAAAGCAAAAATTGACGACGCACGTCGCACGACGCAAGACTGACACAGGGCGATCCTAAAAGCTCACCATGAGCACAAGTGCTCAGGTGAGCTAATAAAAAAAACAACAAGGGACAATAATTCTGTAAATAGCAAGGGTAGAGTTATAGTAACTGTTCTTCTGTTCTGCACTTCTGACTGCCACCCTAAAATAAAATCAATATAACTAATGGTTACTGAGATATTCTTCTACAGTACTGAAAATCAAGAAATTGACATTTTTTGCGTTTCCACTCCGTTTCATTTCCATTTCGATTGGCAATGTTTTCCGCTGCGCTTCCATTCCGTTTCCATTGTGTTTCCATTCCGTTTCCATTTCGATTAAAACGCTTTTAACGCTGCGTTTCCAGCGTTTTTTCCGTTTCTAGCGTTTCTTCCGTTTCTAGCATTTCTAGCGTTCCATTTCCGCTTCCGTGCGTTTTACCGTTTCTGCGGCTAAATATTTTCGTTTAACGAATTTCAGTACTGTTGTTAATGTAAAAACATCTGGATTTCTATCAAGTGGAATGAAATTAGGCGAGAAACTTCTGTCTGGCTTTGCAAAATTGACATTACCATATTTGCATCAACCAGGCAATCTGATCCGGCGAAGGAAAACAATGAGACCTTTTACCTTTAAATATATTAATTATGTGCTTGTAGGACAGCTAAGATATGATACAATATAATTATTATTATTATATATTTATATAATCTATAAAGCCCTTAGTAGGTTTCTCTTGAATGTATATTCTCTTGATTCCTTTGTTATTATTAGAGAAAAGTTAGTTATTTCTGCAATTAAAACACGAAGCCCGGATTTAACGGAATCCACACTGCCACCGTTGAGGATATTTCTTTTGAGGGGAAAATCATCGCGGACAAGTTTTCAAGGTCATCGTGATTCAACTTTGTCCGCTTATTCAAGCGGACACAGCTTTGCAGGGAGCCTAATTATTAATTCAGTTTTAAATACGTCGGGTTTCTGTCGGCAGTAAATAACACGTATAAATTGTCTCTATTTATTTCTTGTTCAAATAGGTTATTAATAACGTCAATTAACAATAAAGTACTGTTTCCAATATTTGTGTCAGATATTAATGTAGAATGTTTTCACTTGGTCAATACAAATCAAGTATCAACACTATTCATTAAATTTAGTAAAGGTAATCCTTATTTATGAGCGGTATTCATTCACTCTTGCTTATGATTTAGTTGTTTCTTAAAGAAGAGTCAAAATAAGAATGTCATAATGTACATGTAAATTCCCTAAAATTTCGATAAATTATCTGCCTCGGGCAAATGTTACCATGACAACTATCAGTAATATCTGCATCTTATAGGTAATAAAATTTTCAAACCGCTTCCAAAGGATTTGGAATTATTAATTTGTTAATTTAAAAACAAGTACGTTGTTATAAAATTAACAGAAGATAATCATATTTGGGGCGCGTCACGGGAAAAGGTACCTTCGGACAGTTGACGCCAATCGTTGAAATGACGTCATAAATTTGAGCAGACGACATTACTTATTATGCATTTCGCGGTAAAACTACCATTTTATTATTAAAATATGTAACACAATCACATTTTAGTTATAATAAATTGATTTATAGTTGTAAGCTCTTTCTAAATTTAGTTAAAACTAAAATATCACTAAAATGACCGAAGGTACCTTTTCCCGTGACGTGCCCCATTTGTTAGTGACCCTATATCAGCATGGTAGCATTATCACTACACGTATGTCAAGTCATATTAAATAAATTTATTGAATTATTAACATCAGTTTGCACGGGTAATTTTGAGTGATTTTAAACATTTTACATCAGAAAAATGTTAATCACGATCAAAAACGATAAAGTTTTAGATTCATATTAAGTTTCCGCAAATTCCAAGCGCGGGGCACACGTGCGTATACATGACTCGAGCTGACGCCAGGATTAAAGTGATTAAAGAACATTGTCTGCACGATTAGCATGCCTTAAAGTGTATTTACCATTGTATTTCGAACAACACTGTAAAAGTTATGGCCTTATGAATATTTTACATTATTATAAAAAATAAAGCAACACATCTTAATCATTTAGGTGCTAAAATATTTATCTCTGGTGATGTAACCCCACGTGCGTACCGATACGACTGATACATGTATCTATCATTCGCGGGACATTAATTTCAATTCACTTCATATTTATTTAAATATCTGAGTAAGATGCAAGTGCGATGAGCTATTGTTGCGTTTTGTTTTGTTGTTGAAGCATGCATACATATTCGAAAAGTAGTTTGTTTAGACACTGAAACTTCAGAAACAAATATTTTATACAATAAGCTCATGTAATTTCAGTGTTACAATACTACAACTTGACCAAGCTTTCTAGAGTTACATTGAATATTTGTTCAGTACAAACAAACAAAAAATAATCGTACAATGTCCACGGGAGGTAACCTCTTCTTGACTAACAGGAAAGTGCCTACTGTTGATAATTCAAAGGGAGATCACTTTTTCCAAACTTGCTACTGCTGAATAATTATATTTAGACGAAACGCAACTTGTAATAAATATTGGACCAGACATCGTTTAAAATGTTGTATTTATAAGTGCAGTACACTTATTTTGAAACTAAAAATAAACAACAAGATCAGTAATAAATAACTACCGGTGAAAGATCATCGCCAGTGAAATCTAATGTAAAAGATCGTACATTATTTTTAATTATTGATAATTGCCTTTTCAGTGCAGAAAGGATTAGACAAAATCTAAATTTGAAATGTTCAGTTTCAAAACAGGAGTTTAAATTGTTGTGATATTTGTTAAATAATTGAATGTTGAAAGCACTATTTTCTATCTGTGACCGAGAAATGCATAATCCTGATCGCAAGCATCGTGTCATTCATGCGAATCTTTCCTAGACCAAAACTAAAACAGAATACAAATACCACCCACGACGAAAACTTTTCATATGCTTCGCGCAAGAAGCGTGTATCTCGTGCAAATCATGTATTATTAATTGCACACGTCTAACGTATTGTTAACGTTTCATTGTACCTCATATTTATTTTACGCCATGTGTTTATGATGTAAACAACGGGTATTTCGAACAAATCACCTGGTTTTTACCGCCAAATATTCAGACACCTGATATTATTGTCGGCGTTTGATTGTATGTCTTATTTAATGACGAATGTTAAATTCCTGAAAACATTTTTGCCAAATTGCAGTTGATGCTGTTTCCTATGATTAAAATAAACCTTTGCAACATGTTATTTCGGTTTTCATTTCTGAATCCCCGACGCAAGAAACAAAATAACATTGCGTTGTCCGTGCTTTTGCTAGATCTCTTCAATATCGCGTTTTAAAGCTATGTAACAAATTAATAAGAACACATCTTCAAATTATCAGAGATTAAAAACGTGCACGCATAAAGTTCAAGAGAAAAATTAATCTTTCCAAGGTCCTGATGCATATACATGTAGCGAAATGTCTAATCTTTCGATAAATGTGTAACAATTGCTCGATCAGCGCTGAATAATGGTAAATATTTAGGCTGATCATTACTTGAGACAAGAGTCCCACGAAGAGTCATTTCGACAACTATTATTTTCGTTTAAATTAGTTTCGTACAAAGAAACGGTTAGAACGTTACTATTAATAATTGGGTGACCTAGAAACGGGAAAAACGCTACTATAAATAGGCGTGCCGTTTCTAGCATTCCGATTATTCCATTTCTACCGTTTCTAGCGTTCCAAGCGCTTCGATTATAGCGTTTCTACCGTTTCAAGCGTTCCAAGCGTTTTTAGCGCTCCGTTGCGTTTCCTTTTGGATAGCGTTCCGTTTCCCTTTGTGTCCATTTCAACATAGAGTGAAAAGCGTTCCATTTCCACTCCGTTCCGTTTGTCAATTTCGTGATTTTCAGGACTGTAGCAAAAGTTCTGATGGATGGACAGGGGTCAGATGGATGGACCCATTCTATTTTGGAATCCCCGCCCCTCCAGCCCATATGGCAGGGGAATAGTTTGATACACCTACTGTATGCAAATTCATATTCTGTCTGATCTACTAGTTACAAGATCTCCACTTCTTGCTTCTTGGTCAGAAATAATCTACTGAATCAAAAAGTGACTAGTGTAGATCTGTGCAGTCTGATGTGGATCTTCAATGGTTATACATAGGATACAAACTGTATCTATGGAGTACAGGGTTAACCCTTTCCTCCATAGACACACGTTTTTGCGTGGACGAACAGTGTAGATCCAAATCAGCCGGCACATCTGTGCCATCTGATCAGGATCTGCACTGTTCGCTTTTTTATTTAATTAGGATCTGGATATACACTGGTCACACATGCGTAAAAATGCGTATTTATGGAGGAAAGGGTTAAAACAAAAATAATCAAACAATATTAAACACTTCCTTGTTTTACATTTATGGCTATCAATCATCTAACATTAAATCATTTATAAAACAAACTTGATAAAACCCTAAAATGCTCTTAATACCACAACTATGAAATATCTGTTATAATAAACATATTTTTTTAAAACATCCACTTTTGGTTGTCTTTTGGTTGATAATGTTATGTTCATCTTAGCAGGAAATTTTCAAGAGTCTGCCACAAACACTTGACATGACTGTTATTCTAATCTAAAACCTGAAAATCCTTCCATGTAATCCAGTTATGATCAGTAAGATATGCTGAACTTTTATTTAACCATTTACAACATATGTAATGATTTCAAGACATGCGCCACAAGTTCCTGTTCGATTTTAAATTTATAGGTTTTTTCTGACCAAGGTGTGACCAAAGCAGATCCAGATCAGCTGGCACATTCACGTTTTGGTCAGAAATAACATAACAAAGCAAATAGTGTAGATCCTAAACAGACAGATAGGATGTGGTGGCTGATCTACACTGTTCGCCCACACCATATTATATGCAGGAAAGGGTTAAAGAGCTAGATTAGACTGTAGTCCTGGCATGGGAGGGGTGAAATGAACTGCTACCCAAATGAGTACCGGTAAGTAAATTATGCTTAACCCTTTTCTCCATATACACGCCTTAATGACATCAGGATCAGTGTTAACCCAGATCTGTGCTGTCTGATCAGGATCTACAATGTTCACATTAAAATTTATTAGGTTATTTTCTACCATGAAGGGAACAGTGTAGATCCAGATCAGATGGCATGGATATGGAAGTACACTGGTCACACATGGACATGTATGTTAAAATGCATATATTATATGGAGTGAAGGGTTAATTCTAGACCATACAGCCAAAACTGTGAAACCATAACATGTTGCTAAAACAGTATTTTACATTTCAATAATATCAAATGTAATAATATTTCAAATATATTTGTTAATTTTACATAATAATATGTTCTGCATGCTGCAAACCAGAAATTTGTCAGACAGTAAACAATATAAAAACTCTACTTCCCACTATTTCTGCCCATATATGATCTTTTAGCCCAACCTAAATCACAAATGTAACATCAACAGCAACTTAATGAGGAAAATAACACAAGACATTTTCCTGTTGCTCAGTGTGCATATGCATTAAACAATCAGCAATGCTAATCCTGCTTAAACAAAACATTAACATACATATCCGCTGATAAAATTGTTAAAACAAAAGTCAATGTTTATTTAACAAAAGTTTTGAATATTTTTTTATTTTTTTTAGTGTGCCAAAGTATATTTAACATAGCACTTTCACTTACTTTTGTTTAGTCTTCTGGACTCTGCCTGTCTTCAAAACAACTTGTTCAACATCATGACTTTTACATCTTTTTTTAACAACAATCACAAAAGGTGTTTAAAAATATTTTTTGCACTGGGTGGGTTAATGTAAATAACTGATTCTACTCATGAATGATGGAATCTGAGTTTGTTTTGTGATGGGTGATGGTTAATTACAACATAAAAGTTTGAAATTCAATGCAAAATGTAAAATAGATCTAAAATCACTGATCAATAGATAATCAATAAACTCATCATTCTCTTTTTTATAAAATTTATTATAACCCATTAGTAACATCCATTTTGCCAACCTACATCCCAGTTTGTATTTCAATTATATATATAAGAAAGATTAGTAAATTCTGTTACAGATTTCACCAATCTCTCTAAAGTCAGATCTAACAAAATGTATGATCTGATGACGGCCCGCAGACACCGTACATAAAAATAGCGGTTTTCCATGATTACTATTTTTAGAAATTGTCAACACTGGAAGGATGATTTATAACACTCACAAAATATCTGAAGATGTCATTACATTAGAAATAATTGCAATACTACATGAACACATATATCTCCAGTAAAATATGTCTTACGCAGGCTTGTCAAAAATTTCCGTGGCTTAAACTACTATTTTTACTTTCACTTTTGCGATTTTGTAGGCAGCAATCTGATTGGTTCAAAGGGTTTGTGATAAAAGCACGTTTTAGTTACTCATCGTCAGATCCTGATAGCATAGCGGTTTTCTGGAGATGATTTTAATCCGATTGAGATTTCACTGAACTTTTCATTTGACAGATTCACAAGCTCATAAGTATACCATAAAAATCCTTTCAAATGCCCCAGGGGCGTTACATTTTCTGAAAGGGGGATGCTTATTTTTATATTATTTTAATATTAGATTCTAAAGGATATTGAATAATAAATAAAGATTAACTGATTTTCTACCTAAAATATAACATCAGGGCATTTATTTTTTTATTTTTTAATTTTTTTTTTTTCAGGCCCCATAAGGGTAACCCCATTTATTCGTTATAAACACATTATAGCACATAACATAATAACATATAGCATTAAAAGAAAATATATATTATGTATGTATTCCTTTAACAAATCAATTTGTAAACAAAATACTATTCATATGCAAGTTAAGTCGAGTATAAACATGTAGTTTATCAGTCATTAAATTTTTTAACATGTATGCGGGCATATGGTGGAATTACTCTGGCCTGAATTTATAAAAAAAAGATAATTTATTTTCATGGGCACATAATACTTGTGGTTTTAGTTAATCCGTTAAGATTTTTGGATTCTTAAATTCATGTGTTTTTTTTTTAATTCCAACGTATGTCTTAGCATAAAAACTGTAGTATTATTGCTATTTTGGCAATTAGACTGTAAGTTGATCTATCAGTTAAAACCACAAGAACCAGTGCTTCACAAAAAAGACAATGGTTTTACAGTGGTAGCAATAATTCCTATAATAATGCAGTATATAAGCACAAGTAGCTTTTAGAAAAAATATATAATTGTATTTCATAGTATTATTTAAAGGTTTGAGGAAAAAAGACTGAAGCTTTAAACTGGTATAATATTACTATCTGATATTTGAATTTTAAATTATATATAACGAAGTGAAGTAATTTTTGTCATTTCTTTTTAGTTACACTGCATATTTTGTGTATGTAAATTATTGCTTTGTTGGTTTATTCAACAATGACTAAAGGACATAATTTAAAACTATTTGATTTAAACCTTGCAAGAGTTTTATCATTATATATATTGTTTAAAATATATCAATATATTACCACAATACCAGGAATTCTGCTAGTTTGTTACATTTAACAGCAGCTTCTTTATTATAACTGTAATGCATTTTCAAAAATTTCTTTAATCCATCCATTGTTGGATTAATTAGCAGCTGTTTGCTTTTGTAAAGGTACAGTTTTGTGATGTTAACAGCAAGTTTTCTGATAAAAGATTATTGTTTTTAAATCCAAAGATAGCTACAGTTTCATCTATTTCTGGTAGTGATTCGAATCGGTTTTTCAAGCTTGTATATATTTGTTTTGATCTTTCACATTTCCAAAAAAATATGCTCTATTGTTTCTAATTCTTTTCTGCAAAGGGTGCAATAGGGATTGTCTTTGATTTTCATTTTATAAAGTAAATAATTTGTTCCTATAATTCTATGTAAAATCCGGACTTGAAACCACTGAATGCTAGTATCAGCTGTAATTTTGAAGGGCAACTGGTAATAAATTTTCCAATCTGAGGGTTCTATTTCTGAGTTTAATATCATTGACCATTTTTGTTGGCTTGTTGGATTTACACTTTTAATGTTGAAAGATTGATATATTGATTTACATCCTTTTTCTTCTTTTAAAATGTATCTCAGAGAAGATGGTTAATTTGGTTTTTCAATATAACATTGCTTTAAGTTACTATTGTTTTGCTTTAAAAAAAAATTTAACTGCATTTAATATACCGTGAAGTCCTAAAAAATTTGTTTTTAGTTTGTATTTATCATTTAGTTCTTTGATTGTATAAAATTTACCAACAGGGAAATGTATGAGGTCTGAAATGAAATGTACACCTACATCAAACCAATGTTTTAAAAATACACTTTTATTACCTACTAGGATTCTATGGTTTTCAAATAGTGGTGTATTACCTATGAATTGTTTGTCTTGGTTATTTGTCTTGATTTCCGGGCATTTATTAATGGAGGGGCTTTTAAAAGAAGTGTGCCAGCCCTTTGTTATGCTGTCAGATTTACGACACCTATATCTGAATTTGTCAAGACTTCCGTTTATTGAACATAGGGTTTTTAGAAGTACAACAAAATCATGTTGTATATATCTAAGTTAAGATGATCAAAAAGCCCTAGATATGTGTTGACCTTTTTGCAGTACAAAATAATAAAAGTTTATAAGCAAATTAATAGGTATACTACTAATAAAAAATGATCAGTTGGCAATATTTACATTGGTGTAACATGTAAACAATACTATTTTCATCATCATATATTCTAAAGTGGATCAGTTAAAATTATATCTCATTAGCTGTGAGGTCACAAGCGCTGTCACCTACTGTGGTATCATTTAATTTCGCTGGCACGAAATTTCACGCAATCGCCGAAAAAGACTGTTTCGCGCGGACGTAAATTCGCGCAAATGCAATTTTTCCAATAAAGGATTATCGATATTTTACTGACCCGTTATCAATACCTTTTGTTTATTTGAACACGCGAGCTAGTCATGTGTCAGTTGGCCCTCTGTCAATTACCACTTCCTTTGTTAGTCAATTATCGGACTGCTGTTTATTCGGCGCCGCTAATTGACACGGGACCCGTTTGATCCATCTATCTGGACCATTCATATCATCACTGGCAAGTTAAATTTCGTACCCGTTTTATGGTATGAAGTGTCAATTAATTGCGAAACAGTTACTCAAAAAAGTGTTGATAAATTAAAAATGAGATGACAAGGATACTGTTTGGTAAAACGTGACCTGACATAAATGCACAGACTAAATTGTAATTCAAGTTTTGAAGTAACATTAAACATATTCCAACAGAAATTCGACAGTTATAACTAATTTTATTTTCTTTATTAACATAATTATTCGATACTTCAAATTAATATCAAATAGTGATACGGGCAACTATATATAAAGTGTAGGTCCATTCGGACATAGCACGTTTCGGATACGTATGTGGAACTTCTTGGTTAAAGAAGCTTAGGTTTTAAATTAGTGCACTGGCCCGAGCGCGAAATACGCGAAAATTAAGCCATCGCTAAATAAAATGATACCACAGTATATTTAACTTTGCAAAATGCAAGTATAATGTAAGTTTGACTCATTAATTATTTTAAATTCCTTTTTGTATAGTAAACTTATTCTAAATCTCTTTTTGCTTATTTTTTAATTTATTGCCATAACTTGATTCTACACATTCCTCATACTAGTAAAACAAGAGGGCCATGATGGCCCTTTATCGCTCACCTGAGTACAACAAAGTTATTTTAGTAACAGTGACCTAGACCCAGATGACCCATATTCGAACTCGTCCAAGAAATCATTGGGACAAACATCCTGACCAAGTTTCATGACAATCGGAGCAAAAATGTGACCGCTAGAGTGTTAACAAGAAAATTCTATTTTTAGTAACAGTGACCTAGTTTTTGGACCCAGATGACCCATATTCGAACTCGTCCAAGAACTCATTGAGTCAAACATCCTGACCAAGTTTCATGACAATCGGAGCAAAAATGTGACTGCTAGAGTGTTAAAAAGATAATTCTATTTTTAGTAACAGTGACCTAGTTTTTGGACCCACATGACCCATATTCGAACTCGTCCGAGAAATCATTGGGACAAACATCTTGACAAAGTTTCATGACAATCGGAGCAAACATGTCACCGCCAGAGTGTTAACAAAAAAGCAACATATGCATATCAGGAATCGCCACACTCAAAAAACACAGCCTCCCCACGCAGCGAAAAAGAAGAGAGGAAGATAGAGAGAGCGCATGGTTTATATATGTATGTCAATTCAAATAGGACGCCACAAACAATTAATAAACAAGAGAACCTTTGGGGATACCGCCTTGGAACGGTCAGTGGCAAAACAAATTGCCACTGGGGGTTTAAACCAGGTTCTAGGGTGCACCAACCTCACACTTGCCCCAACAGGTTCTCGTATCACAAAACAAGTACAAATTGTCTTGGTGAAATAACTCCAACCCACCCATCAGCTCAACAATGTTGCATGCAAAAGCATACAAACATATAAACATAAGAATTTAATAGCATTGCAAAGCCAAAGGGCGGGTACTCAATGATCTTTCCGAGACCAGAGCACCTGGAGTAAAATCAGCAAGAACACGATGACAGGGATAAAAGAAACAAATCGAGCTTTTAGGTTCTTTTAAGAAAAGATTTCCCCATAAACTTTCATAAACTCTTACACCCCTGCCACCGTCGTGCAACCAAAGAGGTAAGCATAATGATCAACTGTAGATGGGTTAATCACCAGGCCTGCAGAGCGCTGTAAAATATCATGTTGGTAACCTTTCTTTTTAAATTTACAGATGGTTTTTACGAATAACCGGGAGAAATTAACATCGCCTTTTATCTTCTTAAGTTTATAAATTAAATCTCCATAAAAAACTGGCTGTGAAATTCCTTGTTGCAATAGTGATTTTAAACTGCAGCTGTATTTATGAATTAGATCTGGATATCGGCGATAAAACTTGCAAAAGGTTTTCCTTAATTTGTGATACCGATAACCTTGTTTTAAAAGTTTTTCTGTAATGCAAAGATTACGTTCATTGAAATCATTCACATCATTGCAAGCTCTTGAAAAGCGAACAAGCTGTGAGATATAAACCCCGTAAGAAGTTGCACGAGGAACATCGCCGTCTAGAAACGGAAAATTTACTATATTAAAATTAAAATCATCTCTTTTATCATAAATTTTAGTAGTGACGTAACCATTTTCGATGGATAGATTTAAATCAAGGAAGTTTGCTTGCTTTTCTGAAGTGTTCGCTTTGTTAAGCTGTAGTTCTTTAGGATAAATCTTATTAACCAGTGATGGAAAATGGTTATTATCTATATTTAATAAATCATCAAGGTACCTCGAGGTGTTGTTAAAAGCTGTAATAATATCATCTTGATGTTCGGTAGAAAAAGATAACATGAAATCTCTTTCATAACAGTATAAAAACAGATCAGCAACAAGGGGTGCACAATTAGTACCCATTGGAATGCCTATTACTTGTTTATAAATAGAGGTACCAAATCTCAAGGTATACAAGGTAGAAAAATCATACATTGTATGTAGACAAACAGAACGCCTGAAAATTATTTGATTTAAGTTTCTTCAAAACGTCATTTGAATTTTTTATAGACCAAAAAAAATTTTTGCCAGTAGTTTCAAAAACTTTTTCGCAATACCTAATTACATGTTCTTTTATAGCTGTAAGACAAGATGTTAAGAGCACGGATAACTTTGTTGTAGTACAAGAACTAGAGTTAGCGATAAATCTTGCTTTGTACGGTGTTTTGTGCATTTTAGGCAACCAATACATAGTAGGTACTTTGTCTTGTTTAGGCTCAACACTGATTCTAAATTCTAAACAAGAAAATTCTATTTTTAGAAACAGTGACCTAGTTTTTGGACCAAGATGACCCATATTTTAACTAGTCCGAGAAATCATTGGGACAAACATCCTGACCAAGTTTCATGACAATCGGAGCAAAAATGTGACCAGTAGAGTGTTAACAAGAAAATTCTGTTTTTAGTAACAGTGACCTAGTTTTTGGACCCAGATGACCCATATTCGAACTCGTTCGAGGAATCTTTGGGACAAACATCCTGACCAAGTTTTATGACAATCGGAGCAAAAATGTGACCGCTAGAGTGTTAACAAGAAAATCCTATTTTTAGTAACAGTGACCTAGTTTTTTGACCCAGATGACCCATATTTGAACTCGTCCGAGAAATCATTGGGACAAACATCCTGACCAAGTTTCATGACAATTGGAGCAAAAATGTGACCGCTAGAGTGTTAAAAAACTAAGTGTGGACGGACGACGGACATTCATCGATCCTAATAGCTCACCCTGAGCCAGCTCAGGTGAGCTAAAAAACAGAAGATTTGCCCTAAACATTTTACTACATGTAATAAGATTTGAACACATGGCATTAAATAGTTATAAGCAATATCCTAGCTGCCTAGACCACTAGGCTATCTAGCCGATACCTTTAACAGTAATTGGAGTATATAAGCATTTTTTTTTTTAATTCACGTTTAGTTTGGTTTACATTTTATTATTACATAAATAGACAAAACATCACACTTTATCTTGGTTGACTAATAGAAAATGATGTGATTATTCAAACACTGAAGATAACTGTGCCCACTAGCTTGCTGACTGCTAACTACCTTGCTGACTGCCCACTACCTTGCTGACTACCCACTTCCTGCCTGATTGTCCACTTCCTGCCTGATTGCACACTACCTGCCTGATTGCCCACTACCTGCCTGATTGCAAAATACCTGCCTGATTGCACAATACTTGCCTAATTGCCCACTACCTGCCTAATTTCACACTACCTGCCTGATTGCCCACAACCTGCCTGATTGCTCACTACCTGCCCGATTGCACATTACCAGCCTGATTGCAAAATACCTGCAGGATTACACACTACCTGCCTGATTGCCAACTACCTGCCTAATTGCCCAATACCTGCCTAATTGCCAACTACCTGCCTGATTGCCCAATACCCGCCTGATTGCACACAACCTGCCTGATTGCACACTACCAACCTGATTGCACACTACCTGCTTGATTGCACACTACCTGCCAGATTGCCCACTGCTTTGCTGACTGCACACTACCTGCCTGATTGCCCACTGCCTTGCTGACTGCACACTACATGCCTCATTGCCCACTACCTTGCTGACTACACACTATCTGCCTCATTGTCCACTACCTTGCTGACTGCACACTACCTGCCTCATTGCCCACTACCTTGCTGACTACACACTTCTAGCTTCATTGCCCACTACCTTGCTGACTACACACTATCTGCCTCATTGTCCACTACCTTGCTGACTGCACACTATCTGCCTCATTGTCTACTACCTTGCTGACTGCACAGTTCCTGCCTCATTGCCCACTACCTTGCTGACTGCACACTATCTGCCTCATTGTCTACTACCTTGCTGACTGCACACTACCTGCCTCATTGCCCACTACCTTGCTGACTACACACTACCTGCCTCATTGCCCACTACTTGCTGACTACACACTATCTGCCTCATTGTCTACTACCTTGCTGACTGCACACTTCCTGCTTCATTGCCTATTACCTTGCTGACTGCACAATACCTGCCTGATTGCCCACTACCTTGCTGACTGCACACTACCTGCCTGATTGCCCACTACCTTGCTGACTGCATACTACCTGCCTGACTGCACACTACCTGCCTGACTGCCCACTAATGCTCCAATGTTTACAAATTTTTTAAAACATTTTTTGGTTAATTTTATAGCTGATATTAAGTCATGTTCCTGAAGCATAATGCTGTATACTGATGCTATTAATCAATGCCAGTTACTGATAAGCCCCTCCCACCAGAAGGAGCCTGCATAGTTTGATACATGTTCCTTCAGTTCTCAACAGTTCATCCTATAATCCACATGTAATTTAGTATCATTAAATCAAGTAGTCAAAGCACAGTGTCGTAGTGCTTATGTGATTCCTTAACATAAGTAGGGGACATATGTGATAGATGTTCTTAACATGGTGTCAGAATCTGGAACTTACTGTTATAATTCATTAAAAACTGAATACAATAATTAAAATAATTCCTTGAACGTTGGAATATTTATTATTAAAACTGTTAACCATGAATCTCAGTGGAATTCCCGCTCCGCAGATGGACTGGAGTGCGTCAAACATGGTGGAAGAATTTGAAAAATTTCACGTACATGTGACAATGTTACTACTGTACATGGGTGCCAAAGGTCGTGAAATATATCACGCGGTGGAGATGTCCGATGAGGACAGAAAGAAGCCAGAATGAATATTTAATAAAGTTTGTGCACATATTGCGCCAACACTGAACCCGGTAATTGCACGCTATCAGTTCAACAACAATGTGCAGGGCGAGAAAACCATGGAACAATTCATCACTTTGGTGAAAAACAAAGCCAATGATTGTGACTTTGGTGCATTAAAAGATGATTTGGTCAGAGATCGGATCATATTTGGAGTCTCGTCTACAAAACTACGCGAAAAACTGTTGCAAGTCGGGAATGAATCATCATATTTGACTGCCTTCAACAGCCCCTTAGGTGTATTTAGGTATCTCCGTTGTCCTTATGGCTTGAACGTTTTAAGTGATTTTTTGGTCCGTGCCCTTGAGGAAGCATAATTGGGCCTAGAAGGGGTAGCAACTATAGTTGATAATTTGTGTGTTTGGGGTTCAACAAGGGAAATTCATGACGAAAGGGATTCGCTTCAATCCAAGGAAGTTAGAAGTAGGGGTGACAGAAATATCTTACTTCGGTCACGTGCTCACATCAGAAGGCTTGAAGCCTCCGACAGATCCCGCCAAAATTGAGGCAATTAAAATTCTAAGACCCCCCACTTCTAAGCTTGAACTTCAGGTGGTGTTAGGAATGGTCAATTACCTCAGTCGTTACGTCAGGGATAACCTTTCAGAAGTGACCGCGCCTATGCGAGAATTGTTGCATAAATCCGGATGTCCTATTTTCTTGGCAGAAACCACAAAATGAGTCCTTTGAAAAAATGAAAGAATGCATTTGTAAGGAAACTGTATTGGCATACTATGATCTGTCCAACTCCAAGCCCTTGACCATGCAAGTTGACTAATCTAGTCATGCTATGGGTGCAGTGTTACTGCAAGACAAATGCCCTTTTGCATTTGCTTCTCGAAGTTTAACAGAATCCCAACAGAACATGGGGCAAATTTCAAAGGAATTTCTATCATGTGTTTTTAGTCTCACCAAATTTCACCAGTACAGTTTAACTATGGTCGTGATGTCATTCTTGAAAATGACCATTTACCATTAGTTAAGGCTTGCTCCAGAACCCTATGCATTCTATACCTCCTAAGTTGCAAAGGTTAGTCCTGAAGCTAAGTCCATATAGGTTCGAGTTTCGGCATGTCGGTGGTAAAACAATTCCTCTACCCGATGGGCTCAGCTGGAATGCCAGTCCAGAAACAAGTCCCGATCTTACAGAAGGGGTTGATGTACATGTGTGCATGGTTATTTCTTCATTGCCCATATCTGACAAAAAACTTGAGGAAATCAGGTTACACACAGCCAACGATGCCCAACTGTGTGCTTTGCAACAAATAATTCAGATAGGTTGAAAAAAGATTGTGACCTTCTTGTATCACCTTTCTGGCATTACAGAGATGAATTGACAGTTGTTAATGGTATCATAATGAAGGGAGAAAAAATCGTTATCCCAAGATCCCTCAGATCCCTCAGATCCCAGATGTTAAAAATCCTAGATTCTAGTCATCTTGGCGCCCAGAAATGTCTTAGCTGTGCTAGATCTGTGATGTTTTGGCCTGGGATTTCTAATGACATAATCGAAATGGTCAGTTAGCGTCAGATTTGTCTGGAACACAGGTCATCTCAACAAAAAGAGCCATTAATTAGCTCTGAAGTTCCAGAGTATCCCTTCCAGATAGCAGGGTGTGATTTGTTTTCAATAGGGGAAGCTAATTACTTGGTCATGGCAGATTACTACTCAAGATATCCCATAGTCCGTGAACTCTCAAACATGAAAAGCTCAACTGTTATCTCACACATGAAAGATATCATGTCACACTGGGGAATTTGCGAGAAAATTATGACCGATGGGGGCCCATGCTTTGCAAGTCAGGAATTTGATGAGTTTGCAAAAAGTTGGAATTTTGAACGTGTTAAGTGCAGTCCATACCATAATCAAACAAATGGTTTAGCAGAGGCCATGGTTAAAGTTGCCAAGCATATAATCATTAAGGCCAAGGAAGATAACTCAGACCCAATAATCGGTTTTCTAGAATACCGATCCACCCCTCTTGTGGACATTGAGAACTATAGCCCAGCACAGTTGGCCCTGTCACATCAGTTAAGATCCGTCCTTCCTACCGTCACTGAAAACTTGATACCAAAAGTACCCTCCCCTGATTTGGTTAAACAGAAAATCTCCCAGTCCAAGGCCCATCAAAAACATTATTATGATCGCAATGCCAAACCCCTCTCTCCTCTAAAAATTGGGGGTTCAGCCAGAATCCAACGTTTGGATAAAACATGGAGTCCTGCTATTGTCCTTGATAACCCCTCTGAACGCTCATATAATATAGTAGAAACGGAAAATGGCCAGATATATAGGAGAAATCGCAGGGATTTGCTTAAGACTAGTGAACCAGTTTTAGGACATGGTGCTTCGAATTCCAGCTGTGAGGGTCATCAGGACAATGATTAAATATTTGACCCAGGAACAAACCAGCAATTGAACTCTGCTGAACAATCAAATGTTTGAAGCTCTCACTGTGGAACTAATTATGTTACACGGTCAGGCAGAGTGATAACACCACTTGTGCAGTTAGACTTGTTACAATAGGGCCATAAAAGTCTTGAAAATAATAGACTACCAATTAATACAGTAACTACAGAGTTCATTGGAAGAACATTACATTATGTAATTCTTTGAAAATACTGAAGCACAAGTTCCACATTTTATTGTCATATTATGTAGTTATTGTGATTGCCTGATTTTATCATGTTGCTATGATTGTTTTGTATAGTTTGATATGATTACATGCATTTCAGAAAAAGATGGGAGTTGAAGCATAATGCCGTTTACTGATGCTATTAATCAATGCCAGTTACTGATAAGCCCCTTCCACCAGAGGGAGCCTGCATAGTTTGATACATGTTCCTTCAGTTCTCAACAGTTCATCCTATAATCCACATGTAATTTAGTTTCATTAAATCAAGTAGCTAGAACGCACTGTGTTGTAGTTCATATGTGATTCCTTAACATAAGTAGGGGACATATGTGATAGGTGTTCTTAACAGTTCCCAATGGCAAAATCATATACCTTTTTCCCCAATTATAGAACAAAACGATCCAACTGAATCAATACAAAAATTAAGAAATGATAAAAAACCAGCATTACCAGTATCATTTCATTAAAGAAATAGGTATCATTTGTTTCTTTAGGACAGAAATAATTGATAATGTTAATGTGTGTAAACCTGTTTTGTTCCCCAATGATGCAAAACAAATTTCCCAATTTCTGTCAAAACGACGCGGAATATCCCAATTCCAGGCGTATGGGTCATACTCCCAAAATAGTGAAAAAAAGCCCTGGAGTGTAATGACTGAAACTGAACATGTATAAAACAAATATTGGTAAAACTTCAATACATTAAAATTTATACCAGATTTCACAGTTATCCGAAAGTAGTGCAGTCGACCACTGTTCAACTTGAGAAGATGTTAAGCACTTTGTTTCACTTCCAACATGACAGCTGCTTTAAATTGTTGGTAAATAAAAGTATTGAATATTGGACATAAATCATTGCTCGTTTTCAGCAAACACGAGCCACACAACTGATTAATAAAACAAGAAGTTACTTCCGTGTTCGAACACAACACAAGGGAAATCACTCTTGCGTCCCAAAACGTGGGTGCACATCCTGTACACGGATGTTTTAAGGGAAAAGAGGACATCAAAACGGTATATTCCAGTTAGTCAAAACATAAACAATAAAAATCAAGATCAATAATATCCATTTCATACCAGCCTCCGACTGTTATTCATACCCAATAGTTATAAACAATAGATAATTTGATCTGAACACCGGCAGTTAATTTTGTAATTTTTGATACTGTCTAGCTTGTAGGTAGCCCAACAATTTGTGCGCAACAAGAGCTTTTCTATATATACGATGGTCGCTCAGACAACGAAAACGTCCGTATGATAATGGGTCTGTGCTTGCAGTCGAATTATTGAGACTAGCTTGTAGGTAGCCCAACTATTTGTGCGCAACAAGAGCTTTTCTATATATACGATGGTCGCTCTTCGCGCACAACCCAGTTACTATTCAAATCAATGCGGAAAATTTTCCTTCTATTTCTATATGCCGCTGATCGGAAAATGAATTGCAACTTTTCAATCTTTTGCTGGCTTCATAAAGCATCTTAAACCATATTTATTTAAAAAAAAATTACATACCTGAGAAGCCACATTCAAGTAGAACCAATATATGTAATCCTTTATAAGTAACGTTTTCGTTTTTTATGCAAAACTGTTTTAAACCTCCACCCATGTCGATTACACCCCATAAAGTTTATCTGACTCGCGTTTATCGATAATTTTCACCGTGTAAACGGCATATGCTGTGGTAGCTTTAACAAGTTATTTTGTGGATTATTCGTTCATTTTATTGTTACTTTTATCATTATTTATGTTTTATAACGATATTTGACATACCAGTGTTGAAATTTTCATGTGGGAGTGAATAAAAAAAAGAATTTAAATTGGGTCGATTTCCACCACAGTTTTGATCATAACTGCTTGAGACATAAAGGACAGACAACGAAAACGTCCGTATGATAATGGGTCTGTGCTTGCAGTCGAATTATTGAGACTAGCTTGTAGGCTACCATCATTTTTCGGTTTATAAGATCTGCAAGTCTTTATATGCTCTCCTAGACCTTGTCTTAAATAATAATAAAATAAATAAATAGACAGTAGCTTGAGATCCAGTAACCCGGATCCCTATCCAAACCTAGGAGGGCCACCTGATGTCTTATAGGCCTACTTGATGTGTTATATATATGAAATATTTATAATACAGTCGTGTGGGGTAAGTCTGGGCATTTCCAAATTCTGTGCACCTTATTTGCATTTTAAGGAAAGCACTGATATCATAAAAACTGCCTTGCATAGATTTTTGTCTAGAAACAAAGCAATTTTTGCAACATCTGAGGGGACCCTACATCTTGCTAGAAGTATCTGGTGCGTAAATGACTAGCTCTTTTGTACCAAAGGTTATTTAAAATATTTGTTGTATAATCCTCCGTACTTCAACTTCCCCATTTCGACAGTTGTGACTTAAATAAATGTTTGTTACCTTTCACTAATATTCATTGAAAAATGTTTGCAGCTTGGGAGTGTGGTGCATTTAGACTACAGACACTCGACAATGGCATGCGCAGAGTTGGGCAATATTTTTGACATTTTGTAAACTTGTGTGATTTCAGTTATGACATCATTTTAAGGCCTTATAAGGAAATTCATGCATATGAATGACAACAAACCTCTGGAAGCGACATTTGTGCAGAATGTTTTGGATTACATTTTATCTTAAATATAAAAAACCTCTTATTTCCATTTTATCAAATTATGGCTATTTTTTCACCTTAGAATATAAGGTTAAAGTTTGCTTACAGCTGGTGTACATAAGCTCACAACTTTCATACTGCTTACTATACTGCTTATACTACAGGCTTTAAACTTTGTTCCCTTCTTCACCAACATATCCAGAGTTTGTATGCCAAGAACCACACTACTCATACTTAAATTTAGATCAATTTGATTGGGACAATTGGGACATGTATCTTGAACAGGAAAAAAGGGACATGTATTTTGCATGAAAAAAATATCATGCAGTTCACTTACTAATGCTGTCATGATGATGGACCCTTAAAACCGCATTTTTATAAGAGACCACAAAGTAGTTATAAAAAAAATAATTTGATGATAGTATGATCTTAATATGAACACAAATACCAGTATAAGTTTGCATGGGAAAATCAGGATATGCATTTTGGCCATAAAATTGGGAAATGCATTTTGTGTGTGAATAATAATGTGATTTACTTATTATCATTTATAAGCCTTTTAGGCATTGGCTCATCCTTGCCATCTGATAATGATCAACACTGTTCACTTTTTGATTCATTAGGTTATTTCTGATCAAGATGTTACCTGTGCAGATCCAGACAAGATCAGGCTGCACATGCCGGCTTGCACATGCCAGCTTATCTGGATCAGCACTGTTCACAAATTTATGCATTAAAACGTGTATTTATTGAGTAAAGTGTTAACACAGTTGCAATGATGGACTGTCCAAAACACATTTTAAAGAGAATGTAGTGTAGTTATAAAATATATATTATTCGTGTTTTTTTTTCAGAGTTACTTGAGAGTGATTTATACAAGATTAGTCAAAATTCTACAATATGACAAAAAGAAACTTAGAAGAGTCAGAGCCTGGCCAAGAAACCAAGTTGAAAAAGAAGAGCAAAGGTATGACTGAAATACACAAACATGAAGAAACTCAAAACAAAAATCAGAAGAAAGACAGATCAACTAAACACAAGGATAAGAGGGCTAAAACAGTTATTGAAAAAGAAATAAGAAAACCAGCAACAATGCAGAGCCTTTTGAATGACAAGTTACAGAAAGCTAAGGCTTATAGACTGGAACATTCCAGTAAAGTACAAGGTAGTCTGGTTAAGAACAGTGACTCAAAACTTGATGCAGATAAATCAGTCACAGATCAATCAGGACTGATTGATCAAGTCAAGGAAAAGGTTAGAAGTGACAGATTTACAGATGAACATAAATCAAAAAATGATGAAATCCCCAAGTCAGCGGGACTAAGTACCTCAAAATTAAATAAATTAAAAGCAAATACTGAAATATCTGAAAATCAAGTAGAAAAAAATGTAGGTAATAAAAGGAAAAAGAGGAAAGATATTAAAGCAGATGAATCTTTTGCACACGGTAATAAAGAAGACATTCATTTTGAAACTGAGGATGATAGCACTTTGAAAAGGACAGCAAAAAGACAGAAGAAAGAGAAGCAGAAACATAGTGGTGAGGACCATGATTCACAAAAGCATACTTTAGCTGGTGAGATAGACAATGTAAGTGAAGAAAATGATCCTGAAAAGGCAGCTTTGAGAAAGAAAAAGAGAGAAAAGAGGAAACTTAAAAAATTGGAAAAAGAGCGAAAGAAAAATGAAAATAAGGATAAGGCTGGTACAGCTAAGCTGGCAGCTGTAGAATACCTGAAACAGTGGAAGAATGAGAGAGAAGCATGGAAGTTCCAAAAAGTGAGGCAGGTCTGGTTACTGCAGAACATGTATGATCAAGCATTGGTAAATATCATGTCTTAACTTTAAGTGTCTTCATATTCATTTTAATCAGCTCATTTTAACTGTTACTCTATAGGACATAATAGTTAATTCATGGCCTTCTCATCAGGATCTTCATTTTTGCTTTTTGATTTATTACATTATTTCTGACCAAGAAGTTAACGCTGTATATTCTGATCTGGATCTAAACTGTTCCTATATGCGATAAAACCATTATTACATTGAGTAAATGGTTAACTGCTAAATGGTAACAGTGATGGCATCAAATTCTTTTTAAAGATTTAAAGAACAAGTTACATTAGAAATCATATTCAGGTATTGATTATTCGTTTAACCATACATCAGCTACTTGACATTTATAGTTTAATCAGGGTATAACAGCAGAAAGATCAAATGCATATTTCTAAAAGCTATTCAAAATAGGTTTGTTGTGACATGACAGATTACCCTTTTCATCAGACTCAGTGCAGGAGTGCTGCTTTTAACTAAAACTAAGGTCCCATTTGTTAGTACATTGTAACACAAAAAAGTGGAGTGGAAAATGAACATTTAATTTGCTTATTGGTTCGTTCAGAAACTCAATCATTTGTACAATCACTCATTTTCTTATACACTTGCTTTCACTCTTTCACAGAATGCATGTTGGTTTGCTTGTTTTCAGTTAGATGATGATAGTTTTGATGTTTTGCTGGAATATCTCGAAGGTTTAAAAGGGCATTCAAGGGAGAAAACTGTATCTGATGCTGAAACTATGCTGGCCAAGTCAGAAAAGGAAGAAGGTAGCAATTTAAACAATTAATTAGATTTAAACAAATCATTAAAAGCAAGGTGTGTTAAGGTTGGCTCACGTCCTTAAATAATATTATCTGAAATCAATACTTTAAATATGATTAATTGAATATACATGTAGTTATAAAATAAAACTTGCACTGGAAATGTGGGAATATTAAAGTAACTTGATTCTGGGAAAAAGATGAAATGAGCCAAATGCAGAAAACACAGCTTCCACACAGCAAAGTAATAGAGAGAAAAAACTTAAACTGGGTAAGTTAATAAAACAACAATTTTCAAAAGTAAGACACCTCAATCGATTAATGAAAAAGAGAATGATGATTCAATCTGAGGGGTTACCACCCTGGAATGGACTGTGGCAAAACGTATTTCCCACTGGAGGTTTAAACCACGTTCTGAGGTGCACCAGGAACATACCTGAGGTGCACCAGCAACATACTAGCCCACCTGGTTCTCAAATACAAATATGCAATATATTGTCATCTTAGTGTAATAATGGTAAATCTCCTTCATATTTCAATGGTACATTTACCAGTTTTGAAGAGATGTTACAATATATGAGTTTATGTCACCATGTACATGTTTGGGAGCAACACTGAGCAAGTATTTGAGTAAGCGCATTTCCCAAATTTTGTGAGAAACTTGTCATCTTTTCTGGGATAGGAGCACAATTACTGCAACTGTCATATCAGCCGTTAGTGATCTTGAAGTATACTGTATAAGTGGTAATGTTCGCGTGGATGTAATGTTCACGTATTTCTCGATTTGATAAAAATCGCGAAATTATCAGCCAGCGTAAATTAGAACTTGCGTACAAGCAAATTTTATCCCAACACCGGACTTTGGTGAAACAAAACATGTAAGTATCATTTAACTAAAATAAGACTACATAGTATACCTGTACAGATTAAAAGCCATGTAAACGAATGTACACAATGGTACTAATTAAATTTGATAAACTAAACAATAAGTCCTGGGGAAACATTTAACTGTCTTTGTGTGACAAACTACTAGTATATAGTGAAAATGAAATGAGACAAACACAGGTAAAACAGCTCAATACATACTCTATTTCCACAAAGCAATTATATAATCAAAACTTACTTGCCCAAACTGATCAGCTATTATACTAATTCTTCACAAAGAATTGACATTTCGCATGGTAAATACTGTTAATAGCGTGTGTAATGTAATACAGGTATACGTCGATTTACTAGAGTAGGGGAATTTATATTTGCATTTGATTATTACGACAATAAAGTCTTACGGCAGATAGATTAACGTTTTGGCAGACTTTTTGAAGACTACTTTCAATTTCTACCATGCAATTTTGTTGACAACCAAATAAGTCAGAGTGAATATAACGACGTGTAAATTTTATGAATTTCATGAAATCAATTTTCCACGAACATTTCCGCATGCGAAACGCCGGCAAAACAGAAATCGCGAACTTTTACGCCAGCGAAAATATCCACTTATACAGTACATACAATTGCCTATTGTAAAGTATGTGAGTGAACTGTATCAAAATGGGTGTTTGAACAAGTGTTTCCCCATGTAAGAAAACTATCTTTCCTTATATATGTTAGTGTTTCCCTACATTTATTTAAGGATTGAAATGACAGTTTATTCATGAGGGAACGAGAAACATTCTGGTTGTTTATAGCGTTAATGCCCAAAGAGCTTTATTGTGTCGCCCTTTCGAAGAAGAGGTGATACATAGGGATCACTCCGTCGGTCCATCACAAAAACTAAACATTGGCTATAACATTGCCATTTCTTAATATTTCTTCATCAAATCTACAAATTATATAGCTTATGAAAACACAGTCATAATGATGCCAAAATTCTTAAGGTCAAGGTCACATTTGATAGAGTTATGCCCCTTTTTGCACTTGGATTTTGTCACAATAAATTTCATTGGCTATAACTCTGACATTTCTAAATATTTATTCATCAAACTTTCAAATCATATGGCTTATGACTACACAGTCATGATGATGCCAAAATCTTTAGGTCAGTATCTCATTTATCTAAGTTATGCCCATTTATTTACTTATTTACTATATTTTTATTCTGACAGAGGGTGACATGCATGTTCAACTGAACACCCATCAAGTGATTAATTTTATGAACTCAACTATTATTCATTTCCAAATGAATGTTAAATAATAAATAATTGATTCAGTTCTTACATTTATACTTGCTGTTATGTCCCTGATCCCAGAGGATTGGGTTCATATAGTGATTGCCTGTGCCCAAGGTTATAAAACTGAGCATGGAAACCAGTCTCAGATCTCAAGCATATGATTGTCTGAAGTGGTTACCAGTCACCATTTCAGCCAATCAGATGCTTGAAATTTTAGACTGGTTTCTAATCTCAGTTTTAAAACCTTGGCACCAGATGTTTGTCTGAGATAACTAATAGATACTTACATGGCTATGAAAACACCTTATAACTGTAAATTTTATTGATTTGGTCTTTTATGTGGCTAAAATTTTCTTCTACGCAGAAAGGACAAAAGAGAGGACAAAAAGGTAGTCACATTAGTATCCATTCATTAGGACTTACTTTTTCCCCCTCCCCTAGAATATGGGCAAGTACTTTTGAAAAGTTATTGCATAGACTAAGTGTGGTTGCTTTAGCAGGACAAATGTACTGATTTTTCTCTGAGACATAATTATATTTCTTTGTTTTTCTTTACAGCTGAAATGCAGTTCGAAAGAGCTAAACAGATTATTCAACTTCTCTCTGATAGTTGAATGGACAGGTTGTTGTTGTTGTCCATACAGTAAATGAGGCAGCATACCGTTCGGGCTACAATCGCTCCATTATTACTTGTTGCATGAGAACAGCCTGTGCTAGGACGTTCTCATATATTGACATTCGAACAATATACATTGTGTTTTCCTTCATAAATTATCTTTTTATTACAGAAGAATTGTGGAATAAATTTTAAAGTACTTTGGAAATAAAAAATGTATAAACTCTTTTTATAAGGCAGCTACAAGAATTTAACTTACCAGTGTAAAGTTGTTCTGAATTAAAATCTGAAAAAAAAATCTTATATTTATAACTCATTTTGTTTTAAAAGACTTCAAATACCATAACCTAAGATAGAAATCAGGGTCCTGTGTTGCCAAAAAAATTTAATATTAGAATTGTGTGTGTACATGTTTGTTACACTTGTTAAATTACAAAACAAAGCATACAGTGGTGTAACCAAACTGTTATCATAGATAAAGTCTAAGGTACTTTAAGGGAGACTAACAATGCAGATTTAGTTATCTAGCAAGAACTCATCCAATCTGTCTTCCTTAATAAAGTTTGAAGACTGTTCCACTTTTTCAACCGACCATGTGTTAGATGAACAACATGACTTTATGAAACTAATGTTTCTATTGCTTCCACACCAACAATATATAAATGAAATATATAAGCATTTGAGACTGTAATTATGAATTGGATTAGTTTAAATTTTGTAGTTTTCTCGTAAAGATTTGGATGCATTACCCTAAGTTAATTTTCCAGTCTCTGCAGCCTATTAGATAGATACAAAGGGAACTTTGAAAGCCACAGAAGATAACAAATATAAAAATACTGCAGGCTTAGTTTGGTTGGGCCCTTTCATGAGTAGTATTGGAAATGCATATTACTGTTAACACTGCCTAGCACTGGGTTGAGCACATCTCACCATACAGATATATGTATCATGCTCAACAGCCATCCAAGAGCATAATTGATAACAGTACTGATTGAATGTTTAGGGAGACTTTTTAAGGCTTCCACACCGCATTAAATGTTGATGCTATGATTATTTAATAGATGAAAACAAAGAACTTTGAAAGCCACTGAACACAAAAAATATCAAAGTATTACAGGCTCGGTTTGATTGAGCTTGTTCATGAGCAGTATTGGAAATGCATACTTCTGTGTATGCTGCCTTAGATTGGCTAAATGTATGATTTTACACAAATCAGAATGGAAAACTCATGTTCAACTGATTGCCAGATTAAGAACACTAGGTTGGAAATGCCTTTCATGGCACTGCTGTGTTAAGCACCACTGCTGAACAGACTGATAAAAAGCCATCTAAATACATTGCAACCAGATGGCATCAAAACATGCAAAAGTAGATTAGTGTAGATCAAGATCTGCCGGCACATCTGATCAAAATCTACTGTTCCCCTCCTGAAATAACCTAATGAATCAAAAGGCGAACAGTATAGATCCAAAACAGATGTACAAATGTGCAAGATAGATCTACACTGTTAGCTCATGAATAAAAGCCGTATCCTACTGAGTAAAGGGTTAAAAAAATAAAAACTGACCTTATCCATTGTTGGAGTTTATTCTATAGTCTTATCAATAGGCAGTCTGACAGGCACTTTCACAGTGACAACTCGGTTAATTAGTTATAATTAATTTTTTGGTAGTCCGCAGGGTCGAATGCGGTAGCGCGCGGGAACCGTGCAATGGATTTGTCGTGCCCTGGATTATGGCATTTGAATACAAGTGCGAGTCGATATTTGCGGAGTTATATTATTTTACAATTTTGCATAACAAACAAGAAATATTAAAACAGTGGCGTTGATGGAAAAGTTATCTGTTATATGAAATGATGAATAAGAAGAAGTGTATGTATGATTTCTTTCCTACTTCTTGATTAACGTGAGAATCCTATGCCTCAGATCATAAACTAAATCTGGAGACCAGTCTCAAATCTCAAGCACCTGTTTGGCTGAAATGGCGTCTGGTCGAGATTTGGTCTTCAATCTTAGTTTTATGATTTTGACCCCGGTATCACGCAAAGAATTCTAATATAAATTAGAAAGCTAAATAACAAACAGAGAATAGTTTGCTATGTTTACTCATGGAAAATGAGGTATGCCAATGTAGGATGTGATGTGCACAGTAATGTAATAAATATTATCCCTGTGTTCTCAAACTTTCTGTAACAAGAAGGGTTACAATATACCCTTTCCCGTCTGCAGTGACAGGGCAAATGCTGTAAAAGGTTTTTAGCTCGACTATTCGAAGAATAGGGGAGCTATCCTACTCGCCCCGGTGTCGGCGTCGGCGTCGGCGTCCGTTCAACAAAAAATGCACTTTGGTCCATTACTTGAAAACTACTTATGATATCAACTTGAAACTTGGAATATGTATTCACCATCAAATTCTACATCATTACCAACAACACCCATAACTCTGCTACAAATATTTTTCAAGTTATGCCCCTTTTTCACTTAAATTTTGCGTTAAGGAAAATATGCACTTTGGTCCATAACTTATAAACTACTTGAGATATCAACTTGAAACTTGGAATATATATTCACCATCAAATTCTACATCATTACCAACAAGACCCATAACTCTGCTGTCAATATATTTCAAGTTATGCCCCTTTTTTCTTATATTTTGTGTCAAGCAAAATATGCATTTTGCCCCTAACTTTAAAACTACTTGAGATATTGCCTTGAAACTTGAAATATATTTTCACCATCAAAATCTACATCATAACCAACAAGACCCATAACCCTTCTTCCAATATTTTTCAAATTATGCCCCTTTTTCGCTTACATTTTGTGTTAAGCAAAATATATAGTCGGCCCTTAACTTCGTTATGAATGGAGGGATTTCAAAATAACTTGGCACAAATGTTCACCATGACAAGGCAGTGTGTCGCGTACAATACCCATGCCTGTAGGTCCAAGGTCAAGGTCACTGTAACTAAAAATAGAATTTTCTTGCAAAACCGTGTCCGCTCTGTAACTTTGTTATTTCTTATTGGGTTTTTAAATAACTTGGTATAATTGTTCACCATATCAAGACGGTGTGTCACGTACATGCCCAAGCCTGTAGGTCAATTGTCAAGGTCACTGTTACTAAAAATAGAATTTTCTTGTCTAGGCTGTTACTTTGTTATGAATGCAGGGATTTCAAAATATCTTGGCACAAATGTTCACCATGACATGGTGGTGTGTCCGCACAATACCCATGCCTGTAGATCCAAGGTCAAGGTCTCTGTTACTAAAAATAGAATATTCTTGTCCAGGCTGTAACTTTGTTATGAATGGAAGGATTTCAAAATAACTTGACACAAATGTTCACCATGACAGTACCATGCCCGTGCCTGTAGGTCAAAGGTCAAGGTCACTGTTACTAAAAATAGAATTATCTTGTCCTGGCTGTTACTTTGTTATAAATGGAGGGATTTCAAAATAACTTTGCACAAATGTTCACCATGAAAGGGCAGTGTATCGCGTATTATTCCCATCATTGAAATTGAGTGTCTGAAAATGATGCATAGCGGGGCATCCGTGTCCTATGGACACATTTCTAGTTTCACTTATATTTTCACTTAAGTGCACTTCATCGATAACTTTGCAAATACTTAAGGTATCAACTTCAAACTACCATTATAATTTCATTTCAGTTCTTTTTCTGTAACATTACTGAAGTGATTGATATTTGACTAAAAGTAAATGTCTCTAATAAAAAATTACTAACAAGTTTTCTAACAAATTCAGAAATATTTCATAGTTATTCCCCTATTCAGTTTAATATTTATGGTACATTTAGGAATTATTTCTGTTATTTGAAAAGAATTTCTCTCGTACCATTCACTTGTTAATATTTTTCCTGATTGCACATGAATGTATGGCCATAGTTGTTATTGTTTTAATCTTCAAATTGCATTTGTTTCAAATGATTCGAATAGTCGAGCATGCTGTCTCCTCTGACAGCTCTTGTTGTGTCGCCCTTTAGGAGAAAGGACGATACATAAGGATCGCTTTGTCCGTCTGTCACAAAAACTTAACGTTGGCTATAACTGTCATTTCTCAATTTTTCTTAATGAAACTTTCAAATTATATAGCTTAAGAAAACATGCTCATGATGATGCCAAATTCTTTAGGTCAAGTTCATATTTGATGGAGTTATGCCCCTTTTTGTAATTGGATAGTAGCACAAAAGCAACATTGGCTATATAACTTTGCCATTTCTCAATATTTCTTAACGAAACCTTCAAATTATATTGCTTTTGACAACGTGCTCACGATGATGCCCAATTCTTTAGGTCAAGGTCACATTTGATGGAGTTATGCCTCTTTTTTGTACTTGAATTTTGGCACGAAAACTTAACATTGGCAATAATTTTACCATTTCTCAACATTTCTTCCCCAAAGTTCAAATTGTATTGCTCATGACAACACGCTCGTCAAGTTCTTTAGGTCAAGATGGAGTTATGCCCCTTTTTGTACGTGCATTTTGGACATTGAACCAAAGCGTAGTAAGTCGAATAAGAAAAATAACAGTCTCCAGTTTCAAAATTTATCTTTTGACGCTTATAAAGGGAATCATAAGTTTGCTTTGAAAAGTTTCCAGTCATGCATGTGTCAAGTAAACATTTATTAGTGTAGTAATACTTAAATAATTTGCCTCACAGCCTTTGTAATCTGTCTGCAACAATTCTTATTTTCGAAATACTGAATAACAGTCGGTGAATTGGAACTTATACTCACAGACAGTTTGCATAATTCTCCATACAGATAAAAAGCATGACACGTATTTGATAGGAATTACAATTATCTTTTAATAGTTTAATAACAAATAACGTTAGTCTACTGATTAACTAAAAAACGAAAATAAAGTCATTTATAGTGAACACAGTTACTTTTTCAGGTGTAGGCAACATCATGAAATCAAAGCATTGAAAATACTGAAGTATCGGTACATAGAGTCTGGCCTTCACTCAGTTCTAGATCTACATTGCATTTCTGTATTTATTAACGTACATTGATATTGGAAGAGATTTGGACAAATATTTTGCCGTATGAATCTATAATCTGAATATGGTACACTTATAAATTTTTTATCCTAAACTTACCCACAGGTTCTGATTTGAACAAACACATACAAGTTATATTGGTGAATTACCTACAATTCATCTATCAACTCGACAAAGGTGCATGCAAAAGTGCACAAACATTATTCTAAAACATAAGAAGCGTCGTCACGCAAAAAATCATATATGGCTCATTTCTGAGTAATTTTAAACACCGTATTATTTTTGTTACCAGTAACAAACGTAAATTTTTCAAGACACAACATATCTATAAAAAGAGGTTACAAGCATAACGATAAACATTAGATGGATTAATCAACAAGGATGCATGACACTCTGGAATATCATGTTCATAGACTTTCTTTTTGAATAACTTAGAGAAATTAATATTTATTTTCTTTTATTTGTAAATCAAATCTCCATAAAAGAATAATAGAGAAATCTTGTTGCGGTAGTGATTTCGAACTGTAGTAGTATTTTTGAATTAAATATGAGTTTGACGTTCTAAGAATTTGCAAAATGTTTTTCTTAATTTGTGCTAACGATACCATTATTTTAAAACATTTTCTGTTGTGCAAAGATTACGTTCATTGAAAGCTTTAGCATTATTACAAGCTCTAGAAAAGCGAACAAGCTGTGAAATATAATCCCTATAAGATTTTGCATGTAAGAACATCATCATCTAAAAAGGAAAGTCTACAATATTACAATCAAAACCTTCTTTGTTGTCATATATTTTTGTAGTAGAGAAACCATCTGCAACAAAAGAAAACTTGAAAGTAACAAAAGATCAAAGTTACGGATCATTTGGTGTCGTAATACGGGTGGAAAAAGCAAACAGATTATATAACTTTATTGTGTTTAAAAATTGCATAGAAATCAAGTTTTGGTGAATTTCCTAAATTTTCATTCCAATGTTGTCTGAAGTATTATACAATCGCAAAACAACGGTTTCAATAAGTTATTGATAAACGATGGGGAACGATTGAGAAACGCTTTATCAGCGATTGGAGTGCTTCCTTATTGTGTGTGGCAAGCGCAAGCGCTGCGTCATCAGCGAATAGCAGCATGTCACTAATAAGCTCTTCACGCACTTTGGTATTGGCTCTATAGCGGGAAAGATTGAAAAGCTTTCCATCCGATCTGGTGCGGAGGTAGATTCCACCCTTTGCTGTGCCGAAAGCATGCTTAAGGAGCAGGGCGAAGAAGATCTCAAACAGTGTGGGGGCAAGGACACCGCCTTGCTTGACGCCGCTGTTGATGCTGAAAGGTTTAAAACAACTATCGTTGAACTGGTCTGTCCCCATCATATCTGTGTGAAAGGATTCAATCTCTGCAGTATTGCTGGACATCCAATCATCGGAAGGTTCCTCCCTACTGTCCATGCCATATGCTTATGAGAGATAAATGAATGAGATTCCAATATCACCGATATCCTCTATTTGGATGCTGAGCGCGACAATGGGATCGGAAAGGCAGCCTCTACTCTTCCTCGCCAGACAACTCGAGTGTTGACAAAATCCAGATTGACAAATGCAATGAAGATGGCAGTGTACAATGCCTGCGTTATAAGCACCCTACTGTTTGTGTTTGTGTGGAATCATGGACCAAATATGCCAGACAAGAGAAACGAGTACGATGTTTTCGCCACATTTTAAGCATTGAATGGCAGGACAAAGTGTCGAAAGTGTTGAAGTCCTGTCCCGTGAAGACATTACCAGTATGTACACCATTCTCAGACAACACAGGCTTCGCTGGCTTGGTACGTCGCATGGAGGATAGTAGAATCTCAAAGGACATAATAAAGAACAGCTGTCATCTGGAAAGCGAAGCACTGGGCGTCCAAAGCTGCTTTACAAATACGTGGTGAAAAGAGACATGAAAGCTCTTGACATCGATACAGGGCTTTGGAAAGACCTTGCATCAGACTTTTCAAGGTGGAGGGGCACCCTGACCAAACAGCTCAATACAAGTGAAAAGAAGCTGATATGTGCAGCAGCACAGACGGGCTCGCAGGAAAGAGCCCTAAAAATTTCGCCCCCACTAGGAACTATTCACCGATGCGACACCTGTGGCAAAGAATGTCATTTCCTGATTGGACTCTTCAGCAACAAACGACTCTGCTCCAGCTAAACGGTGGAAAATACCTAGAAAACGTCATCCATGGTCAATGCTGACCAACGGAGGCATACTTTTAAAAAACGATATCCAAGTACGAGAGGCCAAGAATATCCAAAATATCTCTTCTAAAAGTTTTCATAATATACACCTTATCCTTTCTTAAACCAGTATTTAATAATTGGTTTTTTTTAAAACTAACTTAATGAAAATCTTGTCTTTAACAGTATGTTGTCCTACACCTAGTACGTGGAACTGTTTTAAACTGTTTCTGCATCCCGGCTTTTATGGAAGCCCAACTTCAGACCGTTGTAACTTTTAAGAATGTAACATCAAAAAATTAAGTTTATCACTCGCATCCAACGAAACATCAAACATTTGTTAAGAGAAAATAATGCGCTTGTGCAGCAACTACATGCAGATAATGACGTACTTAAAACTATAAGTTCCTTAAATGGGGGTATTATCAGCTTGTTGAAGGTCACGTTACATGGCGGACGGGCACAAAATTTTTACTCAGTGAAAGTTGTAAAATTCAACTGGAAAATACATGTATAACTATATTCGAAATTTTGTGATTCTGATAAAAGGAATCATATAAGTTGGTAGTGCTTACGGATAGTCATGACAAATAGGAGTCGAAATAAAGGTTAAAAGGGAGAAGTGAAGAAGGCAAATGGTCAACCTTTGTGTACAAATGGAGGAAAAATGGATCACATAGCACAAAGAAATGTGATACCACAAATCAAAAAAAAGGAAAAGAAGATCAACAGGTGGGACAATATATTTCTTCAGAAAATACTGATGCTGTTATTATTGAAGAATTAAAAATATACATGTTGTTGTTCGTCGACGATACAGTGTTATTTTCGTTAAATATAAGAAAGAAGATAGAAATAAGTTAGATTTCAAAATTCAGACCTGTTAATGTAGTGAAAGATCAGACGTTTTATCAGACCCTTAGATTTTAAATATCAGCAAACTTTTATGTTGCATAAAAGTAAATACCAAAAGGTATCTCAGTAAATCATTGTATTAAACGTTGTGCAAATAAACCATTGAAAGTCTACCACAGATCCACTTGATATAACTATGGTGCAGTCAATGAAACTTGCCTTAAAGAGCTAATTTCAGTTTTATAAATCTTTTAAAATACATAAAATACCGGGTACCCCCTTTAATGGTTGAAAATATTTTTGAGCCAATGGCAATGCAGTATTTTTCAAATATTTCGAACCTTAATTCTCACAAAGTCGCGCGTCTGAAATGTGTTTATTATAAGGTCGATTTCCTCCATAATATTGTTCGAACATTTATTGATAAACATGTATAGTTCCTTGACGATCTTCTACAGTGTACAAGGAGGCGTGACTTCAAAAGTCTGAGAAAAAGTAAACCATTTAAATTGTTTTTTCAAATCAATCTGTATTTGCACTTTCCCTATTTTGTCACAAATAACCTAGTGAATCTAACAGCGAGAAGTTTCGATTGTTATCAGAGTTCACGGATGAGCCCGTTGATCCGGATATGAACTATTTTGCCATGTATAAAATATTTATTTATTAAGTAAAGGGTAAAATGGAGCTTCCACGGATGAACCCTTGTTTCTCAACCCAAGGACAGACTGGCACACAGTGTTTACGGGCAATAGAATGACAAAACTACCAGCTGCACTGGGCCTGACCGTTTAATTTTCATACAAGCCTCCAAATAAACTATAACCTATACATAATGTTTTTGTTTTAATAAGATAATTGGGCGAAAATAAAATTTTAGAGTTTTACCAAAAGTTGTTTTGGTCAAAAATTAAGCAAAACACCAAAAAAAAACAACAACAAAAAAAATACCAAAGGTAGGTAGAAAACAGAATAAACAAACGGCTCTACACACTGGACATTATTGATTCAGATTAAACCAGAAGGATAATTTATTGACAAATTTTCTTTTAACATAATCTTTAAGAAATGCCTAACCATAATTCTTGAATGGATTTAAATTACTAAAACGCCGTCTTATAAACGTGACCAAAAATAAACTGCTTAAAGCTCAGGAACGACAGTCATTACACATACATTATTAAATCCAAGAAAACATATCCACACCAAAACACACGGAACAAGAAATATCTATATTGATGGAAAAGATTTTCCGTTCTATATGAATAATGAATAACAGAGAATCTTTGGTCATGCATACAGGATTAAAATAAGAAATTGAATGAGAGTCTGACAGCGGTAGAGGAGAAGGTAGAGAGTACCGACTTCAATTTGATTTTAGCAAATGATACATTTGTGTCCCTTGAAAAAAAGAGGACAATGCATTCAAAGACGATTAAGTGTATTTACAATCGCAGGCAATTAGAAAAGTAATGAAATCCGTACGTAAACTGTGAACTAAAACTGACTACAGTATCAAAAGCATTGACCCCACCGATAGAAGATGATCTACGAGTAGATCCCTTATAAAAATTCACAGAACATCTGCGCACAAAGGGAAAACTAGGCATATCAAGAGTCAAAAAACTGTCTTTCAATTAATAAATTAAGTCTTTAGCAGTTTGTTTGATCACTTAACTTGATATTATTCAGACATATTAATTAGACCTATAATAGCGGTTCGAATACTAAGATCACCCAACACGACTTTTAAGATTTTTACATTTCATAATTCGTTAATTTTATGATGGATTTTCGTTTTTAGATCAGACTGCATGGATGTGATGGTTGATCAAGATCTACACTGGTCGCAAACGCGATAAAATCCGTTGCAGGAGTAAAGGGTTAAACTGCCAGTGCTAAGTGAACTGAATGCTCGAGCTCAGAGAGCAGTCGAGATGCTTATTAAACCTGCACATAAGAAAAAGTTATTTAGATCTGTTCTGATTTTCGAGTTGTCACTAAATTAGGAGCAATTATATAGAAAATTTGGCCTGTATAACGTCAAAAAGGTAAGTTCCTTCATGAATTACGAAAGACAGGAACAAGAAAGAAATTTGGCTTGATTATATATCCGGCCCTATGAATAATCATCCTAAACAACGGGTTGTTAATTGTTACTTTACACCAATAAACAGGCTTACTCATTCACATAAGTTAATAATATGAAAATGTAATTCAATGACTACTTTGTGATGGTAAACTTATCAATATTTTAATAATACACAACCAAACATATCATTAAGCATGAACCATGTATTATACATGTTTGGTCAAAGGTTATTTTAAGTTTAGCACGTATTTGCCCAAAATTTGGCACAGAGTAAACACCAGTACACTCCTGTTTCTGTCAGCTTGATGGTGGAATATTGTTTTGGATTCATTTCTGCAATTTATGTAAGATAACACGTTTTCTTTTTTTCAAAGGAACAAACGTGCATTTTGATGATTAGGTTAGCTGCCATTATATTTCTGTTGCGGCATTATCGGCGTGGGTAGTAATATCCTTTTCTTTCCTTTTAGCCTATGAACAGGCTCAATCAAACCGAGCCTGCAATACTTTCATATTTGTCGTGTTCGCTGGCTTGCAAAGTTCCTTTTTCATCTATTATAATATCACAGTAGCGTTGTTTGTGCCGTGTGGCGGCTGTAAACAGTCTCTTTGTTTAAATATTTCGGCCAGTTTATAGATGGGTGGTTTCAATATTCCAGCCAATAAAGATTCGGATATTGTTCAATCACCCCAAGGATATACTTCCTGCTTTTTTAATTTTGCTTTTGGCGTTGTCTATGATATGCAGGATTTATATTCTCTGATCCCCTGTAAAAATTCTATTTCGTTTAGTTCCGCCCATTGTTTTCTCGTTAAGGGCAAACCCATTCTTTTATCGGGGACCATACGCCGCTGAACATGGAAGGTATTAATCTGAAAATACCGCATCGAAGGTTCCATGTTTACCGCCATACTATCGTTTGGGACGGATCAAAATTGTACTGTTTATTGGTGTAAATATTGAATTGCGATCAACTCAGGGCTAGGCGGCGTGGGCAGTAATATGCATTTCCATTACTGCCCATGAACAGGCTCAATCAAACCGAGCCTGCAATATTTTCATATTTGTCGTGTTCGGTGGCTTTCAAAGTTCCCTTTTCATCTATTATTCTCATATCAAACAATACAAATGGAATAGCATAACACTATGAAGTCTGACGATTCGTATCTTACTAGTTGGGTTTGCAAGAGCGGAGATCAGAAAACCAAACCTTGATATATGTATTAACTAAATTGCCTCGAATTATTTATTAATTTTGAGGACACAGGCTGTATTATGCTTTTAATCATTCGCTGATATATAATAAAATATATTAACTTAATCCTATCTACAATAATTCGTAATGAAACTTTCTTGCTCGTCATTGAATGTTCTGAAAAATCCATACTGATTTTTTTTCTTTGTATTTTGACATGTTTAAACAAGAAATGGAATAGCCAGTTGTTAATGGTTACGTGTTGGGGATTTATAACTGCAGAGTATTTTTTAAGAATTTGAGACTTTTTTTATCCAACAGAGTTTATATCCATTTATAGTTAAAATGAAAAAAGAAGATGATAAGTGAGCAAAGAACGGTTTGAGAGATATATTAGCGGAGATTATCATCTCTACATTTTAACTATGTGTGGAGGCTGTTCAGTCTTCGGATATTCCTGATATGCTTATTACACATTTTACTTCATATTGCAGAGTTGTAAATTGTAACGTATCAGGGATTTATAACTGCAGATTATTTCTTAGAATTAGAGACTGTTTATACAATTGCTATATCTGTTTACAGTTAAAATGAAGCAATCCGAAGACAATAAGCGAGCGAAGAACGGTTTAAGAGATATATCAGAAGAGATTATCAGCCTTCGAGAAAATGGGGTCAACGATACCGAGCTTTCCGCATTCACAGAACTAAAGCAAACATCCGACCTGGAAAAGAATTACATGTTAGTGGACGAGGAACGTGGGGTCTGGGGTAACAAGCTCGAGTTTTTCTTGGCTATCATGGGTTATACCGTTGGAGTCGGAAGTGTGTGGAGGTTTCCAATTATTTGTAGGTAGGTGTGTTATAAGGATAATAAATATGACATGATTAAAAGCAGATAAAGAATAATTATTATTGCATTTATTAATTGGATTGGTGGAGTTTAGCTTTTTATTATGCAGTTCTGGCTTTTAGATTTCACAAGTTAAAATGAGTCATAATATCTGTTTTTGGCATTTAAACATATTGTATCGACTTCTTTGTTGTAAGTTTATGCATTTCAGTATTTTGAAGAACGATCACCGAACCTGTCGAATTTGAGCACGCTTCTCATTTCATTTACTAATTATTTTGAATCATATTTTTATTTCTGGCTAGCTTGGCGCTAATGCCGTATTTGTATGGCTTTGTTGTTATCTTGACATGTTAAAATACACTCTCTTACACTATCAGCTCATTACATTCACCTCTGTTATAGGCTGGGACTACTTTCAACTACATTTACTTTAACACAAAAAATAGTTCACCAATTACATTTACAACAGCTTGGGTTTCTTTGGATTTAATGAAAGATAGTGAAGATTTCTGTCATTTGTTTTACCTCAAGCTTTCAAATTCATAATTATGACGGTATTAAATAAGGCTGCTTAGTTCGGTAAAAATCTTGACATTGAGCCTTTCGCAGAGGTGTAAAGTGAGTGTAAGGAACGACAACTCTGCGAAGGAGATTGGTTAAAATAATGCTCCAGTATACTTTGTATTTCATTTTGCCTTGCAACAGGATATTTTTATGAATATTGAGATAATTAAGCAAATGGGTTGGCAACAAGTTTTACAATATTAGTTAACAGCTGGTCCTTTTATCACTATTAAAATGAAACATATATGATACATGTACAACATAATCATTATGAAAATATATTCCTATATTGCATAGAGATGAATGATATTTGCAGTAAGGGTTGTGGGAGAAGAAATAAAGAAACTTTACAAGATGTAACATTTTAGAAAACAAAAAGCAGCCCCAAACACCGAGAAACCAGAGTTCATCTTGTAAAAATGACAATTTTTCATGAATTAATTAGGCAACTGTTCACTATTATTCACTATTATTAAAAATTACCAAGTTTTGTCGGTCATAGAATGTTCATGGTTATAACTTTAGTTTACTAACATAGATTTGTAAATGAATTAATATATAATATTTTAGACAATTGATATTAATGTTTATAATGTTAAATAATTATTCATATATACTGCAGATATTAACGATCATGGTTCTTCTGTTCACAGTCGGAACGGGGGCGGTGCTTTTCTGATCCCGTTTTTCTTTTTCCTTATAACGTGCGGCGGCCCCTTATATTATCTGGAAGTCTGTCTAGGACAGTTCACTGGACTCAGTGCTGGGCTCGCTTTTGAATATTGTCCTTTGTTAAAAGGTAAATGCTTCGTTTTATTATGGTCATGTATGCAAGTTTTTTTTGTAATTATTAGTCCTTTTTATGCAACTTTATATATACACATGGCAAAATTACAATATTTTATTAGGGTGATTTATGTTAGCTTTTTGTAATTATTAGTCCTTTTTATGCTACTTTATATATGCACATGTAATGTTATTTGATTATTCAAAGAATAAGTATCTAAGCAAACAAACAAATAACAAACAACCAGTATCATATATTTTCATTGTGTACTAAATATGCTGTTTATTCAGACAGACACATCAAGATCGATTCTTTCCACATGACGTTAGCCTTTTTTGCAGAATTAAGACAACTGAGTACTTTGTCAATTTTACATAAAGTCATATAATTTATCTTTCTACCAAACAAGAAATTTATAAATGATTGAAAAGAAAGTGGTAAAATTACAATACAATCAAAATGCTGATACCTTTTTAAATGTTTGACGATACATCATTTAGATTTTATTTCAAATTTTACGATCTAATAAGCGGTGAGTTTTTTTCTATACTTGTGGATTTTTGTGGAAAAACGTTTGCTTAATTCACTCATGCCAGTAAAGTACTACTAGGTTTAATTCACTTGTTTGTTTGGTTTTTAGGACTCGGATGGCTTCAGGTTGTGCTGTCTCTAGTAGTTCTATGGTATTTAGAGTTCGTTTTAGTCTGGGTGTTCTACTTCCTGTATTGGTCTTTCCACGCTTCTCTCCCTTGGATGAAATGCAATAACAGTTGGAACACGAAGTTCTGTACTCGTAAGTTGGAGAACAAATTCTCACAAATTATTAGGCATCAAAATGTTCTCTAAAATTATTAGGATTTCGAACAAACATCATTATGTTGAAACATTTTCAATGATTTTCACTAGTACACCAAGGTTAAATATGGAGTCGTGACTACAAATAACTTAAGCACGTACATGTAGAATGTTTAGCAGGTGTATAGATATGCAAATTAAAACAAAACCAAAGCTAATACAAGCTATCTGTATTGAATCGCAATTTTGTAATATTATGTTATCTGTTTGATCAAATATTATAGTTTTGCATCCCTATATAAATTTCAACAAGGAAATGACCATTTGTTTGTAATATTCCATCATATTTTTAAACACAATAGAACGATTTTTTATAACGTTTGAGATTGTTTGAATTAATCAATAGAACTTTGTACCCGCTGAGAAAAAGGCAAGAATGATATTCGTTCTTCTTTTAATTTCAGCCCTGGCAGCCATATTTACGACGAAAGAAAACGGCACCTTTTTATTCAATAGCAGTGACAGTAGCTATAATATGACACCTGCAGTAGATCGCTCGAACTACAGCTCTTCTGCTTTCGAATTTTGGGAGTAAGAATCAATTTCTTCTCTGCCAAATGTATATTTCAAGTGTTGTTTAATCAAAGACATTTTGAGTTTGATTAACTTTGAGAGAGAAGGAGAGAGAGAGAGAGAGAGAGAGAGAGAGAGAGAGAGAGAGAGAGAGAGAGAGGGAGAGAGAGAGAGAGAGAGAGCGTGGTTAAAAATGACCAGCTTCAAAACAGACAACACAAACAAACAACAAAAATGATAACCAGATGGGTTACCGTCTTGGAACTTGTTTTGCCACTGGGGGTAAAACCAGGTTCTAAAGTGCATCATAGGATTTCTAAAAACTTTTTATATGCTTTACATTTTTTCTCAAATATCTGATATTCGTCTTAGTTCTTTACTTATTTATATAAATTAATAAATCAGAACTCATATGGTCGTATAATTTCTTGTTAATGGATATATTGTACTTTAAACGACTGATCAAGTCTCTTGTTGGCTGTGTGGGGAGGATGTGTCTTCTGGATGTGGCCATCCTGATATGCATATATTACTTTTTTAACTAGGTACAATGTGATTAGCCGTTCACGTGGATTAGAAGACGTCGGGCAGATACAACCTCATCTGGTAATCTGTCTGTTTCTGGCTTGGGGTTTCACCACACTGGCTGTCATCAAAGGAGTGAAAACTTTAGGAAAGGTACTACAATTATGTGGTATGTTAGGGGTATTTTATTTATTTCAAAAAATATTTTAGCGGAGGTACAGGAATATTAAAACAGTATCATACAACCTTTCTCATTTCAGAAAAGTTGTGTGTTTTTTAAACAAAAAAATTGTTGTGATCTTGGTTTAAAGCTTATTGATTGATAGATGTATTGGCTTTTCGGCTATTTTACAAACACCTTCCCATAACCGCATTATTAAATTGAATCAAATACGACAAGAGTTTGAAATTCATAGAAAATATTATTTTTCCCAATCCAACATTTTTGTTGTTGGAAACTAATATGGAAATGTGTTTTCTTCGGTATAGGTAGTGTATGTGACAGCGACAGCTCCGTACGTGTTCCTAACTATCATGTTGGTCAAAGGTTTGACCCTTGATGGTGCAATTGATGGCATCAAAACATATCTAACACCAGATTTTTCCAAGTTACTCACAGTTCAGGTACCTAATTTATCAGATGAATCTGGACGATCATTTCTATATTTTGATCTGAAACTTTTGTTACTACTATTTTACTGAATCGCTCTGTACTCCGCTCCCAATCTGATTAAAACCATCTCCTGAAAACCGCTACGCTATCAGGATCTGGCGACGAGTAACTAAAATGTGCTTTATCACTAACCCTTTGAACCAATCAGATTGTCGCCTACAAAATAGCAAAAGTGAAAGTAACCATAGTATTTTAAACCATGAAAAGTGTTGACAGCCTGCCTTTTTACATATTTTACTGAAGATATATGTGTTTATGTAGTATTGCATTCATTTCTATTGTAATAACATCTTCAGATCATATTGCGAGCGTTATAAATCATGCTTCCAGTGCTGACAATTTCTAAAAATAGTAATTGGGGAAAACCGCTATAGCTTATGTACGGTGTCAGCGGGCCGTCATCAGATCTAACAATTTGTTAGATCGGACTTCAGTGAGATTGCTCCGCTCCGTTATTTTAACCAAGTGGAAAATATATTGCGTTACACGCAGTGCAGAGAAAGTTGAAACAAAAGATAGAATATATTCAGCCAAAGGACAAAAAGCCCTTACATATTGCTGTTAGAAACATATTTCTCATGTAGGCATTTAAATCGACGTTTTGTGTATGCCATTAGAGAAACTTTTTAATTTTTATATTTTATCGGTGTTTGTGCAATGACGACAGGATTAGTACCTTTTTATCGTAAGTCAAATTTATAGACTAAGGTAGACATCTGTTTGATACTTTGCTTAATGTTCAGGTGTGGCTTGAGGCGGCTATTCAGGTGTTTTTCTCACTTGGGCCGTCCTGGGGAGGTGTTATTACCATGGCAAGCTACAACAAGTTCCATCAGAAGTCCTTCTGGTAACTTCATTTAGGCTGTTGTATATGCAGAGGAAACCATGTAATCTGCCATGTATTCGGATTGTTAGCAAGTTCTTGAACGGTTGTAACGTTATTTAAGATGCTGATATTAACCATATTTGATTGGTTTGTTACTATAAGAATTTAAAGACAAAATGTTATATACTTTAAAATCAAAACAATATCTGAATACTGTTCGTTTGATATTTGAAACTATCATTTGATTGTTTTTGTGTCAACTTTGTTATGATACGATCCTCACACATGAAAATGACTCAACCTAGTACCTCATATTACATGCATATAGTGATTAATAAGTGGTATTAGCATTTTACAAATTCAGTCATTTTTGCAATTTACATCTGTCATACCAAATCTAAGAGATAACAGACTATTTATTTTGTTTTTGTATTTCAGGTCGTCAACAATGTGTGTTGCTTCGAGTGGTTTCACATCCTTTTATAACGGCCTTGTCGTGTTTACCTTGTTGGGATTTATGGCGAAAGAATCCGGTAGAACGGTTGCAGATGTTGCCAAGCAGTCAGGTTTTCAATGTCTTTAATTGTTGATTATATTGTTTGTTTTGTTTCTTTCCATTAATTTCGTCTTCTACTGCTAAGTCTAATGTTAGCGATAACTAATGTGATTGAAAGAGCATTTATGGTTAAAAGATAAAATCAAGCACAAAAGTATTTTCTTCTTCTTTTCTAAAGACAATTGCAACAATCAAATGAAATCAGAATATTTTCCAAAGTCTATCTTGATGTTTATACAATGTATATTATAATTTTTATAAATTTTTTTCCCGTTTTTCGTTTTCAAGAGCTTCTGGTTGAACATATACACTTATAATGTATAGCCATTTTAAACAGTGTGTTAAACTGGGATATTTATCAGTTGTGACGAATAGACTAACTACATCCTTACTATAATTGTACTTTTCAACACATAAGTGCAGAGCTAAGAGAAAAGCGATTTTTAAATGGATCTTAAAATGTTATCAGTTGATCATGCACGTAAAATGAAATGACAAAATACAGCAAGAAGTTCATTGATTTATAAACACCATATGATTGATTTTCAGAACTGTAACGTCGAAAAAGTGTTTCTATTTTATTAATTAAACTTTGTAAAAATCCTTTTAAACGTTTCAGGACCTGGACTTGCCTTCGTTGCTTTTCCCACTGTGTTGAGTAAAATGGCTTTACCTCAGCTCTGGTCGGTTCTGTTTTTCCTTACATTGGTTGCTGTTGTTTTTGATTCCTTGGTAAGTTCATGAAAGATAAAGGCTCCTTCGTATATGTTGTTTAATTACGTATTTAATGTTCATACGTAACTTTATACTTTGTGCAAGAATATCAGCCCAAGAGCCGCGTTATATTCGTGGAGTTATTGCGGTGCCGCAGCGAGATGTTTACTGCATAACAATAGATATATACTTACTGTGCCTGGTTCTATGTTTGGCCGATCGAACATGGTGTAACGCTCTTTTCAGCATGTAATGTTATCAATCCATTTCGTATAAAATATTTGTATGTTGTTGGTCACTGACGTTGCTTGCAGATTGCTTACGCCAATATGGATATACGGAGTTTAGAAAGGAGAATTTGATCGAACAAATTATACAGTTATAATATTCAAAACATAAAACGTAATTAAGTTGCATTAAACAGACCAATATCATTAATATAATAATAAGAAAATTTCTGTTATTTGAAACAAGAAATATCTTTAAAAAAGATAAACGGCGTTGATGGAAAAGATTTTTATATATAAGAAAGTTAGAAATAAAGAGCGTGCAAAAATTTCGTCTGGTGATAATACGTCGATTAAAGTAGAATGTCTAACATTAACTGTACATTTATTCAGTTTCAATTAAATACCTCTTGTAGAGTTAGTACTAATGATGAATGAATGTCATTAAAATACAATAAATGAAAATAATAACAACTTGTTACAAGAGCGAAATTTACCAACTTTTACGTAAATTAACTTTAAAAAAAGTTTCCCTCCCGAGTATTGAACCCGGGGCCTCAGCCTGAGAGGCGAGTGTGATTACCACTACACCAAGGCGATTTGAAGTTCTGGTCTTGAAATTAACAATCAGTATCAAAGGATCTAGAAAGGAACCAGTAAGAACCAGAAATATCTGCACTTCTCTGTCGTTTTACACTGTGTATTGTACTCGAGTGTTTACCTGACACCCATGAATATTCCATATACAATCGTATTTAAGCCATCGAATGACTTAACTGGTTACTTATACCGTAAATATCCTTTTCTCCAATACAATTATCGCTTTTAAAAACGAAAATGCCTGAACATATAAGTGCCAGGTAAATACTAACACACAATATAAAAATCGTTACGGTAATCATTAACGAGACCCACTAATAACCAATCAAAATAATCTATTTTATTTTCCCGCTGCATAATAAGTTTTATTTACAATATTTCATTGGTCGAAAAACTAGGTCAAAAGTGAGCTTAGACAGCTAACGCCGAAAAAAATCCTGACACGCAAATCGTCAATAATGAAATGATGTTAGTCATATAACAGGTATTTACGTGTATAGAAGTAACACTACCATATTTAAATGTTTCAATGTTAGAGGTTAGGTTTACATGAATCTGACTGGGAAAACATAAAACTCCAAATGTCTGCCTTCGCCGCCTAGCTCACAGTTAAACATAACAACAGAAAACCTACAAGTCGACTTAACAAGTGCAAAGTGTGTTTCATATGAATTCAGAGCATTATGTAATATTTATCTATCATTATTGTGTGCAAAAATTTTTTACTGTTACAGACAAAAGACAATGTCAAATTACCATTTTCAGTTTGGTATGTTGGAGACAGTTACAAGTTTTATCATAGACTTGTATCCAAAGCAGTTAGTCTCGAAGAGAGTCCTAGTTAACATACTCACAGGTCTTGGCTTTTTCCTCTCAGGTCTTCCATTGTGCATGAACGTAAGTTTGAACAGACAGTTATTTCATGATCAGTTATGATTGGCGTTGTTGTAATACATTTGTTAAATGTATTCCATCGTGAATTGTTAAAATGTCTGTTGTATTGTTTTGAAATTTCGATGTTATATATTGTTATGTTTTAAACACATTAAATAACTTAATAAAAACCAGTATTTGCATGCAGTGCTGTTGATACTATTCGTCAAATGCATTCTTTTTACTTCATACTTTATTTACTTAATTTAACGTTAGTTTTCCAAACAACAGTAATGTTTTATTTGGAATCTTATTTGTGCATGTGATAACCCAACAAGTCTTTTAAGTTGATAGTTGTTCGTGTTGTCTAACTTTGATTGCAGAGTTCTTGTGTCATACGTATTAGTATATTCAATCAAGTTTGCCTTGCGGCTACCATTAATTAAATCAGCTGCCAGTGAGGGAAGAAAACATAAAGTGCTTTTGTGCATGCATCAGCGTTTTGCTTGCATCACTTATTATGACTTGTATTGTAACCATTTGTTTTGTTTCAGGGTGGGATATATATGTTCCAGTTGGCAGACTGGTACTTCTCAGCATTTGCCCTTCTAATAGGGACTCTGGGTGAATGTATATCGCTCTGCTGGATTTATGGTAACATTTATAGGGACTTGGGCGAATGGATATCGCTCTGTCGGATTTATGAATATATTTATAGGGACTCTGGGTGAATGAATATCGCTCTGTTGGATTTAACGTAATATTTATAAGGCTCTTGGCGAATGTATATCGCTTTGTTTGATTTATGGTAATATTTATAGGGACTCTTGCCGAATGTATATCGCTCTGCTGGATTTATGGTAATATTTATAGGGACTCTGGGCGAATGTATATCGCTTTGCTGGATTTATGATAATATTTATATGGACTCTGGACTCTGGGTATATTTATATCGCTCTGTTGAATTTTTGGTAATATTTATAGGGACTCTGAGTGAATGTACATCGCTTTGCTGGATTTATGGTAATATTTATATGGACTCTGGGTAAATTTATATCGCTCTGCTGGATATATGGTAATATTTATAGGGACTCTGGGCGAATGTATATCGCTATACTGATATATGGTAATATAAAAAGGGACACTGGGCGAATCTATATCGCTCTGCTGGATTTATGGTAACATTTATAGGGACCCTGGGCGAATGGATATCGCTCTATTGGATTTATGGTAATATTTATAGGGACTCTGGGTGAATATATATCGCTCTGTTGGATTAAACATAATATTTATAAAGCTCTTGGCGAATGTATATCGCTTTGTTAGATTTATGGTAATATTTATAGGGACTCTTGGCGAATGTATATCGCTCTGCTGGATTTATGATAATATTTATATGGACTCTGGGTAAATTTATATCGCTCTGTTGAACTTTTGGTAATATTTATAGGGACTCTGAGTGAATGTACATCGCTCTAACTAGCCTGTGATTGCCTCTGGGCTTTCAGGAATATATAATGTTACGATGAAAACTAAAGTTAACCATTTAATATAAGAAAGAAATACTTGTACGCATAAAAAAGAAAGAAAACAAATACAATCACGTCAGAAGGTCAGTAGATCACGATAAAAGTCCAAATTTATCACTTCTATTATAAGTCAGAGGTCCATATTAAACGATCTCCACATACATTAAATTAGTGTTTCTTTAAGAGCCGTCAAGCACGATAAACTTGTGATATTATTGAAATAGATGAAAAGGGAATATATAGACTCTTGGTTGCGCAAGGCGGCGAGTAGATTAATATGCATTTCAAATACTACCAATGAACAGACTCAATCAAATCAATCAATAATAATTTGCTTTTCACGACATCCAATGCAGTTATTTTTTCTAATTCATTTTCACCGTTAACTATTATTTTACACATTAACATATTGTCGGTATTGCCACTTCTGTAAAATAGGGCGTAGCAGATAAATAAAATGACATATGCTTGATAACTGTTTACAAGTCAATTTAACATATTGAGTTGAATATATGGAAATCATTTGTACACTTATTTAAACTGAATTACATGCTAAAGTCTAATCTGATTTCAATATTTAAGGAATCGGATCCAGAGTATGGCTAAATTTAATTGTATGTAATTTTCTAACCTAGCAACGTTCACGATAAACCATCAGATTCTTATTGCCATGTGGAATACTGTCGTCAGAATAAAAAATAAGAAGCTTCAATAATCACAGTACCATCTTATAAACTAATGCCCTCTTTTCCTCTCTACGTTTTGGCTGTGTGTAAAGGCTTTTTTTCTTGGTTGTGGTTATTCCTGATATGCATTTTTCTTTTTTTTACTCCATTTAAGGCTGTTCCGAGTTGTACCAATCTTGATTTTATTCATGGTTTCTACTCAGCCTTCTACTGTTTACCTCGTCATCTCATTACCTTGTGTTTCTATCCAGCTGAATTCTGGTTGTGTGTTTGTGGTCACATTAAATTTTGCATGTAAATAATAATTATAGGAATACGAACTCTTTAGTGCCCTAGATTCCTACTGGTTCTGAACACTACACTGGCCGTGCAGCGCGACGAGCCGTCTAGTTCACATGATCGTTATACATGGTCATTATTTTTCTAGAAGCATATCTCTTTTTGTTCTTTATTTGGCCCTGCAGCAATACTACATGTTTAGAAGCATGCCTTTCCTATAAAGTACCATGTCGATATAAAATACTGAAAGTCACCCGACAAGTTGCGATAATGTGACATTCGGGCTCGGTGTGTGGTCTTGTATTTCAAACCGTGACAAAAAATAACCAGCCAATTTTTTACCTTCTCAAAGGCTGTGTCGATTATATATCATGTGTCGGTTAAATAGCTATTCATAGATAGTAATAATGTTTCGTAACATAATAATGAGTACAGTTTTATGAATTTTTTCTAGGCACAGATAGATTCGCCAGGGACATCCGATTGATGACCGGACGAGATGTATCGGTTCTCTTGCGTATAATGTGGACTATTGTTATACCTATTTTTGCTTTGGTGAGTACACATTTACAAAGTACTTTAACAAATACACTTACATGTAACAACTTTTATAAGTATACACCTTCGTACTGGGGCATTACTGGCTTATTATTTAACTAATGCTCTAAAACTTTCAATAAAATGCAATTAATACTAACTGATTTATTAGAAAAATTGGTCGAATTTAACAGGCATATTAAAAAACTAAAAGATAGGCGACTACATTTTATGCATTCAAACTGATTTGCTCAAAAAGTGGGTTGGACTATAACCAGTTATAAAACATTAAGAACAGAATGAAAAAAATAATTTAACAGAAATAGAAGAATAGCATATTTCTAGGTTCGAAATATTCATTAATTTGTACGCGTAATTCGTTTATTAAATTAAACATACGCTTTATTAACTGATGTTGTGAATTTGTATTCTGTGGGTGTCTGTATTCTAAATGATTTTAAGATGTCAGTTGTCTGTCATTTTGAATGAAATTTTACTTATGAATCAGTTAGTATTCATTGAATGGTTTATCAAAAGTTTTAGGGCAATAGCCCAAAAATCAAGCCAGTAATGCACCAGTACAAAGGTGTATACGTAGCAAAGTTGTTAAGTGTAGAAATAACTGTTATATATAAATTCTATTTCACGAGTGAACACCCGAAACTTATATTTTCACGAGTACTGCGCCGCTCGTGATAATATTAGTTTCGGATGTTCACTCGTGAAATAAAATCGAATTTCACTGAAACAAGCGATTTTATTTATAGGGTATGTTCTTTTTTTTTCAAAAAATCTGAAAACTTTGAAAAGATATACATGTTATGTAATAAATTAAAAAAAGTAGTTTGGAAAGCATAAGTAAAATTTAAAAATGGTATTTTACAGTTACGAAATTGTGAAATACCAATTTTATTGCACTGAGAAACTATAGAACTACATAATGCACTGAAAAAAATATTTACAGGAACTGTTATTATTCAAACATTCAAACAAGAAGCGCACTTACTTGCGAGTTATGTTGGCAGATAAAATGATATGTGATCTCAAAGCATGCATTTAACTGACAATTCCTGGTAAAAGCTGATTTTAAACAAGTTAAAATGTGTCTGCCATTTTTAAATGTTTCAATTTTCTTAAAAGCACAAGTCGGCAAAGAACGATTTGAAGCAAATGGATACCCTTTATTTCAAATGAAACATTTAAGACTAAGTATAATTCAAACAAATATGAAAACTGGAATGATCCCGATTTGTGTTGAGACAAAAGAAGCATCAGTATCACAACATACTTATTTGTAGTATGGGGCTTCCGATTGAAACTTTGGAGCGGTCTTACATTATGTTTGTCAGCTGCCTTAAACATTCTACTTGAAGGTTAGAAACCAGGTTTACTGTAAAAATAATCTTACTAATGAGTTTCGCTTCTATCTTTGAAACCGATCATAGGAAGTGATAAAAAAGTTTCAAACAGTTTCGTGCTTTGTTTTGGGTTAGATTATCAAACCTTCCATGTTGTCATTTATCTATACTCAACAAAAATAGAAACCTGACACTTTATATTTGGTGTATTTTCCTGGAATCAGATTTAAAGCTAATTGAATTGTGGTATGTAATAAAAATTGTGCATGTTTTGAACTTAATTATGCATTTTGATATTTTTGGTGCATGAAACAAGTGATTCAGTGGTTATTTTCTTTTGGATGGTGCAAACATATATAAATTTTGAATATGCACCTCGTACTTATTCAAAGTTACAGTGTCAGGTTTCTTTTTTTGTTGAGTATAGAAATGTGAAGCGTGCTGATCTATTAGAGTCTACCTATTTATTGGCGATGATCTAAAAAGACACACGATGGCAAGAGAGGGCGTACTCCGTTAAGAAGCATTTATTAACGTACTTTAATGATACTGTTAATATACAGTGATAGATTTGTGCTTATAATTGTAGATTTGCCGAGCAAAAAAAAGAGCTAAAATGAACATTGGCCATATGGTTTAATAAAAAGTGTTATGAAAATATTAAAATTCGTCTAAAGTAGGTTTGTTAATTAGAACTGGTATAATTTTATATTTATTTTGTATTTTGCTTTATATTAGTCTTTCCCGGGTTTGAAATCGATTTTGTATCGGGATTGAATGTTCCAGCTCGAAACTGGAGGAGTAGTATGGAATCTGTACGGGTTACATTGACATTAGATAAATAGGTAAATGCACTAATTTGGAAAGGACAGGAACATAACCTTATTTATTGTTATCCAACTTGGGTAAAAAGCTAGAAGTGAGTTAAGTTACAACATTAAGTAAATTAATTTAAACTCTATCACACAAATAGTCATTTTTCTTTTATTACAGGTAATATTTATTGTAATGCTGGTCCAATACTCTGCTCCTGTTTATGGAAGCTATGCCTATAGTACATCCGCACTCGCCGGATTCATGTTGATAGGTCTCGTTCCCGTCATAACCGTATTTATAATGAGCGGTTTCGTACTCTTGCGATCCGAGGGCTCATTCTTTCAAGTAAGTAATGTTACACCCCACATAATATTTATACAAAACCAATGGTCGAAGTTAGGCGGACCAAGTTTGACCATTCGGCATGTCCTAACAGCGATTGTAAAAAAGGCTCAATATGGCGAAGCCTTCACAACACTTCTAAAAATACACTAATGAATAATGTTATTTTAATTACACGCATGCAGAAAATCTTAATATTTGCAGCGTTTCGAAATGAAAATCTAGGTTTATGGTTTGTAATTTCCGTTTGACGGTTTGTGTGTTCGTCATAATAACTTCACATCAAACTGCACATAATATCATCCTGGCTAACATTGTAGGCTTCGCGAACGGTACTACTTTGCGACCACGACATATGCAAAGCTCGAAATCTGCTTAACTGGTGTCTATTTAGGAGATTTTATGGAGTAAAGAAAATCTGATTGTGCGTGGCCTTTCAATTTTTGCAAGAAGCCATCTTACTAAAGATAAAACACACTAAGATTTTACACTTCGTTGCCCTCGATGCAGATAATTTTTTATGCGGTTATAATTCTTCAGTAGATTTTTGTTTGGCTCACGAAAAGTGCTTTTGAACAGGAAATTCCCAACTTTTGCAGACCAGACTAGTCCGTATTCACGAATAATTGAGCAAACTACTAAAGGCTGGACAAAGTGAAGACTAAAACCATAGTAGTGCCATTCGTGAACCGTACTGGGTTAGCCAGAGTGGAATATGTTCAAACTTTGAACGAATATTACTGTCCGCTTGATGGTTCAATAAATTATGAAGAGTTTTATGACGGAAAGAATATTTTTGGTTTATATAACACACCAGTCATACACTAAAGATAGCGGGGTTGATAAGTGGTTTCATAGCAATTTGGCTAGTAAACCAAAAGCCGTGAATGATTAGAACGATCAGGGACAATTGCAATTTATGTTAGACATTTGGGTTGACTTTATGACAACAACAACCAAATGTCAGTTGTCATCCTTTGTCAGTGATGACGACACGCAAGTTAAGCAAGTATTAAGGTAAAATACTGTTTTCGAGTAATTTACTGACATAAATTGAACTGTTCCTTTTTATTTCTTTCTTTCCAGCGCCTGAAGACGACACTCCGTCCAAGTAAACAATGGCAGCCTCACAAGTTCAGTATCCGGGAGGAATACATAAAAGATGCATACATTTATCCATCCACGTGGACAGAGAGACTCTGGTTAGATATTCGAGGATCGAAACATAACCCAATCTTTTGACAACAGTTGTTATATAGTTATGTGATCTAACCCGAAATTTTCATCGAAGTTAATCGCAACAAATTACAAACTAAACACAAAGAAAATGATGCCGTAAGAAATGTTTTGTTGTGTTTTATACTATAGTATTAACCGTGTATGTATGTTTATTTTGGGTTACTCTTAAATATTTCGAATGATATATAATCACCTACGAGGAACTACAACAATATAGAGGAAATATATAAATCTATCATATTTACGCCACATGTTAGATAAAAATACTATCTGGAAAAATCGTTCCATTTTTCCATCATTTCCTTGTGACTGCAACGGTAGTGCCTCCAAAATAAAATTTTAAACAGTTCGCAAAGGGGATAGTTTATGCCTTTGAAAACTATACATGCAGATTGTTATACTCCGCGCATTTTCGTTCCTTATACTGTAAGTCCGTTGAATCGCAAGTGTTATTGAAAGAAATTAGTTCTTCCGAGAAGTATTTGTACACTTTGTTGTAAATTTACCAACCCAACTTTACATGATTTAAATCAGAGAACCCGACTCAGAAACCTGGTTTGAATATTTTCACAAACGATTTACTAGAGTCAATCTGAGAGCTGATATGACATATTTAAAATTCAAACTGATAACGGTTAGTTCTCCCCTAAATTATGCGTTCTCACAAACACGGGAGCAGCGGGTCGTTTTAGACGTTGATGATAGTTAAGTGTTTACATATTTTAGCTACACTCACTCTTGTGCATTAATTTAATAAAATATGAAATATGCATATCAGGAATAACAACAACCATAAAAACAGCCTCCCCACGCAGAAGAGAAGTGAAAGAGAGCATGCATTTATAGGAGAATCAGTTTTAAATTAGACGACAACCAAAGAGGTAAGTATGACGATCAATTGTAGATGGGTTAACCAACAGGCATGTAGAGCGCTGTTTAATATCATGTTTGTGACATTTGTTTTATTAACAGATGATTTAAGAATAACATGGGGAAATGGTTATTGCCCTTTATTTTCTTTTTTATAAATTAATTGCCATAAATAATTGGCTGTGAAATATCCCTTTGCAATAGTAATTTCAAACTGCACCTGTATTTTTATGCCCCCACAAAGTGGGAGGCATATAGAGTTGCACTCGTCCGTCCGTCCGTACGTCTGTACGTCCGAACGTCCGTACGTCCCCAAATCTTGTGGCATCAACTCCTCCTAAACTATAAGGCGGATTTCTTTCAAACTTGCACAGATGATCAAGCAGGATGTGTAGATGATCGTAAAGAAAGAATTTTTTCCTGCGACCATTTTTACCAGAGTTATGGCCCTTTGTTAATTTCAGTTATTAAATCTTGTGGCGTCAACTCCTCCTAATCTATAAGGCGGATTTCTTTCAAACTTGCACAGATGATCAAGCAGGATGTGTAGATGATCGTAAAGAAAGGATTTTTTCCTGCGACCATTTTTACCAGAGTTATGGCCCTTTGTTAATTTCAGTTATTAAATCTTGTGGCGTCAACTCCTCCTAAACTATAAGGCGGATTTCTTTCAAAATTGCACAGATGATCAAGCAGGATGTGTAGATGATCGTAAAGAAAGAATTTTTTCCTGCGACCATTTTTACCAGAGTTATGGCCCTTTGTTAATTTCAGTTATTAAATCTTGTGGCGTCAACTCCTCCTAAACTATAAGGCGGATTTCTTTCAAACTTGCACAGATGATCAAGCAGGATGTGTAGATGATCGTTAAGAAAGGATTTTTTCCTGCGACCATTTTTACTAGAGTTATGGCCCTTTGTAAATTTCAGTAATTAAATCTTGTGGCGTCAACTCCTCCTAAACTATAAAGCGGATTTCTCTCAAACTTGCACAGATGATTAAGCAGAATGTGTAGATAATCGTAAAGAAAGGATTTTTTCCTGCGACTATTTTTACCAGAGTTATGACCCTTTGTTAATTTCAGTAATTAAATCTTGTAGCATCAACTCCTCATTAACTATCTAAGGGATTTCTTTCAAATTTGCACAGATGATCAAGCAGGTTGTGTAGATGATTGTAAAGAAAGGGTTTTTCTTACGGCCATTTTACCAGAGTTATGGCCCTTTGTTAATTTCAGTGATTTAATCTTGTGGCATCAACTCCTCGTTTACTATTGGATGGGTTTCTTTCAAACTTGCTCACATGATCAAGGTGGATGTGCAGATGATCATAAAGAAAGGATTTTTTCCTGCGGCCATATTTACCAGAGTTATGGCCCTTTGTTAATTTCACTTACAAAATTTTGTGGCATCAACTCCACATTTTTTATTTGGCTGATTTCTTCCAAACTTACACAGATGATTAGACATGATGTCTTAATTGCTGTAAAGGACATTGCCTTGCAACCATTTTCACCAAAGTTATGGCCCTTTGTTTATGTTAGTCATTAAATTTTGTGGCTCTTACTCCTCATTCACCACATATTGTAAATACCTAGTACACAATATTGTTACAAATGTACTTGCAGCAGTGGGGGCATCAGTGTCCTGAGGACACAGTCTAGTTTTAAATTACAAATTGCAATTCGTGATGCCGATAAACTTGTTTTAGAAGTTTTTCTGTACGATGTTTGTGATTACGTAAATACCGACTAGTGATTTCCAGTTGATGTAACTTAGGCTTAAGGATACATAAAGATAGATCTCAGAAAGAAATTATTTGCTTTAAATCGGACTGATAATTGTTATATCTCGATTAACATGTTTTCTTTTTTCGGCGTTAGCTGTCTAAGCTCACTTTTGACCTAGTTTTTCGACCAATGAAATGTTATAAATAATACTCGTATTCTCTTATTATGCAGAGGGAAAATTAAATAAACTATTTCGATTGGTAGCTATTAACACCAGAGAGGCATCTAGCAGGCTGGAGAGGTATCTAGTGGGATTTTATTATTATGCAGCGGAAAAATCAAATAGATTAATTAGATTGGTTGTTAGTGGGTGTTCTATTGGAGGAAAAACATATTTACGATTTAAGTAACCAGTTAAGTCAATATTGATGGCTTAAATACAATATTATATGGAATATTCTTGGGTGTCACTTGCATACAATACACAGTGTAAAACGAAAGAGAAGTGTAGATATACCTAGTTCTTACTGGTTCATTTCTAGTTCCTTTGATACTGATTGTTTATTTCAAGTTCGTAAGACAAGTTCATTGTAGTGTAGTGGCTAACACTATCGCCTCTCAAGCGGAGGCCCCGGGTTCAATACTCAGGACGGACACATTTTTTCAACTTTAATATACGTAAAAGTTGGTGGATTTCGCTCTTGTAACAGGCTGTTATTATTTATATTTATTAAATTTCAAGGACATTTATTCATCTTGAATTCTCACTCTACACGAGGTATTTTATTGAAACTGAATATTTTGCTTCTTTAATCGACTTGTTATCACTGTAAGAAATTGTTGCAAGAGCTTCAACATTTTTTTTCAAGACTCTTTCAATAAATTTATGAGTTGTCATGATTCGGTCGCTTAATCTCTAAGTCATACTAAGAAGGCAGGGAGGGTTCGTCAACAGCTATAACAAATAAAATAAAATAACTAAACTGTGTCTGCTTTGCCTCTCTGTATTTCTTTCTTTCTTATATACATGTATATATAAATCTTTTCCATCAACGCCGTTTATCTTTTTTAAAGATATTTCTTGTTTAAGTTAAAATGCGTCCCTCGTTACATATAACTTCTGGTAATATGCTCTTGGATTGAAGTAAAAAAAATGTCGGTCGAGTTATTAAACCAGCCACCTTGGCTTCTTTAAGCAGTTAAAATTTTATACTCAATAAGTAAATAACCAGACGCCTGAATGGATGGTTCTCACGCAGAAAGATAGAAACCCATAAACAAATTACATTCGTTCCAGTTTTCTGACAACATCTATAAGTAACAGCTTATTTTAAAAGACGTTAGCTATTGAGTCTAAATACTTTATCCGTTTAGGCTGAGTTTTAATAGCGGATTTAATTTGTGAGAAATATTGTAAGTCACCATAGGGAGTTCATTCAGAGAGTTCGCGAAAGTATAGCATTAATGATCTGCGGAGAAAATAAATCTTATTAGAGATTGGCTTTGAGGGAACACTGCCATCATGGTCGAAATGATAGCAAAATAAAAGCATTAGTTCATAAAAATGACAGATACTAGATAATAGCCGATCTGTAATGTATATGTAATGCTTAGTAGACCCCTGACACCCCTGACAATTTTGTAATTTGAAAAATTACGTATTTGTTTTTTCAGACATTTTTACGCATTTTCTTCTTTTTCATAGATAACACTAAATTTAATCCTTTAATCGATCTTTTCCAATAAAAGTATCTCAGATATAAAATTGACTAGTTTTGAATCTTGAAATCAGTCTATTGATAATATCTGTGCCCAAGATTATAAAACTGAGCATGGAAACCAGTCTCAAATCTCAAGCATCTGATTGGCTGAAATACAAAAAAAAAACAACAACACGGATGTTTTCTCGTGACCATTTGTCTGTCTGCTTCTTGAAAACTCATTTCAAACAAGCCTACGGTAAATCAAATAAACCGTCTATTTGTGCACGGTTATTGCTATTTTCCTTTATTTTGTAATATGAATTTTGCGTGCACTTATTGCATTTAGCCTTTACATAATACCAAAACATACTGAAACGTAAGTTAATTACAAGTAAACATGCATTATTTAACACGCACAACTCTTTTGTTTGCAGTTAGTTCAAATATATAAAATGTATTAGTATTCAACTTAAAGATAAAATGGTATGCGTTGTTTTCTATTATTGACAATGTTTTCCTTTTTGTTGAATTGAAATAGAAAAAGGTTACGTTTTGCTCTTGATTTAATGGTATAATTGGATGACTCTGTAAATATTTATTTAGGTCCTTTTGTGAATTGTCCCTCTTGCCATAAGAAAATACAGCATGGCTAACAAAAGATCTAGCTTTCTTCAGTCACTGTGATGTTCATCCTATAATTGTCTAACTAACTATACTTGACCAGAGCAACTTGCAGTATATTCGTGACAATTATTTATAATGACCTCGTACTAATACAGCTGAATTGCTGTAATCAAGTGTTCTACTTTTAGGATAAAAATAAATGTTTTGCCCTATTCACCTCGTGTATGTCCGATAGTAAAGCAGAAAAACAGCCGGATCGATGGCTTTTTTCCAACGTCTAATGCTTCCGCCTTTTGTTGGTAGATAGCTAGACTTGCAGTAATTTGAGGAACATTTTCCTTGTCTCTCATGACATTGTACCTGCTTTTTGTTTGTCGCCTTCCTTGTATAATAGAAACAAGTAAACGTCTGTCATAAATATCTAATTAAGGTTTCAATAACTGGTACTTAAAATTCTTTCACAAACAAATTATTTTTTATATACAGTATGTGCAATTATTTAACGTGATAAATGATCTCAAACCATTATTTGAACAGCATTTTCTACAATTCGAAGTTTAAATGTAATTTATCGTCTAAACGAATGTTAACAAAATACTTACAAACACACAAACAACAACACGAATAATAATATTTTTTCGAATCTTAGTGCACGAGTTAGTTCAACCTTTAAGATACGCAACTTCTTCTAATTGTACTCGTATATGCATGTAAAATTGTTATAACATGTCAAGATTAGATCCACATTAAACTCCATAGGGACAGACGGTATGAAAGCATATGCTAACATCGTCTCTCCTAACACGTTGTCATGGTAAAAGAAATATTCTATGAAATAGATGAAAAGGCAGGTTTGTCTGCCAAATGTGGAATTTTGATGTTGTGAACCGCTTTCAAGGGATAATCCGCAATCCTTGTTTCAATTGTTGTTGTTGTATTTAGTTGAAAAAGCCTTGGTACTGCTATTGGCATTGATGCCTGAAACTAACTTACGCTAATTTCAAATTTCGGTTAAAAAGTCTCAACAGATCAAGAGTTGACATTGAAGAAGGCCTGATATATATCGATCAATGCCCTCCAAACATTACTGTAAAAGTTCTATTGAACATCTTCTTTTCTTTCATACGATTTCCATAAGCAAGCTACGATAATAACTTTTTATCAAGGAGTTTTAGTAGATATACTTTGAGTGTATTTTACATAAAGGCCATGCAAAAGACATGTCTATGCTAATTATACGCCGCATCAAATGATATAACCTCTACCTGGATGCGAACCCGCACCGTCACGGCCACAGCGCATAGCCCAGCAATTCCGACGACGCAAAAGCAAAAGTTCAACACTTGATAAAAATTGCAAAATTATAAATAGTGATATATAAAGATGAACTAACTATGAAGCTAAATAAAACATTATTATTAATAAACATATGTATTGAACATGGTATTGATTGTCTTTTTACGTGGTGTAGATTTTGTTAATGTGGTTCGCCGAAAAAGTCTATAGCGTACGACTAACCGAAGCCAGTTTCTATTAGTTGGGTATTCTTGTTACCCAAGTGCTTCAGTTACAAATAACAATTATATATAAAAAGGTAAACTTTATTTAATTTAATGTGACTGAGTAATTTGTTTTCTAACATAGTAACATGAATATCAATTGTTTGTGATGTCTTCTTTATAGAGTCTACTTTTCTTTTTTACCGCTTGTAATAACACTAGAGAGGTTAAGTGTTTAGAAAAACAAATTCTTAATTTAGAAAACCAAATTCTTATTTATTATGCGAGCCTTTCCGTTAGCATCTCATGCTTATTTCGCTCAGAAATACAATGAACGCTATCTATTTGAGCTTGGTACATGTAAGGCTTTTCAGAAATATAGTATACTTAATTATAAAGCCTTAAACTGTTTGAAAATAGTACTCTGTCAGCCTTGTCTAAAAATTTGACCAGATAATAAAGTCTGGTTACTTTATTTAGACCGACGTTAAACAGGAAAACTAAAACTGTTAAACAGGGACATGCTAAGCCATTTATTTTGTTATTTTTTCCATAAAAATTGAAATAACAATTCCTTAATCAGATTATTCTGTCAAAAGAGAAATAAAACACTCCCTAGAAAAAAGAAATTAATTGGCATCTGTCGTGAATGTTTCTGCTTCTATTCAAGAACAGAGATAAGTAAATTAAACAGACCGTCAAGCGGTTAAATAGCATTTAATAGGTCAAATATCCGATATTTAAAACAAGGAATATCTTTAAAAAAGATAAATGGCGTAGATTGTTTATGAAATGATGCAGTTTGTAGCTGATATTATTCACTTCATCTTGATTTACCTGTAAATTAAATCATTTCATTGTGAATCCTTCACAATGACTTTTTATTAAAATTACTTAGATTTGAATGTAAAATTACATCCCACACAAATTAAGGAACAGATAAATAGATTTTAATTTTGTTTATAAATGTGAATCTAATAAATAAAATTATGAAACACGGATTTTAAAGGTCTTTGCTTTATTAATACCTTAAACATAAAACAAGATAGAAAGAAATTCAGTAAAGATCTTAAGACATATTGTGAGCAATAAACAATAATAAAGAGTTATAAGTGTTTTTTTTCAAAACTTGAAGAGAATTTCCTAGGAATATGAAACAATTCTAGAATATACCACAACTTTCTACTCTGTAAAAGCTGTATGATTTACATGTAATTGCAATCTGATAAAAATGATCTACTGAAAACCGTTACGCTAGCATGTTCTTAGATCTGACTTGAGTGCAATAGCTTTAACAGCGGACTCGAAGTTTTTTCGCGTAACATATTGCACGTAGTTGCCAGATTTAAGACAAGTAAGCACATTGTAAAATCCTCAGTCGCGATAAAGAATGAGTTTTATATAAGAAACGTATTGCAAAAGGCCTTGGTTGTGTTTATTCTTAAAACATAATGTATCAGATGATATATCAATTGCTGAAAGAATAAAATATATTTAGTGAAGACTTCAAGACTTAAATAGCGAACTCATTGTTTATTAGCATATTATATTCAGCTGCCCGATTTAAGAGACGGGTAAACATTAAATTACTAAATGAGCTGGAATAAATTTCCATTAACTAAAAACTCACAGATATTACAATAATTCAAGCTCGCAGATTTTATTAGAGCTACTTAAATTTAAAGCTTTACAGTGAAAGTGTAACACCGTTTTCTTTCAGCCATTTCCACTTACTTTCACTTTCATTTTGTATAGGTTGATATAAAAGAGTTACTGTATTGTTGTTGACAAATAATCCTAGCCAATGACGAGTACTGTAGTGTGCCTCATTTCAACATCTTTCAACTCAAGAGAATAGGAAATATCAAAATGTCACGGTAATAATCGTTTCAAACAGTGTAAACTAAGTGTTTAAAAATCCCACTAGTCACCTCTTCACCCTGCTCGATGCCTCTCTGGTGGAAATAGCTACCAATCGAAATAGCTTATTTATTTTCCCGCTGCATAATAATATAATACGAGTATTATTTACAACACTTCATTGGTTAATAAATTAGGTCAAAACTGAGCTTCGACAGCTACGCCGAAAAACGATTTTAGCAAAAAATACTAATACGAATAGCTTATAATATTATGCTCGTTAGCCTTGCCATAAACTAATAAGAAAAATTATAAATGACCTTATTTGACATGATTGAAGCCGTCGCAAAAATAAGTAATAGTCCTTCTCAGAAAGAAATTCTCTCAACGCTAACGAGAAAAAGAAATTTGCAACCCTTAATAGGGTTTTTGTTTCCATTTTAGTTTGCAAAACCAATTTCTTACACGTACTGATTATGGTTTTAAACCTCTTTGTGTTTTGTGAATGCATATTAATTAATTTTCATGGTGTTTTTTTTTTAAGATTTATAGTATATTAAACTAATGCTTTCTCAAAATTCAATTTTCCACGATCATCACATCAATTATATATGTATTGCAAAAGTCAATGTAAGAGCTTAAGCAGGAATCTTTATCAATAAAGATTCCTGGCTTAAGTAAGTAAGCGAGGCAATTTTCTTTGCGTTAAACCAGAATTGTTGAAAAATAGCTATAAATCAAGTATGTGTCCTTATAAGAAAGCGCAGATCTAATGTTACATTTGATTTACGTTTCTCTTCTTTGGGTCACTGGAGCAAATTGCTACCAACATTCTGTAGCTGTTATACACCGGATAATTTCTTTAACTGTTACCAGTCACGTGACTCCCAGCTTCTCTTAATAAATTTAACAAATTGTTTCCAAAATAAACTTTTTTTAGGAGAACAAAAATGCTGTGACGTTATTGTAAAAGAAATAACAGGCTCTCCAACCGCCAGATAAATATTGAATAAATGTGTGTAGTGATACGTGAAATGTAGCTGAAATAAATAAATTTTATTTAATGAGAATTATCTAGATGTTACGATCATTTTAAACACTACTACGAACTACAAATGTGACTGACACAATATGACAAAGGCGTATGTTTATTACCGCGAAAAGTTAAGGGCAAACAACCAAAAAATACAAAATTCCGACAACTAGTAAAAGTAAATAGATAGTTATTGTAAATCACATTCATAAATATTCATTACATACTTCCGTCAAGTCTTGAAAATGACTCATGTTAACAAAGAAACCACATGTTCTTTTACGAGTACATTCGTGAAAACGGAAAATGAAGGTATAGGTACATATTCTCCAAAGGATATAAACAAGATGTTTCTAGTCTTATCTAATTGCCTATCTTGTGGTATAACTATTACACTGAACAGTTATTTTGTTTTTAAGAAAATGCGATTCAAACAAATTGTTGTTGGTACCCTGTACCGCCCCTCGGATTTAAGAGGGTACCCTGTATAGCCATTGGATTAGTGTCGAAAAAGGTACCCTGTATGGCCTACTTTTCCATAAACTCAGCTACCCTGTAGAACTCATTTCTTCATCTTTGTATGACCAATTTGTATGTGGCATATTGTATATCTTTAAATGTTATCTTTACCACTGGCCGTTCATATATGCAGCCGGCAACACTGAAGTTGTGTTTTTGTTCATTGTGCCATGTTATTGTTACAAATATAATCCTTTTTAAACTCAAGTTCTCTTTTCCTCTCTATTATTACACTATTATAGACCGTTGAAACAGGTGTTCAACGAAAACCTTTTATCATAATCTTGATTCGGCGGGCGGGCGGATGTCCACTCAATAACTTGAGTTTGCTTCGGCCTACGCCAAACTTTTGTGTCGGTAGTTTTTTTTTGAAGACTGCTCTGGACTGCTACCCAGATGTGATCAAGGTGAATGACTTCTGCTGGGCGGTATAACCGGTATATTGCGGTTCTAGTCCTTGGCGATACGCTGTATCGATAGGGTCTCCTGGAGAAAACTGTTTCTCTTGAACGAAAGCGGAAAGTTCAGCAATCTTTGGGTCATGCTATGTTTAGGCCATTTAAATCTAGTCATTAAAACCCCAATTTGTTTCGAAGATAACTTTGACAACTGTTCTACAATACTCACACTAGTTAATAACGTTTCATTAACCGATAGTTAACTTCGAATGCATGTGTAAGATCGCAAAATATACCGCGGTACGTATCGTGATACGGCAGGCCCATACAGCTATATATTGTGGTACGCTTTACGCCGAGATACAAATCCCTAGCATGACCCAACGATTGCTGAACTTTTCGCTTACATTCAAGAGAAACAGTTTCCTCCACAGAGGGTCAAAATTCAACCTTTTTATTTGCAGACAACAACATTTGATTAGTCTTCGCAAATGAGTTGTTAATTTGTAGTTCCACCCGACCACTTGACCGAAATTTTACAAGTAAAACAGCCAGCTACATTTTCTTATATTCTAAAAAGTCTGAGAGGATTTGGACATTATAGGACCAAAATGCTTCCAAACTGGAGCTTTTCCGTCTGGATCTTTACGATTCACCCGGCGTGTCTCCCAGTTGCGATGCAATGGTAAATTTGGAAGAAAGTTTTTGCCAGTATTGCCGTACTATTCCGGGATCTGGTACATTCGCTGTTATAATTATAGACATTTAAACGTAGGTAAAGCAAGAAAACAAATCATTTTACGGATATTATTAAGTAACGTTCAACAAGTTTAATAATTAGGCTACAATTTATGGACTTTTTCGAATTTTCCCGATCATACTGGTACATGTATTAGGAGACCCTATCGATACAGCGTATTGCCAGGGACTCGAATCGCAATATACCGGTAATACCGCCCACCAGTAGTCATTCACCTTGATCACATCTGGGTATCAGTCCCGAGTAGTCTTAAAAAAAAACAAAACTATCAACACAGAAAGTTTGGCGTAGACCAAAGCAAACTCAAGTTATTGAGTGGACACCCGCCCGCCCGCCGAATCAAGATTATGATAAAAGGTTTTCGTTGAACACCTGGATCAACGGCCTATAATAGTATATAGAGAGGAAGAGAGAACTTGAGATTATATTTGTAACGATACCATGGCACAATGAACAAAAACACAACTTCAGTGTTGCCGGCTGCATATAGGAACGGCCAGTTTTAAAGATAACATTTATAAATATATAATATGCCACATACAAATTGGTCATAAAAGAAGAAATGAGTTTTACAGGGTAGCTGTTTTAATGGAAAAGAAGACCATACAGGGTACCATTTTCGACACTAATCCAACGACCATAAAAGGTACCCTCTTATAATCCCAGGGGTGGTACAGGGTACCAACAACAATTTGTTTGAATCGCATTTTCTAAAAAACAAAATAATTGTTCAGTTTAATAGTAATACCACAAGATAGGCAATTAGAGGTGCTTCAAAGGGATATCACATATAACGAGATCAACGAAGTTGTCATAGAATAAAAAGCCGAAATCAGTCGTCGCTCTCGCTTCAATTTTGAAATAGCCAATAAGGTCATTTATTTTTATCAATTACAGGGTCAAACAGACACACCGGCAATAAAGCAGGCACTCATTTAATCAATCAACAATCCTTTTCATGATATGATCCAAGTATACAAGTCTATACCTTACAAGGTGTATATAAATTGGAAACAAAATAGCACATACATTTTCGTCGCTTAACTGGTCGCCATCTTGCGGACTGCCACAGGGTACCCACTATTTGGTACAGGGCAGCTGTTACATGACAGTGAAACTGGATTAAGACTATCAAGAAACAATCACTATTGTTTCTAATACTTTAGGGCTAAAACTGAAATAAGAATGAATGATAAAGTTGAAAATCTTAAAATTTGACTCGCCTTGTGTAATATATGAGATTATTAGAACTTGAAAGTAAAGTAATCAAAAAGAAAAAAAAAATAATTGTTTGAAGTAGAAAGTGTTTATTGCTGGAGATGTGTGTTAAGAGGAAACAGACGTCGGTCATTGTCCTAGACTGAATGAGTATTTTCATTGACTAGATATATATTACGTGTAACTATTATATTCTATTATAGAGAATATGTACTAAAACATATTAAATACATGTAAATTTCATTCTGGGCGGTTTTCTATTTTCTTTTCCAGTTTCAATTTCCCAATACTCACTTTAAACAAACTTCTGTTTTGTCTTACCTTGTATACGTTTTACTTTAAAATGCTGGCACATGTATTTAAATATAAGAATATCACAGACCATGAAAGGTAACACGCAAATATTGTATATAGAAGCAATTAGAATGCTTATCGCGTTACAGTATGAACAGAAATTGCCAGTGGTGGGTCGGTATAAAACGCAGACGATATAGAATATAGAAGGTTGCAGACAATATAAACAAAGAAGGGGTGTGAAAAACGCAGACAATATAGACAATGAAGGAAACTAGAAAACGCAGACAACATACAATAAATACAAAATGTTTTTGTTGTTTAAATTTATGATATTTGAAGCTGTAGAAATAGTGAAAAGGCTTTTATGCTTTTATTAATGATAAATTTAAGTGATTATGTTAAATGAATATAATAGTTTTCATTCACTATGGTAAGGTAATAATTAACTCAAATGGTAATAATGACAATATTTTTTTATGAATGATTTGGTGTGATTAAATTATGAATTAGTTTGATAGATCTTAGAACAACAGCTTTTGTTGAAATATAGCAACTTATTTCTAAAGAAGTAATCAAAAGGGAAGAAAATTAATGAAGTAAGGTAATAATTAACTTGTGATAATGACAATCATTTTGATGATTGATTATAAATAAAAGTATGATCAAATTATGATTAAGTTTGTTTGATCTTGGGTATAGTTTCATAAAAAGGTAAAGATATCGAAAATCGGACGAATATAATTATTTCATAGTAATTGATGATTTTTGTTCATAAATATTTGAGTTGGTTTTTTAATGGATCGAGAAACATGGCGGTTCCCCACAGCTTTTCTGTTTTTATAGATATATATACATATTTTTTTAATTCATCTCATCATACATCCTGCTGAGCATTCAAAAAAGATATAGATTTTGGAAATCGAACCATAAAATGTACTTAATACATAACATAGAGTTCATAAAAGTGTTCATATATTTAAATTAAATAAAAAGTTGTGTTTTGTTAGAAAAGTAAACAATTGTTAAAACTTCACTTTGATCATATTGCTGTCATCATTTATCACTGTAAAGGGGATTTGTGCATAGTATAATCCTATTAAAATAATTATCATTATTGATTAATAAGTGTTCATATAAGCAAATTAAAAGTTTTGTTTTGTTAGAAAAATAAATAGTTGTTAAAAGTTCACTTAGCCTGAGGTATTGCAAATAAGTAATCTTTAACATGACAGGGGACACAGGCTGATAAATAATCAGTTGCAAATTGGAAAGTATAGTATGCAAGCCCCCTTCTAATTATCATGGCACAGAGGATAGATCAAAATTAAAGATCGTGCAGAAAACAGATATTTTAGGAAAAATATAAAGCAACATACTTCTGTCATTGGCATACAAATAAAAATCAATCAAAATTTGACACAATACAATCTAATTTGCCAAGCGGATAAGAGAATAAGCTAAATACTTAAATACTAAATAAATAATTACAGAATATACTGCATTTAATATTTCTTTTACTGATTTTTAGTAGGATACCCATCACAGTGTCAAAAGGCCCATACTCCAATGTCTGCATTGTCCAGAATCATTAGACCCTATCAGTAGTGTACCGATTAATGGTGTCAGAGATAATTTGCGAATAAACAAGGGGTTATATTGGTAAAGTAATTGCTGTCACCCTCAAGATAATCTACAATTTGCGTTGTAGTATTTCAATATTTTAATATTCTTTTATGTATAAATTAACCAAATTTTCTATACAGCAAATGCCAAAAACGTATAGTGAGAACTAATTTTAAGTATAATGTTGTTGCTTTTTTTTAATTCTAGTTTTGTTAAAAATGTTGTTACTAATTGATTTAGCGGTATTTGATATCAAAATGGAAAATAAACAAATGTAAGGCAATTGTGTGCTTTTTACATTAAAAATCTTGTTCCTATTCTGGAAAATCATATTATTAATACTTAATTAATAGCAAATACCATTGTACAACTTGTCATGGTCATGCATAAACCCACTGCTATTTTTTTGTAAGAGTTCAACGTTAATAATATAGATCTATTATAATTTACATTTGATATTAATTGTTAAAACGCTCAAAATATAACATCGCCCGTGATTTCACCTATTTTATTTGTTTTATATTATCAATGTATTTTAATTAATTTTCTAATTTTTTAATAGAATATTTCGCCATCTAGATAACTTTATTTCAAAAGAAAAATATTTCACTGAACATATAAAAACATCAGTGTCAATCTTTAAATCTACATTATTATATTAGAGGAATACAGATAAAGTCATGGTGCTTGTTACAAACAATATCTGTACTAAACTGGAATATTGACTTAGTCTGACTTTGTCCAAAAATCAAAGCCATTTTTATTAAATGATACAAATCCAATCAATACTCTAAATATTAGACTACCGGTATATTTATTTGTCAATATAAAAAATCTTATCTGAACACAAAATATCACACTATATAAAATTGTCAACTAGAATAATAAATAAATGCAAAATGCAATGGTTTAATATTTACCAATTTACTCATTTTCTCTTTGAAGTATTTTTGTAACAAACATTGTCTTTTAAAAATTGAACTGATAATTTTCGTCCCTGTTGTTATTTACCTCTTTAATAAAAATAATTCGCTTTTTTTAAGACTCTGTTTGTTACAAATAACATTAAACAGTTTAACTATACCCAAGATCAATCAAACTAAATCATAATTTGATCACACTTTTATTCATAATTAATCATCAAAATGATTGTCCTTATTACCAGTTAATTTTTACCTTACTTCATTAATTTTTCTTCCCTTTTGATTACTTCTATTATAAATAAGTTGCTAAATTTCAACAAAAGCTGTTTGTTCTAAGATCAATCAAACTAATTCATAATTTGATCACACTTAAATCATTCATCAAAAATATTGTCATTATTACCATTTAAGTTAATTATTACCTTACCATAGTGAATGAAAACTATTAGATTAATTTAACATAATCACTTAAGTTTATCATTAATAAAAGCTTTTTCTCTATTTTCTATTTATTTTATGTTGTCTGCGTTTTCTAGTTTCCTTCATTATCTATGTTGTCTGCGTTTTTCAACACCCTTCTTTGCCTATATTGTCTGCAGCCTTCTATTTTCTAAATCGTCTGCGTTTTATTCTGTGCCTGATTTGTATTAAACCAGCTGCTTGAGAACACATCTACATGTAGTTATTGTTTACATTTTCTCAGTGATGATTTAAAGGTAGACACCTCGACTGTTTCACACCGGCAGTTACACCATCTTAACAAGGTAAATAGTTCTTGTTGTTTCTTACAAGATTAGATGAAATTGAAACTTTAACTTCCAAGTCTCAATGATATAAGGTCAATATGGCCCCTTGTTATAGCCCAGATTGATGAACTTAACGGCCCAGGACATGCAGACTGTACGGTCCAGATTTAAAGACAATATTCCCAGGAGTTAAAGACCATACAGCCAAGCTTTGAGACCATATGGCTCAGATATATATAATTAGCAGATCTCCGATATGAAATCATATAATGCAGCATCTATAATTTTGGAAAAGTTATAAATTTTGTTGCCCAAAATTGTTGCAATTTATTTGTTGTTTTTTTAATACAACCACTTCAAACACAAATTTAAGAAACCAGCATTTTTAATTTTTAAATTACCTTGTTTTCGCTAGGTAATTATGGAAGGATAAATTTATGACAATTACATGACATATCTGCCACACTGAATTAAACTTGCCAATTTCTGACTTGATTTTCACAAATCTTTTCACAAGCAAAGGACAGTCACCGGCTCATTAGGTCGGGCCAGTATTCAGTTTGTGAAGAAAAATACATACCTAAAAGAAAATAATAATACTTATAGACCAAGGGTTCCTCTATGTGCTTAATCTGAAGGGTCATTTTCATCTTATTCACAGCAAGACCTTGTAGCAAATTAGTGTACAGCCCATAACTTTTTTATTTGAAGTTGGATTTTAAAATTATTTCAAAGAAAATAATAATACTTATAGACCAAGGGTTCCTCTAAGTGCTTAATCTGAAGAGTCATTTCCATCATATTCACAGCATGACCTCCTAGCAACATCATGTCCGGCCCATAACTTTCTTATTCAGCTAAAATCCCATGGGTCAAAATAAGGCTTTCTGGAATTTTCAATGGTCAAAGGGTCATCTCCCGGGTCAAATTTTTTAATGAAACCCCTAATCTGCATTTACTAAGGTATATTAAATGAAATAGCTTTAAGATGTAGAGTAACTTCTGAAATAGATTTTAGTTGAAGATTATAATATATATTAAACATTTATTCATGTCATTTATAGGGGCATAACTAAAATGGTTGATCAAGAGCCCCTTTTCTGCCGTTATATGTATGCCTTTTATCGCATGTGCATCTAGTCTAGATCCAGACCAGACAGAACATTCATGCACATCTGGTTCAGAAATACCGTTATGAATCTAAAAGTGAACAGTGCAGATCCTGATCAGATAGCACAGAGGTGATAGGTGATCTAGATCTACCCTGTTTGCTGATCACATAAAGGGGCTATCGTAGAGTGTAACGATAAAAACTACAAGCGCTGTGTTCAGGTTCGATCCTTACGTTTATTATGTACTACAAAACAATAACAACAATGACGTCGACGTAAATATACGTCGACCGCGATGTGGCGCCAAGACGTCACGTATATAAATGCATACTTTCACTGACATTCTGGGGGCCACGAAATGTTATATATTTTCTCATATTTTCAAGTATAAAGTCTCTGTTAATTCACTTTGTCACAAATAAAGAATGCAATTTAAAATTTCACGAACTGTCTCTGAATTTAGCTAAAACAAGAATAGGTATAGAAACTTATTACTTAAAAGTCAAAACATTATTGATCACTGTAATAAAAATGTCTATGAGTCACTGGTCTGATGCACAATCTCGAGTGGATATAGTTTTACTATAGGCTCGTTGTATGTCCTCGACACGTGCGGATTTTCGCTGCCCTGTGTAATCCATCATTTCCTGTCAAGAGTTCTTCCACGATAGCGAGCTGCCAACGTAGTCTAGGCCCGTCATCGTGCACTTGAACGACGTCCCCGACAGAAATTTTCTGCATATTTTTCCCGTCGCTTGATGATGTTGTCTAAGTTCTGTAAGGTACTCCCTCCGCCAACGTTGGTTAAAGTCATCAATGAGTTTCCGTTGTAGTCTGGCCTGTTTTGCTATAGTTTGGTGATTGCTGATGTCTGTGCTGGTAATATCTGCATTGTTGGTGTCATGATATTGCAGTGTGGTAAGTCGTCTGCCATATATAAGATGTGATGGAGTTAACGGTTCTGGATCGGAAATGTCGGAGCTGACGTATGTAAGCGGCCTGTCATTAAGAACAGCTTCAATCTCCGTAACAACAGTACATAAAGTTTGGTAATTAACGTACGAACGGCCGAGAACTTTCTTTAGCGTTTCCTTGGTCAGTCCTATAAGGCGCTCCCACCAACCACCGTACCACGGAGCTCTCTTTGGGATGAACTTCCAGCCGACTCCCCGGATGTTAAGGCTGTTATGTACTTCCGGTTGTATCTGTCTTGAAGCTGCATTGAAGGTTGTGGCGTTGTCGGAAATTATGATTTCCGGAACCGATTTCCTGCTACAGAAACGCCTGAACGCTTGAATGAATGAGGTTGCTAAAAGATCCGGAACTACCTCAAGATGGATTGCGCGAGTAGAGGCACAAGTGAAAAGACATATATATGCCTTTGAATTCTTTCCGTCGTCCCCACGAACGTTTAACGCACCTGTGAAGTTAACTCCTGTAACTCTGAATGGTTTTGTGTCATTTACTCGGTCTTTCGGTAAGGGTGGGGCATCTGGAGCTGCATATGGTCGTCCAGAGACTCGTCTGCACATGACGCACTTCCTTAATACTGACAGCACACATCGCCGGATGGATGGAATCCAGTATTGTTGTCGCAACTGTGTAACTACGGACCCGACACCTGTATGAAGTAGACATTCGTGTGTTGACTGAATAAGCATCCGTGTAAAGTAATGTTCGTGTGGTAGTAAATACGGGAATTTTGTTTCTTCGTGTACTGGTGCATTGTGTATTCTGCCACCGCATCGCACAAATCCGTCATTATCAATGAATAACCGTAGCTGTTTCACAAAGGTTGCTGTAATCTTTCCTGATTTCATACTATTAATCTCTTCCTTAAAAGAGTGTTGCTGAATATCACGTATCCAAAACCTCTGGGCGTTAGTGATTTCTTGTGACGTTAGATATCCGTAATTTCTGCCGTCACGTGACGTTCGTGCATTTGTTGAGAATCTTATCACGTACGCGGTGATGCGTAACAATTTATGTATATTGCTGTAACGGTTTATGTTAATAATTCTTCTCAATCCATTGTCGTCTGCAGAACACTGTAGCTTAGCAACGGATACTGGTTGCCCTTCGTGATCTTGATATTCTACCTCGTGATTGGACGAGACTAGGTCATTTTGCTGCACTGAACTAGAATCGGTAATCTGGATCGGCCACTGCAGATTGTTGGTTAGCCAGATTGGACCAGTCTCCCACAAAGTGCTTGTACTCAACTCTCGTGCTGAAATTCCTCTTGTTAACAAATCAGCTGGGTTGTTTTGCGTAGGACAATATCTCCAAGTGCGTTCTGCGGTCAGTTGCTTAATTTCATGCACGCGGTTTTTTACAAATCGATTTAAATTTTTCTTGCTTGACAACCAAGCAAGTACAATCTGACTGTCGGACCAAAAGCTGATCTTTGATATTTGTAATGCGGTTTGTACGTGTTTGGATAAGCGGGCACCGACAACAGCAGCCATGAGTTCGAGCTGGGGAAGGGTTAGTTGTTTTACTGGTGCTACTCTGTTCTTGGCAATCACGAGTCGACAGTCATTCTGGTTGCACATGTACACTGCTGCACCGTATGCTTGAATGTTAGCGTCTACGAACACGTGCAGTTCTGTGAGTTCTCGGTTGCTGGGATTGGTCTGTAAGTACTGTCTACTGAAATGAGGTTCTTGAATACTGTTTAAATCTGAGGAGAGTCTATTCCATTCATGTAAATATTTCTCAGGTAGAGGACTGTCCCAGTCTGTTTTTAGTTTCCATATTTCTTGCATCATGATTTTTGCACGTACGGTAACTGGGCTCAGAAGACCTAATGGATCATAAATCCGTGAAGAATATTTCAGTACATCTCTTTTGGTGACAGTGTCTAGTATTGGAATATCCCGTTGTGCAAAAGTGACGTGTCTGACGTGGGGTCCCAATTCATGCCCAGTACTTTGCATATTTCGTCTTTATTTAGAACGTTATCGTCTGCTGCAAGTTGTCGCAAAATCTGACTGTTTGATGACCACGATCTTAGGTTCATTCCTGCACCGGAAATGAGCTGTCTGGATTCTTTGTAATATTGAAGCAGTTCATTCTCGTCCCTGAAGCTTGACAGTACATTATCAACATACAAATCCTGTTCGATTATTTTCGAGATTTTTACATCCGGGCTGTTTTCAAGATGTTTGCTGATGGTAGCGCCAAGTATAAATGGTGAACACGTTGCTCCGAAAAGAACGGATCTGAATCGGTAAGTCATCAGTGGACTTTGTGGATCGTTTGGATCGCTGAGCCAAAGGAAGCGAGTGACGTCACGATCTTCTTCATGAAGACCGATTTGAAGAAAGGCCTTTTCAATGTCGGCGGTGACGGCGAATCTGTGCATTCTGAATCTCAGCAAAATTGATGTTATGTCATTTAGTACAGGTGGTAGGGATTCGAGACAGTCATTCAAACTTGCATGATCACGGGACTGCCTGCAACTACAGTCATAAACGATCCTGATCGGGGTGGTGCTGGACTGCTTACGTACAGGATGGTGTGGTATGTAGTGTACTCTAGTTTGGGTGTTTGTGACGTCCTTGACCTTCTAAATGAACCCGTTACGTTCTTGGTCAGCTATAATTTTACCATATAATTGCAAAATTTTCGGTTCTTGCGACAGTCTTCTTATCGTGTTTTCAGTTCGACGGTACGTGACAGTGTAGTTTGAAGGTAATGTGGGATGTTCCTGTTTCCATGGTAACTTAGCTACGTACCTGCCATCTTCAAAGCTGATTGCAGTTTCCTTATAAAGTTGTAAATAGTCAACGGCTGTTGAATCTTGGACTTGATCTACGATTCCCATGCTTTCAAGTTTCCAAAAATGCTCTAATGAAAGTTCGTCTGCTGTGCGGGAAGATATGTTGACATTCATCACGTGATCTGTTACGTCAGGGGTGTGATCTACTACTGGTCCGGAGAGCAAATATCCTAACTTTGACTTCACGGCTGTTGGGCCGTCTCCCCTGATGACATGGTCTTCTACTATCTTCCAGTAGTAATCTGCGCCGATTAACAATGAAATGGTGAATACGGCTTCTCCTGTCAAGTGATGGGCTAATTTTAATCCTTGTAGATATGTGTAAGTCGACACTTGCCGTATTAGTCTGTTGTGCTTAGGGGTTGCTATCGTTGGTACAATAAGTACATGTATGGGGATCAGATCTTGGTCTTCCGTCACTAGAGTAATAGTAGCTATATCCAGGTGCATGACTTTGTTGCACTGATCTCCAAAAGCCGACAGCTGTATAGTTTCACGGTTTTTTCTTGGTAATTGTAGCTCATTGGCTAGCTCTTCAGTGATGAAGGAACGTTGTGCACCCTCATCTAGCAACACGTTAGCTTCTGCAAACATATTTCCGGAAGTCACTGTCGCCGTGGCAGTTTTCAATAGAACACCGGTATTCAATGGACGGGATGAAGAGTGAAAGACTGCAGCTTCAGATCGCAGTGATGTCTTTGGCGGTTGTTGTTGCTGCTGTAATGATTTGGCAGTAGTGTTACAAATGCTTGTGTGATGGCGTCTCCCACAATTCTGGCATCTTCCACTGGACCGGCAGTTGGAAACACGGTGCGGTTTCAAGCAATTAAAACACAATTTTTTCTCTTTTACAGTCTGCATCCTAGATGCGCTATCAGCATATCTGTCACAGTCACTAGGTCTGTGGTCGCCTTCACAAAATGCACATCTGACTAAGGCTGAATCACGGGTTGGTTTACGAAGGTTGGAATGATTTTGTGTTGGGTTCAAGTCCTTGGGTTTCGTCTTGGTCAAAAATGACGCTGTAATGCTATAATCGCGTATATCAGGATGCAAATTTGCTGTATCTCCGGCTTCCATGATATCAAGTTCTCTGCGTATAGCTTGCCTAAGTTCGATCAATTGCCAGTTTCTGTTGCCGTGTTCACGGGCCATATTTCTCCTAATTTCAGCGGGAAGCTTGTCTATCACGATTGGTACCAGCAAATTACCGTAAGTCTCTTGATACTGACCTAGGGATTCTAGACTTCTGATGTAAGATTCTAGTTTATCATGAAAATTTCTAAGGCTGTACAACGAATTGTTTGGAGCCGGTAATCCTAGCAAAGCTTGCATAGTAGCATGTGTTATTTTGTGCTCTTGTCCGAACCTTTCTTTTAATAAACTGATTGCGCATGCATAATTACTGTTAGTCAAAGCAAAACCCTCTATCGTTCTCAATGCTTCACCTTCTAATTGATTTTTCAAGTAGCTAAATCGTTGGACATCTGTCAAGTTTGTATTTATGTGTACTGTTGATTCGAAAGAGTCCCAAAATGTCTGCCACTGTAGTATGTTGCCATCAAATGTGGGGAGAGAAAGCTTTGGCAGTTTGTGAAACTGAGCAGAATTACTAGATGTAAATGAAACGTTACTCACAGTTTGTGCCGATGCGCGAATATTCTCACCCGATGTCGTCTGTTGTTGATCTACGCCGATATCTTGAGGTCTACGGGGACTGAGAGTGCTGGGGCCCATCTGATGTCTGCATTCGCGGAGATCTCTAAGTTGCATTTCTAGCTCCAAACTGTACTCATCTGTGCTGAAAATTTCCTGCTCAATGCCCTCGACGTCAGTCTGTGAAAGGATTTTTTCATTGAGGCTGTCTAGCGTCTTTACTTTTGTTTCAAGCATGTCGAGGATAGCGTTTAACTCGGACAATCTGCCATGCTCTTTTGCGTCGTTGATTTTCTCTAAGTTGCGTTTGATTACACTTCTGTGACCCTCGCGGTGAGATAATAACTTCTGTAGATTCATGTTTGGTCACGGCACCAAAAATATCGTAGAGTGTAACGATAAAAACTACAAGCGCTGTGTTCAGGTTCGATCCTTACGTTTATTATGTACTACAAAACAATAACAACAATGACGTCGACGTAAATATACGTCGACCGCGATGTGGCGCCAAGACGTCACGTATATAAATGCATACTTTCACTGACAGGGGCATATATGGAGTAAAGGGTTTAAGTTTTAGACATAAATTATTATGCATAAGTCAGTATAAAGGGACCAACATGGATACAGCTTGTATGCCATGTGTGACAAGGTTTGACCATATCAACTTGCATATTATTAGTTGAGGTTGAGCAGATTCTGTTCATTTTTATGGCTTTATGCTTCCCGAAGAAATTCGGGGGAGCATATAGTCGATGGGTTGTATGTCCGCCTGTCAGTCCATACATCCCGCATTCATGTCTGGCACATAACTTGAAGTCGGATATGACGTGTTGCGCGCAACATTTTGGTTACTACCTTCAAGGTCAAGGTCACAGCATGACCTTGTAGCAAATTAGTGTCCGGCCAATAAATTTTTAATTTGAAGTCGGATTTTAAAATTATTTCACAGAATTGATCATCATAATGAGAAGACTTGTCACGCACAACATTTAGGTTACTACCCTTAAGGTCAAAGTTAAAGCATGACCCTGTAGCCACATCTTGTTCGGCCCATGACTTTCTTATTTGTATTCAGAATTTTAAATTATTTCACAGAAATGATAACCATATTGAGATGATGTGTCATGCTCATTTGGGTCTCTACCTTGAACGTAAATGTCACAGTTTGACCTTGCAGCAAAACTGTGTCTGGTCCGTAACTTTATTATTTATAGTTGGATTTTAAAATTGTCTGATTTCATAGCACTACACCACTTTCAATATTCACCTCAATAGTTATACAACTAATCCTTTTTATGACAAAGTACCCATTCGGGGAGCATCATCCATCTTCGACGGTCTCTTGTTGGATCTTTTAGGTAAATGTACTTTCTGACCAACATTCAGAGTGTAGGTTCAGATCAGATGGATGTGGCACATGCATCAAAAAAGGTTGAACAGTTGGGGAAAGGTGTCTGTAAAGGACTCAAGCTAATGAACATAAACAGCCCCTTTATCTTACATAATTTTTAAGGTTCAAGGTTGGGCAGTAAATACCACCCTCAGTATTTAACGGGGTATTTACCGGCCTGGAAAATACTCCGCAAATTGGTAAATACTGGAAAATACTGGCAAATACACAGATGAGTTTTTTTGCCTTAAAATACTGCAGAAGTCTTAACTTAGTTGATTGTTATTAATTTATTATCATAATAATAATTAAATTACTCAGATATTTTTCATTAAATTTCATATCAGGTGATCACTTTAAGCACTTAAAGTAAAAAAAAATCTTAAAGAACTGTCTTTTTTTTTACTTAGAACCTAAAAATACAGCAAGTGAGAAAGTAATGCTGATCCACTTGTGCACCATTGACACTTATTGACTTAACAAGCAAGGCCATAAGGTCTTAACTATTAAAACAACATGTTTCATACATGGGGCCAGGGTCTATTGATTAAATAGACCCTGATGGGGCTGTAATAGCCAGGGGCAACAAAGGCAACAGCAGTGTCATAAATGACCTAAACAATTTGTCTAGGTGCAAGTAAATGGTTATGTATTGGTATGAATACAGAAGTGTTCTGTTACAGATACTTTAAGGGGAAAGAAGAGATTGCCTGGTAGACAGAGACTTCTTTGTATCTAACCTTATTTGTTATTGTATTCATGTATATTTATTGTAAGTTGTGCTCATTACTTGTTTACAATTAAAATGTTTACCCACTAAAATGCTCACTCCATTATTGTTAATAATTGAATTTTGAAGTTGACACATGCTGACTATAAGGGATACATTGTATTGTAAAAATTCCATGGATAGTCAATTCAAATGATCACTTTTTCAGCTTAAATATTTATTTATTATGGATAAAGTGATAAAAGTGTTAAACTTAAGTAAAAAGATATTGACAATTGATGGGTAAACTTGAAATTATCCATATGAATGCTGATAATAGGTAATATTGTATAAATTCTAGGCTGATCGATTCAATCGACCAGTAATTGCCAGTATTTGCCAGTAAATACTGCCGGCATGGAAAATACTCATATTTGCTGGCATTTTGCCAACCCTGATAAGGTTCAACACTTTTTTAAATAATGGAAACATTAACATAATGCTGACTCCATGGGACACATTGTTATAAATGAAACCAAGTTCAGATAGCCTAAATCACAGGGTCCCTGTGTAATTACTATGAAAGTGGTAATAATCAAGTGAAATACAAAAAAAAAGAAATAAGCTGAAATTAATATAACTTCGCTAACCCAATTGAAAGTGGAAATTTCAAATATGCTTGTGTCACAGAGTAACTATGATTGACACAAAAATTTGTTATGCCTCTTTCATTTGCCAAAAGACTTTTATAAGACCTTTGGCATTGCTTTAAGTTGTGATGTATTGCTATAAAGCATGGCTAGGCAATGTGGGCAGTGATGCATTTTGATCATGGTACTGCTTGATCAAACTGAGTCTATAGCGTTTTTGTATTTGCCCTGTTCTGTTGCTTTTAATGTTCATTTTTTACATTAATTTCAATAGTTCTCCTTAAATTACTTTATTTCCAATAGTTTGGCTAGTTTTATTATGTGTGGCTTCAACATTCTAATTTTCAGCAAAACCTAAATTGGATATTTTTCAATGATTGTTCCCTGTTTATCTATCTGAAAGTTATTGTTTTACTTACAATGAAAAATTTACTGCAATTAAACTTATATTACACATATGCTATACAACATAGACAACCCACATTTTTGCAAGCATATGACTGCTCCCATAGGTCACATTCCACATTATGAATTTGTTTTATTTCCCTAATGTTTACGCACCACTGGCTTTCAGCACTTTCAGTGCTTTGATTTCATCTGTAAGTATTGTTAAAACAGTAATTGATCAGGTAATAAAACAGTTATTTCGTATTCGATTTGGGAACAGTCAAACAGTTGTCCCTCGTTGTCGGGGATAGTGTTTTGAACTGTTGCCCTCGGCCGACGGCCTCGGGCAACAGTTCAGAACACTATCCCCTCCACCTCGGGCCAACATTTTGACTATTCCCAAATCACATATGAAATAACTGTATATTGTCGTGTTCGGTGGCTTTCGGAAATCCATTTTCATATATTATCAAATTGCTATTGCTATGCATTCTTTACACGTATTGAACACTGGGAAAATATTTAAATCACGTGTAACTTATACTCGGATAAAACGGAGTATCACGTGACTATATACTTATCCGTAATCACCATGTTACTCGCCTACACGAATATAATAGAGGCAAATGTTATTTTATCTAACCAATCAATTACGAAATGTAAGATAAATCTAAATAAGTTTAAATCTCTTGTTCTTGAAAAATTGAATCGAAACATGTACAAAGGTGAAATATTGTGCTCCTTAAGTTGCAATTCACTTAAGTAAGAAGCATTTGAAAAATTGAATCGAAACATGTACAAAGGTGAAATATTGTGCTCCTTAAGTTGCAATTCACTTAAGTAAGAAACAATAAATAATAGGAAACTGTTCGAACACTCTCGTTTCATGTAAAGATATTTGCGTATTTCAGTATACTCAAATTATTCAGGTGATAAATAGTTAAGGGCCCACTACTCTCCTCCCCTGCACATTCATCGATAAAAAGAAAATTATCAAAATCTTGATAACGATAAAATGTCGTTCAATAGTACATGTTCTTTGCACTAATGAATGTTACTAATGTATCTTTATTTTGCACATGGTAAGACACATTAGAACAGTACTGTATAGAAAAATAGCGAGATCTAAAAATTCCCTAAACTACTATTTAAATAAAATCACAAAAACCAAACAACACAAAACATCATTTTAAAAGCCCAAATGAGTAATATGATACTGAAAACAATTTCTTGTGTCCTCGTGAGGGGAGGTTGTGTCTTCTAGATGTGGTCATTCCTGATATGCATATTTTACTTGTTTTTAAAACATTATCCTTATCCTTAAATGGTAACAATAGTAACAAGAAATATCTTTAAAAAAGATAAACGGCGTTGATGGAAAAGATTTATATATACATGTATATAAGAAAGAAAGAAATACAGAGAGGCAAAGCAGACACAGTTTAGTTATTTTATTTTATTTGTTATAGCTGTTGACGAACCCTCCCTGCCTTCTTAGTATGACTTAGAGATTAAGCGACCGAATCATGACAACTCATAAATTCATTGAAAGTGTCTTTCAAAAAAAATGTTGAAGCTGTTGCAACAATTTCATACAGTGATAACAAGTCGATTAAAGAAGCAAAATATTCAGTTTCAATAAAATACCTCGTGTAGAGTGAGAATTCATGATGAATAAATGTCCTTGAAATTTAATAAATATAAATAATAACAGCCTGTTACAAGAGCGAAATCTACCAACTTTTACGTATATTAAGTTTAAAAAAAGTGTCCGTCCTAAGTATTGAACCCGGGGCCTCCGCTTGAGAGGCGAGAGTGTTAGCCACTACACTATAATGAACTTGTCTTACGAACTTGAAATTAACAATCAGTATCAAAGGAACTAGAAAGGAACTTTTCTTTCGTTTTACACTGTGTATTGTATGCAAGTGACACCCAAGAATATTCCATATAATATTATATTTAAGCCATCAATATTGACTTAACTGGTTACTTAAATCGTAAATATGTTTTTCCTCCAATACAACACCCACTAACAACCAATCTAATTAATCTATTTGATTTTTCCGCTGCATAATAATAAAATCCCACTAGATACCTCTCCAGCCTGCTAGATGCCTCTCAGGTGTAAATAGCTACCAATCGCAATAGTTTATTTCATTTTCCCTCTGCATAATAAGAGAATACGAGTATTATTTACAACATTTCATTGGTCGAAAAACTAGGTCAAAAGTGAGCTTAGACAGCTAACGCCGAATAACGCCGAAAGATAAAACAACAACTGTAGCATACATAAAGCAAGACTGTAAAATCAATAATCCTTCGAATTGGTTCAGTTGTCGACCCATTATCAGAAGTAAACGGTTTAATTCACATTACTAAATTGACATATCGTGTGATTTCCCCCAAAATATTATTGCAATAAAAACCTCTTAAACTATACATTTCATTTTATTCGTAGCCATTTTACATAAAAAGTATATACTAAAATTTAAACGTTTCAGAAAACCTTAAAACCTTACATTCAGTATACCAGTAGCGTCCTATAAAACAATACATTCGAAATTTTTTTTTTTTTGCGTTCACCTTTTCGGCGTGTAAGCGTGGTGCTGCGCTTTTGGATAGGAGACCGCCATATTGCAGGCTCAGCACCTCCGACTTCGGATCTCCTTGCGGGTCCTCCTATACCGACACCCGCCGAATCGGTCGTAATGCTAACCCTTAAACCCTGAGCGCCAAGGAGGGAAGCCATTTCTACCATTTTTAAAGTCTTTGGTATGACCCGGCCGGGGATCGAACCCACGACCTTCCAGTCCGGAAGCGGACGCTCTACCTACTGAGCTATCCGGGCTGGTATACATTCGAAATGATTATCAGACTCTTGATGTGAAGAGTGTGTAATAATACAGATTATATTTTTGTTCTACAATAATTTCGAAATCTGCCATTTTCTTGGATAATTTTTCCTGAATAATGATATGGGGCTACAGTCTAGACAGTCCCACATTGCCCACAAATTGCCACCTTGATACCAATTTATGATGGTAGACATAGCTTGAAAACACGAAATTATATTCAAAAATCGCACATCTCTTGAGAGTGAATAATGAGAATATGTGATAACACGGGCGGACACTTTCACATGAAAATACTTTGCTTTTATTGAGTTTATTAAAAATAAATATATTAAATATGCTTTTTTTCTCAGATACAATGTCAAAATTCTATTCTGTTGAGTTCCGTCCATTGTTTTCCCGCTATTTGGGACCATACGCCGCTGGACATGTATGGTATTAATCTGAAAAGACCGCATTGAAGGTTCATCACCCTTTTCACACCATCGTTTGAAAAGGATTAAACTGTACGGTATATTAGAATAATTTTTTAGTGGCGCTCAACAAGGGGCTAGGCGGCACGGGCAGTAATATGCATTTTCATTAATTTTAACAATTACAGAATCATTACCTTGCCTATGGCTTTAATTCTCCAGTCAACTTTCCCACATGTCGACAGGGAAACCATCATTTGGATTAAACAGCAACGTGACAAAAGCGTCAGAACAAGGAAAGCACGTCATATATATTCATTTCAAATAAATGTGGCGGATCCGGCCGGTACATGTATTCCAGATTGTCAGTTAGCTCATTGTGTAGATAAGTTCTCAAGTTATAATCGCAGCAAAATAACGGACAAGAATAATAAAAAAAAAACGCTAAACGAAAAGAAAAACGCCATGCGAAGCTAAAAAGTAAAGGATGCCAAGCAAAAACTCACAATGCTAATTAACTCTGTGCGAATGAATGAAAAGATGCCATGCGAAATAACGCCAAGTCACGAGGAGAAAATATCCTCGCGAATTAATGCCTGGCAAAGAAAACGGCGACCAAAGCAAGAACAACAAAATTTTATACAGTTAGTATTGAGTTCATTTGCATTGCTTCTTTTCGTTTTCTCTTGCAAAATAGAACTTCTTGAGTGTTGCGATTCCTGGTATGCATTTTTCGTAATTTTATCGTTATTTCGCGTAATATTTCCTTTATTTCTACTTTTTTGAGCGGCCTTTTTTCCCTTTTAAAGCACTTTCGCGGAGCAATAAGAAATAATGAGAAGGCATAAATCAAAATTCAAAATTCCATATCACTAATAAACGTTGACTGCAAAAAGAACAGACACACAATGTTACTTCGCTGGAGATTTCAATCGCAAAATATAACTTTGAATAAAATGTTTTTGTCAAAATGTTAACGAATATCAGTTTTGTTTTCAGTGGTTAGTTTAGATCCTTTTAAATACCTGATTTAGATTGAATATCTTTATTTTAGTTAACTTAGAAGTTTTGTTTAAGAAAATAAGCTATGTCATACTAAGTATTGATTGCTTTTCTGTAACACTGGAATGAGATAATTACTTCCTCCACAAGGCTTTTTAGCTAATGATGTTACAGAACAACGCTTGATTGTAATCAATGTTAATCATTTCTGATCAGTAAAAGTGCCGTCTATAAGTTGCACACATATTGTTGTATACTAAGACAACGAGATCATGATACACAAATTAATAGTCGCATTAGCAGTTTCCGTTTGAAAGGATTAGTTCGTCAGTTTGTTTTTGAACGACAACAAACACAGTCTACAAAAAATAGAACCCGAAGGTTACAGCCTTCGAATGAATAGGGGACAACATATTGCTACAAAAGGGGTTCTTGACTGCAAAAATATTGAACTACATGTCCTCGCAAATATTGTTAAATCACACAAGGAAAATAAATGATAGAAACTTCATGTCTAATTCAGATAAATTAATAGAAAGTACGAGGTGGCGTTTAACAACTAAGTGATTAACGAGTTTTGTTGTGATGGCAAAAGATACAAAGAAAATAACTTTAAAAGTTCAGAACATTATCACATTTTAAAAACAGCGTACTACCTCAATGGTACACGACTATGCTGTCATATTTGATATTGTCTATATAGCTTCGTCATTAAGTAATACCATTAAAATATTAAGTTCAACAATTATATCTGTATCTTGAAAAAATGTTCAAGCGTGCATTTCTGTTCAGGCAAAGAGAAAGCTAACTTAGAACTAAAGAATTAGACCAATTTGTGACCAATTTGAGCGACTCCGATAGGAATGTTTAAGTCGTGATGAAAATGTCTTCGGAATATTTTGTGATAATTTATAGTTTTGTGTGTAACAGTTGCAAAGAGAGAAAATTATTTGTCTCTAAGAATCGAACTTCACCAAATTTAATGCATAACAGCAGTATCACACAAAATAATGTTCGTCTTCAAATCAAATCGCTTTCTCCATAGGGAATGTAAATTACCCGCTCCATAAAAGCTGTTAACTAGAAAAAGAGATAATTGTTTTGGGAAACATCTTGTCGCGTCAATAACAAATGGAAACTTTACCAAACTGATTCACAATCTTGGTTTACTGTTTACAAATAATTGTAGCAAAAATAAACGTACGATGCTAAATCTAGTGTGTGTATTTGTAGATGATTATATCAACGTTGGTACTTCTTTTACATCTGTAGCTTTGTTTCTTTGTGTTTTCATTTAGAGTTACTGCGCAATAGACCAAAATGGAACAACTTAATCCACAATTGCATAGTGCGTTTAATGCAAATTGTAAATACTAATCAAGGCATTAAAATATTAATGTTCTCGACCTGCAACATTTTTGGTACACTTTTTTGAGTTCGAATAATTGTAGGTAAAACATAGCTAATATTCTTAAAAATAATTTCCTGACCAAAGACTTATTTTCTCACATCACAAGATATTAATGTTTGATAAGAAATTTGGATAGCTATTTGTATGCCACTTGAAACATTTACAACATTTTCAAGAGTTCACGAAGATGATTTTTCTTTGATGGGTTTTCATGATAACTGATATTGCATGAAAAATTGATAGTAGGTTGGTTTCTTTGGGTTAACTCACCCAAGAAACATGTTTATTTCAGATGGGAGAAAGCATTGTTGTACTATAGAACCTAGTCTAGTTTAAAACTCATCTGACAAATATATTTTATCAACTAGCGTTGTTTGATTGTGTAACGCTGTGAGTAATGCGTGTGGCATTTGCTAAGATGTGTTTTGTTTTTTTTCTATATTGCTATCTCGCAGAGTGTGGAAGACCAAGGAGAAAGCTAATTGACACATAAAGACGCTTAAAAATACTTGGTCAATTAATCATATGCATTAAATCTACCCGTTAATTAATCAAACAATAAATACAGAAAATAATCTCATCCATAAGCAAAAACAAATGTCTTAACAAACGTAAAGATTCATATCAAGAGAATAGTACATCCTGTATAACGACACAGCTTTTGTTTTATTTCTACAGATGTTCTTGTTACTCAGTGCCAAAACAGAAGATGCACAAAAAGAGGTAAGGCTTGAGACTTGTGTTAAAGACATCTACTTTTATTCCAAAAGGTATATTTACTCGTATCAATATAAGTTTTCATCTCAATATTTTAAAGTTTTGCTCGTAAGAATTGTGTAGTGACTAATATAAAAAATGCCAATTTTATAGATTTGTACATACTTTATATGTAGATAAAGTCAGCGTACATACTTTATATGAAGATGTAGTCTGAATACTATCTACATGTTTAAAACATCCTATAAATGTCTGCAGCCTTTGTTTCTTTATTAAACAAAAAGTAATCCTGCAAGTTCTATATATGTTTTATCTGCGTCAGAGTTTCTCGACATAGTATTAGAATAAAACTGCACACGACGCTAAGGGCCGCAATGATTTTCGAGGGCGAAAATAGGTTAAAAAAATTAGATATGAATTACAGGAGAAATACTGATAGCGGTCTATAATGAAGAAATGTGTTCATCTGCGGTTGTAATAACTTGACACCGTGTTAAGACGAACTAATGCTCTAATTACGAAGCACACATTGAAACAAAGGGGTTTAGAACTCTGATTTTATTTACTAAATGTCTTAAAGATCAATACATAAAACACTAATGCACACAATTCTGCAGCAGTTTGTCGAAATGATGTCAGATGTTTAAGAAATTCGAGAAAGTTTCTGATTACTTCAACATTTGGTATGAATGTCAAAACAGTTTGTTGTATAGTTAATAATCCTGATATTACCTCGACAGCTATAAAAAAGAAACATATGCATATCAGGAATCGCCACACTCACAAAACACAGCCTCCCCACGCTGCGAAAAAGAAGACAGGAAGAGAGAGACAGAGAGAGAGAGAGAGAGAGAGAGAGAGAGAGAGAGAGAGAGAGAGAGAGAGAGAGAGAGAGAGAGAGAGAGAGAGAGAGCATGCTTGTTATAAGTATGTCAATTCAAAAAGGACGTCACAAACAATTAACGAAAAAGAGAACCTATGGGGATACCGCCTTGGAACGGTATAAGACATTGTAGATTTGTTATCACTATTGTTTATCTTGACGTTTAAAACAGCTATTTTAGAGTCCTGTTGCAAACGGTTTTTTTTTCTTTTTTGCATGCGTCTGTGCTAGGTAAAAATGGCATTGTTAGTTTAATCTAACTTGAACATGCACGTATTTATACCAACTCGGTAATTAGATTACTATTTGGTCTGGAATAAAAAAACATGCAAGAGTAAATAAATTCACAAATAACAATATTTCTATACAAATGTTTAATTTTTTTATCAATTTATTTACCATGAAATCTCCATATTCGAAATATAGGGATAAATTCGTTGTTTGCACAATTTGAAACCTTTTTGAAACAACGCGTTATAATTAGTGAGTATGCATATCAAGAATAAACACATCCAGAAACACAGCCTCCCCAAACACGCACAAAGGAGAGATGAATATAATGTTTGTAATACGTTCATTTTAAGGGAAAATAAGATATCGCAGTCGATAAACGATAATTAAAACAGAAGTGTTTACCATATAAGAAAGGTCCGTGACAAAGCATTTTTTCCGCGGGGAGTTAAATTCAGGTTCTACAGGGAGCACAGCTGTTATAAGCCAGATTCTGCAGACTTGTTCTGCGATTTAAAATTTCGTGCTTTAACTTAGTTTTTTTTCCCAGGGCGTGAACAGATTTAGACCGAAGCAACCTTGAAATTTGCAGGGTACAATTCAAACAATATGTGAAACGTTTTTAAAAATGTATATGTTCTTCTTTTTGCAGGTTTGTATTATAAAAAAGATAGGAGTTCCATAAAAATACAAAGTTTGTTCTACCAAATTAAAAAGATATGTGACAAACATTTTGCCAAACGCATTTCAATTAAGGATTGAATTGGCATTTGATGGTTTTTATTTGGGTATAGAAAACAGTTGGGTCGTTAAAAGTGTGTGAAGCCCGAAGTGCTTCACGCGAACTTTAAACATAAACTGATTTCCTTATCCAATTGAAAACCATCTAATATCAATTCAGTTCTTATATTTACACGCTTCAATACTGTTATAAGTATATAAATTATTAGAAGAAATGGTGATCTTACGGCTTTGGCTTTTTTGAATGGCTGTTGGAACAAGAATATTGACGACAAATTAATTGACGACACGCCTTTTCGCAGCAATTCGTGGCAAAACGTGCGTGTTCGTCGACGTCACACGTCAAAAAATTGTGCATATTCCAATAAATTGTCAGCGGGTTTTAATGTCGCCACACTGTTTTAATACGTCACAGTGTGTACCATAAAATATTATGTTTCGTTTGGTTAATAAGACTTAATTGTAGAGGGAAAAGTTGAAGCGTAAATATCATGTAATTTATACATTAACATGCTCAATCGATCCTGATATGCATTTTTTTAAAATTTTGTTTGCTGGCTTTCAAAGTTATACTTTACTTTTACTCAAAGAAATTATTGCTATTTTCTTTGACTTCTCAGAACTAACCGAGTCGCTCTCTTTTTACTGGATACTATTCATTTTAGATTTGGTATGCTATTTATTAACAAGTAATAGGAATATAAACCGGTAGTTATTTTCACCCTTGTTGCTGGTTTTTATGCTGTTATTTAGGAGACTTTAGGTTTTATTTTTCTATCGAATATTAAGAAGACATTGTAGCATACTTTAAAATTAGCACAACTATTTGTGCGCAACAAGGACTTTTCTATATATGCGATGGTCGTAAAGGACAGACATCGGTAAAAAGTCAGTATGATAATGGGTCTGTGCTTGCCGTCGAATTATTGAGACTAAATTTAAAATCATCTCGGGGGTTTCTTGATGATTTTGTAAAATATAGATTATAAACGTTTTCCATCTATGGTTAATAATATACTTGTTTATCCTAATGAACTCCATCATAATAAAGCAAACACTTCAGAAGAGCAAGCAAACTTCTTTGATCTAAATCTTTCTATTGGAAATGGTAGCGTCACTACTTTTATATGTGAAATTATTTTGATTTTAATGCTGTAATTTTTCTGTTTTTAGACGGCGTTGTTCCTCGTGCAACATCTTTTGGGGGTTTTCACCACAGCGTGTTCGCTTTTCTACAGCTTTTAGCAATATTACAGATTTTAAAGAAGTAGTTTTTGCATTAGAGGATTATCGTTACCGCAAATTAAGGAAAACCTTTTGCAAGTTTTACCGCCGATACTCAGATTTAATTCAAACTTAAGCTAAAGTTTTAACAAATATTGCAACAAGGTATTTCACAGCTAGTCTTTTATGGAAATTTAATTTATAAACTACATGTAAATAAAATAAAGGCAATACTGATTTCTCCACGTTATTCGTAAAACTATCTTCAAATTCAAAAAGAAAGGTTACCAACATGACGTTCTTAAGCGCTTTACATGTCTGTCGATTAACCCATCTATAGTTGCTCGTTAGTTGCAGGACAGTTGCAAGGGTTTAAGAATTTATGAAGATTAATAGGGAAATTTTGTAAAAGAATCCAGATGCGATCGGTATTTTTATCCCTTTCATCATGTTATTGTTGATCGAACTCGGGGGCTATTTCGGTCAAGAAGAACCTACCTGTTTGCTTTACAATGGTCATTCGCTTCTTCAGTTTTATATGCTTGTTTGCTTGTGCATACAGCATTGTTGGAACGATGAGTGGGTTGGAATTATTTCACCAAAACAACTTGTACTTGTGTGTTCACGTGGGAACCTGTTAGGGCAAGTGTTAGGCTTTAGCACCATATGACCTGTGCCCAAGGTCATAAAACTAAATCTGGAGATCAGTCTCAAATCGACCAGTCGCCAAAACAGCCAATAAGATACTTGAGATTTGAGACTGATCTCAAAACTTAGTGTTATGATCTTGGGCCCTCAAGTGACAAATTCAGGTAACCTCAAAGGTTCTCTTTTTCGTTAATTACAGCGGCGATTCCTGAAATTCTGTATGCACATTAACACAATAATTATCTTGATTTTATTGAATAAGGTTTTTAAATTCAACAAATCATGAAGTTTTTTTTCACATTTTTCAAATATATAACTTAATCCAAAGTCATACAAATGCGGCGACAACACCTAGCCAACCATGCAAGAGGCAGATACAGCACATACTAGCAATATCCATCCCAAATGACTTAAAGCAGAGTTCAAGTATGCCTATATAGTCAACCACAACGATTGACATTCTGCATGGTTTGAAATTAGCATAAATTATCCAGTGAGGTAATTGAAACTGATAACTACGCTGACGTTAAGTACGGGAGGTTTATCTCAGACGAATTGAAATAGGTTAATTTCAATGGTTTCATCAGTAACCTCGTTACCATTCGTCGCATGACATTTCACGAACTATAATGTATTTTTTCCTGATGTAAGACTAAGCCTTCATACAGTCGGTCGTCATTTCAGAAAATTATTTTACATTAGTTAATTACACTGTAGGTAATTTACTCCTTTACTGCTATTTCATGTGTACCAAATGTTATGTTATTTAGTGGTTTGCATAATTATCTACATTCTCATTACGACAGGAATATAGACCAATGTTTTCACGTTGCTTTGAACAAATTATTGACCATAAAATAGTTTCCCATCTGTTTTCCTCAAATTGGCTGTCAGGTTATTGAGATATTGAGACAACAATCCCTGGAGTCAGTTTAATCCCGTTTTAAGCCGTTAACGCACACATTATGTTCAAACAAACCAATATTTCTCTCGTAAAATTGCACAGAGAAGTCAAGCCCGAAGCTAATGGCTGATGTGAGAGAAATAAACAGTTTTATACCGGAGTCACTTCAATTTGAGAAGTTAATTATACTCCACCTACTGGTTTAAGCGTTTTTTTTATCAGTTCTTAAGAGCGATTCGTTTTAGTTTTTTTAAGTTTTAGTTATGAATTACAATATTCACGCAAATGTTAAGCTTTAAGATGTAATGATATTACAAACTATAAACATTTTTATATATGTAGTTTGATAAACATACGTTTTTCCATATATATATCTTATACGTGTGCGGGGTCGGAGAGGAAAATCTGGCATGAGAGTATAGTTTTGGGGCGTAAACGATTCACCGCAACAATAATTTCCCGGGGATACTTGATAGCTACGTTTTCTTGAACACCATATATAACGTTTAACATTATTTATTAATTGTTTAAGAGTTAATGTTTTTAAGAAGCGGAAGAATGTATTTCTTACGCAAAATTGTGCGACTGTGACAGAGAGCGAGAATTACAAGGGGTGTTCTATGACTCTTTTCCAGCAGTGGTGAATCATGGGCACAACCAGCCTGAAATGCAAAACGATTATTTGGCTATGCAGTGACTGTTCATTGGCGAACTTTTCGTATGACCTTACGGTAGAGACATATAGTGATCTCTCTATCCGTCTGTACGCCTTGCGTAGAATGTACAAGTTGTCGATTAACATTAATACAGTTTATGGAGTTAACCCATACACGATAGTATAACGAGAGATGTTCGAAATGATGATACGCAAATTTTCCGAAAAAATAAATACAATTCAATACATGTAACTACTATCTTAACAAAGTATTACAGATAGTAATACAGATGTATGCCAATGAATAACTGGCTTTTAGAGCTTTTGTCTTTCACATTTAGACAGTCTAACCACTATTGCAAAGTTGGTTGGAAAACGAATAGCAAATTTTAAGCTTAGCCCCAAGCCACTACCGTTTGCTTTGCCAGCATTTGACCAGATCTAAATACCTGATATTTTGACAGTAGAAAATATGCCAGTATACCTCAACAAGTTTGTGCTTCCTGTCATCTGTGACAGATTCTCCTATGACTTTTTAATGAAGCTTCTGATTTTTATAGAGACAAATCTCAAAAGTTGAATGATCTGAAAGTTTAACTTAATGAGATATAAGCTTTCTTTGTGATAAATCAATGTGAAGAGTTTCAAAAAAATGAAAACAATTCTTTTTCAACCGAAAAAAAACACAACAAAATACACGCAATAATCAAAGTAATTTGTTGCGAGCGCCAAATTCCATTTGACATTATCTCAATGCAGCCGTTACTACTGCATGTATTCAGAATTCGACCTTCATTTATGGATTAATTGATTAATTAATTTTCATTTTTTACTGAATATATTCTTTATAAAATTCAAATTATTTATATATATATATAGATATCAATGTAGTTAAACGTACTTGGCTAAGCTTATTTTTGAGCAAATATATTTATTGCGAATATATGCTATTGTGCATTTGAAATCAGAGTTATAGACAAATTTCAGGAAATGCCTTGTCTAGAAAGTTTAATTAGAATAATCCCACCTAATAAATACAGTTAACATATGACCATTCTTCTCATGCATGTTTTACACAACGTCAGTATATTCTGTAATAACAATTTACTATTTGTTATCTCGGTGTCTTGACATGACATTCGTTATATTTTAAAATTTGAAAACAAAACTAATGAACCAGTGTTTGAGATGTTTCTCTTTTTATGTACTCTTCCTGTTTCAGGAAATATAATAACGCCGCTAGGAAACAATTAGTTCAATGCACGCTCATTTAATGCAATTTCTGCAGACAATAAAATAAAAACAGTATCTTTATTGTAGACCTGCAGCATATTTTGCGAAGAACTTCGCAATAAACTGAAACAAATACGAGTATTAAAAGAAAAACATTTAAGGCAAGATAATATTTTCTTCATTATTGATTTATCTAGCATCCAATTTAATACATTTCTTCATTTTATCTTACAAACATGCAACTTCGGGAAAAATGAAAAAAAAAAAAAACAACAACAACAAAACAAACAAAAAAACAACAACAACGAAACTGTTCTTTACTAACTCCATGAAATTCTTCCTGTGCTTAATCTAACCACTATTACTTACCAGGTACAAAACACTAGTTTATTTTTAGATTAAATTGTTTGTTGAGTGCGCATATTTCATGTATTTCATTATTGTTTCATGTAGATTAGAGGCCGGAACTTCAACAGAAGCATGGTGGAGGAAGACCCTAGGTGCGCCTTCCGACAATTACAGGCCCGAGCGGGTACCTGGGTAGAACCACCGACGTTCCGCAAGCTAGCTGGCAAGCTGGTAGTTCTCGAACTCATAGCGGTGAACGGCTTATGATTCTCAGTAGGAAACCTTAACCACTCGGCCACGGACGCCCCATATTAGTTGCATGAAACTCCGTACCTTTTTCTTTGAATACAGTTAAATACAGAATTTTATATATAAACATACAAGTACCTTGGTTTTATAACCGAATACAGACACTGTTAATGCAACGTGCGAGAATACCAACACATATCAGTGATGAAACCGGCGATGCATTTAATAATTTGTAAGAAAGTCGATTCTATAATAAAAATGTAAGAACATTTTTATTATTTAGCTGTTCAACATTACTTTATGAATAAAAATAAAGATGTTTTAATTTACTTGAAGTTCCCAACCAATGCATTTATCTAATTTTTTTACATATTCGATATAGCCCGACAGAAGATGAAAACACAGTTATAAATAAAACAGACTAAGAGTTTTTCAGGAAATTTGTTTATACATTATTGTACATAACTCAGAATAAAGAACAGTGTTCTCTCACAGGGTTAACTTCAACAGCTTGTACGTTTCGCTAAAGCTTAAAGTAGTGTTGACAATGTTAACGAACGCAACTTTGCTTTACAGAAAAACCTTTCGCAACACAAATTAAGAAAACCGATACCATAATTAAATTTAAGAAGAAAAACAATGCAGTTTAAAATCTGCAACACGATCTTTTAACCATTGTTTTATGGAGATTTGATTTATAAATTAAAGTAAATAAAAAAATATCAACGTTATTCGTGAAAATCTTTATTAAATTCCCAAAGAAAGGCTACCAACACGATATTCTACAGCGCTCTGTATGCTTGATGATTCCTTCATCTGTAGTTGATCGCTTTGTTCCTCATTTTGTGCGCACGACATTGGCACGCGTTTAAGAGTTCACGAAGGTTTATAGGAAATCTAGGAAAAGAACACAGAAGTTCGATTAGTTTCTATTGTTTACAGTATCGTTTCCTTGCTGATTAACTTCAGGTTCTGCTCAGGTCTGAGTAAGCCATTGAACACCTACTTTCATCGTTTGACAGCGGCTATTGCCTTACTATGTTTGAATTAATTAGTGCTTTTTTATGCACAAGTGTCGAGTTTGGTAAGTGGAATGGAGCACAACAGAACCTGATTACCATCCCAAGAGGCAAACTATGCCACTGGCCGTTCCAAGGCGGTTCCCCTCAGATTCATATTTTGATTATTTGTGGTGTCTTTTTTGATACTTATCATATTATTAACCCATGCTATCTTTTTGTTCCAATCTATGGCTGTGTTTGGAATTTATATTTTCTGAATGTATCAAGTCGAATATGAATATTTCACTTTTGTCTATGGTGCACCAACTTCTAGTTGCCCAGTTAGGTTCTCGTACAGTAATACGTACAAACAAACGAGGTTAGTAAATGAATAATCTATATCAGCTTTGCTTGAGAAGTTGTTTTGTTTCTCAGTGGTTTTTTTTCTTGCTTTTCTATAGTAAGATCAAAATCCTGAACGTCTTGTAGACCAATCGCTACCTACCTATGCTAAAATAATAATAATAATAATAATTATAATAATAATAATACTTATAAAATAGTAATATTGATAATACATGTAATAATAATAAACATAAAAAAAGTAAACATAATTAAATAAGTTAAGCCGTATTTATTTCCGTGTATTATTTCACAAACTTAAAGGGCTGTTTAAGAGAGAGAAGCATGAAAGTTGTTCGAGAACATGTAGGTCAACAACATGGTTAGTTTCTGTGTACTGGTTTCGATGGGATAATTTTGATGTGCCACACCAGACCTTACGTCATGAAATGACACAATCTGGATAAATTGAAACAGAAAAAACATCCTTTTATTGTAGTCTTATCTGTTGTTTCTGATGTAATTTGACGTATTAGAGCAAATTACTCTGAAATCCATAAGCCGAAATTGTGGAGTGTGGAATTATTAAACTACATTATTTTCTCATTGCTATATGTGTGCAAGATATGGATATGCTATTTAAAAAACAGAAACGGTTAGTTCAAAATATGAAGTCATTGCACATTGATAATGATATTGATCATTTGACAAGATCGCACAAATATGTTCTGACCGAGAGTCTTTATGCTGTTAATAAATTAAAAAATGGTTAAGAATTGCCACATAAACAATAATTGCTGACCTCTTCACATAGTGAATTAGAGCGCCAAATACACTTAACAACTTTTCTAAGTATACACCTTCGTACTGGGGCATTACTAGCTTGAAAATTGGACTATTGCTCTAAATCTTTCAATAAAACATGGAATAAATACTAACTGATTTATTAGTAAAACATTTTTTGAAATGACAGACAACTTACTGCTCACAATCATTTAGAGTTATAGCACCCACAGAATACAAATTCACATCAATGAATAAAAAGTTTGACCACCAACAGCGCTAATAACTGCAAGACATTAATCTCATTGAGCTTATACAGTTCTGAATGACTCCTTTGAGGAATCTTAAGCCCATTCCTGAAGAAGCGCATTTCCAAGTTGGTGAAGATTGCTTGGTTGGTCACTCCTGTTTTGTACGCCTCTTCCAAGATCAGATCCCCGTTTTTCAATTGGATTAAGATCCAGAGTTCTAGCGCACCATGAACATATTTTGAAGTTGTTCACCTGAAGAAAACGTCTGGTGTTCGCCGAAAGATTACAGGGTATCAAAAATTTCCCATTTGCTTTGGAAACAGTCGAAAAATGAAATTTTGGTTATATTTAAGAGTGATTGATTTATTGCTTTTACAAAATCCAAATAAAAACTTTATTGATCAGTTATGTCAACAGTTACTTGTTTTCGCCAACATTTATAGCATAATTAAATAAGGGAATCCATATTTATATCATTGTATTATTTATAAAATTAAAATGATGCTGTAGAGATAGGTATGAAAGTTGTTCGAGAACATCCGGTTCAACAACCTGGTTAGTTTCTGTGTACTGGTTTCGATGAAATAATTTTGATGTACCACACCAGACCTTACATCATTAAATGACACAATCTGAATAAATTGAAACAGAAAAATCATCCTTTTATTGTAATTTTCTCTATTGTTTCTGATGTAATTCGACGTATTAGAATAGATTACTCTGAAATCCATAAGCCAAAATTGTTGTGTATGGAACTGTTTTACTACCTTTTTTCTCGTACTAAATGTGTGACAGAAATGGATATGCTATTAAGAAAAGAAACGGTAAGCTTAAAATATGAAGTAACTGCACAATTATAAGGATAATGATCTTTTGACAAGACCGCAAAAATATGTTCTGGCCGAGCGTCATTTTGCTGTTACTTAATTAAAATGGTTAAAGGAAGCCACATACACACTTGCTGACCTCTTCTTGTAAACAAGTGTGCGACGATTTATAATAATACACGTTTAAAAACTAACTGTTCAGAAATGACTGAATTTTAAGCTGGTTAAATAAGAGTGTCAAAATCTTGTTGATCACAATAGAAAAATTTGAATTGGACATACTTATAAACACATGCTCGTTTTTCCTCTTATGTTTTTCGCTGCGTGTGGAGGATGTGTTTTGTGATTGTGGCGGTTCTTGATAAGCATATATTTTACTTTTTGTAAATTAGGTGATGCAATTGACATTTTTTCTTATTCAGGTTGGACCTGTTTCGAAAAGGGCCGAAACACATTCAGTATCCTGGCGTCACCAGCTCTCGTTAACCTAAGCATTCAACAGCGTCGGGTAAATAAATAATAATGACACAATCACTTACCTTTTTTAAAGAAATCTTCTATTGTTGATTGCTTTTCAACTTCAACTGAAAATCTCCTTCTGGTTCTTTTTAAAAACAACAGCAGTGACGATTTGTTTACACTCAGTGATGTAAATTGTTTCTAAAGTGACGTCACCTGTTCTCGAGCTAGTTTTAGTTATGCAAAATGCTCTACCATACTGTTTACTGAATGAGTGTATCGTGACTGGAACACAGACAAGGGTCAACAAAGGTTGTCTTAGCAATTTTTATTTTTTATTATTTAACTTTTTTTCTAAATTTTCACATTGCACATCATAAAAGCAATAAAAAGTCTATTGCAGTTATTTCATATACCAGTGCCACATTGCTTATTTATGTTTCTACTGACAACATTTACATTTAAACTCTGTGTTTTTCCTAACAACCCTTACTGGAGTGCAATATTTAAGATGTACCCAGTGATTACATTAATCACTCTGAGACCTCTGGCCTCTGTGTTATATGAAGGGTATCTTCTCTGAACTCCCTGGGCACATAAAATGACTTGCATACACAGCAAGTTTCAGAATCTTCAAATGGTGCATCACCTTCAGACTTTGTTCCATCTGAAGACTCTGAAACTAAGTTAACATGGGATGGTCCAGGCAGAGGTTTAAAGCTAATCTTTGAGGATGCCGACTTCACCTTTACAATCTTAGGTTTAGGTGATTTAACACTCTTTATGATTTTAGCACTCAGTTTGCACCCAGATTCTTCCACATAGGTTTTAAGTTTCTCAACAGTAACACACTCTAGTGCCTTTCCTCCTACAACGGAGTTAACAGACCTTCTCTTTTCGACAAGCTTTTCAACTACAACACCCTTGCCTTTGCCAAAGAAATCATCACCATTTAATTCATTTGGTTTAGTACTAATGGGTTGGGGTTCTCGTGTGACACTTGATATAGAACAGAAGGTGCAATATTTTTACCAAGAGACTCGCACATGCTCTTGCCATCAACAAAGGGTAAATTCCTGCCCTTCGGAATGCAGACTGAAGGTTCGAGGGACTCATGGCAGCATTGTATGCTCTGCATGCAAGTGCACATAGATCGTATTTTGTCACTATAATAATATTATTGTCTTGAGCCCATTCCACTAGGTGTAATGATATGTGGCTTTTGTGACCATCATAGAGAACTAGCAGGGTCTCTGATTGGTCTCTACCTTGTACATACTTGACAAAGTGGTTTTGCAAAAACATCTTAAAAAACTCGGCATTAGACCAACCAGATTTTGTCATTACCCCATCACCACCTGGAGTCCTCCCTTCCATCAAGCCATCAACCATTCTTTAACCTGGAAAAATAAAAAAAGGTGGAATATGTTGACCTAGTGCATTACCGGCACCAATTATAGTGACAGTTTTAGACCATTCAGCCATTATGGCCTGAGGCTTACAATCTCTGCCACAAGCTACCTGTGGTGGCCTATATTCGGTGTTAATACCCTTTTCATCTATGTTATAAATGTTTTGTGGTTTTCCAAGAAGATCATATTTGGTGAGTAGGCTGCCTAGTTCATGAAAGTAATTGTTAATGCTTGTCTCATTTGCACACCTGGCTCTCTGCTCGGATAACCCTGATGGACGGGTGACATTTAACTCTAGCCACCGTTTCATAAAACCATAGAACCACTTGAGGCTGAATGGGTTGTCTGCAGTGCGTTTACCAAGCGACACTGCATAATCAGAAGCAAGTAGGACAGTCTCAGCTCTGGTGTATCCAAATGTAGTCAACGCTTGCTAACTCCTTAAGATGAGCACACAGTTTGGCCTCCTCCTCCAAACTCAGAACAGGATCTGAGCCCGACTTGGTCTTGTCAATTGATATCCTATTGTCAACCCTGTCTCTTAATGTTGATGTAGGTACTCCATGCAATTTTGCGGCCATATGTACAGAAACACCCCTCTCCTTAACCATTTTGTATGCATTCGTCATGGAAGTTGGGGAATAGAGCCTAAGTACTGATCTGATGAAAAAGAGAACCCTTCGGGTTACCGCCTTGGAACGATCGGTAGCAAAACAAGTTCTACTTGGTGTTAAAACCCGGTTCTAAAAGTGTGGGGCAAGTGTGAGGTTAATGCACCCTAGAACCTGGTTTGAATCCCCAGTGGCATGTTTCAAGGTGGTAATCAGCATTAGTACTATTAAGATTTTTAGTTTGAATATTAATATAAGGTATACGTCTTACTAACACACACTTAACACAGAAAATGGTCACTGCATTCAATATTATATTCAAGTTCATAACAGTCATTGTTACAGCTTAACCTTTTTTAAGCGGCACCAACCACCAATCCTATGCAATTACTTGAACAACTATTAAAACCCATAATACGTTTTAATGTTTTACGTATGAAATTGTAAACAAAACACCAGCTCATTCTATGGTATGTTTTCTATCCAGTTTGTTACGATAGGTTTGTCTCATCAGAAAAAAAACCACACACACTATGAAAAGAGAAATTACTTTGTCGTGATCAGTTTGTCCTTTATAGATAAAGACTTTTCCGTTGAAGTAAAAGAAGTAGATAACGAACAGACACACAAAAATATGATGTTTTATGTCATACTCTGGATATTACTCTGGGTTATAGAAACGACTGTCTTGTACTGTGTTTTCACGTTCAATGTATATATTTCACAAAAATATTTATAAGTAATTTATTGTTGTTATACTTTTACTCCTTTTACTATATGCTGTTGAGTATAATGGTGAAAATTGAAATCAAGTGGATTAAGTTGTAGAAAAGCATGTGTTAATCTCAATTTGAGGGTACCTGATCGGGACACGACCCTTGCGTACCTGTATAAATAGATGAAAAGGGAACTTTGAAAAGCATCATACAAGACAAATAGGAAAATATTGCAGGCTCGTTTTGATTGAGCCTGTTCATAATCATATATCTATATGCATATTACTGCCTACGCCGCCCAGCCCCGGGTGAGCGCAACTCAAAATATTTACACCAATAAACAGTACAATTTTGTTCCATCCCAAACGATGGTGAGCATATGGCGGTGAACATGGAACCTCAATGCGGTATTTTCTGATTAATACCATTGTATAAAGCCATACATTAAAATGACCCATGATGTGCAACTGCAATATTAGGGAAAAGTAATGAAGAATTTGAAGACAATTGCTGGTAAGAAAAGTTTTAAAAACATGAACAACTAAAGCAATCTAAATTCTGCCAAAAGTCAATCATTACAGTATTACTGAGTTGGGGACTTTTAATTAACGTAAAAATCCAGACGATATTCTACTTTTAAGCTTTAAAAATAAAACATCTCATACAACAACAAAGGTGATGTTAGTATTGCCTTATTCATCTTTTTGTTTTATTTATTTTATAAATATAACGCAAATTTATATAATATAACATTTTGGTCGTTTCGAGAAAAAACATAAATCAAGTCGTTTAACGATAGACTTTCAATTTTTAAATTTTATGGACTCAGTTATGAGAAAATTACTACAGACGAATTATATACCAGTTTACAGTTGAAAGTGTTATTCTAACATGAGGATCTTTTGAAGCTATAAACTGAGATTTCACTTGCCTGCACTCAAATAAATATCTCTAACTCACATCAATTTATCTGTCTTTTTGTTGTAATTATTACATCATGGCGGATATATTCAGACGCTTGTTGTTGACAGACAAACTAATTACAAAGTTGGTAAACATTTTGTTCCATAAAGCACGTTTTGTTCCATAGCTGTCAATAATTTTCTCTCGTCACGATGTTCGACCACGAATATTGAAGAATACTTGTCAACATTTCATACAGTCAAAATAATGTTAGTTATTTATCTATATTTTGTCATGAAAGTATAGTGAGATAAATATATATAAATGATGCCAAATTCTCGCAGAAATAGAAGTTTTTCAACCATTGCTTTTCTATGAAAAGATAATGTTTGAAACTTGGGCTATACTTGTTACATAAACTGAATCGGAAAAAATTGACCATATAGAATTCACAATGATGAGTGATTAATTTGGTGCTTAACAAACTTTATACTATATAATTTTAAAAAGAACAGCATTTCGCCGAGTGTTTTGGTGGCTTAATTTTATAGATTGATGTAATGTTTGGAAAATGAGTAAAACCTTGCTTTTTACAGATATTGCCTCTTATTTAGGAAATAACATAAAACGTGTTAAACATTTTCCTGTAACAATAAATTTTGGAGTCTCCTGATATCCACGTATATCATCGATATACTTAAACTTTATATAATAATAATAATAAAATTAATAAACGAATTGATAATTTCTCAATTTCTGCCTTGTACCAAACTAATAAGTCACATGCGCTGAACATGTTGAAGTTTGTGTACTTTTATACTTTCTTTAAACCTTTCTTTAATCATCTATATTTGACAAGCGATTTACATACGCTAGTTAAAATGGTTCTTTAATTAAAATAAACGGTTAATTGAAACAAACCGCGAGACTTATTACGAACCGTGGCAAAGAAGGATGATCTGATAATAAGCGTACAATTTGTAGTCAATCTCTTTCATATATTTCATATATTTTCAAACACTTTCTCAATTGGCAACAGATTTTAACAAGACACATTGAAAACGTGCGTTGGCAAAGTACAGGAAAATAAATCAAACCAAATGTTGTATTATTATTTTGGCAGCCAAACTAACACTCCAATCTACTTCACAAAGATATTTGTTGTTTCCAAACCTAATGGGATTCAAGTAACTTAACAGCATTCATTCGCTCTCGATGTAGAAGAAAGATATAGAAGTGCACGTTTGTTTATTATTGTTTGTTAACATTTTATTCTTGGAAAGTAATTGCCAACGTCAAGAGTTGTGGGCTTGCTAGACTAAGGTTATATGTTAACCTGTTTTTTTCTCATTGCATGTATTTTGCTATCATTACCTCGTATATATGTTCTTAGAAGAAACAAACACCTTTGGACAATAACTCTTCTCGACTGCTCTAAAACAGAATCGATAATACTATTGTGATAAATGTCCATTTTTGATAAATTTTGTAATACTTTGAGAATAAATAATTGAGTTAGAGTTTCCACGGCTGTCAAATTGTGTACTGATCATTCTGTCTGGTTTTCACTTACGTCCTCACGAAAGAAATTTAAAGAAGACCAATTCATGCCATTACAACGTTTCACGACTTATAAAGCTATAAAGAAAAACATCGACTGTCGTTCAAAATATTTATATGTGTAAGGAACATCTAGCTCAACACCTAGTTTTTTTTCTATAAGATAATTGGATAGTGTGACGACAGAACTACACCTCATTAAATAATACAACCAACCGGTACAATATGAAAGAAGAACAAACACCATCTGCTCTAAAGAGTTTCTGATGTAACTGATTGCAATTAAGAAAACTAAACATAATGGGTTACAGATGACAATAGGTGGTTTGTGATTTGGAGTGAGGAGGCACAGATGACTTTTAACTCTTTTTATCACGGTGGATGCGGGATGAAATGATTTTATGAAGGTCCCTGGACAAAATCTTGAAAATGGCTTAATAACTACAAACACAATTACAAAATAAATGACAGTGAGAAGGTGGGGTAGCTTGGTTCAACCAGGTATTTTGAGATATCAACCTTACACTTGCCAATCAAGTTTAAAGTTATTCTGATCTACATCAACCTATCCGCAAGCTGTTACTAATCCCTGTCATCGTGTTCTTGCTGATTTGACTCCAAGTGCTCTGGTCTCGGTAAGATTATTGAGTACTCGCCCTTTTGAGGTGCAATGCTATTCCTTTTTTATGTTTTATATGTTTGTTTGCATTGCTTGCAGCATTGTTGAGCTGATGGGTGGGTTGGAACTACTTTACCAAGACAACCTGTATTGTTTTATATGAGAACCTGTTGGGGCAAGTGTGAAGTTGGTGCATCTTAGAACCTGGTTTTAACTCCTAGAATAGAATTGTTTTGCCACTGACCGTTCCAAGACGATATCTCCAAGGGTATTCTTCTTTTGTTAATTGTTCGTATTGTCTTAGTTTAGATTGAATATTCTTATAAACACATGCTATCTATTCCTCTCTGCTTTTTCGCTGCGTGAGTAGGCTATGCAGTTTGAGTGTGGCGATACCTTATATGCATATTCCATGTTTGTAGATAAATAAATCATTAGTCGACCAAATTGAACAGATACTTGTTACAATTTGACATATTTAATTTATCATTATCAATATCGTTATCATTGTAAAAATTGTTTGGTAAACGTTCTTTTCAAGACATCAAGTCTAAAAGCCCTTAAATATTTCTGAATTAAATGGAGTTAAATTTTGTCGTCTTTGAACTCGAGCAACATAGGTTAATACATGTGCGGGAGAAGTTTCCGAAACCAGGCTCCTGGAGTTAAATCATCATGATCACGATTGCAAGAATAAGAAAATACTATCGAGTACCTTAGTTTTGAGATGTCTATTTTAAAATTGGTCATTTAACTAACCATGCTCTCGCTTCCTCTCTTCTTCTGGCTGTGTGGGGAGGCTGTGTAGGGAGGCTGTGTCTTCTGAATGTGGCAGTTCCTGATGATCATATTCCACCTTTTTAGAATTCCAAAAAAACACATTTTTTCGAATGTTGACGTCCTTGTAGACAAATTATTATAAAAACTTTTTCCCAGAAAGATTTTGTTCACAGAAATGCCACCTAAATCCAAATAATATGTCGTAGTTTGGAATCTGATTTATTCCCTACTATGATATTACAAACTCCTCGGAACAGACGTACTAATCATATTGATGTTCGTTTCTGTTTCAATTTTATAATGACTGTGTAATTTAATGACGTATGATGCCGTTTTGGAATTGTGCTGATTGTTACCAGGAGTTTAATAAGCAAGAACACAACGAAGGGATATGTGAAACCGATAGATTTAGCTGCTGTTTTAACACTCTTTTGCATAAAATGCCTTTTGTACTCACGAGTTAACACATATAGTGCTTCTTGTATAATGATATACATGTAGTAGTGCAAAAGGACTCTGTATTCAATTTCATTTACAAGTAAATTCGCTTCATTTATATATTTTTATCGTGAAAAAGAGACATAAATCTAATTGTTAGAATTAACTTTATCACCTACATTGTATTTGAAGTAAAACAATCAATCGACCTTATTGACTGAAACATCGTTGAACGCTTTATCTGTCTTCTAAAAGCTTTTAATTGAAACACAATAATTAGATAGATCTGTTTCATAGTGAAACAAACCACGCACACAATATATAAATTGGAATTACTCTGGCATATGGCGTGATATTTTTTCCTTTCTTGTTTAGAAAGAATATGAAGGTTCAGTAAATGAATGAGATAACGAACAGTTCTGGTATTACCACAAATGTAGGTTAATTATCTAACATGATCAGACCTATCATTGATATATTGAACGATATATACTGGTTCCCTAGGCCAAGTATTTTCTACTTTACGAGTCAAAACATATTGCCAATTTAAAGAAAACTAAAAGTAACTGTTTTAATAATAAAAATAATCATAATACAAATAATAATAATGTTTTTAAATATAAGTAATGTTGGTATTAATAGAAGTAGAAGAAATAGTCGTCGTCGTCGTCGTCGTCGTCGTCGTCGTCGTAGTAGTAGTAGTAGTAGTAGTAGTAGTAGTAGTAGTACATGTAAAAGTAATATCTAGCAATACCAAAAGCAGTTTAATTTTAATTAAGACGTGAAATAAACAACTCAATAAAGACTGGATAGAAAACATCATTTGTATATGATGTTTCTATACTTACATTAAATAATTCAAATCATTTACAAACCCTTTACGTGGTTAGAGAGAAAGCGTTTGATCTGATTTGACCAGATCAATGTTCTATGTGTAACGTGTGCTCAGATGAGGAAATGCAGGGTGGGCAAAAGCTGATGTATATTACGGGATTACATGAAATCGAAACAAACAGGTCCCCCAGATAAAAATAAATCACTAATGCGTTTTGGTAATAATTGAAAATAATGAAATTCGGTTTATCAGGAAAACCATGTTTTTAAAGACTTTCAACAATATTTTCAACAATTTGTAACTAAGTGTTGATTTTATTTTATTACTAAAATTGTATTTCTAACTGGTTTGATGTATTTATAACAAACCAATGGTGATTTTTTTCTCCAAAGGATGTACAGGATTGCTTATACTTTGGAAAAATAGACAAACTTGTCATCTTGAATAATCAAAGTCGTAGGCTTGCATTTAGTTTCTCGAGCTAGCTACTTGAACAAAAGCTCGTCCGTATTTTCTCATTCAAAGTGAAAATATACACAGATTAGTCTCTTTTTTCTCAACCAGATGAAATTTAACACCAGCAACAAAGCTGTTTATTGTTCAAAGAGATCGAACATCGAGCCTAGAAGCTGGCATTTACTCGGCAGTTAATGAAGGCGTTAAACATAATGAGAAGCAATTAAAACACGTCTTTAATTAGGTTATTTTGGAAGTGATTGTATGTTTGAAGAAAGTAAACGGGGCTTAAACGGGATATCAGTCAATGACCTGCTTTTACAGTTAAAATATAATGCCATCGAACTCTACGCTTTATTTGATACAGTTGCGTGATAAAAATAGCAGACATTATTAAGGCATTACTCTTACCAGTGTTAATTTTCAGAATTTAATGTGTATATTTCCGTTTAGATCATTGATAAACCGGTCACGTATGCTGATTAAAAACAAGGCAATTAATCCATGTACGGCTTTTAAAGCTTTGTCTGACAATTGTAATAGCTGATCCCATTGTTCTGTTGCTAGAGAATATTCCTTTAAACTAGTAAGACCATTTAACTCATTCCCGAGCGTTATAATTGATACACCATTAGAAAAATTATTTACCCTTCTTTTGCTAAAAGTACAACTTTTTCCCTTGTCAATGCCATTTGAGAGAAATATGCAAGTACAAACCAAACAATCAAGCTGTGCTTGTAATCTGTTGATGAATAATGCTGATACGCTTATTTCAGTTTTCTCTCCCTCTCTTCTTCTTGACTGTGTGGGGAGGCTGTTTTTTTCTGAATGTGGCGATTCCTGATATACATATTTCACCTTTTCGTCAGCCTGTGGTAAATAAACACATATTTTCAAAAAGACGCCACATGAACAAATTTAAAGAGAATACAGTGCCTAAGATCATAAAACTAAATCTGGAGATAAGTCTCAAATCTCAAGCATCTGATTGGCTGAAATGGCGACCATTAATATATTCTGTAAATGTTATGAAATAGATGGAAAGAAAACTTTGAAAGCTAACAAACACGACCATAATAAAAATACTGCAGGATCGGTTTGATTGAGCAGTCATTGCCTAGCCCCGGGTTGAGCGCAACTCAATATTTACACCAATAAAAGTACAATTTTGATTGTCCAAAACGATGGTGTGCACATGCCGGCGGACATGGAACCTTCAATTGGTATTTTCAGGTAGATACCATTCCATGTTCAGCGGTGTGTGGTAATAAATTGGGTTTGCCCTAATCGAGAAAACAATGAGCGTTTTCAGAGTTGTTGTCCTTTACACAGTATAAAGCACAATGACAACTTTATCATTCCAAACGGTTATTGATAAAAATGAAATTCTGGTGTTGCGCGGTTAAATAATCAACCACACTAGTGTATTTCCTGTTTCTTAGAATAAGAATAACAAATGAAGTGTCCATCTTCAAGTCTACCATCTGCTATGAAAGTGAAATATGCGTATCAGGAATGGCCACATCCAGCAGTCGCAGCCTCCCCACACAGCCAAACCGTAGAGAGGAAAAGAGAGCATGGTATTACAATGATCAATTTCAATATGGACGCCACAAACAATTAACGAAAGTGAGAACCCGAGGGGTTATACCTCCTAGGAACGGTCAGTGGCAAAACAATGGCAAAACAATTTGCCACTGGGGGTTTAAACCAGGTTCTGCACCAACCTCACACTTGCCACAACAGGTTCTCGTATCACAAAACAGGTACAAGTTGTCCTGGTGAAATAACTCCAACCCACCCATCGGCTCAACAATGTTGCATTCAAAAGCACACAAACATATAAAACATATGACTCAAGAATGACCCTGATAATCGAGAGTCGCTTATTCAGAGAACATTAACACATATATGTGTCACTATACTGCCTGATAATGTCAGGCTTAACAAAACTATCTTCAACAGATTTACATCTGTTTAAATAAATATTCACATCACTGTTAAGAAGTTCACTTTTAAAACTAGATTAAGAATACGCTTGAGAATTCTAAATTTTGTTAAATTTATACAAATATGTTATACACTTAAATGTCCTTAAATTAATTGCAAGTGATATGTCTCGTGTGGTTTTTCATTTTAACCCAGGCAAGATTGCTCGTCTGATGTTTTCTAATCGGCCAGATACCGTGTGTCTGGTTATTCCTTAAATGTTCCTCTTAATTCTGTAAATGACAATTCTCATCACATAGGAAGAGGCTCATTCAATATCTACGAGGCACGCCTGGTTTTGCTCTGTTGGATATTTCCGGTTTTAAGTAGGATTTGTTCAGTCATGCAATTTATTCATTATAACAATACGTAAGGATTTACATTCTACAGTTTGAATGTTACACTGTGTGTCATGCGAACGGTATTTAATAACTTATGATGATTATTGAATAGGACATAAATGTTAAATGCTGAAAAATAACAACCATATATCGTTATAGAACAGGGGGTGGAGGTGCCTTTTTCGTTAATAGCTTAGGTACCACAGACAAAAAACCCTGTATCTATAACTGTCCGCATGAATAAACGTAACTCGTATATAAACGTAACAGGGTAGTTAGACGTTATACCCCGGTCTGATATTATAAGCAGAAAAAATAACAAACACTTGAAAACATAAATATAGATAAAAGGTTGAAGAATCTCCAGTAATGAGTCAAAGATAATTGTGGCAACATAGGAGAAAAAGTAAAGGTATAAATGACCCATTGTTTAGTAAAAAATCTTAATTGACATTCGCGACCGTCCAGTGTGTCTTAAATCTTGCACATATGCTTGTCATGAGACATTATAATTTTTTAAGGAAACAGTGAGAGGTTTTAATGTTTTTAAATAATCTTAGCCGAAACGTACGCCTCTGAATGTATTATGTGTACATCAATTACTCATGCAACTTGCGTTAACGTCTTAAGAAATGAAAGGAACCATTTAGAAGACAAACTATGTTAATATACTGTACTTATGCAACGTCAAATTCAAGCGAGGCTGTCATGCCCGATCCAGTAATACCATTTATTGATTTCATTGAACAAAAGTGTAATGAAATCATGACGCATTGAGTTATTCGGGTAAGTAAGTTCAATTTAAAGACTGCAGTGGCAACATGCTGATGCTACAGAATAAGTAAACGCAAAATAGTGCCCAAGGTTATAAAGCTGAGATTGGAAACCAGTCTCAAATCTCAAGCATCTGATTGGATGCTTGAGATTTGAGACTGGTTTCCAATCTCAGCTTTATAACCTTCAGCCCAGTATTCATTCATATTTATAGGTTTCGAACACGTTCAAGTTGATGTGCCACTTGTAGCTTTAAAAGGACGTAATTTTACTGTAATTTGTCGATTAACAGGATTGTGTGTTTGCCTTATTAAGCTTTTGACTTTACTTGTTAATTGATTAGAAAACATAAAATCCGATTGTTCTTTTATTCTTTGAAAAGTTTTCCGTAAATCTATAATATCACAAAAGAACTAAAGAGCAGGCGCACGTTAGTCCTCATCTAAAAATAGTTATATGTATTGTTCTTATTAAATCATACAAAGCACCGTTCAATTAAGAAATTAAGTCTGCTTCTGCCTTTGAATGGTGTCCAGGAAACCAATACAGTGTGGTGTTAATTGATGTGTCCACGCACCATCAATGAAGTGCACGATTTGTTAAGGGATTTATTCATGGTAAGACTTAAAATATACAGCGTACAAAAGGCAAACTTGTCAAAAGCTCGGTTTGATTGAGCCTGCTAATAAGCAGTAATATAAAATCATATTGCTTACCATGTCACCTAGCTCCAGGTAGATCTCAACTCTGATTATTCACAAAATTTAATATAAATATCTTGCTCAACGGCCTCGACAATAACTGTTTGAATGTGACAAGAGTAGTTCGGGTTAGTTTAAAACACTTCAAAATTGTGATTACTTAAAATATCACAGTAGCTTGGTTTGTGCTGTGTGGCGGCTGTAAAAAGTCTCCCCGTACATTCCTTCAATCAAATCGAGCCTGCAATATTTTTTTAAAAATATTTTTCGTGTTCGGTGGCTTTCAAAGTTCCCTCTTCATCTATTTTAATATCACAGTAGCATGGTTTGAGCTATGTGGCGGCTGTAAAAAGTCTCCCCGTACATTTAATCAGTTCTGTTATCAGTTACGTCCTTTCAAGGTCGTTGAGCACGATACTTATGTACTATATAAATAGTACCTTTTTAAAATTTCTTTTGTTTTCACATTTCGGCCAATTTAAAGATTTAAAGATGTATGGTTTCAATATCCCTGACACTGTTGTTTGGGATATTGCTCAATCATCCAAAGGATATATATCCTGCTTTTTAAATTTTGCCTTTGACGTTGTCTTTGATGTGCAGGATTTATATTCTCAGAAACCCTGTCAAAATTCCATTCTGTTAATTCCGCCAATTGATTTCTCGTTTAGTACAAACCCATTCTTTTATCTGGGTACAATACGACGCTGAACACGGAATGGTATTAATCTTAAAATACCGCATTGAAGGTTCCGTGTTTACCGTCATATGCATTCCGTCGTTTGGGATGGATCAAAATTTTACTGTTTATTGGTGAAAATATTAAGTTGTGCTTATCACGGGGGTAGGGGGCGTGGGCAGTAATATGCATTTTCATTACTATCCATGAACAGGCTCAATCAAACCGAGCCCGCAATATTTTTATATTTGTCGTGTTCGGTGGCTTTCAAAGTTCCCTTTTCATCTATTCAAAAATTTAATTTGTTTTCCAAAGACTTTCTTGAAAAGCACTCGTGAAATACTTATTTCTGTATAGTTTTGCATTTCTGTCAGTCATGCCTTTAAAAGGGAAGCATTAAGACATATTATTCTATTTAGATTGACCGTACAACATTTAATATAAAAGCGTTGACGTCGAAGGTAAAAAACATCGTCACAGCCATGTCGCTTATGACATAATTATCATTCTGAAGAATAACCACATTTTGAAGAACTCAATATCAAAACCATCCAAAAAAAATTTTCCATTAAAAGCATTTGAAACCAATATCGAATAACTTTTGAGGTAATGTCGGAAAAAAACAAGATATCTTTTTTCTATTTTCTACTCAATTTCAAGGTTAAAAAATATGCTCATTCATCGCAAACAAACCGACTACATAAACAAATTACTTTGGCATCTGCCGAAATCATTTTTTTTCTGATTACAGTGGAGTAATTGAATGACACAAAAACTGTAATATCATTCTCAAGAACAGTAATTTATATAAACAGACCTGATCCAGAAACAAAAAAAACAACAACTGACAATTCTCGTTCAAAGCCATTTGACGTATGTGTGTGATAAAAGACACAACAACAATCATCTTACTTTTGTCATGTTGGATTGCGGTCTGTTGCTAATGTCGGATGGCATTTGTTTTGCGGGCAGGATGCTATATTCTGTTAATTGGGTTGAATATCACTGCCTTTGGCTATACTGGAATAAAGTACTCTCTATTCAATGAGATGACTTGTGCATCTACGTTAAATAAGAAATCTTAACAATTACAGTTTAGTTTAAAGGAAAAGATGCCTCTCAGTACCTTAGGTTCTATTCGATTTGTCCCTTGGGTTGAAAATCAACTTAAGCATGGGATTGGATGTCACCCAGTTCCTGGTGTTAAACAAAACGGTTAGCCTGGTGTTTGATGTTTCTATATAAATGTAATAAGGTTAGGAAACCTTTTTGTTCCTGCGGTTGGATCTTACTGTATTCATAGGGTGGAAGTCGCTATCCCAATCGGATTGGATGTAACTTTGTTCCTAAAGTTTTATGTCACTCTGTTCCTTGTTGCTGCGTTACTCTTAAGTTTTTATGTCATTATATACTGTTCCTGCCTGCGGTTAGATATGATTGTGGTCGAAGGGTCTAATCTAACACTGTTTCTGGGTATGAATATGCCACTCTTTTCCCGGCATTGATTGTTTCTTTTTTTCTTTGGATTGGAGGTTTCTTGAGTAGGATGTTCTCTGTTCCTCGGGCCTGATGTCTATTTTGTTTCATTAGTGGGATATCATTCTATATCTTGTGTTGATTTTACTCTGATTAATGGCTGCGATGACATTCTGCTGCTAGGTTTGGATGTAAATCAGTTCTTGTCATTAAATGTTGTTAATTAGAATCCATTATCCGAATGTTAGGCTAACTGGATTAACCGGATTAGTTATGGTTCACAAGTAAACTGAAAATTTGTTCAATCCATAATCCGTTGTATTAAGTGATTGTTTATAAGGACTTACAGTGCTTTACATTTTCGACATATATATCTGGTTTTGTCATTTTGATGGTTTTATCGCCATTAATCCTTCTCGTTCAAGACATTTCTGAAGGGTATAAAACTACCAATTACACCAAATGGAATCTTGTCGCATTTGACGCGTTCTTAGTCAAAGCACACTCTAGCAATGCCAAAAAGCATTATATAAATAATTATCTTAACATAGCTAGTTTCGCTTCACCAGTAAATGCTACGAACAACCTAGTGAATGACAAATTTATCAATTGACATATAGGAGTTTTGTTGTCGTTTAAACCAATTTAATTATAGCAAGTCGTGCTAGTTCATTCATATGTGTTAAGTGGGCGAAGAAAAGGATTTCAAGAAAAGTTACATAATAATGTTAACATACACTATTGCAGTCTTACATTTAAGGCTCTAACAAATCGAATAATAAAACCTAATATATAACAATACAAACTTCATAAAACCAGGTTTAAACTTCCAGTGGCAGTATGTATCGCCAATGATTTTTTGAAATTTTGTTTTGTTTATGTTGTCGCTTTGAAATCGATCAAGTTATAAAATAATGCTATTTTTCCTTTCTTTTATTTATCTAGGTGAGTAGGCCTTTTTTAATGATTTATTAATTTGGCTGCATGACTGTGGGACCTATCATATCGTCACTGCTCTGATATTCTCGGTCCAGTGACTCCTAAAGGTCGTTCAGTGAATACCGTATGAGTCATCACTTCTTCAACACTATACTCATGTTTCATATTTTTTGTTGTTTTTCTATTTGAGTTGTTTCACTACAACCCGTTTATTTTTCCATTGTTATCATACAAAATACATATTTATAAATACATGTTCAACAATATATGACTAAATTTGTCAAACAGTATTAAGGGTAGAACATCATATATATAAATAGGTGACAAAAACATGTTGCTAACTTCATTAACAATGGTTTTAATTTAAAACAAATAGAAAAAGGACAAAATAAAAAATCAAACCCGACAAAGGCCGAATGATAAATTTTAAAGAATTTAGAATAGATAGATGTTGATATATTGAACCATTTTCGTTCCTATATCCTGCTTATAATTCAAAGTTTAAAGGACCCCATTTCATATTATGACTTTGTAGTTTGTTTTTCTTACTTGCTATAAGGTTTTCTAATATTATTGTTTTGTTCACCAACTTTTTGTATGATTCAAAAGAAGGAGTAATATTTTTATATTTTGATTTAAATATAAACTGTTTTGCCAACAATATGCAAACGTTGATTAATAAATTGTTATTTATGTTTCCATGTACCCCAAAGCATATGGATAAATAAGTTATCCTGAAATCTGTAAAGTAACTTTGAATGAGGTTGTTAAAAGGTGTCCAAAAAGCTTTCACATGTTGACAGTCCCAAAACAAATGTTTAATTGTTTCTGTATGCATATTACAAAAATCACACAAACTTGAGGTGGCTAAGTTGCATTTTTTCTAAGAAGCATGTTTCATGTTTTACCACTGATTGTTAAAAGTCGGTAGCCCCTCAGACTCTCCAGTGCCCAAGATCACAAAACTAAATCTGGAGATCAGTCTCAAATCTCAAGCATCTGATTGGCTTAAATGGCGACAAGTCGCCATTTCAGCCAATCAGATCCTTGAGATTTGAGACTGATCTCAAAACTTAGTTTTATGATCTTGGGCCCTGTTCGTTAATTGTGTTTGATGACTTATTTAAATATTGATGATATTGTCTATAACATGTGCGTATGGCCTCTCCTTGCTAGGATTAAACTATTGTTGTTTTGATTTTGTTTCTTTCCGTCCGAAGATATTTAAAATGACCACTTTAGTTTGATCTTCATTAACCTATAGGAGATAATTAAAACAATTTTAAAACAAGAGATTGTTTGCCACAAAATTGTTCCATCATTTTTGTCCCTTTATCAACTTGATTTGAATGTTGCGATTTTGCAATTTGTTAACATTAAATTACAGTTTGCATTTATATATCGTATTTTTAAATGTAGTTAATCTCTTTAACCTTTGAAGGTCGTTGAGCACGATACCTATGTACTTTGACATTAATAGTACTTCTAAAATTACTTTGTTTTAATATTTCGGCCAGTTTTGAGATGGGTGGTTTCAATTTCCCAGCCAATACTGATTCAGATATTATTCAATCACCCCCAAGGATATACTTCCTGCTTTTTAAATTTTGCCTATGGCGTTGTCTGTGATATGCAGGATTTATATTCTAAGATCCCCTGTCACAACTCTATTCTGTTTAGTTCCGCCTATTGTTTTCTCGTTTAGGGCAAACTCATTCTTTTATCTGGGGACCTTACGCCGCTAAACATGGAATGGTATTAATCTAAAAATACCACATTGAAGGTTTCATGTTCACCGCCATATGCACACCATCTTTTGGGATGGACAAAATTGTACTGTTTATTGGTGTAAATATTGATAGTGCCTCTAGCTGGGAGCGAACCCGCTCAACCCGGGTCTAGGCGGCGTGGGCAGTAATTTGCATTTCCATGACTGTCCATGAACAGGCTCAATCAAACCGAGCCTGTAATATTTTCATATTTGTCATATTCGATGGCTTTCAAAGTTCCCTTTTCATCTATTTATTATTATGTGAAATTTAAAGCTTGAAAAATTCGTAACAAATGTGTAGATATTGTCATCTTTGACAATTCTTCTTATGCTGTAATTTGATGATTTGGGATAGCGAATTCCACCCTATGAATTTCAAAACTGAAAGGCTAATTACTACGAATGCTTATAAACTCTCCTTTTCTGTTGAAATGGACAAAACATTCTTACTGCATATTATTTTGAAAGTACAAAAGTTAGAATCAGTGTTAGAAAAGGTGAAATATGCATATCAGGAATCGCCACACTCACAAAACACGTCTTCCCTATGCAGCGAAAGTGAAGAGAGGAAAAGAGAGCATATTGTTATAAGTATGTCAATTCACATAAGACGCCACAAACAATAAACGAAATCAAATACCATTGAGTTTACCGCTTTGGAACGGTAAGTGGCAAAACAAATTGCCACTGGGAGTTTAAAACAGGTTCTAGTGTGCACCGACCTCACACTTTCCCCAACATGTTCTCATATCAACAAGCAAGTACACGTTGTATTGGTGAAATAACTCCAACCCACGCATCAGCTTAACAATGTTGCATGCAAACATAAGCAAACAAACATATAAAACATAAGAGGCTAATAGAATTGCAAAGCCGAATGGACTAGTACTCAATGATCTTACCGCGACCGAGCCCCTGGAGTCAAATTAGCAAGACAACGATTAAGCCTATACACCACAGATAAGCTTAAAGACTTGTTTTTGTACAACTACTACACATGTGTTTTGGTAATGCGAAAACGCCTTTGAAACCACTGGCAAAAGTTAAGAAATCGGTTGAGGTTTTCAACAAAGTTGAAACACAACGTTTACAAACATTCACTTTGTACATTAATGATTTGTCCAAACAATTCGTTCACTTTCATACAAACGTTTTAAAGACATGCTAAAGCTTTTTAAATGATATTGCCTATTTGGGGAGCGACCTCTTACCTGACGGCTACACCACCTAGCCAAGCAATTCCGATCAAGCTACCAACAGAACTAGCCGGGAAACCCGAAAAAAGTCGATCAGATAACCCTGGTAAACTTTATCATCCCTGCATGACATAGGTAACATATTATTTTACTGATAACAGTGTATTGTGAGATGTTTTACGGCCGCTATTCTACAAGTAGCGCTACTGTGAATTTCAAATGATAATTATTGTCTCTACTGGGGAGCGAACCAGATGATTCTTAAATATTGAATAGATCATATGAACCTTTCGAGATTTGAGGAAATCACTCAATATCAATCAATCTCTTCCCATGAACAGGCTCAATCGAACCGAGCTTGCAATAATTTGATATTTGTCGAGTTTAATATTTCTTTGCATTCATTCATTCTTTCTGGATATTTTTCCGTAGATTTAATAGATCAAATTTAAACAAAATAAATTGCAACCATATCTGCGAACTGTGCACTTATAGTAACTGGTCTGTGTTTATACTGCTAAAAAGACAAGCTTATTCTTTCTACTGAACATCACGTAAAAATCATGTTCTCAAAGGTTCCGGTAATTTTGTTGTACATGCTATATTTCCCCTTTTGCAACATGATACCTTTAATTGAAGTTTTAAGTGACGCCCAAATTATTAATAATAGGAATTACGTCAGTTCTATAAACGTAAACAATGCATATCAGGAATAGCCAAACATTGAGCACACAGCCTATCCATGTTCTCCCTTTGAAATTAAGAATTCCATGTACACAATTCAGACCTTTTATCCGTTTATTATTTCATATTTCCTTAATTTTGCGACTAAGCTCCCCCTCTCTTTCTCTCATTCTCACTTATTTTGCTTCATTACACTCGTCAGTCACTTTATATGTATTTATATCATTTATGCAATTGCTTCGCTTCAATTTAACTAAATTAAAGTACAACACATCTTTTCGCTCGATCTGAGCAGTTAAATGTATTTTTCCAAAAGCAAAATGGTGTCAGATAACAGGACAATTTAGGATGTCGACACTTGTATAAATACCAGATGAATGAGCTGTTTAAGAAAAATAACTCACTCGCTCTCTCTTTCTCTCTCTCTCTCTCTCTCTCTCTCTCTCTCTCTCTCTCTCTCTCTCTCTCTCTCTCTCTGTTTCATCGGTTATCTCAGAGAATACGTACATGTATATGCTTATTTCAAAAATTGGCAAAGATATGAAACAAGACACTGTGAAAGTACATCCAGTTTGGAAATGATTTAGAAAAGATGTCAAAGGCGACGCTTTGCTATTATTTTGGCTACAAATCAACATTTCTACAGCCAATATCTAGTGATGTTGATATTTTCTCTCAAACGTACCAGACTCATTGATCACAATATTCAGTGGTAACCCATTAATTCGCAGTGTTTATATGCTAATGGGTTAATATCATGGTGTTCTATTTAAAACTTTTAAAGCAGAGGTTTCATATATATGCGTGCCCTTTGAAAAAAAGTGAAAATGCATATCAGGAATAGTCACACTCAGAAAACACAGCCTCCCCACAAAGCGAAAAAGAAGAGAGATAAAAGACAGCATTTGTTTATAAAATATTAATTTCAAACAAGACACCATAAAAATAACGAAAAAGAGAACCTTTGGTGTTACCGCCTTGGAACGGTCAGTGGCAAAACAATTTAGACCAGGTTCTAGGATGCACCAACCTCACACAGATTTTATCATGGTTTTTGGTTCAATCTTGTTTTAGCAAGCTCAATGCGAAATGCAAAACCAATCTTTTGTTAAGAAATACGTTTTTAAGAGAAATTACTTTCTTTACAGACTGACTCTTTTATTTAATTTCGTTAACTACGTTGTTCCAATTGTTTTATGTAATAGATTGACATGTGCACGAAGAAAACAGAAGGCTGGGATCGGAATAGTCCAGATTGCAAATCATACTTCCATAACTTAGAGAATTGCTGATCGAAGTCGTTAATCATTGAATCTTAAGTACGTGTGAAGAGAGTTTGAATATTTTGGAAAAAAACCTCGATTATGGTTTAAGGGAAGGCTTGGTCTGTACTAAACGGAACATCGGATACTTTTGTATAAGTAAAATACAACATCTACCCACATACACAATTAAATTCAAGATCGTTATAGTGTGTGGGATTGTTGTGAGTTTTTTTATTTTGGGAAATAGATAAACATTAATATTTTTTATTATGAAGTAAAAAAAGCCGCCCCTGCGTACCGGATTTAATCACGGGAATTTAAACGGAATATGACATAACTAGCGGTGCTGACCTTTTTTGACCAATCTTGAGGTAAACTATGATATAATTTTGCACATAGCAAGAATTGACGAACAGCCATTTATAATGAATGTCGTTGCTACTATCGGATCATACTGAAACGAATAAAAAGAGTTTCAAAAAAGGTGAAATATGCTCACAGGAATTGTCACATTCAGAAAAAACAGCCTACCCACACAGTCAAAAAGAAAAAAGAGGTAGGGAGCATGGTTAATAAAGTGATCGGTTTCAAAAAAGACACCACAAACAGTTAACAAAAATAAGAAATCGAGGGGTTACCACCTTGGAACGGTCAGTGGCCAACCGCCACTGGGGGTTTAAACCAGGTTCTAGGTTGAACCAACCTCACACTTGCCAAACAGGTTCTCATTTCACGAAACAAGTACAAATTGTCTTGGTGAAATAACTCCGATCCACCCATCGGCTACACAATGCTGCATGCAAAAGATAAACACATTTCGACCAATTTATATTGTTTAACGTAATATTACTTAACGGTCGATATATGAAAAAATAAATGGAACTTATCAAGGTATGAACTCAAAGAGGGATGTCACGTTTAGACACTTCAATCGTTCATATTGTATTACCTTATTTCTATGGCGCACGAAAAGACTAAAACAGTGAAATATGCATATCAGGAATGGCCACATCCAGCAGACACAGCCTCCCCACACAGCCAAAAAGTAGAGAGGAAAAGAGAGCATGGTATTACAATAATCAGTTTCAAAATGGACTTCACAAACAATTAACGAAAGTGAGAACCCGAGAGGTTACCGCCTTGGAACGGTCAGTGGCAAAACAATTTGCCACTGGGGGTTTAAACCAGGTTCTATTGTGCACCAACCTCACAACCAACAGGTTCTCATATCACAAAACAAGTACAAGTTGTCTTGGTGAAATAACTCCAACCCACCCATCGGCTCAACAATGTTCCATGCAAAAGCACACAAACATAACATAATTGAAAATGTTTATAGCTCCGATTTAAATTATACAATTGAAGTTTAAACACTTTCAATGAAGCTTAGTTCACAAAATGTAAAGATTTAACAGTTTAAATAAAGGCTTAGCATAAAACATCAAATAAGGAAGGTGATCCACATGATATTATATAAAATTTGACGTATGTTGTTCAACTCAACTTCTATCGATGATCGTTTTGCTTACCACGAAGGCACAGTTTACAAAAGTGAAGTATGTATACCAGAAACTAGGTTCAAGCCTATATTTGCTACATGTTTTCGTATTCTCAAAAAAGTACAAATTTGTAACATTACTACTGAAAAGAATTTGCGTTAGGATTCAAACCGTTGTTGTTGCTCTGCTCTTCGTTGTGACCTGAATTTCCTTGATCGTCTCGGCGGGTTGTGCTGTACACGGATTTCTGCTGATCTCGGAACGCTCGTAGGTGACACAACTTGATCTCCAATTCCATGGTGTACTCGTCGGTTTGAAATGTCTCATCTGCAGTTCCATCTGCGTCGGTCTGCGATAGGATTTTATCATTAAATGTCTCTAGAACTTGCAGTTTCTCTTCGATGGTCTTCAGAATTGCGTTGAACTCCACCAAAGATTCGTTCTCCTTTGCGTGTTCAATTTTTTCCAAGTATCTCTCTATAAATCGTCGGTGTTCCTCTCTTTGTGTATGAAGTTTTTGCAGATTCATGGTTATTCTGGTCGTTGCGGCACCAATATCGGCGTGTTCGTAAATGGGAAACTCGTAAGAGAGAGAACAAGACGTTGTGAACGGTTCAGATTGTATTGTGCGACTCCTTCAACGTACAAAACAAGTATACACAACAACAATAACGTTAACGTCATGAACGTCACATACTTTTGCGTGGCGCGCAAGTTTACGTTACGTTATAGTATTCTCAACAACTACTAATTACACATCTATCCGACAATTTTGCAGGTAAAACACCCTAAAACATATAAACATAAGACGTAAATAGCGAATTAGTAGGTACTTATTGACTATACTATGATCAGAGCATCTGGAGATGAATCAGAAAGATCACGATGGAAAGGTCAAAGTAGATGGCTGATTTCCCTGGAAATCTTTCGATCAGTTTTATCATGTTCATTCTGATCTAATTTCCAGGTGACTGAATGATGTTCGCGAATTCGTAAAAGAATTTTATTATTTTTAAACACAGAATTACAGTTTTAGAGCTATCAAATCCAAGCAAATCTAATTTAAACAAAACAAAATGAATTAAAATGTATCTAGGTTCCTTTTTGTACCAACCTGACCTATAAAACAAAAACAAAAACTAAAAGTGAAACAAGCATATGATGAATAGCTATATCAGAAAACTCACCCTCCCCACAAAGCATAAAGAGCAGGTAGGGTAAGAAAGAATGAATTTATAATTTTATCAACATCAAGTAAGTCATCATAAAAAAACAAAAAAGCAAAATTAAAGGTGTAACCGCCCTGAACCGGCAGGCGCAAAAAACTGGACGCTTGAAATCAGGTTCTGAGGGTGCAACAACCTCATAAGAGGTTCTTACTTGCTATCTTAATAAAAGCGGTGAATCATTTTGTTTGTATGCAACATCAGCTTATTTTGATACACTTTGTTGATTTGAACTGCTTTAGATTTGAAAATAATGTGTTTAGATTGGCATTTTATCTTTTTATTATGAGAAGTTTCAAACCAAATCGTCTGACTAAATCAATTTCCTTAAGGTTTTCCATTTTTAATTCATTTTTGAAATTTAAGCCAGTTTTTGCCGTAAAATAAACCTTAAATAAAATTCGTAACTTGTTTCGATTCTCAGCGATTTAAATGACATTAGTAATCCAATCAACTATATTCCCCTTTTGACCAACATCCTTGCTTGTGTAAATAAACTGTCTGAGTCAGTCAATTTCCATATTATTACTTACTTGTAGGCTGACAATAACCATATAACAGAACATATTATGCGCCAAAACATAATGGAAAAGTAATATATGCATATCAGGAATAAAATAAATAATAAAAACACCGCTTTTATTAATAAATAAATAAAGCAATAAAGTTGATAAATTTTATTATCATTATTATCAGCTCAACGTTGCATTGAAGACATATTTCGAAAAGAAAATCTGAAATATTTATATCAGGAATTACCACAATCTCCCCCCAAAAAGATAAATATATAAGAGTTAAGAGAGCATGAGAGAAAATGATCCATTTAAGAAAAGACACCACAAACAATTAACGAATAAGACAATCGACTTGCCATTGGTGTTTACATTAGATTGTAACTCGACAACGTTGCATTTAAAAGCTCAAAATATATATAACATAATAAAGCGAGCAGCATTCTCAAGCAAATAGGTGGTTACTTAAGGACTTGTCTGAGATGCCCAGAGCCATTGGAGTCAAATCAGCAAAAAAAAACACGATAAGTGCATTCGATTTTTGATTTCAACACGTCCCTGTTCCCAAGATCATAAAACTAAATTTGGAGATCAGTCTCAAATCTCAAACATCTGATTGGCTGAAATGGCGACCAGTCGCCATTGTAACGTAGTGGTTAATTCTTACAAAGGTCATAGGGCACAAACACTTTTTAAGTTCCGAAATAACTTTATATATCTTAAGCTTTTAACAGTTTATTTAATGTTTAAACCGACTTTCTAAAACATAAACAGTTCTTTCTCATAAGTATAAATATTCCTAATACATTTCTTAGTGATATTAATTTCTCTTATTTAAAGTTTAGCAATTTAGCCACGAGACTAACATACAGTCCTCCTAAAAGGCATTATGTGGCTCATTCTGGCCATACGACCGTTCTCTCTCCAAATATACAGAACAATATCTCTGGCTTTTATGCAATACCCTAGACTGTTCATGCAGACTTGTTACTGTTCGAGATGACAGATTGACATCAAGAACATCTATAAACTACATTAACAGTTATATAACGTCTTGCTTAATCATAACAAGATCGAGTCCAATGTAATTAATAGATACAGGTGAAGACATGAAATGACCTGTGGCTAAAATACCTACACGATTTTTGTTGTTATCCAGAAAAGGATATTAGTCTTAACAATGCCATAAATAAATATTTTAAAATGTAAATGTTTAACACCTAATATGTTTGTAAATTATTATCATAATTTTCCTATTACATTACACCATTTCAGCCAATCAGATCCTTGAGATTTGAGACTGATTTCAAATCTTTGTTTTATAATCTTGGGCCCTAGTCGTGTTGTATAACCATGGCAAACATGTCTGGATTTTCTAAACATGCAGAAATAACTTAAAGTAACGCTGACAAAATGATGCCAACCCCCTGCACAAACAATCAAGCACATTAAAAATATACAAAAATGTATATATTTTAGCTAGACAAACTGACAATTAAAACTTTGCTACTTAAATAAACAATACTGTTTTGCCCCAGTCAAATTTCTTACATAATCTTATCTCAATTTCTAATAAAATTGAAACTTTTATTGAATTTCCGTTGTTTCCTTTGGTATTCTTAAATCAACGAGTATTTTGATGAAACTCAGCCTTTTTATACAAATGAAAAAAAACGTAAAACCAATAAGAATAACAACAATAACAAAAACACACAAACGAAAATGTTCTGCATCGTTTGAAACAATCTAAATAAATATGAAAAAGCATTGGATGTGGGTTTTTAAGAGCGTTATTGACATACAAACTGAGAAATCATATCTCAAACATTTAAGAAATAAGATGAACAAAATCATTTGTAAAGAAACTTGGTGCATGCCATGCTTTCAAATTCATAGTAAAGATATCTTGAGAAAAACGTAAAATAAAATGACGTAATGTGTTCAAGTCAGGTAATCTAGTGACCTCAAATATCAAGGAAGATATCTTATTATTATTACAATTGCGTTTAATCAAATATAAGTAACGTGATAAAAAACAAAAATAATTCCGGATTTTATTTATTTCGATAAAAATAAGACTGTTTTATAAATTAAAAAAAAACTGCCACGTAAAAAAAGTCTCTATGGCTTCAAACTGAATACTGTGTAAATGATCTTGCCTTAGGGCTTAAAGTTAAACTTGTATATAAACATACACAATCGTATTACTGCGAATGAAACGCAAGAAACTGCATCTTCGAGTGGTACAAAATAAAACGAATTGTATAACGTTAACAGAAACGATTGGTGAAACGATTAATTCTAAATATAAAGCAAATTTTAGATGTAATGAGCATTCCTTTATTTCAATCAATGGGAAACCCTTAATGCCAAGAGGTTTACAACAAAGGTTATTCTCCAGCAAAATGCTGTCAGAGACACAATAAATCTTTTAAGAACCAAAGAAAAATGGGAAGAAACATTTTATATATCACGTTATGTTCTTAATTGAGAAGCAATTTGGTAAAGTATATTTGATCGTTTGAGTCTATATACGCAAAATATTTCCAGTGGAATTATTTAAAGACAAGTTATGTTCATGGAAATGAGAGACTGATATTTTATTCAAGGTTCGAACATTATCTTAAAGGTTAAAAGTCATAATTGTGTCGCTTGTCTATATTCGTTTTGTATTCGTATACCGACATTTATTCATTATCAAATTACAAATTCTGAAAAAGAATTCTACCACGCTAGTTTTAAACAAGAAATACAAAAATAATTGATTGATGTATAAACAAGAGCCAGTCGGAAACGACAGCACGCTCGACTATTCGAAGTCAGACATATTTAAGCACATTTAAAACTGGGCTTCATTTAAACTGGGGAGTGATTCAGGAGTTTATGACACCCAACACACACACATGAACAAAAGTTTCTTAATCCAAGTTAGGAAATCAATAAATTACACTTAATTTATTATTGTAGTTTTTTAGAGGGTTTACACAACCCAGTCCATACACCCCTGCCCACCTATAGTGTGGTGTAGTATAGTAAGGTATGGTATTGTTGTTGGTGGTGTTGTTGACGGTGTTGTTGGTGGTGTTGTTGTTGTTATTAGGGTTTTTGTTGGTTGTGTTGTTGGTGTTGTATTTGTTGTTGGTGGTGGTGTTGTTGTCAGTGTTGTTGCTGTTGGTGGTGGTTGTTGATGCTATTGTTGGTGTTGATGTTGTTGTTGGTGGTGTTGTTGACGGTGTTGTTGGTGGTGTAGTTGTTGTTATTTGTGTTATTGTTGGTGTTGTTGGTGTTATTGTTGGTGGTGGTGTTGGTGGTATGTGGTGGGGGGTGGTGGTAGTGTGGTATGGTGTGGTGGGTGATGGTGGGTGGTGGTGGGTGGGAGGTGGGTGGGAGGTGGGTGTGGGGTGGGTGGGTGTGGGGTGGGTGTGGGGTGGTGGTGGGTGGGTGGGTGGGGTGGGTTGGTGTGGGGTGGGTGGTGGTGGTGGGGGTGGTGGTGGGTGGTGGTGGGTGGGTGGGTGTGGGGTGGGTGTGGTGTGGTGTGGTGTAGTGTGGTGTGGTGTGGTGTGGTATAGTATAGTATAGTATAGTATAGTATAGTATAGTATAGTATAGTATAGTATAGTATAGTATAGTATAGTATAGTATAGTATAGTATAGTATAGTATAGTATAGTATAGTATAGTATAGTATAGTATAGTATAGTATAGTATAGTATAGTATAGTATAGCATAGTATAGTATAGTATAGTATAGCCACTCAACACTTTCAACCAAAGTATGTTAAGTACATCTGTTTTAAACCTTTTCTATTGCATTACCTATGAAAAACACTAACATTGAAACTTTAACCATAATTTCTAAGTCTTAATTCTAATTTCTAAGCAAAAAAGGGCAAAAATTAAATAAAAAAAGCAAGGATGAGTTATGGGCCTTTGAAAATCAACCCGATGTATGATAAAATAAAGGTATACAAAGTTTTAAAGTTGTCGTTTTAATAGAATGAAAGATATGAGGTTTCACCACCTTGCACGCAAACTTTAACCTTAATTTCTAAGTCTAAAAAGGGCAATAATTTGATATAAATCAAAGAAGGAGTTATGGTTCTTGGCATACATAGTCAGGGTCGTGATAGTGAACACGTTTCAAAGCTATAGTACAAGAAGTATGAAAGTAACTAGCTTGCACGCAAACTTTAACCTAAAATTCTAAGTTGAAAAAGGGCCATAATTTAAATTAAAGAAAGAGTTATGGTTCTTGGCATACGTAGTCAGGGTCATGATGGTAAACAAGTGTTGAAAGTTTCAAAGCTATAGTACAAGAAGTATGAAAGTAACTAGCTTGCATGCAAACTTTAACCTGAAATTCTAAGTTGAAAAAGGGCCATAATTTGAACAAAATGGAAGTTAGAGTTATGCTTCTTGGCATACCCACTCGGGATATGATAATGAACAAGTGCTGAAAGTTTCAAAGCTGTAGTATAAGTAGTATGGAAGTTATGGGTTTGTACACTAGCTTGCACGCAAACTTTAACCTGAAATTCTAAGTCGAAAAAGGGCTATAATTTTAAAAAAATGAAAGTTAGAGTTTTGGTTCTTGGCATACACACTTGGGAGATGATGATGAACAAGTGTGCCAAGTTTCAAAGTTGTAGTATAAGTAGTATTGAAGTTATGTGTTTGTACAGTAGCTTGCACGCAAACTTTAACCTGAAATTCTAAGTCGATAAAGGGCCATAATTTGATGAAAATGAAAGTTAGAGTTATGGTTCTTGGCATACAATTTGGGGAGATGATGATGAACAAGTGTGCCAAGTTTCAAAGCTGTAGTATAAGAAGTATTGAAGTTATGTGTTTCTACAGTAGCTTGCACGCAAACTTTAACCTGAAATTCTAAGTCAAAAAAGGGCCATAATTTGATCAAAATGAAAGTTAGAGTTATGGTTCTTGGCATACACACTCGGGACATGATGATGAATAAGTGTGCCAAGTTTCAAAGCTGTAGTATAAGTTGTATTGAAGTTATGTGTCTGTACATTAGCTTGCACGCAAACTTTAACCTGAAATTCTAAGTCGAAAAAGGGCCATAATGTGATCAAAATGAAAGTTAGAGTTATGATTCTTGGCATACATACTCGGGACATGATGATGAACAAGTGTGCCAAGTTTTAAAGCTGTAGCTATAGTAGTTTTTAAGATATCGGTAGGTTGCACGCAAACTTTAACCAAAGCGGGACGCCGACGGCAACGCCGACGCCGACGCCCAAGTGAGTACAATAGCTCGACAAATTCTTCGAATAGTCGAGCTAAAAATAAGCAAATGAGGGAGGGAGGCAGGGATGAAGGGTTGGTGGGTGAGGTAGCGGGCTGGCGTACGAGCGAGCGAACGTTATCGTGCTCCAATATTTAAAAATATGTGTACACATGCTTGATTTTAAGAGGGTTTTTTCTTTATTTCGTTTATACGAGTTCGTTCAATTGCTCTGGTACCTTAACGTCGGTGAATACATTGATTATCTCAAATACTCTGGTTATCATTACAAATTGCTTTCGACTGTATTTAACTTACCGTACAGTTAATTAATCTTTAAAATTTACATTTAAGGATACATTAGAATTATTCTTTAGGGTGGTCTTAATAAATTACATTTCCATTACCGTCAGTTTATACTATTTGAAAGGTAAGTGAATTAAATTAATTTTATTGATAGAGTTTCATCGATTCAGAACTATTACCATTAGGGTTACACGATCGAGTAAAACAAATCAGATTTAATTTACTACACCTTTAGAAGTTTGTTATAAAATCGTGTTAAAAGCAGTCTAAGGACAAGAGTTCTCGAACAGTTTCCACTCTGTGCTAACTGCTTGACGGTTCCTTAACTAACTTCTTATTATCATATGTCTTTGCTTTTGCATACAGTTTTGTCAAAAATATGTATACATTGTTGTACACTTATCATTGGTATTGGTATTTTCCAACAACATTGACCTGGCACTCTTGAATTTGACCCTTTAGTCGGTATATTTCGTAAACTTTACGATCTAAATTTAAATAGATATGTTATGTATAACCAATTTTAATAAGCTACAAAATGTAAGAAGCCCGCTTAGCGCAGTCGGTAAAAGTGTTTAAATTCGAGAATAAAGACGCAAACTCGTGGGTTCGAATTAATGTTTTAGCCACTATTGTTTGTTTTATTTAAATTTTCAAATTTCCATTCTTTTAAAACTCGTATAGACTGTTATTTTTCTGTGTAAACTACCGGTGTAGTGTTAAGTATTTTATAACTGAATATTTTGCGTGTATGGGCTAAAGTAGAATGCATTTATAGCCTATACGGTTTCATAATGTCACAAATAAAATTGTAGAAAAACACTATTCAAAGGGTATTCTAAAACCAGATGTTCGAGTAGTAAAACGATTTCAAATGATTTTTTACAAGTAAAAGAAAAAAATGTGTATTTTTATAAAATAATGTTTGTAAGTATTCGAACCAGAGACCATCAGATCCGTAGTCCGGCATTTATACCAATACACCACAACTCACTGACGTTCGGAGTGAACAATTATATCAATTTGTTCTCTGGTTACATGTATGTACCAGTGTTTTTCCTATGACCTTTACGAAATTAAATGAGGTGCCAGGTCAATATTGTTGGACAATATTTCGGATATACAGGACTAAGTAAGAAAATGCTAAAATAAAGAATGGTATATTATAAAAAAAACTTCATCATATCATATGGAGAAACAAAAGCGTCTAATGTTCCAATGCTACTATAAGTATGAACAGTTTATCATAATTAAGACAAATACTAAGATCTGTTTCTTAACAATAAATTTCTCTTAGCACAATATACTGTCACTACAATAAACATCTATTTGGCAGATCTATCGGTCTCCAAGGAAGGTATTGATTATGCTCGGTCGTAAATCACTATTTTTCTTCAGAAAAAACATCATAACAAGGTTTTCAGTTTTATTTAAATAGTCTATTTTTAATTGACGAGGGTTGATGAATAAAAATTATTTATTAAATGTTTTATGTTTTCTGTAAATATTATTGACAATTAACCCATAGTTATGCAATTCGCTTAACACGTTGATTGCATGACGATGTAAGCAGGTTTATTTTATTCCAACCATCGGGTCTTTGACATTTTAACTCTCGGCGCTCTCGTCTCAGTAATAAATAACTGCCAATTTCGCCTGACAAGGCATTATGTTTCTTACGTTCTTTTGAATAAAACATTGTCAGGAAGCGGGTTGGTTGGAGTTCCTTCATAATATTTTTTACTTGTATACTTTTGTTCATATTGAGATGGTGGGGTGGCATATGTGAAGTTTTTGCTCATCATCTTTGAAATCGTTGTTTCGTTTGTGTACATGTTTGAGTCAATAAAATAGCATTATATGTTTCAGGATTACCAAGACGAGGAAATTCCTTACCCATGTATGTCATCATTATCTCGTAAAACATCCATGCTGGCTAGAAAGAATGTGACTTTAAAACTGATAAACGATGCTTTTTAAGTATTATTTGTAGTGTGTAATTGAATGGCGAGCTATACAGATGTGGCACTATCAGACGTTCTTTCTTAATATTATGGGATTGTTTCTTATATTTAAATAGAAATCCCTGGCGTAAACGACAAAAGGAGGAATGGGTAATCCTGGGTTATACTTTTAATTAAACTTTTTTTAAAGCTATATACTACATTAGCTATCTGTTTTCCTGTAAAACAACATATATAATAAACATCCTTGTATTCCAAGTAATTGTAAGCATTTAATCCTTAAAATAAACGAAACATTTATTTTATTCCTGATATAAAAGTCGAAATACTGTTTGATATTTTCCTCAAACGAACCAGACCCTTTTATAAAAATATTCAGTGGTAACTGATTAATTCGCAGTGTTTAGATGCAAATGAGTTAATGTCATGGTTTTCCATTAGAACTTTTAAAGCAAACGGTAAATATATCTACGTGACATATGAAATATTTTATCATGGTTTTGCATTCAATCTTGCTTTAGCAAGCTAAATGCAAAATGCAAAATCAATCTCTGTTCATTTCAGGCTAAATAAGCTTCCTTGTCCTTCAAATTTTTAAACCTTTTGTTAAGAAATACTTTTTAAAGAAAAATTACTTCCTTTACAGACTCTTTCATTAAATTTTGTAACTTCTTTGCTCCATTTGTTTTATGTCATTGATTGACATATGCACGAAGAAAACAGTAGGCTAGGATCGGGATAGTCCAGATTACAAATCATGCTTCCATAACTTAGAGAATTGCAGATCATAGTCGTTAATCATTGAATTTCAAGTACGTGTGAAGAGAGTTTAGATATTTTAGAAAACACCTTAATTATGGTTTAAGGGAAGGCTTGGTCTGGACTAAACGGAACACGGGATACTTTTATATATTAAGTAAAATACAACATGTACTCACATTCACAATTTAATTCAAGATCGTGATTATGTGTGGTACTGTTGTGGGAATTTTGTTTCATTTTGGGAAAGAGTTAAACATGCATTTTGTTTTATTTTGAAAAAATCACGGGAGTTAAATGTACGTTAAACGGAATTTGACATAAGTTGCGGTGCTGAACGTTTTTTTCCACTCTAGGTTAGCTATCATGTAGTTTGCATATAGCAAGTAGAAAGCAAGTATTGACGAACAACCATTGATAATGAATGTCGTTGCTGGGATGGCTGAATTGAAAAAAAAAGGATTAAGTTTGAAAAATTGAAAATGTCTATAGCCCCGATTTAAACTAAACAGTTAAAATTTAAAATTTAAAGTTTACACTTTCAACGCAGCGTTGCTTACAAATTGTAAAGATTAAACAATTTTAATAAAGCATAAAACATCATATAAGGAAGGTTATCAACATGATATAATATAACATTTGACGTATGTTGTTTAACTCATCCTCTGTCGGTGATCATTTTGCTTACCATGACGGCGTATTTTACAAAAGTGAAGTATGAATACCAGAAAAATTATGTGTTTAGTTTGACAGTTAATTAGTTGAGAAGTTTCAAATAAAAAAAAACAAATCTTCCGGCTAAATCAAAATACAAAATACATCAACTATATTCCCTTTTGACCAACATCCTTGGTTGTGTAAATAAACTGTCTGAGTCCGTCAATTTCCATATTATTACTTACTTGTATGCTGACAATAACCATATATAACAGAACATATTATGCGCCAAAACATAATGGAAAACCTTAACAAGTCGTTTTTAACGTTGATTTACTATCAATATTATCAACGTTGCCTTGCAGACATATTTCTAACAGAAAATATGAAATATGCATATCAAAAATAGTCACATCCAATAGACACGGGCCAAAGATCATAAAACAAAATCTGGAGATCAGTCTCAAATCTCAAGCATCTGATTGGCTGAAATGGCGACCAGTCGCCATTTCAGCCAATCAGATGCTTGAGATTTGAGACTGATCTCAACAAAGAGCATCGGTTATAAAATGATCAATTTAGAAAAGACACCACACACATTTTAAGAATAAAATAACCCACGGGGAACGATAAATGGCAAACCACTTTGCCACATAAGGAATTAAATCAAGTTCTAGTATGCACCAACCTCACACTGCCCCAAAAAGGTTCTCCTATTACAAACAAACAAGTACACGTTTTCCTATTTAATAAGTTCCAACCTACCCATCAAATTGGAAACGATGAACTAAAAAGCATACAAACATATAGAGCTTCTATAGACTGAGTTCTTAAAACATTGCAAAATTCAAAACAAAAGGCTTCGAAAAGGATATTCTACAAATAAAATTTAATCATAAAAAAGCATTTTCGGGGATTTTTATACAGAAAACAAAAATAAAAGTTATTCACATGCAAACTTAGAAATCAAAACTTTCAAGAAATAAGTTTGACAAAATCATTTGTAAAGATACTTGCACGCCATGCTTACAAAGCCATAGTGAAGACATCCTGAGAGCAAACGTTAAATGAAACGTTATTTTACAAGTCTGGAAATCAAGAGACATCACACATCAAGGAAAAAGTAGTATCATTATCGAATTTCCGTTAATTCAAATATAAGTAACAAGTTAAAATCAAGAGGGATTCCGGTTTTTTTTATCAGATAAACAATAAGCTTGATTTTATTGAAAAGAAAAAAAACATACGTCCGCTTGAAAATAGTCACGATGGCTTCGAACTGAATACCGCAAAATGATCTAAGCGTTTGAGGCTAAAAGTAATATATATTTATACACACTCTAATTACTGCGAAAGAAACTGGATCTCCGGGTTGACCAAAATAAAACGATTTGTATAACATTAAGGTGAAACGATTGATTCTAAATATAAAGCTATTTTAAAATTACATCAACTTTCCATGATTTAATACAATCGGAAACCCCTAATGACAAGATATTTACAACAAAGGTTATTCTCCAGCAATGACATTTACTTATTTATCAAATTAAAAATTCTGAATAACAATTCTGCCACGCCAGTTAAAACTTCTAAGATAATTGATTGATTGATGAAATAAATAAAGTGAGTGAGTGAATGAGTAGTGAGTGAGTGAGTGAATGAGTTGTGAGTGAGTGAGTGAGTGAGTGAGTGAGTGAGTGAGTGAGTGAGTGTGGGAAGAGCGGGCTGGCGGGCGGGCGAACGAGCCTTTCCGTGTTCTACTATAAAAAATAATATGTATACAGGTGTATCTTGATTTTTTTCGAATTTCATGTCCTTAGATTGATTTAATGAGTTCTATAAATTGCCTCTTTATGTCGATGAACAGATTGGGCGTTCGCAAATCATCTGGCTATCATAACGAACGTTCATAGCTTTCGACTAGTTTTAACGTACAGTTGATTAATCGCCCTCTTTTTAAATAAATGTTTGAGTATACACCAGACTTAACCTTTAGGGTGGTCAAGATTGATTGCATTTCCATCATTGTCATTTTAAACTATTTGACAGGTTAGTGAGTAAATATAATTTTATTGGTCGAGTTTCATCGATTGTGTTTGCACGATCGAATTTCATCAATCGCACAACTACAAAAACAAATAAAACCAAATAATAATAATAATAATAATAATAATAATAATAATAATAATAATAATAATAATAATAACAATAAGTGTCTTCTTGACCATGATACAACGGAACGTTTAGTTAAAATCTGCCTTTTGTAGATTTGTACTATGAAAACGACTGCAAATAACCATGAAATGCATTATAATAAAACTGACATTTAACAGCTGTTGTACAAATCTTAAAAAAGTCAGTCTGACAAAAAAACGATAAAAACGATGGATAGAAAGCTTAATGCGTATTCAAACGCAAATGGCTGAATTTGATGCACTGAGACGTGAAAGAGGATTATATTTAGACAGAAAAATGTCATACATAAAAAGATGAAAAGGGAACTTTGAAAGCCATCGAACACGACAAATATGAAAAAATTGCAGGCTCGGTTTCATTGAGTTTGTTCAGTAACAGAAATGCATATTACTGCCCACGCCGCCTAGCACGGGTGAGCGAAACTCAATATTTACACCTAGAAACAGTACAATTTTGACCATCCCGAACGATGGTGTGCATATGGAACATGAACATGGAACCTTCAATGCGGTATTTTCAGATTAATACCATTCCATGTTCAGCTGCGTATGGTCCCAAGATAAAAGAATGAGTTTGAATATAATTTTGACAGGGATCTTAGAATATAAATCCTGCATATCACAGACAACTCCAAAAGCAAAATTTAAAAAGCAGGAAGTATATTCTTGAGGGTGACAGAACAATATCCGAATAAATATTGGATGGGAAATTGAAACCACCCATCTCAAAAATGGCCGAAATATTAAAACAGAGGTAATTTTGGAATTAGTATTAACAAAGTACACAAGTATCGTGCTCAAGGACCTCCAAAGGACGTAATTGATAACAGCACTGATTGATGGTGTGTTTCGAACATATTGAAGTCAATGTGACCTTTCATAAAAAGCTTCAAACACAGCTAACAAATGGAAAAGAAAAGAACATCAAATTATAAATATGTAATTTCCAACGCACATGGTTACACAAAACAGGTTTAATTGTATATTAATCCAATCACATTTATTTTGCTGCACTTTTCAAAAGTTTGTTGAATGAATTTTAATAAAACGTTTTAAAGTAGTCTAAGAATTGCTGACAAGAGTTTTCGAACTATTTTCACCTTGTTTGACTGCTTGAAGATTCCTAAAGTTTTTCCTCATTAAAATATGCATTTTCTTTTGCATACAGTATTGTCAAAAATGTTTATACATTGGTGTACACTCATTGTTTCTATCAAGATTTTTTGAAAGGTGTAAGACAGTGTATTCTTGTGATTGAAAATATATTTTGCCAATGACCTGTATTAGGCGATTACCCGCGTTGATTGATTGTGGTGTCTAGCATTTAAATTTGACTGTGCCTTCTTTCTTCTTTTTTCTTTATTGGATCTGTGACTTAGTTTTCTGAATGTAGCGTTACAGGGTATGTTTATTTCACTTTTAAACTTATTCCTAACTAATTTTGTTTCACTGCACACTCATGAAAAAAGCTATACTTTAATTTCAATTTGTATGATCATTAATTCCAATTTTTATGATTAAAAACAATATAGGACTAAATATGAAAATATGCTAAACTATAGAATGCTATAATAAAACAGACTTCATAATATCATAGGTATAATGAAATGCGTTGAATGTTCCAAGATTACTCTAAGTATGAACAATTAATCATGATTAAGACAAATAAACTAAGCTCTCTTTCTTAACAATAAACTTCTTTTTCACAAAATAATGTCACTACAATTAACAATGGCATATCTATGCGGGCTCCTAGGAAGGAATTGATTATGCTCGGCCGTAAATCACTTTCTATCTTCAGATAAAACACCATAAATAGGAGGTTCAGTTTCATTTAAATAGCCTATTTTTACTTGACGTGGGTTGATCAATTTGAATTATTTATTAAATGTTATACATGTCTATGAACATGCTTAGCAATTAATCATATGCAGTTGATCGCTTTGCTAAACACGTTGATTGCATGACGATGTAAGGAGTTTTATTTTATTCCAGCCATCGGGTATTTGATATTCTAACTCTTGATGCTCTCATCTCATAACGAATAACTGCCAATTTCGCCTGACAATGCATTTTTCTTCTTACGTCCTTTTGAATAAAACGTTGTAAGGAATTGGGTTGGTTGGAGTTCCTTTATAATGTTATGTACATATTGTTCATATGAGAACATGTAGATTAGGGGGAGGGGTGCAAGCTTTTTGTTCATCATTGATGATTCGTCGTTGACCGGTATAAACCGGTCACCCTCGGGTTCAGAGCTTAAAACGTTGATTTTGTTGTTTCTGTGAAACAGATCTAATTATAAACGTATTCTCACTTTTCCTCTCCATTTATGACTCGGTCATGAATCTTTGTTGTTCTTGTGAAACTGATCTAATTATATAGAGGATATTTGTTTTTACCAGTGTAAGACAGAAATATATTTCACCGAGTGAGCTCCGGAATTATGAAAATACATAATTCTGGAGTTCATGAGTGAAATATATTTCTATCTTTCACTGGTAAAAACAAATTTTCTTTTTATTTTATGCTATAAGTTAACAATATACGTGAATTCGACTGAAAAACTGCATAAAAAAGGCGCCAAAAACGTTTATTTATGACGTGGCGTCATAACGTCGTATGTATGCATAATTTTGAGCCCGTTTTCTTAACGTTCTCATTAGGAATGTTATGTACGTTTGGGAACCAGCGCGAAAAAACGGTGAAAAAAAAGATATTCCACTGTTTGAAAACAGTGAAATACCATTTCTATTTCACCGGGAAAATTCTATAATTCACTGGAAAGCATAAAAAAAAACGTATTCTCACTTTAAGGAAGGCTTCCCCTAATGAGCTTCGGTCGATATCGCTACGGTTCGGTCGCGGCCGTAGATATCGTTATTGCCCGGTGAAAAAATGTAATTTTACCAAATAACACAAAATAAATTGTAAATGTTTAGGTTAAAAGTTAAAATGGTTCAAAATATGTTATAGAGGACAAACATTTCGACATATATCATGTTTAGTAAGAAAATAATTTAAAAAATCCAAGTTCCGGTCACCTGACGCTTTGTTAATTCCCTGCTTGCAAACCGAAAGTACAAAACCTAATGCAGGTAGAACGTGATTTTTGAGTGAGATTCAATGCTCGTAAGCGTCAAACAATACAGAAACAACCCAGTAGAGCTTTATTGACAGAACACAACTACGCCAACGTGTATTTGTGCGACGAAGATCCCTGTAAAAATCCAGGTTTCAAATACGGACAGGTTTAAAACACGGCCCGGTCGTAAAATAAAATACGGCCAAAAAAGGAAAACACCGTTCTCCCTTTAACTTTTTGATTTCCTAAGATATCTTCAAAATTCTTTTGGCATCTTAAAGATAACATTCGTGGCTATAATAGAATTATTTATTTTGAAAATGTTTCAACTAGAAGATAAATTAATTTCGTCTTATAGATGGGCCGTCTCTTGACTAAAATTTAGTCGGAAACGGAAAACACGGTCCCACCCTTTAATTTCTTTATTTTAAAATATATCTTTAAAATTCTTTTTGCATATTACATAGGACTTTACAAGCTATGTGAGAAACATTTTATGTTGAAAATATCTTAATTAGAAATTAAATTAAGGGGTAGGACTGTGTTTTCCGTTTCACACAGTACTTTGAACTCTTATTAAATCTGCAATCTTTTGCTCTGTGTTATGGTGAACAGTACCCGTATTATTGCAGAAATCACTGCAGTGTTATAGTATATTTATCTATTAAGATAAACATCTTTTAGATGTCGCCATGTTTAGTAAAATGATAAAATTTCATTTTATATTATGTCTTTTTTGCTCTCTGGTCAGTATCTCAAAACAGTGGGTAGTCCTTTTCGAATCTTAATTTCTGAAGTTAACTACTGTAAAAATATTTCAAATTGTTATATGTTACTCAGTTATGATTATAGATGATATTTATGTAATGTTTATTGATGAAGCTATTTTAATTTTTTGAAAAAATAGGCTAAAGTGACTTCGGCTATTTTGGTTTTTCGAGAATTTAAAGGAATTCCTGTATACCGTCACTGAAGTTTTCACCAATATAATAGCTATTTTATTAAAATCACTCTTGATATGTACTTTTATAACAATAACAATTATATCTGCAGTGAATTAATGCTTTTTTGCATAGAAATTTGTCCAAAAACTTCAAAAAAATTAACTTTTTTGAAATAATATACTTTAGTTTTTTCCCGTACACAAAAAGAGAAGTCGGGGGATTAAAAAATGTGAAAATGCAAAAAGCACACTGTAAAAATTTGTTTAAATGTGTATTTAAATAAGATAATGCAAAAACATCACAAATATTGCAAGTTTTAGTTAGTATGAAAATTTTCCCATTAGGGGAAGACTTCCTTAGGAGAGAAAGATTCACTGTTAAACACACTCCAGTATTTGATAAACAAGAAAAACTCGTGGAAACAAAATACAAAATAACCGAAGGTAGGACACATCTCTATACTCGAAACTTGTACCATACAAAATGTTCTGCACTAGTAAATTTAAAGCACACTTCCACTTTCACAGATGATCATTTTCCGTTAATTCTTAATATGATCGATTCGGAAATATCCCAGTCTACAAACTCCGAATCTACCAACAATGATGAGAATAGATGTCCTATTTTAACCCCCTTAACAGATGGGGCTCTTAGCGACGACAGTTGTGAAACAGAGTTCAATACCGTAGCTGTAGATGCAATCTACCAGTCGGAGAATACTGAATTGAAAACAGTAGAAAACAACATAAATTCGTATAGTTCCCAGTCATATTGTGAACGCATAAACAGTGTCCTAAATAAAATCCAAAGCGAAGTGAAAGCATTTCGTAATATACTTGATAATCACATTATAAGCACCGCGTCACAACTAAATGCTATACGTGATGAAATCAAGTGTGTAAAAACACATAACACAACGCTCTCCCAGTGTACTCAAAGACATCTTGAAGACGTATCCGAGTCCACAATTCAAATTGACAAAAAACTGGGAAAGTCAATTGAGCTTTTCCAAAATCGTTTACAGTCATTGGCCGACAGTGTGAAATTCACAATGCATGGTAAAGTAAACCCTTCAACGCCGATGCGCCACACTACCCAAGATACGGCTAAAATTTCAACGGCTGTTTCACCGAAAATCAGCGCATCTAACAAATTACCACTGTCCTTCCTGGATACCAACGTATGCAACAATATGTCTAAAAATGCAAATGTTCCCGCTTCACCACGAAACGGCACATCTAGTGATTTACCGCTATCCATGCTTGATTCCAACATACACAACAACATATCGGCTGAATCGCAAACAACATCATCTAGAACGACTGGAAGAACACTGATCATTGGTGACTCCATTTTAAAAGGAATTCACAGGCGTGGTCTCTCGGGTAACATTGACATCAAAACTCTACGTGGAGCAACTGCTGATGTTGTCTTTGATCAACTATATGATATGCAGTTGAGTAGATATTACTGTGTTATAGTTTATATCGGGGGAAATGACATTGCTAAAGGTAAAACCACTTACCATTTTAGTAATGATTTAAACAGAATAATAGAACTTGTACAAAAACATGTTCGTACGATGTATTTGTGCACCGTCTGTCCACGCTCAGACGTTAATGTCTCACAAGTGAATAAGGTAATCTTGGAAAAATGTCTAGAAAAATCTGTTTCCATTAGTGATGTACATCGTTCGTTTGTATTTGGCAACGGAAACACAGTTGTGAATTATTATACCAGAGACGGAATACATTTGAACAAAACTGGTACAAGCACATTACTGTTTACTATAAACAATGAAATCAAAATCCTGAAGACAAAGTTCAATGAATCGCACGGTGCGAGCCGTTCATATCAGAACTTTAATCAATTCTAGGGCGGTAGACATCAACGTCGCAAGACGGGCTTGTGGACAAATTACGGTAGACATGCGACATGCCGGCACTGTGGCCGTTCGAACCACGTTTTGGGAGAATGTCGTTATTTTATAAATTAGAGCTGCAGCGATAGACATCCTTACATTTCACGCAACATTTTTAATATTTTAAGTGATGTCTGCTCCGATTGTAATACTATTTCTTGTACCTGTGTATATAAAAATGACCTTCAAATTTATACCGATAGCCCTGAAAGAATCACTCTTACTAATTATCAATGTAATAATGTGGTTGATACACTTTATGATATATCTATAAATCCAGTATTAACCGTTGATTGTCATGAATCTCAGTCTATTTCTAATACATGTTTTCTAATAACAGTTCTCATTACATGAATTTTCATGAACAAGAAAGTGATAGGAGTACGATTAATTATCAACGTGATTATTCTACTCATGGCAATTTTGATATATCTATTAAATCAGACACTTCCATTAGCTGTAGAGAAGACGGCCATAAAGAACCCACGTTAAATTTTAAAGCAAAATGTTTTTGTTTACCGCCCACCAGATAGCACCCAAGAGTGGATCTATAAATATGAACAACAGCTTATTAAAACTGAGGCACTTAACTTGGAACCTCATGTATTTGGTGATTTCAATATAGAGTTTTTACCACCAAATACGTTTAAGAATGAAAAGTGGAGTAGTGTAATGCATGACTTAGGGTTTTCTCAATTAATTCAAAGCCCAACGCGTATAACGTTCCGATCCTCCACTATAATCGATCATCTGTATACAAATGAAAATGAGAATATTATTGAAATTCTAGTTCCTAAAATAAGCATAAGTGACCACTATCCAATTGCCTAGAAGACTTTTTCATAAACGAGACCAGAATAGCAGTCATATAACAATTATATATAGATCTTTCGCAAATTTTGTTGAGTCCGATTATATTTCAGATCTTTATAAATGTGACTTTGCTGCTCTAGAATTAATAAGCAACCCTAATGAAGCCTTAGAAATTTTGTATAATGATATACATATTTTGTTGAAAAAACATGCACCAATAAAAAAGAAACGCGTTAAAAGATGACACCAACAAGACTGGTACACAGGTGATATTAAACATGCACGGCGAATTCGAGATAATTATAAAGCTTGTAATACTGAATTACAGTATAAAATTTGGAGAAACAAGTGTACATCTCTTATTCGAAAAAGTAAAAAAAACTTTTACAATTCGGCTGTTGAAAATAAGAAAGAACCCAAATTATTATGGAAAAAATTAAAATGCATTTCTGACAATAGCTCAAATATAAATAATTTGTCGTCAACTCTTCATGTGGATGATAAATCATTAATTAATCCAGATGAAATTGTAAATGCTCTCAATCAGCATTTGGTAAATATCTCAAATAAAATAAATAAAGCTGACTTTAAAGCAGAAAATTTTATTGACCTTAAGAACCAACTTAATGAAAAGCTAGGCTCGATGGAGTTTGATAAAAATTTCATTACGCCATTTGAAGTAAGTAAAATAATTCATCACTTGAATGCAAATAAATCAACAGGGTTAGATGGTATCAGCCCTAAAATAATTAAAATGTGCAAAGATGTGATATCACCAATTTTAGCTAATATAATTAACTTATGTATTAGCCAGGGCATATTTCCTGACATATTCAAGTTTGCAAGGGTTTTTCCAATTCATTAAGGTTCAGATAAGGATGATCCAAGTAACTACAGACCTATTTCAATTTTACCGACCCTATCTAAAATTTTTGAAAGACAGTTTGCCACACAATTACAAAACTATTTACACGTTACCAACATATTACATCCTAACCAATCTGGATTCAGGAAAAATCATTCATGCCAAACAGCTTTAATTCGAATAGTTGACACCTGGGTTAATGCGATAGACTGTAATGAGTTGGTAGGAACAGTATTTATAGATCTTAAAAAGGCGTTTGACCTTGTTGATCATCAAATTCTTTTACATAAATTAAAACTGTATCATTTTTCCAATAACGCTATCAACCATTTTGCTTCGTAGCTTTACAAATAGAATGCAATTAGTTAAACATGGTGAATGGAAATCTGATTTTCTACCAATAACAACTGGAGTACCTCAAGGCTCAATACTTGGTCCGCTATTGTCATACTGTTCATTATCTTTAAATATTTCTTCGCCAATTGACATGTATGAAGATGATGCAACTCTTCATGTAAATGATCGGAATATTCAAGTTATAGAAGAAAAACTACAGAATGATCTTAATGTGATTGACACTTGGTGCCACATAAACAACATGGCAGTAAATCCGTCTAAGACTACTTGTACGGTTATAACATCTAAAAGACAAGCTAATCGTGAAACTGATTTGAAACTATTTATCAGCTCTGCTCAAATTAAAAATGTTATATGCCAAAAATTACTTGGAGTTTATGTAGACAATACACTAAGTTAGAAAGAACATATAAATAAAACGTGCTTAAAAGTAGTGTCTAAAATTTCATTATTAAAAAGAATATCTTTTTTTCGTACGTCTGAAATGAAGCAATTATTTTATAATGCGTATATTTTGCCTACACTTGATTATGGATGCGTCATTTGGAGCCATGCTAATAAATCAGCATTAAATAGAATTATAAAATTACAAAAGCGTACTGCCCGAATAATTCTGCACAAGCCTCTACAAACGCATACAAAGGAGTTATTCACAACTTTAAAATGGTTATCATTCTTTAGCAGATGTAAATATCATTCAGGGTTAATTGTCTATAAAGCCTTAAATAAACTTGCACCTGTGATTATATCACAAACATATTGCCTGTAGCTAATAACGAATCATACAACTTGAGATCATCTTCTCGGAAAGACATACAACATATCCGTCCCCGAACTAATGTATTACGAAATTCTTTTAGATTTACGGGAATGAACAATTGGAACTCAACTCCTCTGCATATTCGATCTTCAAACAATGTCGTTCTATTCAAAAAGAAACTTAAATCTTATCTTTTACAAAATTATCATTTTTAAGCTGCATTTTTCTCTGTTCATGGAATACTCCCATGCCTCTACCTTTGTTAGCATTCTTATAATTACTACAGGTATATAATCTATATAAATGAACTGGGGTACTAATGTTCTGTTGTGGTTGATTTGTTATACAGTAGTAACGCTTTAAATACTTTTGTTTTAAATATGTTCACTTGATCCCTTTGATCATACATTGTCTGTGTAATATTACCACAACACAATACTTTGTTTCACATGTCTTTACAGTTTATATGATAAAGTTTGCAATTTTCAACACATACTATTGTCTGTCTGCTGCAATTTTTAAATATTTTGTGTAATCTTGTTTGGAGTATGTCTGCATGCGTGTCTGCGTGGGTGTGTGTTTGTATGCGTATGTTTGTATGCGTATGTATTATTTCTTTCATTGTTTCTTGTTATAGAAGACCCAATTGAAAATAAGTTTACATTTAATTTTGTTTTATGTACACTTAATTGTAATTCTTCTTTAAATAAAGATTTTATTATTATTATTATTATTATTATTACTATTATTATTATTATTATTATTATACTTTCCCTCTCTATTTTTTGTCTCAGTCATCTTTGAAATCATCGTTTAAGTAAGTTTCGTTTGTGTGTATGTGGGAGTACCTGTGAACCTAACTGCCCTCTTTATTGTATAATGTCTTTATTTTTCTAGAAGACCATAAAATAACATAATATGTTTCAGGATTATTAAAACGAGGAAATTCCTTACCTATGTATTTCATCATTATCTCGTTAAACATCCATATAGGCTAGAGAGAATGAGACACTCAAACTGATCTACGATCATTTTTAAGTGTTATTTGTAGTATGTAATTGAATGGCGAGCTATACAGATGTGGCACTATCAGACATAACAATTAGACTTTCTTTCTTAATATCATGGGATTGTTCCTTATATTGAAAAATAAATCACTGGAGAAAACGACAAAGGAGGAATGGGTACTCCTTTAATATATTTTTAATTAAACTGTTTGCCTCTAAAGTAAATACTATATTAGCTATCAGTTTTCATATAAAACAACATCTATTAAAAACATTCTTGTTTTCCAAAGTGTTTAATCCTTAAAATAAACGAAATATTTATTCCTGTTATAAAGTCAAAACACTGTTTCATTTCAGCATAAATTATTAAATAATAGACACGGCTAGAACTTTGAAATATGCAGTTAAATGATTTGAATGAATTCTGCTGAAAACTTATGACTTCAGTGCTAGTCCGGTCTTAACATTTTAGCTAGACCCAGCTTAAAACCTGATCTTAACCCATATATATTTGAATTGTAATGCACTATTCAAATTAGCAGTTCTTTAGTATGAAACTGTAACTGGAATAAGCGCTTTTGCTTTAGCTTGCCTAGCTAAAACGTAAAGATATTGTGAAAGTGAAATATGCATATCAGGAATGGCTACATCCAGTTGACAAGCCTCCCCACGCAGCCAAAAATAGAGAGGAGAAGAGAACATGGATATACAATTATCAACTTATTTAATTGACGCCACAAACAATTAACGGAAATGAGAATTCGAGGGGTAAACGCCTTTGAACGGTCATTGGCAAAACAATTTGCTACTGGGTGTTTAAACCAGGTTCTAGGCCCCATAAGGTTCTCAAATGAACAAACAGGCTCGACAATTGATCGTTTTTTTTTCATTCAACGTTGTCGAATGGATGGAGTTATTATACCAAAAAAAATTTTAGTTGTTCGTTCATATGATAACTTTTGGGGGCAAGTGTAATCTGTGTGCACCCTAGAAACTTACTTGAGTATTTCTAAATTAAAATTTATTATTTTAACAAATCATGTTTTCTTTTCTTAATCTACATCTGGCTGCGTGTTAGGGCTGTTTTCTCTGGTTGTTGCAATCCTGATATGCATATTTCATTTTCTTTATTTTCTGTTGCAAACTTTATTCAGAGCAACTGGCGAGGTTGTCTCTTATTAAATTATGAGGACATGAAATACATTTTATGTGGAAAAACATAAGTAGAGAGAGAGAGAGAGGATGCCTTAAAATTATTTAAAATCCTTATAGACCAAAGCTATTTTTGCGAGTGGCTTAAAAACATTTTCGCAATATTTGATTATATGTTGTTTTACGGCCGTCAGGTAGGAAAATCGTCTACGATCTGAAATAATATAATATTTTATGTAATTTTATGTACGCAAAATCACTATTATGATAGTAAAATATTGTTAGTTTCTTTTTTTCAATTTTCTCTTCTTCTATGTAGAAACTGTTTGTATCGTTTAGATCCAATGTTTTATTTTATCATATTTTGGATTTGCTTTGTGTATAAATTTACATAATTTAATATATCTATTTTCCGCTATTTTGTGGCAGCGTCAAAGTGGCGTTTACGCGCCGTTTTGAAAACGTCACATAAATTGCTGTTGTTATTCCCTGATGAAGATTATTTGAAACGAAACGTCGGAAGAATGAAAAGGTTCTATCTGACATTTTGGTCAAAATTGAGATTTTCACATTTTTAGGACTGATTTATCCTTTGGCAGCTTCTGTAAAAATATCTAAGCTTGATTAATTTTTATTACCGATATATTCATAAAAATCAAAGGTTGTATCTGCATTTTCAAAAATAAGTTAATGGTAAAAGGGCATATCTGGCAAATAGGTCCTTTGTATTGCAAACTTTATTTAACGATGTTCAATAAAATGTGACATAAAAGGTTCTATTTGCCTAATAGAACCTTTTCTCCCTAAACAAACTGATAACATGAGACACATACACCTATGTTATCTATTAATGATGTTTGTATAATTACAGTAACATTTCTTAGACATAGTTTGGCTAACACTAAATGGAATAGTTACATCGTTATCATTTGCCAAGGAACAGTGACAAGAATTAACGATACATTTAAATAACTATTCACTGTTAATTTTTACACAGAAAACCATTAGGATAATTTGAATGAATGAACCATTTATTTATTATATCAATGAAGAAATCTATTATAAGCTGTAGTGACCACTGGAATGCCAGTATTTAAGATTGTGTGTTGATTGCTGTTGCTGACGAAAATATAGACTGCCTCTTAGGATTATAATTCAGTTCTCTTTCAACAACTAAAATTTACATTCAGTCATCCGCCTGGCTCAATAAAACTGGTTTGAAAAGCACATTTTAAGAGCAAAATTATGTAATTTATGTTGCTAAAACCTCACAGTACACAATTTAGCCCCCCTTTTTTTACATAGATACACATTGGGCGAACAGTGTGGATCTGGATCAACCGGCACATCTGTGCTTTATGATCGGGATCTACACTGTTCACCGTTTGATTTGAAAGGTTATTTCTAATCAAAAAGCAAGCAGTCCAGTCCCTGATCAGACAGCCTTGATGTGCCGGCTGATCTTGATCAACACTGGTTGCACAGGCGTAAAAAATATGGAGGAAAGAGAGACGATGAAGTTATTTGTCAATTGTAGACACATATAAGAAGAGCGGCATATGAAATAGCAATATTAAGAGCACACAGTCTTTTTTGTTTGGAAAATGCTGTTAAAGTAACTCACTACCTAATAATTGAACAGGCTCAGAAGGTTATGTCCATTTATGTCTCTTCAGAATGGACCACTATAATAAGTATGGCAAGAAAAGCTAACCCTAATGTCACAACACCTTTGAAATTTGAAGTTCAAATCAAATGTTTTTTTGGTGAGATTTTGTGCAATGGAAATTGTTTCTGAGGTTTTCAATTGATCAACAAGCAAATATGCGAAGACACAATAAAGCCGGAAAACTCAGACGGCAAAGAAGAATTTAAAGAAAAGTGACGGTGCTGACAGTGGTTGTGTACAATGTCATGTGAAACAAACTTAGGATTATTTATTTCAGATTGAACATTTCACTGGCACATAACTCTGATTCATATTATGAATTCTCTTTATTTGATCTGTAGTTCTATCATTTACATTTTAACGTGTCGGACTATCTTAATTAAATATTATTGTTCCTGGTAAAAGGTCTTATATTTCATATGAAACCTTTTACAAATATTTTATGGTCAAATTTTGCACAAAAGTTATCAGAGAAATGGTTTTGTTAGTTAAATGTGACCTTATACCAGAACATAAAGCCGAAAAAACACACAAAAAACATCATAGCATAAAGACCTATTTGCCACATAGAACCCTTTCGTTGTATAATTTGAGGGAAAATGTGTTAGGGGTAAAAGGGCATATCTACATTATTAATCATATTGATTAAGCTATTGGTAGATTTAGAAATATTTAATCACAAATATAAATGTTTGATCATAAAAAATACATGGACAAAAGTTTGTTTTTGTATACTTCATTCCTGATATATTTTAAACAAGTTCAAACATTCAAAGTCGATTTTCTCAAAACTATGAAAAAGTCAGATAGAACCTTTTCATTCTTAGGTGACGAAAAATAATATCAACATAATTCGTGTTAGTGCACATTTTCCCCCAATTTAATAACATGTTGAACACTTTTTGCAAAAAGTATAAATTGTATAATGCATGTTTACGTTGACATAAAGAAATTATCTAAGGTATGATTCTTTAGTAAAAAAAACAACGTCTTGACACGTACGTCAATCCACTTGAAATTACCACCAATAAAATTGATACAATCTCACAATTTTATTTGATAATGGTTTGCAAGATATTTACCAGTATTGCATTATTGTTATATATTGTTCTTTTATAAATATTTTCGCATTTTGTAAAACGAAAAAGGGTTGTTAAATATATTAAGACATTAAATTTTACCATTATACTTAAAATAACCCGATTCATTAATTACATAAAGGTGGTTACATTTGTACCCGTTCATTCGCCATAATTAATATAGAAACGGTTAGTGGCATGGTTTACTATTAAAACATCACAAATACCCTTTTTGCTTTAAGTATGGATATAGGTCCATGCCCTTCCAAACATTATACCATTCTCTTAGCGGAATATTGCGTTCTAAATACAGTTCTAAATATAGTTGGCAACAAATCTGAAAATCAATCTCCCGTTCATTCAGGCTAAATTAGCTTCTTTATTCAACAATGGTTTGATTACTTTCCTTAAAGAATACCTTTGAAGAGAAAATTACTTCCTTTACAGACTTAATCTCTATTTCTATTTCCCTAGCTACTTTGTTACATCTGTGTCGTGTAGTTCATGTACGCACGTAAGACACACAAGACGTTGATCGTGTTTGTACAAATGCCATATATTGGCAGAATAAGGATGAAAGATGCCTTCATAAAATACGATTCATATCAGATAGGGGTAAGGAGAGAATAAAGAGAGGGTAAAGGAATATGCTTTAGCCAGATTACAATCATGGTGTTTCGCATATGGCGTTTTAGTTCATAAATGTTCGGCCTGTCTGTTAAATTGTCTGTTTTAAATGCGTGTAAACCATTAACTGACAAATTGACGTAATATAGGTTGCTGGTCCGTCTTGTAAATAATAAGGCGATTCCACATTTCGCTCACCTCGCGACTAGACAGCTTTACATTTATATGCATTTCCATAACTAGCGATAACTGAACACAATCAAACCGAGCTTGATCTATTTTTATTTATGTCGTGTTCGGTGGCGTTCGAAGTGTCTTTTTCATCTATTACAATATTCTTTGAATAGTCGTAAAATAATTTAAACAAAATAAACGTGTTATGAAGATCATCATAAAAGATGGAAGACAATGTGTGAAATTAAAAGGTATATACCAAGGCACTGTTCAATTGGAATGTCACTGAATCTGGAAACCTTGAGGGTGTACAAAAGTGTTCCACTTTGTTGAGAAAACTGACAGAGAGCCATTTTATGTGTCAACAATTTTATTTCTGCAATAGTGGGAATTTGTATATTCATCACACACTCAGTAAGTTATTTTATTTAGAAAAATAATTTAAATAAATCTACAAACAAAACAAATCAACATTTCTTTAAATACAAGTAGTAAAAACACATCGATATACATGTATAACAGTGATGAAATCTTTACATAGACAAACAACAAATTTTGAGCTCATGCAGTAAGGTTTTCTATCATAATATGATAATGATTCATACATTACACGAACAGTATATGATACATTGTCAACGATGCCACCATTTGGACATGACCACGTGGTCATTGGTTTAAGTCAATCATTTTTATTAAGTTTAAAACGCTAAGCTTTTATAGATGTGTTTTCGTTCCAGATATATTTTCGTAATATAGAGACCTGAAAAATGCACGCAGTTTCCCCTTTTGAAATTTTATGCGACTTTAAAGAAATCAGTTTATTTGTTGTAAGCTTGGGAAGGGGGAAGGATATACCAAAATAATAACCGTTTAAAGCAGTTTGACTGGAATGAAAGTGTTAAACGTGAATATCGGGACAACATGGCGTTATCAATTAATATTAATGTATTTGGAAATTATCTTTTTTATTCTTGACATTATTGTCGACTACCAAAACTGATTTAAGGGCTTACCACACTCCTACCAACCACACTCATCGATAAAAAAAAATTATCAAAATCTCAATAATGGCGAAATGCCGTTCAATGAAACTTTGCAAAAATCTAATGTATGTTATTAATGAATCTTTATTTTGCATATGGTAAGACACGTTAGAACAGTAAAGAAAAATAGCGAGATCTAAAAGTTCCCCCAATTTCTATTTACGTAAATTCACAAAAACTAAACAACACAAAACATCATTTTAAATGCCCACATATGTATTATGATACTGACAACAATTTATTGTGCCCTCGTGACTTACATATGTAAACTTTACGAGATATTAGTAAAAGTGTGTTTGACCTTCAATTTCCTGGTTGCTTCCTAGTCGCGTTAAAGGGATGACAATCACTGATTTCTCTTTAAGTAGTTGAAAGTTTTTTTTTTACAAAGTGCACAACATTTTCTTGTCAGTATCATTTTTTCTCACGTGTGAATTTAAACTTATGTTTAGTATCGCTTAGTTTTTGTAAATTTATGTAAATAGAATTTTAAGGAATGTTTAGGTCTAGTTTTTTTCTTTACTTTTCTAACGTGTCTTACTGTATGCAAAATAAAGATACATTAGTAACATTCATTTGTGCAAAGTTTCATTGAACGGCATTTTGCCATTATTGAGATTATGATAATGTTTTTCTTATCGATGAACGTGGTTGGGAGGAGTGTGATAAGCTCTTAAAGGACTTTTATTTTTATCTTCCACGTCATATGACATCTAAATAAAAATGAAATGATTTTGATCTGATGCAATATTAGCTAATTGATTCGTTCTGAACTACTCATACATTTTAAATACCAGGAACTGTTCGAACTACTCAAACATTTTTAATACCAGGAACTGTTCGTCTTCGTGTTCTTCTTATTCATTTTGGCATGTTAATCTCCAGACCTAATTATTCTCATTCAATCACAGTCGTAAATAGCTATGATTTTTTTCTGTATAAACGACATGGGTAATCCAGACTGAATTTTTTTTCTTTTGACCACTAGCTTTGTTCTTTGAAATTAAAATCTCTGTGTCTGTCTATCGCAGTATTATAACTTACTCGCATGCGACAGTTATCATATAATACATTATATCATGTGTCAAACATTTTGGAATGCTTAAACAGGTCGATATTAAAGTTTATTGGATATCGACCAGATCACATATTCGAGGTGGTGACCTTTACTTCATCTGATACTTGAGGATCAACTCCATTCATTTCTATAGTGTATTGATCTCTTTCTGTACTAAGTGTGAACTCAGATTTGCATGTCGGTCTATGTCCAACTGAATAATGCCGCACTAATAACTTCTCCGTTTCATGTTTTCTAATACCAGATTCCTCATCACTATCCGTAGACTCTGTATGATTCATTGATGTCAAATCCGACCCTGAAGACGATTTAACAAAGACATCATAAGTCAGACCATTGATGGGTGATTTTCTACCCGACGGAGTACTTCTACAACCAGACAAACTCGTATGGTTGAAATCTCGTTGAGAACAATATAACGGGGATAAGAATACTTTTGTCACTGGCGAATCGCTGCGAACATGGTTTGTTTTGTTTGTGTCCGGTTCTCGCAGCAATTCTAGTATATTAGTCTCGGAGAGTTTGAAGTTATCAGGCGCATCAAAGGCGCTATGAGCACTTTTGTTGAATATATTTTGAGGGGAAGTTTTCATTTTGTAGTTGCATTTGTGAGCAATACGTGGGGTGCCTGGTTGAAAATAATTGTTCCGGTAGACGTCCGATATCTTTGGAATATTGTTAATCCTCTTCATTCGAACAGACTCGTCTTCAGTTAGTAACCAGTAGGTAAATAGCTCACCTTTACCCTGTAAAATCATTTGATAAATTATTGAAACAAAACACATTTCCAGCTATTATAAAACGAACCTTGCAGCTCGGTAGAATGAACCTCGTAAGTCTTACCTAACTGTTTAAATTCAAACTTTTATTATAATGTTCGATACAGTTGTAGCATGGGCAAGGTGAACTTGTCTTGATTTTGTCAACATCTAACATACCTGAAAAACGCTTACGTAAACCAAGATAATAATCACACATTCAACTGATGGCATTTTTTTCGTTCGGTTTAAAGTTGCCAGGTGAAATGCTGTTGTTGTTTGATACTTATAAATCTAAATGTACATTTTTCAATTGCATACAAACATAAAAATCGTTTTTAGTCAAACCGTACAACAATATTACAACATACGCATTATCAAATTAAAACATAAATTAAATACACAATCAAATAATGCTCAACTGTAAAATTACGTACTCCTCATTTGTACATGTCGATTAAGAAATAAGAAAAAGCGAAAAATTAAATACACAATCAAATAATGCTCAACTGTAAAATTACGTACTCCTCATTTGTACATGTCGATTAAGAAATAAGAAAAAGCGAAGATGATACGGGTTAGCATTTTAACAAAAGTTAAACTGTCAAACATTTCGGAAACTTTTCAATTAAATATATGGTTCAACTACACTTTGTAAACAAAAAGATAGTGTGACAGTGAAAACAAAATAGATATTGAAACAACCCGCACTGTTCAAACAAAATGAAGAACTGAAATAAGTACCTTCATGGCAACCTTTCCTCTTGGTTCCAGCGTATAGCCTCCTAGATTTTCTAATATACGGGTTGTTTCCTCGCTACAATGTACCTTCATTGCTGAAAACACAGCAAAACATAGTCTCTATTCACATCATGAAAACATTGCAGGAGTTAATTATTTGTACTCACCCGCTTGATAAATATGATGTTTTATGAGAGAATACTAGCGGCGAGTTGCGATGCGGCAGTTGCGATTCATAAAATGTTTTGCTCTATAACTTATAAGCAATTCTTACTTAATCTCCATCAAATACGGTCAAACTATTTTTGGCCTATTACATGTATATATCTTGATCAAGTTCGTTAATAAGCAACATTATTTTAGTACCTCTGGTGGTATGACGTTAATGATGATGATCATGAGCATTTTGATAAATTAGTTATAATAACCAATTAGGAATAAAGACAATGTTCATACGTTCTCCGTTAGTTTCCATCCTGGATGCTGTGTTAACAGTATCACCAAACAATGTGTATCTTGGCATCGTAAGTCCAACTACACCCGCTACACAGGGACCTGTAATTTTTATCATAAGCTATACGATATTAAAATCTTTTACGTCAAAACGCTAAAATAATTATTATAGAAAACAAAGCTAATATTTTTAGAACATAAATTAGGCTTCAAACTAAGAATATGTTTGATTTGACATTACTAACTATTTTACAATTATTATAAATAAATTACCGGAGTGAATTCCTATCCTGAGAGAAATTTTATAGTCGGAGCGGTGTCTGACTCTGAATCTTTTGATTTCTTGCAAGAGCTTTAGAGACATTGATGCAATCTCCCCAGCATGACAGTCTCCATTCCGCAATGGTAAACCACTCACAACCATGTAAGCATCGCCTGCAAATAAATATTGATCTCGAAATAATATGATTGCTAGATGAAATTAAATAATCACAAACATGTTAAATAAGTTAAAAACAAATTGTAAATGTCCTATTATGCAGTGTTTAATCAATTTTAACATCTTTGTATCGACCAATTCAAGATGATAATGCCTCTTCCTGGGAGCGAACCCGCACCGCCTAGGCGACAGCGCCTAGCCATGCAATTCAGACAATGAAACCAATTAAGCTAGCCGGGACAACCAACAAAAATTTGATGGGATAGCCTTTGTATACGTTCCGGCCGCAACACTGCACAAACAGCGCTTCTATGAATTTCATAAGCTATAGATAGATAGATAGATTTATTCAGGTAAAATGAATACATGTCATAAAACTAATACAAATTCAATGTCAACATATACCAGATACATGTGAACATTAAAATGCATAGTAGATGACATATAATCAATACCAAGGATAACACAAAAAGAAGGCATGAAACCGACTTATTTCCATTGTGGTCCCTAGGATTGATCATATGACACCAGAAAGGCAAATTAAGCATATAGAAAATTATTGCACATAACCATTAAATTACTGTTTAATAGCACATGTATTGACTTAAATATCACAGAATCAACCTTGACATTGAGCAGGTATTACTAAAAATCATTAAAAAGCTTACCAATAGTTTCTATTTTGAAAACATCAAAGTGTCGAATAATGTTATCAAATATTGTATACAGGTCGTTTAGCATGTCGACAACCTGAAAAACAAAACAAGAAACTAAGATTAAATACTTGTGCACAAGATCATAAAACTAAATATGAAGACTAGTCTCAAATCTCAAGCATCTGGTTGGTTGAAATGGTAATGTCGTCATTAAGCCTTTCAGATGATTGAGATTTGAAACTGGTCTCCAGTTTTAGTTTTATGATCTTGGGCCCTGGTATTGCACACTCTTGTCATATAGCAATCTTAAGAATCGTTGATAAAAAAAAACACAAATTAAAAAAAAGATAAAACAAAATCTATACATGTAACTAAGTGTTTCAAAAAATCCGCCCTTCTATCAACATGCATTAAAGCCACCAAAAATCACAAAGTTAGGTTATGCGATTATAATTTGCATGTATCTCTGTCGATCTTAAAGATGAAAGTATCATAGTCATTTAACATATTTCCCGTTATCTAGACGATTTATACATGAAGTTTCATGACAATTGTTAAAATCGTGCAAACAACTACCCTTATGAAATACAGCAAAACAAATGTATTTTTTCTGCTCAGTCTTTGATTGAACAACTATTAGTTACCCCTAAAATTTATAATGGCTGAGATGAATTTGACTCTGATGTAGAAATTTATTTTTTGGCTGATGAGGTCTAACTTACAATACCTTACGGTGTCTTGATTGCATCACGTGTTAGCTTTCATTAATATATGCAATTTCAAAGATTTCAAATAGTATAACCTTCGTTAAATAAAGCTTCCATGACACATGAGTTCTATTAAAATAAATTAATTAGTGAATTAGTATATTATTTATCACCGATAACCAGATTCAATAAAAGCTGTCATGAATTCGTTGTGGTCATTATTTGCTTAACTTTGAAAAAATCGTCAGTATCCTCAAAAATGTGTATTCTACAGCTCTATTAAACACTCTGCTTACCTCTGTGGTAGTATAACAGATGCGGGTAATTAATGTTTATGATGGCTTTAAACAAAATAAGGATAATTACTTATATGGCTTAAATGGTTAATGTACATACGATAGCGTTCTTATATATGAGTATATATCTTTGTTGATTTGTTGATAAGTCTTTGAGAAATTATACGATTTTACCCTAAGGCTACCTGTACATTTGTTTCCATGGGAACCAATCGGAAAATGCAATGTTGGTACAACATTGAAATCGGTTTCAAGTTCAATCTAAGTGAATAAACGTATTACCTTTGGCTTTCGAAGGATCACGCAGATTCGTGTTTGAGTTAATCGTAGGTTGTGTCAAGTTTTGAACTTGGTCATAATTATAAAATTATGCTCTCTCTCTCTCTCTCTCTCTCTCTCTCTCTCTCTCTCTCTCTCTCTCTCTCTCTCTCAAGTCAAAGTTCACTGAATGAAAATATTTTACCTCCATTGGTGTACTTTCAGCACACAAGTTTGTAAAACCACATATATCGCTAAAGTATATGGTGACACAGTCGTACGATTCTGGGACAACTGCCTCACCCATCTTAAGTTGCTCCGCCACACATCTGAATCAAACACATTCGATAAGTAAGATATGCAATTGTACAATTGTTCTAGGCATATCTTACCGAGGCATGTAAATCATTCACGGAAAGACGTTGTCTGAAAATTGAGGTGACAGTAATTAAACTATACACTGAGGGTACATCCATTAATTTTAAATATTAAATAGCATTTGTTGAACGCTTTAGGAAGCCAGGTAACAACTGCGAAAACGCAAATACTATCTTAATGACCAGACATGTGAAAATCATTCAGAAACTTGGCGATATTATTTGAATTTCTTAAAATTTATTTTTGGATACGTTTTGGGGGGATATTTAGAGGCAAAATAGATCTAGCGGTACAGCAAATTTCATACATAGTTATCCTGGCCCTTTTTACAATCAGGGTAAGTAAATTACGCCAAAGAATAATTAGATTTATAAAAATATTTATAAAAAATTAAGAAGGTGAATGAAAAAAACAACAACTATAACATTCCAAAAAGAAGAACTGTATTACTTGGGTAACATTCTAAGGAGCAATGCTTCTGTTTTCTTTTTCTCCTCTATAAGCATGGTCGTTCTTTCCTCTACAATGTCTTCTAGATTTTTCTGGTACTTCTCCATCATCGCCATCATGTTGTCAAATATATTTCGCTTCCTGCAATTGACAAACAAGCCGTTATCACAGCAAATATCCTAAAGATATGCACGTCAGAACTATGATAAAATTGGCAACAACATAAAACTGGCAGAATATGTCACATAACAAGTAAATAGAATGAAGGATGGATGAACAGCAATATCGAGGATCAATGCTAAGTTTCCAATTTTTAGGGACTGGTTTGAAAATAAACTTAACGCTTGGGGATCAAATATTTTCTCTTCAATAGTCAAGAAAACAAATTGGTATGGTTCCGTTTTACATACTTTCTAGACAGTTGGGGACAAGAACATACATTATCACAAACGCATACTTATATCTCCATCAATTCTTGTAAAACAGGAGATATATTTTGTTTTGAAAAAACTTATACTTACATTCCGTTTCGTAATGGTTGAAGTATTTTCCGTATTGTACGGAAATCTGGCCGTTCGTCGGGGCTTTCGTTCCAGCAATTCTGCATGCATTCTATTACATAACTATCACAGGTAAGCAACCTCAAATTAGGACGAAAACGTTCGTTCCGCACTTTATCTATTATCTCTGCAAATCAATAAAACAACAACAAATTAACATTGATAGAATGAATAAAGTACACACTGCATTGTACCCTGTCCTAATGAAAGTTTCACATGAATGCAATAATGCAATATTGTTTCCATGCTGATTTTGTTCGAAATTAATCTGTTTTAGTGAAAAGAAGTTGGCAGCTGCAAAAATTCGATCATGTGTTTACTTTGAAATAGTGCATACTCCTTTTCTAATCTTTAATGTGATTTAACATTAATAAATATTAATATCTTTTCTCCTAATGTGCCGAGGTTTCCTGTTGTGATTAAATGAAACTGCAACAGTTACTGTACAATTTTGCAGTTCAATAGCGTTTACAAATCGATAAACCCCAATGTCAGTTTCGTCACTGGTTTCCGCCATTAGTTAATTGAATATTTTTTTGAACAATTAGTAAATACATGTATTACTAAATTCCTTTCTTAAAGAAAATATTGGTGCTTTCAAATATTTAAACACAACCTCGGACGGACCGATATTTTATCTAAAACATATGCATTAGCCACAGGCCGAAAATACTACATTAACGATATAAAAATTCTATTTATTTAGAGAAAATGGTTACTTAATTTAAAAAAGTTGCAATACTTTTTCAGTTTAATTAAGTTATTATTTAAAGGAGAAATAATCGAGTGAGCTGGAGGAACGGACGGATGGGGAGGAAAAGCTTGGACTTCAATTACTGCCCAGGAACATGCCATGACTTTGAAGTGTTCGATGACTCATGTTACGATTTGATAATGTGATCAAGGGGCAAAATGTGGTACCTTTTGGTGTCATCTGGCAAAATCCGTAAGGCCCAGAACGACCAAATATTTCATGCAGAATGATTGCAAATGAGTAAACATCGCCCTTCTGCGACCCCTTTAGAATTGAAGTCCTCAAATACTCTGGTGCTTTCCAAAAAAGGTCTGAAATATTACATGAGAGCTAAGATTAAAAGAGAAAACATAGAATGATCTTACATATTCGCTTTAGGCGATATATATTTATGCAAACATTTACTCGTTTTCTATTTAATTAGTGTTTATGGATATGGCAAACTGTTATTCGTCCTTCTGACGAAAAAAACGTTGACCAGTAGGCACGATAAGGAAATTTAACTTGATCTAATTTTAGCAATGAAAAACAGTTACGATTTATATCAATGAAACAGCTTTAATCAAATATAAATTACATGGTGTAGTAAAAGCAGTTCTCAACCACGAAATATGTTAACGTTTTACACAGAAATGTGTTAAACTTTACAATAAAGTATTACTGTTTCAAATATTTTAAGCTCATTACTTCGGTAAAATGCGTGTTCGTCCTCTATTTTATAGGTAGCCGCTCTGACTTCCAGCAGTCCAAAATCTGTTATCTGAAGTGTCCAACGGCTGTTTACCACACAATTTGAGCTCTTTAAATTTCCATGGTAAACAAGCAGACTGTCGTGTAAAAATATCATTCCCTGAAATTATAGGTTTCAAGTTTATTGGCAATAATCGGCAAAATCATGCCTTTGGCCATTTACATTATTACATTATGGCAAAGACACAAGCATAATTACAAGCATATAGCATAATTACAAAACAACAACACACAATCACATACAGAATACATACACAATTCACACAACGTATTTTACGAAACAGTCAACAATGCAAGGGTATCATTACGGATACGATTAGCATCCCTAATAAATTTACATATTTTAAGAATAGTACACTTATTTTTTGAAGACATCAGATATTTAAATTTGTTTATTGAAGGCCACGATGTGGCACCAAAATATTTTCTTCTTATTTCAGAATATCTTGTACAACATAACAAGAAATGATACTCTGATTCAATAGTATTCTGGTTACAGAGTTTACAAATCCTATTTTCCCTATTGATATTGTTATACCGACCTACTTCGATTTCAAGAGAGTTTGAACTTAAACGAATGCAGCTTAATTGTTTTCTTAATGAATTGTTATTAATAAATGAAAGATAATTCTCAAATTCAAAATTGGTTTTGAATTGTTTATAATAGTCTAATTTTGGCAGGGAATTTATGGTTTCAGACCATTTTTGTAAAAACTGGTCTCTGATTCTTTGTCTAAAAATAGGAAAGTAATTATAATTCACGTTAAAATTTTGCATTAAATGTGAAAATCCCAATCTATCAATATATTTTTTCATAGAATTTACCCAACTGTTCGGGTTTTCGCTTTGAAGTTGTTCATTATAGATGCGTTTTAATGGTGAATCTTCGTTTTTCATTATTTTTAACCAGAACTTAACCGCCCTTTCTTTACAAATAACTGAAAGGGGGAACCTACCAAGTTCACCGTAAACAGCATAATTTGGTGTTTGTTGTTTGACACCTAAAACATATTTGCAAAATCTTATATGAAGTTTATCAATTTCTTGAAAATCATATATTCCAATAACTTCAGAACCATATAGTAAAATTGGTACAACCATACTATCAAATAGAAAACGTTTAGTTTTTATATCAAATTCAACTCTATCAAAAAGTAGTAAAAGGTTATGATACGCCTTCAAGGCTTGCTCTGAGAGAGTTTTCACAGCATGCAAAAGGTTACCTGTATAATAAAACTTAACACCTAAGTATACGAAAGAATCAACCATTTCAACCTTTTCACCGTTTATAAAAATATCTTTAAATACTCTATTCCTTTCCCTTCTTTTTTTCAAACACACATACCTTTGTTTTATTGACATTTATCTTTAAACCCCATTTTTCTGAATAAACATATAAATTATCAAGTTGAGTTTGTAAACTTTCTTGTCCAGTAGTGAATATAACAATATCATCTGCAAAAAGAATCAAATACATAGATAGCAAATTTAAATCATTTTCATTTAAATAATTGAAGTCTATACAGCTTGATATATCATTTACAAATAAAATAAATAAGAGAGGAGATAAAGGCTCGCCTTGTTTAACACCCAAAGTTACATCAAAACAATCTGAAGATTGCATAGCAGAACCTAGCTTTATACAGGCTTTAACATTTTTATATATTTCTTTAATCATATTAATCATCTTACAGCTGACCCCAGACTCAACTAATTTTATCCACAGAGCGTCCCTAATTACAGTATCAAAAGCCCGCTCGTAGTCCACAAAAGTGCACCATAGCTTGAGTTTATTCGCTAAAACCTTTTGAATAATGCTGTGCAATATGAATATGGCGTCAGCAGTAGAACGATTATCACGAAAACCGTATTGAGCATCATTAAAAACATTATTAATTTCACACCAGTTATTGATTCTATTTCTTAACAGTAAAGAGAAAACTTTTGACATAACATTTATAATTGTAATACCTCTATAGTTTCCAGGATTATCGGTGTTTCCTTTTTTGAATATTGGTACAATATAACCTTTACTCCATGCCTCTGGGTATATTCCTGAGTCGTATATGATATTAAATATTTTACACAAATACGGGCTTATAAATTCCTTTGTGTCAATAAAAAAGTCCGCTACATTACCATCAATATCACTACATTTATTTCGTTTTAATTGTTTAATTGTTTTTATTACTTCCTCTATTGTAATAGGTTTATCTAACATATCGATTTGCACAACATTATCTCTATGATAAAAATAAGATTCAGCATCATACTGCTTGTGGGGTGTATTCGACATATTTTCAAAATATTCTTTAAAATCATTTACATTAATACTATTGTTCGTTACATCCTTTTGATTTCCAAATTTTTTTATATATTTCCAAAACTTTCGGGGCGATTTTCTGCTCATATTTGATAATTTAACTTTTTCTCCGGAATTATATTTATTTTTTGTTCTCCTTTTTAAGTTAATAAAATCTTTTCTTTTTAATAGGAAATTTTCTTTGTTTACATGTGTTGGGTCATTTTTATATATTCGCTTACTTTCTAAGAATATGCGTTTTGCTTCCCTACATTGATTGTCAAACCACGGTGCTTTTTTCTTAACGACTCTTTTATTTTTAGTACACATTTTACCAAAACAACTAAAGGAAACATCATGTATTATATTTGAGAAAGCATTTATGCAATCATCAATACTACTTTCGGCAGAGGTAAGTTTTTCTGTCAAATTTTTAAATTCTCCACTTTTTAAATTCAGTAATTCTAAAAGTTTTAATGTATCCGACGAGTTCCAAATTATTTTTTCTTTTGTTTGATAATCAATGTTATTTATACTATTAAAATTGCAAGATATGATAAATGAAACAGGACAGTGATCAGAGAATTCCGTTACATCAAATACATACATACACTGTAAAGAATAAAATTTATAAATGACATGTTTTTGTAAAGTGCACTTGAGTAACTACATATCGTTTATCATGAAAGATCTATGGATCTTGTTTTTTCAATACTGAAACATTAGAATAAAATACAGCCTTCGAAGAAGAACATAAATAAATTTAATGTTTTTGAACAAGAGCAAATATACCTGCTAGACGTTTAACAAAACTTTGAAATTAATTGATATTTTACAAACAAGTTCAAGGCATCCCTTTATGTACTAATTGTGCATCCCTTATTGATGATCTGTTTCATACTGCTATAAAAGATACTAAATGTTGTCTCTTTCTATTAAACATCAAGATGACATTATCACAGCATTTCACAAAACCTCGATACGCCTTGCTCATGTGTACAATATAAATAATAACATTTTTCCATATTGGGTCAAAAAACATAACCCAATGAACTAAAGCTTCATAAGGAAAAGAATTTGAAAAGAAAGCAAACTTTCTTGATCGGAATCTCTCCATTTAAATGTTTTGCGACAACTAAAATTTATGATAAAATTTTTGATTTAAATATTGTAACATTTTCATTTTTAGATGGTGATCTCCACTTGAAACAGTTTGTTAAGTTTACATTTTACAGGTTGTTCGCTTTTCTAGAGCGTGTGAAAATGTTAAAGATTTCAATGAACGTAATCATGGAATAACAGATAAAAAGCATTTTTATCGGTACCACAAATTAGGAAAGCTTTTTGCAAGTTATAACGCCGATACCCAGATTTTATTTAAAAACAGAGCTGCAGATTAAATCACTGTAAGAAAAATATTTGTCAAAAAGTAATGATGGAGATTAAATCTCTAAATTAAATTAAATACAAGGAAATATTAATTTTTCTTCGTTATTCTTAAAAACCTATTTGGTGTTTGTAACTTTAAAAGCAAAGGCTACAACGATGATATTCTATAGCGCTCGGCATGCTTAGGTGTTTACTCATAAAGTGTTAATTTCTGTGATTAAATCTTAGTTTGTTCGACGGTGGCAGGAATTAACAAGTTCAATAAGGTTTCTATTGAAATCTCGCGAAGAACTGTTTCTTTTTTCTTTTATTCCTGCTATCGAGTTCTTGTTGATTTGACTCCAGGTTCTCATTTTTTTATTATAACTGTTTGTAAGGGTTTCTTTGAAATTCTCTATTTTCGTCTCTGCTTTGTTTGATGTTTATTGAGGCTGTGTCTTCTGAGTGTGCTTTTCCTTATATTCATGTTTATGTTTAACTTTTTATATAAATATAGACAATGTTTAATCGTTTTGATGCAATTATGTGATAAAACTCTACCGTATATTTAACAAGATAAAATACATGTATTACCGGAATGATGTCTTCAACGTGAGACTTTATTACCTGAATGATGTCCTTCACAAGTGATGCTATAAACATGTTATCCAGTTTTAAATCTTCATTTTCTAGAATGTCCTGAAAATCAAAAAATGGTATCCAAGCATGTGTTATTTCATAAAGCAAATACAACCGTTAATACCGCCGTTAGAAAAAGAAATAACTTAAAATATTTCTCAGTACTGTCACGAAATGTCAGAATTAAATATCAGAATACATTAATAACTTTTTATTATACGGTTGACATAAATACTTCTACTAGACTTGTTCTTATTTCAACGATATAGCTTCTGTAGAAAAAATGTGATATTACAGTAAGTTTCCTTGCACTATACTGTGTTATCATTTTATTCCGCGGGAATCATATATCGCGCAAAAGGCATAAATGACATTTTTGTAAAGGCATGAACTCTAGCGATATACACTAAAATTAAACACAAGAGAAAAATGACATCAAAGCAAATGAAACTTATTCAGCTTCAATTTAAACATATTTCGCACAGAAATATTGACTAAAATATTGCTAAAGCTATTACGACAAAATAGGTTTGATATCAAATAAGCGACAAAAACACATAACTTAAAAATGACCAAAATGTTCAGTGTTAAGTGAGGTTGAAAATAAAGAATAAATATATAAATGGATATCGTTCGAAAAAAGTAAAACTTTTTTTTGGAGAAAACAACAGCGCACTAAAACTTTTAAATAAAATTTATATATCGAATAATGAAAATGATACCGCAAATCGATTTGAAATAAAACAGACTCATTCCGGTCAAACTTTTGGTATGCATATTATGGCCAGCTATACAATATATCATGATTAAGAACAATAAACTATGCCTTGTTTCTTACCAATAAACTCCCTTTAGCACAATATTCTGTCACTATGATAAACACTGGAGGGTCTATGCAGGCTCCAAGGAATGTATTGATGTTGCTCTGGCGTAAATCACGCATCTAAATAATAGAAAAGATGCATAAAATCGTCCAAAAGAGAAGTCAATAATAACTCTTCGTAAAATAAATACTCGTTAAATTTTCGGACACTTGTTCTTTATTAAGAAAAATGCAGAAGTAATTTATACCTTATGGTACATCTTTGTTAATATCTTTCGTTGTGTTTTTTTTTACAAAAATTCTTCATTTTTCTCGGTAAAGTACAAGCGTTTCGTATAGTTAATTATAGAAACTTCTATTTAAAGTACATCTTCAAATCAAACACCATAAACGACATTCTTATGTTTACTTTAAAACTGTCTCTTTGTAACTGATGCAAGATTGCAAATTTGAATTATTTATTAACATGTTTACAGCCTCCAAGAGCAAACGCTCACCAGTTTCATTTCCTTTTTCATCTTTCGGCTAATGTATAGGTTCTTCTTTTCGTACATTTTCAGAGCGACAATTTGTCCCTTATAACCGCCTGTCCGAGCATACACCTGGGTGAAGGACATCCGAGAGTCAACCGACAGTTGTGACAACGTCAACTGCGAAATAATAGCAAATATTCATTTTTCACTTTAATATTTAAAATCATCTGTTAATGAATTTAAAAAAGGCTATCGACATGACATTCTTCAGCGCTCCGAATTTACATATCTATATTTGATTTGCTCTATTAACTCATATTTGTTTGCATGGATTTGAGAACCACTGGTTCGAATATTTTAGTTGATTGCGATGACATTTATGACATTTACCATATCATAGTATTAACCCATGCTTTGTTCTCCTCTCCTTTTGAGTTGTGGTCATTCCTGTTATGCGTTATGCATATTTCACATTATGTATACAGCAATTGATTGATAAACATTTCTTTCGATTTATCGTGTCCGTCCATCCACACATTCATATACAGATCTGGAAGTCATAATTTATATTAATTTTTTTAAATAAACCTCTCCGTATGATAATCTATAAAGTTGTAAATTGCGTGATTTCGTGCATTTGTTGTGTGACCAAATTTCTACAGTATTTCTGTTTTGTATAAATCTCAGGAAATGTTTATGATTATTTTTACTATGTTAATAGATTTATGCAAGCGATAGTTCCAGAACTGTTTTTGTTGATATAATCGTCTTCCCTCAGTTGTCATATCTGAGTGGAGGTTGCCTTTTCTTGGGCCTTTTTTATTTGCACTAGGCCTTCTTTTTGCGACTGAAGTTATATTTAAAGCATGTCCTCACCCAGAATAGTCCGCGAATCATTGTAGTCTTATCTGCTTAAATAATATTGGCTTTTCATCCATAGTTATTTACAAAGAAGCTTGTGTACTTTGTAAAAGGCGTTTTCAAACGTGATAAAAGAAAAGCCATTTATAAATATTAAGCAGATTAAGGGTCAATGACGGAGCTATCTTTAGAGCCGTGTCAACACATTTCCACACATGGACGCACGTGTTCTTGTAAAATAACAGTAAAATCCTATTTTATTAGCACAATAGTTTGATAAAAAGCTTAAAAGGTATTACTTATAGCAAATAACTTTAGCTTACACGTAGAAGATAAAAGCATTGTCATCACGCAATCATAACTCAAGACTAGCGATTTGTATTGCTTAATATAATACTTACAGAGATTTTATATGAAACAATGCTAATATCGTGAATGAACCAATTGCTCTTTCTAAACCTTTCTGAAATAAAGTATTGAAAAATCTCACTTCATTTATAAACTAATGCATGGCTATTTACGTACTCTACTGCCCAAGCTTCCCCTTCTGTCATTGCTCGCCATCGAGTCAGACGTTTTCAAATCTTCCCGGTTGATTTTCCACAGCAGTCCTGCTATTTCTTGTTCATATCGCCAATTTCTGCAACATTTTTAATCTCAAGGATTCAATTTTTATCGACGAATAAGTGTTGTCATTAAGATTTCTTTATCTTTTTGGATATCGACTGTTTCCTCTTTAGTATTTAGAGATCCGGTAAAACATAACGCCCATTTACGTAAAGGGCTTATTAAGAATTGCATTTTGTCTTCTAAATCTTGATTTGATTCAAAGAACTATAGTATTGGAAACTTCATTGAGTAGCCACCCATCGACACGAAGTGAAAATTGATACGAACGAAGTGGTATGATCATCCACTTTGCCAAACAATTGAGTACGTTGCAAACTCCTACCTATAGATGATAAGTCCGGCGACGATGCCGATGAAGCCGATGCCGCCGAGAACGCCACCTAGAATTTCAAATGTAAAAGTGTTTGGAGGAATGCATTTCTCCGCTCTGTACCCGCACTCCGGCTCATCAATTGGCGGCTCATTATTAACCCATAAGATCTGCATATCGCAAAGAAAGCGGAAAATCTGCAACAAAATTAGTTTGATTAACATCTTTGAATACATTTACGCATTTAACAAAGTAAGCTGATGCTAAACTTACTATGGAGTTTGGTCTGAATGCTAATAAGGTTTCGATACTGCTTAATATTCGGTCACAGAATGACACGAAAGGCTTGATGCGAAATACTACAGGTGATAGAGACACGTTTCTTATGCTCATCAGCAATAAAGTCGCCTACAATACTTGGCGATAATTGCCTTACTGCGATATCACCGTTATTTCTACTGTATCTACAAAGAAACTCTTATTAACTGAATGTGTCAAACACAACTGCAATTAAATGGGACATTTCGAACGGTTTTATTCACACGTGGTTGGACGATAACATAAGACACAATGAGCAAAGTGATTCAGCGCCTATGGTTATATTCTGATTTACTTTTTTCATTGGAAACATTATAAATGTCGCATGCGTATCATTGTTTGAAAAGCTTGGGAACATTTTATTTTCATTATTTTACCAGCGGGAAGTTTAAGTGATTGACGACCGCGAGCCCCATGTTTTAAGTTTCTGTCATACTGAGAAAAATACAATAAAAATTATGATGCAACATCGGTAATCCATTGAAATGTTGCCCATGCCATTTTGCTTTTACACACATGATTCATTAGCAGTCTTAACTCAATTTGGGTTTATTCATTGCACGCATTTTGTAATAAACGTTTTTATTCTCGTAATGCTTGCTTTACATGATCTCATTCTATCTTAAAATTGCTGTTGATGATTATACTTGTACTTGCATATTAATACTCGAACAATTAAATATAACAAGTGTTAGCTCAATTAAAATATGCGAACTACTTTGTACAGTATAACTGGAACAATTGACTAGATAAAAGTGAATCAGTCCTCGTGTTATATGACTGTTCCAAGGCTATGACCTCTCAGGTTCTTATTTTCGTTAACGTATTCGTGTTATTGGTGTCTTACTATAAAATGATCTTTTAATTAACCCCACGCCTCCTTTTCATGTCGTTATTTTAGCTGCGTAGTCAGGCTGTGCTGAGTGGGGCTAATCCTGAGATGCCTCTTTAACTTTTCTTTTACTTTTCTCTAAGTTCTCAGAACCAAAACCATTATTACCCTGAAATATTTTCTTCCTTAAAAAACTTGTTTATGTTTTCCGTAATTATTCTATTTTCCCCATTTATTCCATCAATTTACTGCACTTTGCACTTTTCTTCGTTAAAACCGATGTATTAGTTTGTGTTTTGTTTACCGGTATATCATCATTATCTTTCCCCATTTCAAAATGGCCAACAGGTCTCATCGAGAAATCCGACAAGTTCGTTTTATACGGCTGCCTTGACAACAGAGTATAATTCCCTTCGGCGTCTCCGTTCTTGTCAATATGCGAAACATAGCCTTGAATTCCTACAAAAGCAAAGAAATGTAGACTTTCATTTTGCTGAATATTAATCACTCACTGGCTTTAAATGATTAGTCACTAAAAGCTTTTCTGATAATACCTATTATTCGATTCAATGTATACGTACATGTAAGAGAATACTGTAAGTTCATTAATTTTCGAGGGGTCCCTTTTATTGTAGATTTCGGGGGCAGATCGACCCAAATTAACTCACAAAATATATTTGTGTTATAAAACTTATTACAGTTAGTAGAAAATAAAAAAAAACACAAATTCTAACCCCATTTTAAAGATAACCTCGAAACTTCATGCTCGCAAAAACAAGTGCATTTACAGTATGTAAAGTAAGTAAGATATCCGTTAAAACTACATGTAGAATGGCGACAACAATACATTTTCATAAAGCCTTAGGATTTGTCACGAATGAAATAATGTACACGTTGAATTAAGCTGCATGAAGTATGAATCCAGAATTAGATAAGTTGCTTGATTTTATTTGTCATTTTTATTTGATAATATTGTTAGTTATCATACTGGTATATTCCCCATGTGAAATCTAATCCTTATTTTCTCATTTCTGTAGAAGAAATCCCACAATGTGACAAGTTGGGTAGATTGCTACAAAGATTTAGAGTCGTTTATGCGCAGTTATTTTTTTCCCATTTAGGAGTACTTCATCACAAACGATTAATTGGTTTATTCCCAATCCAATCTAACTTGGTAAGAGAAATAACTTTTCCCAGTTTTCATTGTTACTTATTGTTTCTATGTGAATATTGTTAATAACTTAAGAGACAAACGTCAGTACACAGGCGAAACAAATCGAGCTAGATCGGTAACATGATACATTGTTTCAAATACATGTTTTCAACATTTAATGCAAGTTTTAAGTTAACGGATGCCGAGTGACACCTGGAACCTGAGACATATTTGTAAGATTCCGTCATTTGTCGATCGGATACAAAATGACACTTCAAGAAACATGGTTATCGCTTTAAAGTAATGCTTCCAGATAATTCTTTAGTTGAAGGATGGTGCGACAGTTCTGACAGGATTACGTTGATATACAATGCCCATTGTAGTGACCTAATCGAATAACAAGATTAATGCTCGACTATAAATAGTGATTTATTACGAACGCTATCAGTATCATTAATAACAAGATATCATCACCGTAGTGCAAAACGGTGTAAGAACTATTAAAATATAAAGCAGATATATCTTTATTGCACCAGTGGCACAATATAACTGTCAATATTTTACATGTGCCTCTTTTATTTGAATGTTAAAAAGAAGTTTTCTAAGTTTCTGTTGGAAAGTGATATTATACATTCCTTAAATCGATGGTTTATATTAAATGTTAAAACCATTTTTTTGTATTTCACTATTGAACAATCTATGATGCCTCGTCAACATCGTAAATAAATTACATTCGATTATCTAATTTCGCGTATTGCATTAAAAATGAAAATATGGAGTGTTGATAACTTGTTAGTTCTGTGATAATGCAGATTTTAAGAAAGCGGTTGTTTGTAAAAAGTTTTCAAATGAAGTGCAATCATTATTGGAATTCTTCTTAGAGTAATTTACATGTTTTCTTATATCTTAGAAGTATGTGAGGTTACAACTAAGAAAAATAAGTATCATATTACCAATTTGGGCATTTATATTGATGTTTGGTGTTGCTTAGATTTTTGCTGGATTTTAATAGACTTTTACGGGTTTTGTAGGGCTATCTCTTTTCCTTTACTGTTCTAACATGTGTTAACGTAAATGAAATAAAGACACATGAATATCATTAAAATAAATATGTCTTACTGAAATACATTTTGCCTTTTGAGAGATTTTGAGGATTTCCTTTTTATCGATGACAGTGCAATAACGACTGTAGACCACCCTAACTAGACATAAAATTAAATGAACACATGGTTAAACAGTACAAGTAAAAGTAGTTTATCTTAAAGCTATAAGTGTTAGTTGTATTAGCCTCTTGTACATATAATTATCGTGTATCAATAAGTAGTCTCTGGCTAGAATTCCTGCAATACGTTCCTATCACAACTGTTCTCAAATGCATTTACGTATTGATGCCACGAAATTTATTATTTCCAAATGGAAATGTCATCTCGTCTGTTCTGAGAACACGTGTGAACGGCAGATGTTTTTAGTCATAAATACGACGGAATGTAATAAAATTAAGATAAATCTAACAGCCTTTTATTGTAACGTCCTTGTGCATGATTTCAATAACAAAGATATTTTGAGACTGAGGAAACATCGCTAGGTTAACCTCAAATCTTCGCGTCTGGAATCGCTTTACTATCATTTCTGCAGCTGAAAAACAAACTTAAGCAATTTGAGGATGGTCGTGTTAACAAGTGTCGTAAAATGCAAACCTAAACCGAAACCAAACCTCCCCAAACCTTGGAAGACTTAGAGGCACCAAAGAAGCAGCAATATATATACTTCCAGGCGGGCAATTAAAGTTGTGTGCTCAGCTGACTTCGCATGCGTGATTTAAGTGTGAAATATATAGTTTACGCTAATGCGCCTAGACAACCCTGGGCAAGAGACATACACAGTATATGCCATCTGTATCCCCCTCAAAATGTCCAGTTGAAGTATGCCATTCACAATGATTGACATTCTGGATGGTTTAAAATTAACATAATATCATCAAATGAGATAATTGAGACTTTTCACAGCCGCCCCAGCACCTGCACTTGAGTTTGTGTTTCATCGATCTTATTGCAAAACCATCAAGTTTAGGAAGACAACAGCAAAAACAAATATTTTAATGATTCAGAAATGTTTTCATAGAACAGACACATCGATCAATTTCGTTTATAAGAATTCTTTTTTTAATTATATTGAAATATTTGCTTCAATTGATAATAATACGATACAAACATTGTACTGCAATGAAAGATTTTGACCACAAATCTTATTACATCATTTTGAGATACTGAATTGCTATAAACATCTCCGCATGCATTAAGGGATACTGAAGATGTTGCATTTACTTAGCTTATCCATTAGCAGATTCAATGAAGTCTTTATATGGTAAAAGCAAGATTATGTGGCCTTTTGTATGATAAATGATCTTCTTGATGAGGTAGTGATGTGTTTAGGCATTAAACATGCAATACGTGCCAAGACAAAATGTCAAGAGATTAGGAAACTGAGCTAGCATTTATAACCAAATTTATAGCAAGCCGTGGTAAAAAGCGAAAGGTTCTAAGAGATACATGTATGAAATAAAAAACTAAAATGTGTTCTCGGACACTGATGCCCCCACTGTTGCAACATCATTTGTTAACCAAGGTCCATTACTTAAAAAAATGGCCGCAGGAAAAAATCCTTTCTTTACGATCATGTTAACATCCTGCTTGATCATCTGTGCAAGTTTAAAGGAAGTGTACGCCTGAAAGTTTAGATGAAGTTGATGCCGCAAGATTAAATGGACAAACGCGCGGACGTACGGACGGACGAGTGCAAATCTATATGCCCGAGGCATAAAAACTCAATGAACCTTTTCTCTTTCTACCCGAAGAACGTCTGAGAAAACATAATGCGCGTTACAAAATGTTTTATCACTGTTCAAAAATGTTTGCGTTTTTTTTTTCAATTTCAAAAACTCTCGTCTGCTTTTTATCTCGTTTGCTAGACTGCTGTTTATTTTATTTTCACAGTATTAGTTTTTGTCTGCATTCCAGAGTTCCATGGACTTGACGCATTTTAACATTCTATTAACAATCTCCACTATATTTTTTAACTTCCTGGTATAAAAAGAGACTAGTATTCTTTTGAATATTTTTATGTAATATAATTGCATATTTTTAAAACAAATACACATGTTGGTGCAAAGGATTAATAACATAAAATTTACTTATTCCACGTGATTAACATGTATACAATATTATGGGAAAAAACAGGGTGACCCATCTTGGGCCTCAAAAACATTGACCGGCGACACCTTAAATGCATCTAGTTATTGTTGATTTCTCACCTATGTAGTTGCTTCCAAGTATTTTCTGTATGATGGCGCTTCCATTGGTCAAATCACCACCTTCCAGTAGGTGGCGATGGGCAGCTTTAGCATACAACATTAACGCATCATACAGATAGGCCGCATATACTGTGATCTAAAATATACATGATCTTTACTTAATAAAGCTGAATAGAATACATTATAGTATCTAATTTCAATTACGAATGTCAAAGTTAAATGATTCTTTATCACCATAACCGATGTATGTAGCATATTATCACGGGACCTTTTCAATACGATTTTACTAACGGGGCCGTCACATTATGACGTTCTGGTCAACGTTCTCTGAACTTTGGAATCGTTCATTTTTGAGCGTTCCAGAATGAGGATGACAGATCTGGCGAGTTATTAACGTCGTAGAACGTTGGTCAGTGTGACGTGGGTTGTTGGGGTGGTAAATTTTAGTTTAGCGTATCGGGAACGCATTCAGACATCACTGATGTCTTTATGGGGCCGTCACACCATGACATTCTGGCCAGCGTTCTACGACGTTTGAGGAAACTTTGTTAGTCGTCCATGGTTGCTGGGATAGCGCCAGAAGTGCGTTGTGTGAACGCTAGTGAACGTCGGTAAACGTCGGTGATCGCCGAGATCGGCGGCGAACGCTGGTCCGGAAAAAAATTTGAACATGCACAAAAATTTTCGCTGAGACCAGCGTTCTTCGACGTTTAATTTTAAACGCTAAAGAACGTTAAAGAACGTTCGTGGAACGTTTAACTAACGTTCGCCAAGCGTTGCACGCGTCCGGCTATCGTAGGTCAGTCGTTACTCAAGCGTTACTTGGTTGTTACAAATCGTTTACTTTGCTGTGAACGACTCACTGGCGACCTGTCAACGACTGCTGAACGGTCCCCTAGCGCACGCAGCGTGTGACTAAAGTGAAACGAACGTTCTTTTGGCGTCCATTAAGCGTCATTCGAGCGTTGCCCGAACGTCCATGCCTCAGCACGTTCGTGTAACGTTGACTTATCGTTCTTCGTGCGCCAGTGGCAAGTGAAAACATGCTTATGGTTTTAGGGTTTTCTTACTTGGTCGCTGTTACACGCTTCTTGTGCGTTAGACACACGGTAGTTATGCGTTAGATTAAACGTTAATAACACGCCAGATCTGTCATCCTCATTCTAGAACGCTCAGAAATGAACGATTGAAACGTTCAGATAACGTTGACCAGAACGTCATAGTGTGACGGCCCCTTTACATGATCATGTAATGACGATATTTTTTATATACACACAGGTAATTAACAAAGTTCTAGTTATTTCCAATACATGTTATTTTATTTATAAGCATTTAATTTCACCGTATCTTATTTAACCGTATCTAGTAGCCTAATTTCGATAAAGCTTAGCTTCAGAATATATTTTTTTATCGCGACTTCATGTGACGTTTACTTGTCACATTATCTGGGATTGATGAATGAAGCGAAACCTGACATGACATACATTAAGTTATTGCCTTTAGAGGAGGTATAACTTGTTTTGATCAACCTTGTAAAAGTGACTTTGGCCGCAAATTACGCCCGTGGTCGATATCGCTCATGTCAGGCCGGTCACGAATGCAATCCTTTTGAAGAACATACGCATTTAGCATGTTCAGATCAGTAAACAGTGAATATTTTTGTTACAGAATGTACTTAATGAGCTTTACCTCTGCCTGATCTCCACTCATGTCAGTAAGCTTTTGGCCCCTCTTACGAGTCAGTGTGCATTAAATAACCAAATGGTTCAAATGTCTTCTTATATATTAAGGCTTTTGATAAAAATACTTTCTACATCAGGCCCTGTGATTATAAAACTGTTTTCATGCTCGACTCAATCAGAGCATGAACATTTGATGGCTTCGTTTCTGTTCATTATATAAAATAAAACATTTTAAACTAAATATATGACACAATTGCTCTCAACAACAACCGTTGAACAGAATGTTATTCCTTATTTATGAAGACTGTTTTAGACATTTTAAATTTGAGCACAGCATTGAGTTTAGCATAAAAAAAGTTTTATAATCACGGGGCCAGAGACATTGTAGTGCAGTTAGGATTTCTAACTAGTTAAGGTAACCGTTTTCTGTTTTTTTGTTATTCCAGTGTGAATTAAAACAAGAAAGTATTTTAATTGTTGACTTATGGAAATATACTATATGATCGAAATGGTTACATGCCCCTAACAGACTATAACACAAGTCAGCCACTGTCACATTCCAAGGTATTCAAAACGACGCGATTCTCTTGATTTGAGTTACAGAATGAAGCTAACTCATTTTTGTTTCATATGCTTACCTTCCTTGTGTAGTTGAAGGGATTTGGAAACTTAAACGGCTCCTTTTCTGCGTACTCGCTGACTATCTCTTTGAAAGCTTCGTAGTCGGGGTTGTATGGAGGACTACCAGTAACTACCAACAATGACCGGACGGCTTCTTCGTTGGTTTTCGTAAATGGCGGATCTGTTGTTCCTAAATTAATAAAGGTACTGGTAAACAGTCAAATAGTATCGACCAAATACAGGCGAACATATCAAATGAAAGTTAATTTTTATCAGCTGGGTTGACAAAAGGTGTAAATTACGAGTACGAAATAACGGCGGTAATGACTTAAGCTGGTGAACATATGTCTCCCGACGCTAACTGGTGACTCTTTTCTACTAAGCCACTGCAAACAACAAGTTAGCCTATGAAACATTATGTTATTTAATAGCATACAGTCAGACAAAATATTACCAAAATATGGGATTACACTTATTGTGGTTACATTGTATAAAACACACTGAGCACTTTCACATACAATTGATTTTTTTATCACATCTCTGTCCATGTTTAAGCTTCTGCTTTAACATTCGTCGAGGAACATAGTCACATTTTTTGCCAGTTATAACCAAAGAAAAAAAGAAGAAACTAAATGCCAAGTTTTGTAACACTTAAAGTCGGCTTAAAATATTTATTGACAAATAGTTAATAGTCTAGCATTTTGTACTTCAGTATTTGTATATTAATCAATTTGGTTTAAGCGTTTTAGAATAAGACGCAACATGCCAAAATGTTACCCTAGGATTATTTCCTCATTAATTATTGAAGTTGTATGTTTAGTGTTTATTGCCTTTGCGTTTCGTTTTGTACAGAATAGATTTTCACTTTTTGTGAATATGATTAATCTAAGAAATTTACAATTTGTTAAGCATCAGAAGCATTATACTTCAGGAGCTGAAGATATTTTTGCTCGGTTAGAATGATAAATTGACGTCAGTGTCATTACTTAATGCAAATTGCCATATCCTGTTCATTTATTTGATGGATAGCGTTCACGCTTTACGTTAAGCTTCACATTCTTCATTTACAGTCATTCAAAGTCAAACGATGTTATGTACCTTCCGCTTTGTCTTACAAAGGGTTACATTGCGAAGAGAATTTCAGATAACGAATAATTGTATTTTTATTGGAAATGAGACTGACGCCGATTACTCCAATTTTATGTAAAACATTTGCTCGAACTCAGTAAGGTGGTTCCGAATCTCGGTCTGTTCCGAACCAACACCAAAAGTTTATTCTTAATTAAGTTGGAAACGATTCTGTATGGCATAAACAAATATAAATGTTTCTGTTGCCTACCGATATATTTAGAGCTGTGTCCAAGATCATAAAACTAAATCTGGAGATCAGTCTAAAATCTCAAGCATCTGATTGGCTGAAATGACGACCAGTCGCCATTTCAGCCAATCAGATCCTTGAGATTTGAGACTGATCTCAAAATTTAGTTTTATGATCTTGGACTCAGAATAGAGAATGCACATATTTTTGTTCATCCTGTCAGTAAGTAAATGACTTTGAATTTGATTCGGAACAGACCGAGATTCGGAACAGCCTAACCGACTGTATGCATCTCAGAAAAGCCACAGAATCAAAAAGCATTAAGCCCAGTTAGTCAAAGTGATATGACAAAACAACAACAACAACACATGCAAAAGCACGTCGCAAGCTAAATACGATGCAATTCAAAACGTTGTTTTTTTTGCTTTATTTATACATTGTATATGCGGTTTCAGTGAATGAAATATGAAAGCCAAACATCTGTACGGCATAAAATTTCCGATTAATTTGTCGGGATGGATATTTAAATTTGAAGCACAGATGCCGTTATGCCATCAGTCTCATTGTAACGTAACCTCATAAGAATAACATTGAACTTTTTTATAACTATAAAGAAATAATCACGAGATATTTCTTTTGTGTTTAGGAATAACGTAAGGTTTTTTTCATAACTAACTTAAACTTGTACCGCTTAAAATTGAGCATTTCGACGTACTTGCGCGGTCTTCAGTCGTCAAAATATCTACTATTACCTAAAACTAGTGTGGGTTTTTTGTACAGAAAGTTTTAGTACTGAATTTTGCACAATTTGTACAATCGTACAACCTACTTGATAAGGTTTACAAACCCCATTAGGTTCATTTCTGTATTTGTTGTTTCAATATTGCGGTACATAGATCCGAAACTATCAGACAGAAGAGTAAATAAATAACGTTTAATTAAACATACTTTTCATTGTTCATTTCACAGATCAATACAAGATGTAAATCTGGAGACCGGTCCCAAATCTCAAGCATCTGATTGGCTGCAATGACGACTGGTCGCCATTTCACTTACCAATTATTTCAAATAGGATAAATGTTCTTAAATGGAAAGTAAAATTATTTAAATTTCTGAAAACGTTACTTTAAAAGCAATTGACCACGACAAATAATTTAGCCCCGGTTTGATTTCATGGGCAGCAATTAAAAAGCCCGATACTTCCCATGCCGCATAGCCCAGGCTTGAGTGCAACTTAATATCTACATAAAATTTATGTTGATGCACTCCTTACGGTGGTATGGATCATAGAGATCAGGTTTCGGCGAAAAATATCTCTTAATAGTGAAGTTGAAAAATTTGACTTAGTACTAATATTACTGAAAGGGTGCGCAGCAGCCATTAAACCAACGGAAATCCGGTAAATTTGATTTTTGGGATGCAGTGTATTCGCAATTACTCGTCAAAACCTATCCGCGATATCCCCGAAACAAGTCAATTTACCGGATTTCCGTTGGTTAAATTGCGGCTGCGCACCCTTTCAGTAATATTAGTACTAAATCAAATTTTTCAACTTCACTATTGAGAGGTATTTTTCGCTGAAACCTGGGCCTAATAGTATGTAAATAACAATGACCAAGAAACCTCTAAATGCAGTATTTTCATTTATCTTATTTCACATTCCTTATATAAAAAAATGGGGTTTTCCCATAATAACATTGGGGGGAATCGAATCGAAAAGAATATTTTCAGCGTATGGGAGAGAATGACAAAAGTAATCATTATAAAGCATTAAGATTTTAATGTTTGAACAATACCTTCTCTAACTGTTATATTAAAATCACTCACACTTAAACCGGTCGTAATATTTAATTAAAAAACAATCGTATAAACAAAACTACATAGCTATTTAAATAAATAAAACTATTTACCATTAAGAATACATTTCAAGGCTGTAAATTTCTAAGATGCATGACAAATACGCTGTATTTTACTAAATAAACAAAACCATAGAGTGCGGATTAACAAAATGCTGACAGTTTTGTACTTTTCACACAAGACTCGAAAGAAAGTTATATAAGATACTTTTATGAACTATCAATCAAATCAGTTCGCTCACTTCCGTATTACAAAACGCGATTTTTTTACCAGAACTAGACATTTTGTCTAAAATGTTGTATTTTCCCACTGTCCCATGAAACATGCATTCCTGTAAATAATAATTTACAACCTGCCAGTTTTTCTGTACATTTCATAAGGAATAGCGTGTGGAGAAGTTTTAATGAGCTTACTGATTGCCGAATACAGACTACGTATTTCATATATGGTAAGAAAACGTGATAAATTTAAGACGACTCTGACACCTGGGCCATTAAATCAGATATCAAAATACCAGAGAAAATATTTACAAAAAAAACAACAGAACAGAACAGAACAGAACAGAACAGAAATTTTATTTCGACTTAAGCATATAAGCTCATCGTCATACATGAAAAAATACAATTACATGCAATGAGATTCATACAATTCAAACAACAGAAAAATTGCAATTGTTGTGAGAGTGTTCATCTTGGAATAAATACAAAGAATTAATTTGATAGGTTGTGTACAGCTTTAAAATTTTACAACAGTAGCAAATGTAAATAATCTATCTAAATATTTATGGCTTCATTCCTTAGTTTAAAAGCCTTGATACAATACAATGCTAACTTATTTAACGTTGATTTTTGGTTTGAATTTAACAATTCGATGAATTTAAACATACTTGGTCTATAGGAATATAAACGAGGTATATATTGTTGCCTCAATGTTTGATAAAAGGGACAAATTAGCACAAAGTGGTACTCGTCTTCTATATCTTGAAAATTACAAAGTAAACATTTTCTATCTTCCCTAGGGGTATTGTTGTGTCTCCCAGTTTCAATTAGCAAGTTATGTGATGAAAGCCGAATTTTGGCAATAACATTTCTAAACTTTACATTTTCAACAGTGCTTAGATAACAAGACCGTTCAAATGTTACTTTAAGTTCTTTATACATATATAACGAGGAACTCAGTGTAACACCTACGCGCCATTCTGAGATATACATATCTCTGAGACGGCATTTAAGAATTGGTATAAAGACATTAATATTAACAGATGACGGAAATAACCAGACATCCGCAAAACCTGAACTATGTAATATGTCTCTAACTTTTGATGTCCAGTTATTAAGTCCGGGGTTATTTTCTAGATCCTTACGTTGGTTTGTAACCAGAGTGTCTAGTATACAATTGAACTTTTTACATCCATACAAATTTAACCAGTATTTGATAATTCTTATATATCTACCAATATATAATGGAAATCGCCCAAATTCAGAGTATAATGCTAAATTATTGGTCGTCATTTTAACATTTACCAACCATTTGCAAAACTTTTTTTTGTACTCTTTCTATGTTTTCAGCTCTAGAAAATCCCCAAACTTCGCATCCATAATTAAGGATTGATAAAACATACGCATCAAATAAGCTAAACATTATGTTTACTGGAACATCTTTGTTTCTTGTAATATTAAATAATGAGTTTAATGCCCTGAGTGCCTTGCCCACAAGTGTTTTCGTTGCTTGCATAAAGGAATTTCCACATGACATAACTACCCCTAAATAATTAAAATGGTTTACGACTTCGATATTTTGGTTTGCATAAGTCCAACTATAAGTTTCATTCAAAACACCTCCTTTCCTAAAAACAACTATCTTTGTCTTTTCAATGTTAACAGTTAAATTCCATTTTGTACAATAAATTTCTAAACTGTTAAGAGTCTCTTGTAAACCTTCTTTAGTTTCTGATATTAAAACAGCATCGTCTGCAAATAGCAACAAATAAATTGAGAGCTGATCCAAAGAAAGACCTGCATCTGTATTCGATTGTAACTGCAGTTCAATGTCATTCAAGAAAAGACTAAATAGAATTGGCGAAGTTACTTCCCCTTGTAATAAACCGACATTACTATTGAAAACATCCGATAATTTCCCCAAATGTTTAACACATATTTTAATATCATTATACATAGAACGTATAACTGAGAATATTTTTCCATCTATACCCGCTTTAATTAATTTGTACCACAGAGCTTGACGGTCAATTGAATCGTAAGCCTTTCTGTAGTCCACAAAACAGCAGAATAGTCTGCCCTTGTTTTGTAACTGTTTTTCTATAAGTGAATTTAGTATGAAAATCGCGTCCACTGTACTATAATTAGACTTAAAACCAAACTGTGCGTCGGTTAATATATCATTCTTAACAGACCATTCTTTAAGACGTTCATTAATAATGCTGTTAAATAATTTCGCAAAGCAGCTGATAAGAGTAATACCTCTATAATTATTTGTATCTTACGTATCACCTTTTTTATGAAGTGGGACGATAACCCCAGTTGACCAATTCCTCGGATATTTGCCAACATTTAAAATGTAATTAAATAATAACTCTAATGATCGCGCCGTATAATCGATGCTTTCTTTAAAATATTCATATATAATATTATCTAACGCACAAGCTTTGTTATTTCCCAAACGTTTGCATGCAATACGAATTTCCTCTATAGTTATAGGTCGATCTAATTCATCAAAGGTTGCAGAATTTGCGCTACTTGTCTCATAATGATTAATAAAATTTGAAACTTCGAAATCTTGTTGAGTATGTGCTTCCGATGCTAATTTTTTGAAATAGTCGTAAAAACTTTCAAGTGAGATATCGTCGCTTTTATTACATGTACCAACATTTGGTTTAAACATTTTCCAGAACTCGCGAGGACTCTTTCGACGCATGTCATACATTTTCTTATTGTTCTCACGGTTAAACTCTGTTTTTCTTTTTCGACAATGATATCTGTAATCTTTTTTAGTTTGAAAAACTAATCTACGACGTTCATCAGATTTTTCAAAATTAAACTTATAATTAGCGCATTTTTGTAAATCTCTCTTTTCATTTTACATTCTTCATTAAACCACTTTTGCCTTGTTCTATCTCTATCAACAAAATAAGTATTGTGAGTTTTAACTTTTCTTTCAAAATATTTCTTTCCCTTTGTATGCAAAAAATCTGTAAACTCGGAAACAAGTAAATCTGTACGGCTTCTTTCGTTAATTAAATCAGCTAATCTATTTTCTAAGCTAGTTATATTTTGTGATATATCGTTTTAAAAAGAAGTTTTATGCTCTGAATTCCATTTGTAATAACTTATAGTATTGTCACTATAAATCCTAGATTTAGTCATTATGTTGAATGAAAATGCAAGAGGTGCATGATTTGAATATTCATTGAAATCATGCACACAGAAATCAGCTAAAATATGAAAGCTTGAAAATTCCGTGAATAAATAATCAACAGTACTTTGACCGTTATGAGTCACGCATGTTAATTTTCCAATATTTTTATCACCATGCAATCTACCGTTAACAATTTTAATGTTGGTCGCTTTTAGCAAGTCCAACAAAAGATCACCGAAACGGTTAGAACCAGTATCACAGGTAGCTCGAGGTAAAATGGGGTCAATGTCATGCTGAAAATCATCGCTTAAATTACGATTATATTCTATATAATCTGATTTACGGCCTATTCTACTATTGGTATCACCAGTGAAAAAAATGGTGCCTTTATCCTTAAAATAATTAATATCCATTTCAATTTGTCTAAAAATATCGACATCATATGCATTATAAACGGGGGAATTTTCCGGTGCAATATATGTTACTGCAAGAAATATATCAACAGAGAAAAAGTACAAAAGTACTTATTTACAATTTTACACTTGTTAATCTTTACCAAGCCCATTTAATGAATAGCCAAACAGGGGAAAAAATGTTGACGACAAATTTTAAAAGAGAATTTACGGCATTTTCAGAGAAAATCTGTACAATATTAAACAGAACATCAATTATTCATATTTAAGAGTCACATATGAAACTTAATACGATACATCAAGAGTTAAAACGAAATGGATGGAACATATTGGTAGACTAAATTTTAACAGAACGTTTAATTTAGATATCTGGCTATCTTAAACAACCTATAAATTGACAATAACCTAAAAAGTGAAATATTGGTGATCAGCTGGAGTGCAATCTGTGGTTATCTTCAGACAATGGAGAATGCGAAGCGATGTTTGTTTTTTTTTGTTGTTGTTTTTTTAATATTGAACATAAAATGAAGGAAGATTAATGTCTATCCTTACAATGCACAAAAACAAAATTGTTGAAAAATAATATCATTTTAACTGTCATTCCCATTTATTTTACACTTAGAGAACTTGGCAACCAGAAGGAGGTTGATTTAAAATGATGGTTTTAAGCAGTTTCACACGCCGTGATCTCATTCATCTGTGTTTCAGAATTATTAACTTTGTTGACGTTTTATAAAGAAGATGAAAATCCTCCTTGATCACAATGTATTGTAGAAGCCGGAAACACCGGAATAAATGTGTATACGTGACAAGAACTGTTGTGATAATTTATTTAAACACTTAGAAAAAAAACTCTCAAGTATCCTTTTCTTGACACTGCCTTTGATTATGTGGCTGTAACTTAAACCAACGCGACTGTTAGGTCTTTGCTTTAAAATTTTCTTTAAAAAAAGTTTCCTCGTACATATAGTCAGTACTGTTATCAGTAAAATAACCCGTTACCGATGTCATGCAGTGATGGTTACGTATATCAGGGCTATCCGATCAACCTTTTGTGGGGTTGTCCCGGCTAGCTTAGTTGGTTGCGTCGCAGGTATTGTAGGGCTTTGCGCTGTCGGCGTAACGGTGCGGGTTCGCTCCCAGCTAGAAGCACCATCGTTTTTAACTATGTGTACACTAGAACTTGTTTTAAATACGAAATGGCAAAGAGAAGCTTCAGCTGACCATAAGAAGCTTTACCTACGGTTCTCTTAGTTCGTGAAATGTTAACGTTTCTGATATTAGAAATGATTATAGAAGTGTTCTCTTTTCTTATTGAAATGCCAACTGTGCAGGAGGCTGTGTTTTCTGGGTGTTATTTTTCCTGATGATGTATGTGTTTCCACGAAAATCGTCAAAAATGTACCAACTAATATTGCAAACCTGCTGTTTTTATTTCATAGTTACTTTTCAAATGATTCATACGATCTTCATGTCTCAAATTTGCTCTTTCTCGCGATCACAGTTAGTCGTGTTCATAATTTTATTGAAAACCAGCGAAGTTAGTGACAGATGTGTAGGGTTATCTTTTTATTTGAACACATTATTATTCTTATGTGGATTCCACTGAGCAGTAATCCGAGGAGTGCCGCATGCGTAACTGTAGTATTAATGTTTTAATAGACTTTTTTTCATTTTTCCCATGGTTTTGCCACAATTAAATAACAATGAACAAATCCAACACTTTTGGCCGACATTGGCTAAGTACATGTAGCGGTGTTAGCCTTATGGTCTAGAAAAGTATAGATTTGTTCACAAAAAGGTTGCTACCACAACTGGAATGAAAATAACGTAATGCCTTAATTCGGGAATAAAAATAATGTAATGCCTAAATTCTTAAAACACGACTCGGATAAAACACTTTGATAAAACAAGTATACAAATGGTATGAAATCTCATGTTTTCATCGTTAATTGAAATCAAGGTATATAAACCGATTGTATCATCTACCGGATATAGCGCACTGATTGTCACAAAAACATAGTAAACAGTTAAAAAATGAGGAGATTTTGTATGTATTATAATGTGAAATCCAATCGACAAATACATGTTCAACAGGCGATTCTCGTAGCACTTGTTTTGAAAGTCGTTATTACATTTTTTATGCAATATACTTTTAAAAAATCGCTTAAATCACTCACACAAAGTACCGTTTGCACTGTGTACTGTTATAAAATCAGCGTAAATGTTTATGTTTAAACAGGTTTTGAGAGGTATTCTCATGCTAGCGATGATGAAACATATCATTTTTATTCTTACAATAATAAGAATACCATAGCTGATCAATTAAACATCAAAACATTAGACCAAACATGCATGTAGCTTCGACCCAGACTGTATCATTTATTAAACATGTTAACTCAATCATTTGTATGTTTCTAGTGATCTATGTGTATCAGTTATGGCGATTTTTTAAAGATGATTTTAATATATTTTTCGGATTTAAGAACAACGGCTTGATGTAAAAATATGTATTAAAAGTGCCTCGTACAGAGATATGTGATACGTTATGAAATATAAGGGCCTCGGTGCCTTTATATACTGCGGCGACACGAAAAAATTGGATCTACCTGACTTCATTAGTTAACACCCAGGTCGCCCTGAGAACTACAATTTACAACAAGCGATAATTAATGTCGTCCCAAAATGTTTAGGATTTGTTAAACATAATCTGAGGTTTTTAAAAAAGTAATAGTTTCGAAACGGAAGGTTCACGATTATTAATACCTACGCAGGTAGGCGTGACCTACACATTCTGAGTCAAAGCACGTTATTTAAATACTGATATTTTAAGCTGATGATAAACCTTTACTCAATATACGACCAACGTAGATCATCGTCAGCTGGAACATCCATGTCATTTGATCAGAATATACAATGGTCACTTGTTTTCAGAAATATTCTAATAAATGTAATAGCAAACAGTGTACAGCAGAAACAACGTACTACATATTCCATGTAGTAAAGTGTCAAATGGAACTTTAGCAAAGAAAACAATGTCTTGTTTTCCGCCCAAGGATTGACTTGGGAGTCAGGTATGTTCCCATGCTGATTTCAGTTAAAGAAATTAACGAATTCGCTTTCTAACATATTCTCATAATACATTTATACTAGCCATTAAAATACTGTTTTGACAACTGATTTGTTTAAACAATGTGTATGCCAACTGATCAGTAACAAAACAGTTTATAGTTTATTTCGAGGTTTGTATGAAAAATTAAACGGTCGCCCAGCTGCGTTGGGCATGACAGTTTAATTTTTATGCAAGCCTCCAAACTAACAATAACCTATAATCACTATTGTTGTATCATTCTGTTTTATTATTTTAAAGTTCTTCTCTTCGTGTTTTTGTACGCCATGATATATTATTTCTCCAAGTATACCTGATTTGTATAGAAAATATATCTAGACGAACTCCTCCAAATCATTCAACGAAGATCGCACTACATGATACAACTGAAATATGTGTGTTTGCTATAAATGATAGTATGATAATTCTATAGATGATACAGTCATTACGAAACACACCCCTCAAACATTTTAATAATTTACACTATCTATACATTTAAAGCAATATTGTAATGTAATAGTCCTTATATTTCACTGTATATAAACCGATTGTATCATCTGCCGGATATAGCGAGGTGATTGCATGGCTGAGATATAAACAATTCGTTAATAACACAGTGAAAATGGAATTATTAGGATCATTTTAAGTACCTTCAACAAAAACAAGTAAGTTACATATTATATAGTCATTATTGGTTGTTATACAATTTGTTTTGCGCATATATAGTGATAAAAACTTTCAAAATTGCATTTAATCACAAGAAGGTCTGGCAAATGACCCTCATGATTGTATCAAAATACTGTTATTCTCTACAAATAAACGCTCTGATGCACGAATACATACTAGTTATATGACTCTATGACATGAATATAAAGATTATTGCATTACAATATTGCTTTAAATGTATACATAGTGTAAATTATTAAAATGTTTGAGGGGTGTGTTTCGTAATGACTGTATCATCTATAGCATTATCATACTATCATTTATAGCAAACACACCTATTTTTGTTGTATCATATAGTACGATCTTCGTTGAATGATTTTCCAATAATCTGTATCACTTATGGCGATGCGCATTTCATGATTTTATCAAGTGTATGCTTTTAGATAAGATGGAGGAGTTCGTCTACATATATTGTCAATACAAATCGGGTATATTTGGAGAAATAATATATTATGGCGTACAAAAACACGAAGAGAAAAACTTTAAAATAATAAAACAGAATGATGCAACAGCATTGACTATATGTTATTGTTAGTTTGGAGGCTTGTTAAATCTATTTGTATGAATATTAAACTGTCAGGTCCAACGCAGCTGGACGACCATTTAATTTTTCATACAAACCTCGAAATAAACTATAAACTGTTTTGTAACTGATCAATTGGCATACACATAGTTTACACAAATCAGTTTTCAAAACAGTATTTTAATGGCTAGTATAAAATTTAATGTATTATGAGAATATGTTAGAAAGCGAATTCGTTAATTTCTTTAACTGAAATCAGCATGGTAATATACCTGACTCTCAAGGGAAGACCTTTGTTATAGTCAATCCTTGAGCGGAAAACAAGACTGTCACATTGATTCCTTTGCTAAAGTTCCATTTGACCCTTTACTACATGGAATATGTAGTACGTTGTTTTTGTTGTACTCTGTTTGCTATAACATTTATAAGAATATTTCTGAAAATAAGTGACCATTGTATACTGGATGTTCCAGCCGACGATGATCTACATTGGTCGTAGATTAAGTAAAGGGTTTATCATCAGCTTAAAATATCAGGTTTATCATCAGCTTAAAATATCTGTATTTAAACAACTTGCGTTGCCTCAGAATTTGTATGTCACGCCTACCTGCGTATGTATTTATAATCGTGAACCTTCAGTTTCGAAACTATTACTTTAAAAAAAACTCAGACTATGTTTATCAAATCCAAAACATTTAGGGACGACATTAATTATCGCTTGTTGTAAATTGTAGTTCTCAGAGCGACCTGTGTGTTAACTAATGAAGTCAGGTAGATCCAATTGTTTCGTGTCGCCGCGGTATATATAGGCGCTGAGGCCCTTATATTTCATAACGTATCACATATCTCTGTACGAAGCACTTTTAATACATATTTTTTATCAAGCCGTTGTTCTTAAATCCGAAAATTATACTAAAATCGTGTTTAAAAAATCGCCATAACTGATACACATAGATCACTAGAAACATACAAATGATTGAGTTTACATGTTCAATAAATGATACAGTCTGGGTCGAAGCTACGTGCATGTTTGGTCTAATGTTTTGATGTTTAATTGATCAGCTATGGTATTATTATTATTGTAAGAATAAAAATGATATGTTTCATCATCGCTAGCATGAGAATACCTCTCAAAACCTGTTTAAACATAAACATTTGCGCGGATTTAATAAAGGTACACAGTGCAAACGGTACTTTGTGTGAGTGATTTAAGCGATTTTTTAAAAGGATATTGCATAAAAAGGTAATAACGTCTTCCAAAACAAGTGCTACGAGAATCGCCTGTTGAACATGTATTTGTCGATTGAATTTTTCATTACAATACATACAAAATCTCCTCATTTTTAAACTGTTTACTATGCTTTTGTGACAATCAGTGCGCTATATCCGGTAGATGATATAATCGGTTTATATACAGTATTTTTGTCATAGAGTCATATAACTAGTATGTATTCGTGCATCGGGGCGTATATTTTGTAGAGCATAACAGTATTTTGATACAATCATGTGGGTCATTTGCCAGACCTTTTTGTGATTAAATGCAATTTTGCAAGTTTTTATCCCTATATATGCGCAAAACAAATTGTATTACAACCAATAAGGACTATAAAAAATATAACGTACTTGTTTTTGTTGAAGGTACTTAAAATGATCCTAATAATTCCGTTTTCAATGTGTTATTTACGAATTGTTTATATCGCAGCCATGCAATCACCTTACTATATCCGGCATATGGTACAATCGGTTTATATACAGTGGAAATTAATATCTACAACGAATTCAAACCTAAGATATTCTATTGACGAACGTTTATCTCAGTCACGGATAATACTTATTAATCTTTCATGGATGGCTGGACATTGATTGAACGTTTTCGATGAGTATTCAAACATAACTAAATTCGGAAAAAATTCAATTGTTTGTTTAATAGCAAACAATCCATCACAAAGAAAACAACAAACAGTGTGTGTTAATTGACACATGCATGTAATAGTTATCAGGAGTGGACATATTCCGAAAACACAGCCCTTCCACATAGCCAGAACGTTGAGAGGAAAACATAGTTTATAATTTGATCACTTCAACAAACAACATAAAATCAACGCAAATAACAACTTGATGTGTTACCTCTTTGCTGGAGGGACATTTTGCAAATGTGTGTTTTAACCAAGTTCCAAATTCTAGGGTGCAAAAATGTCAAACTAGCCACAGCATGTTCTTATATATACAACGAAATACAAGTGGCCTTAGTACAGCCCACCAAATCCCTTGTAAGGTTGCATGCAAAAGCACACAAACATATAATAATAATAAGCTTATATCATTGAAAGCGAAAAGTGTCGGTACACAATGACATTACCGAGACCAAAACACTTTGAGTTATTCAGCATGAGCTAAAAGTCATCAAAAGTACCATGAACGTGTAAATGTCATTGCTGATTAAAACGAACGTGCTTAAATGAAGCTGAATTGTAAAGCACAAACAGTTATAGACCCCATTTACAGTAGTGTGTATTCGTTATAACTTTGACACTGCTTAATTCTGTGTACATTAAACAGATACCAGGATAATATCTCATATTACTTTATGGGTAAATAGACGACCATGTAAATGACAGACATTAAAGTCATAACAGAGTAGTTTAGTCTTATCAAACAAACTGAGGCACTTTGTCTTAATTTATACAAATTGCCTCTATAGTGTTTTAGATAAAGCAAGAGAAAGAAAGTTTGACGTGTATTATTATTGTAAAAGATTACTCTGTCCCTTTAGACACACGATTATGTTGTTGAGAAAAGAAGCTGCGTCATAAGTTCATAAGCGTATAAAGTAATTTTTATGATTCAATATGTTACACTCGTGGTTTTTAAAACGTTCAAACATGTCAATATTTAGATGACATCAAGTAGATTTTACCAGTAACTAAATTAATCAATTGCATTTTTATGGTTTCTCAACATGTTGTAATGTACACGGGCATGTGTTAGGTTGGCGTTTTGCGCTGCCGGAAACCTTCCAGGTTTTGACGAAGTTTTATATTTCGTTATTGTTTGTGATGTCTTTTCTTGCAAACATGTACTCTCGTTACCTCTCTACCCTCCTACCTCTCTTCTTGCATCTTTGTTAGTTGTATATGTAATGTGTGTAGGAAATCCGTGTTTCTCTACTAATGACAGTTTACAAGCCTGCCACTGACACTTTTATTTATCCTCCTACAATATAACGGAAATCCAAATAATTGACTATTTCCATTTGATACTTAAGCTTGACTGAGTATTTTATCAAGGTTGTACAATTCCTTTGTTACAACTAAAGAGTTATAGTGTGCGAGTGACAACATACACTAAAGTCCTTTTGTCACTTGTTATATATTCTGTTTTATTCATGTATTGTTTAATATAATTCATCAAAGCAAAATTTGTCATCTTTTGTGTCAAAGACCATATTAATAGTATATTCTTAGTGTACTGAATGTAATATGGTTGTTTAATTGTTCATATTGATATGAGAACCTGATGGGGCAAGTGTGAGTTTGGTGCACCCTAGAACCTGGTTGAAACCCCCAGTGGCAGATTGTTTTGCCACTGACCGTTCCAAGGCGGTAATCCTTCGGGTTCTCACTTTTGTTAATTGTTTGTGGCATCCATTTTGAAACATACTATTTTAATACCATGCTCTCATTTCCTCTCTACTTTTTGGCTGTGTGGGGAGGCTGTTAGACACATTTCATTTTTTTCATAAAAAACATATAATATACTGTTATCATAGTACTTTGATCTGTGATTATTGTAAAGGTGGAACCCTCATGGTAAAACGTAGTTACTCCTTTTGTTTTCAAGTAACATAACATTTTAAAACAGTTTACATATCCCTTTATTTCAAATAAAAATTAACTGGAAGACTATAACAAACCAATAACATAAAAGAAAGAAAACTAATAAAATGCTGTCTAATCAGTATAATACAGTTACATATATTACGAAAAACCAAGCTCTTAAAGCACTGCCACTTCGCGCACGCACAACCAGATAGGAAAATGAGTAGGTTTTATATTCATATTCTGTTTAAGCAATAAAAGAGCCGTAACAATTTTTTCAGAAATTACATTGAAGCACAATATTAAATAAATACATTTTATCAATAACAATTTGGTAGTATGGATATTGATATAACTTCTTTACATTTCCACTGCTTTCTACGTCAGTTTACGTCGTCCTGTTGTTCCAAACACTTAATCAAACTGGTTTTAAATAAAATACACTATTACAAGCTTCGCTGTTATTCATTACTATATCATTGCCAAGCCTCCATAAGTAATTCTTCAATCGCAGATTTTATTGCTTTGAGATTAACCGTCTCTGCTATAATTTATTTAAGAGTGAGAAAATAAGCGTCATATCGACTTTTCTGACAGGTATGGACTGATTTATTGAGAGGAACAAACTAGAAGTCTTGGTTTTTAGATTATAATGCGCCAATACATTCTAGGATGTTGAACCGGTGTTGGACAAGAAGTCTCATTTACCAAATTCAATATTGACAACAATTGACTGCGGTGTACTAAGACAACTGTTCAGTTTTAGCTACGTCGTCAAAGTTATAAATTCTAAAATTGTTATGCGAAATAAACTTAAATAAAAAAACTAAATTTACTGAAAATAAATATTATTCTAAAATTAATCTCATATAAAGCAACAATGCATTATGGAGTGCTCGAAACTACCAACGATGAATTTGACTAACTTCTTCTGTTTGCATTACAGTAAACTATAGCTGCATAAGTAATCATGTGCATATATTGTGAAAAAGAGTAAATTGCATAATTTATTAATTATAAACTAAATTATGCAATTCGTTGATTTTGCTCTACCTGCAAATAAAATATTTTTTTTGCTGGGCTAAAGGTAATAAAATTAGATTTGATAATGGTTTCCATTCTCAGTTTATCACCTTGGGACCAGATTCTCGGATCAAGTTTTATAACATCTGTGAAGCAAAGTATGTACCTAATAAACAAAGACCCTATATTTTACGTCGTCAATAAATGACACATTATCAGCATTAGCCTCCGCGATATAAAGACTTTTATGGTAGATTTATATAAATATTTTTAGGAGGGTTATAACTTAGTCTATCTTTTTCACCAAATCTAAATATGGTATTTTTTCTGGACGAGTTCCAACAATGCTTTCATAATACCAAACTTATTCATGAAATTGTCAAGATAAAAGTGTATCTAAGTCGGGCTAATGCAACTATTATGTCCTATCATCATCTCATCTTAACAGGAAGTTATATCAATAGACAAGTTATCCTTTAAGTTAATTGCATTCTACAGAGAACTTCAAATGATATTGAACAAGACAAATGCAAGAAAATATTGCATACTAAGCTTGATAAGACCAGTTTATGGGCAGTATGCAAACTACTGCACATGCCGTCTAAATAAGGGTGAAGCAGAACTAAACTGAACAATGCATAAAGATTTTAATTATTGTAAGGTAAATTACAAAATTTGAAATTGATTTAGTTTAATCCTGATCGGTATCACAAACTACGAACACATTTTGCAAGTTTTATTGCCGCTTTTGTGTATGGTAGACTTATTCAAATGTCGGTAAGTAACATTAGGGTTGTATTAAAATAAATATTATAATAAGATACAACAAACGAATATACGAATAATATATAAAGACAATAAGGGTAAGAATATATCTTAATAAGGCAAGAAATAGGTTATACGTTTATGATAATATGATGAATTATGAAGGTCATAAACAGAAATTAGATCAAGATGTAGATTTTATGGAAATATTTTGATACATATTTTCAGAAATTATGCAGTTCTGCGCAGAGCTATAAAAGCGTGTCAACTGTATAAGTTACATAAACTAAGGTTTGATTTTATCCTAATTACAATGGGGTTAGTTCTGTATGTGGACACATTAATAAGTCATTATCCTTAATCTTTTTAAAAACGACATCAAAGTTTCGATATGGGACAATAGCATCAACATACACCTGTTCAATCTAGGAGATAACCGTACGTAAAATAGAATAACGGATTTCAAAACAAAGATCAATATAACAATTAGACTCAAATGGACCGCCAAGAAATGTTTCAATCAAAATAATGTCATTTTACAAATGTAATTAATTTACTAAAAGAATTGATGGACTAAGTTTCTTTATATGGTTTTGACACGTTAAATCAGTTTCTTTAAAATAACAGATGAAAAAAAACACGTATCATTTTTATTCTTTCAAATACGTTTTTGATTACTTGATACTTGATAATTGGACAATTCTTCGGTTATGCTCATTCCTATTTCAAATACATTTTGTTGTGTTGATTCATACTTACGTCTATAATATTTCAATGGGTCGACATTGGTATCCACTGTTTCATGGTCAAAATAAATGACGATATACTCTCCAGTGTCCAAGAGACCTCTGTCATACATGTTGGTCATCATATCGACGATCCCATTGTACGTTCCCAGAAATACATACACTGAAAATATACAACGTCATTAGAGGTATATCAGATTGTCGAACTCAATTTCTATCACCGAACATTGATCGACTATAAACATAATTGGAATAGATGAAAAGGAAACTTTGAAAATCACCTTACTCGACAATCATGAAAATATTGCAGGCTCAGTTGTGTTAAGCCTGTTCATGGGCAGTAATTCAAATGCATATTACTGATAATGTCAGAAGATGTTTATAATGTGATCAATTTATTTATATGTAGAGCAATTCCTACAATTTAGACAAAATCCTAGGTCAATAAACAAGAAAAAACTGTCATTTGTCATTCACGTTGGAGAAAAGCACATATTATGTTTCAGATAGCAGGTGTAATGGGTTTGCAACAGATGAGTTTTCAAAAATTGATGCCTATTCTCTACTTAGTTGTTATGTTTTTCTCATTTATTTGCACTAAGAAAGAAATATATATTTTCAGCGAAGCATATTTATATCTCAAGGTTCCCAATGCAGTTTGAAACATTTATTATCATATGCAAGTGGTCAAAACGTCTGTAAATCTGTACTAGATATGGTCGCCATTTCAGCCAATCAGATGCTTGAGATTTGAGACTGGTTTCAAATCTCAGTTTTATAATTTTCAGCCCTGGTGTTTATACAAATGACAACCCAGTGTGTCTATGGGGAGTGAGGTACATCTTCTTTTAAATTACTATTCCAATAACACTAACGACCTAATTTTATTTATTTGTATGAAATTTTCACCTGATATGAACCACATTATGTCAGATTTTAATATTTTTCTCAATTCGATAAAATTTGTTTGCAATACAATCGACATTAATTTTATTTTACTAGCTTAAAAATAATATATTTCCATTTTATGTAAAGTTGCATAAATTTGATTACATTTTTCTATTTTTAATATATCGATGTTCACTAATATTAAGTAAAAAAAACCTTAAACTCAAAATTTGACAAGCACAATACATGTTTCCTTGTTTGTCACCTAACATTCTGATATCCAGCTTTTATAAAACAAAACGATAGTTTTCGAAAAGTATATTGCGGGAAAAATGTTAATATAGATGCGGTTTCTACTGATCAACCCATAGCGTTTATTACTTCGTTAAACTTCTCTGTTATCTGTATAACAGAAAATCTCCTGACACAGTGGTATGACAATCACATTAAATAAAGGCATTGCAATTAAGTAAATTCTTAACTAGTGTTTTAGCATTCATTTTCTAATTTGTAGTATTATTGTTGGAATATCAAGCATGTCTAAGTAATCGCGTTAGATGTGCTTTAGAACAAACAGGTTTAGTTTTATTGATGGCATTGTTATATTAGCCTTACATGTAACACATTTCAGCGTGTAGCGTCCACTACTTAGCTGATGACAAGGTATGTTGATTTGTTGTTTTTCAAAGAATGTTTATGCCCGCAGACCAGAAAGAACTATCACTTAACTCATCTCCTTTCGTCTCTTTTTCCAGCGTGATTTCTCAAGGGTATAATATACCAATTATGTGAATTGGATTCGTTGTCAGAACTTTCGTGTTGTCCATTAGCGGGACTCACATATATTTTCCATGACTACTGGAGTGCAAAAACACTTTCCTTAATGCATTTTCGTTATTGAATTGATTAATGTATAGCTAAAGCTATTATTTTTAATCTTAGAAAAACAAAACGTGAGCAGTTTTTAAGCCTGATCAGAGATTTAAAAAAAATCGCATCATTAGATATACGGACGCGCAATGTTGATAGACCGAGCATTAAAATAGGTCGGTAGCTATATTGTAATTTATGTTGGAATATCTAGGAGGTCGTGTTAGAATGAGCGTTGAAAAATACGGGTTTTGTTATTTTAGACTGACATGTTTATAAGGAGTATAGCGTTCTATACTTAGCTGATGTCAAAATCAGTTAGATCTGTGTTATTTTTATAGAAAAGTGAAAGATGAATACCAGGAATTACCACAATCTGAAAACACAGTCTCCCACACACAGTCAGCAAGAAGAGACGAAAAGAGGGCAGGGGATTGGACTATTAGAGTGATTGGAAGAGTGGGGATTTGTTTAAAAACTAGCAGTAAAATCCAATCTCCAAGTGATGTACAGATAACAGCATTTATCGAAAGTACCCTTTTACAGATAACAGCATTTATCGAAATTACGGGAAATTTACGGGCGGCCTCCCAGCGGTAACTGACAAAACTACTGTGATTATAAACACGTGGAGTATGTAAATCAGAAATAACCACTCCCAGAATGTGTCTCCCTACGCAGCAAATACAAATATTTAATTGGATGCTCATTTAAAACTGCATCAGCTTTGATCGCATGGCGAATCAATTTCATTATTCGGAACTATGATGAACAAGAGCTAGGTTTTTTTATCCGTGATATGATTTTAATCAGCATGAGCAGAAAGTCTTAAAACCCGATATTCAAACATAATATCAAACGTTTAATATCACGACCAAATAATCAGAGTATTTTTTGAAAATCCTATTTTCGTAGAAGTCAGTGATTCTTAATAATAAGAGGATCGGAAAACGATCGTGTTCGAGATTAAGTAGAGTGCGCGCTGGGTGAACGAACAGATGTCATGTAAAGTTTGTGCATGAGTACAGCTAGCTGATCAAGTTGAGATTGGAAGTTTCATTGGTTACCGTTATCAGCATAGAACTATATATCTGGAAAGGACTGAAACAAGATGTAAGAAAGTTATCATAGCTTGTTCATTTTCTTCGTCTTCGTTTTAGGAAATCCACACATCGACTTTCAAATTTTCTTATCCCATCTTAAGCATGTTGTTCTTTTACGACAACACGAACGGTTTATGAGCATTATTGATGCTACATATTTCTTCTCCGAATCAACCGACAATTATAATGTCGATTGAAATTTTACTTGGGAATGTTTTTGTTTAGAAATGTATTCGCCAAGGTGTAAGAAAAATATAGCTACGTTACCAAACTAATGATTTGTTGTTTGGTGATGGTAAATGTAGCCGTTTTAATATCCCAGCCAAAATAGGCAAACATAAACTACCAACCTAACGCAAATAACGCATTTTTTAATTTCTATTCACACAAACAATTTATGTATGATTTTATATCACTTATCTAGCATAAGTTTTGTTTGCGGAGGATATTTTTGGCAATTGTTCTTATGATACAATTTAATGAATACAACTATTATGATCTCTATTTTCATTTTTTTCTGCCTGGTTTGCAAACTTCTCATCTGAGTAAAAACAAAAGTTGGCATCGATCAGTAATTTAATTAATCAATTGATGATAAGTTCGAATGACTTCTCATTTCTTTTGCCAACTACATGTTGGCACAATACAAGTTTTGGAATTACCTATGGGACGATAAATTTTCTTAGAACATATTTTAGATAGAACAAAATCCGTTAATTATTTACATTGACTTTTATCAAAATAGAAATGAGTTTAAAAATCGCAAGAAAACTACAAAATAACATCTTTAAAGTGCAGAGCGTTCCACATTCTTCATGAAAATATGTTTATTTCTTCCACAAACACAATTAAATTTTAAAACTTCAATGCGTATATCTTAAACAAGAACCAAAAATTCCAACAATCATTCGAACTGCTACAGAAACGATTTACTTTAAGTAGTCTCGGAAAACTCATTGGAGGCAAAAACTCTGTCTAATAGTTTTCAACGTATTTTAATTAACTTATCTAGAGCAAGCTCTAGAACATAAGTTCCTTTCTTAATTACCGCTCATAAAATTACATTTGTCTTTTTGCAATGAATATTTTCATTTATTTGCAGTTGGTTTTAATTTGATGCAATAATTTTAATAGTTTAAAAATATTAATTCTGTCCGTCGTTTGCATTAACTAAATTTTGTGCGACGCCATGAAAGTAGATGCGTTTTCCTGCATGTGTGAATCGTTGTGTATTGTTTTGATTTGTTTTCATTTTTGTCAAGCGTGTACTCAGTGACCAAACTGATAGCACAACTCTCGGAGTTAATCAGAATAAAAAAGGGCTTTAGTTCTTTACTCAAGATTTTCATAGAAACCTTCATAAAACTCTAAATGCCGCCTCCGTCGTGCAAACGAAGATGTAAGCGAAGCGATCAACTGTAGATGGACAAATCATCATGCAGGAAGAGCGCTTCGTACACATTTTCATTCCGGTCATTAAACGCAATTACTACACATGTAATGCAAACATTTGATCGGGAAATTTCATGGAGAATTACCAAATATGCATTTCAGTTCCGTTAATGCCCATGAACAGGCTAAATCGAACGGAGTCTGCAATAATTTCATATTTTCGTGTTCGGTGGCTTTAAACACCTTTACAAGCATCAATTCAAAATTTTTGAGTTTGCTGTATTTTAAACTTTTTACAATGAACACCTATAATATTCTATTGATCTAAACTTCTTAAATATAAATCAGTAAACGGTTACGCATGATAAGGATAACGTTTATCAATGTTGCCAGCGCATTCTTTTCATGTTGTTTCTTGTGGTTCTGGTCTCACTGTCAGTGTTTTTGATCAGTATAAATCAATCACCTGTGTCACATGCTATAATGTTTATTGTGTTGTCTGCTACCAAAAAGTTCTGATATACTGACCTGATTTATTGATGTGATAAAATAATTACTATTGGTAAACATTTAACCCAAGCTGAGACCGTCATAAGCAGAGTTTCAGGATTGTATTATCTTTATGTACTAGACCCTTACTGACAGTCTGTGTGATGATGAATCACTCACAGTTATAATACCATCCATAAGCACTAAATGACATGTACATGTCCACTTGAGAGTTCAACAGTTCATCCAAGTACAATAACTGTCTCGTTCTGATTAATGAAAATCTCTAACAACAGTTAATCATTTAATATCTATTAATACAAGACATCGTGATGTTTTTTTGTTGTTGAAAGTTTCCTATTCGCGCTTTTTATTCATTATTAATTGATTTCTATCCACGCATAGAAAACACATTTTCCTCCGACAGCTTGAGAGTATAGAAATCAGAGAAAACGCAAAACAAGTAAATTCTTTCAATTATCAATAAACTTTTAGTGGATTATCCTATTTCAACTCTAACTTACAAATGATTTTAAAAAAATCCAATTTTTTCAAGCCTTATAGCACAATCGCTTTGATTGGCACTCACATCTAGCTTTTGTGTAAGAAAAGTGTGGCGGTATATTTTGTTTAATTGTTTGTTATTTCTAACGAAAATGTTGACGACAATGTGATGTAATGGCAAAATAAAATTCTTTGTTCTCGAGAATTATTCCAGAAACCGTCTTTGTTTTAATTAACACTGACAATAATCAATACTTGTACTGCCCAGACTGCAATTTGATTACAGCCACCGATGGACCGAAACCATTTTTGAAACACTATATGTCTTCAGAACCATTTTAAACTTTTGTACTACTGTCCTATATTTTTCTGATTGGCTAAACTTGCTGTAGTCTTAGTAACGATTCCGCAAATAAACATTTATTCATAAAGCAAATTAAAATCTTTTTTTTTTGACACTGGGAACAGAGGTGATATAAGATTTTCACATTTTTAGACGATTTCATATTATTATTATTTGTAAAGGCCACGAAATAATGATTATTTTTTAAAAAAAAGAGTGTCATTGGAGTCAACAAATCAAAATTTGTGAAAATATAGCGATTTGAAATGGGCCAGAAGCTGCAAAAATACAGAATAGGAAAATTGGACAATGTTCAATACGGAATTTTTAATTTATTTAAGTTGTATCAATTTTGCGTATTAACGCTGCACTATGCTAAAATCATTCATGGGTGTATAATAAAAGTATAGAAGCGTCGAGCTTTATTTAAGTGTAACTATTAAATTTCGGATAGACTGTCGTTTCTTCTCCTTAGAGAAAAATATTTACAAAATAATTACTTAGATTAGAATTCTTGTTCACTGGCGTAGTGAAGATGTATTATAACAGAAAAAGATTACTGCCGATATTCAACCATCCTCCGGTTCGACAATGCTGCATGCAAGAGCATGCAAACACATAAAACAATAGGAGCTTATTGCACTTTCAACCAAAACGTGTAGAAAGGTGAAATATGCATATCAGGAATTGCCACATTCAGAAAAAAAACAGCCTCCCCACACAGTCAAGAAGAAGAGAGGGAGAGAGAGAATGGTTAATAAAATGATCAGTTTCAAAAGAGACACCACTAACAATTAACAAAAATGAGAACCCGAGAGGTTACCGTCTTGGAACGGTCAGTGGCAAATCAAATTGCCACTGGGGGTTTAAACCAGGTTCTAGGGTGCACCAACCTCACACTTTCCCCAACAGGTTCTCATATCACAAAACAAATACAAGTTGTCTTGGTGAAACCACTCCAACCCACTTATCGGCTCAACAATGTTGCATGCAAAAGCACACAAACATATAAAACATAAGAATCTAATAGCATTGCAAAGCCAAAGGGCGGGTACTCGATGATCTTACCGAGACCAGAGCTCCTGGAGTAAAATCAGCAAGAACACGATGACAGGTATAAAAGAAACAAAATGAGCTTCTAGGTTCTTTTAAGAAAAGATTTCCCCATAAACCTTCATAAACTCTTAAACCCCTGCCACCGTCGTGCAACCAAAGAGGTAAAGCATAATGATCAACTGTAGAAGGGTTAATCACCAGGCCTGCAGAGCGCTGTAAAATATCATGTTGGTAACCTTTCTTTTTAAATTTACTGATGGTGTTTACGAATAACCGGGAGAAATTAACATTGCCGTTTATCTTCTAAAGTTTGTAAATTAAATCTCCATAAAAAACTGGCTGTGAAATACTTTGTTGCAATAGTGATTTTAAACTGCACCTGTTTTTATGAATTAGATCTGGGTATCGACGATAAAATTTGCAAAATGTTTTCCTTAATTTGTGATACCGATAACCTTATTTGAAAAGTTTTCTGTAATGCAAAGAATCTGATTACGTTCATTGAAATCATTAACATCGTTGCAAGCTCTTGAAAAGCGAACAAGCTGTGAAATATAAACCCCGTAAGATGTTGCACGGGGAACATCGCCATCTAAAAACGGAAAATTAACTAAATTAAAATTAAAATCATCTCTTTTATCATATATTTTAGTAGTGACGTAACCATTTTCAATTGACAGATTTAGATCGAGAAAGTTTGCTTGCTTTTCTGAAGTGTTCGCTTTATTAAGTTGTAGTTCTTTAGGGTAAATCTTAATAACAAAGTAATGGAAAATGGTTATTATCTATATTAAATAAATCATCAAGGTAACTCGAGGTGTTGTTAAAAGCTGTAATAATATCATCTTAATGTTCAGTAGAAAGAGATAACATAAAGTCTCTTTCATAACAGTATGAAAACAGATCAGGAACAAGGGGTGCACAATTAGTACCCATTGGGATGCCTATTACATGTTTATAAATAGAGGTACCGAAAGAAATGAAAATTTAGTCTTGTAATTTTATTGCGTTTTCCTGATATTTGTTTTAATTTATCTTGGATGAATTTTAGATATTTCATTTTATTTCCAACGAATTTCTCTTATTAACATTTCTTCAACTTCGCACTTTCATATAGCAGCTCATAGGCTTTAAAAAGTACTATTATATGGATTCCATGAAGCCGATGGATTTTCTTAATTACGTTTTTTGTCCTTGAAAACATGAAATATATTGAAATATATTCGCACTTTAAAGCGTACTTTAACGGTATTCATTTTTTGTGGAAATACACTCGTCGCTAAAAGTCGTGTTTGCTGCGACATATTTTGTTTACTTATTTCTTTTCTTATTATACGATTGATTCAAGTTTTAGTCTTTTGGCATTCCTTTTTTGTTGCCGCTTCTTCGGTTTTCAATGAGATTTATATAAACATATCGAATGATCAACAAACACCATAGAATAAGCCTTACTAAGCAAATACGTATGCTGACATAGTATAACCAGTAAATGAGCACAATTCAGATCACACACATTTGAAACAGCATACCCGTAACCATCATATTTTCATCATATTTAAACTAGCAGGTTGGGAAACATTTTATCAGTTTTTCTTCACTTGACTAAAATAAAAACACTTTCGTATAATGTTTTAAAATTACATGTACATATACGTTATAAACATAACAATAAAACTAATGAAATATATTGCCGTTAATAGAAATTTTTAACTAGTAATCTAGAGCCTAGATTGAATCTACCAGACCAGCTATGTTAGCTGCATGCCAGGTGTAGACACATAATAGAAATTTATATTGATATAAAATAAACATTACGGAGAACGTTTTACTAAGCGAGCAAAACTGAATCAATTTGAACTTCTGATTTTGAATCAAGAAATAGGGCTTTGAGGCAAAAGTTCTCATTAAAACCGCGATAAAAAATTCGATGCTAACCCGGGACTTGAACTGGCCTGCCAGGGAAATATATTTCAATCACAACAAACGATTAATCTTGAGCAAAATGAATCTGATATTTTTCAAAATTAAAAACTCGGTGCCTTGCATAGATCCTTTTGGGCAAATTATAGTCGTTTTAATTATATCTATATCTTACGAGAATATCACAATATTAATGTATGAGTATTTTTAACTTACTCAACTCTAAAAAACTTATTTTCTCCCATTTCTTGTGAAACATTTTTATCCTGAACAAGAATCACATTCATCTCTCATGTCGACGAAAAAAACAATTTATGTCTTCACTTAAAACTAAAAAAGTGATTAAGTCCAGGGAATAAATTAACATGCAGTCAAGATTCTGTAAAGCTGGCTTGATTGATCATTATGTTGCAGGCTTTATGTTGTTTTATTTGATTTACATGACTGAGACAATAACAGTTTTTATGAAGTCGGATAAAAGCGTCGATTTTATGGCACCAATCGTCTTACGTTTTGAATCTTCTTGAATGTATAGCTGTGATATAAAAAGGGATTGCAACCTGATTAAAGTCATCAAACTTGTCGCGTGACCATAGCCGGAGATCTCATTACAAAATAAGAACAAAGTTGAATAAAGCAGAATAGTTTTTATAGGTGGGGTGTCGTTTTGTTCTTTATTATAGTGTTTTATTTCTAAAATAGGTCATCCTATAATTCAATGCTTTGTTCTAAAATGTTTGTTGTAACACTTTAGATACATGTTATACAAACAATACTCTTTTCACTCTCAGTCGGTAGAGTAGTCGGAATTGCATTGACTAGGCAAAGTCATCGTACGGTACGGGTTCGCTCCCCAGTGGAGGCAAAATAATTTGAAATTCATAGCAGCGCTATTTGTGCAGTGCGGAGGCCGTGCAAAGTCTCTCCGTACATAAAGTCAGTACTGTTATCAGCAAATAAACCCAACAGATGTCATGTGGTGATGATTACGTTTATCAGAATTATCCTATCAACCTTTTTTGGGGGGGGGGGGGTGTCCCGGGTAGCTTAGTCGGTAGCGATTTCGAAATTGCATGGATGTCGTCGTACGTTACGGGTTTATCATGTGAGACAATATCGTTTATCATGTGCTTCTTTTTTTAAGGAAAAAGTAACGTGCTTTTTGAGTTCAAGGGACCAATTATTTCACCTTTCCTTATATCTGCTATTTAATTATTATCATATGCTTAATACTTGAATAGTTCTTTTGTTTAAGTTCTATGACCTATTTGTTTTCTTTTCCAAAATAGTATCAATCAAAAATATCTCCATGCATATTTGGTAGTATCTTTTGTTAAAAGACATTTTTGACATACTTTAAATCTGACACAATTCATTGCTGCATTTGCTCTACATAATTACATAAATCGATGTATATAATTTGAGTTGTCATACCTCGTGTGTCTACAAATGTCTTCTCAACGATCCCCGGAAATGGGTTTCCTGTAGTTAACGGTATGTGAGGCTCATTAAACGTTTGCTCATCATTGATTGTGATATTGTGGATATTAGCAAGTTCTCTAATTTTGTCAGCAATCACTTTAGATATATGTAAGGATCCGACAATTAATGTGAATTTCTTCCAGTTGAAGTGAAGCAATAGCGAGATGATTGGCTTGGCGACTTGGGTTGCTGGAGGAAATGTTCGTGCGAACGTCGGAAATTGCTCTTTGTCAGAAACATCATAGTCGGCGCATTTCTGAAAACAAGAAAAGTACAAACATATTAATCTTCTATTTCACTGAGTAAAGATATATATTTTATATTTCCTCAAACGACTACTATAAAGCCATTGACACTTTCGCTAACTTGAAATATTACCTAAATCTATTTATAGGCCTAATATTTGAATGTTCAAAGTTTCTACTTTTTCCTAAAAACAGTTCTCATTTCGGATAAAATTATGATTGGTAAAGAAGAAAATATTTCGTATGCTTGTTTAGGAGTTAATTTAATCTTTAAGTAAGTGTTATGGGCGGTTACCAGGCTCAGTTATTCTCGTTGGCTGGATAGACCATTCAAAAGCACGGACCTGTGAAAGGTATTTGCTTTTTTTCAGCGATATATTCAGGTGTATTCCTGAAGGTATAACAATTCAGTTTTAGTGCCTCTGTGTCATGAACAATACGAAAACTGCGATATCAATATTGTTTTTATCTATTTTAGATATGAGTTAACAAATGTTAGAAATAAAATTCAAATAGTGCTCCGCTTTAGAAAGTAAAATTTTAATAAATTAAAGAGAAGTTGATTTTATTTGTGATGCAACAATATGATGCTCCTTTTCATGGAAGTAAGAAATCAAAATAATTAAAAAAATCATGTAAGCATAATCTGCCAGCCCCTATGTAGAATGAACTAGATTATTTTTTGTTTCGGATTTTTTAAAAATGAGTTGTCCCTTCTTGATTGGAAACAACATAAGTCGTCATTTAGCATCCGATACAAACACTCCGGGTGTTTATTCGCAACAGCTGCAAATTCAGTGTGATTTACTATGCCACAAATACTACTGAAGCAATCTAGAAATAGCGTTCGTCTAGACATTACTACCTGTGTTAACCCCTTAACAGCGGACTTACTAACAAACTAGTATCTTTTCCAAGTGCAATTTCCGTGCAAAAGACACCATACATCAATATTTGTTGCACTCCAATTCCAAACAAAAGTTATTTGGTGTTCACAGTAGTGTATTTAGATTTTGAGTAAGAAGTGTTTTAAATGTGTAATTGTGTCTGCTTAGAGCCGCTACGAAGCATGAAGTGATTTTGCTGGAGTCTTAGTTGAATATACCAGACCAGGTTTGTTAGCTGCATGCCAGGTGTAGTCACTTGATATCAAGTGTCATAGCTATAATAAATTATACAGGTTTTAGAGCAGGTGTTTGTGAAAGAGGCCAACTGCGTAGAAGATTAAGTGACCAGAATTTTGAATCATTGAATAGTGACCCAACAGTTGTTAATTTATCAAAACTTGTCGTATTTTTTTCAGTTTCCATTGTTAGTCTAATTGCGTTTTGTTCATTGTTTCAGATATTTTTTTAACAGCAACGTGTATGTTTGTGCTCAATAGAGATGTCTTCGCGGTAAGAATTTTAACGTCGCAATAGTATTTGTCACTGTGCCCAAGATCATAAACTAAATCTGGAGATCAGTCTCAAATCTCAAGCATCTGATTGGCTGAAATGGCGATCAGTCGCCATTTCAGCCAATCCGATCCTTGAGATTTGAGACTGATCTCAAATCTTAGTTTTATGATCTTGGGGCCAGGTTAAACGAAAGAACAACCAGACTATTTCAATAGTTTTGAAATTGATAGTGACGTATGAAATGCCTTTTAGGACTTATCGCACAATGGCTTGACATAATTCTGTCCTGTCCTCAAGGTTTTAAAGCTGAGCATGGAAACCAGTCTCAAATCTCAAGCATCTGATTGGCTGAAATGGCGACTGGTCGCCATTTCGGCCAATCAGATGCTTGAGATTTGAGACTGGTTTCCAAACTCAGTTTTATAACCTTCAGCCTTGCGTAAAGATCCAAAGTTTATCTTATCTAGAGTTTGAATGTGCGTATTTTGTTTCATATGTGTTTAATGTAAAGCTTTTAATATCATGTCTTGTCCATGTTAATAATCATTATTGACGTCCACTTAAGCAATTTTTCATCATATAAAGCAGGATAAGCTGTGTCGTTTAATGTGTCTGAAGAAGCTATTGGTAATTTTTAACAACTTGTTCTCCCAGAACATATTTGTTTTTGAAGCTTCATTAAGAGAAGTCGTGAATATCACTTACGCGAAAATCCTTACAGGCTACACAATTAGCCTTGTCTGGATTATTTATTTTCCGTGAAATGATTTAATGTACTGCCAGTTCATTTTGTTGAAAGTCTTAGTTTTTGTATTTGAATTTTAAAATAAGGAATAACAGACTCTTTTTGAAACACAAATTTTCTATTTGTTTTCCATAAAAATCATGTACTGGTATTCGGAAGTGTTTTCCTTACCGCTATCTAAATGTGTAACAACATATACTGTTTATTGACAGTAATCCCAGGTGTTTCTTATAATCGCTTTATTGAATTGTAAATTTGTCTCAAAGGCACCCCGTGAAGATGCCTTTGATTCTTATATGCGTTACATGTGTTACTGCTATACTCAACATTTTAATTAACTGATAAAGTTCTGATTTAATAAATTGTTTCTCTTCAGAAGAGCTTCCTTCGATGTTTCTCAGAAGAAGAATCGTATTGTGTAGTAACAATTCAGGGAAGAACCATTATTGCCTTGCCTTCTTACCTCTCAGCTAGTTTTCTGAAGACAATTTTACGCCAGGATAGATTATCTCATATGCAATGGGCGTTATAATTGTTGATCTTCCAGAATAGATCTATCAGCGGAATAAAATCGAGACGCCTCTGAACATCAATCAAAGGTTAACAATTGCTTCACACGAATATCAAAAGGCAAATATATATCTTGTTCCTATTTTTATTCAGCAACAAAGTTTATTAACATGAACGCATTAGCCGCAGTAAACACATGATTTTATAAGATCCTGTTAAGAAGCATAGTATACAAATAGCGAATGTTTTGTGCTGATTTTTTTTAAAATTCAGTAATGAAGTACAAATTTATGTCGTACCAAAGCGTTCAAAGTATAGTAGTATACTCACCATTGTCAGTGTATATAAAAACTCATTTTAAGGTACTCACAATCATTTTTGTACGCCATAATTTAGCAAGAGTAAGCGCAAGGAAACCCTTAAAGATTACATGCACTTTTCTACTTACATAATGGCATGTTTACGAAATCTTCATGGTTTTGACTTGCATTTAGTTTCTTGTTTCGTTAGTAATGATAAATTTTCTATAAAATGATTGAAATGACCATTAAGAGTTGTCTCAGAACTGTTTATATATTGCTCTGTTGTTCCATTACATGTCATGGCAGCTCATCACAAATAACTTGTTTTAAGTTATTAAATTTTTGGATAGGATAAGCACGAGAACGTTTAAAAAACATTGGGGAATATTCAACTATTACCATAAGCCTTTCCAAGGAAATTGAAAGATTTTATTTGTTGTGTTAGTTTTATTCCCAGTATGCTAACAATTGTTATTAATAATACTATGATTTGCATTTCCACATGACTAAATGAAAAGGTTTGTTATTGTGTAGATGGATACTACTTTTGATACATTTGAACATTTACTTACATACCGACTAGACTGCAAGAGTCCCCACTTTTAAATTTTCGGAAATATTTGTAACAAATATGTTCAAATGAAGCAAGCCACTATCATGCCTTTTGTAAAACCGATAAAAAATGTGTTTTATAACAAAAAGTGAAACGTGCATATCAGGAATGGCCTCATCCAGGAGACACACCCTCCCATACGGCTTAAAAGAAGAGAGAAGAGCTTATAAATGATTAATTTCAAAATATAAACAACAAACAATTAACGAAAATAAGAACCCGGGGGGAGGGGGGTGGGGGGTTGCAGCTGTTAAACATGTGCAGTAAGATGTGAAATAAGACGTTATGTATTAAGAACTTAATTATGTATTTAACATGTATGAAAAAGAAACTAGTTTATAAAAAGATATTTTCTTCATATAATCTCAAGCCGATGATACCAGTCACTGTTTTTGTTGCTTTGTCATTATGTCTAATTAGTACTGGGCCATAGATCATAAAAACTAAATGAGACCTGAGACTAGTCGCCATTTTAGCCAATCAGATGCTTGAGATTTGAGAAAATGAGAACCCGAGGGGTTTGGAAACATGTGCAGTAACATGTGAAGTAAGACGTTAGGTATTAAGTATTTTATTATGTATTTAACATGTATGAAAAAGAAACTAGTTTATAAAAAGATATGTTCTTCATATAATCTCAAGCCAATAATACCAGTCACTGTTTTTGTTGCTTTGTCATTGTCTAATTAGTACTGGACCATAGATCATAAAACTAAATGAGACCTGAGACTAGTCGCCATTTTAGCCGATCAGATGCTTGAGATTTGAGACTTGTTTCCAATCTCAGTTTTATTATATTTGGCTCACTTTCTGTTCCACACGTACAATAGCAAGCGTTATAATCCACTAAACACGATAAACACGAACAATTTGCAGGCTTTATTTGTTGAGCCTATTCGTGGAAGTAATAGGAATTCAATTAACTGCCAGAGATGCTGATTCCCGAGTAGAAGGCTTATCAATACTAAGTCTTGTAAAACATAAACAATTATCAGTCTATTACAATCGATTATATGCATATCTCTGTGATATCAGTATTCTAAATTTAACACATTTCTATGAAGATGGGCGTATTGTCCAAAGAAAAGCAACAGTTTAATACATGTATTAAAGTTGCAAAGTACAGGCGACACTGAACAATTTCGATTTACTAAGGATTTTGGAATATAAATCTGCATGCAGCGACACATTTTAGCAGTTCAGGCGGTTCTCAAAACGGATAATGCAACAGTTTTATAAAATAAACACATACATGTACTTGAAACGCATTTTTTAAATAGTTTAAACATTATCAGAATATCCAATCATGACTTGTAAGTGTTTAAATAACATTCAATACGAAACTCGAAATATTTGCAATTACGCTGTTTGCATCAAATCCCCAAGTTTTATGTAAGAACAGATAAAAGCTCTTGAGAAGATTTACTTGTAGATATAATTTCATATAAAACTAGAATTATCACTGAAAGTGATTAAATACCCCCACATGTGTGCTTGATACTTGAACTGTAAAGGCTTCGAATCAATTGCATAATGTAACTAACACTAGAAACCTGGACACATGTAGTAGTGACCTTGAACTTGATCCCACACACCTATTTTCAATCCCAAGCAGTCTTCAAAAATAGCAACCTAAACAGTAAGTTTCATCACAATATCTCATTTCTCACTAACATATAAAAAGTTTTTCTATCTTTAGTAACAGTGACCTTTACCAAAGTGGCCCCACGTTCAATCTAAAGTTTCGTCTTCACAGCAGACACATATAAAGCAAGTTTCATCACAATATCTCATTCCTTCTACATTGATTGAGCAGAAACGGTTTGAATATGTTAGCAGTGACCTTTAATTAACTTTTATCTACCAACTGTGTGCCAAAAACTGTTTATATATGTGAAGCCTTTCATGAGAAATCATCCAGAAACCATTTTTTCTATTTTTAGTAACAGTGAACAGGCCCAATTTTAATACCAAGTTTTGTCTTCACAGACACTACCTATATAGCAATTTTCATCACAATGTCTCATTCGGAACTAAAGTTATTGTGCATATACAGTTTTTTTTCAGTAACAGTGACTTTGACCCCACAGGCCTTACTTTCAATCCCAAAAGTCGTCTTCACAAAAACCACCAACACACCAAATATCATTCAAGAATCTCATTCCAAGCTATAGTTACAGAGTGGAAATGAAGTTTTGAAGTTTAAATAACAGTGACCTTGACCTTGACCCCACAGGCCCCAAAGTCAAACATAACCTGTTTATTGTTATGTTACATCTGTGTCCCAAAAATAATTAAATCTATGAAGTATTTCAAGAGTTATCGTCCAGAAACAATTTTTCTATTTTAAGTAACAGTGACCTTGACATTGACCCCACAGGCCCCAAAGTCGAACTTGACCTGTATCATCTGAAATTACATCTATGTCCCAAAAAAGGATTTAATCTGTGAAGTATTTCATGAGTTATCATCCGGAAACCATTTTTCTATTATTAGTTATACTGACCTTGACATTGACCCCACCAGCCCCAAAGTCAAACTTGACCTGTATCTTGTGATGTTACACCTGTGTACCAAAATTTTTTAAAATAGTTGATGCCTTTCAGGAGTTATCATCCGGAAAGCATTTTTCTATTTTTAGTAACAGTGACCTTGACACTGACCCCACCAGCCCCAAAATCGAACTTGACCTGTATTTTATGACGTCACTGTGTACCAAAAATTATTTAAATCCGTCAAGCCTTTCGTGAGTTATCATCCGGAAACGAAGAATCCGACCGACAGACAGACCAACAGACCGACAGACCGACCGACAAGCTCACTCCTATATACCCCCTCAAACGTCGTTTGTGGGGGTATAACTATTCTGAACAATGTTCTCAATACTTTCATTTATTTATGATAATAAAACTTACGTAAGTGATAACTCGCTTGTTAACACACGTAATATGTACAAAAATCTAATGAAAATGAAATCGTTTCAAAGCTTTTTTTACCTGCTTAATTTTGAGACATAAGTAGTTCATGCAGAAAGTTAACCCCAGGCTTCGAAGTTATTGTGGTAACATACACTGTTCATGACCTATTCCATCGAATGATTTTATGTGTATAAAAGCGAATAAAATAAAAAAAGTGGTTCACTTAAAAGTTTACCCCATACTTTGTAGTTAATGTGGTAACACACAATTTCCTGACCTATTCCATCGAGTAATCTTATGTGTATTAAAGCGAATAAAAAAGTGGTTCACTTAAAAGTTGTTGAGTGAAGCATAAGGCCTACACACCTGTACCCAAGGTTATAAAACTGAGCATGGAAACCAGTCTCAAATCTCAAGCATCTGATTGGTTTCCAATCTCAGCTTTATAACCTTCAGCCCAGGTGATTTTTAATCAAGCTCCAAATAAAATTGTTCACAATGCTGCTTGAACGTACGGTTAAATGAAATGATCAAACATTGGTACTATGATGTTAAAATCTATAAAATATTATCAGCCACAAACATGAGATAGTTATATTATTATGTATTTTTTTTATTTATTTGGTTTATATCACAATTCCTGTCAAGTTCTGATCATCAGTATTGTAGTAATCGAAAGTGCGTGCACAAGTATATGAAAAACAAGCCGTTACTGGCGTGTTAATGAAATTGGACAGTTTGCGGATATTAAGATACACCCAGACAACGGTAAATAACAGCAACAAAGTTAATTTTACCATCCGCAACAATAAAGATGCCTTCATTTACTATTATATTGAGAAATATTTTACTTCAAACGTTTAATTACAATGATTTCTGTTTTCTCAGAAATTTAATTGTAAGACAATACAGCTAGCACCTGGATACCTATTAAACTGGGCTCTGTTAACAAGGTAACGGAAGCCTATACAATATAATTAAAACTGCAATATGTTCTGTCTAATTATGAGATGCAAAAAAAAGGTGAAATATGCATATCAGGAATCGCCACATTCAGAAAAAAACAGCCTCCCCACACAGTCAAGAAGAAGAGAGGGGGAGAGCATGGTTAATAAAATGATCAGTTTCAAAAGAGACACCACTAACAATTAACAAAAATGAGAACCCGAGGGGTTACCGCCTTGGAACGGTCAGTGGCAAATGAAATTGTCACTGGGGGTTTAAACCAGGTACTAGGGTGCACCAACCTCACACTTGCCCCAACAGGTTCTCATATCACAAAACAAATTCAAGTTGTCTTGGTGAAACAACTCCAACCCACTTATTGGCTCAACAATGTTATTAATGTATGAAATGAACGTTACCGTTTCATCAAACTAATCAAAGGCAAACACTTTTTGTCGTTCCATACTTCATTTACATTTTCATAATTCAACATTCTGTATATTTCTCAGAAAAAAGGACGTTTTAATAGTTAATTTAATCAGGAAAGCAGACATTAAAGTATTGTTAATAATTGTAAATTATCGCAAGTGCTTAAAATGTACGTCCATCTCTGTTCGCGTTTGTTAGAAGATAGCATGTAAATGAGATTTTGTCGTACATTTACAATCTTTATTCAGTATCGGCGGTTAACATCCTATTTGCAAACAAATCTAGAGACAAAATTAATATTATTTTCAAGGCAACTTACGACCTAGATCGCAATAACAGCACATTTATTTTCTCTTTAGACTTGCCCTGAATGCTTAAGCTGTTGCATATTAATGACGACGCCACGAAAGAATAGCAACTAACTCATTTGTATTCATTCTTATCTAACAGCATATTTAAGAGCGGAGCGTGCTTATAACACGTCTGATGGTAAGTTGAAAAGTTATTATAAAATACGTATATACATAAGTTATAAAAAGTAAAATATAAGATAATATCATAGAAATGATAACACGTTACTTTGCTACAAACAAATTTCCAAATTTTCCGTTTAACCTTTTTGGGAGGAAATTGATAGAAAATGAGTTAAATAAGCTATCGGACACGACATTTTGCCACCCGGAGTTTGCATTTATGACTATTTCACTTTTTTATATCCAGAAACAGGTTACAAAAAAACACAGTACAACATAACCATGTTTCGCACAATTCGTACAAAAACAACACACAAGTAGCAGCACACACAAAACATAAGACGTTATTGGCGCTGTCAGGCATATGTACAATAGGTACTCAATGGAAATAAACCTGAAACCACATGATGGCAAAAATGAAAGCAACTGACCGGACATTTACCGCTTCCATGGTATCGAATTATCTCAGAGAAGCCAACAGAAAAATTCGAGTTCTTGTGATTGGCGTTAAACCAAAAAGAATATAAAAGACAAAGGCTGAAGGTTATAAAACAAACATTGGAAACCAGTCTCAAATCCCAAGCATCTGATTTGCTGAAATGGCGACTGGTCAGATGCTTGAGATTTGAGACTGGTTTCTATGCACAGTTTTATAACATTTGGCAAAAATCCCGATGAGATGTAGAGATATATCGAGATAGTTTTACAAACTTTCTATTGTCGCTGTTGAAAAAAGCTAAATGTTTATTGTATGCATGAATAGAATCAGTTGGAATGCTTGTGAAAGTCATTTCGACAATTATTATTATTATTATGATTATTATTATTATTATTATTATTATTATTATAATAATAATAATAATAATAATTATTATTATTATTATTATTATTATTATTATTATTGCTATTAAGTTAAACTTGCAATTTCAATGTATTCCTACAATTTAATCCGTTCTGATTTTTACTTTTTGTGTACATTATGGAAATATATGTATAGATGTAAATACATTTGATTGCTAATGAGGTATATGCTTTCAATAGCTTCAATTTATTAACGAAAAAAAACTAATTGTAAATAGAAATCATTGCAAGTCATATTCTAGGGTTGTATTTATAAATCGTAGCCAATTTGAATTTAAAGAAATCTACTCGTATAACAGTGTTTCACATATATTGCAAATATTTCAAATAGTGTTTTTACCTTAAATAGTTTGATATGTATTGAATTTTCGTAAACATATCTGATTAAATGTGTTTTCATACAATTTAAAGTTTAGTATAATCAACCAGATGAATACATCTAATGCAATAACATGTTGTCCTTTGTTCGCTTAGAACGTATCATATTCACTTACTGTTCTCTTCAATGTAAAATAATATATTTAAATACACTCTTAGCTTCTTATGTTTTATATGTTTGTGTGCTTTTGCATGCAACATTGTTAAGCCGATAAGTGGGTTGGAGTTTTTTCACCAAGACAACTTGTACTTGTTTTGTGATATGAGAACCTGTTGGGGCAAGTGTGAGGTTGGTGCATCCTAGAACCTGGTTTAAACCCCCCTCTCTTCTTCTTGACTGTGTGGGGAGGCTGTTTTTTCTTAATGTGGCGATTCCTGATATGCATATTTCACCTTTTTACTTCATGTACAGCCGATAAAATATTGCGAGAGATTGAGTGTTTATAGCGCATCACCAGATGACATAAATATTCCGACTGGAATAAGGTTTGACATTTAAATTCGAAAGAGAAATGTAATAAATTTGATGTTCACACATTTTTCAATTTTTCATGAAGTTGTGAAGCTAAGATTTCCCAGGTGTAGAAATTCATATTGGTATTTATCATTCGTTTTATTAATTTGAATCCGAACTGTTCAATTGTGTTGTCAGCTATAAGTAAGTTATATCAGACATCAATTGTCTGGCGGTTTTAGAGACTTTTGCCTTAAAAGAGTAATTGAGGACGAATTTCAAGCCTAAATCTGATTTTGGCATTTTTTTTGTTAAACAAAATGGTTTTACGGTTAAATTTGAGAATTGTACTTTTAATGTTTAAAAAGCTTAGACATGAAAATGCAAAAAAATAATATATGCATATCAGGAATCGCCACACTCACAAAACACAGCCTCCCCACGCAGCGTAAAGAAGAGAGGAAGAGAGAGAGAGAGAGAGAGAGAGAGAGAGAGAGAGAGCATGTTTGGTTTGTTATAATGTCGATTCAAATAGTACGCCACAAACAATTAACGAGACAAAAGAGACGAAACATTAAAGAGACGAATGACTTGTAAACAGCTGCACAGTACTTGTCATCATAGTAAACCAAAATTTAACTTACTGCATGCGTCAAACTAGCACAGACTAGAGTGATATAACAAAACAAAAAATAAAACAAACATTAATATCCCATTAAGAGCTTAAATTCAAGCCAAAAGTAGATCTCTCTTACGTTTCATCTACATTGCATCTACATTTTAAAGAAATCAGTGAAATATGCATATATAAGGCATTGCCACACACATACAAAACACCGCCCAAACACATAGCTAAAACGAAGAGAGGACAAGAGAACAGGGATTTATCAACAACACCACATACACTTTACGAAATAAAGAACCGGAGGTTTACCGCCTTAGAACGGTCAATGGCAATGCACTTTTGCCACTGATGTTTAAATCGGGTTCTTCGGTGCACCAATCTCACACTTCATTTAACAGGTTCTCAAATGAGCAAACAAGTACAAGTTGTTTAGGTGAATTAACTCAGTCCAACCTATAAATTCGAAAATGGTGCATGCAAGTCACGCAGACTTATTAAGCATAAGAAGCTTATAGCACTATAATTGTTAGGTATGTAAAATAAACCAACCAAAAGATGACGATTACAGTGTAACATTGATTTAAAAAATGTTATATTGTGAGCACACAGCTCACATTTACTCCCAAAACAAGTACACACATGTACTTGTAGATTTCTACTACAGTTTAACTCAATGCGAAACAATGTTGAAAGAAGTAGGCAAGTTTTAGGCTAAGTGTAACCTTTCTGAGACCAGAGGGCCGGGAAATAGTTAGCTTAAAATCGATGATCAAAATAGATGAAAAGGGAACTTTGAAAGCCACCGAACACGACAAATATGAAAATACTGCAGGCTCGGTTTGATTGAGCCTGTTCATGGGCAGTAATTGGAATGCATATTACTGCCCAAGCCGCCAAGCGCAACTCAGTAATTACACCATTAAATAGTACAATTTTGATCCATCCCAAACGATGGTATGCATATGGCGGTGAACATGGAACCTTCAATGAGGTATTTTCAGATTAATACCATTCCATGTTCAGCGGCGTATGGTCCCCAGAGAAAAGAATGGGTTTGCCCAAGACGAGAAAACAATGGGCGGAACTAAACAGAATAGAATTTTGACAGGGGATCTTAGAATATAAATCCTGCATATCACAGACGACGCCAAAGGCAAAATTTAAAAAGCAGGAAGTATATCCTTGGGGGTGATTGGACAATATCCAAATCTATATTGGCTGGGATATTGAAACCACCTATCTATAAACTGGCCGAAATATTAAAACAAAAGTAATTTAGAAGTACTATAAACATATATCGTGCTCAACGATCTTGAAAGGACGTAACTGATAACAGCACTGATTGAGTGTACGGGGAGACTTTTTACAGCCGCCTGCATGTTGCATGTTGTCAAGAAGTTGGTAACAACCAGAACTCCAGGAAAAATCAGCATGTTTAAGCCAATCCAAAGGAAAGACCAGAGCACCAGGAAATATTTTGCAATGAATATAACCACCCGATTATTATACTCATCAACATGATCTTAATTTATTTCCATTTAAAACAGAAACGTAATCAGCGATCGACTTTGCATGTTCCAGATTGCTATAGGATACACTTATCGTGCTTGTTGCCTTCCCTATTCTTATGTTTAAGCAGTTTTGATGTATAACGATGAATCAATTTCAATATAAAACTAGTTTAAATTGTGAACAAAAAACCGAATTTATTTGCTTTGACATCATCAAACAATGGGATATATAATTTTTATTTCGTCAAAAATGTGTATATAAAATTGCCATTAACGAGATCGGGGAGAAGAATTTGATATGCTACGATTTAATTTAAAGTAAAAGTATAACAAATACATGAAACATTTCAAGACCAAATCTCAAGATTTTTCCGCTTGCTGATCACGGCTGAGTAAAATCCTTATAAGAGGATTGCGTTGTTTTATTTTGTGGAGGATTCAAAATCCCGTAAATATTCAACATAGAAAAAAACTGTTCCGCTTTCCCGATACAATTTTAACCTACGTCAATCAACGAAAACATGAACTTTACTGCATCAGAAGCAGGAATTTTATTGCAAAAAGCTCAGGCTCAGTCTGGGAATCGACAGCGTCAAGCGAAATAAATTATAACACAAAATGCGACTTAGGACAATACTTAGTTTTTTGCCTATTATAGTAAATAAAGTCAAGGGTAAGATGTAGGTTACTTGTGAGCTATACATAGTTTCAAAGCACGTAGTTACTTCAAGAGTTCAAGACTAGTGTATAATCGTGTAATTGTTCTTTTTGAGGTGGATTGCAGGGTCACTTGAACAGCACATGTCTACATTCATACAAGAAAACAGAAAATGAGTGTAAACATACCGCCCTTGATAATAGCGTGTGCTAGGGAAATGAGTGTAAACATACCGCCCTTGATCAGAGCGTGTGCTAGGGAAATGAGTGTAAACATATCGCCCTTGATCATAGCGTGTGCTAGGGAAATGAGTGTAAACATATCGCCCTTGATCATAACGTGTGCTAGGGAAATGAGTGTAAACATACCGACCTTGATCGTAGCTTGTGCTAGGGAAATGAGAGTAAACATATCGCCCTTGATCATAACGTGTGCTAGGGAAATGAGTGTAAACATATCGCACTTGATCATAACGTGTGCTAGGGAAATGAGTGTAAACATACCGCCCTTGATCGTAGCTTGTGCTAGGGAAATGAGTGTAAACATATCGCCCTTGATCATAACGTGTGCTAGGGAAATTAGTGTAAACATATCGCACTTGATCACAACGTGTGCTTGGGAAATGAGTGTAAACATACCGCCCTTGATCATACGGTGCTGGGGAAATGAGTGTTAACATACCGCCCTTGATCGTAGGGTGCTGGGGAAATAAGTGTAAACATACCGCCCTTGATCATACGGTGCTGGGAAAATGAGTGTAAACATACCGCCCTTGATCATACGGTGCTGGGGAAATGAGTGTAATCATACCGCCCTTGATCGTACGGTGCTGGGGAAATGAGTGTAAACATACCGCCCTTGATCGTAGGGTGCTGGGGAAATAAGTATAAGTATATCGCCCTTGATCATAACGTGTGCTGAGAAATGAGTGTAAACATACCGCCCTTGATAATAGCGTGTGCTGGGGTAATGAGTGTAAACATACCGCCATTGATCATAACGTGTGCTAGGGAAATGAGTGTAAACATACCGCCCTTGATCGTAGCTTGTGCTAGGGAAATGAGTGTGAAAAAATCGCCCTTGATCATAACGTGTGCTAGGGAAATGAGTGTAAACATACCGCCCTTGATCGTAGGGTGCTGGGGAAATGAGTGTAAACATACCGCCCTTGATCGTAGCTTGTGCTAGGGAAATGAGTGTAAACATATCGCCCTTGATCATAACGTGTGCTAGGGAAATGAGTGTAAACATACCGCCCTTGATAGTAGCGTGTGCTGGGGAAATGAGTGTAAACATACCGCCCTTGATCATAACGTGTGCTAGGGAAATCAGTGTAAACATATCGCCATTGATCATAACGTGTGCTAGAGAAATGAGTGTAAACATATCGCCCTTGATCATAAAGTGTGCTGAGAAATGAGTGTAAACGTATCGCCATTGATCATAACGTGTGCTGGGGAAATGAGTGTAAACATACCGCCCTTGATCAAAGCGTGCTGGGGAAAAGAGTGTAAACATATCGCCCTTGATCATAACGTGTGCTAGTGAAATGAGTGTAAACATACCGCCCTTGATCATAACGTGTGCTGGGGAAATGAGTGTAAACATACCGCCCTTGATCATAGCGTGTGCTGGGGAAATGAGTGTAAACATACCGCCCTTGATCATAGCGTGTGCTGGGGAAATGAGTGTAAACATACCGCCCTTGGTCGTAGCTTATTCTAGGGAAATGAGTGTAAACATACCGCCCTTGATCGTAGCTTGTGCTAGGGAAAAGAGTGTAAACATATCGCCCTTGATCATAACGTGTGCTGGGGAAATGAGTGTAAACATACCGCCTTTGATCGTAGGGTGCTGGGGAAATGAGTGTAAACATGCCGCTCTTGATCGTAGCTTGTGCTAGGGAAATGAGTGTAAACATATCGCCGTTGATCGTAGGGTGCTGGGGAAATGAGTGTAAACATATTGCCCTTGATCGTAGGGGGCTGCGGAAATGAGTGTAAACATACCGCCCTTGATCGTAGCTTGTGCTGGGGAAATGAGTGTAAACATACCGCCCTTGATCGTAGGGTGCTGGGGAAATGAGTGTAAACATACCGCCCTTGATCGTAGCTTGTGCTAGGGAAATGAGTGTAAACATATCGCCCTTGATCATAACGTGTGCTAGGGAAATGAGTGTAAACATACCGCCCTTGATCATAGCGTGTGCTGGGGAAATGAGTGTAAACATACCGCCCTTGATCATAACGTGTGCTAGGGAAATGAGTGTAAACATATCGCCATTGATCATAACGTGTGCTAGGGAAATGAGTGTGAACATACCGCCCTTGATCATAACGTGTGCTAGGGAAATGAGTGTAAACATACCGCCATTGATCATAACGTGTGCTAGGGAAATGAGTGTAAACATACCGCCATTGATCATAACGTGTGCTAGGGAAATGAGTGTAAACATACCGCCCTTGATCATAACTTGTGCTAGGGAAATGAGTGTAAACATATCGTCATTGATCATAACGTGTGCTAGGGAAATGAGTGTGAACATATCGCACTTGATCATAGGGTGTGCTAGGGAAATGAGTGTAAAGATATCGCACTTGATCATAGGACCTGCTGTGCTATAAAAGTCATCACGTAAATTACATCTTACGAGAAAAGAATATTGTTTACTTCAAATTTAGTAATTCGATAATAAGTATACATAGCACGTGATTAATGTCGTGTTATGCAAAAGAATTCATACACCATGATATTTTCCTACCGGAATTTTCCATTTAGAAATATCAAGGGTTATCTTTATATGAAGGGTTATCTTAATTTTCATCATCGAATTACATTAAAGTTTAAATTAAAATGTTTTGCAAGAATAAATTTTCAAAACAAACTGCGTATCTTGTAGTTAATCACATTAACAGTTGACCAAAATACGTTAGTCTTTAATTGCAAAACGACTAAAGTGGTAATTATATTTAGGAAAGGGACATGTGGCTTCTCGTAGAACGTCATATCTATCATTCTGCTTTCGACTGACACCATTTGGTTATCATTTTGGCTTTATTTTCAGATAAGCGATAAATAACTTGAATGAATAAACTAAGGAGATAAGTGAAGTATAAAATAGACGCTTAAGTATTTTGTGTAGACAATATGTGTTGTCGTTAATACTGATCATTAGCATTCAATTAGGTATCATAAGTGCAAGTATATAAGTTCTTATCGAGAACTTAAACGCCATTTATTAAAGTTTTATATAAAGTGAAATATGCATATCAGGAATTGCCACATCCAGCAGACACAGCCTCCCCACACAGCAAAAATGAAGAGAGGAGAAGTGAGCGCGGTTATACAATAATCAGTTTCAAAATGACACAAACAATTAACGAAATTAACCCGAGTGGTTACCGCCTTGGAGCGGTCAGTGGCAAAACAATGCCATTTGGGGGTTTAAACCAGGTTCTAGGGTGCACCAACCTCACACATGCCCCAACAGGTTCTCATATAAGCTAAAAGCATTGCATAGCAAGTGATCTTACCGAGAGCAGAGCACCTGGAGTCAAATCAGAAAAAACACGACGAAAGGGATAAAAGAAACAAATCGAGCTTCTAGGTTCTTCTAAAAATTTTCCCCATAAGCCTTCATTAACTCTTAAACCCTGCCACCATCGTGCAACCAAAGTGAAAGAGGTATTACTAAGCATAATGATCAACTATAGATTTCAAATTACATTTTGTTTACGTGGCGCAATGAAACTATCAAAAGATCCATCGGAAGCGAAAATTCCCCGTCCCCTATCAAAATCTTTTGTTTCAGGGCTGTTCAGGTTCAGTAAAAAATTAGAAAATTATCAAATAATCAATCCAAAACTAAAACTGGAGAATTATAATTGACCAATTCTTTTTTTCAGGACCGCGTTGCATGGCAACAATGTCTCAGGTCTATTTACACGCAACCTGTAATCAAGAGTGTTATAACCATTGAGTTCTTGGCGAAGATAAAAAATGTTTGCCGGTTTATAAACTGGATCAATTAAAGAAAATACAGCAGCTAAAAAACACAGTCTTGCAGGCAAATTTAACGACCACATTGTACAACCGCTCTTTATGATGCCAAGCCGGTGAACAAGTGATCGTGCAAGAAAACAGACACATACCAGTTAGTTCACCAGCGTATGATTATGTGCACATGCAGTCTTCGACATCCGAATGTTCACATGAAACCGTGTCCGGATATTGTCGAGTAAATGGATGGAATCGAGCAAATTCAAACAAGACAATGTTCATTGTTTGTATTATAAACCTGTAAGGGCATGCGTGAGGTATGTGCACTCTAAAACCTGGTTAAAACCCCCAGTGGCAAATTATGTAGCCACTGACTGTTCCAATGTGGTATTCCATCTGGTCCTCGTTTTCTTTTTATTGATTGTGGTGTGTTTTTTGATTTTGATTTTTTTTATAAACTTAAGCCCTTTTTCATCTCTCCTTTTTAGGTTTATGAAGAGTCTGTGTCCATTAGAAGTTGTCACTCCTGATACGCTTGTTTCAACTTTTTGAAAACTTGATTCAACATTGTAATCTATAGATGAAGATTCAACATTGTAATCTATAGATTAAGATTCAACATTGTAATCTATAGATGAAGATTCAACATTGTAATCTATAGATGAAAGATATATGACGGTATCATTTTATAGCGCTCTTGTTTTTCTATTATAAGAACTATTTTTTCTGGTTCAAGAGCCCGTGAAGAAAATCAGGATCAATCAATTCGAGCCTGCAGTATTTTCATATTTTTCGAGGTCGGTTGTTTTCATAGTTACCTTTTCATCTATTCCGGTATCTTGTTTTTCCCTAGTGGCAGATATTTTTTGCTACTGACAATATCAATGCATTACAATTTTGTTTATTAATTGTGTTGTCTGTTAAAGAAGGTCATATAAATGAGTTTACCTCTTACTTGTAGTTGCGGTAGGTTACGTTTATAATGAACTGTTGATAAAGAGAAGTTAGATAATTTAAATATTTCTTCGTCGGAATATGACCTACTTTAGAAAAATCTGAACGTGTAGACTCTCTTTATCAAGATTTCAAATCAATTTATGAGAAATTACTTCCAGCTATGAAGAAAATTACTGTTGAATGTTTTCCGCGGAAGGCATGTCGCGACTAACAAATGAGTATGTATCGTGGCTGTGAACACTATCTTTATTATCTTGGATAATCTTAGCACTTTGTTGTTCGCATTCATGAAGCGTAATAGTTGATGATTGTTGATAACTGTTCGTTTCAAAAGTGGACATAAATAAAAGTAAATGTATTCTTTTAGTCATCATATTTATTTCTTGCAAAGAAAGCACATAAATTGAAATCAAGAACTAATGTCTAGATTGCACAACAAGCCGGACATCTTGACACTAGGTTATCAAATTTCTCAGCATTGAACTAATTACAAAATAATCGTTTCTGTAAACAGACTCGCGACTTTTCTCGAATACTAAGGTATATTATTCCCATCATCTATATTTAAATCTTCATATAATTTCAAATCATCGACCTAAGTACTATTTTAATAACGTCGTCCTGGATACTAGGAAATTCTCCAGTCTTCTTGTCAATCTGTTTGTTATTCCGGAAATTACTTAATCAAATATATATTGAATCATAGGCATAAGCACACGGAGTTCTTACATGTGTTCGCCAAAGGGGAACGTTCTGTGGTTATATCTTAAGCTATTCAGTGAAACAACTATTTCAATGGCCGTTTTCGACAGTCGCATATACTTACTTTTGAAACAACTTTTTTTCCAGAAGAAGTGTTAATCGGTCTCACTTTTCATAAACTCTATTCTGGTAAGTTGCGCCCTCTGTTTTTTTTTAGGATTAGAATAAACCTTTATAAAGTGAACGCAGGCGCCATTTATCAAGGAATTGTTCATTAACCCCACAAAAAAACATCTCCGATGTTTCTATTTTTACCATCATAATTATGAACACTATCCTCTGGGATGGGCCAAAATTTGTACAGTTATTTTTTTAACTTTTTCATTTTTGTGAAATATTTGTATAAACCCTTTAAATATGAATTGCTTCGAATGACGATAGGATACTTTATTAAAGTAAACGATATGTTAATTAAAACACCATTTAAATCAAGAACATGTACACACGTCATATTTAGCTAGCAGTGAGTTCAACTATTAAACAAGTCATTTCCTTGGTGAAGCTCGAGAGCGTTGGCAGTCCCAGCAGAAATCCTCTATACAAAGCTGCCGCAAGTGAAAATCGGAATGTTCAATATATTTCCCTACATAGATCACTCCAAAATAATTGAAACTAAAACTTTAACTTAAAATCTGCAGCTTTAATGAGAGATAGTGGTGAATGATGGTGTGAAATAAACGCCTGTATTGACTTGTAAGCACTACCGATTAAATTTTAACATGTGACATATTTAGGTCGAGTGGAGAATAAGTCCAATTATTAACCAAGGCAAAAATCCCATTTTAAGGTATTGATAATGCTAGGTTAGACACGTCCCAATCGTTTTTATCTTCTAAGACTTCAACAAGCAACAAACGAAATTGTGAATAAAAAGCATGAAATAAGGTTTAACAACCACCAAGAATTTAAATATTGTATGCTAGAATCCTCGAAAATAAGATCACTTTTATAAATACTGATAATCTTGCTTTAAACAGAAAATGCAAATCTTATAAATTCAACCTTTTCATTAATTACCTATAAGACAAACATATATATAAATAATGCAGTCTAGAAAAAGATTAAATCAGAAAACTGAACTGTATTTTAATATAAAAGAAAACATATTAAATTAAAAGGACGCTAAGGTTACTCATTATCGAGCACAAATCGAACATAATGCATTCCCTAATACATTGAATTTCCTTTTCTTCCTTATTTTATATAAATACCCACCAACAGACAGTCATTTAGTCCGATACTGACGAGTGGAGTGCAATGCAACTCTGCAGTTTTCAAATCATATTATTTTTAAATGTTCGATGTTCGAATGTTTGAAACATATGTCTAAAGTACCGCTGAAGAAAAACGTGCACTAAATCCGTTACATCAATTACTTGATTAACAACAGGATCCATAAAGCAACAGGAACCAAATAAAATAAACAGTTTTCGACTGCTCTTCGGGCTATATGTACTAACTAACTGAAATGGATTTAAAGGATTTTCCACATTCCTTAAGGGCGGTTACGCAATATGAACAATTAATTTAAAAAGATTATTTGCAAGATGTTAATGAATATCGAATACTAATTAAATTGTTGTGGGAATGCAGCCCGCCGTATCTTCGTTACATTTCTGGTCAGACACAGTGAGATAAAATAGTCTGTTTGTTAGTAAGGTCGTAAGTATTTGGTAATTCATTCCATTTCTCCATTAAAATGATAGTGCCTCTAGCTGGGAGCGAACCCGCACCGTCACGGCGACAGCGCCTAGCCCTGCAATTCATGCGAAGCAACCAACTGAACTAGCCGGGACAACCCCAAAAAAGGTTGATCGGATAACCCTGATATACGTAACCATAACTGCATGACATCGTTAACGGGGTATTTTACTGATTGCAGTACTGACTAAATGTACAGGGAGATTTCACGGCCGCTACACTGCACACATAGCGCTACTGTGATTTCAAATGATAGTGCCTCTAGCTGGGAGCGAACCCGCACCGTCACGGCAACAATGCCTTGCCCTGCCATTCCTGCGACGCAACCAACTGAGCTAGCGGCACAACCCTAAAAAAGGTTGATCGGATTGCCATGTAGCAGATTTAAACAAACAATCTAAGTCCGTAGTTCAATCATAGCGTCTTCCTCGAAAGTCTGAATAAGGGTTACCTACATCCCTACCACATTGTGTTCCCCGGTTGTAGCTCATGTATTTCTGATAATTGTCTGCAAGTATTTCTTTACCATTTTACTTAAAACATGATTTTAATAAAACACGATTCTGCAAGAAGTCTCTTTAATCTAGTTTTACCTAAACTTTCTGACACGTGATTTTCGAAAAAAGGATACAAAACAATTATCAGTTTATTCATTTTACTTAATGCTAATAATGATTTCGAATGACGTTAAAGACAATACTAAACCAAACAAAATGCCCTGTCGTTTTACTGTAATCCATGCTTTGCACGAACATAATTAGCTAATCCTTTGTAGTGTCAAGGAAGATTTTGGTCTCCAGTGATAGAAAAGGTGAAATACGCTTATCAGGAAATGCCACATTCAAAAGACAAAACATCCCTGCACAGCCAATAAGAAGAGAGGAAGTGTGAGCATGGCTTATAAAATGACCAATTTATTAACAGACACCACAACAATTAACAAAAATAAGAACCACATAATCTACATGTAGCATATTGGATGTATACGTTGCGGACGTAAGAGATGAGCGGCAGACGTATACTGCAATAAAATGATCAAAGAAAACACTAACAATGAATACTCACTAGCAATATCCACATTCCCTATATACCATAACTCGATTTCTAGGGGAACAACGTCTACTTGTATTTCTACTTAATTGTCTAGTGTATTGACAGAGAACGTTAATACAGTGATTATGAGGTATAACACAAAAATGAGACCATTTTAAAGTGACAAGTATTAAATAGGAAATAATTGCGTTCTAATAGCATGGATATGTTGAATTTTACAAGTAATAGCGAAGATGTAGCTAAGTTTTATGCCTTATAGACTTTTATTGACACATTTCAATTTCAATTTAAACTTTAATTAAGGTTACGTTTGTTTCCACAAGTCAGATCATTTAGTCCTAGGACATGTAATCAAAACAGACAATTGATAATACATGTCATACTTGTGTACATGTATCATAAAGAAACACATTCAGAAAACACCGCCTTTCCATAAGCCAAAAAGGAGACAGAAAAAGAGAGCATAATCTAATTATATGATTATTTCTGTAAAATCGACATCACACACCACAAACATGAGGTCCCGTGGTTTTAAATCCTGATTCTAGATTGCTAAACCTTACTTGACTCTACACTTTGTCTTGGATAATAAACATCAGTCCACTCAGCTACTCGACAATGATGCATTCAATAGCATGCAAACACATAAATCAAAAGTAATTAATGACACTGTCAATAACAATTGGTAGAAACCTTATGACATGTCTGAGACCTGAGTTGCAGAAGTTCAATTAACAAGATCAAGATAGTAGAAAAAAGTGACATGTTATGGGCTTTTCGTCATTTTCAAGGTTTCCTACAGAAGCCTCCATGAACCTGCAAACACCTGCCGCCATCCGAAACAAAAGTGGTAGAAGACTATAGAGAGGTTAGTAAGTAAACTGAAGACGGAAGAGTAATCTTAACCGCCTATTAAATTCAAAAGTACAGTTGCATATGGTTTATTTATCTACTAGTTGTTTTGTTTTTAATTTGATTTTATAATTTTTAATTACATATTGAATAAAAGAACAATGCCAATTTATCCACCTTTTTAATAAAGTCTCATCATAAGCAAAATCTACTTACAGAATAATCTTTATCGCCAAGCATGTTAGGAAAAACTATTTCTTAGTTTGTGGTATCAACACCTCTCCGTCAAAGGCTTCAATGCCATGCATAGTTGGACTTTATTTAAAACCTAACATTGTTTCGAGCTCTAGACTCGACAACCACTTGTTAAGCTGGTGATCATTATGTTTAGCCACAAACCATATAATGCAAAACACGTGATGTAATATATATGTTTGTACAATGTATATTGACAGAAATGACAATGGCTCGGACCAAACAACGCGAAAGCGCCTAGCTACAACTAACACAAACTTGACATCGTTGCCGAAACACTTTCTCCATTTCCAACACAAAAGTTGCGAAATAATGTTAATGGCCCGAGATCATAACACTGAGATTGGAGACCAGTCTCAAATCTCAAGCGTCTGTTTGGCTGAAATGGCGACCAGTCTCCTGAAGTAGTTTTATGATCTTGGGCCAATGTCTGCTATCATTATTGTGTGACAAGAAAGACTGATAAATACTTCAAAGAAGGGAAATCATTTTGCAAATTAAAAACGACTTAATTGCTGCTTCACGACAAATCCCAAACAAAATATAAATGTAAACAAAAAATAGATATCATTTCGTATGACAGTTTTGTCTACAACACAAATCAATGCCGATCAATTATTTCCGTGTGCGGACAAAATATTATATTATATAAATGCGATTTGTGAAAGTGTCCGTTTACAAACTTTGGTCTTTTTGCTATATTTCAACATGTGAATCTTAACTAAAGCAGACTGCATTGATTTGAATACTATTATTGTGTATAAAAACCAATTTGTTTTAGCAGTTCTTCACAACGTTGGTTTCGGAATAAAAACATCGAACCCGTTCGAATAGAATTTCGCAAAGTATATGTGGTAACGCAATAAAAAGAAATAACTTAGTATTCAATTGGAAAGCGCAGACAGACAGATGAGTTTTCAACATAAGAGCATTCGTCATAATTTTAAATGACTTTTCAGACGCAGGAAGACAAATTGGAATTTATTCCAAGGAAGTTATTGTTTTAAGTGTGTCTGTAACAAAGAGTTTTTTATTATAACAAGTTTCATTTTTCAATACAGCGTCGAGTCACTTAATTATATTTACAAACAGGTTAAGTAATGTGTACTCAGCTTAAAAATAGGTGTGCTTTCGGTTTAATGCAAAAAAAAGGTTTCCAGTACACATGTGCCAGTTATTCTGTCGTTCAGTGTCATTTTAATTACGTTTGCAAGTTGTTTGCACCTTATGCAAATATATATACATCAATTTAGCTATAAAATGTGCATTCAAAACATCTCAAACTATCATAAAGTGGCACACTATATTTAAAGGTCAATTGATAGATTGATGAAGATATCGACTGGATCTTCAATTTCGAATTAAGGATCGAATGTTGAAGCATTACTGTGCCACCTTGGCAAAAAAGTTTACTCTACTTCAACTTAAAAGTTAAGGCGTTGGTTTTCTTTGGCTCACTTATACCTAATACGTTTAATATACCTATGGTTTTAAAAGCAAAAAAATGTATAACATAAAATTAATATTTAAAAAGAAAGGGTTCCCGAAAGCCTAGTATAAATAACTTGACCTCTAAACAGACCATGATTCTCTATGTTCTTTAAATAGCTGAATAGAAATGGAACTAAAATGCCTTGCCCTTTGAAAATATTTTAAATAATTGAAGTTTTGAAATTTCAATATAAGCTATACATATGACGATGAATATTGACATTTTATAAACCATTCCACGTGTTCCCCGATCAATAGCGTATACCTTCCGTTTAAGAAAAACGAGTTTAAAACGAGCAGAATGAAAATATAAAAAAAAGAAGATTTGAAAGATCTAAAAGTAAAAATCAAATCTAAATCGCCACAGCGACAAAACGAAATAGCAAGATACATAACGTGAGGGTTACTTAAAAACAAGACATTACTAGGTAGCATATTATAACCAAACACGTGAAGAATGTCCAAATCAAATAACAATGTATGAAAAAGGAACATGAAGTCATTTAAAGAGGAACCGCATTTTTCAAATTTTGTACAGTCATGTTAACTAGATGTCATAATCTCTTACGTTTTCTTATTCATAAAAAGATAGAATTTCTAACGTTACCATACAACATCTTAAACACTAGTGCAATCAATAAATCAGCAATCGGGGTTGAAGGTTATAAAGCTGAGCATGGAAACCATTCTCAAATCGCAAGCATCTGGTTGGCTGAAATGGCGAAACCATTCTCAAATCTCAAGCATCTGATTGGCTGAAATCCCTCTGAATATCTGAGCTGTTATTGAATGTTATGAAAGTAATTTCCATTAACTATCTACGCGCTCGTTAGCTTCTCGCCAGCAGTAACAACAACTGCGAATTTAGTATAAATTTAATATATGGCTAGTAAGGCCAATTGTCCGACTGTGAAAAAAATGTAACTTGTATGCTGTTTACTCCATTCACCTAAAAGAAGCCCATCTAATTTAGATAAGTAATTACTTTCAACTTCGGTTTATAATAAGAAATTAAGTCTTAGTGGTCAGAATGTGCGTTATGACGCCTTTCTATTCGCATTATTACATGTACGCCTTTTCTTTCGCGTTATAACTGCTTTCTTTATTTTTTAATCAAACTTATACTTGTTAGGCTTTAATAGAGTTCTGATATTCAAATCCCAATTATTCTAATGTCGAAACGTTCTTCGAAATAACTACTGTTTCTTTGCGTCAAAAATAAACTAGAGATAAAGTATGTTTGTTCTGAACCTTACGTAATCACTTATTTAAACAAAGCAAGAACAAGCACAACAAGGCATTAAACGATGCAATATAATCAAATTTAGACGAATAAACGGAGAGCTAGGCATTGCAATTAAAAAGTATGATTCGTGCTTATTTCGACTTGAGTATAGAACTGTTTGTTTTAGGTATGACATGATTTTAAATATAATATCTCATATTGTGTACCTATAAAATGCTGATATACTGCATTTACTTAATGGCAGGTTATTTATGCTAATGAACACATATCAAGAGGGAGAATAATATACAACTGTATATAACTGTAACACAGTTTTAAGTCACGAAATTTTCTATTTTCACTTTGTAAACAATCAATCTTTCAGTTTATACATTCAATAACTTTTTTTGTTAAGGCATCTAGAAACACAGGTGAAAATACCGAGTGGAGCTTACACGTCTAGGCGGGTAGGCGTATTTATATTACGATAACAGTGATATAAACCTACTTACCAGGTCAAAATATCTCTTGAAATGCACAAAATAACGAAATTTTCCGCCATTTTGTTCCTCACAGAACATGTCCCTCACTTACTTTTCCTAAAAAAACAAATACGTATGACCCTGATTTCGCCGCTGAGCATGGAATATTGTGTAATAATTTTTTCCGTTATGCCCATGAACAGGCTAAATAAACCAAGCCTGCAATATTTTCATATTAGCCGTGTTTTGTTGTGTTCCGTCTATTTTACATTCTCAATTAAGGAATGATTCTTATTTTGGTGCGGTTCATGCAGATTGGACGTGCACGCGAGAGCTGTCAAATCCATAAAGCGCGCTAGCTTGTATAAATATGTAGTTGCGTTCAACCCAGAGCTAGGCGGCATGGGCAGCAATATGCATTTATTTGCATTACTGCCCATAAACAGGCTCAATCAAACCAAGCCTGCGATATTTTCATATTTGTCGTGTTTGCTGGCTTTCAAAGTTCAATTTTCAGCTATTAAAAAGCCGTACTAGTTGCCGTGAAGTTATATTGATTTGCTTGTTATTTATAATGGACATATTTCTATGACGGACCAGGTATAAGTCTTCATCGAGCCATAGGTATCGGCATTTGTGACGTCACGGGGATGGAGTCTTTGAAAGTTTAGACAGTATTAGTTTTTACTGCATTTGAAACAAAGTTGAAGTATGCATATCAGGAATCGCCACATAAAACACAGCCTCCCTATGCAGCGAAAAAGAAGAGAGGAAACGAGAGCATGTATTTATAGGTATGTCAAATTTGAATTAAAGACACCACAAACAATTAACGAACCCTTGGGTTACCGCCTTGGAACGGTCAATGGCAAAACAATTTGCCACTGGGGGTTTAAACCAGGTTCTAGGGTGCACAAACCTAGCACTTGTTCCAACAGGTTCTCATATCAACAAACAAGTACAAGTTGTCTTGGTGAAATAACTCCAACCCACACATCGGCTCAACAATGTTGAATGCAAACGCACACAAACATATAAAACCTAAGAAGCTGATAGCTTGCAAAACCAAAGGACGGGTACTCAATGCCATAATTTATCGGTGATATTTTGTTACATATGATGACTGTAATTGGACTGTAATTGGAGCGAGTCAAAGGAAGAGTGACATTTTTGACATTTTAGTTGTTAATATCATTTATAAGAACTTAAAATGATCCATTATTATCATATAAATAATGGGTAATGCTATTGCACATTTTGACAACATGATGATAATTTCACCGAAAAATACACGTTAAGCAGTCATCAGCTCAATTTTATGACGTAACTTGTATCTCGACGTCAGCTGCTCTAAGAACCTTTTCCGTGACGTATCCCATGTAATGTTAGTTTTACCGCGAAATGCGTAAATGCAATAAGCAATGTCGTCTGCTCAACTTTATGACGTCGCTTCAAGAATTGACGTCAGCTGTTCGAAAAAGAAATCTTTTTCCGTGACGCGTCCCATTTAGCCTACTACCTCTCTCCCTATTTATTTCGCAATATTTGGAGACATTTTCAGGATATTGCTACTGCAGATTGTTCCTAGCAATTTCCTTAAAACAAGATTGTCACGAATAAACTAATTGCAGGATGAAAAATTGCATCCAGGAATTAATAAATTGTGTCGCTTTTTATATCGTTATATCCTAACGTCCTTGAAATATCAGGGCCTATTTCAGATTTAATTACACATGGAATAATATTCCTGATAAACATATCTTAAGAGGGCAAAATCTTGGTACTGCTCTTAGTTTAAGATCTCAGCTCTTTATTAATATGGCACACATGGTAACCATCCCAAATTTGTAATTGGCTACCTTTTGTTTACATTTCTTAGTTGATATACATTGACTTAACGCTTGATATGAAACGGTCTTCAGTTTTTTATTTAAAGTTGTGATTATTCTGTACGAACACAGTCTGACGTAAGTTATCCTGCATTTGGCTAAATTGAATTTCATGTAAGTCAAACTCCAGTGACAATATAATTACTATGAACGGCAATGAACAATTGATTTCAAGACAACATATATATTTATTTCTTAAATGCTGTCTTGCAACGCTACAAAATTAGCAAATACTAAAACGTTAGCAACTTATTGCAAGTTAGATCATAAGTGAGAGTAGATTGTAACAAGAACTTTTATGTGTGTTATAAAATGAATAAAATATAATTATAATAATATAAAACTGGATTTATCTGTTTTGAAAATTCCTGATATGCATATCACTTTTTTAACAAAATTCAATTTAAGAATGAGATATTTTCTGTACTTGCAACTAATTAGCCGGTTGTTCCCTTGTCAATCTTTGTTTCTTTCTATGCTATTTTTATAATAACGGGCTTCAGACTAAAGAAAAATAAAAATGAAACGCGTGTTGTATTATTGCTAAATTAAAAAAGTATTGCTTTTAGGCAATTCCGATTAACGAAATAAAGTCGGTATAAATAATCCTAATTTCATAACAAAATTCAATTTAAGAATGAGATATTTTCTGTACTTGCAACTAATTAGCCGGTTGTTCCCTTGTCAATCTTTGTTTCTTTCTATGCTATTTTTATAATAACGGGCTTCAGACTAAAGAAAAATAAAAATGAAACGCGTGTTGTATTATTGCTAAATTAAAAAAGTATTGCTTTTAGGCAATTCCGATTAACGAAATAAAGTCGGTATAAATAATCCTAATTTCATAACAATTTTAATAATTGATCTGCGTCAGGCGAAAAAATTGAAACAGAACAAATATCAAGAACTAAAAATTAAAAAAAACCTATCACCTATGACATTTTCCACATGTCGCGCCTTAATTTTTAACTATCGTTTTACATGGGTTTGTTTCGTCAGGAATTTTCAATCTTCTTGTTTAGTTTTATTTTCATATAAGGTGTATTCAAATGGGGAGCCTGGGGAGAAATCCATAGTTATTTTTTCCGCTTTGCACTTGGCACATTTAACAGTATGGTTGGCAGCGTCGATTCGTCTGTCACGTCTAAGCAGATAAATGTTCTAGCAAGTATGTTTACTTCGGAACATTGTTTTATTGTGCTGGTTGAATTACCGCTTTTGTCAAGCGTTCGTGCAATTATTATTTAGCCCTGCTAGATGTTCTCTCAATTTATCAATCCTCCATGTAACCGAACATATTGTGCTTTGAATGATATATATAAACGGCCATTGTGTGTAATGTTTAATAATGGAAAGTTTAAAATATTGATGTAGTTTATTGTGATTTACACCACAAAGAGACTAAAGATTTGCTTGTGTTTGTACCATTTTTACTGACGTTTGTACGTATGCCCGTCCCATCCTAAGTAGGATAAAAACTTCAAATGGTTAGAATTGTCTCTGGGTAAGAAGCCGTTGTTCAGTCCGAGCATAGGATTGTAATTTGAGTCACTTTGCTCATGGTTACTGATACTAAACATACTTAACATAGAACCGTTGAGTTAGGAGAATAAATGGAGATTTTTTCACTAAATATAGTGTGTATGAAGACTGTTGAGACCTTGCATGGGATTGTATTTAGAAGTCACAAATTGATGAAAGTCACTGTAGCTTAAATGGAAAGTCCTCGTCAGACCGTTTTGAGCTTTCATGGCCAAAGTTGGTGTATAGGTGGCCTATGTTTAATCCTTATATTGGATTGTATTTTAGGTCACTTGACTTCACTTTTATGTCACTAAAAATTGAAAACCTTGTCCGGAGAATAATTAATAACTGATTTGATCAATTATCCACAACAACGATGTAACTGTACGCTTTGTTATGACCTTGCATGGGATTGTATTTAAGATCACTTGGGTCACTGTTAAATGGAAACTCATTGTCCGTATAACTGGATGGGACTATAATCAGCTATGATGACAAAACTTGGTATGCATGTTAAGTCTTGCTTTACATTGTATTTAAGGTTAACTGAGTCGAGTTCATATCAAAGTGGCGTACACTCGTTTTCAAATCTACTTGCTTATCTCATAGTTTTATGAAACAGTCTTTTTACATTTTGCTGTTCTTTGTGATAGTAAGAACCTACTGTTGGTCTATTGAGCATTAAAATAATTTTCAAAAGGAAACTCAATATCATATTGCCTTGTAAAACTAATTTTAATTTATTAAAACACGTTGGGCAATCAGCATTTCTGTCAGTTGTGAAACGAGGCGTTTGAGCGTGTGTGTGGGTGAATTAGAGCTCTTTAAATGAAAAAGAACAAAGTCCGTTATATAATTTGGTAAATCGTTTGTAAATAAGAGTTGTTGATACTAAGAGAAAAAATCATAGAACAGAAAATGAACCTGTTTAAGAAGGTCTTCGTTATTTGAAATTAAATTCTCCGGACTACCTCCGTGTTTAGCGTGCTTATATTTGCCTGAATTTGCTTGAACTGCATCCTTGAAGAGCATGCGGTTAGGTGCAGTCGATTCTCTGAGACAACTAAAACATGATAGTTTTATAAAACCTAGTAGCCTTGGAAATTATCTTATTGTTGCAGTCTATTGTGTCTGGAACTGAATGTTTTGCAGATATATGCCTTGTCTAATTCATTGTTGGCTGTGAATGACTATGTTTTATGAATGGAGAACTTTCTAATATGCGTTATTTAATTTTTTTGAAAAATTAAAACGAGCTTTAACAATACTTTCCGAATTTATATAGTTTTCTGAAATGTTTTCCAAGTATCTCTAAATTCTTGGACATAAATCGCATTTTAAGAAATAGGTGTTCTTTTACGCGATCCCTTTTCCTTCGAACCAAATGAAATTCATGTCACACACTATTTCTTCCCAAACTGCCTATCGGTCTTGCGGATGTGTTTCTAACATAATAAAAACTTAAACCACTTAAACACTAACATCGGTGCTTGTTATATTAAATTAACACCCTTCTGCTGTCGAATGTTTATTATATTACCTTTTTAAAGAATCTCAATTATCATTTTCAATTATATAATTTTATGTAATTTTATCAATTAACAAAGAATTTAGTCTTCCCAGTATAAATTATATATTTTCTCTGCTTAAATATGTTTTTGAAATACTAACTAAAGCTATATCGAGAACTATACAAGAAATATCCAATTCATAGACATGTATTCGGAAACTTCGGAAAACGGCTAAACAGTTATGAAATGTTTCCTTATTCTATACATGTACATTGTAAATCTGCATTCCTCAAAATTTAGTTGCATATTTTAATGTGATTGTATTTTATATACTTATGACCGAGGAAAGGTTAAAATATTCCGCATTTGTACCTCGGTTACCAGAAATCTCACAACGAATGATAAGTTTTTTTTTCGGCTAAGAATTCTATTCTGCATTGTTAAAGATGACATTATTGAGAAAGTTTGAATATTGGATCAATTTCATTATATTTCTGCTACAGACGTTGTACTTTACGACGGAATATCTGTTCACGCCTCTCGTATTTTGTCAGATTTCTGCTAATTGACAGACACTGCGCGGCAGTTTCACCACTTCAATGCCCATATATATGTAATTCATTCATATAATAAGTATTCGCTTGATATGAACAGTTATTCTCTATGGGATTTGTGGAAGATGTCGTTTTCTATAAGGATAATATTAGCTGATGTGATTAGTTCAATGTTAGCGACCGGTCATCTGAAACAGCTGAACTATATACACTAGTCAAAAGTTCTAAGTGCACACTTAATAAATGTTTATTTTCCGAACTATTTGATAGAGTCTTCAAAATATTATAAATTATAATGAAGAAGTATCAATATCCTATTAACCCACACAAACAAACTGGAATCTGCTTAGCGCAATTAAAAAATAAGAACATGTTCAGCTCACTGGTACACAGATTACAATTCCCAAGCAAATAATCATTGCATCCGCTATAAGTTATGATCATTTTTTCATCGTTTTATCATCAAAATTTGATGTAAATATCAAGGAAATGTTGTGGTTTGTCATTTAATTTCACCTAAATAACTTCCTGTAGCTTCTTAATGGTCTGATGGGGATGATGAGCCAACACGCTCTTCTCTATTTTATCCATAACGTGATAACGTGGATGTCAAAGAGAAAATTCTATTTTCCTCACATTGGTTTTCGCCAAAAGTTTTTTAGTGGTCTAGCGAATTGGGACGATGCAATTTTCTATGATAGATGTGTATCAGCCTTTTCAACAGAAAAAAGTATTTATTTCGATAAAATAGACCGGTAATTCGGACAGTATTTTGTCCGAATAAACATGATTTTCGATTAATTCGGTTTTGAAGTTTAGTTGATTTCTTTTAATTTCAGTTTTAGAGTTTTGATAATTGGGCACTTATCAAACAAATGCAATTCTCAAATTTTCGTTTTTACGTTATTTTGCGTAAATATTTAATGACGTAAGAGAGTAACGTCAACGTTCAACGTAAGAAACGTTATCAATCTAAAAAATAATTTCATTTGAATTTTTTCTAATTATGATAAAATATGCAAAAATGAGGCATTTATTTTTTATTTACGAATAACATCAGGATGTTTTATAACAAATTAAAAGTAGTGCAAGTTAAGAGATTTTTGACGGCTCTTTCATGGCAAATAGTCGTCAAACGTTCCATAGTTATAAAACTTTGGTGTGTGTTTTTAGATTGTCCGGTGTCGGTAAACACGTGGAAAACAAAATCGGATGTAAAATGTTCAATTTCGATTGCCGCACGGGGATAAGGCATAAATAACGTATGCCGAGTATGCCGACGTAGATGACGTATTACGTAAAACAAATGCACAGTTTTCAAATAATTTTTATTGTTTGATCTTATTTAACATAATGCCAAACTTATTTTGATTTATGATAATTTTACTTTGAGATATTCAACATTGATAAGTGTGCACTTAGAACTTTAGACGAGTGTATACTAGTTATATATTAAGATAAAAAGAAGCAAACCTTAAAAGGCTTAAAATTTAAATATCTAGAGCAATATTTATAGTCTCATAAATAAAAACAAATCTGTCAGTTCTACAGCCTTTATTAAGATCAATTATGTTATATGTTCCGTTTAAATGTTATACTTTTGATAATAAAAGAAAATAAAGCCTGATCATCATTATTTTAAAATAAGGAACCGACTTTATTTACCTCCCAAGTTCATTTGAAGAAAAAACAGTTAAAATAAGGTGACCAACAATTTCTAAGAACACGGACTCACATATCATTTATCATTAATACAACAAAACAATAAGACATATTATTTCCAAATTACGATAGAATTCACCCCCATTTTTACAATGCAAATAATCTGTTGTTCAAAATTATAACATTCCTATAAGCCTATTGGCAATATCATTACGGATGACCTTCATTTTATGACGCAGTATTTTAAGTACTTAGCGTCGAAAAGTTCGATGACCTACTGTGACACCCTAATTAGGCATACATGTATCAGGAATAGCCACACTAGGCAAACACAGTTTACCCAGTCCTCCATAAAGTAGAGGAAAGAAGAGCATGGCTAATAAAATAATCAATTTCAAATAAAACACAAAACATTTAACGAAAATGATAACATGATTGGTTACCGCCTTTGCACGCTCAGTTGCAAAAAGATTGCCACTCGGGATTTCTAGAGTGCAACAACCGCACATTGAAATTTGATTTTAATGCCTCCAGATCACATATTCAGCTGTTAAGCCAAGTTTGCAACTAATGCTGTAAGAGAATACATCATCAACTGAACCCAGCATGTTTGCTGCTAATTAAAATGTTCTTTTATTAAATCATCCCTTATTTCCAGGGATATCAGATAAATCCTAACTCAGCAAAAGAAGGAAATGCCAGCACAATCGGCTAATAATAACGTTTATTTCATCAAATGAACACATTAATTAGCAATATTTAAGTTTGCATCTATATAAATGTATCAAACAAAATATGTGGTGCATTCAAGATAAATAGATTGTTTGTTTGAGATGCATGCATAAAACATTACAATATAATTGGTAATACTTGAAAAGGAGACTTAACATGTATTTATCTAGATGATTTTATAAATATATTAATTTTCTACTTGACGGACACTTACTCGTATAAGTATGGCAATTAATATGAAATTAAAAACGTATTCAGATGCCTATTAACTTTTTTCTTCAGATATAACTGTTGTCGATGATATCATAAACGGTGTATTGTATTGTTTTTTAAGCTTTCGTCACAAGAAATGTTGAAAAAGAAAAATTATTAAGAAATTTTATTAATGCAATAAGATGCTTGATTAAGTGGATTTTAGTGGCTTCTCCAAATTTAAAGCAAATATCGATATTGCAATTTCAAGCTGAACAAACGATGAAATTTATTTTGATAAACATTTGTTTTGCCACTGACCGTTTCAAGGCAGTATCCCCAAAGGATCTCTTTTTCGTTAATTGTTTGTGGCGTCCTATCTGAATTGACATATTTTATCAAACATACTCTCTCTCTTCCTCTCTTCTTTTTCAGTGCGTGGGCAGGCTGTGTTTTGTGAGTGTGGCGATTCCTGATATGCATATTTTACTTTGTATGTTGATAAACTTTTGTGTTCTGTACCCATTGTGAAATATATTATTTTACATGTACTGCCTTTAAACTTTTACGGCTGAATAAGATTAACAGACAAAACCAAGATCGTCATACAGCAATTCAGCTAAAAGGAGGATGACGTAGCATTATCGTTGTGTTTGTAAACAAATAAACACATGTACGAGACGAATAAACGTACATGTAAGCAGCCAATAACACCAACGATTGATTGTTTTACAGATTTGTAAAAATACTATATAATCGAAATGGATTTTATACACGTATAACAAAGTAAAGAATGTGGTAATTTGTTAGTTTTTTGTAGAGAATAAGCTGAAGGTATACATGTACGTTTAAATACTGGCTATTCATAAAAGGTTTTATATACTCAACAAAAATAATAATAAAAAATCAAACAACAACCATGCTCCTAAACTAACTCTAAATACAATATACATTGTATTACAATACTAAATAGATTATTTTACTTAAATCACAACTGGAACTTAAATTATAATTTAAAAAGATTCATGATTTTATTCACACCATCATTGCGTGAGTACATGTACACATGATAAATATTAATTTTACAATTGCAACACATTTGAGCATCAATGTTAATGAAAAAGAAGGTAACGCCTCATCTTTCCAAGACAATATTCCTCTATCATTCTCACTCTTTATTTTTGCAGTGGTTGTATATAACTATGATGAAAGAGATTAAGAGATGTACGGAATGCGAAAGATCCAATGGAAAAGCGAATGAACGAATAAGTAAATTCCGCCTCAGCTAATTTTATGTTACCTGTCAATATCTTTAGTTTTGTAACATTTGTCATACACGAATGATGTTAAAACAGCGAACAAAAGCTGATCATCCGGGAAGGGACCTTTTATCAGTAAAACGGTGTGTATATTTAATTGAATTTACATATGCCAATGTTTAAGATAAAAATTGAAACTGATGTACAATATTTGATTATTGACTTGTACATCTATGAGCACGGGTTAACACTTTTACTTAAATTCGTGTTAGCACGTTTTGCTTAAGACTTTATTTAGCATAATTTCACAAAATGCTTTGTTTAAATAAATAATTAAGCGACTTGTAGTGAAGCGGAGTTAGTTTGTTATTAAGCTTAACATCTACAATACTCTTTTAATTTGATTTTTCGGCGTTATTCGGCGTTAGCTGTCTAAGCTCACTTTTGACCTAGTTTTTCGACCAATGAAATATTGTAAATAAAGCTTATTATGCAGCGGGAAAATCAAATAGATTATTTTGATTGGTTATTAGAGGGTCTCGTTAATGATTACCGTAACGATTTTTATATTGTGTGTGAGTATTTACCTGGCACTTATATGTTCGGGCATTTTCGTTTTTAAAAGCGATAATTGTATTGGAGAAAAAGATATTTACGGTATAAGTAACCAGTTAAGTCAATTGATGGCTTAAATACGATTTCATATGGAATATTCATGGGTGTCAGGTAAACACTCGAGTACAATACACAGTGTAAAACGACAGAGAAGTGAAGATATTTCTGGTTCTTACTGGTTCCTTTCTAGTTCCTTTGATACTGATTGTTAATTTCAAGTCCAGATATTGGAATCGCGTTGGTGTAGTGGTTATAACACTCGCCTCTCAAGCGGATTCTCCGGGTTCAATACTCGCGAAGAACACTTTTTTTTAAAGTTAATTTACGTAAAAGTTGTTAAATTTCGCTCTTGTAACAAGTTGTTATTATTTTCATTTATTGTATTTTAATGACATTTATTGATCATTAGTACTAACTCTACAAGAGGTATTTTATTGAAACTGAATAAATGTACAGTTAACGTTAGACATTCTTCTTTAATCGACGTATTATCACCAGACGAAATTTTTGCACGCTCTTTATTTCTTTCTTTCTTATATATAAAAATCTTTTCCATCAACGCCGTTTATCTTTTAAGATATTTCTTGTTTGATTCTGTGCCTCATTTGTTAGCATTCATGAGCTTGTTATACCAGCTAGTTATAGAATTCAATAAATAAGCAATAAGTGCTAAAAGAAATGAAACATGATTCCAATTATGTAGTTCCTTACAGGAAAAACAAAGAGTATCTAACATGCAGTTTTAATTAGAGAGACGATCGAAGTCCAGTTTGAATCCAGAATATTCTCAAAATCGAATTGTTGAAATACAAAAAAACATATGATGATGAATGAAACTGATTTTAGAATGAAAAAAACACGATAATTATTAGATGTTCATGTAAAAAATCTGGGCACTGTCCAGCCTCCGGCTGAGCGTAAGTTGGTGTCAGTCAAGTAAATATTACAAATGTACGCAACATATCACACATCACATGTCTGGTCTTATCTTGTAACCACGAACATTTAATCAGAGATTTTTGTTGATAAATATATATTTTGAGTTATTTCAAACATTATGTAATTCACCTACGCAGCCGTCTGAGGGAACAGAATTCATTTCAATTAAATAAAAAAAAACAGAATGCATGTAACAGGAAAAGAAAGACTAGTTAAGTTTCAGAGAAAAATGATTGGCATTGAAATGTTTGTTTAAACTATATGACATACCAGATATGGACTCTTTTATGACCAGTCAAAGTCTAGCACCTAATACAGAATGAAGAATATTTCTTTCGACCAATAAGCTCATTTACCTTTAAGTTATTTTGTATCTTGGGCTGAAGGTTATAAAACTGAGTTTGGAAAACAGTCTCAAATCTCAAGCATCTGATTGGCTGAAATGGCGACCAGTCGCCATTTCAGCCAATCAGATGCTTGAGATTTCAGACTGGTTTCCATGCTCAGTTTTATAACCTTGGGCATTGGACATATGGTACTCAGTTGTTGCTTGTTTGATATATATTCTTATATTATCTATGTAACTTATCCTTGAATTATTTGTTAAGAGACGATCCGTTTAATTTCGTTTAAAAAAACAGAAATAATTATATTACCTTGACACATTTCATGTAATGAAATGTTGATCTAGATAATACATGTATTTTATATTTATTTATACAAATGTACTGTGAGTCACTCGTTGAATTATTTTAAGATGTGTAATCACTTAGACATGTAGATAAAAAGAATTGTAAAAAAAGTTTGTCAATCTTTTCCACCCATAATTGATAATCCCGTCTCCATTAGAAAAAAAATAGCATAGCTATTTTGAGAGCAACGTCTAAGAAAACAAAATACCAGAAGCATATTTGAAAATAGCTACCTCACATTTTAATAACTCTTTCGCTACTAAAATCTTCTTCACGGCCCTTAAAACCATCTTCAGTGAATGTTTCAAGTCGTTATAAAGGGAACAAAGGGTTATTTATAATGTTTTATAATAATAAAAAGAATTATGCGTGTCAGGTATCGCCTCACTCAGAAAACACAGCCTCCGCAGGCAGCGAATGAGTAGAGAGAAGAAAAGAGCATGTGTTTATGCGAATATCAATTTCAAAAGACACCAAGAAATAAAAAAAAATTATCTCGAATATTTTTTAACACGATAAATGCTTAATCGACTTTCTTAAGGTTTTACTAACATTGCAAATGGCTAAAATTCCAAAAATGAATTTTGGGGAAAATACTCATTGCCACCTAGATTTTAGTGAAGAAATGTATTTATCTAAGGAGTCAGAAGTCAGCAATCTGGCCCCTCAAAGCTTGATTTGTCGTGAAAGTGTCACGGTTTCTTTTCATCAAAGCCCAGGAACACATTGTATAAAATAGACATGTAATAGATACTAACGTTATTTGCGTGAATAACTAATAGCTAAATAGTCGTGAAGTTAAAAAGCAAATTTTTCTTTTTTCCAATTAATGTTGAATAAAACACTACTTAGGAGGATAGTCTGCAGCTCTCTGTTTTCTTTGTAAGGAACCCTCTACATTTGATCGTTTCGCTTCGGTCGTCGCGATTCCGTGACGTCTTAATATAGTTCATAGAACTCATGGTCGTTGATGTGCTTTGTGGTTATTACGAAAATAACTTCTTTTACTGGCTCTTTTTAGCGGCTGAACAAAACTTTTATTTCTCAAATATGTATTTCAGACTTATTGTGAAGCCATATACACTGCTGGAAATCTAAGGGTTTGCTGAATCCTTGGTTAGTAACTTCTGGCAGTAAATTTTACTATTGTACGTCCTAGAAATTGTTCATTTGAACCGATTTGGAAACTGTAAGTACATTTCAACCAATTTTCTTAATAAAACCGATAATGGTACATGTATTTAGATTTTTCATGTACAACAATTATACTCTTTGAACTTTGGACATCACTATCATTTTATCAAAATAAGGATCGTAGAACTAAATCCGCAAATTCGTCAGTAGCGTGTATATTATCAGTTTACGCAGATTGCTGTCTTCTAGTCAATTATGGTTTTAAATGCAATTTTGAACAATTCTATGCGATGTTGCATAAATGCAATTGCTTAGCTATTAGACAGAAGATGTCTCAGCAGTGTTAGCCGGTTTTAATATGTATATCCACCTTACCATTGTGACTTTTGGTTTACCTCGATTAAAATCTAATGTCCTTAGTTTACAAAAAGCAAAGCATGAGGTTTTATTAGCATTTTTATAAAAAGAAATAAAATGATGTATCGGTTTATGTTTGAAGTCTGATCAGTGTACTTCAATGCCATGCGGAGAGATGAAAGTAATAAAATCGGTGCAGTTAGGCGACGAAATTAATTGGTCAATGAAAACAAAGTATATTTTCTTTCCGTTTGGATCTGTTACAACTTCCAGCAGATAATGTTCCTTACTTGAATGTGTTATTTTGTAAGTAAGCTTTATTGATTATATTGATTACCTATGTTTAAAGCTACCAAACATCAGCTGAGACGCAGACGTCTTGCTGTTAGATCCATCAGATCTGTGCCCAAGGTTATAAAGCTGAGATTGGAAACCAGTCTCAAATCTAAAGCATCTGTTTGGTCGCCATTTCAGCCAATCAGATGCTTGAGATTTGAGACTGGTTTCCATGCTCAGTTCAATGTATAAAACACAGTTCACGGTCCAAGACATGACCTGTGTACGTTAGCGCTAGGAACTCTGGGATAGAAACTACTTTTAGGGCGGAGCTACGACCCTGCTGTACTGCATTTAAGAATCGGGATTGCTTTATGTCATCAGCAGACGCTATAGGACATGGAAAATGCGTAAAGTATTATTTATTTTTTACAATTAAAATAGGAAAAGCGTCAACAACATTAAACTTGTTTCGTTTTAAATCTTTATTTACAACTAAAGCCTCCTATAGTTAATCAATATCGCCCATTTTAAGTTTCGATGAAAGCGGCTATCACTCGGACTTTTAAACACCATCCTTTACAGGCACGCTGACGTCATAACTTTCATTTTGACGTCATAACTTTCATTTGCACTTATGTGGCAAAAGATTAAGACAACATATACCATCAATTTGAGTTTAATTGTGAAAAAAATGTGTTACTCTATCATAATTACACTTGCATATAGTTATCCAAAAAAAGACAGAAATTGCAAGATAAATTACAAACTACATTGCGTGCCTTTTTACACAGTCGCGTAGTAATTTAGCAAAAAACTGCAAGTTATGCGTCAAACCATACAGATCATTCTTGATCTGGGTTTTATACATTGTGCTCAGTTTTATAACCTTGGGCACTGTTGATACAAGAAGTTTTGTCCTTTATGTGAACTGTTATTTAACGCGCAAGCACAGTTATAGACAACCTTGATGTTCAAAGTATATCTAAGTAAACAGAGCAGTAATTCCCTTTTACTAGACAAAAGAAGAAATCATATCTGAATATATAAACGTAATTTTATGCATGCCGATTTTAGAAACATGATTGTCATTCACGTGTAATCATGCAACCAGTACTTACAGCCTTTTGTTTGCGGTGTTTTCATTCAAGTAACATTTTCATATTAATGAATCTCTTATGGTTCATCATTTGTGGATGCATATTTTCTAAAACAAAACTAACTGAAAGAAATGAGTGTTATACAAAATAAGACACACACAAACAAAATTGTAATTAACATTCTTAACCTCATGAATACAATATTAGTGAAATATTAGCTAAACTTTATAGCAAAGCAGATTAACGATAATGAAAACATACACTTTTTGTCATGTAGTATTACCTTTTATACCGCCATTTGGGAATACTTTTAATTATTTAAAGCAATGTAATTATCGTCTTATCTTACTATATATGGGTTTCGCATTATAATGAACTAGTACGCGAATACACGTTGCTAACTGAATAAAATTCGCGTTTGTTAAACAGAATAAAGGGGTCACGGGAGTGGCATTCTTACTAAGTTGATATTTCCAGAACGTGATTGTTGCTCACCATGTTTGACATATTGATCTCGGAATTATATTTATAAGGAATATTTTGGAGATTTAAGTTCTCTCGAGGTCTGAAGAGATATATGTATCTTACCATTATGTCTAACATTAAAACAAAAACTCACAGAGATTGTTAAGCAACTTTGTAAAAAAGTTACATGCTTTCCATTGATAGTTCAAAAGGTGATAACTCCCGTGGTTCTTATTTAATGTTTCGTTCTTACTTTCTTAATTGATCGTGTAAAAATCTTACTTATTATAATAATACTTTCTCTTTTTTTCCTGTATGGACAGGCTATTCAATTATGTTTCGTTTTTTACGTTTCAATTATTGACAAGCATGTTTTGCAAATTAAATAAGTTACAATCACTTTTCACTTTTCTTCATTGGTAAATGTAGATCGAGAATAATTAATTATGATTGGGTGTTGCTTTGTGTATAGATGTACGTATATCACAAATATAACAGAAATGAATTGTATATGTGATTTAATAATTATGTGATTTGACGTGGGAAGTTATATGCATTTCCATTACAGTATAAAACATTCAAACCCTCAGTGGCAAACTGTTTCTAAGCTGTTTCTCTCCACCATCTCTCTCTCTCCTCTCTCTCTCTCTCTCTTCTTTCTTTCTTTCTTTCTTACTTTCTTTCTTTCCCTCTCTGCTCCTTGCTAATTTGGATTGAAACTTTTCTAACATTGGTATTCTTGAATAAAAATTATTGACCGTTATGACGACGTCACAAACATAATTGAAAATTGAAATAATCAGTTGTTATAACGGTTAGCCCTGTTTCAGAGTTTAGTGTAGAACAAGCGTTAACAGTGCAAAAACAATGATCTACAATGATCTACTGATAAACAGAAATCAGTTGGCGATATTTACATTGGGGTTACAAGTCAATAATTTAATAAAATTGGGCGTGATAAAAATTACAGCTGAGAACACAATAGGTTTTACAATATAATATTGAAAGCCTAACAATTCACAATGATATTTATGGTACAAAACATTTGAAATAGATCTGGAATGCGCCTGTGCGTACTATACACACAGAACATTGATTTACAATTCGCAATTGATATTCAGCACAAATCATATCCAGGAGATTCTTTTCAAAATGATAAATGTACTCTTTTCTTGAACAAATTCAAATTATTTTTAATTTAAATTGGACTAAGAGTTTCATTCAAGAAAACCATAGCAGGGTAACTGTTAGAAAGAAGGGTTTCACATGCATTGTGTCTAGATTCTAGCAAATTTTGTAACTTTGGTGCAGCTTAAATTCTGATGGTTTGATAACGAGAGAGAATGGGTGTTAAATTTAAAGATTGTTAAACAATAGTCACTGTATTTCTCACTGTATTTCTCTTAAATGAGGATAACACTTAACAACTTTTCTAAGTATACACATTCGTATCGGGGTATTACTAGCTTCATAGTTGAGTTTTTGCTCTGAAACTTGCAACAGACATGCAATAAATACTAACTGATTTATTAGTATAACAAATATTTAAAATGTCAGACAGCTGACTACTCACAATCATTTAGAATACTGGCACCCACAAAATACAAATTCACATCATCAGTCAAGAACGCGTAAAACCATTATCATTTCATGGAGGTAACTAAACAGTGTAAAATAAAGACTTTACTGTCATATGATAGGTATAACAGTTGCAATTTTGTTCTAACAAATATAAAAAATATCGGGGGGAAATAGTGTATACTTAGAAAAGTTTTTAAGTGTATTAGACGAATCTATTTAAAATAATATTAATTAAGCGAAATGTCATTTTTTTTTAAATTTGATCATGGCTGATTTGGGACATTTTTTTACAAGCTAAATCATTTTGCCATGTTGTGACCACGATTGGCTGAATATATAATTTTTTTAACAGGTTTGTTATAAAATGTTATTCTTTTAATTACGCAAATTTGAGTTCGCTTAGGTTCACAACTTACATATCTTTTGACAAATTAAACCGTTTTAATGCGTCTATGGCCAGGAAACAAACCAATGACAACGCCAATATTCTTCCTAAACGTGTTTTCGAAAATCCCCCAAGATTCAAGTCTTTCATAGTATGATCATGTCAACGTTCTTATTATTCGGTGTTTTATTGGATCTTAAAACAATGAAGTTCCAGAATGTCATATTATCATCCTAAGCTCGTGAATACGTCTTGGTTCAATAATCTATAGGGAGAAATTTTCCCTATGTATTAAACTAGACATAACTGGTCAGAACCAAAGGTTATAAAACTGAGAATGGAAACCATTCTCAAATATCAAGCGTTTAATTGGCTGAAATGGCGACCAGTTGCCATTTCAGATCTGTAACAAAAGCCTCTGCTTTAAGATGCTGGCGCATTTTCATCGAATGATCGATATTTGATAAATTATACATTTTGTAACAAACTCTGTCTATACTTTTATGTTATAGCACTCTGGTTTCATTATCTTATTTTGTTTCATGCTTTTGGATGCTTCTGCATACGTCATTGTCAGCTAGATGGGTTGGTAGAAGTTCACAACGAATAAAATTTACAAATACCTATTCTTTAAAACCTTTAAAACAAGGCATGAGAACTTGTTTCCTCCCATTAAAATTTTGTTTGTTTAGGTTATTTTTTTCTCTTTTGACAAACATATATACTTGTGTGTTTGTTTTTTCTTTTACGATGTGTAAGAAAGCTGTGAGTCCTGAGTTTGCCTAGAATCATGCAACTTTAAATTTCACTGGCAGCGATGACATGATATTTTAAAGTAATGTCATTGGCGAATAACACTTTTATGGAATATTTTTCTTAGAAGTCCCTAAAGCTCGCCATTTTCTCAGTCTCGCCTAAATATGCAAGCACTGTAGGACAGTATATATAATAATCATTTGCAAGTTCCGCAAACGAACAAGAAGTTATTTGTACTTTGAGAGAGCATATTATTCTATTTGAGAACAGGCTAATAATGGTACGACTTTTGACAGTATTGCTTACATCATTCCGTTAACAATTCCTTCTAGCATGACAGTGTATTCAATTTCAGACCTATTTTGTGGATAATTTGGACTTGAAATGTGTTTTAATTGTTTCTTTTATGTGCAGACGGATGTATATGCTTAAACTTGAGATGCTTTATAAATCAACAAATGAATGCCTTCGTCTTTGTCATTTCGGTTTACTTCTACGTAGATGTCAACGTGATGACCCATGAAAACAGTCAGGTAGAATTTTAGCGTAGCGGTGTAAACAAAAAAGTTAAAACATCTGGTTTCAAAAACCGTATCGCACTACCTTATCTCTTGTTCTTTTTACGACTGTAACGCAATACGGATCATTTAGAAATTTTGCAAGAACAGTGCAAATAATTGCAATAATTTGTGCTATTTATGGTATTTTGTGCATTTTAGGCAATCAAGAGGTTTTAACACAAAATTCGTTTCTAGATGTATGAGTTCATAATGTGGACGGTTATTTTCAAACGATATGTATAATATATAAAGTTATGTGTTTCGGATTTAACTTTGCTTCCTTCACAATGATCTTTTGCACAATTCTGTTTAAGAAAGCCCGAAAGACCTTTTTACGGACTGGTGTTAAGAACAGTCAAGGAAAATTTAAGTTTAACCTAATCTTTAATTGAAATATTGGCTATATATTTACTTACAGCTTTTAATTTTACGACAACAAACTAGATGGTATTTTATCATCCCTATTTCTGACTTTGTTCCGTCAACTTTCCAGTCTTGGGGGCTCTTTCATCTTTTTAATAATTTTATTTTATTGAGCTGCAAACGAAATTTTGGAGAAGCAATATCTCTTGCAGTCTGCAAATAAGTCTTACCGAGTGTCAGTAATTGCGAATATTGCTTAGAGGCAGATAAGCGCGCTAGAAGAAATTGCTTATTAACTTATTTGCCATATTTTGAATTTATTTTAGGTTATTCATTATGAATAAGAACATATGGAAATATATCGTGCGGGTGATCGATATGGAAGATGGCAGTCATTGTAAGTACTTAAATTTGATGAAATACGCAGTTCTATAGAATGGTGGAAAACAATTCACGATTAACAATTGAGTACACTATAACACAAATGCAACGTCCATTTAAGGATTGAATCGATAGTTGATGGTTTCCATTTGGGTATGGAAAACAGTTGGGTTGTTTAAAGTGTGTGAAGCCTAGAAGAATTCGTAATATTACGGCTTTTTCGAATGGCTGTTGGAACAGCTACGTTGACGGCAAAATGAATGACGGCACGCTTTTCGCAGCAACTCGTGGCAAAACTTGCGTGCAAGGCGACGTCACACGTCATAACATTGTGCAACGTCCAATTAAGGAATGACTCTTATTTTGGTGCGGTTCATGCAGATTGGACGTGCACGCGAGAGCTGGGAAATCCATTAAGGGCGCTAGCGCTTTATGGTAAATTTGCCAGCTCTCGCGTGCACGTCCAATCTGCATGAACCGCACCAAAATAAGAATCATTACTTATATTTACATTTTATTCATTTTTTTCTTTAAATAAACTTAAGTCGAACGCTTTCAAAAATTAGTATTAAGTGAAAAGGGGGAGTAATACGTGGGAGTTTTCAATAGTAACAGCCATGACGTTACTGACGTCATTACGGGTCATGCGGTTCATGCAAAATGAACCGAATTTTTTTAAACGAAGAAATCAATAGGAATGTAAATATTAAACTGTGAACGGCTCTACTGAAGCCACGCCTTTTAAATAATACGTCACACTGTTTACCATCAGAACTTATGATTCGTTAGATGAATAAGACTTTATCATAGAGGATGAAGTTGAAGTGTGAATATTAAGCATTAAAACGCGTTACAAAGCCGCCACCTGCAATATTTTCGAAATTGTCGTGTTCGGTGGCTTTCAAAGTCCCCTTTTAATCTATTTCAATATCACGAAAGCGTTGTTTAAACTGTGTTGCGGCTATAACATGTTTCCCCATACATTCAATCCGTGCTGTTTTCAGTAACGTCCCTTGAAGGCCGTTGTACACGATACTTATGTCTTATGTTAATAGTACTTGTAAATTTACTTTTATTATATTTCGGCCAATTTAGAGATGGGTGGTTTTTATATCCCAGTTAATATAGATTCGGAAATAGTTCAATTACCCAAGGATATACTCACTGTTTAAATTTTGACTTGCGTTGTCTCTGATATGCTTGATTTATATTTTCAGATCCCTTGTCAAAATTCTATTTTGTTTAGTTCCGCCCATTGTTTTCTTGTTTAGTGCAAACACACTCTTTTATCTTGGGACCATACGCCGCTGAACATGGAATGGTTATTAATGTAACAAAACCGCATTTAAAATTCTATGTTCACCGCCATATGCATAACATCGTTTGGGATGGATCAAAATTGTACTGTTTATTGGTGTAAATACTGAGTTGGTCTCAAACCGTAGCTAGGCGGCATGGGCAGTAATATCCATTACTGCCCATGAACACGCTCAATCAAACCGAGCGTGCAATATTTTTATATTTGTCGTGTTCGGTGGCTTTCAAAGTTCCCTTTTTAGCTATCTATGTATTTTGTGTTGTAAACTTGGTATTTTAAATGTGAAAAGTAGGAATTATAAGTCCATATCTTAAGTCTCTTCGGCTATGCCGATTTCTTTCCAATTTTATGGGAATATATTTTCATGCGCTGAAAAAAACGAAGCTGTCAAATTTAGAAATTGAGTTTCAATTCAATATATTGCAGATGTGATAGCAAAAAAATCATACCAAACATCAGAGTTACAATAACCCTTGTGGTATAAAAAGTAAACATGTTAAATAAAAACCCATAATTCCCTACATAGATAATTTATAATAGACAAGAACAAGAAGTGCTTAAACATTTCTTGGAGTGAAAGGAAATTAGTATACAAGTAAATTAAAGGTAAATCACTAAAACTGTGGCATCGATACATTTTCATATTGTGTCCCATTTAACGAACCAGTTTTTATGTATTATAGTAATTGAAATTTTTGAAGGCAAACGACTGCCATTCCTTTCATATAATCTATTGTAGGTGATTTATATATATCGTACATGCATATTCCCTTCACACGAGACTGAATACTACATTAGAACGTGTATTTTTGCGATATTTGATTTCCATCTTTAAGATTGTTTCAGTCTTTCTACAATGACTTATGTGTTTTATGAATATAAATCCAAGCTACATACCTAAATCTACATAAAGAAACAATATCTTCGTTGAACTTAGACAAAATAAGAATAGTTTCTGTATTAGTATGCTGATGGTAAATTTACAATAAGGAGGCAGACATAAAAATATGAAGCATTATTTTTCAGTGCCCAAGGTTATAAAACTGAGCTTGGAAACCAATTTCAAATCTCAAGCATCTGATTGGCTGAAATGGCGACTGGTCTCCATTTCAGTCCATTTCAGTCAATCAGATGCTTGAGATTTGAGACTGGTTTTCAATCTTTGTTTTATAACCTTCAGCCCTGGAAGCATTGTTATTTCCTCGGTAAGAAAAACAACTGACTAAATCGTTAATATTAATGATAATTGATTGTTTCCCGCCTTTTGCTTTTGTATCTTAACTTCCATAATGTCTCAATTTAAATTGAATTGATATTGAAAAAAATGCAGAACATATCTGTTAAGCCTTTAATTGTCTTTTAAGGTAAACGGTGTAACATCCCTGCCAAGCTCCCATCTCGGACTTAACTTAGGCGAATTACAATAAAGGAATCCCCACTCTTTTTGAAGACTAATGTAAATAGATGAAAAGGGAGCTTTGAAAGCCAGCGAACACGACAAATATGAAAATATTTTAGGCTCGGTTTGATTAAGCCTGTTTATGGGCAGTAATGGAAATGCATATATCTGCCCACACCGCCTAGCCCCGGGTTGAGCGCAACTCAATATTTACACTAATAAACAGTACAATTTTGATCCATCCCAAACGATGGTACGATATGGCGGTGAACATGGAACCGTCAATGCGATATTTTCAGATTAATACCATTCCATGTTCAGCGGCATATGGTTCCCAGATAAAAGAATGCGTTTGCCCAAAACGAGAAACAATTGGCGGAACTAAACAAAATAGAATTTTGATACAGCAACCCCGCACAGCGAAGAAGAAGAAGAAGAAGAAGAAGAAGAAAGGAAATCAGAGCATTACTTATATAATGACCAAATTCAAAAACATACACCACAAGCAATTAACGAAAATGAGTACTAAAAGGACTATCGCAGTTGAACGATTAATGGCTAAAAATGCCACTGGGGGGGGGGGGGGGGGTTAAGCCAGGTACAAGGGTTCACCAACCTCACACTTGCCCCTACAGGTTCTTCTATGAACTAACCAGAACAAGTTGTCTGAGTGAAATAACTCCAACCCACCCATTAACTTGACAATGTTGCATGCAAAAGCACACAAACATAAAAAAGAACATAAGAAGCAATAGCCTTGTATAGTAAAAGGGCAGGTACTCAATGACCTAACCGAGAACAGAGCTCCTGTAGTCAAATCAGCAAGAACACAAAGACAGGATAAAAGAAACAGATCGATCTTCTATAATCTTTCACATGATTTTTCCCATAAACCTTCATAAACTTTTAAACTTCTCCCACCGCCGTGCAACCAAAGAGGTAATCATAACAATCAACTGTAGATGGGTAACCATCAGGCATGCAGAGCGATGTAGAATATCATGCTGGTAACCTTCCTTTTTTGAATTTACCTTTTTTTTACCAAACACACGGAGAAATTAACATTAATATTTGACAAGCATGTTAAGAAACAATATTTTGCTAAGAGGAAGGCGTCACTGTTTTGCATTTATACTAGAAAACTAAAGAAATTGAAATCCATCAAACGATAAAATGAAAGAAGCATTTACCGCTATAGTTAATTGTATTTACCGTATATTAATTTTATCGTGCGTTTTAGTGAACGTATCATGTTGTGAATTCATTACTGATTTTATTTCTGGTTATTCGTCTTGTCTGCATCGAAATGTCGAATGTCGCGTGTTTTGGTCATTAGCATTAACCTCATTCTTGTTCTAAATGTACTCTTAGACTAACGACAAGATATTTTTACTTACGACTAGTTCCCTTATCATAGAAATCCGGTAATAATGGTTTTAATATATAGTAAATATAAAATATAAAAAATATTGTTGCGCTCAATCCGGGGCTAGGCGGCTTTGGAAATAATTTGCATTTCCATTACTGTCCATGAACAAGCTTAATCAATCCGAGCCTGCACTATTTTTCAGTGTTCAGTGGCTTTCAAAGTTCCATCTTCATCTATTTTTGAACGTGACAATTGATATATATTTCATTATTTGTAAACATGATAAAGGATCTTCAATGTATTACTTCTAAACAAAACAACATAAACCACCATATAAGCTAGATTATAGCAAAAGTTAGTCCATGAACAACCACTAATTATTCCATCCTCTCAACCTTATTGTCTTCAAGGTTTTTCGAGATCCTTGGTGCTGCAACTTTAAATCTAAACCAAAAGCGAAACTGCACCTTGTTCCAACAAAAACTTTACGTCCTTCATATTCTAATCTCTGTCATGGTGGGGCATCCTATTCGCCAACTGACAATATTTGACATTCTACAAATCATTTGCTTCATTTAGTCAGAGAAAAGCTTTCCATTGTTTCTGAAGAATAGTAGGATTTCATAGATTTAATGCAAACAACTCTTTCTTTTCTGCTTGTTTTTTTTTAATTTTTGGGACCTGTCAGGACTGATCTTATAACTCTCTCCACACGCCATTTGCTTCATTTGCTTTATTCAGAGATAAGCGTGTCAGAACCAGTTAAAAATGTTTGGAATGTTAGAGATCTAATAAATATAAATAATTTGTTGATGCTGTCTTGATGAAACTATTGGAACTTGTCAGGACTGATCTAATAACTTGCGTTTTTTGGTTGACATTTTTGTTGATTGAGGTGTTTGTATGCAGAATTTTCGGGTAGGTTGCTGTGTTGAGAATTATTCAGTCGATAACCTGTTCATGTTTGCTCTTCAGTATCTATCACGGGAAATTTTTATGGTTAGTAAAAAAAGTGATATATGCATATCCGAAATCGCCACACTCACAAAACACAGCCTCCCCACGCAGCGAAAAAGAAGAGAGGAAAAGAGAAAGCATGTTTGTTATAAGTATGTCAATTCAAATAAGACGCCACAAACAATTAACGAAAAAGAGAACCTTTGGGGATACCGCCTTTGAACGGTCAGTGGCAAAACAAATTGACACTGGGGGTTTAAACTAGGTTCTAGGGTGCACCAACCTCACACTTGTCCCAACAGGTTCTCATATAAAAACAAGCACACGTTGTCTTAGTGAAATAAATCCAACCCACCCATGAGCTTAACAATGTTGCATGCAAAAGCACACAAACATATAAAACATAAGAAGCTAATAGCATAGCATAATAGCATAGTAAAACAAAGAACCTTGTGTAACCCAAACAAGCAAATGTATAATTGACCGAAAGGTTATATGCGCACATGTACTTTGTGAAATCACTTATATAATAATTATATGCTCATCTTGGATGTGTTACAGGAAGGATTTACCGTTGCCCAAGGTTATAAAACTGAGTTTGGAAACCAGTCTCAAATCTCAAGCATCTGATTGGCTGAAATGGCGACTGGTCGCCATTTAAGCCAATCAGATGCTTGAGATTTGAGACTGGTTTCCAATCTCAGCTTTATAACCTTGGCACCAGGTATACATTTCCATGATATACTCTAATGTCAACGTAATTGGGAGTTGCTATTATTCTTGTATACTATTATACTTTTAGTATTCGGTATAACGATTTAAGAATATGTTAAAAATAACTAATGAAAATTGATATCCACTCGACCATATAAGATATAAAGGTCAGAGAGAACTTAATACATCTTACTCTTATGAACAAACTTTGGATCTCAACGATGGACTAAACATTCCAAAATAATTTGATTTAGTATTAAGTACTTTGCATTTACTATTTAGCTATCAAAATTTATTTTTTTTGCAAATTAAACATTAAGCGGAACTTGAATATTTACAGAGCCTTTAATTTCACACTTTTATTTCTGTTTACAAGTATTAGAAACATAAAATATCCTTTTACATCACAACTATGAGCAAATTCTGAATATATCTTCATTGATATGAATATAATTTACAATTTTGCACTTAAATTTAAAAAATATATTTGAATAAATCATGCAGTTATTGAAAGACTATACATTTTGAACAGAAAACAATCTCTTCAGCTAGAAATCGTTTACAGTAAAATTCGCAACTATTAGGCCTACAGTTCATGATCAGACTTAATCAAACCGATCGTGCCAAAGTTTCATGGATATCATCTTCGGTTACTTTCGCGGTCATTTATCTATTCATCTATTACTAAGGAATTGTTCTTTCCAAAATGTATTCAAAAATCCCCCGAGGTTTTTATGATCGATGTTAGTCAATTTCAACGTGTACATTATGGAGCATTTTGTACAACAATTTTCAAATAACTTTCAGTATTAACATTTTCTGTAATGTTCTTTTTTGTAGCTAAATGATCGTCAAGAAGAAACTTTCAACATTATTAATCACAATCTCGGTTATAATTGATACTTTGGCATTATCTGAAGTGTTCTATCTGGTAGGTTATATTTGTATATATTTGACAAAAATCCATAGATTTATAATGTGTCAAATATTCGACCATTATTGCCATCTGCAATTTCAAGTCTATAAGTCTATAAGACGCAATTTCTCTTAAAGTTCTTAAATAATTCTCGCCATGTGTCAAATATTGGCAACGTTTCTTAGAGAGTATTTTGCGCAATATCAGAAATTGTCTAATAATGGAGACCAAATTATATTTCAGGAATTTAGTGGTATCTTTGTTCTTTAATAATTGTCATGAATTTTGTAGAATGTTGTGGAAAGATGCCCAAGAACACATATGTTTTAAAGCCAATCTCTCCAGGGGAACATTCAAGCTGTTTACCGAATTAGAAACACTATTAAATATACATTTAAAGGTAAGTTTACGAGTCGCGTACACACAAAAAACTCAGTACTTAACTTTGAACAGTCGGTCCGAATGATGTGTTTTAACGTCATTGGAAATATTTGCCCGCGAAGTCTAATCCCAAGCAGGGCCCAAGATCATAAAACTTAAACTTGAGATCAGTCTCAAATCTCAAGGATCTGATTGGCTGAAATGGCGACTGGTCGTTATTTCAGCCAATCAGATGCTTGAGATTTGAGACTGATCTCCAGATTAAGTTTTATGATCTTGGGCACAGATCTCATGTCAATATTCACGACTGCGAAAAGTTCAAATATTGATCCGTCGTAAATGATGGTGTACATGGATACTTTAATTTGTTATTTCATGCTAATATTATCAGATATTAGGTTTCCATACGAATATCGATTATCTACTTTCTTATACTCGGTTCATCACTCATTTGTAAAAAATGCTCATTTTAGTGACTAAGTTGCTGGATGGCATAGAAAACAAATTCCTTACACTCAGCAAATATGACAGTTCAAACAAGCATTGTTACAACTTCATTGGCTTCCAGTCAAAGCCAGAATTGAATTCAATATTTTAACTGTCATGTTCAATTGCTCAAAGGGAAAAGGCCAAGGCTCTATAACTGAATTACTTTTAAAAGATGTACAAATGCGTAGAGATCGACAAACTATGCCTGTGCCATCATGTATTTTTAAGAAACGCAAAACTTTTGGTGACAGGAGTTCTTAAAACAGCGGGTCCAAAGTTATGGATTGAATACCTTTTCAAATAAAAGTGAAATATGCATATCAAGAATCGCCACACTCATAAAACAGCCTCCCAACGCAGCGAAAAAGAGAAGAGGAAAAGAGAGCATGTTGTTATAAGTATGCCAATTCAAATAAGACGCCACAAGCATTTACGAAAAAGAGAACCCTTGGGGTTACCGCCTTGGAACGATCAGAGCGAGAAGTTCTGAAAATATGGACACCTTCAAGAAATGACCTCAACCATTGTTATTTTTATCGGAAATTTAAATTTTAATAAAACACCTTTAAATATGTATTTAATATATTGCAGGTAGGCGATCAGCAGAATGTATCTAAATTATTGCAGGCGTATGAGTGAATATATCTTAAACAATAGCCAATCTCTATATAATAGAAATTCTCTTGTTGTATTGCTTTTAAGCATACACATTGCATTACATTTTTAGAACAACAATTCTTGATTTTTTAGGCTTCAAATTAAAACCCCGACTTACCTTTGATGCATTGTGACTTGTGACGTGATCGAAGAAAAATATTTTATCAAGGAATTACAGCGCAGTTGATTTGTTGTTCGCGGTTGTCATGTTATCACAAATGCATCTGCGCAATTGCTTACTTGTCAGCGAAATATACACTAGAACCGCCGTAATGATGCAAAAATATCAATAGATTCCGACTAACAACCCGGAAGCATGACCTTTTTATTCGACTGCTTTTCAGGTGTCTCTAAATTGAACCACATATATGCAGACAATCATCTCCTTTCATAACCGATAACACTTCACCACGCCTAAGGGAGCTTCAATAACAATTACATAACGTTTAAAGGATGAAGGCTAAATAATCAATGTTAAAAATAAGTCTAAAGATACTATGTAAGTTCCATTTTTTTATTTTTTAAAATTTATTATTTTTGTATAATTTGTCAAATTTACTGGTGTAATCTATGTAAGTTTTGTGTGCGGGCCTGTTTAACCGTATTGTAATTGACATATTTTTCGTGATTAAACTTGTCATAGGAATTATTATATGTATATTGAATTCCAGCTCAGTATGGAATTCGCAGATGCCACTCCGTTTATTCAAAGGTGAAATATGCATATCAGGAATCGCCACATTCAGAAAAAACAGCCTCCCCACACAGTCAAGAAGAAGAGAGGGGGAGAGAGCATGGTTAATAAAATAATCAGTTTCAAAAAAGACACCACTAACAATAAACAAAAATGAGAACCCGAGGGGTTACCGCCTTGGAACGGTCAGTGGCAAATCAAATTGCCACTGGGGGTTTAAACCAGGTTCTAGGGTGCACCAACCTCACACTTGCCCCAACAGGTTCTCATATCACAAAACAAGTACAAGTTGTCTTGGTGAAAAGACTCCAACCCACTTATCTGCTTAACAATGTTGCATGCAAAAGCACACAAACATATAAAACATAAGAAGCTAAGAGCATTGCAAAGCCGAAAGGGGTACTCAATGATCTTACCGAGACCAGAGCTCCTGGAGTAAAATCAGCAAGAACACGATGACAGGGATAAAAGAAACAAATCGAGTTTCTAGGTTCTTTTAAGAAAAGATTTCCCCAATAACCTTCATAAACTCTTAAACCCTGCCACCGTCGTGCAACCAAAGAGGTAAGCATAATGATCAACTGTAGAAGGGTTAATCACCAGGCCTGCAGAGCGCTGTAAAATATCATGTTGGTAACCTTTCTTTTTAAATTTACAGATGGTTTTTACGAATAACCGGGAGAAATTAACACTGCCTTTAATCTTTTTAAGTTTATAAATTAAATCTCCATAAAAAACTGGTTGTGAAATACCTTGTTGCAAAAGTGATTTTAAACTGCATTTGTATTTATGAATTAAATCTGGGTATCGGCGATAAAACTTGCAAAAGGTTTTCCTTAATTTGTGATACCGATAACCTTGTTTTAAGAGTTTTTCTGTAATGCAAAGATTACGTTCATTGAAGTCATTAACATTGTTGCAAGCTCTTGAAAAGCGAACAAGCTGTGAGATATAAACCCCATAAGATGTTGCACGGGGAACATCGCCGTCTAAAAACGGAAAATTTACTATATTAAAATTAAAATCATCTCTTTTATCATAAATTTTAGTAGTGACATAACCATTTTCAATGGACAGATTTAGATCGAGAAAGTTTGCTTGCTTTTCTGAAGTGTTCGCTTTGTTAAGTTGTAGTTCTTTGGGATAAATCTTATTAACCAGTAATGGAAAATGGTTATTGTCTATATTTAATAAATCATCAAGGTACCTCGAGGTGTTGTTAAAAGCTGTAATTATATCATCTTGATGTTCAGTAGAAAGAGATAACATAAAGTCTCTTTCATAACAGTATAAAAACAGATCAGCAACAAGGGGTGCACAATTAGTACCCATTGGGATGCCTATTACTTGTTTATAAATAGAGGTACCGAATCTAACATAAATATTATCCAGTAAGAAAGTTAGCGACTCTATAAGGTCTTGACAAGTCCATAATGTATAATTATCATAAGAACCATCTGTAAAAAATGCCCTATGTTCATTACAAGCGATGAAGGTTTTATTTTCTCTAGCAAACGTTTTTTCAATGAGACTGGTTAGTTTGTCTCTTATTAAATTATGAGGGAGCGAAGTGTATAATGTTGAGAAATCATAAGTAGACAAACAGAACGCCCGAAAATTATTTGATTTAAGCTTTTTCAAAACGTCATTTGAATTTTTAATCGACCAAAATAAATTTTTGCCAGAAGTTTCAAAAACCTTATCACAATACCTAATTACGTGTTCTTTTATAGCTGTAAGACAAGATGTTAAGAGCACGGATAATTTAGTAGTAGTGCAAGAACTAGAGTTAGCAATAAATCTTGCTTTATACGGTGTTTTATGCATTTTAGGTAACCAATACATAGTAGGTACTTTGTCTTGTTTCGGCTCAATACTGATTCTAAATTTTGTAATTTGTAGAGTGTGTGCAGTAACAATATCACTCTCAGATGAAGAAGTCAGTATATAAGCATTAGTGCTGTTCAGTTCTTCAGTTTGAATATTAATATAGTGTATTCGTCACACTATAATTACATTATTAGAAGCCTTATCAGCAGGTGTTAAAACAAATCTGTTATGAAAGTCTTGAATTCCTTTTTTCAAATGACGAAAGTTAAAACGAGGTCGAGGTGGTAATAAAGCAATGTTTCTTTCATAAAATGATATACGGGTGTCAATTATTTTGAATATGTGCTTTTTCCAGTTAGAAAGTGCATTAGGCTCGGCATGTTCTCTTTTGCACCATTTATTGCAAAATAAGTTCAAAGACTCAGCAATTTCTGCACGGCATGCATTAAAGTCAATTTTGGATGATATTCTATATTTGGGACCTTTAGAAATTAAATTACGAATTCTAGAGTCTTTGATTAAATTAAGATCACCGGTAACAATATGACCGGCAGGCTTATAGCAATATTTAGAAGTTAAACACTCTCAAGATTTTGGTGTATTTTCAATGATCTGTAAATCCGATGTAATTTTATTGTAATTAAAAATTATATTTCTAGTTGGTTTGTTGTATTTATAACAAACCATAGGCGATTCAGTATTCTTAAAATAAATAGGAACAGCCGATTGAACTCTTTTATCTTTAAATATACTAGGAAGGTCAATAAAATCTATTCCTTTATTTAAAAAAGAAATTTTAAGGAAATGTCTTTGATGGTCCGATTCCAAGTCAATATGCGGCCTGAGAACATGCCGAGTATAACACTGAATAAGACTAGCAACCTCGTAAAATGGATGGGTTCTAATGACGATGTCGTCGGCTTCCTCATCCAGTTTCTGCAGACTTGATATAGAAAGAGAAGCCAACCTAGATAGCATAGCGTGTCTGCCAGATTGTTTTAAAATAATATGTAGGTCATGAATAGAACAACGAATACGTGATTTTCTTTTTATGTTTCCATTAGTTCTGCTTCCGTGCGACCTCGATTTTCTTTTACGTATTTCAAGTAATTCAAAGACGTCATAATCAGGATTTTTAGAAATGTTGCCTTCTTGATAAATATTATCATTTAAACCAAGTGGGTAAGGAGTTTGTAATTTTTTAATCCATTTCTGCTCCGAAACGAGCCTGGCCCTGATTTTAAATGCTCTTGAAGCAGTGCTGTCAAATGTAAGTTTTTCTACTGGTTGAACGGAAATATTTTGTAAACGGTGTCCTGAATGCTTAAAGTGTTGGTATAAAAATGTTTTAAATTTGCTGTTGTTTCGAATTTTTGAACAATGTTGTCCAAAACGTGTTTTTAAAGGGCGACCTGTTTGTCCCACATATTGAATACCACAGTTATTAGAATTTCAAGTTAAAACGTAAACAATATTATCAGTTCGTCAGTCTATATCATTATTAATGTTAACTGAGAAAGTTCTGCCGTTAACTGTGGATTTAATGATAGAATTACAATTCAAATAATCACAGCATCTGCACCTCTTAGAATTGCACTTGAAAATAGAAGGATAAGGTCTGCGTCTTCCGTCATTCAATTTATTTGTTGTAGAAATATCATACTTTCGAAGAATAGGCGATTTTAAAGGTGAAAGAGTAATTTTTAAATTGTTTTTAAATAAATTAGTACAATGAACCCTCTGCAGACCTGTCATATTGATAGAGCTTGCCGAAGATAAATTAATACGTGATAAACGAACCGAAGGCTGCAGACTTTTAAAAGATTTAATTTTATGCGGTGTTTGGACAGAAGACGCAGAAGATAGCCTTATTGGAGAAAGATTGATTTTCAATATTTTATTTTGTGCTGCCATAATGAAATATGTAGAAAGAATACCATTATATGATCAGCGACTTTAGGTTGCATTGAATTTCTCAAGGCTAAGAAAGGTCCTGTGAACCATAAGCCTTCCTCAAGCTAGCTGGATGACTTTCCTACACAAAAGACTCCTTTTACAGTACCACGTGTAAACTATTCCGAAAATCAAAATTAAAAAAACATACAATCGTTAACGAACAGGATCAATGTTATGGAAATCTTGCATACTTTTGCACAGTTTAATGACAGAGGGTATGCACAATGGTGTGCATCGTATTGACCATGGTGGCATGATACACAAAAGAGTAAAACACACATATTCACATTTAAAATACACAAACTCCCAACACAGCAAAAAGATAACAAGTGAAAACAGAACATAAGTTAATAAATTAATCAATTTCACAAAAATACGCAAACTTTGTACAAACAAGGGGGTACCTGCCTTTGAACGGTCAATGGTAAATCATTGCTTCTGGGAGTTAGAGGATAAACCATGTAACGGAGTTCATTAACCTACGCATGCCCTGTCAGGTTCTTATATAAACAAAAGCGCATTTAGATCGTGTGAATTAACTCCAACCTCTCCAACCCATTGGCTCAACATGTAAACTCACAGAAACGCGAAATGCAAAACTATCTAACGACATTGACAAGATGTTTAGCTTTGAATTTCTCTTAACGATGGTGCAGTATTAATTCACGTTAAAACATGAAATAATTTGCCCGGAAGACATGATTCTTTCACAAGGATTATGGGAGAAAAATTTTCATTCCCAGAAAACAAAGAGGTTTTAAAATTTCCTTATTAACACTGTGAAAACCACGAGACATTTCAAAGTTAGTAACAACTAGGCTGACTCAATTAAAACTAAGAGATTTTAAGACATCCCTATTAACATTGTGAAAACCATGAGATATTTCAAAGCTAGTTACAGCTAGGCTGACTCAATTAAAATGTGAATACCCCAAACATTTTAATGAATTTTTACATTCAATTTGAATTTCTGAGAGATTATCCGAAATGATGTCATAGCATGTAAGCGGTTAACATATTTGATTGGTTACTCGGTTTCCTTCTTTCTCAAATACCTAAAATACCTCAGTACACAATATATAAATAATCGTATTCATAAGAATGTGTTATTGTAAATCAAATACTTCTATTAGAAACACACACGTTTCAACTTCCCTTTTTTCTGGAAATAATGTTATGTAATAGACAAACTGTCAATAAATAATGTTGCGCTTTGACAGTTAAATCAACATACGTCATCGGTATGTTATGAGCTACCTCAAGCGGTTCACAAGTTGTGAAAATACAATAAAGTAATGCATTAAAATATTTTTGACAGAGACTTCGTGATGAAACAAAAAATATCCATAACTAGGATACAGAGGTCACAAGACAAGTTGATTAATTTCGTTTAAAATGTTTCCTTAACTTATTTAGCCGTTCCATAATTTGAACTTTTAAGTCCTTCACTAATAAGGATACTATTTGTAGCTTTGGGGTTATTTTACAAGATTTCCGTTTAACCTTCATAAGTTTGACAACCCCTGCCACCGTCGAGCAGACAAATAGTTCAACATAAAGATCGACTATAGATGGGTTCATCACCATGCATACGGAGCGCTGCAAAATATGAATCACATAAATTTAGCGCTACTCAATATTTGCACAAGTATAAATTACAATTTCGTTCCATCCCAAACGGTGGAATGCATATGGCGGTGAGCATGGATCTTTCAATGCGGTATTTTCAGATTTATACCATTCCATTTTCAGCGGTAAATGGTCCCCAGATAAAAAAAACAGTTTGTCCAAAACTAGAAATCAATGAAAACAAAAAAGAATTTCGGTAGGTGTTCTGAGAAAATAAATCCTGCATTTCACGGAGAACGTCAAAGGCAAAACAATACAAATGATATTGCCTCTACCTGGGAGCGAACCCGCAGCCTCTACCTGGGAGCGAACCCGCACAGCCACCGCGAAAACAATACAAATGATATTGCCTCTACCTGGGAGCGAACCCGCACAGCCACCGCGAAAACAATACAAATGATATTGCCTCTACCTGGGAGCGAACCCGCACAGCCACCGCGAAAGCGCATAGCCTTTCAATTCCGACAACGCAACCAATTGAGTTAGCCGAGACAAGCCCAACCCCACCAAAAAGGCTGAAAGTATATCATACGGGTGACTGAACACTATCCAAATTTATATTGACTAGGATATTGAAACCAACCGTCTTAAAACTGGCAGAAATATTAAAAGAAATTTAAAGCAATTTTTAAGATAACATTATGTTAACGAAAAAAACTATTGTGCTCAACGACCAAGGACGTTATCAGTAACAGCGCTGATTGAATGTTGTTGAGGTTTTGCTTTGGACTTTGAGATATCGTTAACTGTGTCGTTTCCATTTAATAAGCACGTAGATATATATTAAATATTGCAAAAGTATATGTTGACTATCGATTTCACCAGAAACATAAATGAATATTGCCTGCCGTTATTCCCCCGGTTGCAATTATGTGCATTCTGAAACTGGCATGTTGTTCATGGTTGTTTATTTAGCCTGCGGCTTCTTCAAAATGTCATCCAACAATTAAATCAGATTTGCAGAAACATTTCTTCTTCCTACTCTGTACGGTAGCTTACAGAACTTGTTTATTAATACTGGACGTATATAAATTTCGTTGTTCATACAGAATCGTTAAAACACATAAAATATTTATGTTTTTACGACCACCTGCCGAAAACGGATGTTTTTTTTTTTCGCATAAGTGCTAGTAACATATTTCTGCACGGTACAGACGTTTTGATTTTTGTCTACTTCTCAGATTAATGTGAGGTTGGTGTACCCTAAACCTGGTTTAAACCCCCCAGTAGCAATGTGTTTGCCACTGACTGTTCCAAGGCGGTAACCCCAAGGGTTCTCATTTTCGTTTACTTAATTGTTTGTTGCGTCTTATTTGGAATGACACACTTATAACAAACATGCTCTCTCTTTTACTTTCTTCTTTTTCGCTGCTTGGAGAGGCTGTGTTTTGTAAGTGTGGCGATTATTGATCTTCATAGCATATATCACTTTTTATCATATAAATGTGCCTTTGTATTTTGGTGGATGGGATAGAGTTTTTTATCAAGACCACTTGCATGTGTTTGTTTATATGAGAACTTTTTGCAGTGTGAGGTCAGTGGACACAAGAACGTTGTCTAAGCTCCAACAACGAAATGTTTCGCCGCTGACTCTTCCTATGTGATAACCTCTCAGATTCTCAATAACGGTACTTGTTTTTTTGTATATTTTAGTTAATATACACAAGTATTATAAACCCACACTCTCTTTTTCTTTCTTCCATTTTAGCTATGTTGGAAGGCAGTGTTTTCTGAAAACGTTTTTTCTTAATATACAGGTATTTTTCCTTTTTATTGATGAAATAATTACACGCATGCCATTTTCAAAACTCTGTTAATTAGCCGAATATGTTTATGAGTTGGATTATGCCTTATCGTGATATGTATGTATATATATTCAAACAAAATTGTCACTGTCCTGAAAACATATAACGAAGAAAAGTGGCTGTTTTAATATAAATGTAAAGAAGACCAAGATCCAGAAAAAAAGGTTAAAAATATAATATTTTTTACTGATGATTAGGATATTTAAAAATGTCCATGATTGCAAAATCGTTTTGGTTCTGGTGTTCTCGAAATGATATTTGCACTCGGAAGAAAGATAACTACACTGAGAAATGAGTTAGAATGTACCATGGTGAAGTTAACTGATTTAAAGAAAACAATCCAAAAGGTAAAGCGCATTAGTCTAGAACTAGCGATGGATTTAACGTATAAGAAAGGTATATTAGAACATCTGGAGCTTTCGCTATTCCAAAAGCCAAAATTCATGTTATTAAAGTTATTGTCTAGGATGCCCATAAACTGGAAATAATTTGCAATACAGTCAAATGGAATGGCTATCGACCGATTTAATTACTCAAAATGGATTAAGTTTCTTGGCTATTGTTTACATTTAATGCAATCTTTCTAAGATGCAAACTTACTAATTGTAAATCTGTGTTGAATTGTTTTTATGTTCTGGGTGCAAAGAACCTTTAAATGAAAATAATTATTGCCGATTGCCTATCAAACTTACATTCCCTTTTAAAATAGATGACATGTTCAACAATAAACCAAACTTACAAGAGTCAATTACCATAATGTTTGATGTAAATATTTATGTATCAAAACTATTGGTTAAACGAGTTCAAGCGTTTGCCTAGTAGCTGCACCAAATATAAATACATATTAAGGTGATGCACTTTTCAAAACATACCTTTTTGCGAATTAATCATGTTATACATAAATTCAAATGTGGGTAGGTTGAACAGAATTGCGCACAATCCTCTGTCGCATTTAGCGTCTCGCTCGACACTGTTAAGTTTATGAACTATTATGAAGTATTTTAGAAAACGATTAAATCAAAATATCTCTTATTCACATGTTTATGTTTCCCTTCTTTATTTTAGATTGTTTAACAGTTTAGCAAAACTTGTAAAACTGGATTATATAGATTTACGTATTATTATTTAAATATTTTATTTCGTCTGCGATGAAGCAGTTGCATTATAATGTAATGCTTCTCTGAGGACGAAACATTTTTAAAAATCATTATATGAAAACATAGAAAGCAAGAGAGATTTTCTGATGGCAAAGCTGTGCATCTTTCTTAAGTTTTTGTTTTAATGGTGATTTTCGATACTTGTGTGCACCACTGTTCGCTGGTATTTGCTAAAGATACAACTATTTGTGTAGGCTTTTTGCGTCAACAATAAACTATATACTCATCAAAATATATATGAAGAACTCGAAAATGTGTTCGGTAGGTGTTTGTTAAAATGTTATTGTTTTAGTTCCTTTTGTTACAATAGCTTGAGTTTAAACTAAACAAAACATTAACTTATTGAACAGATTATTGAGCGAGAAATCTGAAAGTATACGATTTGTTTTTATTCAGTAAATCCTTTAGTTTGATGTCACATCTGCACTTAACACATGGAATAATTCGTTAAATGGTACATTCACTTTGTCATCGCTTACTCTTCAAACATTACCCTTACGACATTTTGTATTTTCAAAATATTCAAAAATAAGCGTGTCTATTGATTTATATTGACCTATATTATAGAAAACAACAACATTGTTTCCTGTTAGCTTAATTGTCATGACTAAATTATATTACAGATTGCTGACTTGATGACATGGTTTTATTTGTCAGGAATAACAATATAATAAATGGTATCTTTAGAGATAAAAACCTTCGCGTATTCCAAGATTATCGTATTCAAACTTTTTTTGTAAAGCATTACTTGGCTGTTCTTGGTCAATATAAACTAGGGATGGCAACGAATATTCGAATATTCGAATATTCGAATGCCGACGGGACATTCGAATACTTTTTTAATATTCGAATATTGAATTTTGTAAAATGAAATATAAAGAAAATCAAATAAATTTGAATTATTTCGTGCAAGGACTTTTTGTTTTCCCACTAAACATGCTAATTTCGATGTGCAATTAACAGAACACCTGGTGTTATTATAAGACGTGTCATGGTCAATTTATTGGCCCCCAATAAACAGCATTTGGCAGTTTGAGTGACCCGTTAACGTCAATTATTGGCGATTCTGGAGAACAATACCGATCGGTATTTCATAAAGAATTCTGCACAAGGGTGCGAAATGAATAACGCGCGTGCATATTTTAATTAAAATAGAAAACAATTATCATTGGATGAAGCAAAAATAAGCCGATTCATAAGATTTTCATAATAAAGATAATTTGCATAATCGCTATCACGCGCATCTAATTACGACTGCTATTGCAGTCACATGCAAACTCAAACTTGAGTCAATTGCTGTTGAAACCAGGAAGAGCTTACGTAAGAAGTAATGATTTGAAATAATTAAAAATAAAATTAAAATGATAAACAATGTGTGTAATATTTAGACGATCGGCGTTAAGACCGTGACGACAACGATATTACCATAAAATTACTCTGTCCCGGAAATACACGTACAAAGAAAACGAAAGTAGACTGACATCTTTTATAGTAACTTCATGTTATTAATCTGCAAGCGGACATCACATGAACATTAAACGTTAAAAAATGAGATTTTTTCCTAATTTTAGCTTGACCTGATGACAACTTTGAGCGTTATTTCCAATTGGAATGCCGTTATACAACCACGAGTGCCTTTTTACTGACTTGTACAACTAACTCCATGATTCTATGTTCAAAGAGATCGCAAATAAACATAATAACTATCGAATATTCGAATACTTTCACAACCGAATATTCGAATGCCAATTTTGCTATTCGTTGCCATCCCTAATATAAACAATTGAATTGTCACGTACATTCTACGATAGATTCTTACAAACAAATATTCCAGTCTTTCCTTATTCCATATCATTCCTTATTCCATAAGTAAGGATTCTATGACAAAGACATTCGTTAAACGAATCTGACATTAACAGATTCAATTTAGCCCGACTTTTACACTACAGTAGAACTAAATGTACTTTCTTTGTACACGTTCCTGTACATATATTTGGTTTGATGTATGCATGTATTTTTTTACCTACTGTACATTTGTATGTTGTCATTGGTTTCCGTTCATTGCTCGAAGCACAAAACCAGATATTACCTCAAAATTTGATCAGTCCAGTTTACTTAAACAACACATACTAATCATACTATTCTTATTCTATACCAGATTGATTATTTCAAGATTTAACTCCAAAACATTGCATATTACTGCCAACGCCGTATTGCCCATGGTTGAACGCAACCCAATATCTACTCAATTAAACATTTCACATTTTGATCTATTCAAAACGAAAGATAATACTATTACATAATCAGTGGTGTATGGTCCCAGCAAAACATTTTTGCCCTACACGAGAAAACAATAGACGGAACTAGCTAAAATAGAAGAACATGTATGCGGAATCTGAGAATATAATTTTTGCGTATCACAGAGAACGCCAACGACAAATTAAATATCAACCGAGAGCTATATTTGCCGGGATTTTGTAACCGTTCATATATGAAATATAATAAGGAATGTATGCTTTGGGAATCACTCCACTGGTGAATTCGTTGATTTCTTAACACATTCAGCATCACCCAGTTAAAGCCCAGTATAAAATCTAAACTCTAAAGTTAAAAGGTAGGTTATTTGGAAATGTTAATATTTAGTTGAATTTATTATATGAAACTACTTTTGTAGAAAATGCGTTTTTGTTTTTAAAACAAAATAGTGTATGATGTCATTTGCACATGTATGAGTGCTAGATATTACGATTTTACCTGAAAGTACAGAAATATAATACTCGACTATGTTCAAGTCAAATTGCATTAGATTTTATTAAAAACTATTTTGTGACGGCGAATTACAGGACACTGTTATATTAAAGAAATAACAAATTCCGGTTACCAAATTGTAAAAGTGTAACGCAATGAAATCTCGCCTATCTGTTGAATGTTTTACTTTACCAACCTAGACATTGACTGACTCAGAATTGACGACCCTAATGTCAACTCGGGGTTATTTCCGAGGTAAGTAAAATTTGCAGTCATTAAGAATATTTAAAATAAATTTCAAACGTTTATTTAAATTTCATGACTTATCTTTGCATTTTCGAACAATATAAGAAAGAAAGAAAGAAAGAAAGAAAGAAAGAAAGATTAAGAAAGAAAGAAAGAAAGAAAGAAATAATTGGTATTAATAAGCAATAGGTTTATTTACGAACATTCATGTCGTGGTTGGAATTTTAGTTAAACCCAAGAGCTTTAAATTGTCGACAAATAATATTTTTACACAACAACAAAATTGGAAATCATGTCGATGTCGCAGTTCGAATCTAGTTATTTGGGACAAATAAATAACTGACTACATATACATATTTTCTCACCCTGTTACATTAAGCGCATAACGTTGAATTGTGACCGAATAGCATGGTAAGTTTACGACGCTTGTTATCAATAATAATTATTATTAATAATTAATATATATTGCCCAGTGGAATTCAATCGTTTCATGAAGATGTATGAAGATAAGACAAAATATGCCTTACTTTAGCTGATTGCAAGTGATAACTGTACTTATTGTAATTGTCCAATAATAGTACTTTCTAGTCCAGGGTGTCATTTCATGAAGATATCTTAAGAAATGACAGAAAGATGTCTTACGTTGCTCGAAACTTAATTTTCATAAAACCGTCGTACGAGAAAATTTACGATAAAAGGGCATCGTGAATGTTTGATGAAACCGCATCATGATTTCCATAAGACTTTACGCTGTGTGTCAAGTAAATACAGAAATAACTCATTAAAACCGTTGTATTTACCTGTCAAACTAATGCTCGTTGTGACTTAATTAACAAAAAAAGTATAACACACACGTGTTATATGTGGACGACATTTATGCTAATGATGTAATGTCCCTGAGCCAAGTTGTGGTTGGATCCATTTGATTGTAGATACGAAGTGAATAGTTGTTTGACCTATGATCAAGCCACCACACACCATCACTCAGTCTACCAGTCCACATGTCCAATCATGATTCCTAAATCGGCAACACCTCCACAAACAGGGTAGTCTTGGCTATTCCAAACCACACCTACAAAAAGTAACAGTTATTTTCCATAAAAAATACACATGATGTTATGCTTATCTGCTTGTCAATATGTTTGGGATCAGCCAGGCAACACATATGTCAAAAACATAAACACCAGAAGCACACAACAAAAAATAAGAAATACATGAAAATCAACCAAGAGCTTTATAATTGCCATGGAATGGCTTAGAGGGAGACTTGACAGAAATAGTCTCCCAAATTGTCTAAACTTCTCCCTCTACTGAGCAAACGTAGAAGTTATTTCTTTATGTCCTGGGCTGTCACTAGACCAGCATGATCAAAATATCACTACAGCGTGTGTATTACATGTATTATGAGAATGTGTATTCTGATCGTGATTTTCCGTTACTCTACGGCACATACCGAACTCCGAAATAGTTTTGGAAAATCCGATCTCTGTTATTTTTATAACCATTACGATATTCTTACGCCATAGCATGAAACTAATGTTGCTTTTGTCTTTAGTAAACCATGATCTCGATTTTTTTTCCAGCGTATTCAAATTTATTATGAGCGAGAAGGGTATATAAAAACAGGTATCCAGAACTACATTCCTGATAAAAAGTAACATTGTTGCGTACGTAAGCTGCATCACGTTTGACCCAACTGACGAGGTATATGTTAGCACGTGACCGCTATTTATAGAATGCTCTCGACCTTTGGGGTAACATATTTTGATCTAGTTATGTACTGAATATCAATATAAAACAATAAATAAATATCTCTGGCACTTACCTCATACAATCCACTATGCATTCACAGTGAAAATAACGAATTTATTTCTAAAGCATTCACATGTCCCACGCCATCTTGAAAATCCAGAGGGGCCAGCTCAAATATATCGCGCACAATGACGTTTTACGCCGAATTCTCACGAGATATACATTCGCACATTCAAATAAAATTTCCCCGCAAATAATAATAAAGTTTTATCAAAGAACACCTAAAACATATTTAACGAAAATAATAAAAATCCACACAATTTACCAAATGCAAATAATTTACTTTGAAATTTTCCCTTATCAAACATAACTTTCGTTATTGAAAGGGATGTTCAAAAAGTTCTTCTACCCCGTCAAAATCACTCAATAATTTCACTTCCCAAACTAAGGTTTCTACCCATAAAAACGTTCATAACAATACATTTTATTTCTAAAACAATATTTTTGAATGCATAAGTAACAAAAATCACGTATTTACCAAAACAACATATTTTCTGAACTTTTTCAGTAACCCTCTTATCTCTCTTTTTGTCATTAAATACAAAACCGTAGACGTGTGTTCACAAGCAAAAATAAAGTAAGAGTATTCCCCTTCCTTTTTGTTTGGTTTTATTCGAACACTTTTATCTAATTTTTCTCACAGGCGGTCTAAATCTTTTAATTATCCAAATTAGCATCAACGAGTTGATCGTAAAATTAAAAGATTATGTTCATGTAGTTGAGCGCAACGATTTCCCCTGATGTCAGTTTTGTAATGAACACTTTGCACTGAGCATATGCTCGTTATGATAGTTATGATATTAACATTCAAATACATGTAAGACAAATCAGTTTCTTCCTTCATTATTGTCAGTATTCAATTTATCAAAAATCATCTATAAAAGAAACTTACTTCTTAAGGCGTTTGAAGTTGGCTCTGACATCGAAGATCGAAATTCAATATTGAGCTGATATATCGAGCCAGCTCTAAGATCGAAATTCAGGTAAAAGTTAATTTCGAGCTGGGATGAATATCGAGCCAGCTCTGAGATCGATATTCAAACAAAACCCTGCGAATATCAAGCTGGGTGAATATCAAGCCAGCTCTGAGATCGATATTCAGATAAAAGTGAATTTCGAGCTGGGATGAATATCGAGCCAGCTCTGAGATCGAAATTCAAACAAAACCCTGCGAATATCGAGCGGGGGTGAACATCGAGCAAGACTTGAGATCGAAATTCAGAAAAAAGTGAATTTTGAGCTGGGATGAATATCGAGCCAGCTCTGAGATCGATATTCAAACAAAACCGTACGAATATCGAGCTGGGTCGAATATCGAGCCAGCTCAGAGATCGAAATTCAGATAAAAAGGATTTCGAGCTGGGATGAATATCGAGCCAGCTCTGAGATCGATATTCAAACAAAACCCTACGAATATCGAGCTGGGGTGATTATCGAGCCAGCACTGAGATCGAAATTCAGATAAAAGTGAATTTCGAGCTGGGATGAATATCGAGCCAGCTCTGAGATCGATATTCAAACAAAACCCTGCGAAATCCGAGCTGGGATGAATATCGAGCCAGCACTGAGATCGAAATTCAAATAAAAGTGAATTTCGAGCTGGGATGAATATCGAGCCAGCCCTGAGATCGAAATTCAGATAAAAGTGAATTTCGAGCTGGGATGAATATCGAGCCAGCTCTGAGATCGATATTCAAACAAAACCCTGCGAATATCGAGCTGGGGTGAATATCGAGCCAGCTCTGAGATCGAAATTCAGATAAAAGTGAATTTCGAGCTGGGATGAATATCGAGCCAGCTCTGAGATCGATATTCAAACAAAACCCTGCGAATATCGAAATGGAGTCAATATCGAGCCAGCTCTGAGGTCGAAATTCAGAAAAAAATGAATTTCGAGCTGGGATGAATATCGAGCCAGCTCTGAGATCGATATTCATACAAAACCCTGCGAAATTCGAGCTGGGATGAATATCGAGCCAGCACTGAGATCGAAATTCAGATAAAAGTGAATTTCGAGCTGGGATGAATATCGAGCCAGCTCTGAGATCGATATTCCAACAAAACCCTGCGAATATCGAGCTGGAGTCAATATCGAGCCAGCTCTGAGATCGAAATTCAGATAAAAGTGAATTTCGAGCTGGGATGAATATCGAGCCAGCTCTGAGATCGATATTCAAACAAAACCCTGCGAAATTCGAGCTGGGATGAATATCGAGCCAGCACTGAGATCGAAATTCAGATTAAAGTGAATTTCGAGCTGGGATGAATATCGAGCCAGCTCTGAGATCGATATTCAAACAAAACCCTGAGAATATATCGAGCTGGAGTCAATATCGAGCCAGCTCTGAGATCGAAATTCAGATAAAAGTGAATTTCGAGCTGGGGTGAATATGGAGCCGGCAATGAGATCGATATTCAAACAAAATCCTGCAAATATCGAGCTGGGGTGAATATTGAGCCAGCACTGAGATCGAAATTCAGATAAAAGTGAATTTCGAGCTGGGATGAATATCGAATCAGCTCTGAGATCGATATTCAAACAAAACCCTGCGAAATCCGAGCTGGGATGAATATCGAGCCAGCACTGAGATCGAAATTCAGATAAAAGTGAATTTCGAGCTGGGATGAATATCGAGCCAGCTCTGAGATCGAAATTCAGATAAAAGTGAATTTCAAGCTATGTTGAATATCGAGCCAGCTCTGACATCGTTATTCAAGCAAAACTGCGAATATCGAGCTTGGGTGAATATCGAGCCAGCACTGAGATCGAAATTCAGATAAAAGTGAATTTCGAGCTGGGATGAATATCGAGCCAGCTCTGAGATCGATATTCAAACAAACCGCGCGAATTTCGAGCTGGACTGAAGATCAAGCCAGCTCTGAGATCGATATTCAAACTCACCGTCCGAATTTCAAGCTGGGTTGAATATCGAGCCAGCTTTGAGATCGATATTTAAACAGAGTTAAGAAGTTTACTGGTAATAGTCAGAAGTGATCCTAAATAGACCATGTTTGGTGATCCAGAATATAAGTTATAAGTTATTGAAAAAAGGGGTCATGAATGTATAGTATGATGCAGGAGCTGAGAATTCAAAACTAGTTGGTAAATGAAGTTGGTAAAAATAAATTGTTTCTGCGGCAGCAATTGAGTTACATTTTGTTGGAGAAATTTGGTTGAAAAAGGTTGAGATGCCAACTACTTGTATATTTTCTAAATCTTCTGTAATCAAAATTCCTTTATTTGAGAAAGGTTTCGGCCGTGCAGTGATATTTTGCTTTGGTCTACTGTGTAAAAATGTGGCCGAGTTGAACGTTTCTTTGAATTCGTTTTCAGGAGATGTTAATAGCTTGAAATTTGTGTTAAGCAACGCTAAAAGTAACAATCTTACCGCAAATGTAACAAAGTCACTAATGCTTAAAGTAACTAAATCTGTGCTAAATTGCTTTTGCTTTAGACAAAAGTAATATAATACTATTATATTTCTTGTACTACTTATTACGATCCGGAGAGGGTTTATTGGGGTTGCATGAACACCCTTTATGGGCAGCAGTATTTAAATTTCATGGAGAATTTAAGAATAGAGACATAAAGATATAAAACAATTAGATAACTTTCTATGTACATGTAAATAATACAATATCACTGTAGGCGTTTAACAATGAAATACCATTTAATATTAAATTAAATATATTCTTATAACATACTGGAAAATACCGACGAAGTCAACTTCCTAAAATAACAAAATATATATCAACTGGATTTTATTTCTGTCTTTAATCTCGAAACCTCTTCTCCCATGTGAATTTGTTCTCCAACTCTCTCAAACTTTCTAACAATGTTGTTGCTTTCACTTGGAAAGAGAGTTTATACATATTCTTGATAAACGTTTTAAATATAAATTGAAATTGGGAAAACTGTGTTTAATCCTTAAAACAGTTTTCGCACAGAGTTTGTTAAGGGCTTACTTGTAATGGAACGAGGGCCAAAGTTTTATTAAATCTTAGTTTGCTACATATGACTGTCAAATACTACTATTTAACATTTGAAACACGGTTTTATTTATTTAGTGCGTTGTGTCGATTTTCAAAATCATGATAATTGTTCAAGTCCTTGGGTTCCGTTTTCCTTTAGTAATTGTTTTCAGTGCATCAAGAAGCAAACGATCGTGAGGGAAGAATAGAGTAGGAGGAGTCTGCAAGAAATTCTTTTTCCAGATATAGTTGTGGTTCTTGCACAGTTTATATCATCATTCTATTGACATCTAAAAGGAAACTTTCTTTGCACTTCTGTCATAGATACGGCCCGAGGGGAATCTAATTGTGTTTTGGGAGTATATAATTCAAAGATGACATATACAATAATTTGAGTGTTACATTTACGACAAGGTACTGTTACATTTGTCACAAGCAAACTCCACTTCTACATTTAGTACAGATAGCACAACTGGCTTTTGGCGCTTAATGTTACAGTTAGTACAAAAACTGTTAGATTTAACGTTCGCCGATACATAAATTGGCGATGTTACATGAAGCGGTGTTACACCCGTGTTTTTGAAGTTTGCATTGATTCAGATTTCTTTGAAAATGCAGCGTTTTCTTAGCATTACAAACCTTTATTAAATAAAATTCTCAGTAAAACAGTGGGTCAAATTAGGACTAACGTGTGATTACTGTAGTCCAGTCACACAGCCGACATGCAGCAATTTTGTTTGGGACAAATTAACCAAATCAAAACAAAACTGGTGATATACCTAAACATTACGCCATCTGTCGAATAACGTAAAAATACGGTGAGGTACGAACCCTGTAAGCGACATGTATCTAAATATATTAGAGCTATGTTTATATCCGGTAAAACAAACATGTATCGCACAAACTTACGCCAACGAAAGAAACGCGATCTTCGACATACAGTACACAAGACAAACAAGCCTAATATATTCTATATGCCGGAGAACCTTTTCTAACTCAAAGAGTAAAGCATGGTTTATTCAACCTAAATCTCGATCTCAGAGCTGGCTAGATATTAAACCCATCTCGAAATTCACTTTTATCTGAGTTTCGATCGCAGAGCTGGCAGGATATTCTGTCCAGATCGAAAGACGCGTGGTTTGTTTGAATATCGAAGTCAGAGCTGGCTCGATATTCAACTTAGCTCCACATTCATTTGTTTCTGAATTTCGATCTCAGAGCTGGCTCGATATTCATCCCAGCTCGAAATTAACTTTTATCTGAATTTCGATCTCAGTGCTGGCTCGATATTCAGTCCAGCTCGACATTAGCGCGGTTTGTTTGAATATCGATCTCAAAGCTGGCTCGATATTCACCCCAGCTCGAAATTCACTATCATCTGAATTTCGATCTCAGAGCTGGCTCGATATTCACACCAGCTGGATATTCGCATAGTTTTGTTTGAATATCGAACTCAGAGCTGGCTCGATATTCATCCCAGCTCGAAATTCACTTTTTTTTTAAATTTCGATCTCAGTGCTGGCTCGATATTCACCCCAGCTCGATATTCGCAGGGTTTTGTTTGAATATTGATCTCAGAGCTGGCTCGATATTCATCCCAGCTCGAAATTCACTTTTATCTGAATTTCGATCTCAGAGCTGGCTCGATATTCAGCTCGATATTGAATTTCGATCTTCGATGTCATAGCCAACTTCACTCACCTCACTTCTTAGCAAGTTAAAAACTTTATTAAACGTTTGCTGTCGTCATTGTAGCTTGACGAGTGATTTCACCGAGACAACTTGTATTTGTGTGTTGACATTGAGAACATGTTAGGGTAAGTGTGAAGTCGCTGCACCCTAGACACAGGTTTAAACCCCCAAATTATTTTGCCACTGACCGTTCCAAGGCAGTTTCCCCAAGCATTCAGATTTTTTGTTAATTGTTTGTGGCGTCTTATTTGAATTTAACATACTGATGAACACATGCTCTCGTTTCCTCTCTTCTTTTTTGCTGAGTGGGGAGGTTGTTTTTGTGAGTGTTGCGATTCCTGATATGCATATTTTACTTTTGATATAATTAACAAAAATTAAAGTACTGCCGTTCCTTATCCTGTGCCAAAGATCATAAAACTAAATCTGGAGACCGGTCTCAAATCTCGAGCATCTGATTGGCTGAAATGGCGAATGGTCTCCAATTTTAGTTTTATGATCTTGAACCCTGTTGCTCTTTACTATCTCTGCCTTACTCCTAGAATAGACAGCCCAGTATACATTCGTTATTTCGTTGACCAGAAACTTTCCTAAACAATTCTACACTGTCAGACATTCCATATACGGATTAAACGACAAGAAGGATTATGGTGGATATATGTTTCAATGTGACATTCTCTTTATGTGTTAACATATGAACATTAATATCTAATAGATAAGGATTGTATTTCACGTCCAGCTAAACGACATTAAAATACAACAAGGCGATCTGTTGTTTAAGCATATGAAAGTCAAACAACGAAATAAAATAGCCTTTCTAGTCTGGTATTTTTCCGCACAAACAGGGTTTGTAATATTTAGAATATAAATAATAAATACCTTATATTTGTTTTCAAATTTACAAGGCAAAAACAGTTCAACAACATTTATGGTCGCTTCTTTCCTGACTATTTGTTAATGCTGTAATTTTGCACGTTAAAGAAAAGAAATCTGCACAACAAAACGTTTAAAGACCAGATAATTCAGTTACATTTTATAAGCAAACATGTAGTCGTTTATTCATACGAGACATTGTGAAGTTACTGCATCATATACTTTCCACTGACAAGACAGTTACACCTCATTGTTTGTGGTGTGTGTTTTGTTCTTTTTTTTAATTGATCGTTGAGACGATGTTTTCGAAATGTGGGGTTTGCTCTAAAGTTTACACAAATTACCAAGGTCCATATAATATATTCTTTAAACAGATGTAAATCTTTAAAATGTGTCTGGTCATTAAAATCTTCCTTGATGTGTTTATGATACCAACTGCTTTTGTTCATGCAAATTATAAATACGTGTAACAGTAAAACGGTACACTTTTTCGGCGTTAGCTGTCTAAGCTCACTTTTGACCTAGTTTTTCGACCAATGAAATATTGTAAATAAAACTTATTATGCAGCGGGAAAATCAAATAGATTATTTTGATTGGTTATTAGTGGGTCTCGTTAATGACTACCGTAACGATTTTTATATTGTGTGTTAGTATTTACATGGCACTTATATGTTCGGGCATTTTCGTTTTTAAAAGCGATAATTGTATTGGAGAAAATGATATTTACGGTATAAATAACCAGTTAAGTCAATTGATGGCTTAAATACGATTTTATATGGAATATTCATGGGTGTCAGGTAAACACTCGAGTACAATACACAGTGTAAAACGACAGAGAAGTGCAGATATTTCTGGTTCTTACTGGTTCCTTTCTAGTTCCTTTGATACTGATTGTTAATTTCAACTCCAGACATTCAAATCGCCTTGGTGTAGTGGTTATCACACTCGCCTCTCAAGCGGATGCCCCGGGTTCAATACTCGGGAGGGACACTTTTTTTAAGTTAGTTTACGTAAAAGTTGGTAGATTTCGCTCTTGTAACAAGTTGTTATTATTTTCATTTATTGTATTTTAATAACATTTATTCGTCATTAGTACTAACTCTACAAGAGGTATTTTATTGAAACTGAATAAATGTACAGTTAACGTTAGACATTCTTCTTTAATCGACGTATTATCACCAGACGAAATTTTTGCACGCTCTTTATTTATTTCTTTCTTATATATAAAAATCTTTTCCATCAACGCCGTTTATCTTTTTTAAAGATATTTCTTGTCTGGTTCTTATTTTATTAACCGGTTTCTGTGCAACCTATATTACACTTTAGTTTATTTTTCTATGATATATTCTGATAAAATAAATTAATATTGAAATGTAGCTCATTAGATATGCATATGTAAGTACTAGAGATAGCTATTTTTAAACGAAATAGACGATATCAGCCAACCAGAACCTAAGAATATTCTATTTAAAAGTCGTGTATTTGGTCAATCATTTTTCAACAAAATTATGTTTGATCTAATGCAGACTAAATGTTTATAAAATATTGTTCGACGCATCCCGTGTCTCCTTGAAATTAATTCGACGCTGTAAATTTCGATACATTGTTTAAATCCAAAGAAATGTAGACAGCATAATTGCGCGAAAGTCGGTATTTACTTAAAAATCTGAATTTTAAATCATATGTTCATCGAGTTCTAACGTATGCGTTTTTAAATTTCCCTTTGATACTTCAAACTTGGTGCACCCTAGAACCTGGTTTAAACCTCCAGTGGCAATTTGTTTTGCCACTGACCGTTCCAAGGCGGTAACCCCAAATGTTCTCTTTTTTCGTTAATTGTTTGTGGCGTCTTATTTGAATTTTCATACTTATAATAAAAATGCTCCCTCTTCCTCTCTTCTTTTTCACTGCGTGGGGAGGCTGTGTTTTGTGTGATATGCATATGTTACTTTTTTTCAAATGAAAATGTTGTATGATCTTTATCATGGCGAAACTTGCATGCATTAAAGACGACCATTTTCATTCTATGATTTCTTTTGATTTTTAAATTCTTTAATAAAATTTACATTTTATCTTTAACATTATTTCTTTATCTACATGTAAAGCTATTTTACTTCGATCACTTAAACGAATCCGACAGATAGTTTCTTAAACAAGGAGAATGTGTAAGTATTTAACATAAATTTCGGTTTAAGTTCATACACTCGTGTACATTTCAAAACTATTAAGAACAAGATTAGACGTTTACAGCCAAATATACCCTTTCCGCATGCAAGCAAAATCCACCACTACAATCCAGAAAAAAATGCGATATTCCAATACAGAAGGAAGATTTACATATGAAAAGACACTTGATGTGAAATCTTCCCAAACCTAGGACAACGATCTCTTATAATCGGTTTTCTCCCACCAGATAAAGTCCCAAATTAAAACGTTATTTTGCGAATTACTTGTGTGAATCAAAATAGGGATACATTCTGATAATACAAAATGATCTTTTTGTTAAATCTAAAACGGTCTTTGCAATCAAAATCTAAGATGATTGAGAAAAGCGCAACTAAGTTAGTTTCATTTAATAACTTTTAAATAAAAATATCTTAATATTACCCGCACTCAAGTCCTTTGCAATTACACCGCATATTGTTTTAACATAAGAGAACGATAAAAATATTCCCACACGTCCGTCCTCTCTCTTTCTCTTTTAGAGATAGTACAATTCAATAATAAAATCCGTTAACAATTGCCAAGATCAATTGTTTCTTATTTGTATTTATATTGGTCGTTTCGAAACTTTTATCATTATTTAAATATTAGATCTGATTACAAGTTTACATGCGATCGCATGAATAAATGTGTATCTTCGGCTATTAAACAGAAACGCTGTTTTCTCAACAACGCCAATGCTGTTGAATTATTTTACATGCGTCGATGCCAATATGCATGATTCAATTTATTACATGTATGGAATGTAGCTTTTATTTACATATCCACAAGTCTCAAAATATACATTTGTACATAGTACATGATAAACAGTAGCATAATATATTACAACATAATAATAATTTTGGTAAACGGCTAACACACACTTCTAATATTAGTTAAATGAAACATTATAGACTATGCTACACAGTGCCAAGTTATGATATTTTGAAAAGTCAAAATTATTATTAGTGCATAAAGCAATTCGAAACGAGCATTTCAGACGAATTTACATTGTATTTCATTCTCACTAGAAAATTTGTCTCAAAGACGGACATGGACAAGTAATACAACACACCCTGAATTATGTCTTTTGTCCAAGACAAGTTTAAATCTAATATAAAAATGTCGCGTATTGAAAATCATTTATTGACAATGTTTTCCTGAATATTTTCCTTAAATTGAAGAAAGGAACGATAGACACAACACATGAATACACACTTTTCTTTGATAGAACAAAACCTTACAATGCAGTAATTGAGGGATAAAGCAGTTACACAAAACAACGTCGTAACATGGAAAAACACTAACGACTCGCATAAAATTCAGATTAGTTTACACCTCCGCATGCGGTGGATTTGATGAGAAAACGTACTTTTCACTAACGTAGAGGTCGGACAAAAATAAATGGCGATGTTTTTGTCAGGTTATGGCCAACTTCAAAAATAAAACGCTTATTTACTCAAATAACTGTTGGAAATATCATCGGCTAGAAAGCTAAACAGCGGGGTTAACGGGTGCATTTTTTATCCTATACCCACATTAATAATATAGAAAATTACTTAACTTCCTTGCAGTTTGTGCCTCGTCTCAATAAATGAGTAGAATCAAACTATTACACTTAATGGAAAATATATTTAAAACATATCACAATCAATGAACGAACAGTGCTATAAAGCACAGACACACCAGCAAAGCATGATGTGATCAAAGGTAGGTGGTATTGACTATCATAGTAGATAGAAAATAGACGGGCTTGAGTCATTTTATAATCGAGTATGAGTAATCGAGTATGAAGTAACTAAGAGACAGGCGTGTCATACTCTCTGTGATCTAATGACACATACGGGCGAATAGAACTTTTTCATCTGATAAATACACGCCAAGAAAATATTGCTATCTCCATTGTGTAAAATTTTTGCAGATAAAACTATTTAAATTAATTTGTCTGGCACGTGACCGTTAAATTATCGAAAATGTCATATACAATGTCTGATATTGATACATGAACAACTAATATGTACACAGACCATACGTGATGTTAACATGTGTTCACAATGTGCGTAATATAATACATGTGCGTGCGGCAAACATCTGTAGAATAAAACAAAAGGGAAATCAGTCGATCGGAACTAGGAAAACATGATAAATAAATAAACCTGAATTGTTTTCAATATTTAAAGATATAGTTCGCCTATATTCCTATATATTGTAAAAGTTCAGTTTTCGTCATAACACCACAACAATGTATTAAAAATAAATTTTCAAATTGGCTTGATTTTCAAATAGGAAAACGCAATATGAACTTATTTTACTTCATAAAAATATAGCAGATTACTGATAAACAAGAATCAGTGCTAAGAAGAAACAGAATATTTTCCTGTATTTAAGAAATGCGAGAACATATGATGTATTGTTAATTTCAAAAAAATATTCCCTGCCGAGACATTCCTTATACTTATCTATGAACTCGTTGTCGAGCATGCTCTAAACATAGGTTCTAAACATCTGTGATGTCCTATGTATCTTAAGGGGCTGTCACACTGTGATGTTCTAGTCAACGTTCTCTGTACGTTTCAATCGTTCATCTCAAGATTGAGCGTACTAGAAAGAGGATGATAGATCTGGCGTGTTATTAACGTTTAGTCTAACAAATTACTAGCGTGTGTCTAACGCACTAGAATTGTGTAACAGCGACCAAGTAAGAAAACCCTAAATCCATTAGCATGTTTTCACTTGCCACTGGCGCACGAATAACGAAAAGTCAACGTTACACGAGCGTGCTGAGGCATGGACGTTCGGGTAACGCTCGAAAGTTCTAAATGGACGCCAAAAGGACGTTTGCTTCACTTTAGTCACACACTGCGTGCGCTAGGGGACCATTCATTGGTCGTTGACAGGTCGCCAGTGAGTCGTTCGCAGCAAAACAAACGATAAGTAACAACCAAGCAACGCTTGAGTAACGACTGACTCACGATAGCCGGACGCGTGCAACGGTTGGCGAACGTTGGTAAAACGTTTCACGAACGTTCTTTAACGTTCTTCAGTGTTTGAAATTAAACGTTGAAGAACGCTGGTCTCAGTGAAAACGTTTGTGCATGTTCAAAATTATTTTTCCGGACCAGCTTTCTCCGCCGATTCCCGGAGATCACCGACGTTCACTAGTGTTCACACAACGCACTTCTGGCGCTATCCCAGCAACAATGGACGACTTACAACGTTTCCTCAAACGTCGTAGAACGCTGGCCAGAATGTTATGGTGTGACGGCCCCATAACAAAATATTCTTGTCAATGTTCTTAATTCAGAAATCATGTTATGTTATTACTAAGTCAAGCATTTGATATGCATTATAGTACATGTCGCGGCTGTGTTTTATTAAATGATGTTCTGTTTTATCAAACAGCTTAAATATGAAATACTTGATTGTACTATTAAATGCACTTAGTCTGCATTTTTCTAATATTGCAGCACACATTTGAGGAATTTGCTTCATAGGAGTTGTGAAGTAAGTCAGCATGAGTTTTAACAAATTGCTTCTTTAAACGAATGATTAAATACCAGTTTACTTCAAACTACTGTAACTAAATTGTCTTAAAACAACTTGCAATTATTATAACACTCTGAACTTTAAATCGCTTTAATCAGCTATATGAACTTGATGATTTTGTTTCACTTTAAATCACTTCAATATTAATATGTCTTTTTTGGAGTGACGAACTATATTCCGCAAAAAACGAGGCATGTTTCCAAGTTCATGTTATATTATATATTGCCTCGTCTATAAGCCGTTGACGTATAATATATTACATTGTTATTGTAAAAGTAATGAATCGGCAATATTCCGTGCTGGTTCGTTAAGGCTGAGATACTAGCTTGATGCAGACTCATGTTATCGTGTAAGATGATATCACGAAAAACATATTAGCTGGAAATATAGATAATAGGCTGTATACAGAATGTCGCTGTACATAATGTAACGAGTTTAAGTTTCTTTTTTGTGAAGTTAAACAAATTCATGAAGGAATGTATAGGTCCACAGGCACAAATGATGCTTCCACACGGACATAAATTCTCGCAGATGTATTATTCTCATTTAAAATATATATTATAGGGTTAATTTTCCTGATTTCGCGAACAATACTTAAAGATAAACTGACAGATGAATACTATCTTTTTGTAAATTTTGTACTAAATTTACTTAATATGTTATTCTAAATATATAGAAAATCGTTTTTATCAAATGATACAGTTTACCCGAGAAATAATTGAATTAATTCAATTGAATTTGGGTCGAATATTTCACTGAACGCAGAATATCGAGGAGCAACTTTTGTTTATATATGACGTCAATGAATTGCAGATCGCAATGATGGGTATCTGTCGCTTATAGTATATCATAGTTAATATGTCAATAACGTCATAATTTGTCCCTAAATTTGCTGGAATATATTTTTTTTGCATTTCCGCGTAATATTTGCACACACTTATATCAACTCCGTGATGCTGCCTTTGTCGATCGGCGTTTGATACTTTTTAATTGCTTCTCCGTTCTGTAAGCACGTTAGATTTATAGGCTGATAGTATTTACGGGGGACATGAATCAGATTCGCGTTATATTTGCTCGAAATATGCATGTTTAATATAATGTCACACAATTGGTCATGCAATAAAATGCAGATGTACGACCAAAACTAATTTTAACTTACTGTGTCATTTTGCGTTTATGCACGCTGGTCATGCAAAAATGAACTAAAACTTTTCCATCTTTATATCCATGCGGGGAAGCTAATGCGTTCGCTAAATTCTGTTGTTTTTTTGTTGTTGTTTTTTTTTTGGGGGGGGGGGTGAGTAATAATATAAATATACGTAAGTATGCGATTTATACATTTATATCAGGTTTTGAATGACAACGATACAGAAATCGAGCAGTCGCTTTATTTATTTTTTTAAGTGAAATATGCCTATTAGGAATATCCATTTCAGAAAACAAAGCCTTCGCACACAGCCACAATGTAGCGATGTAGATAAAGCATATTTAGTTTAAATTTGCTCTAATCTGGTCAAATAATTTTAATTGATTATCCATAAAAGACCAAGATATTTGTCCCTGCCGGATACGCTCTAGTATACCTACTTTCTCAGCCAATCAAAAACCTTCATTTCATTCAAATCCAAGAAATATATTGGCATAATTTGGGGTTTCCATTACTTCCTGTTAAATCTGACCAAGTTAATGATTGAATCAGGAAGATTTAATTGTTAAATTTGTCAGATTTTCGTCAGTTTTATTGAGAGAAATAATGACATTAACATTTAATGTTTAGCAAATGAAAAAATAAAACAAAACATAACACAGTTGTGTTATGGTGTTTCAAAAAAACCTCACTGAAAATAAGTAATTAATGTTTGATTACACAATTTCAAGTTATTAGTGCAGATTCATTATTTCCGAACAATCACCTTAAACGTCTGTTACAAACCATTTCCCATTAGGTTTTATTGGAACAAAAGTTTTTACTGAACTTTAAACATGTGTCGCCCTTGCATAGCTCAAAAATTGTCGATGAATATGAATAGTTCACGGTGAAATTATCTACCGGGGTAAACCACTTGCATTTAAAACACGATAAAATTAAGCATGTTTTAAATTACTTTTAACTATTGTATATATTTTCTTTTAAAAAAAAGAATAACTCAATCATAAGAAGTCATCAAGAAATGATAAAAATAATTCTAAGATTCTACTTTCAAAGTAGTATTCTCTTGTGTATATATATCTTGTGTGCATACGTATTGTTAACACTTAAGTTTCAGAAATTAAAATAACGCCTGAGTGAAATGTGAATTTTCTTGTCAGGGTAGAGTTGGGGACTCCTCAGTGGTCTTTTGTTTTGAATCACAACCCTGCCGACAGGACACTAAGCATCTGTCAGTTTATCTTTAACCCGTGCGAAATATAATGGTACAGCAGTGCCTTTTCTTTATACACAAAACTTGTAAAGTTTTTTACTAGCTAAACTGATCTACTATAACAAATATATTCTTACGTATGAAATCATAGGAAGGTTCCATGCAGCTGCGACCTTTGCTTCCACGCTACATTTGTCCTCAAGTCCGATAAAAACTTTGGCCCCTTGCCGCCACTGGTCTGTGAGCAAACGCGTACCCACTAAGGTGTCCGCCATTGTATCCCCCCATATCATTTTGAGACGATGGTTGGGCAGGATACTAGTATCATTGTTGATTAATTCTATGGCGTAGGAAATAGCTCCAGAAATCACTCTTCCTTGTTTACCCCTCGTGAATATATCAGTTTTGTCCACTGTTAAGTATCCAACTATTATATCCGTAAAATTTTTATTTCCTTCAAATTTAGGTTCTATACATGCGACATGTTTTAATAATAAACAACACATAATTATTAATAGAATTTTAATGAGCAAAAAATGTTGGAATGACATTTTCTTAAACGGAAGATATATCACGTTATTTTTATTATATTCCTTTTGAATTCATTTGGTTCGCTTTTTATTGTTAACTACTACATTAATTAATATCTTCAAGTATTTTCCTCTTTCGAATAGCATTTGATAAACTGTCGCTATTGAAGAACTCGTTATTGAAGAGCTCGCACATTCACTATGACATATGGCATCGACTTTACATTGAACTGTTATAGAGCGTTACATTTAGTTTTAAGCATGTCATTCCAAACGTCTCCCAGTTTTAAGCACTACTTCTCACAAGATTGTCCCAGACTTCCGATTGTGATGGAAAATTGCCTCAGTTCCTGGCTCATTGTTCAATCAATACGACCAGTACCTGCGAATAGAAAAACACGAAATGAGAAACCGTTTTTCTGCAAAGCATTTTGTTTTCATCTGATCAAAAGTAATTTCCGATAAGACGTTCATGGAATGCAACTATAGATTCAATTTAAGACACTTAGATTACACACATTTATTGATGTTTGTCCAAACCGACTTATTGGTGTTAGCACTAGTATCAAAGGAACACAACTTAAATTATATTAAATAATCTGACCAAGTGATAGGGTATATATAAATATAAATTATATAATATCCACGCCTTTTAATTCATAAATGCTTGTCAGGTGTCAATAGAATACCCATTTCTTAACGAGCTGAATTTGATATGATAAGCTAAGCTGCTCAATTGTTATAAATATTCAATTCTCCTTAATCAAAGCATGTGCGTAACGCATATTTTTATCAAATTATCTGTTATTCTTTCTGATAAGACTAAATCAGATTTACCCATTCTGTTTTCATAAGCAAGCCATATGCTTCAACTTCACGTAATTGCATTCTATTTTAGAAACATTATCAGCGTTTTTTTTTGTTTCTTCTTTTTCTCAACGGTAAATTCAAATCGCATATAAATAATATTTCGCTGACATGATACTTAAAGTTTCGGATTAGGTAACAATATAATTGTCGTAAAATAGCTTGTATGTTTCAAAATTGAATCGTTAACTTGCTATTTTGATAAGCATCGTTGCATTTTCTGCAACTCCTACTAGTTAATTAAGATAAGATGTGTAAGATTACCCATATTTATTGCTATTACCTGTTCCAAATAAGAGTGTTAAAACAATTTTGATAGTTACATTTCAAGTTATTTAGTAGAAAATTTCAACTACAAGATTTTAGTCACATTACTTAGCAAATAAAATGCCATTATATTTCAAAACTTAATTGAGAACGTTTATTTTACTTTTGTTCATTATCCCGATCTACTTTGACCTCTAACGAAAGGCCCTGGCTTTAAGACATTTTCAAACTGCTCGGTAATGCCGGTTTTTAAGTGTATTTATAAAATGAAAGCTTACCTGTTAAAAAAGGCTTTTGTAAAGAGCTGCAACTGTACGGAAAGTACATTTATATTTCCAACAAAGGTGTTTGATAATTAAAGATGTAAAGGGTCTGTTTTTATCATGTTATTATATTTTTATAACATTGAACAATGTGTAATTTTTTGTATCATATTGCCTTATTTTTTAATGTTTTTGTACAACATTGATTTTGTTTATTTATTACAATGTAGGACAGTTGTGCAATTTATTCCATTCAACAAAGTACAGGTGCCGTGTCGGGAGGTCTGCATAGTCTTGTTTCTCAGATAATATCGTCTATGTTTTTGATCGGTTGAAGCCGGTTAGTACAGTTGTTCTGTACCAGACCTGGGCCAAGATCATAAAACTAAATCAGGAGACCGGTCTCAAATCTCAAGCATCTGAATGGCTGCCAATCAGATGCTTGAGATTTGAGACTGGTCTCCAATTTCAGTTTTATTATCTCGGGCCCTGAGCTAAGTTAATCTTCATTACTAATTAGTTCTCAAACATGCAAGAGTAATAAACATTTCCTTTAATTACTCACGCATCGTCGCTATATTTCTACGTCGCCATAGCTCTGACATTTATATTATATAAAATGATCAAATCGTGTACGTGCATGGTCATCGTAAACTTGTGTTATATATTTAATTATGTAAAACTTGTGTGATGAAAAAAAATGTAATTGCTTAGTTTGTTTTGAACCTGCAGCTCCATTCTGATCCATAGTTAAAAAGTGAAATATGCATATCAGGGATGGCCACATCCAGCAAACACAGCCTCCCCACACAGCCAAACAGTAGAAAGGAAAAGAGAGCATGGTATTACAATAATCAATTTCAATATGGACGCCTCAAACAATAAACGAAAGTGAGAACCCGAGGGGTTACCGCCTTGGAACGGTCAGTGGAAAAACAATTTGCCACTGGGGGTTTAAACCAGGTTCTAGGGTGCACCAACCTCACACTTGCCCCAACAGGTTCTCGTATCACAAAACAAATTGTCTTGGTGAAATAACTCCAACCCACCCATCGGCCCAACAATGTTGTATGCAAAAGCAAACAAACATATAAAACATAAGAAGTTAATAGCATTGCAAAGCCAAAGGGCGGGTACTCAATGATCTTACCGAGACCAGAGCTCCTGGAGTAAAATCAGCAATTTGTTAAGTACACAAAAATGTATCAGGACGCCCTAACCGACTGACCTACTGTAATAGCTGTAAAAGATTGAACAATTAAATAATCAAATACGCAATGACAGTTTCAAATAAACCATAATACAATAATCTTGGACAATTCTATTAGAATTTCACATTTACGCATATCAATTTACAATTTGTATCAACATAACTGATCAAATGTCGATGACTCGAAATTAAAAACAGACAGATTTTTCAAAAAATATTCTTACCATTTTCTACCCTTAAACAATTTGTCGCTGACGTAACAAAGTATGTGTGTTTTTAAGAAGTATCATGCGGATTATCTATTTTATAAGCATAAAAAACTTATTCCATTAAAAACAAAAACGATGAAATTTATATCATTTTTAATGTGAATCATTTTAAGTGTGTTATCTTAGAGTATTGTGATTTAATCCTCCATAGGGACATAAGCAATTTGTGGCTGACATTTTAAAAATCTCTATTATTTCCAAAGCCGTTTTGAACAAATGGAAAATAAATCTTCAAGACTTTTTCACACACATTATTGGGTAGCAATTGGGATCTTTTTAAACGATCTCATATTTCATTTTCAAAGAAAATTCTGGAAGAAAGGCAATTATCATATGTTTAGTGAGAAATAATGAACTGTTTCATTGAAGTGCTTGGCTTAGATCGCTGCTTATCTTTCTTCATTAAACTAATAAGACTATAATCGAAACAAACATTTGTCAAAACTTTATCCTCCTTATTGTTTCTGTTGAAGACAACTAAAAATGCTAGATTCGGTAAATGATGTCTGTCCCATTATTCTACCATAAGATAGTTTATGTTTTGAGTTGCTATTTTAATGCAGCTCTGTCGAATGAATGGACATAACTAGCAAGTCATCATGGTGAAGTACATTGTAAAGTGTACGTTTTTTTATTTTGTTGTTGTTGTTGATGATGATGATGTTGTTGATCCGCAGTTTATAGCTCATCCCGATTTTCAACAACAATATTATGGTGTGGGCGAACTGTAAGTGTCTGTTTTTACTGACATTTCCGAAAAACATAGCCCTCTGAAAAAAAAGTCTTTGATCACATCTTGTAAAGTCTATGGTTATTAAATTGATCATATAAACATCGTCTCAATCGCCCTCTTTGCTCTTTTTATTGGCCGTCTGTGAAAGACTGTCTCTGGTAGCTGTTTAAAGCGTTAAAAACGTGTCGTTTCTACTCGTATGTTAAACTATGAAGAAATTCACACCTATTTACGTCAAGATTCATGTCGTTTTACATGTACCTTTTAACATTGTTTCCTAACAGGCTTATAATGTAAAATATAAAACAACATTGACCGTTGCAAGCACACATGATATTCAAACATGGACTAATAAGAAACCCACATAAGAGATGGGCAAAAAAGGTCGAAATACACTCTTAAACATTCGTAAATTCTTCCAAAGGGAAGTCATTTTTAACTTTGTGTTTATTTTTGCTCTGTAAATCAGTCATTAGATTTTGTAATATATAGTATAGGGTATAAGAACAGTGTTAACAATAAAAGATTAACATGACATATTTAAGTAATGCTAATATACAGAGGGCTTTATTTTGAAAATAAAATTAAATTACAACCATCATATATTAAACAAGGAAAAATAAAATCAACCGTTGAAATTGGTTGCAATGAATTATTCGATAAGAAAACATAACAACAGTTACTCTTACAGTAAAAAAATACATTAACACAGAAGCACAATGAAATTTCAATCGCAGAATCCAAAAGCTGGCGAAATTTTATCAGTTTTATCTTTGAAAATAAATCTAAAGAAGACATTTAAATTTTCATTTTGTTTCCATAACATACATGTTAGTCTGCCAAGCTTTCATTTAGAAGCTTTTGTAAACTTTATTTTTTAAGGTAACAAATTCCCCTCCTAATGCAGTAAGCTAGCATATGTTGCATTTGGAGCATTTTGTAAAGCCAACTAGTTTTAATAATGTGGGATTATTTGAAGTTAAAACATGGTTTGTTACTCAGTGAAGTGTTTCTCTAAATCCTTAGATATTGACGAAGAACTACTATAATTATAATCTTGCAGAATTACCGTCGTTATCGGCCGTTTTATATCTTGATCTTGTTTACTGCAGGGTATGTTTAGACAATGTTATTGTAATTTGATAAGAAGTGCTAAAACAACTGGTCAGTCCAGGAATGTTTGCAGTATTTATGAGCCCCCTCAAATAAGTCAGTTTGTTTTTCAACATGTGTAAGACTTCTATCAAAATAAGTCTTGGCGTTATAATCAATAGATGAAAAATGGAACTTTGAAAGCCACCGAAAACGAAAAATATAAAAATACAGGTTCGGTTTGATTGAACCTGTTCTTTGACAGTAATGGAGATGCATATTACTGCACAGGCGCCTAGCCCCGGGTTCAGCACAACTCAATAATGTCATTATGATCTCTGGAATAATCCGTACCATGGGTCAGCTAAAGCCTTGACTATTTCAGTTACACTAGTCAACTCTCAGTTAATTCATATATGAATGTCTTCTATTTGTGTTATAAGTATATGTACCTAGTAAAACAATTGTTTGGTTAGTATGGCAGGGATTTAATCAGTCGCATGAACAGGCTCAATAAAACCGAGCCTTCAATATTTTCATATTTGTCGTGTTCGGAGGCCATCAAAGTTCCCTTTTCATCTGTTTCAAAACAATATTTTGCCATGGAATGATATGTTTTATACCTCCCGTAAATAGAACGTTACCACATTGGTAATTACTTCCATTTTAAACTGACTGATAAAATATAAATGGCCTCATAAAATTTTTGAGGTTTGACTTATAACGAAATTCGAAACAATCACTATGATGGAACATACATGTACTACGCGTGTTCCCACTTTTACATGTAAGTATATTTCCGGGTTTCTGCAAATTTCCTGACTGTCAATTGCTAAAACACTTTTTTTAACTTTTCCAAGTAAACAATAGAGTATGTCTGAAAAGAAGACATTGTAAACTTTTAATTTCGTAGTGAAAAATGCGTGACGCTAAAAAGTAAGACAGCCTTGAACATGTTCTCCAATTGGCTATTACGCAAATTCGTCTGGTTGATTTTGTTCTATCAAATAATTATCTTTGAAATTTTTGGCTCCTGAAAAAAAGACTGAAAAGACTGAAAGTTAACCGTAATTGAAAGAATGTACCGGTGCTACTTTGCCGTACCGGAAGGTTTTAATTTCATTTAATTAAAAGCCAGGTAATAGTTGTAATTTTCTGTTGACGTGTAGTATATTTTTCTCAATGACTGGAATGCTTGTTCTTTTGATGATGAGAAAGTGTTTTTTACATTTACAAGAAAGAAAACTCAAAAACTGACAAATGACAACCAAAATGTTTGTGAAAGCTTCTTTCCATGATCTTATTCAGAATAAGCGAAATAGATTATCAAAATAAACCAAAGTGGAAGAAAACAAAACACAAATTTTTGCAGTGCAACAAGAGAGTGTTAAAATTACTTTTTAACACATTTAAAATGCTTTGACCACATATCGCATATTTCACCTTTTGCAATATATTTTTAAGAACGATCCAATAAAATTTTAAAATGACTGCCGATGGATAATTTACAGAGCCTTGCATACTTGTTGCCTTTAACGGTTGATCGCTCTGCTGGCGTCTTATCACTCAACGATCGCGTAACATTAGGTGTCTATGCACAGTTCTAAAGGAATCTTGAAACAATATTTATGCGCTCGATTAATTACGTTTTTCCCAGAGGATACTGCTGATTTCATTCTGGGTTCTCTTGGCCTATTCGCTCGCTTGTCAGTGCTTCAATCTACATCTAATTTATCTTTTGCATCAAACATTATGTTTTAAAGTTAACCTTATTAAGTACATAAAAATAAGGTACGTGATACGAAAACATCGCATGCTTAAAAGTTTCAATACTGAAGATTCTAAGGCAAAATCGGTACATGTTCACTATTTTGCACTATCTTGTTTTCTATCATTGTGAATAAACATATAAAAGTGAAACAATGATTAGCCACACTCTGAAAGAAACTGCCTCCATACACAGCATAGGTTTACAAACTGATTTATTTCAAAAAAGACACCACAAACAATTACAGATAAAGAGAATCCGATATGTAACCGATTTTGAGCGGTCAGTCGTAAAACGCTGTGTCATTAATGGTTAAAATCAGTATCAAGGTTGTACCATCCTCACACATGCCCCAACAAGCTGTCATATGAACGAACAAGTACAAGTGACTTTTGTGATTTGGCTCAAGCCCACCTATCAACTCCACAATGTTGCATTGCAAAAGCACACAAATGAATAAAACATATAAAATATTAAAGGATTGTCGAGCAAACAGGAATGTACTCAATTACCTTTCCGAGATCAGAACCCCTAAAGCCACATCAGCAAAATCATGATAACAGTGAAAAAAAACAACAAATATTGAGTAATGAATAACTATCCGTGTTTCTCTGTAGTTTATTTTGAGTTCTAAAAATCTGAGCAACTCTTGTTCATTGTTCGCCTCATTAATAATGATGGTTTGCCTCATTACATTCGTGTTTTCGTTTTAGTGCTAATCCATTTAAAGGCCCGGTCACACCGCCCGAACGTTGCTGGAGCGTCCCTGGAGCGGTGAAAAAACTTCATCACCGCTCGTTACCGTTCACCACCGTAAAACATAAGCTGGCCCCCGTTAAAGCAACGCCGTATACGCTCGCCAACCGCTGATGTTTCTCGAGGGGCCCTCCTACCGCTCCGAAAGTTTTGAGCTGCACAAAACATTGCGAGCGGTGAGAAGGCGAACATTTTCCGCCCCGGCGAAATTCACCCCCGCTCCACCAACGCCCAATCAATGTTTGGCACCGCTAGACGCAAGTTCGTGGACGCTTGGGGCCGCTAGGCCAACGCCGATTTCTTGAACGCTGCACCACCGCTGCTTCGCCAGTGTTGCCCGGGCGGCGATTAAACGTTGCAGAAACGTTGGTCGAGCGCTTATAAGCGTTTTACGAGCGGACACGGGGTTGTTGGAATGGTGTCGGGCGTTGAAGCAGCGAGCCACGGCGGCGATGAACTCAGGTTTGGCGTTGGTATAGAGGTGTGGGAGCGGGACCAGAATTTGGCTGTAAATACTGGGAGAAATGGATCAGGAGCTCATTTGGAATCGAGCTGCTGTTGAGTAATTTGCTTAAAAAAAGGTGAAATATGCATATCAGGAATCACCACATTCAGAAAAAACAGCCTCCCCACACAGTCAAGAAGAAGAGAGGGGGAGAGTGCATGGTTAATAAAATGATCAGTTTCAAAAAAGACACCACTAACAATAACCAAAAATGAGAACCCGAGGGGTTACCGCCTTGGAACGGCCAGTGGCAAATCAAATTGCCACTGGGGGTTTAAACCAGGTTCTAGGGTGCACCAACCTCACACTTGGCCCAACAGGTTTTCATATCACAAAACAAGTACAAGTTGTCTTGGTGAAAAGACTCCAACCCACTTATCGGCTTAACAATGTTGCATGCAAAAGCACACAAACATATAAAACATAAGAAGCTAAGAGCATTGCAAAGCCGAAGGGGCGGGTACTCAATGATCTTACCGAGACCAGAGCTCCTGGAGTAAAATCAGCAAGAACACGATGACAGGGATAAAAGAAACAAATCGAGCCTTCTAGGTTCTTTTAAGAAAAGATTTCCCCATTAACCTTCATAAACTCTTAAACCCCTGCCACCGTCGTGCAACCAAAGAGGTAAGCATAATGATCAACTATAGAAGGGTTAATCACCAGGCCTGCAGAGCGCTGTAAAATATCATGTTGGTAACCTTTCTTTTTAAATTTACAGATGGTTTTTTACGAATAACCGGGAGAAATTAACACTGCCTTTTATCTTTTTAAGTTTATAAATTAAATCTCCATAAAAAACTGGCTGTGAAATACCTTGTTGCAAAAGTGATTTTAAACTGCATTTGTATTTATGAATTAAATCTGGGTATCGGCGATAAAACTTGCAAAATGTTTTCCTTAATTTGTGATACCGATAACCTTGATTTAAAAGTTTTTCTGTAATGCAAAGATTACACTCATTGAAATCATTAACATCGTTGCAAGCTCTTGAAAAGCGAACAAGCTGTGAGATATAAACCCCATAAGATGTTGCACGGGGAACATCGCCGTCTAAAACGGGAAATTTACTATATTAAAATTAAAATCATCTCTTTTATCATAAATTTTAGTAGTGACATAACCATTTTCAATGGACAGATTTAGATCGAGAAAGTTTGCTTGCTTTTCTGAAGTGTTCGCTTTATTAAGTTGTAGTTCTTTAGGATAAATCTTATTAACCAGTAATGGAAAATGGTTATTGTCTATATTTAATAAATCATCAAGGTACCTCGAGGTGTTGTTAAAAGCTGTAATTATATCATCTTGATGTTCAGTAGAAAGAGATAACATAAAGTCTCTTTCATAACAGTATAAAAACAGATCAGCAACAAGGGGTGCACAATTAGTACCCATTGAGATGCCTATTACTTGTTTATAAATAGAGGTACCGAATCTAACATAAATATTATCCAGTAAGAAAGTTAGCGACTCTATTAGGTCTTGACAAGTCCATAAGGTATAATTATCATAAGAACCATCTGTAAAAAATGCCCTATGTTCATTACAAGCGATGAAGGTTTTATTTTATAAAGTTACAGAGTAGAACTTTATCAACATGGGTGGTGAGAGACTTGCTATGATTGGTGCACTAGTTCAGCAGCAGAATCAGAACCTACTCAGATTGCAAAAAGCTGTTGACAGAAGGAGAAGAGAGAGAAAAGAAGGAGAGACAGGGTTGTGTGGGTAAGACAGTGGATACTGAGAAGGCCTGAACATGGACTGTATGAGAAACTGATGGTGGAGCTGAGGAATGAGGATTCACGAGCCTTTCAACACTTCATGAGGATGCCACCAGCCATGTTTGATGAACTTGTACAGAGGCTGACCCCCAGATTGACTAAGCAAGACACCAACTACCGTGCAAGCCTGGAACCAGGTCTCAAAGTGGCAATCACCCTACGGCACCATGCCTCTGGTAACACCTACAGAAACATGCAGTATGCAGTATGCAGCTGCTGCCTTTCCTTCTCCAGCCTTTCTCTTCTTCTGTCCACGTGGCATGATGCTTCAACTATCGACTTCTATCAAAAATATCAAACATCTATCAGAGCTTGTTTCAAGACGATCCGTTCAGCTCCGTAGTCACAAGTGGTATGCCGCTAAAACAAACTTTAAACCCCTGCCGCGCGAAAGCGCGCATGCGCAGAACGACGCTATACCAAACGCTCGCGTCACCGCTATACCAACGCTCGCTACCACTAAAGCAACGCTAAAGCAACGCCGGCTTCAGCGGTGCACCGCTAAACCAACGTCCGTGTTTTCGATTTTTTTCCATTTTGTGAGCGGTGACGAGCGTTTGGTCCACCTCCCTACCGTTCAAGGAACGCTCCAGCAACGTTCGGGCGGTGTGACCGGGCCTTAAAATAGCCTTAACTGTAATAACACTCAGCTAAACTCTAAACCTTGCTGGCTTATGACTATTTTGTCAAACAATAAGTATTTCAATTCTTATTAAAATAATTATAAAAGTATAACAATAAAAGAAAATAGAAAATGAAACCTTAAACTTTCTGACTTCAAAGTAAACTTGTTTACATGTGAAGGTAAATTACATATCTTGACTGTTGCAAGTAATTTAATAAAACTATTTTAATGTTTTCGCCAATGTTTTACAAAAAAAATATTAATAAACTTTTCAAAACAATAACAACGATTGAATCATCAAAGAATGTTAATAGATTAATGCAAATATTAAACTTCACTCAGTGACGATAATATGTACTTGTTTACCTAACAAAGAATACAAATTTTGCTAAATGATCAAGTTAACACGGTGTTGTGATATACAAACAAACAAGAAGAAACAGTCGTAAACGTAACGTTGTTTAATAACACTTGAACAAAATCAAATTATCAAAATAACAATTGAACTTAAGTCTTCAAATTTCCATGTAAAGAAACTTCTTTAATTCAGATTTAGAAATCTACTATCCTCAATCTTATTACAACAGCAAAAACATATGTTGCTCCATGATCAGATCACAAACATTGTTGTTATAAAGACATTTTGATCTCAAATACATTTTTTTTTCACTGAGAGCACATGTTATTATTTCACACCATTCTAACAAGTTGACAGCATAGGCAACAGATGTCTGATAAATACATTGCGAATATGTGTACTTTCCGAACGAATGATAAAACACAAACGTGAATTATATCATTCATCTGCGATTTTATATATGTCATCGAGTACCTATCATTTAAGCCCGAGCATGATATATTTTACACTGAAAATTCAGATTGTTATTTGTCAATTTGTTTTCAGTTGACAAAAAAGGTTGAATTAGAATCGCACAATACTAAAGAAGACTATCAGGATTTAAAATATATGAGCGATGTTTAGTCCATTCGTGAGACTATGTTAAATGATCCAATTTTTGTTAGATATTATGGGCAAACAAAACAAAAGAATACTGCATGTATAGTTGCTGATTGGCGTTCTACTTATTTCTTTTGTTTCATTAATTTACCAACAGTGATAAAATGGATTTAAGAAAAAAGATTATAAAGTTTATCAATAGTATGCTTGCTTTAGAAATACACAAACAAAAAGAAATGAAAAAATGCAAATCAGGAATGGCAACATACAAAAGACGATGCCCCCACAAAGCTTAAAAGTAGAGGATAACATATCATAGGTTTTAGATGTCCAATATCAAAACAGACTCCACAAAAATAAATGAAAATGAGAACTGAGGGGTTACAGCATTGTACCTAAGTTTTGTTGATGGTGCACTTCTAACTGACAATTACACGAAAGTAAAGATTTTTAGGGGCTTTTGAAATTTCATTTTTTGTCGTTACACAAACACCAGCACATGGTCGAGCACATTAAGTCTGCTTTTGATCTATTTAATTTTCATCACAATATCTCAACTGATATACTTTGAAATCTTCAAGAAATGGTGGTTATTGAAGTTTCTTGATATGCTCGAAATGAATCGCTTCAGTTAAACATTAGATAATAGTAAAAGGGCTGTCAAAACAGCAAACAAAACATAAAAAAGATCATTTTCAAAGCCAGGTAACAGATTGTTTAATTTTTAGGTAGAAATGATTTCTTTTATCTTATCGAGAAATAACGAAATGATGGCAACAATTAAAAATTTAATTTGCAAGCACAGCCCATCTTTCAACAGCTAGTCTCATAATCGATTTGAGCTTTCAATGTTTTGTCAATGAAAATCATTTTACGATGGCTTTGTGCACAATATAATAGTGATACCATAGATATATTCCAAGCAATTCATGCTAGATTACTTTTACATCATACTTATGTACAAACAAGTATTGTTTAAGTTTGTGTTTTCTTGTATCTTTATGTAAAATGCAATATTTTATCTCTGGATTCTTTATCGTATAACTATATAGAACAATGAAGATTTTTTGTTTGCTTTACAATGTAATTAACTTTTATGTTTTATATGTCTGAGCGCTTTTGCATGCAGCATTGTCGAGTGAATGGGTGGGTTGGAGTTATTTCATGAAGACAACTTGTACTTGTTGGTTCATATGAGGACATATTGGGACACTTTTACATACGTTTTGTTTATAATTGAGTGAAAAGCTGTAGGAGTAACAGCTATTAGAAGCAGACAAGGAAGAAATACACACAGGAGACGTTGCCTTCCAGAGCAGACCAGACAATAAATGAACAAAACATTCAATCTTGAACGGTAAGTATTCGACTTTGCTATGACATTTAAAGTGCGCAATATGATGGTCTTACATTATACTGCAGGGCCCAAGATCATAAAACTAAGTTTTGAGATCAGTCTCAAATCTCAAGGATCTGATTGGCTGAAATGGCGACTGGTCGCCATTTCAGCCAATCAGATGCTTGAGATTTGAGACTGATCTCCAGATTTAGTTTTATGATCTTGGGCACAGTTCGGGTTAGAGTCGGTGGCATTTTATAATCAAACTGAATATAAAGCAAATAAACGTTTTAATAGTAAAATAAAAAGTCTGATTGTAAAACTCAACTTTTTAAAAATAAATTTCCAGGTGGTTTGAAAAAATAATTACACATCAGCTAAGAAATTAAGTACGTCTGTAAAAATAGTTTTATTACTTTTCACAAAACTATGTAATCGAGACTTGTTTTGTAGTTTTCAGCAGTTTCGTTTTCCTCAAATCTAACCCATTTACTACGTATTGAAGAGAAGGCTAATAGCTTGCTCTGCTGTGGCGCAGTATTGGTGACTCGAAATTCAGAGACCTGATGTACATTACCATCGATAATTGAGGAGAAAGGCTTCAAATCATATGTGTGATGCTGATATTGCACAAGACATTTGTTGCAAATATTAAAAATTGAGCCAAAGTGAAAATATGACAAACTAACATCGAAACCCCCTTTTACATTAATGCTCCCAGTGTGTGCAAATATCTAGAGGATTTTGATCACAAATATGTCTTGGTAGTTGTTGGTTCAGTATCCTTCGGTTCAAGTGTGAGGTTGGTGCACCCAAGAACCTGGTTTTAACCCCCAGTGGCAAATTGTTTTGCCACTGACCGTTCCAACGTGGTAACCCCTCAGGTTCTCATTTTTGTGAATTGTTTGTGGTGTCCGTTTTGAAATCGGTCATTTTATAAACCATGCTCTCTCTTTCTCTCTTCTTCTTGACTGTGTGGGGATTCTTTGTCTTCTGAATGTGGCATTTCCTGATATCGTATTTTACTTTAAAAAACGAAACAAGAAAAAGAATACGTGGGTGTAGAAAATTAAGCGTTGGATTGTAATCTTGTTTTAATGGAAAGGGAGGTAATTAACAAAAAACGGATATTTAAGTAATTGTATCTTAGTTATTTGCACCAGTGGGCTTTAAAGATGGTTTCCTTCTGTACATGCCATAAACTTTAACATTTGACAGTCAAATAATCTGTTTGAGACTTTTGTGTAAAATTATCGATCCTACCATCATTAAGAACAGAGGAGGTAACATTGATCCCTGTTAAAACAACATCTTCTCGCTTCATCAAATATCCAGATATTTGAAAATATTGCAAATTAAATGAAATATAAATAGCATCACTAAACAAAATTATTGAATTTAAAAACTGGTAAGTTTTCATTTTTTGTTCAGTTTACTTAAAGCTCTTTTTAGTGTGTTAACAAACAGTCCGGTGCCCAGTGAGCGTGATTGGAAAAAAAGTCAACGTTAAGTTCCGCAATTAGCCAGACTTTTTAAATTACATGTATTCCCACTTATTGTGAAACGGTTACAAGACAAGCATACTTCTTTTATTGTTTTATAGTTTTGTCTGATAGCATATGGCTCCATCGTTGGATTATAAAATATTGACGGAACAATAAATGTCTCGTTTGAACAACATACGAGTATCATCACTTATATTGATTTAATTCGTAACAAAGTAATAAAAACCTGAAAACCCTTTACAACTGTATCATTCATGATCTTTAAAGCTGGAGAAAAAACCACACCAAGTTTTCATCTGTCTAAAACAATCACTTTACAACTAAAAGTTTTTTTGTTTATGCAATTTTTCTGTTTTCTGTTTTTCTAATGACAACTCTGTTCCCGAATATACACCACTTGCGGTCATAAAGCCCATTTTATATGGTTCTAAGAACCCAATCCACTTGAGCCGTTGCTAGATTCATGATAAACATTCCCAATATAAAAGGTTAACATTTGGTCAGTGTGTCTTGTTGTTTTATTAAATCCTAGAAGATCATAACTCCATCAGAAGCGTAGGCATGAACTCCTTATGAGACAACATATTTTTCTTCAAGTATTTTCTTTAAATAACGCTGGCACGATGAGTAAAAGGCTTTGCTCATTATAAATTTACATAAACTAAATTAAAATAAATATAACCTTCACACAGAGTTTCATTTAAATCAAGAACTAAATAAACTTAAACTTAATAAATAAATATATTTTCGTTAAAATTTATGAACTGAAAAGATTTATTCACAAATTAAAAAATTGCATTTATTAAGACGTTCTATAATAATATTTTATATGGATACTTTGCTTATATACATGGAATGTCTGCAAAGCATACTTATTAGACGTGATTTTCGAAGTAATGTTACAACAACATGTTTATAAATGTTTAGAAAACTATCTTTGTGGTGAGATAATAATACCAAGCGTTTTATCTATCAAATACAAATACAATTACTTAGGTACGAGGGTTGTTCGAAAAGTTTCGGGACAAGGGCAGTATTGTTTTTGTTTATTGATTTTTTTCTATGATTTTCTCCATGAATGTAGATGTAGGTATATCAAGTGAAAATAATGAAAATTGAAGAAATAACGGCTCTTGTACCGAAACTTTTCGAACATCCCTCGTATAATAACGTTTCAATTTGAATATACAAATTAATTGTGATCTTAATGCACGAAGTTGGTAGGTGTTTGAAAAAGGTTTAAATATGCATATAACAAATTACCACATTCAGAGAAAACAGCCTCCCCACACGGTCAGAATGAAGATCTTGTTCAAAATTTACGCGTCTTCATCATGAACAGATATTCAAATCTGTAAAGTAATATAAAACACAATAGATTTGCTACTTTTTATCCACATATAGAAAGGGTTTTTAAGAATTGACAGAGCATTTTGCGGGCGTCCTTTTATTTAACGTTTTCAATAGGTCTGTGTTTTTGAGAGAAATTTTTTCTGGAATTAAGTTCAACTAATTTAAATTGCGTTAATAAATAGAAACCTCCATACAGTTTGGGACAAAATAAGATTATCCTTACAAAATTGTATTACAGTTTTCAAATATAGATCTTTACATCGCATGACTTACACCGCTAAAAGTGATTGTCGTTTAAAACAGGAAACTTGTCTGTAAAGCAAAAACTATTTTCATCCTCTAATAGTTCAGAATGAAAAATTGTGTGTTTTTTGTTACTCTTTTGACAGTTAAGACAGTAAGGAAAGACAATTCCTGCTGATAATAAGTTTGAGCGATCGTCGTGTCATCTATTATTAAAGGACAATTCTCATTTCCCTACCTAACAAAACGGTAATTTTAAAGATAAAAACATCTGCTTCTCTCAAGTCATTCTCTGTCTCATTCTTTTCCAAAATTCGAAGTTTTCACAATAATTTTATTCATGTTCGGAAAATGAACTTGACAGTGCGTCAATGAAATAGACATGCTTAAACACCTTGACTGTTTACTTTCTACAAACATTAGGCGATGAAATAGACATGCTTAAACACCTTGACTGTTTACTTTCTACAATCATAGGCGACAAAGAAGTGACGTGCATTGCTCTTTTTTTCATCTTGTTCGCAAGACTTACTTGAAAACGAGATATTAACTCGAGGGAACGTGATGCAAACTCGTGGGAACAAGATACTTAGTCGCGGGAACGAAATACTTACTCCATGGAACGAGAAACTAGCTCGAAGGAACGAGATACTAACTCTGAGGAACGTGATACATTCAAACCTGTCTTTCGCGGCAACCCAAGGGAGTGACAAAAAGTGGCTGCTGAAGACAGGTGGCTGTTAAAGACAGTAAAAAATAGAACAAAAAGTCAGTTTAGGTCCTATAAAAACTGGCTGTTTAAGACAGGTGGTTGCTATTCGCAGATGGCAGCTAAGGCAGGTTTCACTGTATTAAGTTTGGGAACATGATACTAACTGAAGGGAACGAGATACTTACTCGTGGGTACGAGAGAATAAGTAGTAAGAAGGAGATACTAACTCGAGGGAACAAGATGCTAACTCGAGGGAACAAAATGCTTTTTATTCATGTATAATTCATGATTCAATAAATTTACAAATGAATAAAACAAGCATTTTGATTGGAAAACTATCTCGTTCCCACGAGTTAGTTTCTCGTTCCCACGAGTTAGTATCTCGTTACCACGAGTGGGTATCTCGTTACCTAGAGTTAGTATCTCGTTCCCTAGAGTTATAATCTCGTTCCCACGACTTATTATTTCGTTCCCATATGTCAGTATCTCTTTCCCTCGAGTAAATATCTCGTTCCCATGACTTATAATTTTGTTACCACGAGAAAGTATCTATTTCCTTCTAGTAAGTATCTCGTTTCCAAGAATAAGTATCTCGTTCCCAAAACTTAGTATGTCGTTCCCATAAGTTAGTATGTCGTTCCCACAGGTTAGAATTTCGTTCCCTCGTGGGAACGAGATAACAAAAATAGAGCAGGTCACATCTGTGCCACCGTAACAAAGAGTAAACAATTATAATGTGATTATAATGTTATCAAGCAGTTGTTCTTACCACAGTATTTATCTAAATACGAAGGTCTGAGCTGCTAAATTTTCCAATTTTTTTTTATATAACATTAAAACAGGATGAGCAAACGCGAACGGCAAGTGCAAATAGTGCATCATATGATCGTGTTTTCCAAATAATAAATCAAATGTGTGCCAGACTTTTCACAGTTCTTATCAACCTGCAAACATCGCACAGAACAGAAAATGAAATTTCAGAGATATAGTATCGGATTAAACAAAGAAAATACATGATCACATTAGATATGCTCAAAAACGCACAAACGATAAGAAACTTAAAGAGAAACTTCAGGATCAGATGCTCACAAGACGTCTAGCTGTCAATAGCGTTAGAAGTTTTACATATTTGATTGACGTGTTACATTGTACTATGAGAAACTGTCAGGTATGCGACAGATCGTACTGGAATAAATTGGAGCTTCTAATCGTTAAGAGAAAAGGCCAGCAGCAGGAGAGAAATACTTTTAAACAAAGATTTTACTTTATATATATGACAAAACGATCAGGTTTGCCATTATTATGATGAATAGTACTCAAACGAAAGGTGGTTCTACATTACAAGATGATTAGACCTTAGAGAAGCGGTACAAATTGTACTGGAATAGAATGAGGAACTTCATGGTATGATAATTAGGACAATCAGGAGTGGGATGTACAGTAATCGGACAGAGTGTTGGTTGATGTTATAAGCCGGTTAAGTCTGTCAGCAGTGGATACGACACTACAGAAGTTTTACATGAGATGATCAAACGATCATATTATCAGCGGCAGTATTGATAGAACTTGAACATTATCTGGTTATGCATTCTAAGATAATCGTATGGATTTATTAGAAGCGTTATAGATAATACTCGGATACAATGATATTCCACAAAAAAAGATTATCAGAAAGATCTGAACGAAGAGATACATATATCATTTCAACACAATTTGTTACACATCATAAGTTAATCAAAAGACCTAATAGTAGCAAAATTTGAACAGAATTTGTTCTACATGATAAGGTTATCAGAACGATCTAATTTCAGAAATAGATATAAAATTTGATCAGAATGTCTTCCACATGAAAAGGTAATCATAAAAGACCCATGGGCAGCAATAGATATAAAAACAACAGAATTTGTTCCACATGATCATGTGATTAAAAAGACCTGTTTGCAGCAATAGCTATGCAATTTCAACATAATTTTTTCCACATGATAAGGTGATCAGAAAGACGTGTCCATTCAAATGAACGATTTTTTGATAACTTTTCTTCACGTAATTTGTTCAACTTTGGCTTACAGAACCTATATTACATGCATCGATATGTTTTATTATATTTCAGCAATCAATTGAGAAAATCACTTTTTAAATCTTTACTGATGTCATGCAGTAATGCTAACGTTTATCAGGACTATCCGATCAACTTTTGGCGTGTTGTCGCGGCTAGCTCAGTCTGTAGCGTTGTTGTCAAAATTGCATGGCTAAGCGCTGTCGCCGTGAAGGTGCAGGTTCGCTCCACAGAAGAGGCAATATTGTTTGATATGACATTCATTTTATTAAAACACATTTTTTTTATTATTACCAACTAGTTTTATTGCTATATGCAATATAATCTACATGTAAACAAGTCCGTTTTCGAAAAGAAACGATATAAATCTCACTGAAAACTAAAATTGTTCGATGTTTCAACGGGAAATGGACAAAGTAAAAAACAATAATTTCACCTCTTTCGACAATTTCTCATCGCAATTAAGAACTTAAATATTATACTGGCAATCACATTCCAATGTTGCCTTGTTTGAAATGTTTGTCTATCGATTGCCAATTTAGTTTGGGGCAGAAATAAAACACATACTCCTATGAGGCTGCAGTAACATATTAGAAAATAAAATAATTATTACACCGCATTAATGAGCTGAAAGATTTGTAATTGCAATCGTTTATCGAGTGGAAAATAATGCTGGTTACTTATTTAATAAGAATTTGGGCTCGTGCCTGAGCAAGGTATTTAAAATTTCTTTAAAAAAAATCTCCCCGTACAAATATTCAGTACGGTTATCAGTAAAATAACCCGTCAACGATGTCATGCAATGATGGTAACGTATATCCGGGCTATCCTATTAACTTTGGGGGGTTGTCCCGGTTAGCTCAGTTAGTTGCGTTGTCGGAATTGCAGGGCTAGGCGCTGTCGCGGTGACGGTGCGGGTCGCTCCCAAGCGAAAAAGGTTGATTAAAGAAATATATATTTGGATGTTGTTCATAAACCAAAGTGATCTTTAACTGCGGACCATCCGTCGCTGATCGCAGATTGTAATTATAAAAGTAACGCATTGTAGTTTCCATGTTCACCGGCATAAGCATACCATCGTTTCGGATAGATCGAAACTTTATTGCATACTAGTGCAAATATTGAGTTGCACAACCCGAGGCTAGATCTGAGAATATAAATCCTGCATATCACAACGAATGTTATGGTAAAAATTATGTTATTTCTGTTTGGTGAGGATTTTTTTAACGTTTAACAAAATAAGGTCTACGTATTGTATATATTTTAGTGTTTCATTAATACGTTAAAGGAAGTTTACCTGTAACAGCACACTTGTTCAAGGATAATTTGTTATTTGAACTTAACATCTAATACATCTTTTAAAATAAGATGGTATTTAATATAATTAGAGGTCATTTAAAATTTTATTTAAATTAATGTAACTTATGGTTGAAGGATAATCTAAGTTAACAATTATACTATTATAGTATTACAACTGCGTAACCTTTTCTCACTTTCGCTGTAATTTTTTACTAGATCCGCCACAGATTAAAGGTTCAAACGCTATATACCGATCATATCTAATAAAGATATTCAATGATTGAATAGCGATCACGTTTCATTGAAAACAAACAACTGACACAGGTGATCCTAAGCTATTTGAGGAACTTAGTCTAATTTATGCAGTAACTATATAGAATTTTAAATCGTGTCTTATTTTTAATTCAATAGCATTTCTATTCTTAAATATTGCATAATGCACTGTTTATGTGCAGACTAGGGTCATTGGTTTACCATTGGTTTACTATTGACACCTAAATATTTTCCCCAAACGATATAATGATTCAACTGTCAAACGCACTATTCAAACATAATTGTAAAAAATGGTTCACTGTAGGAGCAGCTCAATAAAACAACTTAAATTCATTTCGAATAAAGTTTATATTAAGTCTTCACTAAATCACCAGATAAAAGTGAAGAAAAATCGGGTTTAGTTTCGCTGAGCGAATACTATATTTTAAACAAGTGAAAATGGCAAAGCCAAGAGTGAGAAAGTCACTGTCGTTTTGAACCTAGTCCAGCGAAAAACAAAAAAAAATCACCAACATTTCACGAAAAAAAAAATATTTTAAAAGTGTTGATCATCAAAACCAGCTTCGCTCATGATTTTCAAATCCGTCTTTATACGGCAGCTTGAGTGGGGAAAAAAGTGTGAGCGGGCAAGTAGGGGAAAGCAATGTAATCCCCTGAAACATATTAGTAAATTGTATTTATTGAATAAGAAATGTATTGCAAAGTCATAAGCCTCAATCTGTGTAAAGCGTCTTTGCGTAAAACTTAAACGGAATGTTTAGTATAATTTTAAATTCATCGATAGTTTTCAGGTATTAATAAAACAAACACATTTCCCTTTTCTGAATATTGATGAAAGTTAAGCAATGATTGATTCCAATACTTCTTTCATTAAATTTTAATGTGAAATCCAACTTAATTTTGGGTCGTGTGAAAATTTGGCGGAAAACAACAATTACAGACATGAAAATGTAACAACAGGTTTCTAGACAGGATGCATGTTGTCTGTATTACATAGCCTAATAAGACTAATATCTGTGCCCAAGATCACAAAACTAAGTTTTGAGATCAGTCTCAAATCTCAAGGATCTGATTGGCTGAAACGGCGACTTGTCGCCATTTCAGCCAATCAGATGCTTGAGATTTGAGACTGATCTCCAGATTAAGTTTTATGACCTTGGGCACAGTTCTTCAATTTTGCAGAAATGACCTTTTTATTTTCAGTAATGTATTTTATAACCAATGTAATACAATTATTATATATCAACTTTTTTAGTATGAATTTTTAAAGTTAAAGCTTTTGTTATCTTAAAATTTGTAATTAAAATTATATTGTTTTACATTTTATTTCTTTAAGTCCATTAATATGGCATACTTTAATACGATATTGTGAAAATATAATATTTCATAATTCAAAGTTATCTAAACAATAAACAAATATTTTTTTTTACAGAAGAAGTATATGAACTAATTTTACTTGATAAACATATATGTAATAAAAAAATACCTGCAATAGTATTAAAAATCCACAAATTATATGATCTTATTATAGAAGAAGAAAACATATTTTTATTTAAACACACAATTTCTAAAATAAGTCATCCATTTATGTAACAAAAGACACATTTGACACAAGATATCGAAAAGTTATCGTCACCAAAATTAAGGTGACATGACTACATTATACATGTAAGCGTGCTGCAAAAAAGATATAAGAACATTGTAGACATTGGGTAGATACTAAGGGATGATCATTTGTCCAGTCTTGACAAACTTACTGAGTTACATGTAACATATGTGTAAAGCGAAGCTTGAATACAACGTTTCAAGTTTAGTGGTGTATGTTTACTCCGGACATATGTCAGCTGTCATCGGTCCTTTATTGAAAGACTTCAAACTGATACAGTAGATCAATTCGAAAATATTAGTCTTGTAGATGAAAAGGGAACTGCCACCAAAGTTCTTTATCCAAGGAATATTAACTTCATTAATAAACTTTCGAGGATAACACTGCAGCTTATTGCCGCATGATATATCAAGAATATCAGGTTACTGTCTTTGATAACAGGTGGTATTGGACAAGGCCGATGTGGTCGTGGGAAAGGCGAGGCTCTGTCGAACCTTTTCAGACCTTATCGGCTCAACTCATATGTTAACATAAAACAATAAGTTTTAAAATAAGAGAAGCAATAAACGAAAATTAAGGGGTTATCGCTTTCAAACGGTCAATGAGTATAAACCATGTTATATGAAGCACAAATCTAGCCTTGGCTCTGCGCATTCCTTAACCGTTCGGACATGACAATGGCTAACCTTAATTTGCTAAAAAGGTTCTAGAATGCACATGTGCCAAGTTTACCTCGAAGTTTAAAAGCATAAACATGAGACTGCGAACTAACTTCTACCTGCCAAAACAATTGACTATGAAAGCCTTCGATGCCTAGACAGAACACGAATTTGGAGCATTGATTCCATATTCACTTTTCAAATACAGAATAAAACATATCGAGTTATACTTATAGTAGTTGCCGAAAAATGTTTTGAGATCACCTTAAAAGTATACTTATACAATTAAAGTGCAGACTTGTTAAATGAATTGCTCCATCAGTTCGGAACACTGCACCCAATTTCATATATTTCTTATCGAAACGTAATAATAGATCTTCCAAGGTTCAAAGATTATTTTTAAACATTAACGCTCGGCTAGTAAATAAGTTTAAACAATTCGTTGGAAACACGCATCATTTCGTTTCTATTTTTATTTATTTTGTTAACCGCACGAATCTTGGGTAAAGAGATTAGTGAGCTGAAACAGAAATGATTTGAGAGCGCATTTGAACACAATTGTAGTAAAACAAGCAAAGCAAAGGTTTTTATAGAAGAATGATTATCTTAAAGATAACCAGTTGACAAAAACAGAGTAGGCGATGCCGATCAGCTGTCAGAATCGCAGGTTACAAATCACAGGTAATGTCTAATGTAGAACTCATAACTAGGCAGAGATAAATTATTTCTTTGAAAAATGCGAAAACTTCAGATATCGTGAACATGATTAAAACTAGCCAGATTCACAATTACATGCTCGGAGAAACAGTGTTACACTTTAACAACGGTTAGTCCTGCTAGAATAATAGGTCAAAATATTGGTTTAAGGATAAATTTTTTCATTTAAAAACTAATAATAGCTTACCGTTACAGGCTGAATGCCCTTGCTAAGTTAAAACTAACCGCATTAGTAGTCGTCTATGAAATAGTCATACATCAATTATGCAAGCATCTTCTGATGCGGGTTTATGAATGTTTCATTTAGAATATTCCCTATGTAGTGCCTTATCTGTCTTCCAAGATATAAAAAAACATATTTTTGTCTGATGTTGAGGTTAATATCCGATTATATGGACCTGATAATGATAAATTTCCCTTGACTGAAAGCTAGAATGCTGTCTCAGATCAGATAAATTAAGTTTGATATTGTTATATATCTGCAGACTGTTTCATGAAATGACATGTTTTTCAACATTAACATTACATTTTTTTAATTGTTTGACGGAAACATGATGTAACATCAGCGCGGTATAACGTCACATTTCATATCTGACGTCGCCGTGATGAACAAGTGTTTGTTTGTTTAACAAATTGAATATAAATACATTTAAAGTTCAATATTATTTTCTATGAAGAACATGTAAATAGTTCTCTACCAGTCAAAAAGACGAAATATATAAGTGATACAATAAGCTGTATTGTCTCTATAAAGTATAAATGATTAAAGTCTCCTAATGCACCGAAAATATAGAGTGGATAAGAAAGCAATTGTTTACAAGAAGATGAATTTTAAAAAAAGACATCGAAAACAATTAACGAAAAAGTGAACCTTTGGGTTTACTACCTTGGAACGGTCAGTGGCAAAACAATTTGCCACTGTAGGGTTAAACCAGGTTCTAGGGTGCACCCATCTCGCACTTGCCCCAATAGATTCTCATATGAACATACAGGTACAAGTTGTCAAGGTGAAATAACTCCAACCACCCACTCGACAGTGTTGCATGCAAAAGCTCATATATACAACATAAGAAGCTTATAGCATTGTAAAGCAAAAGGGCGAGTACCTTACCTTGACCAGAGCCCCTTGAGTAAAACTAAAGTCTAAGAAAACGACGACAGGGATAAAAGAAACATATCGATGTTCTTGGTTCTTTCACAACATTTCCCCATAATACTTCATAAAATCTTAAATCCCTTCACCGTCGTGCATAAGCTTAAATCTATGAGGACTTACACGTGAGGTAAAACATTTGAGTTCCTCTTAATGGATCTTCTAGAAAAAAAATCACTGTAAGAACACCCTTGACACAGCTACCTATTTTCTGTCTGTCTTCTACAGTATACAATTATCGTTAACTTTAAAGCAGATAATAGCACTTCATCTGAAGTACTGTTTTTACTAACTGAATATCTTGTGAGAGTTTCTGTGTTAACGGTTCATTTATTTTTCTTAAAACTGATATATTCAACAATCTTCATTTTACTATTTTAATATCTGAAAATCTCTTTAAAATTACATGATGACTCCGCTAAAATTATTTTCATTCATCGATAATAACTTCAACTTCAATTTCATTTATGGAAATCCGTTTTTATTATTTCTATTCTTAACACAATACTTTGGTATTATAATAGCAAACAATTTAAAGAAATGATGTATTTTTATCCATTATAAATGGGGTAAACAGCTGTATAACTGAATGGATTCATATTGCAGTTTAGTATTTCGTAAATTTGGTAATTTACCTCGTAGTGCAGGTAAGTGGAAATATTTTCAAAACAGTTTATTATTATCTTAAACCATTAAATTACACTTCAGATTGTAATTCAAACGGAAAAATAAATATATCACCGGTCGTCGTGTCAATTTATAGAAATTATAGAATTTGAATTTATTATAAATCAAAAGAAACTAGACGAAAACGTTTAAAATTTTTATATCAAAATACCCGTATCCGAATTCCAATGATAGGACAAAGCATAAAAAGGAAAGACGAAAGACGTTTTTAAAAGTAAACTAAATTTTGTAAGACATCAGAAAAAAAAGAAATAAAACAAACAAGAAAGTATTCTGTTAAACAAAGCAGCCAAGACTCGGTATTCTTTGAATTCTTTCCGAGACAAAAGATTATTCAAATAAGTGATTAGCTGCAAAATATCTCAAAATGTCGAAACAAAATTTCCTTTAGTTCGTTAGAAAAATCGAAAAAATAACACATTCATGCGATAGATACATGCAAATGACAAGAAATTAATTCTGTTTCTTCTCTTATATTCAAAAATGATGCTCTACGTTTTTGAAGATCACGAAGGAATGATCAAATAATTGCATGAAGTTGGATCTCAAAATGTTTTACATATTTTGTAAAATGACTTCAGTATTTTCACCAGCAATAAAGACATATTGCTCTTGAATCAGGGGTTTATTAATTCATTTGCTTTGATGAGACCGATAACACGGATAAACTTTGCATTATGATAGGTGCGACTGCTTCACGATAAACTATCCGATTTTGCGTTGCAAAGTTTCATGTTTCCGTACTCATAATTATTGTGGTGACATGGTAAACAAATTAGCGTTTGATTAATGACAATATGGCATGCCCTCTTATAGCAATATAAAACGCAAAATAACATGCAATCAGATTTTATAAAGGAACTGTTCTGTTACCGTTCAATTAAGAGTAACCGGTAAGGTCTTTAAATAACAGGTGATATCGGGCAAGGTCAATATGGTCAAAAGATAGGCGAGGCTCTTTCCAGACTTTTCAGACCATCTCGGCCAAGAAAGTAATCCGTCAGGTTCATTTTTCAGTTTGTGAACTCTTAGTTTTGAAAAATGGTATTATAAACGTATGCTCTCTATATTTCTTTTTGTTTTGCCTAGTAGCGTTGTTTGTGCCGTATGGCGGCTGTAAAAAGTCTCCCCGTACATTCAATCAGTGCTATTATCAGTTACGTCCTTTGAAGGTCGTTGAGCACGATACTTATGTACTTTTTATGTACTTGTTTTAATATTTCGGCCAGTTTATAGATGGGTGGTTTCAATATAACACGTATACAGATTCGGATATTGTGCAATCACCCCTAGGATATACTTCCTGCTTTTTAAGTTTTTGCCTTTGGCGTTGTCTGTGATATGCAGGATTTATATTCTCAGATCCCCTGTCAAAATTCTATTCTGTTTAGTTCCGCCCATTGTTTTCTCGTTTAGGGCAAACCCATTCTTTTATCTGGGGACCATACGCCGCTGAACATGAACATGGAATGGAATTAATCTGAAAATACCGCATTGAAGGTTCCATGTTCACCGCCATATGCATTCCATCGTTTGGGATGGATCAAAATTGTACTGTTTATTGGTGTAAATATTGAGAATATTGTGTAACCCGGGGCTAGGCGGCGTGGGCAGTAAAATGCATTTCCATTACTGCCCATGAACAGGCTCAATCGAACCGAGCCTGCAATATTTTCATATTTGTCGTGTTCGTCGGCTTTTAGACTTTTAAAGTTCCCTTTTCATCTATTTTTGTAGAGAGGCTGAGTTTTCGGAGGTTTTGCTTGTATGCGTATTTGATGGCCTAGTTTTGTTCATAATAACATTTTATAATAAAGGAAAGCTCAAATGAAAATGATTCTGATGTAGGTTGAATATTTCTGAACTTAAAACATTGTTATGAAGACCAATACCAAAATCGAAAAAAAAACAACAAAAGGGAACTTTGAAAGACACCAAACATGACAAATATGAAAATATTGCAGACTTGATTGAGCCTGTTCATTGGCGTAATGGAAACGAATATTACTGCCCATGCCGCATAGCCCTGGGTTGATCGGAACTAAATGTTTTTCCTAGTAAACAGTCATTTGTCAAATTTGATTTTTCCACATCGTACATTTACACACCTCATATTTAATCAAGTTACAACCTCGCCCGTCTAACTGAAAAATATGTTGGCGAAAAACACCACTTTTAGAGCTTGTTTGCAGATGGTTCTTATAAAATATATACGTATGAACTTTTCAAGACCTAATCTAGCCTATCTGTCTTTCTAAATGGATATTTTTGTTAGACTTAGTATCTTTATTTATAAGCTACTCAAAGAATCCCCTGTAACTGGTCATTTTTCTACTGCCACGCTTTGGATTTGCGATATCTTTCTTTTGAACTTCAAAACGACCATATCGCTTTCTTGCTGACTTGACTACAGTTTGGGTCAGGAAGGTCATTGAGTACCCACCTTCTTCGCTTGACGGTGCCTTTAGCATTACCATCGTTCGTTTGGGATGGATCAAAATTGTACTGTTTATTGGTGTAAATATTGAGTTGTGCTCAACCCGGGGCTAGGCGTCGTGGGCAGTAATATGCATTACTATTACTGCCCATGAACAGGCTCAATTAAACCGAACCTGCAATTTTTTCATATTTGTCGTGTTTGATGGCTTTCAAAGTTCCCTTTTCATCTATTGTTATGGTGTATACATTTGTGTGTTCTTGTCTTCAACACTGTAGAGTTGATTGGTTTGTAAGAGCAAACACACCAAGATATTATATGTTTATTTGTTCATATGATTCAACCTGTTGAGCAAGTGTGAGCTTGGTGCACACTATAATCTGGTTTAAACCCCAAGTGGTAAAATGTTTTGTCCCTGACCGTTTCAAGTCGGTAACTCTTGGTTTTCTTTTTGCGTTAATTGCTTTGGTGTCGTCTGTCATTTTATATCCCTTTTTCAATCTGCATTTTACTTCAGAGAGGCTCTGTCTTCTGTATGTGGCCGTTCCTAATATGCAAATTTCAGATTGCAGCAGACTTGTTTAAAATCATATCATCAAACAAGAAATCAGTTGAACTAAGAATCAAACATAATTATTATCTATAAATCTTTACTTCTATATTCTCGTGCTGAAATGTATTTTCCGCCGGTTAAGTGAAGCGAATTAGGCGGAAAATATTTTCCTTTGATTGGGTAAGACCTTTTGAATGTACCAATCAAAAGTTGTTTTGTTCACTGGTTTAATGCACGAGTTGTCGTGTGTATTGTTCGTTTTTGTATAGTCATTCAGCTTTGGGCATTCAACGCTTACAGACAAATTTTTTAGTACGAGGAAACTATACGGTATATATAAACAGTATTTATAGGCTTTTATGATAAGATTATAGATTGAAATCAATAAATGTTTTATGTTAAAAGTTCCAAGTTGTATAACGTATGTTTGATGTTATTTATGTATCGGATACGGTGAAGAACATTCTGTAAGCATTGCCCAATTGCTCAGTACAATATATACATTATATGAAACAGTACATCTTTGTTGTTTACTTGTACAAAGATCTGTGAGGTCAAAGGAAACACTTTTACCGGTTGTGCTAAGCGTGCGATTATCAGGTATATGTATACCTGCGTTATGTTTTAAAACGCATGGGGCTATGTTATGGTGGCGTGTTCAGTAAAGTTCACAATTTTATGTTGTATCAGTTAACTATCACAAACGAAACACAAATTAAACAAAACCATCTTATAAGCAGAAAACGGATTCATTAATAAAATCAGTTAAAGCGACGTAAAGAATACATGATGATTCATTTTCTTATATATAATTTTACCAGACATTTATGTAAGAAGACAGTAACGGCGGGAAATACATTAATTAAATGTCTAAATAATAAATGTTTGTGAATGGAGCATAGATAAGCATTTCTATTATAGCCAGCTGTGCAGTCCATGATCAATAGCTTTTATTTCTTTTTGTCTGCATTAAAGAGAAATCTGAATAATTAATATCATTAAACCATATTTATAATCGAAATTACAACTTTTACCGACGTTTTTATGTCTGTGAAAGAATCCCCATTATAATGTGTTTAAAAAACTTGCGTTTCACTCCTTTCTCTGAAACTCAATAAACATGAAATGCTGATAAAGGAAGCCAATAATGATTATTATTTATTATAGGATTATCAATGTCAACCTGTTGTGCCATTTTGCAGTTTTATTCAGAAATTAGAAAGGGATAATTATTTATAAAATTACATTTGAATTGGGGCTATTTTGCATACCGAAGGATAAGTAATTGGGTAACAGTACGTCCAACATAAATCAGCGAACATATTAAAGTCAAAAATAGTAGGGCACATAAATAAAAGACCTAGGAGTGCTTGGTCCAGAATTCTGACAAATTAATTAAATGATTTATGCAAGTCATCGTTAAGCGATTTTAAAAGGTGTGATACAATTTACACAATTTATTTTTTTTCTTTTTTTTGCACGACAATAAAGTTTCCATAATTGATTATGGAAAAATAATTTCTTATTTAAAATATTCATTCGTTCAGAAATAGTACACACCATTATATACTGCTTGTAGTGCATATTCTAACGCGAACCAATATAGTTTCGATTTCGCTTTTTAACTAGACTATTTTGATTGCAATTGTATCCTTCCTCGTGTTCTCATATGGGTATGTAATGTGAAAAGGCGTATTAAGTAAATAGACTTTATTGCTTAAAATGACGTCATAAAATTGAGCAGACATTATTTTTTATTATGGTTTTCGAAGAACCATTATAAAGTTAAAATGTGAAATTAAATCACCTATGTGTAAGACATAATACCGGTAGATAAATGTGATTTTTATTCCAAATATACTCTCAACTAAAATGTCAACAAAATATGACCAAAAGTATATTTATCCTATATGACATATGCTATAAAATAGTGCATTGAAAACTAAGATTTCGAGAAAATGTGCGTGAAGGAAAATTCTACTAACTTGAGCGTGCTGAGTGTTTGATACTGTGACATTTGGCTTGCTTTTAAGTTACTTCTATGTCAGCGATATAGAAGAAACTCAAAATCTCTCTTACGGCAAAAGCAGTTAAATATAACATTGTACATATAATTTTTATTATTGTATCTTTATTATGCATTCGTAAAAAAGTAGAACATTATAAAAGAGCTATATCCAAAATTCCTTCTTTAAGCAGCTTGTACTTGTTTGTTGATATGAGAACCTGTTGGGGCAAGTGTGAGGTTAGTGCACCCCAGAAACTAGTTTCAACCCCCAGTGACAAATTGTTTTGCCACTGACAGTGCCAGTGCAGTAACCCTCCTTATATGCATATTTCACTTTTTTAAAAGTACATCAACACACAAAATCCAGGCACCACAAACCGCCAATTTTAACGCATTAAACTGATAGTGGAGTGAAAAAAATCAACATTTTCATTATTTTGTAATTATTTACGCGACCAGAAAAATCATAGTTAAACATAACTCTTATCTCTTTTTGAATACATTTGTTGGACAAATAGACCTCAAATATCATTTACGGTGAGGATTCGCTACCCAGTAGAGGCAGTTTTATTTTCTATTGTAAAATCATTTTATAATGGTGAGAAATTAACTTTTAAGATAGTTTATGGCCTTTCCTGATATGCATTACCTTTATATATTACCAGTTTTCTTTTTTTTTACAAAGGGTATGTTCGTGAAGTTGGCCGCCTAGCAGCCAAGCAGCGTGAAGTTGGCCGCCAAGCAGCCAAGCAGCCAAGCAGCGTGAAGTTGGCCGCCAAGCAGCCAAGCAGCCAGGCAGCGTGAAGTTGGCCGCCCAACAGCCTAGCTGATACTTTGGCTGCTGTGAAACTTTTGCTGCTGAGCTGCTGTGGCGGCTGGAAAAAAGTTCGCTGCTGGGCTGCTGTGGCGGCAGGGATACTTTGGCTGCTGGGAAAAGTTGGCTGCTGGAATACTTTAGCTGCTGAGCTGCTGTGGCGGCTGGGAAAAGTTGGCTGCTGGGCGGCTGGGAAAAGTTGGCTGCTGGACGGCTGGGAAAAGTTGGCTGCTGGGCTGCTGTGGCGGCTGGGATACTTTGGCTGCTGGGAAAAGTTGGCTGCTGGAATAGTTTGGCTGCTGCGCTGCTGTGGCGGCTGAGAAAAGTTGGCTGCTGGGCTGCTGTGGCGGCTGGGATACTTTGGCTGCTGGGAAAAGTTGGCTGCTGAAATACTTTGGCTGCTGAGCTGCTGTGGCGGCTGGGAAAAGTTGGCTGCTGGGCTGCTGTGGCGGCTGGGAAAAGTTGGCTGCTGGAAAACTTTGGCTGCTGAGCTGCTGTGGCGGCTTGGAAAAGTTGGCTGCTGGGCTGTTGTGGCGGCTGTGATACTTTGGCTGCTGGGAAAAGTTGGCTGCTGGAATACTTTGGCTGCTGAGCTGCTGTGACGGCTGGGAAAAGTTGGCTGCTGGGCTGCTGTGGCGGCTGGGATACTTTGGCTCCTGGGAAAAGTTGGCAGCTGGAAAACTTTGGCTGCTGAGGTGCTGTGGCGGCTGGGATACTTTAGCGGCTGGGCTGCTGTCGCTTAATTGAAGTTAAATAATGCTTTTAAAAATTTCTCACGTCAGACTTCTATTGGGTAGCCTAGTATCCTAGCAGTCAAGCACCCTAGCAGCCGGAAAGCGAGAAGTTTAAGACTTAACGTAGGTAATGTTATAACGTTATTAATATTATCATATCATTAAATTAACGCATTTCTTTCGATATTTCATGTTCTAGTACATATTTTAGAAAATTAAGTTAATTGAAATTTAAAAAAAAATGAAATACACGTTCAAAAAAACAACAAGAAATTTGATTAAACGAATTATTACGTCAGTTTCATTCAGAAGGAAGACTTTGATTCGGCAGCCTAACAGCGGAGTAGACTGGCAGCCTAGCAGCCTAGCAGCCTAGCTGTTTGGCAGCGAAAAGTTTAAAACTTCACGTAGGTGATGTTATTATATATTTGTCAGTCTACCATCCTAGAAGCAGATGGTTCAGACTTAAAATCATCATGCCATCATTTAAAAAAAGTACTTTACCGGTATTTCATGTTCTTTTATTTTTCAGAAATAAAATGCGAGATTTGAAAATAAAATAGTACAAGCCATGTTGACATTCGCGATACAAACAAAAGAACATAGTAAAATGAGCGAAAGCAATTAACGGGCTATAGCAAACGCATATGAAATGTGTCTGTTGGAGTTGGAAGAGCAACAGATCAGTTCCAGGAGAATGTAGAAAAAATAATGGGTGTATTTGATTTGTCGATGTCAGATTAGAACTATTTGAAAAAGAAAAATGTTATAATAGAATCGAAAAACACCTAAAAGTGAAAGAAAAATATTAAATCAACGATATTTGACTTTAACTCGATTTCATAAAAATGCATTCATTTCACAACTACGAGAAGACAAAAGCGTCAATACAAGTTAGAACAGTAAAGAAAAATAGTTTAACCTTAAAAATCCCTTAAATTCTATTTTCAATCAAACACAAAAAAGAATCATCGCAAAACAAATACAGTTTAAATACCCAAATGATTAAGAAGATACTGACAACAATTTGTAAGGTCCTTTTATTTCTCATAAACAAATTTCTTTTCTTTTTAAATTCTTTTCTCGCATTATAACAACTTTGGTCAAACCATATTGCCTGTATATTTACTTGTTTGTTATTGTGAGTATATGTATTATTGGAGTTGTAAATTTTTGTACAACCAAAGACTTTTATCCCGTTTTCATTGATGAGGTTAGTAAATAATGTCACCGTATTATTTATGTTTTGATAGCTAACCGTATTTGCGAAGGCGTCCAGCTTAATACTTTTGTATAATAACCCCGCCCTAAACGAATTTATGCGCGAGTCATCCCATTTAATTCATTGCTCGGGACTACTTTCGGCATCACGTGGCCTTGTAGGCGTTGGTTTTCTTCCAATAGGAATGGTTAATGCGGAGTGATCTGAAAATTCGTCCAGTTCTTCGACCTTGAAGTATGTCACAAAAAAAAGTCGTCGTAAGATAAAGTATTCCAGCAGCCAACTTTTCCCAGCAGCCAAAGTATCCCAGCCGCCACAGAAGCCCAGCAGCCAACTTTTATCAGCCGCCACAGCAGCGCAGCAGCCAAACTATTCCAGCAGTCAACTTTTCCCAGCAGCCAAAGTATTCCAGCAGCCAACTTTTCCCAGCCGCCACAGCAGCCCAGCAGCCAACTTTTCCTAGCCGCCACAGCAGCGCAGCAGCCAAACTATTCCAGCAGCCAACTTTTCCCAGCAGCCAAAGAATCCCAGCCGCCACAGCAGCCCAGCAGATAACTTTTCACTGCCGCCACAGCAGCGCAGCAGCCAAACTATTCCAGCAGCCAACTTTACCCAGCAGCCAAAATATCCCAGCCGCCACAGCAGCCCAGCAGCCAACTTTTCTCAGCCGCAACAGCAGCTCAGCAGCCAACTTTTCCCAGCAGCCAAAGTATCCCAGCCGCCACAGCAGCCCAGAAGCCCAGCAGCCAACTTTTCCCAGCCGCCACAGCAGCTCAGAAGCCAAAGTATTCCAGCAGCCAACTTTTCCCAGCAGCCAAAGTATCCCAGCCGCCACAGCAGCCCAGCAGCGAACTTTTTTCCAGCCGCCACAGCAGCTCAACAGCCAAAGTTTCACTGCAGCCAAAGTATCTGCTAGGCTGTTGGGCGGCCAACTTCACGCTGCCTGGCTGCTTGGCGGCCAACTTCACGCTGCTTGGCTGCTTGGCGGCCAACTTCACGCTGCTTGGCTGCTTGGCGGCCAACTTCACGCTGCTTGGCTGCTTGGCGGCCAACTTCACGAACATGTTATAAGGTATAACTGCATAACACTTAAATGACATAGCTAAAATTTATGACATTTTTAAATGCAACTGCTGGTAATATATTGTCTAACGTAGCGTCAGTTCATTATAAATGTGATTAAATGTTGAATTCTAGACTCAATATAAAAATATAGTATCGTTTCAATGTACTTACTTAGGACAACCAAGGATATGACATTACAGCCTTTCGATAGGGATAAAGGGTAATTATTACTAATAGGAATACTGTGCACCCATTCACTACTAACAAATTCCGGAACAATTAAACAAAAAAAAATACAATGAAATTGCCAGGTATTACCGAGGAGCAAACATTTAGATGCCTTTGGTCAGTTAATAAAAACATTACCAAAACATGAACGTGTTCAAAGAAAATAATGTGTAACTTTTATTAAATAATTACGAGTATATAACGAACAGTTTAGAGGTTACTGATAATTGAATATAACCAATCATTAATGTAACTGATATACAGTTAAAGGGCGTAATATATCAGAAATGACCCCCTCCAGAAGACACAGTGTGCCAACACAAACAAAATGCATCGATGGAAAGAGAGCATAGGTTTGTAAAATGATAAATTGCAATATACATTACTGCCTTTGAACGGTTAGTGGCGAAACAGCTTGACACTTGGGTATAAATAAGGTTCTTGGTTGCACCAACCTCCCATTTGCCCATACTGCTTATTATATGAACAAATCAGATCAAGGTTTCAATTTGGTAAACTAGCTCAACCTACCCACCATTTCGACAATTTCGCATGTAAAAGCAATCAAACATATAAACAACATAACAATGTGAAATATTAAGAAATGGCCAAATAAAATAGGCATACCCTCTACACACATTCAAAAATCAGAAAAGAAAGCATGGGTGGACAAAATGGCCAATTCACAAACATACACCACAGAAAAAAATGAAAATTAGAATCAGAAAATTTACTGCATTGGAACGTTTTGAGGGTGCTCTAACCTCACACTTGCTCACAAATCAAATTCTCGTATCAACACACAAGTAATAACAAGCTTATAAACAAATCCTCTAAACATCGCAAACAAAGAAGCCAGAATAAAAATAATAATTATATAACTACCATTTTCTTAGTTCAATAAAACAATTCGTGATCGTAAACAAAATGTTTAAATTATTTTATTGTTATAGTAGCATCTCCTTTCAAAATACATCGATAACAAAAGGAAATTTAAAAGCCACCGAACACGACACGTGTGGAAATATTTAAGGCTTGGTTAATTTGACCCTGTTCATGAGCAGTAATAGAAAAGGCATTCTACTATCAATACCGCCTCGCTCCGATTTGAGCGCAATGTTTTCATAAACATAAAATTTAATACGTTCTCAACGGCTTCAAAGTGCGCCATTGTTTACATCCGTGATTGAATGTACAGGGCGACGTTTTACGGCCGTCAAATCGTGATATGCAAATTTCATATTTTAAATATGTTTCCAAATGAAAAATATCGTGCTCAAAGTCTTTCAAATTGCGCACTTGATAACATCACTGAGCTAATGTACTGGGTGACGTTTTGTGTCCGCCTACGACACGAACAACACTACTGTGATAATTTTATCGACGAAAATAGAACCTTTAAAGCCACCAACACGACACATAGTTCATAGTAACAATATTTCAGACTCGATTCAATTAAAAATATTTATGAGAAGTAATAAAAATGAAATTAATGTCCACGGCGCCTGGCCCCGGGTTGAGCACAACTCAATATTTTCTCAAATATAGATCATGCCAAACGGCTCAAGTATAACGATGATACTTAAATAACTGATTGTTTCGCACAAATGTTCTTCGAAGTTTTAATATTGATCGATACATGGAAAGAGAACGACGTCATCTCCTTCGCGTACGGATTATTTCAAGAACCAACAACAGGTAATATCCTGAACAGCAATAAACAGTTTGTACTTCATGCGGATCAATTCGACATTTTTATTCATGATCTTGCCAATCGTAAACCTGATGCATTTACATTTTGACACAATGGTTAAAAAGAACGTTCTTGGGTTTAACAACCTCACACTTGTCTATGAACACACAATAACACATTTCATTTGGTAAATAAGTCCAAGCAATCTACATACACAATATTGTGTCATGCAAATTCATGTAAATGACAACGACAGTCTGTCTAGCAGAGCAGACATGTCTTGATCCCCATTCTGAGACCAGAACAAGTGGACTACCCAAACTCTGATTTATTTGGAAAAATATATATAAATTATATCTTGTGTTGCCGAACAAATCTTACATGTATTCATCTAAATGTATCTATTTAGAAAAATAACGCTGATTTAATTATAAACACATTCTTCACAAATTTACAGAAATGCTAAGTAAGACGTTATTCAGATACTAGCAAAGGTGGTAAGTTATCGTTTAATTTTAGATGTTATTCCCAAAAGTCACATGTCATTTGCATTTTAACTTGATCATAATTTTTTTGTTGTAATAAGAAATGTCTTCATTTTTCATTATTTGACTGTTGTGAATGTTTGTGGGTTTTTTTACAATAGGGTAATAGGGTGTGTTGAAAGTAATGTTACAATTATATTTTACATATTTTTTGTGCCATGGGTATCCCAAAATCAAAACTAATGGTCAGCACATTACAATCAAGAAGATCAAGAGTAACATGTAGCAAACGACAATAATATTGTGTAAAAGATATTAAAGATTTCGAAGAAATGTTAACAAAACAAAACCATTTTGATTTTGCTTCACGAGAAGCCTTGTCGTTCTCGTAAATTAAGGATTGAATCGTTATTTGTTGGTTTTCATTTGGGTATTGAAAACAGTTGGTTTGTTTAAACTTTAAATTAGTCAACTGTTTTCCATACGTAAATGAAAAAAAAAACATCAAATAACGATTCAATACTTATATTTACACTCATAAATACTCTCATTAGTAAAAAAGTAAAATTCGTGATATTACGGCTTGACCACTCAGTGAATGACGCCTCGCATTTTTGTCGATACTCGTAGCAAGACATGCGTGCTCGGCGACGTCACATGTCAAAACATTGTGCAACGTCCAAACATTCATGAACGACTCTACTGTAGCACGCCTCTTCAAGTAATACGTCACACTGTTTACGATCAGGAATTATGATTCGTTAGTTGAATAAGACTTTATCGTAGAGGAAGAAATTGAAGTGTAAATATTATGTAATGAATTATATCGATAATACGGAGTATATTTGCAACATGATGAACGTAGTCTGCAACAAGAACATCATCATTATCCAATCGTTTTAGGTTTTAAGGTTTAATGTTTCAGGAATCAGAATTATTGTGGCGACATGACAAACTAAAATGCGTGTGATTGATGGGAACAAGGATACAGTAATATGTTATAACAAGTTCTATCTTTAAAAGAAGACAAACTGCGTTGATGTCCTTCATATGAAATAATGAATAAGATACAGTTTAGTTAATACTATTTTCTTCATTTTGGTTGACATAGAACTGAAAATCCTGCATATTTGTCAACATGTAATAAAAAGAACTGAGACTCCTGATATCGCGGAAAGCTCTGGAATGTTAAGCTAGATCTCATTCCGTAAAGAACAGAAAACATGTTTGTTAAATTATTCGAATCTAATATAAGAAAAGCTAAGGTTTGTTCACATCCTAAACGTATTAGAAATATATATTTATATATGTATAAAATTTCATTAACTAAGAATACACACTTAATCAATAGTTTCCGGCGATGTATGTTTCGTTTATAATTTTAGACATTTAATACTGTGAAGGTTTTGAGATTGTTTGTCTTCTGCATTGTAGAGTTGTCTTTGCTTACACTTTTCAGTTTGTACCGTCGCCAGTGAGTGAGTGTACTTTTTTAGAGTGTCCCAATAGATAGTTTTTGCTCGAATTTGCATCATTTCGTTATATTTTGACAAAACAGGTTAGCAAAGATTCGTACGTAACGTAATTAGTGGTTTTAAACAGTTTATACTTATATTTAACATTCCAACTACATACCTCTCTGAATCTAAGTCGCTTCAAACATCCCCCTAGATGTCTCTGTGGACGAAACAGCCACTAATCTAAATAGTAAAGTGTTTGTTACATCTGCATAATAATTGAATACGCGTATTATGAAGAATACTGGATTGGTTAAAAAAATATGTCGAAAGTCAGCTTAGATTGCTACGCTGAAATGAACCTTTTAACCGGTCTTAGGTTTGAAGAATCATTTCTTTTTAAAGAAAACAAACTAAAGATCTTGATATTGAAGAAAAGGTTGTGTTTTGATTTGATTTGAATAAAACAGTCAAAACAAAGTAATCGCCCAATGCACTGCAATAAGTATTTTAAGTAATTGGTAAAATGAAAACAGATCTCCCTGACTAAAGCGATTCAAAATGTTCAGTCTTTCAATGGCGTGCTCGGCGGCTGAGAGTGTCTAGAAATTGTAGCCGTAATGGTGCTGGATTCGCATTGCATTTAGATTCTTAATCAGCTATAATTTGCAATAACACTATTTGTGCAGTATGGCGTCTGTAAAATTTATGTTTCTATCACTTTTAGCGATATTTTTATAATAGAAAACAATTTTTGTGCATAATCGTCTGTAATACATCAGAAAAGCAATGATCATTCGAAATCCCAAGAGCTGCAGGCTGTCTTAAAAATGAGAAATTTACGGGGTATTGAGGGCCGTCTACAGTCATCATGCACGTTCACCGTGAAACAAATTTCTCTAACGGAAAAATGCCGTTAAATGAAAACTTTGCACAAATGAATTTTATTAATGTATCTTTATGATTAGAAAAAATATATAAATAAATATTTTAAAAAATAAGATATAAAATTCCCTAAAAATCTTTGTAATCTTTGAATTAGCAAAAACTAAACAACTCAAAACATTATTTTAAATGCGCACATGAGTTATATCATACTGACAACAATATAATGTGTTCTTTTGACTTACAAAATATTAACAATTATATGAATTATTTGTTAATGTTTGTTCGACCTTGAATTTCCTGTTCGTTTCCTGTTCGCGTAAATGGGTGACAAACGTTTCCACTCTTCGTAATTGAAATCTTTTTTTAAACGGAAAAGAGCTATTCGATTAGGTCTTACCAAGTCAGTAGAGTACCGTTATAATAGGAACCATCAGTTTGTCACTAAAACTGTTCATTTCCAGCGATAAAGATTTTTTTCTGAAACAAAAGTTGTTGAGAGTGATGAGAGTATCTCTTATTAAATAAGGAAAAGGACAAGTGTACAATGTGGCTAAATCGTTAACTAAGAGAACGCCTGAACAGTATTAATTTTAAGGAGAGACAAATAGTGCAAATGGCGAAAACTGGCTTAAATTTAAGTTTGAATTTTGGTAAAATATTCATTGCCATCCAGATTTTAGTGAAGAGATGTATTTATCTAAGGATGTACTACTGTTTCCCCATACTGAACAAAAGATAAACCGTTTGCAAGAGAATGTGAGAATGTCAGGGTTTTCAAGAAATTCAAGAAAGACTCACTTTCCTTCTACATACGGTTTGAAGGTCAAAACATTTTGCTTTACTACTAAAAACTTCTGAAATTATTTTGACAGATGACCACAAAATAATTTTTTGAGCGATATCTGTATCATTTTTCTAGTCGTTTGATTTAGCGATTCCAGAGTTCTCGTGCAAAAGTGTTCCTTTGTGGGGGTGTTTATTCTATAGAAAAAGCATTGTTTTCAAATTTATAACTTGAGCATCCAAACTTAAATACATTTGTGTTTATCTTTTGAGTTGTTTGCTATTCATAATATATGTAACATATTTTTGAGAATAGTGTTTGCAATGATAAGGTCTAATTTTTATTTTGAAAGGAGGTCCACATTCTAAGAAAATACATTTTGCCTTACCCAATCCGAGGAACATGTTTACAAAACCTTTAGCTTCCTTAAAACATCTTGAGCAGAGTTTGCCAGTGGTTTAACACACTTCTCCCCAATTACTACTACTAGTATTCATTACTGGACTGCAAGGGATATAAGAAAAATAATGTTTACATTATAACTTTGAAAGTTCTTTTTTATGTTAGAGTGGCCAAAAAAAAGCGTCCAACATTCTAATTAAAACTTATTTTTGATAATCGGGTTATTTGATATTATTTTTGAACTGGGTAATGATAACCTAACTTCCATTGGTCTATTTATCGTCGTGATTATCCGCTTTCGGCATCATGCTGTTTATGCATTTAATACGTGTACAGTCACGAGATGCTAATAAGACCCTTTTCGGCAGCCATTTAATTTTGTTGGCCTTGCATTTGCATCTCAAAATGAACCTAACTGAAGATTAAATGTTGACCACCGGTTAACAGTAGGAACGGTATATTAAGAAAATGCCACTGAACAAAAAATAAAAAACAACTATTTCTGTCATATCTAAAAATAAAATTTAGTTTTAGGCTGGTGTTTTGTAAAAAAGAAGTTTTCCCTGAAATAACATTTATGTAAATAGTAATGTTTCTTGTAGACTTTATTTATCTTTTTAGGAATCGTAGAAATAAATATTTCCGTATAAACCGAGTTTTCTATCGGTGTGAAATCACTATACAGCAATAAAGTAATGCTTGAGATATTAAAGGAAATGTTTTATTTTTGGAACACTAGTATCGCACATTTTCTCATAACATAAAAATAGTCAGACGTTTATGTTCTTTTTTTCCCAACCACTTTGTTTGGGTTTACCTTACTATAAATACCGATTTTATTTTGATCAGTATGTTTTATTTTGTCCTTACATGTATAAAATATAGACTTCTCATTTTTGTTTATTGTAAGTGGTGTCTTTTTTGAAACTGATCATTTTATTAACCATGCTCTCTCCCCCTCTCTTCTTCTTGACTGTGTGGGCAGGCTGTTTTTTCTGAATGTGGCGATTCCTGATATGCATATTTCACCTTTTCCATAAATATGACCATCCACCCCAACTCCACGACTCACAATTTAACGCCATCACTCCTAACCATGTTGTAGTATATGCCGAATTCCGAATTCCTTTCATACCTTTTGCTTTTGTTAATGCGTTTTAAGAAATATCAATTTGAAACAATGTTTTATTCAAGAATCAAATAATAATCCTTTCTCAAGGATTGTTCGCTTCCCTGGATTTTAAAACTCTCTGCTTGATTCCTGTGTCTATCAGTAATTGATGAGTTTCTTCTTTCCTGAAGTAAACTGGCGGACCGTTTACTGGAAGAATAAACAAACAAACAATATTGATGACATATTAATGAAGCTTGGCACTGTAACACAAACGTATGTAATCAGCCATAACAGGATATAATGCTGCAACCCAATGATTCTGATAATTCTGTAAAATTTATCAAAGGAAGGGTCAATGTTCACTCAAACATGTGACATTTTACTCCAGACGCAGACTGAATTACTAGCTAAGAAAGCTTTACATCCAGACAGCAGAAAAGTTCCAAATGCCATCCATAACTACCACGAGACATGTTTTTTTTAAGCATGGATAAGTCAGATGACCCAGTGAGAAAGAACGGCAATTATGACGCCAAATGCAACGTGAACGGGTGTCTGAACAACCCTGGAGGACTAAATACAATGAATTTATGTTCCTGGAATAGTAATGACCTCTGAGATATAAGAAGTTTCGTACACACAAACTCTCACTAGATAAGTCCAAACATAATGCAAATAATTTGATGTTTTGTAAGATAAAGCATGTTAAAGACAAATTCAGGTAAATATATTTAAACACAGAACGCTCCGTAAAATACAGTGTTCGCAAATAATTTAACAAATGCCCGTTACGTTTAATGTTTGACGTAGCTGGGTATGTGTAATTGATTTTTAATTATCTCTAACTGGTATTCATAAACAGATAAACATTGATTTACCTTTTTGTTAAGTTGAGTTTAACTGAAACCCATCAACCCCCGTAACTGTCAGTACAATAATTGAGTAACAAAGACGATATCTATATACTTAATGATGCATGTTGATCAGTTTGACAGCTGATTTGCCTTCATGATATTTGCGCATTACCTATCAACTGATGCATGTTATAGAAGGTTTCGGATTTCTGCCTACAACAAAAAAGATCATCATAATAACGCTGACTTCTGACAAAATAATTATCGCTTGATTAATGGGTTTAAGATAAATATCTGGATCGTTAAGGAATTGACATAAGCTTTAGATATGCAACTACTGCACGGAGGTGACATCCTGTTGGAAAGAACGAAGAGTAATGTATTGCTTTTGATAGAACATTGACATTATTTTGGCTTTGTTTTATTATAAATGCGCAAGTTGTGCACATTCTTGTCACGCGCTGTAAAGGATCGAAAAGTTCACGACAAGTACCATAGTTGGTACAAGAAAAGCATTCCCTTTTTTTTAATATTATCATGAAGATGAAAGCAATCATATATCTGAAAAAGTAGAATACTTTAATTATGAAATAAAACACAAAAGAAACAGAAGTAGTCTTACCATTTACATACAATATTTGTGCGTTTCTTATTTGTGTTAATATAATAAAAACAACAACAACAAAATAACTATGTTTAAAAGAGGAATAAATTTTTTTCATTGTATGAAAAAAAAATGAATATGACGCGAAATAGTTACCGATGTATGAATTCCTTCATGAATGCAATGAAGAACAAAGTATGATCCATTTTAAACTTAAAGGTGCATCGTTATAATCAAGGTCATCATTGATGCTTTGAAATCTTTTGTTTCATATAAGTTTCATTCAGTCTTCTAAAAATAGAATGCGAAAACGAGACAACTCTTATACAGGATTAAGACAAGACGCACCGCAATCCGATGAAACCAAGTTTTCAACGACCGATTTATAAATATAGACGTCAGGGTAGAATTTAGAGTTGCAGCTTGATATAAGCTATCCACACACCAAGTTTGGTGTTAATAGGTCACTGCGTTCTCAAGTTACTTCACAGAAACTAAATTTCTATTCAGCAACAATGACCTTGATCTTGATCACGGAAACTAAAAACCAATTCTGAGTTGCATCTTAATATAAGCTACCAACACTCTTAGTTTGATTTCAATTTCTATTTTTAGCAACAGAGACCTTGACTATGATCACAGATATCTAGATAGCAATCCCAGTTTGTGTCTTTCCTTTATATAAGCTACCCAAACACTACGATTGGTGTCAATAGGTCAAAATAAACTCATATAATTACGCAGAAACTTAATTGATAATTTAGCAACAAAGATCTTGACCTCGATCACAGACATGCAGTTAGCAATGCTGAGTAGCGTCTTGACATAAGCTACCCACACACCATGTCTAGTGTCATTGCAAACTGAGGTTATTGCAGGAAAACTGTTATTTTTATTAAGCGGCAGTGACATCGACTTTGATCAGAGACACATAGGTAGCAATTCCAAGTTTGGTGTCAGCTGGTCGAAGCAAACTGAAGTAATTATGGAGAAACTGAAACTCTACCTCGAACGGTTACTGCGATACACACAACTTTCGCAAAAACTTCATGAAAATGTAAAGGCGGCGTAATTTTGGCAAAATACAGTCAGGGTTTATGATTTTTTCCCATATTATTGGTACTGTGATGTCAGAAAACTATGTTAAATTTTAAAGCTCTACCTTGAATTGAAACTGAGAAAAAGACAACTTTCACGAAAGAGGGACAAACCTTTGACAAAATACAGTAAGGGGTTATGAGACATGTCCTAATGACTGGAACTGTGATGTCTGACAACTATGTTTAGTTCCAAGCTCTATCTTCAACGGTAATTGAAAAAAAACAACAACACAAGTTTAACAAAACACTTAACAAAATGTTGTTGCCCGCCCGCCCGCCCATTGACATACCCCAATTTAATAACCGGGATGTTTCTTATGAAACCTGATTAACAATCGGTCTGCATATTTTAGCAAATCCGCCAAATTACAGCTATTAAGGAGGAGGAAGTTTTAATAAAACTATAACCTTTGTAAACCCAATACAAAATTTAGGAAAACTATAGTCTTTAGCACGAGCAAACACCACTAGCTGTCCCAAATATATAGATACTGTTAATATAAAATCATATTAATTTTCTCTCGTTAGTGACAAAATCATATGTTTTCTTGTACGAGATACAAATAGGAATTAAATAAAAGCCTTTCTATGATAGCGGCAGCATAAGTGTTTTAAATATATTTCTCAAAGCTTACAACGACTGTAAGAAGGAATGTTATATTGCTGTATCATAAAAGTTTTCCCAACTTAATTGTCTCTCTTTAATAATTATTATTTTAAAAATTGGCCTTTGGAAAACGAATGCGTTCGACAAAGATCGTGTGCAATTAATACAAATGATGGCGATCAGCATTAAAGTAAGGATTAATCATATGTTTGGTAAACAACAACAAACTTTTAGGCGACTTAATCTCTTCAGCTAATTCATCAATAACAAAACGTGTTATGTGCATTTAGACTGACTATATCATCACACAGCAGAAAACACTGATAAGATATCATCCGGTAGTTCTTAACAGAGTTGGTCTTTTCTGTTATCATTAAAAACCAACACATAAACCGGCTGTGGAAAACAGACTGCTTTTTAATAAAATAGTTGCAATAATTAACGCGTTCATGCATTTTGAACATCTATGGTGGCCTCAATATGTTTATTAAACGATAATAACTGGTATTGTGTTATTGATGGTGTTTTCTTACAGACTCATTCCGGAAAATCCTTTTTGGAGATTACAAGATTGTTGGCGGTTGATTTGTCTATTAGTAAAATGTGAAATGTGCATAGCAGGTAATGCCAAATATAGAGGACACAGCCTCCCACACAGCAAAAAGTTAGTAATAGAGAGGGAGGGAAAACGAACAAGGGTTTATAAAACGATCAATTTAAAATAGACAACACATTGTCAAGCAATTAACGAACACGAGAACCCGTGAGTTACCGCCTTTTAAAGGTCCGTGACAAAACAATTTGTCACTGGAGGTTTAGACTAGATTTTAGGGTGCACCATCCTCACACTTGCCGAACAGGTTATCGCATGATGAACACATCCATCAACTCGACAGTGTTGTGTGCAAAAACACACAAACATAAACAAAAACATAAGGAGCTTGTGGCAAACAGTTGATGTTAGTCCTGCTTAAATCATTATACAGGATAAGAATTGTTACATATTTTTGATAGCGTAAGTATGTAAGGTCAATATTTCTCATATTAAATAGTAAAATATGGATATCGACAGCAGTAACTCAGAAATCGCATTCTTCCCACAAAAATCAATAAGCAGCCCACAAAATCAATAAGAAGAGGGTAAAGGTAACTTAAAGGTTCATTATATGATCAATTTCAAAAAGGCAACAAATTAGTAACGAAAATATGAACCTGGTAGGGTTACCGCTTTGGAACGGTCAGTGGCAAAGAATTTTATCACTTAAGGCTTTAACAAGGTTCTAGAAGGCACCAACCTCAAACTTTCCCCCAAGGCTTTTACATGAAAACTACAAGTTGGTGCAGTAAAGAGATTATTACATAACCTATATTCATATCAAGCTTGTAAAACATAATTATACAGCACAAATTTTCTGTTTTCTTCACCGATACCGGAATTTTCAAACCGTTAGAAAACTAATACAAAGTTTTAAATAATCTATTGATGAGAGTGATTTCTTTTAGTACTTAGATTACACGATGAGATTCAAGAGATAATTGTTCAATGTTCCATCACTCAGTCCAAGCTTACGACTTGCGTCTATTCGGTTATCTTTCCGAGTTCATTTACTCCACATGCTTTTGTCCTGTTTGCAAGTGATGCTAGTGCATGTATGTAGCTGGGCAGGTAGGCAGGAGGGTACAAAAAGATGACCAAGGGCCACTTCCGTACATTATGTGTGTGTTTCAAGGGCAAAGTGGTTCAAGAATGTTGTGTGTGCCTCACAGAGCCTCACTTGAACCGTTCAAAAACGTTTCAAACACGTTTGACAGTTTACCATATCAAAAGAATTATTCATCTATATTGAATGTGATAATGAACTTTCCGATATCCCGAGTTTAACGAGCAATAACCGTATCACACTGGTCTACTTAAATGTTTCGTTTGTCTGTTGAAGGCTTTTCTGCTTCTTCTCATCAATTTATATTGAAACTCACTCATCAAAACGTTATCTGCTTAGATTTCATGTTGTTGTAAACCTCGGACTATTAGTGCGTCTAAAAAAATAAAACTAAAACATTTTTTCTTCAATATCATTTGAAATTCACAGTAGCGCTATGTGTACAATGTGGCGGCCGTAGAAAGTCTCCCCTTACATATAGTCAGTACTGTTATCAGTAAAATAATCAGTCACCTATGTCATGCAGTGATGGTAACGTATATAATGGCTATCCGATCAACCTTTTGGGGGGGAGGGGGATTGTCCCGGTTTGCTCAATTTGTTGCGTTGTCGGAATTGCAGGGCTAGGCGCTGTCGGCGTGACGGTGCGGGTTCGCTTCCAGGCAGAGGCAATATGATTTCAAACAAAATGCAAATTTGTATCTTAAACTTGTAACTGTGACATTTAAATAAAGATACACATACCTGCTGTGATAAGGAAAACACAAACAATAACTGTATACATTTTAAGCCTTCAGCGAATGCTTTTGAACAAGACAGTGGAATAGATATAGAGAAATAAACTAAAACATATCCTTGTTTGAGTTCCGCTTGAAGCTTAAAGAGGCCCTGCTGTTTTCATAATTTTACGCCGGTGTAAATTTCGTTATTTCGTCGTCAAATGCTTATCATGTTCTTTTAAATTTAATTTTTAAATTATTGATCTTCCTTTTATAAATTCTATGAGGCTTTGAAAAATATGCACAAAACAAATAATAAATTTGTGCGTTTTGTGCATCTTTTTGATATACTCTTAATTCATAAACATTATCATTTGTATTCCAACGAAAACGATTGATTAAACAATATTTGATAAATCTTATTTTAAGACACTGTAGCTTTAAGAAAAACCCATGACCTCATTGACGCAAAGGGTTTACAATTTATTAATGTGTAAATATCTGTTTCAAATTAGCGCAATAGTTAATTTGTAAAGGTATAGAATCGGATTTTTATACAAAATAACTCCCGTTCATGTTATCAATTAACGATTCAAACCGGTGACTTACGATTCGGCTGCTGTAAGGCGAGTGCCCCAGTATCTCGCTGGGGGATCTCTTGCTTGATCGAATGTCATATAATAACATTCCGGTTATCAGATGTTTTCTCTGCCTAAAATGATGACTTAAGTTTAATAATCATCGTATTTCAAATTATGCCATGTCGACTACAGACACTTAACAACATATTGACAAGCAATACGTTAAAATAAGAAAAGTCCCATAACGCCAACAGTTGCTCTCAATGTGAGTAATACATGTAGTAGAGAAGTTAAAGGAAACAGGCTGCTTTGTGACAAATCCCGGAACATGTCACACGTGTTTCGAGTGGCATGATAAGTAATTTTAGATATATTTAGATACTTCCTGAAAATCTCTACTTTTTTTATTCAAGCTGGTCGCCATATAAGCAGATATATGCAGAAAACGATTTAGGTTATGATTAAAGTGATCACTGTATACATGTGTAAATCTAAGTATAAGCTCATTTAAAGAATTATTTTCAAAGAAAGTTAATATTACATTGCCATTGAAATAACGTCTTGTGATAGGAATTATTATTGTCGTTTTGTAAAACCATATCGCAAGAACAAAATGTCATGATAAGAAAACTTAAGATGGGAAAATATGACCCGTGAATTGTTTATTTTCTAATCTGTCTAATGAATAGGTTGTTACACATTTAACATGTATATCTAACGAAATATATACAGTACGTTGGCGTTCTATGATTGAAAAGGAAATAACGCCATCAAGAAATAATCACGTTAAAAACACACTTAATCAAGAAGGAAGGAAACGGAAGCACGTGGCAGTGCATATAAAATTATTAAAATTTAAAATAAACATTACAAAATCGTTAAAAGTAATTTAAAGAATTAGCGCGTTCAAGAGATCATTAGAAAACACATAACTAATACATGGCTTAAAACCATGTTATGTTCTACAGTTTACCACTCAGTCTGTTTCTTCAAACACTAAACGCTTAAAAACACATATTGTTAAATTTAAAATCTGACTTAAGCTGACTTAATTGAAACAGAATTTCTTTGATTCTAAAGGGAACCAACTGTTTACCTCGTTTTAATTGTTCCTGGCCGAATATAAATGCATCAAATACAACAATAAACTTCGAGTCTAATCATAAGATATTTCCTTTATTGGGAAGCGAATCCTCGCCGTCACGCTCACAGTGCCCAGCCATGCGGTTCCGACAACGCTACCGACTCAGCTAACCACAAAAAGGTTGATCGGACAACCCTGATAAATGTTATCATCACTGTATGACATATGTAACGGATTATTTTATTGTAAATAGTCCTGACTATATGCACGGGGAGAATTTTAAGGCCGCCACAATACACAAAAAGCGTTTGTACCTTCACCTTCACGGCGTCAGCGCCTAGCCCTGCAATTTTGACAACGCTACCGAATGAGTTAGCCGGGACAACCCCAAATTATGTTAAAAGAGACAACTCTTATACAGGATTTAAACAAGACGCACCGCAATACGATGAAACCAGGTTTTCAACGACCGATTAATAAACATAGACATCAGAGCAGAATTTAGTTGCATCTTGATATAAGCTATCCACACATCAAGTTTGATGTTACTCAAACAGCTTACTCAAGTTATTGCACGGAAATTGAATTTCTATTCAGCAACAGTGACCTTGACCTTGATCACAGAATCTAAAAACCAATTCCAAGTTGCATCTTAATAAAAGCTACCAACACTCTAAGTTTGATTTCAATAGGTTAAAGCGAACTATATTTATTATGCCGAAACCGAGTTTCTATTTTTAGCAACAGTGACCTTGACACTTTGAAACTTGTCCTAATAACTGGAACTGTAATGTCTGACAACTATGTTTAGGTCAAAGCTCTACCTTCAACGGTTACTGAAAAAAAACACAAGTTTTACAAAACACTTAACAGAATGTTGTTGCCCGCCCGCCCGCCGACCGACATACCCCAATTTATTAACCGGGAATTTTCTTAAAAAACCTGGTTAACAAACGGTCTGCATATTATAACAAGTCCGCCAAATTACAACTATTAAGAGGAGGAAGTATTAATATAGTATAACCTTTGTAAACCCAAAACAAAATTTATGAAAACTATAGTCTTTAGCACGATTAAACACCACAAGCAGTCCCAAATATTACGGTACTAATTTTATACTTATTGACCAAATGATAAGTTTTCTTGTATGAATACAAATGGGAATTAAATAAACGCTTTTCTTAAATAGAGACAGCATGTGTTTTAAATCTATTTCTTAAAGCTTGCAACGACTGTAAGAAGGTACGTAATAAAGCTGTATCATAGAGTTTTTTTCCTAACTTAATTGTCTCTCTTTAATTACTTATTTTGTTAAAATTAACGTGTGGAAAATGAGTGCGTTCGACAAAGATCGTGTGAAAATAATACAAATGATGGAGGTCAGCATTTAAGTACGGATTATTCATATTTCTGGTAAACTACAACACACGTTTAGGCGACTAAATCCCTTCAGCTTAATCTTAAATTACAAAACTTATTATACGCATTTAGATTGACTATATCACCACACTGATGAAACACTAATAAGATAACACCCGGAAGTTGTTAACAGAATTGGTCTTAAAAAAGTTTTCTGAATTCATTTTAAACCAACACCTTACTTTAGCTGGAAAATAGTGGAAGAGATGGTTGCTTTGGTAACATGCATTATGATAAAGAATTGCCAAGACTATGTGTATTGATATGTATTCATTTTAGGATACAAAGTAATTCCTCAAATTTTAAAGATTTACTTCACTCCTCCTTGCAAAATGCCGTTCAATGCCGTTCAACGAAACTTTGCACAAATGAATGTTAATTTTGTTTAGTTTGATAATTTTCTTTTTAATCGATGGTCGAACAAGGAGGAGTGTATTGGATCGTCAAGAGCACTCAATTTCGTAAATGTAACTGATTTTTCATTATCGTCATTGTAGATTTTCGTAAGTAGATACTCTAATGAGAGCTATGTGATCCATTCCTCCTTGGAATATCGTTTTCCCAATATCAACAGCTGCTGAAGATAATGTTACACCTTGCACTTTGTGGACAGTTACACCAAAATTTAATTTTCATCAAGGAGTTGCCAGGAAGTAGGAAATTATCAGAGCAACTAATTACAATGAATTTGCTCTAGATGAACTCAACAACCTTTCAAAACTGCCCTTCATGGTAATTTTTTTGGTACTTTCAGGATGAACATTTTCTAACAATCTATATTCAGACACACAGCATGTAAACCAAGGGGCGAGGGGTGAGTCAAACTGCAATACCACCTCAAACCAAATTATTCTGAACAACAGAAAAAGACCCACAAAAAGGGTTATACAATCATTATTTACTTTAAGGACACGAAATCACATTCTCCTTGTAAACCAAAAACCTCACTATAACCGTCAATTTCGACATCAGAAACAATTGTGAACAAAGAACCATCATATATAGGTCACATTCACGCGCCAAAATCAAGTCACGCTATCGCCAATATTTGTAAACACAACACAATCTTCAATATTCCGCCAAAAATAACTATCTTAACAATGTATCTTACTACATGTACACTCTTTCTATAACTGCTTACAACAATAAACTTTAAATTCGCATATACGAGGAGTGTTCTAAATTGTTTATTATACATTGTAGTACTGTTACTGCAGAAAATTGCACAGAAGAGAAATTAACATAATTCTAATTTGATTACAAATTTTCATTTTTCTAACTTTTATACATGCATAGTTACCGTCACTATAGTAACGCCACTGAAAGAATGCCGGCCCAACATTATATTGACGTCAACGTCAACGAACCTGCACATGCAAACAGTTCAAACCAACCATTTAATCCATTTTAAAATACTCTTCTTTATACGAAATACACTTTAAGCAGCGGTCTATCCATGACTCTACAAATCATTTTTAAATGTTTCTGGCTTCATGTTCGAACTGCGACCTGTGCTGAAGTCGAAAGTTGACTAACATCATCAAAGTGAGTTCCACAAGGGTAATGTTTAATCGGGGTCTGGCCTAGCTTGAACCATTTAGGAGACGATGAGCCTAGGGCCTTCCACATCGAGGTTTGAGCCTTTGTCCCACGAGTATACAAACTAATCTAGGTATCATCAACAGTAACTATGCTGCTTATGAGATCCACTCCTTTCTGTTCGAACCTCTTCAAACACCATTCACAAGAAGAACCCATTATTATTCGCTACCGAACATCAGTCAACAGTTTCGGTATCCATGTTGCATAGATACTACGCATATTTAGATGATCGTGAATTATCCTGAATAGAGTTCCATAACCTCAATATGTTCTGTCAGTAGTTCTCGTATAGTTAGTGATGCGCCTATCGTTACCGAGCAAGTCCTTGACGGAGACGTTTAATAACGTCTTGGACGCTGGACCGCCGCTTCGCTCATGTTTATACCATTTGTAGATTGCTGTTTTCTTTACTTCAGCTTTCCGGTAGACTTTGCTGATCTGTTCAATAGTTTTCTTATTTGAAAGTCGAATGCACAAAGAATTTTTAATGGCTGATCGTTGCTCAACATTCATTTTAGCACCTTTTAACACAGAACACACGTTATGTTTACATTTCAGACGTCAACGTTCGTTTTGATGATACTGACGTCATGCCAGATAATGGCAGAAACGTTAGATGTAATTTGGTTGACATATGTTGAAAATGAAGTTTAATATACGTCATGTTTTAAACTTTTTTCTGTTGGAAATAACCAAAATTTGGGCCGAAATGACGTTGGTAACGTAACTATGGAAACCATAACATGTTCCACTTTGCAGACTTAAGACTGTTACTAAGTAAATCAATAGGTAATACACTTAAAAACTTTTCTAAGTATGCACATTCACATCGTGGCACTACTGGCTTGATAATTGAGTTTTTGCTCTGAAACTTCCAATAAACATGAAATAAATACTAACTGATTTATTAAAGAAACAAATATTCAAAATGACAGATAACTGACTGCTCACAATCATTTAGAATACTGGCACCCACAGAATACAAATTCAGTCAAGAACGCGTAAGACCACCATCATGTCATGGAGGTAATGCAGACGAAACTTTGGGAAAATCCTAGCCCTTTTCGTAAGCGCCTTCCAAGTTCAGACCACAACCAGGTTTAAATTGCTTAAAGGTGTGGAAGGACAAACGAAAAAAAGACTTGTCGCAGATATTCCTCAGAATTTAAGTTCCCTTGGTTTAGAACTGCTCCAGTCTTCGAAATGCACGTTCATTACGGAAGCCGATAACTAAACTTTGTAAAATAACGATTTTACTGTCATATGATAGGTATAGCAGTTGCAATTTCGTTCTAACAAATATGAAAAATATCGGGAGGAAAAAAGTGTGTACTTAGAAAAGTTGTTCAGTGTAGATATATCCACATTGCGGTAAATTTCACTGCTCTATTTATAAATTTAAGAAAATAAGAGCATTTTTCCGCGAAATTTTGGATCACCCCTCGTATTTTGATTAAAAGAAAACACCAACTCATCGATCTCATCTATATATAACATTGAGCTGGTACTTAACGTTCGCTAACAACCTATATATGAAGCCGGACCACATGGTACTCAACATTCGCTGTAAACGTCTATTTGATGCCTGGCCCATTATTCTTTTGGGTCGGAATAGATGTACGTTGTAAAGGTTATCAAGTAATAGTTAAATATTACTACGTTATGACCCATAATTCGTCCAGAAAACACTTCTGTCATATACGCCATGAAACGACAACGTCAAGATAAAGGTGGTGCGTTAAGACGTCATCAGTATTTAAGCTGCAGAAATTAACGTTATAAAGTATTGAAGAAATCTTTATAAACCGTGAGTTTCGTAGGAACCAAGGCTGAAGGTTATAAGCTGAGATTGGAAACCAGTCTCAAATCTCAAGCATCCGATTGGCTGAAATGGCGACCAGTCGCCATTTCAGCCAATCAGATGCTTGAGATTTGAGACTGGTTTCCATGCTCAGTTTTATAACCTTTGGCACAAGGCATCAAAATGCGCTTTTCTTAGTCTACTAGTTAAGCGATGTTTGCGAACTTCCGTTCTGTTCGCATTAGTGTATTAAGAGAAACATTGCGTCACTTGATACAATGTTTAAAGAAAAATAGCAATTCTAAAAAAAGCAATTCTAAAGTAGTTTAAGTGAAAAGACAATGTGTTTATGTGTTCTGTGATAAGAAAGCCTAAAACAGGAAGATACTATAAGATTTTCAATTGAGAAGACAAGACGATAAGTGAGGAAAATAATGTTAGATTAAGCGGGAAATCAATTCCTTGATAATGTTCCTGCTGTCGTATTTAGAGTACTGAGCCACTTCGGCTTTACAACATTATGATGATCGTATAGTGGAAAATATCAAACAAAGTAAATCGTTCTTTAAATTTAATTTGTTCATTTCAAAATCCGAAATGTAAGTTATCATCATTCTTTCTCTCCCTCTCTTACTCTCTCTCTCTCTCTCTCTCTCTCTCTCTCTCTCTCTCTCTCTCTCTCTCTCTCTCTCTCTCTCTCCCTCTCTCTCTCTCTCTCTCTCTCTCTCTCTCTCTCTCTCTCTCTCATATTTATGTTTGTTCGGGAATATTATTAAAAACAATTATTATTTAGCGGTGATATATCGTACAATTCATATTATATTTTACACGCACATATTTTCACATATAATCAACGTAGTTTTTTCAACACTTAACACAAATAATTTTGTGAGTGCAAATATTGCAACAATAACAAACACCATTTTTGAAAGTCATTTTTTCGCAGTCGACATTTTAGCCAATCAGATCCTTGAGATTTGAGACTGGTTTCCATTCTCAGTTTTATAACGTTAGAGTCAGTACTGTGTTCCATCACTTCAGCCTAAGCGTATTGCTTACTTCGGATTGGTTATCTGTCCGACTTCATTAGCAGCGCTTTTTACTCCACATGCTTGGTCGTGTTTGCAAGTGATGCTAGTACATGAAGGTATTTAGGTGGCTGGGTAGGTAGGCAAAGGGTACAAAAAAGATCACCAAGGGCCACTTCCGTACATTATGTGTTTGTGTTTCAAAAAAAGGTGAAATATGCATATCAGGAATCGCCACATTCAGAAAAAACAGCCTCCCCACACAGTCAAGAAGAAGAGAGGGGGAGAGAGCATGGTTAATAAAATAATCAGTTTCAAAAAAGACACCACTAACAATAAACAAAAATGAGAACCCGAGGGGTTACCGCCTTGGAACGGTCAGTGGCAAATCAAATTGCCACTGGGGGTTTAAACCAGGTTCTAGGGTGCACCAACCTCACACTTGCCCCAACAGGTTCTCATATCACAAAACAAGTACAAGTTGTCTTGGTGAAAAGACTCCAACCCACTTATCTGCTTAACAATGTTGCATGCAAAAGCACACAAACATATAAAACATAAGAAGCTAAGAGCATTGCAAAGCCGAAAGGGGTACTCAATGATCTTACCGAGACCAGAGCTCCTGGAGTAAAATCAGCAAGAACACGATAACAGGGATAAAAGAAACAAATCGAGTTTCTAGGTTCTTTTAAGAAAAGATTTCCCCAATAACCTTCATAAACTCTTAAACCCCTGCCACCGTCGTGCAACCAAAGAGGTAAACATAATGATCAACTGTAGAAGGGTTAATCACCAGGCCTGCAGAGCGCTGTAAAATATCATGTTGGTAACCTTTCTTTTTAAATTTACAGATGGTTTTTACGAATAACCGGGAGAAATTAACACTGCCTTTAATCTTTTTAAGTTTATAAATTAAATCACCATAAAAAACTGGTTGTGAAATACCTTGTTGCAAAAGTGATTTTAAACTGCATTTGTATTTATGAATTAAATCTGGGTATCGGCGATAAAACTTGCAAAAGGTTTTCCTTAATTTGTGATACCGATAACCTTGTTTTAAGAGTTTTTCTGTAATGCAAAGATTACGTTCATTGAAATCATTAACATTGTTGCAAGCTCTTGAAAAGCGAACAAGCTGTGAGATATAAACCCCATAAGATGTTGCACGGGGAACATCGCCGTCTAAAAACGGAAAATTTACTATATTAAAATTAAAATCATCTCTTTTATCATAAATTTTAGTAGTGACATAACCATTTTCAATGGACAGATTTAGATCGAGAAAGTTTGCTTGCTTTTCTGAAGTGTTCGCTTTGTTAAGTTGTAGTTCTTTGGGATAAATCTTATTAACCAGTAATGGAAAATGGTTATTGTCTATATTTAATAAATCATCAAGGTACCTCGAGGTGTTGTTAAAAGCTGTAATTATATCATCTTGATGTTCAGTAGAAAGAGATAACATAAAGTCTCTTTCATAACAGTATAAAAACAGATCAGCAACAAGGGGTGCACAATTAGTACCCATTGGGATGCCTATTACTTGTTTATAAATAGAGGTACCGAATCTAACATAAATATTATCCAGTAAGAAAGTTAGCGACTCTATAAGGATCAAATGGTTCAAGAATGATGTGTGTGCTTAATAGAGCCTCACTCGAACCGTTTCAAAACTTTTGACAGTTTGCCATATTAAAAGAATTATTCATCTGTGTTGAATGTGATTCTGACCTTTCCGATGTCCCAAGTTTAACGATTAATAGCAGAATCACCTGGTCTACTAATTATATTGTATGTTTTGTTTGTCCGTTGTAAGTTTATTTGCTTCTTCCCATCAATTTATATTAAGACTTTCTTATGCTTCGATTCCATGTTGTTGTAAACCTGGGACCATTAAGGTCAGAGGACAGTAAATAGAAAAGCCTGTCGCGGATTGGACAATTTTGTCTAGGGACAATTCGGGCTTAATTTATTTTCAAAGATTCATTGGCCAAAACTATAGAGAATAGAAATAATTTTTTGTTTTCAAAAATGTAAAATGACTTTAATTATATACTTAAAAATAAAAATGATTATTTAAAACACTGTTTGAAAGGTGATTTGTGTCACTTTAAAGAAGTTGGTACTTTCCTTATTTTGGGTTAGAGATTTGTTTACATTCTGGGGGTGGTTACTTTCGGTTTAAAATGCTGAGAGAATGAGTTGGTGAAGGCACCAATTCTTGGTCATTTTTGCATTTCCCAAGAGTGCCACTATGCAAATCTGGGGTAGTTTTGGAACAAGTCGTGTAAATAAAATCACAGGAGGACCAAATCATATAATGTAAGTCTATGGGAAACAGGAGGACCAAATCTTATAATGTAAGTCTCTGACCTAAAGCATGGATGTAAACAATGCTTGATTAGTACTAGAAGGAGCACTAGTAAGGGTTTTCTGCATATTTTATTGCTTAAAACTTGTAGATTAATAGAACATGTACCATAATTAAGGGAAAATGGCTCATGTATTATATAAAGATTTCATACAAATGCACATTGAGTAATATTAGTATCATGTGGGTAGGAATTTTGGTGCCAAACAAATAATAGTGGTCTACATCACATGTGGTTTTATAGTTTCCTATGTGTTCAAGGATTCTGCATGTAAAAATGTTTCCGGCATTCTTCGCGAATGTTTTGGAATGCATTTTGCATGAAAAGATTTTGTCGAAATGATTTTATTACTTTTTGTGATAAATATTATGTCGCGAGAAGATGCCTTTCAAAATTGTTTTCCCAACAAGTCACATTGAATATCTGAGGCAACATTTTTGTAAATTTTGCAGCATTTTGGCCCAAAAACATCTCTCATAATAGTTTAAAACAAACAGACTGCTTCCAGCTTTATTTTGTTTAGTTTTGGTGGTCTCTGAGCTCTTTTAAAATGATGCAACTTGAAAGAATGCAGGGGTGTAGTATTTTTATAATGCATTTGTCACCCCACTAGTGTTTAGATTTTTATCTCTTTCTTCAAATAAAGTGAACTAAATCTAATTTAAGTTGTATTTCAGTTGTAATGTTTAAAAACATTCAAATTAGCAAGGTTATGAACCACAATGAATTGATAAACAACAGATAACTGTCTTTCCATTATTGTGATTACCTCCCTTGAATATGCAAAATTGATTAAATTCTAACATTTGGTCCCTTTATTCACCGAAAGTAGTCATGGTAATATGGATTTTGATTGGAATGAGCTTCTTGAAGTTTTTTTTATCAATAAAATGCATATTTTGGGGGTATTTCAGCCTTATTATTATTTTTATATATTTTATTTTCTTCAATTTAGTCAAAATATGGTATATTTTTCATATAAATTGTTATATTTCTCTGTGAGTCATGAATTATATTTCAAGACATAGGTTTATATCACAGAATGAAACACTCTTTACATGATTTGTGTCAAATCATGAGCATAATTACTAAGAAATTCCAGAAAATAAGGCTAAAAGATGGCATGTTATGTCAAAAAGGTTCCAAAATTAAGTTCTCCTGTACCAGATCTAGCCTCTATCTGTCATGAAATGTGAAAAACAGGCTTATGTTGATCATTCCTTTCAATGCATACTATGTTTTTTTATGAAATATATGGTAAAATAACTTGATTTATTAAATTATATATCTTGTAAAACATTTTAATGTGTTAAAATTGGTGGAAATGTTGTATTTTAAGGGGGTTGGGTAATTGAAACCCATAAATAAGTGTTTTAATAATATAAAATTGGTGGAAAACTGCATTTTTCTTCAAAAGCAACAAAAAACACATCATGTAGTGTATACATTTATTACTTTATATGCAAATTACATGTGGTGATAGAACATTTCTGGTTAGGCATTTCTAAAACTGAAAATCATGCAATTTTTTAATGAACAAGTGCGATAGGCATTACTTGTCTGGTCATAGTGCCCATGTATTTAAACCAACATAAAAGTAAACATTGTAATTGTGTGCTGTTATGACTAAGTATGAATTAAAACTAAAAGAAAATGAAATTCTTTAATTTGAAAATCCCCTTAAGGTCAGAGGACAGTAAATAGAAAAGCCTGTCGCGGATTGGACAATTTTGTCTAGGGACAATTCGGGCTTAATTTATTTTCAAAGATTCATTGGCCAAAACTATAGAGAATAGAAATAATTTTTTGTTTTCAAAAATGTAAAATGACTTTAATTATATACTTAAAAATAAAAATGATTATTTAAAACACTGTTTGAAAGGTGATTTGTGTCACTTTAAAGAAGTTGGTACTTTCCTTATTTTGGGTTAGGGATTTGTTTACATTCTGGGGGTGGTTACTTTCGGTTTAAAATGCTGAGAGAATGAGTTGGTGAAGGCACCAATTCTTGGTCATTTTTGCATTTCCCAAGAGTGCCACTATGCAAATCTGGGGTAGTTTTGGAACAAGTCGTGTAAATAAAATCACAGAAGGACCAAATCTTATAATGTAAGTCTATGGGAAACTATTTAGTGGTCTCTTACCTAAAAGCGTTCAAATAAAATAAAACCTTTTTACTATTAAACCAGGTTCTATGATCTATAAACTTCACAATTTCTCTGCAGGATAGACATTGCCAAATAAATCAATATACATTTCCATTACTATCAATGAACAGGCTCAATCAAACCGAACCTGCAATATTTTTCACATTTGTCCAGTTCGGTAGTTTTGTTGTGGCGGCTGTCAAACGTCTCCTCGTACATTCAGTGCTGTTATCAGTTACGCCATTTGAAAGTCGTTTGGCATGATACTTTTGTACTGTGTTAATATTACTTCTAAATTTACTTGTGTCCAATATTTCGACCAGTTTAAGATGGTTGGTTTTACTATTCTTGCAAATTAAGATTTGAATTCCATGTCAAAATAGTATTCTGTTAAGTTCCACCTAGTGTTTTCTCGTTTAGGGAAACTCTATTCTTTTTCATGGAATCATACGTCACTGAACATTGAATGTTATTAATCTAAAAATACCGCATTGAAGGTGTCATGTTCACCGCCATTTTCATACCATCGTTTGTGATGTATCAAAATTGTACTGTTAACATGTATCTAGCAAGTTGCGCTCAACCAAGGGCTAGGGGTAGTAATTTGCATTTCCGTTACTGCCCATGAAAAAGTAAAATCAAATTGAGCCTGCAATTTTTCACATTTATCGTGATCTGTAGCTTTCAAAGTTCCATTGAAATATTAAAATATTTCCAATATAAATTTAATGATATCATGGTATGTCTTAAGGTCATTTTATAAAAGCAACTAAGATGATTTGCATGATTTATTGATACTGTAGAAAGTACAGCTGTTAGCAAGGTGAGCAGTAATTTGCCTAGAGGTAACACACACGAACAACCATAAGATTTATTTATTTTTAAGCATAATATATTGTTTTTTGTAGGGAATTTAAAGAAGTGAACAATGGAAAACTATTTCAAAATATCATAACACAACATTAGGTGTGTGCATGTATTTTGTTATAATTTGAAAAATGATTTAAATACCATTAAATCACGTATTTAAGTTTCTAATCCTTTAAACTATTATCAGTGTTATCAAGACAATACGCAAGGTTGAAAACAGAAACGTTCGTGACTTGTTACAATGATATTCAGTCGAAACTAAAACCTTGTACGTCTCTATTATAGAAACATCAGCTGAACCACCGACATCAGACCAAAGCATATCAGTGCAGCTGGACTTACGGACACTGATGCTTTTCCATTACTCTGGAGTGCAACTGTTCCATTTGCAGTTTTTGAACCCTCAGTAAGAACTGGCTCATCATTTTTGTCAGTTGCATCGTTGTTGTCAGTTTCATCGTTGTTGTCAGTTTCATCGTTGTTGTCGGTTTCAAAGAAGTTGTCGGTTGACTTAAAAAATAAAACCAATTATAACGTTTGCATCTTTATATAAGTTTTCTCGTAAAGCTTTTACAATAAACTAAGATCTGTTACAACCATTCCAATCTAATCCAATCCAATACTGTTACTGCATAAAACTGGTACAGATTTATTATTATGAGAACACAAACTAAAAGATAAGATCAAAAAATGAGTTTCTATAATTTTTACGACAATATTTGCAATCTGTTCTTAGCTTAAATGCAAATAAAGTTTATTTTATTAAACACTTATGACGGGAAGCATAACTTCCTAATCACTTTCCGCATTTTGTTGTTTATTTCTTTGGAAATAAGGACTGGTGTTAGATTACGTCATGTTGCTTTGAAACAATGGGGCAACTTCTTTAGTTCCGATTTAAAATGTGTGAATTTAATTTGGATAATGAGCATATCACTGATTGTTTCTTTGCAAGTGAAATAATGGTGATCATACTCTTAAAATTGCTGATCAAACTCCCAAAACAATACATATGTAGATGAACTCTGACATTATGATTTCTAGAAAATAAAGCATATATTTAACAGGTAAGCTAAAATGTCACCATCGAATTCAAATATGTTTAAAATGTTAGTACAACTCTCTTGCATTTTATGAAAACTTGTTTATAAACATTTTTGAAATGATTAATAATTTTAAGGATAAACGGAAGCTGTATATCATTGTGGTGACTTGTTCCCAAGGTTATAAAACTGAGCATGGAAAACAGTCTCAAATCTCAAGCATCTGATTGGCTGAAATGGCGACTGGTCGCCATTTCAGCGAATCAGATGCTTGAGATTTGAGACTGGTTTCCTAACTCAGTTTTATAACCTCCAGCCTTGATTTCTCTACAACTGTCCATGGATCAAGCACCACTTAACGTTATAAGCTCCATAAAACGTCTGTCATGTAAAGTAAAAAGGATAAATTCTCAGCTTCCATAATCAATTATGCTTTTAGCTTATTATTTTCTTCATTAATTTAATTTGCCACCTTTTATTTTAGTTGTTACATGTATGCTTTGCGACTGGTGTGCGTCATATGCTGTTCATTTATTAAAAGTAATGTTACTCGTAACATTTTCAAAAGCTCTGAAACGGCATGTTAGTTATTTTTACTTTACATGTTATACGATTTTATTGGTAATAATTGGTTAGATAAAAATTAAACTATCCGAAATGCAACGTTCCAGATTTATGAATAAAATGTGTAAGAATTACAAACCATTTCTGATGTACTGTGGTCAAAATCGTCTTCGTGATCTGTGGCCGCATAATTATGCACGATGACTGAAAAAAAAACAGAAGATTTTTATTTGCAGTGTGGCTCTAACAAAAAAAGGTTTAATCAATATACTCACTAGTATTTTTAGCTGTGAATCGATTTTTATAAAATTAAACTTAGTCTAATCGCACATTTATACATTTAATAATTTTGGTAAGATAAAGGTATAGTCAAAGTGTATCCAGATAAGAAAGATTCTTGGATATTTCGTCAAACAGAATGTATTGTTAACCGTTTTGGGAAAATATAAAAGGTGAAATAGGCACTGCTTGAATCAAAAACATCTCACACTAATTATTTTACGGCATGCATTTAACATTTATATTTCCGAAATATTTGTAAAGATGAAGATTCTACTGAATCGAATCGTTGGAATAAATAAATCAACACAATTCGTATTTGTGCAAATTATTTTCCCAATTTTAAAGATGTACAACGACATTTCAAGAACGCACAGTATTTATATTTATACAGTCAGATCACATAAATTTTATGACTTGAATTTTGTAGATTTCTTCTTAAGTGGCGCTTACACGACTTAAAATTATAATGTGTGTTAAAATTACATGGTTTATGTACATTTGTAATACGAAAACTCTAATTTAAAGCAATTATTTTGTAGAAAGTTTAAATAACATGTAACCTGACAATCGCTGTTGTTTTAGCATTTTGCGAAGCTCATCTCTCGCGAAGCTTCCTATAAGTTATGGATCACGAGCTGAAAAATTTCCTAAAACAAAATGTCAACTTATATCTTGAATTTTAAACTGTTACTTTGACATTTAAAAAAAAATGAAACAAACACTTACCTGCGGCAATAAGGAAAACACAAACAATTACTTTATACATTTTATGCATTCAGTGAAAATAGTATTAATTTTGAGCAGGCAGTGGAAGGTATGTTGTATATAGAGCAATAAACTAAAACTTATCACTGTTCGAGTTCTGTTTGAAAATTAACGAGGCCCTGCAGGTTTTATACTTTTTTCGCCTATGCAAATGTTTTGTCAAATGCTTAGCACGTTCTCTGAAATTTTGGAATATTATTATTGAACTCATTTTTATGAATTCAATTAGGCCTTGCAGAATAACCGCACACATTGAATTTCTTTATGATAAATGCGTTCAATGTGTGCATAGTTTTCATATAAAAAAACTCCATAAATATAAGTATTAGTATTTCTAACAAAAACGATTGATTAAACAGCATTTGGTAGATCTCATTTTTAAAAAAAATTGTAAAGTAAAGAAAACCCATGACGTCATTGACGCACATGGTTTCAAATGTATCAATGTGTAAACGTCTGTTTTAAATTATTGCAATAGAACTTTGTAAATGTGTAGATTCGGATTTTTATAGAAAATAACTCACATTATTGTTATCAATTAAAGATTCAAACCGATGATCATCGATGACTTACGATCGGCTGCTGTAAGAGCAAGTGCCCCGCACCCTGTGTCTCGCTGGCGTGATCTCTCGCTTGCTCGAATGTCTTACAATAACATGTCTGGTTGCTCAGATGATTTCTTTGCTTAAAACAATGACTTAAGTTTTATAATCATCCTATTTAAAATTATGTCTATTCAACTGCTGACGTTTAACAATCGATTAACGATTGACAAGCAGAACCTCGTTAGAATTGGAATATACCCCTAACGCCTACAGTTACTCTCAACGTGAGTAAAACATATAGTGGAGTAAAGTGTTTCGAGTGGCATGATAAGTGATTTTAGATATATTGAAATACTTCCTGAAAACCCTTACTTCCTTTTTTTATTCAAGCTGGTAGCCATGTATGATATTTGCAGAAAAAATTACCTTATAATTAAAGTCATCACGGTATACATGTGTCATCTAATTATAATCTCATTTCAAGAATTATTTTCAAGGAAAATAATATAAATTTTCATTAAAAAAACGTCTGGTGATAGGAATTATTATAGTCGCTATATAAGACCCGTTTGCATATCCACAATGTTATCATCATCACTGCATGACATCGGTAACGGATAATTCTACTGATAACAGTTCTGACTATATGTACGAGGAGACTTTTTACGGCCGCCACACTGCACAAATTGCGCTACTGTAAATTCAAACGAAATAATCTCTACTGAGAAGCGAACCCGCACCGTCACGGCTACAGCGCCTATCATTGCGATTCTCACAACGCTACCGACTGTGCTAGCTGAGAAAACCCCCCAATAGGTTGATCGGATAGCCCTGATAAACGTTATCATCAAGTGCTGCATGACGTCGGTGAAGGATTTGTTTAATTAGGCATAACAGTACTGACTTTTTGTACTGTGATAGGAATTATCACCGGCGCCCAGCCATGCAGTTCCGACAACGCTACCGACTCGGCTAGCCGGAACAACCCAAAAAATGGTTGATCGGATAGGCCTGATTAATATTATCATCAAGTGGAAATAAGATACATATGAGTGAGAGAAGTAACAACCAACAAACCTTCAGAAAAAAAAGGGAAAAGAAGCACCCGACACGGCGACAGAACGTGCCATCCAAGTTCTTAAAAGAGAAATTTTCAGACAACGACTATATATTATAACTATCCACAAATGACCCTTCGAATGCTTTGACATTTACATACACTTATTTTTCTGGACGAATTATGGGTCATGTATTATATTTATTATTCAACTATTAATAGATGATGTTTAATACGTACATCTAGTTTGACCCAAGAGAGATAAGAGGGTTACTAAAAAGGTTCAGAAAAGATGTTGTTTTGGTAAATACGTGATTTGTGTTACTTATGCATTCAAAATTATTGTTTTAGAAATAAAATGTATTGTTATGAACGTTTTTATGGATAGAAACCTTAGTTTTTGAAGTGAAACTGTTGAGTGATTTTGACGGGGTAGAAGAACTTTTTGAACATCCCTTTCAATAACGGAAGTTATGTTTGATAAGGGAAAATTTCAAAGTAATTTGTTTGCATTTGGTAAATTGTGTGGATTTTTTTTTTATTTTGCGTGCGACATGTGAATGCTTTAAAAATAAATTCGTTATTTTTACTATGAATGCATAGTGGATTGTATGAGGTAAGTGCCAGAGATATTTATTTATTGTTTTATATCGAAATTCAGTACATAACTAGGTCAAAATATGTTATCTCAAAGGTCGAGAGCATTCTATAAATAGCGGTCACGTGCTAACATATACCTCGTCAGTTGGGTCAAGCGTGATGCTGCTTACGTACGCAACAATGTTTCTTTTTATCAGGAATGTAGTTCTAGATACCTGTTTTTATATACCCTTCCCGCTCATAATAAATTTGAATAGACGTCTACGCTGGAAAAAATTTATTCGACATCATACTTTACTAAAAACAAAAGCAGCATTAGTTTTATGCTATGGCGTAAGAATATCGTAATGGTTATAAAAATAACAGCGACAGGATTTTCCAAAACTATTTCGGAGTTCGGTATGTGCCGTAGAGTAAAGGAAAATCACGATCAGAATACACATTCTGATAAAACATGTAATACATACGCTGTAATGATATTTTTATCATGCTGGTCTACTGACAGCCCAGGAGATATAGGAATAACTTCTACGTTTGCTCAGTAGAGGGAGAAGTTTAGACAATTTGGGAGACTATTTCTGCCAAGTCTCCCTCTAAGCCATTCCCTGGAAATTATTAAGCTCTTGGTTGATTTTCATGTATTTTCTTTATTTTTTGTTGTTGTGTGCTTCTGGTGTTTATGTTTTTGACCTATTACATATGTGTTGCATGGCTGATCCCAAACCTATTGACAAGCAGATGAGCATAACATCATGTGTATTTGTAATGGAAAATAACTGTTACTTTTTTGTAGGTGTGGTTTTGGAATAGCCAAGTTTACCCAGTTCGTGGAAGTGTGGCAGATTTAGGAATCATTATTGGACATGTGGACTGGTAGACTGATGGTGTGTGGTGGCTTGATCATAGGTCAAACAAACAATCAAATGGATCCAACCACAACTTGGCTCAGGGACATTACATCATTATCGTAAATGTCGTCCACATATAACACGTGTGTGTTATACTTTTCTTGTTATATATACTTACATTTGAAACACTTACAGATATTAGCATCGAGCTACTTCCTTTTTATGTCTGGATTTTTAATGCCGGGAAAATAATTTGAAAAATCTAAACGCCGACCGTATGATGTCCGTATCTCCAACAGCCAAGGGCTGAAACTCTAAACTAACATTAATTTATCATTTAACGAAACGCGATTAAGTCCCTTAAAACTTAATAAAAATATTTATGTATTTGCTATACTATGTTGTTAAGTTATCCGAGACATCTAAAACAAAGGCCTTTTAAAAGTTAATTCTAAACTTTATTCATAATATTGCAGCCGTATAAGTCCCATGACGACAACAATAAACCACTCGGAAGTTTCTTTTTTCTCAGGTACATGTAGTTATAATGTAGTCACTATGACCAACTTAACAATCAGCTGTAAACCATGTTATGTTGTTATGTAATGTTATGTTTTGAAATGCAATGTTATGTTATGTAATGTTATGTTTTGTTATGTAAAAATATGTTATTTTAAGTTATGTTATGTTCGCAGTTATGTGAACCGTGTTTTGTCTCCTATGTATATGCTCCTATAGACATGTCATCTCGTATTAATGAGTATTATGGTATTATGCGTGTGAAAACTGTTTTGTTTTATGATAATAAACTTGAAACTTGAATCATCATAACTAGCCATACATTTACTCACTTTCTTACATTTTCAATGAAAAAAAAAATCTGAAAGTGATGTAAACTGAACTTTAATTTCATACATTTAGTTGTGTTACTCATACTACATTCTTCAGTTAAAGTAATTGTAGGAAAATGTTTTTTTTCTTTATTAACCAGGAAAAGAATACAACAAGGCTGAATACCCTAATGCAAATAAAAAAGCTTCATATGTAAAAAGTATGTCAATGGAAGTAATTATAGTTTATTTCGCAAATTAGACAAACAATGAAGATCCTTATTTCATCGGATGATGAGCCATTCTCACTAACCACTGACCAATATAGACTTAAGGATAATGAACTGGTCGGCAGTGACACCACCCTGGCAGATGAGGTCGGTCCCTTCCCCATTGCTGCTTATCTGCTTCAAGCCTTGAACTGGTCGGCAGTGACTCCACTCAGGCAAATAAGGTCGGTCCCTTCCCCACTGCTCATTATCTGCTTCAAGTTTTGTAATCTAGACAGCATAGATGTCAATCTGTCAAATTGTACTCAAATAAAAATGGAAGCACATGAAATCTTATATCGAGAGGTAAACGTTAAAAGGTTTCTTTTGCTTCTTTATTTCATAGAACTTGGAACATTTTTGCTTTCACCCTTCTAAATGCACAGCGACAATCACTGTTAATATAAAATGTACAATCTAGCTTCATTTTCAAATGTTTGTTTCTAGCGGTCGTTATTCGTAACTATTGTCCATGTTTCAATTTCATTTTGGTCCGTAATAAAATGTTTACTTGATCAATTTTTCAAACTGAATATCATTCCTTTAATACTGAATCTAAATCCATCATTTATCCATTGAATAGACGTATGTGTTATTAAAATTGTTAAATAACATCTGGTCTGTATAACTTTATCAATAAAATTAACTAGAAATAGAAATCTAAAATAGCAGCTGCGCCACATAATAATTAAAAGGCACATTATAAATTGTATTTAGTTTGCAATCAATCTTTTCAATCATAAAGTGATTGTATCTATGAATTATGTTGTTCTTTTATTATCTTTTTGACAAACTTATAAAAGTCTTTCTGTTTCATAACACTGTTTGTTTCATACAGTTTTATCATAGCTTCCGCCTCAAATTTCCCATAATTCCATTCAGCCGACCAAACATCACTATGTACACTGTAACGCCCGTTGTTGTCAAAGCGTCTTGGTGAAGGACATCCGTATGCATCGGGTTTCACTCTGAACTTTTCCTGTTTATTTGTTTTAAGATAGGTATGTGCTTTGTTACACAAAAAACATTCGTATCCCGAAAAAAATGAAGTATGTGTTTCATTGTTGTTCACGGTTTTCTTAATTTTTTCACCCAAACAATTTGGTAAAATCCAGCCTCTGGATTCCAGTATCTGTTTCAGATAATTGTTTTGCGAGGATTCCTCTTTGAATGTCAAGTATTGTTTGTAGAGATCGTCTCGTGTATCCAGCAGGTGTATGTAGTCGGCCAAGTCTTCAACGTCGCGGAAATCTTCAATTAATATAGCCGACTTGTTTGAAGGCAAATAATCCTGAAAAACAAGGTAAATAGATATATTGATTTAAGGCTTGATAAATCATAAATAAAAAAAACGGTCGCAGCAATGATTTGGTCCGTCCGTTCGTCCGTCTGTCTGCCTGTCATACTAGGCGAGTAGCGAGGACAAATTTACATAAACAGCGCCATTCTCATATTTGTATTTCACTGTTTGTACATGTAATCGAAATGTAAAAGTTTTTTTCAAACTTGTAATACCTTCAGAATTTTAGCGAGGTTAATTATTATGCTCAGATTGAAAAGATTTGTTTATCATGATTGACAAGTATGTACTAACTTCTGTTTCTCATCAGCTCTTGTTATCCTCTTATTATATGTACACAAAAAGGCCGAATGAAATCGTTAACCGTTCGTACAGGCTCTGATTGTATGTTAGGTATATGTGCCACTATAAATGACAAGCTTTTGACACGTGTTTTCTAACAACAACATGACCCAATGTCTCCAATGGACATTTTAAAAAATCCCAAATAGAGGAGATGTGTTATATTGCAGTGAAGCTGAAATTTATCATATTTTGTAAATCAATTACCAGCCGGCGTTTTGTCTGTTTGTTTTCTGATATCCAGTCGTTATGATACTTTATGATAAACCTAATACAAATTTAAAAAACAATGTTACATACCTTTACATTTGGTGCTCCAAAAATAATCGGAATTGAACCTAATCGCAGTGGTCTCCATAATTTCTCTGTTATATAATCGTCACACACATAGTTCTCCATGGCCAGAGTAAATTTATACCTGGCTGCAAACTGGAAGAAATGATGGTCTTCCATGGGAGCCATGTTGCCCTTAAAACGCAGTCTGAAACACACAATCAGAACCATTAAGATTTACAACAAAATACAAAACAATTAAAATATATTTTTTGAAATAACTTTTCATTTAGATTCAAATAACAATGAATACTTATCATTTTACCTATGTGCAATACGATGCAATCAAATAGTTTAATTTATAATTGTTCCTGGTAACGAAACAGACCCGGATTGATCACTCTGTAATTGTTATTAGTTTAATTACAATCTATTAGTATAACCAAATTTTCATCAAATACATTACATTTACTAAATTTTACGCATGTAATCGATTAAATTACGATAAAATGTACAATTGTTATCGCTGTGATTCGTGATTATCTGACAATTACAGTCATGATTATATTTAAGGGAAAGATTATCATCAAACTAAAATTGATATGCATTTGTCTATAGTATAAACAACATGATCATTCATAACAATAAAGTGTTAAATTGCCAACGCAAATCAAACATTTTCTTTCTTTTCCATCTTGATTGGCGTTAAGGTAATCCCAAAGAACACTTCATCATCGGTGTTCACAATGTCACAATCTTAGCTACAGAAATGTTAAAAAATAACTGCTCTTCATGCATAATGTAATGCAAGTTAGAAATTCCGAATGAGTTCATAAGACTTTTCTTACAAAATCGTGTATAAGAGGTTACGATTAAAGCTCATTAGAGAGATACAACAATTACAACTATCGCTCTCATAAAACACATATGTGCACTGTTGTCAGTCATCGTACATAATATTATACCAATAATAAGTGTAGCTCTACAGATAATTACCGAAAAAAATGATTACATTTGTATGAATAATCAAGTTCACTGTTTTGTGTGATCGTGTCCTTTTTATTTAACTTGAAGATTATAGCTCAACTTGGTAAATTTACTGTTAATAATGCATTTCACTGATCTCTGATTTTCATAAAATATTGTGCATAAATATGTAAAAACAAACTACCTGCACAGCAAAATCCATTAAAAAAATTATTGAGACAACTCATTCATACAGTTCTAAAACCCATACAATAGTTTTATTTACATATTCAACTTATTTAAAGTTTAAGGTAATGTGATGCACATGCATTCATAAAAATCATAAATAAATCTGATTTTGCCAAATTAATCAAATGAAATACGACAACCTAGAAGAGAAAAAAAGCTGATATAACAGTTTAATAACGATTTTAAGAAATGTTAATTGATTACAATTATTGTGATTAGTGATTCCGATTACCCCAAGCCTGTCACGGACGAAAAAACCACGATTATTTATGTGGTTTATAATTATTTAAAGATGCTAATAAAACCGTTCGCGTAAATATGTGATAAAGAAATAAATTGCTAATTTCTCTCTTTAAAATTATCGTTCCTTTAAAATTACATGTATAGTTCAGTTTCATGAAACAACATAATGTACAGACATTAAAAAACTTAATTTTTACCAAAATTAATATTTTGAAAATGTCTAAACACGATCTTTTTTCTCGCGGTGTACGGCGACAACGTGTAAACATGTAAATCGGATCAAACCAGTCTTATCGGGCCGTCAAATCATGGCGTTCTGGTCAATGTTGCTTGAACGTTTCAGTCGTTCATTTTTAAGAAAATGATGCATCTGGCGTGTGATAAACATGGCTTTCGTATGAATAGCGCGTGTCTAACGAACGAGAAGCGTGTAGTTGCATCAAAGTAAGATACCCTGAAAACCATTAGCATGTGCTGACTTGCCACTTGTTTGCGAAAAAAGATTTGACAATGTTAGACGAGCGTGTTGCACAGACGTTCGGTAAACGCTCGAATGACGCTCATTGGACGCCAAATGACGTTCGTTTCACTTTAGTCACACGCTGCGTGCGCTAGGGGTCGTTTACCGGTCGTTGACAGGTCTCCAGTAAGTCGTTCACTACCAGGTAAACGATTAGTTACAAAAAAATAAACGCTAGATTAACGACTGACTAACGATAGCCGAACGGGTGCACGCTCGGCGAACGTAAAAAAACGTTCCACGAACGTTCTTAAACTTATTCAGCTTCAAAATAAAATGTTGAAGAACGCTGGTCACAGTGAAAACTTGTTTGCATGTTTAAAAAAGATTTTTTCCGCTCCAGCGTTCTCCGCCGACTCACTGTGATTCCCGGCGGTTACTGACGTTCACTAGCGTTAACAGAACGTCATGGTGTGACGGCCCCATTAGATAGTATCAAATAAACATGACAATCATGGGCAAGTGTTTTGCCTAAATAAGTTCCATAGAATATCGATTGATTCTTTCACGGCAAATTGCTAAAATTGAAGAATTGGCGGGTTTTTGGTGGCGTTATTTTGCGCAAAATACAGTGCTTAACATGTTACATGTACGGGCCACTGTGGAGATATGAAATATAAACTGCGAAGTTTCTTTTACGTATCTTTTATATATTTCAAAATAAATCGAGAAAACAGAGTGTGCGTTTTAAATGTATATATTTTAAATGTAAATTAATATTTAGTATTTTAAAATCACTCACCTGTTAGCCATTTTCTTATTTTGCAGACAAGTTCCGTACGAATCGACGGTAATAAAATGTTGCAGGAGCTTAACAAAGCTGTCCCTGTCTGATGGAACATCGCAGTCACTTTGTAGATAAAGAATTGGCGCTAATCCAAGATTTCGAAGTCTATTTTTATCAACCAATGGGAGAACGTATTTAGTATCCTTAATCCAATCTCGACACTGCAGCCACTGCGTTGTGATTGGATAGTCTGAACGCATGCTATAGGTTGACGTGAAGTTGAATACGGACAATGCTGGTTGGTGCGATAGAATGTAGGCGTTTCTAGGCGACTCTTCGTGTATCAGCGCCCATAAATGATCTCGTTCTCGCGGTAGCGGGAGATCGTACGGTTTGAAATTAGACGCATAAAATAGGAAAATCTGAAAACAGAAAAGATATTGTAAAGTATGTAAAACTTTGCATTTTATTTATCAAATATACAAGAAAGGTTTCAGTAAATCGATGTGTTTGTTTCTCAAACTGAAATAAATTATGTAAATCAATTTATATTGATAATGTAATTTCATACATGTTTACAAATATTAAAACACTGAAAACAAAATATTGGTACTTTTTATCGCAAGTTGTGTTTGATCGTAAAATATAATTCCTCATCATTTGTTTAAAAAGTTTTTTAAATGACTTTCTGATTACGTATCAAAGATAATGTTAATAATCTGCAAACTAATCAAACTGCTTTTTTCGCAAAACAGTTGGTTATCACCTTGCAATAAGTTCTCATCAACACGAAATAAGACCTCATCAACCCTAAGACGCACTGCTGACAGACTATGAACAATAGTATAAGTTACTTTGAGGTAAACTGTTTGATACTTCGATCGCGGTCGCTGACAGCTAAATATTTATAGAGACGCTAGCCTCATACCAGAGTATTTGGATGGTTCTTCAGAAGCCTATTATTTGTCACTCGGCATTGTAGGTCTCCACAAGTTCGGACTTCGTCTACGTCGGTATATACCGAGTCCCACCATAATAAGATTGGGATATTGCTGTCATTATGCGATGTAGTAGGTGGCGCTGTCAGTTTTAATCCACTTTTGTTTAGATATAAACTTGCTGTCAGCTTAATGTTTGCACTATCATTTTTTGCTGAAAATAATCAAGTTGGACGATTTTTTTCATTTTATGCTTTCTGGTGAGAATTTTCTCGGTGTAATGAAATGAGAGCTTTTAGAGATATTCCACTGTTTTCAAACTGTTCTATATCATTTTTATGCTCGCTGTGGTTTTTTTCACGTGGGTACGTGTAATCATACGCAATATCAACTCTGAATGAGAACGTTTAAAATGCAGGTTGAAGTTTGGGTATATGACATCATAAACAAAAGTGATTTGAACCGCTTTATGCATAATTTTCTGTCGAAATCTCGAAAAGTAAGCATTAAGAGCAGAAAATAAAAATGAAAGAAATGTTTAAATAAAACCAGTTAAAGATAGAAATATATTTCACTTTTAAACTCTGGAATAATGTATTTTAACTTGAGGCTACGCTACTCGTGAAAATAAGAATTCCGGAGCTCAGTCGGTGAAATATAAAATTACTTCTATCCTATACTGGTAAAATGTATCCTCTATATTTTCAATGCATGATACATGCAATAATACTAGACCGCATCTAATCGTATATTCCAGATGACAGCTCTAATTTGTAAGCACGAAGATATTTATCTTGTCGGCACTTCAAGTCTTATACATGTAATTAGTTCGTGTGAAATTACTAAAAACATTTTAATCAAATTGCAATAAGAAGTAAATCTTACTTATGAACCACACAACCTGCACCAGAAACATGCACATTGCCACAACAAGCACCAGCCGCCGAACATACCAGCATCTGCAAAACAAATACAGCTGTTAACAGCAGTTTGGTCTATACGATGAATTTTAACATTTTCAAAACCATAGGTTTTAGCCAAAATTCCATAGAGATTTTAGTGTTTCTGTAAATTTAGTTGAAACCAGATGCTCAAATACCGTTCATAAATCGCATTTCTCCCCCGTTATCTCCTGGATATCTTTTTCTCGCAGACAAATATATCATTGAACTTCGGAGTCAAGTTAATTATGAAAACATTTTTTTCGGTTTGTAGTTCTACTATGTATAAGACTCTACCAAATTATTTAATATATTTGTCATTTGTCATTTATTGAAAGAACGCTCCACTGTGCATATAAATCATTCTTTGTGGTACATTTTATTAATCAGCACACTTTTTTACAAAAAGATTAATATTCTGAAGGTAACAACCCCATTGCGAAATCTTACTAAGATTCAAATTTCAAGATGTGCAAAATGATCAAAGTAATTAAAAGATTATATGATATTAATATACCTTGGCCTCCGCATTTTTAATATCCTTCGCTTTAACACATCCAATTTAACTAAATCTCATCTCATATTATTACTAATATATTTAATTTTTATTTTTAAGTTTGTTTCCATAAACAAATCTTGTTTTATGTTCCCTCGGTTTCAAAACAAGTCAGGCTTTTTTCGCCATATCTCGTTGCGCGTGCCTTCCTCGCTCGCGCCTGTGTTAATCATTACAGCGCTCTGTGACAGATGTGAACTTCTGCGAGATTTGTTATCGCTCAATTCGAGATTCTCCGGTTTCTGCGGAGAAATATTCTGACAAACAGTAGCACCTGTACATTCAGACTATACGTCTGTAATGATTTATTGTTATTTCATCAGTTTAGGGATACGGACTGACCTTCATCATTCCCCGTCATTCGCGTATTTTCCTCGTGTGTGCTTTAGATACATGTAAATGTTGGTATCTTTTGGTACATGTGTACCTGTATGTTCTGGTCAGCGCCTGATTTTAAAAGGCGGATGTACATGTACAAAGATACAATAATAAAATTTAGGTCGTTGGTTCATTTGGATGTAGAAAACATTGATTACATAGTAATCGTTAATACATGTATACAGGTAAATGATTACAGACCTAGCATAACATAACTAACGTTCGTTTCGAAGTATTCGGTAAAGTCCACATGTATTTACATCGTCGGACAACCCACCACCGATCCATTCCGTTACTTCCCATCACGGGAAATAGAATGGTCGGACGTGAGTACCCGACGATGTTTATTAAGGGTCAGATGTTTATATAGGGTTAAATAAACATCATCGGGAACGTTGGGTAACCGACGATGCTTATTTAAATTCCCATTTGCACATTTGCACTATTTCCACCTCAAAAAAAGACCACCCCGCTTTTAAGACCACTTTAGGAAAAAAAATTACGGAACACCGTATAAAAAAGACAAGCAGCGAAATTGCGCATGCTTCACCGGAAGGCGATGGTACAATGGTGAAACAACGATGGTACGATGATGAAAGAACGATATTACGATGATGAAACAACGATGGCACGATAATGAAACAACGATGGTACGGTGGTGAAACAATGATGGCACGATGATGAAACAACAATAACAAAATGGTGAAACAACGATGACACGATGGTAAAACAACGATGGTACGATGGTGAAACAACGATGGTACGATGATGAAACCGCGATATTACATCGCGTTTTCACAATCGTTCCTTCGTGTTTTCACCATCGTGCCATCGTAGTTTCACCCCTTAACCCTTTTATAGTGCCTTCGCGTCTTCTTCATCGTGCCATCGTTCCATTGTGTTTTTACCAGTGTACCATAGTGCAGCGTGGTAAAGCGAGAGAGAAAAATTTAAGTTTGTCCATACGGAACAACGTACGGAAGTACCACAGTACCCATGCTGACGTATTTTTCAAGCATATTAATCACTTAAACGTGTTTCTTTAGAAAAGATGGAACACAATGTCATGCATGATTTGTAAAGTGTTGGGTGATCGATGATGAGGGTGTTGCAAAGAAGACAAGACAGAGATGTAGAACTAGGTCTATTGTAATTGTTTAGTGGAAATATACCTTTATTTACTTTAGTTCGTAAACTTAATTGGTTTGATGCTGCCAATTCACATTTCATAGTTAAATACTGCAATGTCTTAGAAGTGTTAATTATTATTTGTACTACTATGTACATGTAATGCCTATAAATCTGAACAGAAGCACAAACGTCAAAATTATTGACTAATCAGTACATATTAGGACATGCTGTGGGTGAATTTAACTGCATGAGTAACACTATTACAACTTCTGTTTGAAAATATTTACTCCTATGTTGACTATGAAAGACAATTTATTACATCTCATTTAGTTTGTTTACATTACAGGTCTTCTACAGTTTAAATTATACATTTTGATATTTGAAAATACTTGATATTTTCGTCCTGTGAACAAGGTTATAAAACTGAACATGGAAACCAGTCTCAAATCTCAAGCATCTGATTGGCTGAAATGGCGACCAGTCGCCATTTCAGCCAATCAGATGCTTGAGATTTGAGACTGGTTTCCAATCTCAACTTTATTACCTTCAACCCTGATCAGTGATCAAGTTAAAAGGATGTAAAAGGCAGCTATCGATCTGATCTATTATTTGTAGTACACATTTCCGATATATATTGTTTTTGATGATAACATTTGCGCATTGTTTTTTTCGGTATATTGTTTTAAATTTAACTTGTTTAGAGGGGCTATGGCACTCATGGACTTAATACTTTAATGAACACGGCAATTTCGATTAAGTGTGTGTTAGTTGGAGACAAGTATGTATAATTATAATTTTATATGATATCTAGTTAGTATAGTAAGATTTCGATAACTTGACTGTCAAGTGACATTGAAGAAATATTAAAATATCGTTTATCAGCAAACTGTTTTACAAATTTCATACTGCCATGTACATCTCGCGAGACTTACCCCCTCGAAAAAATATTCAACTCGCTAACATATGTAAAAAGAACACTACTGTTTAATTAAACAAAATATCACGTGACTGTCTACTTATCCATAATTAGTAATAATTTGTTATTATCACGCTTCAAAAACAAACTCGTGATAATTTTAAGGATGATCTCTCCCTCTCGAGTGACCTTTAGAGAAGGTGAATTAATCAATTTCATTAGTTTTTGGTAAATCAGAAATCGAAGAATGAAAGATAAATGCATTTAATAACAATACAAGTACATTTCACAATTTGCATATGCATATTATGTTATGATTATGGCCGTAGCTTCAGAAAGAGGCAAGATTTTCACTGAGTAGAATCTGTAACTGCCCCATTCATATCATTATTTTACTAGATCTACTGGTTTTATTTCTCTTATTTCAGCAAAGTTGGGAAAACAAGCCTGCTTTTCAGTTACACAAGTGGCTCCTATCCTGGAGAATATTTACCGACGGTGTAAGTTACCAAGCATTTAAATATGTCTATCTCAGTGACTTCCTTTGATTGTTGCACTCAAATTGCAGCTCTGCAGCAATACATGTATTATATGTTGGCAATTTTTTAAGTGAAAGTTGCTTTTGATATTAAAGCGTTGAGCTACTTTTAAAACATATAAACAAAACTCAAGGGATAAATAAAAAAAACGCAGGGAGACACTTTGCAATACCTTACGAATGCTTCTATAAAAAACAATGAACATGTTCTAGGTTACAGTGCACGCGATACTGTATCGAATGTTGCATAATGAGATTGCGTAACGATGTCTTCCGTGGAAATCCTGAAACGAGGAAAGCTAGAATCATCATTAAAATTTTCCCTTCGTTTCTTTATCCCTTTAATTTATATGTAAACGAATATCCGATATTGCAATATCAGGGTGGGGAATCACGTGACAAAAACATGGCCGCCAACCAAACAAAATCTCCCGGTTCGAGGAAGTTTTTCATTGTTTCTCGTTTATTCCTTGACCATTTTTGATGAAATAAACACTAAAGTACCCCGTACACGAAGACAGATTGCATGATATATTCCAAATTTTGCAAGCCTTTGTAGTTTATGCGGATTTCGGGTACAGTGTTTGGCAGCTTGCATTTCTCGGGGATAGGGTACACTTGGATCTTGTTGAAATCGTTCTTCTAGCCAGTTTTCGCAAGTGATATGATTGTTGCATGAAAAATTTGTTATATCCCGACTGAATAAATGTTACTGGTGCAAAAATATCCAGTTTCTTTATGCAACTGATGTAATAAAAACACAAAAATGGAAAAAGATAGGGAACTGTGGACGCGATGTTGAGGATAGGGAACACTTGCATTTTTGAGAAGCAAACTGTTTGCCAGTCCGAGCGATCTGATTGCGAATCCAAGTCATTCCTTTGTTTTCTTTTTTTTTCAATAAAAAATGGAACTTCTGTTTTTTTCTTTGTTTAAATTCTTATGATCAGCTAGGAAGTAATTAGAAAGAAGTATTATTTAACACGACTGAATCTTGCTTAGCTAGAAATGTAAATCTTCGAAACGTTGCTTTATGAATCGAAACAGTAGAAAAAATGTAATAATTTGTATGAAGCAGATTTTCTAAAGATAATCAATGAAATAGCGAACGTAATGAATAAAAATTATGCACCAGAAAACATTTTATGCACAAAAGCATGATTACAGTTAGCACTTTTATATACTAAGTACATTAAAAAACGCAGATTTTTTAATGTCATGTTTATTGAAGATTTTTCCGTTTTTTTTCCGGTTTGATGACTCAATTACTCAAGCAGAGCTGTTTGCAAAATATTGAAAAACAGACTAGTTAATTTTAATGTGTCGACCTCATGATGCACGTGGCTTGTTTAAAATCCACACTTTGCACATCAAGAAAATGTGTATTAAAATTTCGCATTTTTATTGCTATGTACGCATGAGCAGCCGACCGATACACAGTAAAACATGTTTCACCAGCTGTAAATGTGTTTTAAAATTTAGCATTTTTATTGCTATGTACGCATAAGCATCCGACCGATAAACAATAAACATGTTTAAAACCCTTTGTGCCATTCTGTTATAATGCCACGGCTTATTGTATTGCTGTTCTATCGTCAGAATCGTATGCGCAATCTACAGCATGATGGGCAGGGGCACATACAGCTGTTTTTCACACGTATTTTCTTAAAACAAAACAACATCAATATGTTAGACTATACTCCGATTATACGCATTGAGAATATTGTGAAAGTTATACAGCCCTGTAACAAAAGTTTTCGTGGCCGTGGTAGTAACGCATCTGGTTTCTAATAATATGGTTTAAAGGTTGTGTGTTTGAACGACAAGCACTGACTGACGAATGGAATAAAATGCCCCCACTACAAAGTCCTAGTAGTATAACCTCCCTGTTGAAGGCCATTGGCTGGAAAGATGCTTGAAAAACAAGGTTTTTTTAAAAAAGCCTCGTTTGTCCCCGATTCATTTTGCATTTTTGCAATCTGGGTCATATTGGAGTTATGTATGTTTTTTATTAAGTTACCCGTGAAATTTACAAAAATGTATGACATTGTATTTTAAATCTTTAATTTTGTTTTAATTCAGCAGCTACGAATAAATAAACATGGGTTTTTATAAGACAACTTGAAAACTTAGATTTCAGACTAGAAACTTACTTGTAGATGTTTATTCGCCAGCCTAGGGAAAGTTATAGGCTTTAGAAAGCCTTATGATAATAAACATCATGAGACAGTATTATTTTATTTGAAATCACAGTGCCAAAAAGTATTAATTTTACATCAATAATATTTTAATACATTAAAATAAAATTAAAAGATTCAAAATCTTCCCAGCCAATTGCCTACACAACTGAGGTTAAGCTACTAGAACTTTTTAACACATCTAAGTCCCCCGACTTTTTTTATTAAGAGAAGGAAAATCTTTTAAATGCATTAATATTATTAGTTTCAAAATGACTTTGCTTTTGGGAAATCAAAGTCGTTTTATGACTGTCTCTATTATAGCCTGCTTGTTAATATGGGTTTCTGTCATCGTATCACGTAAACATGCTTATATAAAACTATAATAATTTAATTATTATCAATGTATCTGTCATGTTTGTTAAAGTAAATATTCTAAGAACCGCATCGATATTTATTGCTGCCTGCAGCAAAATAAATTTTTGTTAAACCAGTGAACCAATGTCGATTTTATCTCATAATCCACCAGGTTGTAAGTATAAAATATATTATTTGAGACTATCTTGCCTGTTTTCAGATTCTTTACTTACTTACTGAAAAAACAACAACACACATTTCAATATCGACTCTGTTGTTATTTCGGAAATAGGAAAGTCGTTTAAATAATCGGAGATCGTATTTTCAATCTAATTTTGCAAACAAATTACCCTTGAATGTTTGTTTTTACTTTTAATACACTATATTACACTTAAACTGGTAAAGTTCGTGTTCTGTATATACAACTTCTATAATAATTTTATTATGTTTTCTGGCGCATCATTATAATAATTATTCATAAAGTTCACTATTTCATTGATTCTCTACAAAACATCTGCTTTGTGCAAATGATGGTATTTTTTTCTAGATTTTTGTTATAAATGCAAACGTTTCAAAGATTTTACATTGATAGCAAAGGAAGACTCAGTTGTGTTTAGTAATACTTCTTTCTTATAACTTCATAGCTGATCATGAGAATTTAAACGAAGGAAACAAACTTTCAAACTTTCATGTTTTATTAAAATAATACAACGGAATCGCTTGGATTCGCAATCAGATCGCTCGGACTGGCAAACAGTTTGCTTCTTAAAAATGCAAGTGTTCCCAATCCTCAACGTCGCGGCCAGTTTTCCATATCCTTTTCTACTTTTGTGATTTTTACATCAGTTGCATACAGAAACTGAATATTTTTGCACCAGTAACATTCATTCTGTCGAGATATGACAATTTTCTTATTTAACAATTATCTCACTTGCGAAAACTGGCTAGAAGAACAATTTCTACAAGATCCAAGTGTACCCTATCCCCGAGAAATGAAAGCTGCCAAACACTGTACACGAAATACCGCATAAACTACAAATGCTGGCAAAATTTGGAATACATCATGCAATCTGTCTTCGTGTACGGGGTACTTTAGTGTTTATTTCATCAAAAATGGTCCAGGAGTAAGCGATGAACAAGGAAAAACTTACTCTTTGTTTGGCTGGCGGCCATGTTTTTGTCACGTGATTCCCCACCCTGAATATGATACTGTTTAATTATTTAGTTAATAGCACTTATGTAAATATCGTTGATGTTTTCACGTCTATATTACATGTAGGTACGAGGACTATCAACCAACTGTTATGATCGACGGGCACCTCTGTAAATTGTCATTGTGGGACACAGCGGCAAATTCTAAGTATGACAAACTTCGCCCAATGTCCTATCCCGGGACGGTAAGCTAAATTAGTAGAGCAGGGCTCTGAACAAAATGATTTGAAAGTTTGGGGGGGGGGGGGGGTGGGGGGCTGTACGTTGCTCACATTATGTTTACTTTTTGGACGAAATAATTTATTAAAATACGTTATGTGTAAACAAGTTTCGCATAACGTCTACTTCTTCCTAAATTAAGCCGTTAAATACAATTAGTTTTCCGCAGAGATGTATAAATTTAGCTTTGAATAAAATGCATTGGTAAATGTGCAAGTAAAGTATTAATTCAGTTAAATCTTTTAATGCAAATTTATATATTCACAAGTTTAATACATAACCTGGTATCATGCGAGTGCATATTTTCACGAAGTTGGCGGTGTGTGTGTGAGTCGCAAACAATCGTTAACGCTACCGTCAAACATTAGCCAACATTTTCCTTAAAACAGTTTTAAACATAGCTTAAACCGTGACTGAGAATAAATAACGGAACAAATATTTATTTTTTACAATATGAAAATACAAGTAAATACTGCATAATAATCGGAAAAAATACATCCCGTTGAATTTCACTCAGTTAAGAGCCGGAATGTGCGTCATACCCAAACGATGTTTTCATATACAGTATTGGTCTCAAAAATAGCAGCGTGCAGACAAATCGTAAATGCATCGAATCACATTCACCGTTTTCCAAAAGAATGAATGACATGATAAAAATGAGTCAAAGCTGACCAGATACATTTTCTGATCAAAATGAACGATGACAATACCGTCGCCGGAACTTTGCAAAACAAATTTCTCCCTTCACCAGCGGTAACGGTTGTGCGCGATACCCTTCTGTTGAATTTGTAAGCTTTTAACCCCTACATTGGGACTTTCAGTAAAAACAACAACAACGCGTGCTCTATTGTAGATATACTTCAAGTATAACTTAGAAAAAATGACATATTTGATTCTGGTTTGTTTTAGAATGTGTTTATTTTGTGTTTCTCTTCTGTGAGCCGTGAGAGTTTTGACAATATTCAACAGAAGGTAAGTCAAAACATTATAAACTGTTGATGTGAAAACATATTTCCCTTTTAAAAAAATGATAGAACAACGATGAGTGTCAAGTTTTCAAATAAATTGTTCAAACATAGTATTATGAGTAAACACTTACATATAACTTTAATTTTACCGATTGTGTCAAATAATAAGGCTCCAAAAAGATTAAAATTTTAATAAATATGTTTTCAGTGGTTGCAAGAAATTCGCGATCACTGTAAGGACGTTCCAATAATTTTAGTAGCTACAAAAACTGATTTGAGACAAGAAATAACAACCCGTGGGGAGTCAACAGTAGTGACTTCATACGAGGTAGGGACATCTTCCCGTGATCGGCATACTTTTACAATCTCAACCATTTCCTCTATACATGTGCATATGCCTCTATGGCGTGAGCAAAGTGTAGATCGTGATAAGCCGGTACATCATTGCCGTCTAATCATGATCTGTAATGTTCACAATTTGTTCTATTAGGTTATACCTGGCCAAACAAGTACAATGCAGATTACTGGGGGTGCCGGCTGATCTGGATATACATAGTCGCACATGCATGCGATGAAAGAAGTATGCATGGATTTATTTGTAATTATTAAAGTGGCATAAAACCTTTAAAAGCAGCATTGGATTAAACTTACTTTAAATATTCCTCTTCTTATCATATTCGTTATAAACTTGATTCAACCATTGTTTATACAGGTTCCTGTTTAGCCCTAATGAGTCACTTGATAAAGACTAACTGTTTTTGTTTTCCTTTTTTGTATTTTACAGGGACGTTGCCTCGCCAACCGCATTGGGGCTAAGCATTTTGTAGAATGTTCAGCAAAAGAGGTAACCGGAGCGGGAAAAGTTTTTGAAATTGCAGCAAGAGCCTCTTTATATCACCAGGGCATACTAGTTGGCGTTCGAAAGATAACTTATAAATGTGCCATTATTTAACTTCTCGATTTTTATAACCTTATTTAATTTACAATTGAAATATTTAAGAATGATATTTTAATGGAATCACGTAGCATTCGCATTATTTATGATTGTAAAATTAATGTTTGTTCTGTGTAGAACTGCTGCAGCCATGAAGTACGTAAACATTCCAAAGTGGCTCTTTCGGGTTGCTTAATTGTAATACATCTCCCTTTTACCATTGTTAACGTTATCGAAGGCCTTGGTCAATGTAACGTAGAAATCATGTACATGTTTGATATTGTGTGTTATGGATGTAGAGTTTTAAACTTCTGGTAAAGTGCACAGTTGAGCCTGTTTTAGCACCCTTCTGCATTCAGCAACTAACTGTCTTAAACAGCCAGTTTGAATATGTCCTTGACTGACATTTTGTTCTAATTGTACCTGTCTTAATCATCAGTCTGTGTTGAACATCGACTTGTTGTAACTACCTTGGATGGTTGCTTGATGCAGGTTTGACTGTATATCTACCCATGTTTGTCAAAGTCCTGACACCCAGTAGACTTTGCACTGGATGCTCTGGCATCTCTCAAACGTCGAGGATTCGTGGAAAGGGACCCTAGAACTCCTGCAAGGAATTTCCGGCTTCAGAACTGGCACGAACACAAGAATCCCCAGCTCGGTCATTGAGCTATATACCTGTTAATGTATGGATGGATCTGCTCAACAGCTTCTGCTGTTTAACCCTTTTATTCATAGATACACCTTTATTGCGTGGGCGAAAAGTGTAGATCCAGATCAGCCGGCACATCCGTGCCGAAAGGATCTGCACTGTTCGCTTTTTGATTCGTTAGGTTATTTCCGACCAAAATGTAAATTTTGCCAAACGTACATTTAATGTCTTCATTTTATGCAAGTCAAATGATTGCAAATTACAGATTATAATAAATGTCTTTGAAAAATAGTCATGAGACATAACCGTTCATCTACTAGTTAGATTACATTTATAGTCACAAATCTAGTCTTTCCCCTCTATTATTTACTTTTTTACATACTTCCCGTCAATAGAAAGTTAACACTTTTGTAATTACTTGTACTACCTTTCCAGCTGTAAGTTACTAAAATATATGAATGATTTCATATGAATTTAAAGTTTTAGTTATACATGTAACGGTATTTGAAACAATAACTAAGATCAGAAACACTGTTCCGGATTCCAGTTCTGGTCTGCAGGTTATAAAACTGAGCATGGAAACCAGTCGCCATTACAGCCAATCAGATGCTTGAGATTTGAGACTGGTTTCCCTACTCAGTTTTATAACCTTGGGCACTGATTGGCTGAAATGGCGACTGGCTCAGTTTTATAACGTTAGGCACTGGAATCAACGATGTTCATACTCCACAAAGAGAAGAACTCTCGCACAGTCTGAAGAATGAGCTATGACACTCGGTATCCTGTCAATTCTGAATAGATAATTTTTACCAAGATTGAAGAATTAAAACGTACGTAATAGTTCCAGTCCTTGTGATGTTCATTCATCCGAAATCTGTTAGAAACAGCGGCAAATTAGCGGTAACCCGTCAGATTCTTTTTTCGTTACATTTTTGTGGCGTTTTATTTGAAATTGATCATTTTAATAATTCCATGCTCTCTTTTCCTCTCTGTTTTGTGGCTGTGTGTGGATGCTATGTTTTACGAATATGACTATTCCTAGTGTGAATGTTTCACATTTTTTGCCTAGTTTAGGGAACGAATCATGTCACAATGTTTAATTTCTACAAAACAAGCTGATGCCTAGTTTGGAACATCTTCGTAACTGTGGCTCAATGACAATGTTACCAGCCTTGCTTTTATGAAAATTAGCCGTAACGTTACAGTATCTTACATGTAGGTCCATTCTCAACAGAGTTTCAACCACTTATGAAACAATTTGTATGGTCAGTGAAATGGAACCGTGAAAAGATGCCTTCGGTCCATTAGCTTAAGTGAATAGATATTCAGTTTTGAGAATACCAACAGCGATTGGTTACACGGTTTAAGGAGGTGATCAACTTCGTCCATTTCTGGAATAAAATATCACACGATATCTACAGAGAACATTAAGCAAGGTATAGAGGATATTTGTTTTTATTATATACCCATTAATGATTTTAGCATAGTGCAGCGTTAATCCGCAAAATTGATACAACTCGTCAGATTAATAATTCCGTATTGAGCAAGTTTTCCCAAGGTTGCCAGGAGAGTTGTAAAACGAACACAATAACGCAAGTCATCCGAAAATTAACAATTTATTTTAAATATTCTCATCACAATTCTCACACAAAATGATTGAGTCCATTTCGCGATGCAACAGCAACACCTTACTGATACTTATATTACAGCATGCATTCTACATAAATTGAAAACATTCACACAACTGTATACAATTACTTTATACAAAAGCACTCTTGCTACACTCAAAACGATGTAGAGCCCCATCAAAAGGCTGCTTGGGACGTTTTTCCCTACGTATTTGTTTAGCTGTTTAGTTGTCCACCAGAACTTTTGAACCAAAATATCTATCTCATCAATTTATAATAAACCTAATAAACAAAAGAAAAACACTTCAATAAAAATTATATAAAAGCTTGAACGTGTCCAAATAATATCGAAAACAATTTTAAATTAAGCAGCCCGTTTGACTTGACACTTCTTAGAATCAAAGATGAAAATATCGTTGCATGATAAATTACAAATGATAACAGAACAACAAAATAATGAAATGGCAACTTCATGTACAAACACTAACTGAAAGCGCAGACATGTCAATAAAGTATTGTTTTACATTAATGACATTTCTAAAATGGAGTTTCTTCCAAGTCCGTGATTGATTGGAGACAGTACTGCCAAAACATCAGCCCCCCCCCCCCCCCCAAATCATTAAACTAAAGCTGGTGACCAGTCTCAAATCCGAGCATGTGATTGGTCTCCGATCTCAGTTTTATCATGCTGGGCAAAGGGGTATATAACTTTAAAAGTATTGTTTTTATATCCGTCAGTTGCAAATAATTGAAATAGCTCATTCTAAGAAATATTAGGGTCGCGCTGCTGTGGTATCATATAATTTCGCGGGTACAAATTTTCGTGCAAAAGCTGGGGTTTTCATTTGCGCTTTGACCCTAGCTCGAAATACGCGAAATTTATAACATATAAGATACCACCGTTTTTACTTAGACGGGCATATGCATTTTGTATTACTTGGGCATAATCAAATTTATTCAAAATTTATTTACATATATCTCTCTTAGAATGATTATCAAACACTGTAGATAAATGCACGACTGATTACGTAAAATAAATTTCAAAATATCACAGGTAATAATACTACAGATAAAATTAGGGAAGAATTCACAACTTGCTTACACAACTGATAACGAAACTAAAAGCTATATTTATAACTTTAGCATAATTATAAAATAGTAAAACTTTATGCACGAAAAAGTTAAAACAAAGCTTTGTGATGCTTATGTATGACAAATTTTGGCAATTATCTATTTTAATTTTATCTGACTGAAACACACTTTTCAAAACAAAGAAACAGCATCTAAATATCTCAGATTTTTTAGATTTTTAATCATATAGAAATGCATAAATTATACATGTAACCTACTCTGGTGTTCTTGGAACATTCATTTAAAAAATCTAAAGCTACTTAAACACAAAAAAGAAGTTTAACACATATTTACAAGTAAGTATTTCGGCGTGCAAAAATCATGATTCCGAAATCTCCCGATATGTATGAGCACAAAGTAAACAATGCATAAATGTACGGAACAGTACTATTTTCATTATTCATAAGGCGCAAATAAAACTCACACAACTTATTAACTGCCAGCCACCAACAAGCCGAGTTGTTGTCTATCTCCTCTAAGGTTTGTTATCAACTTTGATTTATTTTCATTCAAATAGGCAAACTTTCCATCAGATACCATCCATGACAAGCACCAAGTCATTTAACAAGTAATTATAAACATTATATTACTGAGAAATGAACAAAACCGATCACAATATACTCTCTTCCTTACAATAAGAGTTCAACGGCGGACATGACAGTTCTTCTTGATTGGCGTTAGACTCCAATTGTGGGCGCTGTTCTTCATTCTCCGCTTTTTCGGATTTAGAGTTTGGTGTTGACTCTTGGTTGCCATTCTCTCGTTGCTGAGAATTAAAGTGACAGTTTGGGCGTGGCCTGCCTTTTTCTGCTTGTTTAGATGTTAGTGGCGGTCGCAGGTCGCGTCTTATAATTGGGCTTACCGGAATCACTCGCGGAACAGTAAGTGTCCTATCACTAGGCTGTATTTCACCGACTGACAATGTTGGTCTTTCGTTCTTTGGAGATTTTATCAAATTCTCTGCAAGTTCCGTTTCAGGTATGTGGAGTTGCTGTTCAGGGGTTGAAATTGTGATAGGTTTCAGATTTAAAGATTTAACATTCTGAAAACCTGAATCCTTTCTGGAAACTTTTGTTGGTGACAGTCTTTCATCTCGTGCGATTCTTGGTGCATTAAGTAATGATCTTGATTGCTTTGAAAAAGCAAACTTAGTTTCTGACTGTCGCGTTACATGTGCAGATGTAGGTTTTTGTTCCTTATACTCATTTATTTGCTCCTTTAAGGAGTTATCGTTCAAAGAAAGGCTTAAAGTATTACCATGAAAAGATATTGAAGGTGCGTCAACCGTACCTGCAGTTGACTTAAGTAACGTGTCATCTTGATTTTGACTTTCTTGACTATTTTCTGGGTTATCTTTAGGATCCTCTAGTTTGTTTGTTAGAGGAACAGGTGTCGGTATAAGTATCCCACAATTTCGCTCCGCTGGTAGTTGTAATGCTGAAGTTCTGAGTGCAGATTCGAATGGACACGGTGTCTCTGCTTCAAAACTAGGATTTACACCATATGTTCTTATATCACATTTCACAATTTCTCCCTCATTTAAGTTAGGGTCTTTAAGTTCATCACTGGAATGATTAATATGGCCTTGCGCTACATTGACATCCATGCCAATAGGAGTGCGAGATTCAACATCACAAAGGCTCATCACTGAATCATTACTAGTATAGTTTACAGTAGGAGTCACTTCGTCGTCATCAACAGTTCCAGTTATATTTCCAACTTCCTCATCGCAAAGTTGTTCGTACTCTTCCCAGTCAATCAATGACATTTCATCGTCTCTTCCGGTATCCATTGAATCAGTTTTACTTATACTTGGGTTCCGTGACATTTTAACAACAGCTGCATTATAATCTTCCACTTTATTTGGTCTTAGCTGTAGGTATTTTTCCCTGAACTTCGACTTTTCATTACCTTGACTAGCGCACCGTCTCAAACTCCAACCTTTGGAAGGAGACCGCACATGTTTTACAGAGTAAGTATGCCTGCATATATGCTTGCGCGAAGTTTTACTCTCCAACGTGCCCAGTAGGGGTTGGGACTGGGCATGAACTTCTTCTTGGGAATCTTTATTAAAAGTTTTAACACCTTCAACACAACCTAAAGTTTGAGTACTAGTGGGTAGTTTATTATGCCACGATACAGCTTTCTCTTTTCTTTGCTTGCGGTTAATTTGTTGGTCACTTACTGGTCTCATTATACAAGATTGTGTTTGTATGTCTTTAATACTCGGCGTTGGAGTGCTGATCGCACTTCGAACCAGGTAGGCGTCATCATAACTTGCATCGCTTAAAAACCGATCCCTTGCAAACTGTCCGTCAAGACATGACACACTTGGAACCTTTAATGTGTTGCTATCGTTGTGCACGTTGACAGTAATTGCCTTTGGGTCCAAGAACATTCCTGAAAAAACATCGTAAATGTTAAATGAACAAACATGAGTGCAGTGAGTATTAACACCAATGGTTGTTGTTATAAATAATGTTTAATGTGTTTCACAGCGGTCATTGTACACCACTTGCAAAATGTACATTGTTCGCAAGCGTTATCACAACAGTTTCATGCTCATTTTGTCTATAACATCTGTGTATTGTTATAATAAATTATCTTTACAAGAATGTACAGGCTACTGGCCGGCCATATATCTCTCAGGAAATTCCGTGCCTTACATGAATGTGGCAGGGGTTTAGCAGTTTCTGAATGTGTCTAAGAAATCTTGTAAAAGAACGCTGATACTAGATCTGTGTCTTTTATGTCTGCCATCGTGTTCTTTCTGATTTAGCTGCAGTTTCAAGATCTCAGTAAGGTTACTGAGTACCCACCAATTTTGCTTGACAATTTTATAATCCTCTTATGTTTTATATGTTAGCGTGATTTTACATGCAACATTTTCGAGTTTAAGGGATACGTTAGAGCTAATTACCCACGAAAACTTATATTTGTGTCTTCATACGAGAATCTGATAGGCCAATAGGCAGTTTGATGTACCCCAGAACCTGGTTTAAACCCCAGTTTGCAATTGATGTTCTAACGCGATAACCCTTTGATTCTTTTTTCGAAAAGTGTTTGTGATTTCATTTGAAACCGATCATTTTACAAACCCATACTCTCTTCTCCTCTCTGTTTTTGGGCTAAGTGAGAAGGTTGTGTTTTAAGAGTATGGCTATTTAAAATATGTTTCACTTTTTTACAATACAGGACAATTAATATTTCCTGAAAACCTTTTCCAGCGGCTTTCTATCGGTGCTTGAAAATTTCATTTTTCATCCCCATGTCAGAGGAGTATCGCGTTTCTTTAAAAAATATTTATGTGTGGCTTTTCCTGATATGTATGTGTCACATTTTTACCGTGGAAGAAGGCCCGTTTAGAAAACAAACATGTTCATACCTTTGTTATTATCAGCAGTCCACAGTGTGGTTGTCGGACTTGGCGGGCAAGGCTCGCAGCTTGGCGGGCGGAGAGTGAATAACGGCGGTGGTGGCTGCAGAGTGTTCTCATTCTCCGGTGGTCTCTCAGCACCTTCCTCGCATTTGTTCTAAATTTATAACAGTCACGTATATATAGACATTAAACTGTGATAAATAAGTTACTTTTAATTTAACGTTAAGCCATACGAATCATAATTATTTTTCTTTAACAGTACTGTATTTCAGTTTAAAAACATTGAACATGTATACATTTACGATTTTTGAAAAAATAGTATAAAAAGGATGAACTTAGCGTTATTTGACAATTGACTTATCGGTGACTTACAATGGAAAGCTAGTGAGCTAGATGTTCCTGAATCGGTAAGTGCTCGAGTTTTAAATAAAACAATTAAAGCGTTAGATTACTAATTTACATATACCAGGTAAATGTAAGTACATGTACCATCTCAATACAATAAATCATTGTTTAACGTTTGCAAAACATGCGAAGAATATGTTCCGTAAATTTCTAAAATTACGCGTATATTACAATCTTCTTACTTTTTAGAAGAACAAAATACGGATACTTACAATAGTGTACTCTTTGACCTGCCGGCGCACGAGCGCTTCCAGCTCCACCTCTTCCTCCATCATCTTATGAGAGTCCTGGTAATACAAACATAACATTTTTGCTCATTTTCAAGATACATTGATACTCAATATGTAACAGACATCTGTGGCACCGTTTCAGGTCATAAACTTAATAGGGGCACGCCACGGGAAAACCTGTCTTAGATCATAGTTTTGATATCTTTAGTTGTTACTATATTTGGAAAGAGCTTAAAATTACCTTTTATTTTTTCGTAACTAAGCAGTGATTTTGTTACACATTTTGACAATATAATGTTATTTTTACCGCGAAATGTATAATAATTAATGCCGTCTTCTCAACTGGATGACGTCATTTTAAGAATTAACGACAACTGCCCGAATGTACCTTTTCCCGTGAGGCGCCACAAAAAATCTCATAAACTGCATAACGTCATAAAAATTTGCACTAACATCTTAAAAGTTCTAAAAGTAATAAACATTCAGCTGAACGTATTAAAAGCCTATTGTTTAACAAATTCCTCGAACCATGACTAGAAAAAATTCCTGTAAAGATCTTCAAAATTGAGAACATGTTAGCGTCATCAATTTTTATAAAGAAACATTCTGCGTAATTAAATAATGATCTTGAATTTGTTTTGTTTAATTATCAATTACATGAGATAAAATTTCACTGGTGTTCGCAAGGTTTGTGTTTTAAGTGTGTTCTTTTCGGACAAGCCAGAATTTTTGTATAGGTCCTTACCCTTGCTTACCATTTGCTAGAGGCTTCTATTTCGCCTCTTCGCCAAGACTTACCGCAAGCTACTGCGCCACATAGCGTGGCGTCAACACATATAACAACGTTGTAAACATACGTACAGCGCACTTCTAGTTTCTATTCATTCGGTATCTAAATTAACATGCTTTCTTTATGAATAAAGTAGTAATTTAAAAATGTATGGCTTGATTTTCTCCTGTCCTTCTGTTTGATATTGTTTCTTAGACAAAATAAGTAAAAATCAAATTTCAAGACGTAAAAACTAGGGTTTAAAAAGTATAGCGGTGTTTAAGCGAAGTAGTTTAAGACGTTTTGCGGTGCCACAGATGATTACTTATAGTGATATATTACAAGTTAAATGAAATTTAAAAATAAGAGCCAAGTCCCCATGCAAGTCATGAATATATATTCTATAAAATTATTTACATGTATCTTCTACACACTCATCGTGCTGTTAATGTTAGTTAAAACAGAAGTTACTGTAAACGCGTGCTAAATTCGGTTAATTAACCCTTTACTCCATATGTACAGGTTTAATCACATGTGCGACCATTGTAGATTTAGGTCAGCTGGCACATCAGAATCTACAATCGTTGCTTCTTGTTCAAAATAACCTTATAAATCTAAAAGCAAGTAGTGACGCTCCTGATCAGACAGTACGGATATGCCGGCTGATCTGGATTAACACGGTTTGCCTAAAGAAAAATATCAGCCATACCCCTTGGAGTTCTTTATTTGCCCAAGATAAAAAAACACAATCTGGAGACCTTTCTCAAATCTCAAGCATCTGATTGGCTGAAAATGGGACTAGACCCCATTTCAGCCAATCAGATTCTTGAGATTTGAGACTGGTCTCGAATCTAAGTTTTATGATCTTGGGCCATTATGGCAATAGGAACCTTCATTTTGGCCATCTCGTAGTTTTCTCGGAGAACATTTCTTCTCATGGCGTCCATCTCCAGTTTAAGCTCTTCTTCGACCTCGTCGTCGAGTTCCTTGTACTTGTATGTTTCCTAGGGTAGCATGCAGTGTGTTAGTCAAGTTAATTGGTTAAGTAAAACACATGCTGAATTGTACAATTTTAAAATCGCTTAGCTTGGGGCTTAAAAGCATGAGCAGTTGCTCGCTCGTTTTTAACCTATGCAAGCACATCGATGCTTGCAATATTTTCTTCACACATAAATATGAAATATGAATGCCTATATTCATCTAAATTTCAACAAAAGCATGCAGATACTGTTAAAAGGAGAATAAAATGGATTTAAAAAAACCTTTATCAACAATATTTGCTCAACAAAAACAGAAACCTGGCACCGCATACTCGTCATATTTTCCCGGATCCTGATTGACAAGCTATTTAATTAAGTTTGAAAATGAAAATAGACGATATTTTAAACATTACTAAAATGACTTAACTATCATTTTGATATTTTAGTATATCAAACAAGTGAAGTCGTTAGTTATTGTGGGAGGGTACAAAAAATAGATTAATGCAGACAAGCAGCAACTTGGAACTAATAAAATTTGAATGTACTTGCGAGAAGTTTAGATGAAGTCAAAGGTACAGGCTATTCTTGATGAAAATGCAACAAGATTGAACAAAACAAATACATATTAAGTAGTATGACTATACAGACCAATCACAGCAAATAAACATTATGCATTTATTATCTAATGTGTTATTTATATCACAGATACATGTTAATTAAAATACAATTACTATCTTGGCATACATAAAAACTTTTTTCTGGAACTGTATTTTGCCTTGAATAAATGTGACCTTCCTCTTTCTTCAATTTACAGTTAATACCTCGCACATAATCTAGTGCTTTAGAGATGAAATGAAGATATCGTTTAAATCACATATTTCGGGTAGAATTTTGAAGGTGTTCTCTGAAATTTTGTCAACCATTGATCAAAGACTTAATGAAATCAGGTAAGTTACTAAATAAAAGGTGTTAATTTTTTTTTAATTTATAACTTATTTTTCTTATTGATTTTAAAGGTAAAAATGTTGCACGTGCTGCGTTGGAAATAAGGTTTAGTAGGCCTATATTTGCTAAAGATTTCTGGAGGAATAAATAATCGATCTGTTAAACCTACTTCTAGATGTTTCATAAGCACAGCTACCACGACGTTGACAAGTACGAATTGTGCCATCAGGACGAACACAACGAAGTAAACCGGTGCTATCACGTGATTCACACAGCAGTTAGTCAGGCAGTTATCGCTCGAGTCACAGTCCGTGCGCAGTGTATCCTACAATGTAGCAATATGTTTGGCTTCAAAATAATACAGAGTTATAGTAAGTTATCGATATATAGACATTCACGTGACAGACAACTACAGTTAAATATGGTTTACCAGCAAATAATTTTGCAAAATTGATATCGCGTTGTTATCTTGATCAGTATTGAGCGCTGTAAACTATTTAACAAACCACCATCTGCCTTAAGATCCTTCTTGGTTGTGTTAATATTATCCCGCGATCATGTACTTAGCCATTACTAGTAATAATCTTGCATTTAATGATAGGTTTAGTGAGAAAACCATGTTGCAAATTCAATGCAACCGTTGTAAAATGTCAATTTCATGGCAGTCTGAAATGATTTCATTTTTAACTAAGTGACTAACTTAATCTGAAGTGAAACAACATGTAAATTCCATCTAACATTCAAAAACTTTTCAATTATTATAGAAACAATATTGTATTATAATATAATATAGAAAAAATTCTTTTTTGTGAAAATTTCTGATTGAACGGAATAATTTACAATCTTCGTAATACAACAAACTACCTTCATGATTCCATTCCAGTTATCTCCGGTCGCTACACGGAAAAGAGTGAGAAATGCCATTCCAAAATTTCTGAAGTGCGCATGCTCCCCTAGACCTTCACACGGATGCTCCTCAGAACATTCTAGAAAACACATTCAAACACAAAATAACAAAAAAGAAATACACGTTAAAGGAAAAGAAAAGGAAAAGGAACGTTCAAAAATACACTCCTTTACATAACAACACAACCTTCTGAAAGTACGTAACAATAATTACAACATTGAATATTTTCCAGAATAGCACATGTCTGATTGGCTTATAATGGTCATGTGACTGCGTTATATTTCTCAGTAAAGCAGCTCCTTACTACGCGCAAACCTGTACCATAATTCGGTTTCTATGCAAACTACGTGTAAACATTCTCTTAAATGATAAACATAATAACGATTAACAAGAGGGCGACATCATGGTTACCGCATTGGGAGGAATTGTAGTCAACATTATTTAACTTTTTATGAAAACAAAAACATACAACATTCAACTTTTCTAGTCAGAGACAATATAATAAGTTAACATTTCTAAGCGTTTTATTCCATTTAATGACTATTATCGAAATTTCCGAAAAAAATACTTCACTGATACTGTCATAAAGCATGTCTTATAGAGATTAATTTAAAAATCAAAGATAAACTGGGAATGTTAGATTTTGTTTATAAGGTCACCGTTGTATGGCGAAATACCTCACATATTTCAATCATGCCTGATCTTCAGTTTCCCTTAGACCTTTTACGGTGGACTGATTAAGCACTCGAATACCTAAAAGGCCCTTACAAGGGCTAACCTAAGACCCCAAACACCGGCTTCCCTAAAACCCCGTACACCGGTATCCTTCAAAGCTCCCAAACGCCGGCTTTCCTCAAGATCCCTTACATCGGCCTCGCTAATGATTCAAAACACTGGCTTCCCTCAATGCCACTAACACTCGCTTCCGTCAGGGCAACCAACACCGGCGTTCATCAAGAACCTCATACACCAGTTCAGCCTTCCTTACCACCTGCCCCTGTCACAGAATCACAGTTCGGCTCCAGTGCGTACAGAATTCGGATTTGGTAAGTTTAATAGTCTCTAGCCAGCTTACCTAGACGTCCGAAGAGTTCAACACCAAGAGCAGCGAAAATGAAGAAGAGCAGAAAAAACAAGAGACCCAAGTTCCCAACTTGTGGTAACGCTTGTATGACAGTGTCTAATAACGCTCTTATTCCCTTTGCCATCTTCAACAGTTTCAACACTGAAAAACAAATCAACAAACTTTACATTGTTGTTGTGTCTTCTAGCGCCTCATATTGTGAAAGTTGGGATGGTGTTTCCTGGATATGTCTTACAAAACAGAGAATGATATCAAAATGATACATCAAAACACTCGACTTTTATTTTATTAACAACAGAAATTCAGTTAGTAACATTTATACTGCATCCATAAAAAATAAATAATAATTTATTTCGGTGAAAAAAGGTGGCAACAATTAATCTCAAACCTTCTGTTTCAAGAAATTTTACCATGGTTTTTCTCTTGACAAATGGTTACACATGTACGTTCTTATAGATATCTATTTAGGGGATTTCGGACCATGCCAAAATTATACATAGAAAATATTGAAGGTGGCTTGGAAATTATTCAGTTATTGGTGTACGCTAACACGTTGCTTGATGTAAAAATACATACGAACAGTTTAAATTTTATTCAATCTAGCGTAATAAGTGTGAAATAAACTTTTTAAAAAATTCTATATTGTTATAAAGTAAAACATAACACGGTTCAAGAATCACAGCTACGGGAACAAAAGTAATAAAATATCCCAATTATAAACATCCAATCTATGCTGATACCTTGAAGAAAGTAGAATTTTCCAAAGATTAAATCTACCAATAGCAATGCTTAGCACCCTCATCACCCGGATTAAGAATGGCTCTAGCGATTCTAAGCACCTCATAACGCGGACTAAACCTACCTCGAGCGATTCTAACCACCTCACAACCCGGATTAAACCTAACTTTTGCAATTCTAAGCACATCACAACCCGGATTAAACCCACCTCTAGCATTCTAATCACCTCATACCCGGATTAAACCTACCAATTGCGATTCTTATCACTTCATAACCGGATTTAATCTACCTCTAGCGATTGTAAGCACCTCATAACTCGGATTAAGCCTGCGTCCAGCGATTCTAAGCACCTCATAACTCGGATTAAGCCTGCGTCCAGCGATTCTAAGCACCTCATAACCCGGATTTAACTTACCTTCAGTATTCTCAGCACCTCATAACCCGGGTTAAACCTCTCATTAGCGATTCAAAACACCTCATAACCCAGATTAAACCTACCTCTATCGATTCAAAACACCTCATAACTCGATTTTAACCTACCTCTAGCGATTCTAAGCACCCTCATAACCCGGATGATGGTCGGGTTGATAGGAATAACGTTAGTTTTCATCTCTTCCAGAACTATCCCCACTATAGAGAGGATCACAATAAACATGTCCAGCTGGTTCCATCTTAAAACAGAATAAATACTTATAATATAACATACCGCTTTATACAGGATCTTATAGTTAACTAGCATTATCCTAACTACATGTTAACCTATTAACTGACTACATAAGATATCTCATTCACATAATTTTTATCTAGGTAATACGATTCATTACCTTTATACTGAAATAAGTGAATGAGATGATAGAACAACCTACTTAAGTGCATATTTGCTCAAACATACCAATATAATCTTATTTTCTCAAATTATGAATAATGATGTTAAAATGATGTTAGAAGAAAATCGTGTTTGCTTGCGAATTATACGAATGTTGTTCCAGAAAGACGTAGAGTTTTCCTGTATTTTTTTATTTATTAACACAAAGACATTTTACACATTAATTGTTTGAGCATTTGTCATTCTACGTTTCACAAAACCCTGTTTTTGCCTGTGGTTATAGTTACGTTACTTATCAGCGCATAAGCGAGGCAGTACAAATAATATTAATATTTAATAAACCACATCATGCTTGACCTTCGGTTTCGGGTTTAATCGCTGTTTACACATGCAACTCCGACAGACCGCATACTGTTGAATAATTCTATGGCTTTACATATCAAATTATAAAGTTAACATTACCTATCTCTTAGATAGCGCAAACATCCTAGGGCCACAATTTTCATAGCTGCCTCCAGAATAAACACCGAGGTGAAAAAGTAATTAAATATTTGCAGTGCAAACTCCAGTTCCTGTAAAAAACCATCACACACTTATTTTGTTTTTGGATAGTTAAACACAACTGATCAACGCCACGTTTTTACAATATACTTGGTACTGTAATAATTTTCTAAAACAAGTATTTTTTTCTTAAATGATTCATAAATTAATTTGCTGCAATTAAAAAATATTCACTTAGCCTGCAAGTAAATGCTGACAAGGCAACTAGTTCAAAGTTGAGATTAACACATCTTTAATGAAAACTTATCTAAAAATATCAAATGTTCTTAGTTCATACTTCTAGTAAAGAAAATAAAATGTTCAGCCGGCTTATTTTTGATAAAAACCATCAACTTAGAAAAAAGCGAATGAATTAATCTAGGAATTTTCTAAGTTCGAAATTAAATCAGTCTAAAAACAAAGCATACTTTAGGCATCATGTAGAATTCCATCGCCATGGTAATGACGTTGAGCCCTATGACCCCAGCGATGGCAAGGTCAAAGTATTTACTGTTGATGACAGTGTATATAATGAGCCGAGGCCTGCCATAACGCGACCAGTAAGGGCATTGCTGCAAACCTAAGGAGAAAGAAAAAATGGTCGGTAAAAGAAGGCAGTATACGCTATAGAAAGTACACACGCTGTATTGCAATGTTTAGTTTGTTTTACGTTTCCTTCAGCACTATTGATTTTAGAAGCATACACCAAGTTTCCACAAAAACATAAAACCAACCGGAAACACCAATTTATACTTGGTCGGTTATAGGCTTAAGAAGATTGTTTTGCTTTCACTGAAGATCCTGATGTGGCGTATATGTCTATTTTTGAAAGTAATTAGTAAATGTAAATCATAAAAACCTTTGACAAATGGAAACAGCTTAGAAGATGAATGAACTTTTCTAATCTACTACCTACCACATACAATAAATAAAAAATAAACTCACATATCTTAGAAATGTAACGCCACTTGCTAAATTAAATTTTCATATAATTTACCTATCGTTTGTGGAAATCATGTAACAATAATTGGACTGAAACTTCTAAATTACCAAAGAAATTGAAAACATGTTTCTTTTCACTTCAATCCATCTTTCAAAGAAACACAGATTTGTCGTTAAATGCTTTTAAAAGTGAATGTAACCTTTATCTCGGATAGAAGAGGTTTGAATTTCAAGATTAAATAATCAGCCGACCATTATGTGCTTCAAATCACAACTAAGAACGTTGTAGTTTTTTTCTATTCAATTCAGGATGAAATTCTTCGGGTTTCAAGTAGCACATTGTGACGTAAGGTGTAAGAGTCTCGCATCTATGTCTTACGAAAACGTAGTCCAATACTTGCTGAGATAACGGTCATGTATCTTCCAGATATCAAGACAAATCCCAAAAGATGAACAAATTCCTACCTCTACGTTTCTTGTCGAGTTTTTGTTGTCGTTTCTCCATTCTCCTGGCTTTCTCCTCTTTTTCCTGGGATTCCCGGCACTTGTGAAAGTTCTCCACAACCACGCCCACGAACATGTTTAGCACGAAGAAGCCGACAAGCAAGAGGAACGATATGAAGTAGAGGAGTCGCCATTCGCTGTAATTCTGAATAGGCTGCAATAGTAAACATCAATATGAAAATATAGCTCGTTTTCCTTGCCTATTTAGTAAATAGACACCATTAAAGGTGATTGATAACAAAATGGGCAATAACACATTCTTTGTTCGTCACCTGGCATCGGTCAGGAATCTTGTAGAACACAAGGAAATAAGAATTTAATGATCTTTAAATGTAGTCAAAGGTCAAGGACGTTGTGAAACACATGATGTGTACTTGCTGACATCGCTCACGGACGTTGGCTTATCTCGAGAAAAAAGGAAGTAATCAGAACTTTGTAGCCATCCTTTAGTGGCGATCATGAAAGAGATAATCTGAACTAAGCTTTAATATAGAAAATTATTGCTTCAAATGATGATGTTTTGAAATGCGAAGTAATTAAGGGATTTGAATTTATAATTTACAACTCATTACCTTGTTATTTGCATTAGTTTAATGTCAGCCATAATATTTCAAAAGCTCTGATTTATTTTCTTCTACCTAATTGCATGTCAATTATAAACCTTCAAGGAGATCATATTGACAGAATAACATGGCACTGATGTCTTCGATTACGATTTATAAGCCATATCCCCTTTATGTAAAGGCGCTTTATAAATTATATTTATTTTTTTTTAAATACTTCAGTCTGTTTAAATTTTTCCGGTTCAAAAAATACTGCTCTTAAAATATTTGAATATCATTATTATAAGGTTATTTCTTCCATTGTTCATAGGTACATTGTAGCGTTCATTTTCAGTTATATGTGTTAATGTGTTATCGCAGATTACTAAATGACAGATAGAAAGACAGACAGACAGACAGACAGACAGACAGAGAGACAGATAGACAGACGCTTTACAGGAAAGGTTAATTGCTGACACTGCAAGTTTGTTCTGCATAGGACAATTCCTTACCTGTTGATCAACGCCGACGGCATCTAAACCCTGGTACATTATGCTGACCCAACCATCCTTAGATGCCAACACAAACAGGGCCATGAGTGCCTAAATAGAAATCATTTCAATGATTTATTCAATGATTTAAGAGTAATTACAGCTTTGATGACCTGTTTGCTTTTGGGATCTCTTTGTGTCACAAGAACGTGTAAATGTAAGTCAAACATTTCCTTAATTCAATATGCCACTTGAATTACGTATTGTGTAAAATCAAAAGTTCGAATTCAGATTTAAGTATGCAAAACATTTAAACAAACTTGGCGTAAATTAATGTTACACGTGAAAAACCAGTATCAAGTCATAGATATAACAGTTTCACGATTTAGATTTAATTTTCTAAGAAAATTGCTACAATGCATTATTGAATGATCTAAACTGCTAGATAAGCACTGAATAGTACTGGAATTAATATAACACTGCATATGGCATTACTATTGACAAACTCTATCATCTAAAATATCAATAAGACTTTTGTATTTAAACGGTATTTAGACATGTATAAATATTTTCTTAATTTGCACATTCTTCCGTGAGATCATAAGTGTGTATAATTAATGAATTCTTAGGTACCAAAGGTGAATTATGTCTTTTGAGCGAGGGAATGCTGTACTTGACGAACATAATGCACTTTACCTGTCCGAGATCATCAAAGTTGTACTTTCTGTTCACCCAGACATTGCGCCCCTGTGACTCACATTGGCTCCGATTTTTTACGTGTGAAACATCTGGTCCTTTGCAATAGTAGAATGTTCCCTTGAAAAGCTAAATCACAGAAAAGAATACTTAAAGACTTTGAGACAAGTAAATTAAATATGCGGTTGGTTCTAAACTCACTTTCAAAGCACACGACATAGATCAAAAATAAATATTGTTGCTGTTAATAGTGCTGTACGATAAATGCCGAAACGCTAAATGAAGATTTTTTTTAATGCAACTTATTTCAATAATTTGCACTTTCAACCAACATTCATATTTTAGGTCCAAAAAATAATTAGAATAAAGTTTGCGACCTAACACGTTCAACGTTATTTGATACAGATACATAGGCTAGTGGAATATTCTCAAGTCGATACGCACCCCTACCTATACTAAATGGCCCTTAACTAGTTTGTTAAGATAGGATGCCGCATTCTTGATTTTGATTTTAATAAGAGTGCTTTGCCCAAGGTTATAAAACTGAGCATGGAAACACAGTCGCCATTTCAGCCAATCAGATGCTTGAGATTTGAGACTGGTTTCCATGCTCAGTTTTATAACCTTGGGCAAAGCACTCTTATTAAATTCAAAATCAAGAATGTGGCATCCTATCAATTAAAAGATCTATTAAATGCGACTGTCTGTCTTACAGTCGCCATTTCAGCCAATCAGATGCTTGAGATTTGAGACTGAAGACAGACAGTCGCATTTAATAGATCTTTTAATTGTTTCCATGTGTCAGTCATCGTTCATATAAAACATAAATGTACATATGTGCAATTTGTCGGTTTTATTGCCGGGTGAGGAGTTTCCACAGAATATATGTAACAATTTCAATAATTCTACCTGTACTCCCAGAATGCCGAAGATGATGAAGAATGTACAACAGATTAGCACAATATTTCCTATAGGCCGCAATGACGACAACAACGTCTGAACAACAAGTTTCAATCCCGGAGCTCGACTGATTACCCTACAATATATATCACATCAAAATGTTTATTTGTGGATGGTGTAAAACAAACAGAATGAAAGAGGGTTCAAACAGGCACTTGAACAAATTTTTTTATGAACGCAAAGAACTTTCTGAGTAAAAACTAAGCAAATCTTGAGTTTGAACTCAAATATTAATCCTTGAATATATACACTGTAAGCAGGACTTATTGTCATTTGAAAGTTTGTCATTATAACTGAAATGATTTTAATTATTTTTTATAAATTATTCCAAGTAAATAACCAACATTTACTCAGAATGTGATATTTGTGCCAGATGGGCGATTGTGGGTTCAATAATTACAGGGATGAGATTCCACTTCCTCAATCCACGAGGCGAATACTGGTTTCAACCAAATTACATAGGAACAGAACATATCCTCCAAATTTACCTGAGAGGTCGAAGTGTTCGTAGCAGTCGGAATACCCGAAGAATTCCAAATATCCTCGGACTACTATCCGCTGTCATAGAAATGACGGTATCGACGAGTGATATGGCGACAAGAAAACCGTCCATTATATTCCATCCGCTCTTTAGGTATGCATGTTTACCTATCAAAATACCTTTAGCCAATACCTGAAAATATGTTATAACGATAATTAAACGATTTTTGTAAAACATATTTAAGAAAAAACTATTCGTGACGTTTTTGCTAATAAACCTCATTTAAATGTATTGAGTGTCACGTGACTCTCTGGTAATAGGTAACGAACTGCAGTTAATAAAAGTGAAAGGACGGATTTCAAGTTTATACAATAACAAAATTTGCTTACAATTTTGATATATAGAGAAAACAAATGGGTTGTTAGATTTTAAATTAAAGATTGCATTTTGTTTTGGTTATATTTTAAGTTAAAATATACAATGCAATGACCGCGAAGATTTCGTTAGTGGAGTTCTTTTAAACATGAAACTCTTTTAATTTTTATTTAAGAACATGAATGAAAAATGTAGCTCTGTTTTGCGGCTCGTTCTTTGGAGGCCGCATTAATGATTGCGAAAAAAAAAAAATCAAAGCATTGACAGTACTGATGCGCGTCGGCAAATCTTCTGGAACTACATTTTTGCGGTTCTTAGGATTGCAGTTTGTTACTATTATTAGACCAGTTGAGACTGTCAAGGGTCAGAACACTGATAACTCTGGGTCTGCCGACACAAATACGACAAAGAATCGTGAATGAAAGCAAGATGGCTGATACATGTGTACATTGTATGTGCATTTGTCTCACTGTATCCAGAAACCAGTCTTTACTAGATAAGAGCAGTATTAATGACAGCTGACACCAGTAAACTATTTCCTCAATATAGAACATCATTACAAAACTGTAAGATAAAACATGGAAATAACGTCATTACAATTTAATTACCTGAAACATGTTCTCGGCTTTACCTTACCTTAATTAGCATCTCCAAGGTGAAAATGACGGTGAAAATATGGTTGGAAATAGTCAGGAATTGCCGCTCCTGTAAGAGAATTATTCGGAAGATTTAATACAAATTCAATGTTCTTGCAAACTTTGAAAAAATTTAATAATGATTAAACTCAAGTTACGAGAAGTTCATGTTATCATGCAAATACTTCGGTCAAAACCAGGCAATTTTTAGATTGTACACGTCATATACGAGGCATTCTTAAGATGACAGTAATGAATGAACGTATTTGGTGTATGTTTTTGTTTTATAGATATATGATACTGGTAGTCCCAAATGGTAACTATCTCTTATTTGGATTTCGTCCTCTTTTGGAAATGTTTCTGATTTAGTTGCTTTTTTGTATAAATGGTAATTAACTTCCTCATAAATTCTTATGATATATCATACAACATGCAATCTTTAAACAAAGCTTACTGACTTGATATGCTAATTTGATGACGTCATGTACGCGTGCTGTTTAGATTAGACTTATGGTTTTGTTGGTAATAAACGCCGCATTTGATCATGTGACATTTCAACAATATTTTTTATATGTATTGCTAATGACTTGCTTTATTATTTCACTTAAAATACTCAACATAAAATATTTTAAGACTATAAATACATGTAAGAATATTATGGGATTTGTTGTGTACCTTACTATCCGGTGGAATGTCGGGCCTCTCCATAGCTAGAGTTATACAGTTCAGAGCAATAAAGAACAGTACTGTATTGTCAAACCAGCGCTGTGCGATCACGTGATAGGCCAGTTTTCGTAGAAGATTTTCAGGACTAAGAAGGTAGAGCGAGTACTCATGTCTTGTCAAGAAGATACCAGATGGTTCCGGGCACCAGGAGTAATTACAATTCTGTAAAATAAAAAAAAACGATAACTGGTAAAAACGTAAGCATATGCATTAAAGGAAATGTCAAATAAAAAAACAGACCTCTACAAACAGTCCAAACATTGCATTTAATAAGATCATATTTGAAATAGCGAAGTTGATCATTAATTCATAGAAAATTATGTAGATTTTTGCTATTTAAATGGTACATGACTCACTTCACACAGCGAGTATTACACAGTCCCACAGGCAATGTTTGTTCTACTTTATCTTATGAGACATTGCGGAGAGGCATGTCCTGTTTCTGTATTTGAGGATCAAGTTTTATGTTGCCAATCATTGAAAAGCAACTATAACCGAAACGTATCCATGTGTATTTACAAATTAGAAGTGTAACATTCATAATTTGTCATCAAATAATTATCAAACTCATGTCTTCTTTGTACCATGGTTACGGTTACAAAAACCAATGACAAAAAGTACTTATACAGAACATCAAACCTTCTTCACCAACCAAGAAAAGAAAGAAAGAACAAAAATTTACATCGTAATTATCTTAATTTACGATTGTAAACTTGGTAAATAAAGGCCAATTCCGTCTAATTAAAGGATTTTTCGTCTATCTCAATACGGTGTTTAGTTAAAAGTAGATGATCTACCATAAATTGTAACTAAGTTAAGTTCAATGATCGCCTTACATGTACTGACATGTACTTGTATAAAACCTTATGACACCAATAATTACAAAATACAAACAACATGTCGCAGTCCTAAAGACGATTTCAAAAAAATAAAGAATCTGCTTTATATTATGTTTTCCCTACTTTTTTCAGTGAAAACTGTCGATAGTTTTTGTTTTCCAATTTTCTTCCTCTTGAAGGACTAATGACGTGATCTAGTTTCCACATTAGAAATGATGTCAATCAATGTTTCTTTGTATCTTGCAAAGTGCATCGAATGAAGTATTATCCTCTTTACTCGACATTGACATTTGCGTGTTTGTGTGCTCTTGCATGTAGCGATGTCAAAAAGAATGTTGGTTTCGAGAAATAGACAAGAGTGCTATTGGTTTGATTGAATTACTTGTAGTTGTCGACTAGTGCATGAACCTATATCAAGTCCCATTGTTAGGAGTGCGGGGAACATAGGGTTGCAATTCTAACAACCTTTCAGGAACAGATAGCAGGATGTGATGGCCCAAAACAACAACTTATTTTACGATCTGGGCCGAGAGCAGACCAGCACTACATGACATTACATGAAATTCTGTTAAATGTATTAAGTATGTTATCCAGCTGACCTACATGTAAACGGATGAAAACATACTTATTCTGAAACTTGTTTCATGTTAAACAGACTAAATTATTTTTCATATCGTTCATAAACATGTTCTAAAGCATATATAGGTTCCAGATTCAAATGATGCGGATGACTCTCAATGTGATCGAAAAACTGTTATTAAAAAGATAATATGCTAAAATAGAGTGATGATTCAGTATCATTAATGACTTTAATTAACTCATGTTTATTTTACAGTGTAACCCTTAAACTGTTTTAGCATTATTCTTTCCGGTTAGTAAGGTATTTCATTTACATGGAAAGCCATTGGTGCCCAACCCTTATTGCATAAATAAATTGGCAAATTAAATATGTTAAAAACCTTACCGGTTAATTGAAAGAAAAATAATTATCCACATTATTCTTTAGGTTATACACCACTATTTCAATTTCCATAAACTTCCATTATAACCTTTCATTAATTTCTGAATTTACTATTGGGTCAAGCCCTTAAAATCATACAATTCTCAAGAGAACCAACCTAGACACACCATAAAATACCAATTCCACCATGACCAATAAACTTTTTCGGCATTTTAGCCAGAAGTGTATCACCCCAGTCTCTGTGGAACTTTTGTTTACATTCTGTCAAAAATGATAGCTATTTTTAAAGTTGAATTTCACTTTTTTTCATTATCAATTTCATATTATTTGTATTCAGATTACTACAAAATCATTATATTTTCTCAAAATAATTTTCTTTTTAAAATATTTATTTTCATTTTCTACCAATCAGGCTTGACTTCCTGTAACTAGTCCGCAAATTCCCTGCACAAAATTATTTAGAGGCCTGATCACCAATATTTAGTGGTGTATAACCAGAAGGGATATCTACTTACATGTATAAAATGCATAGATAAGCCAACTTCACAAATAAATAAGGAGGCGGCGACTAGTCAACAATGCAAGTGACAGACAAAGAACCTATCATCCAAATCCCCCAAAAAGATAGTTCAATTATGCCTATACGAAGGTGAAATATGCGTATCAGGAATCGCCACATTCAGAAAAAACAGCCTCCTCACACAGTCAAGAAGAAGACAGGAAGAGAGCAAGGTTAATAAAATGATCAGTTTCAAACGAGACACCACTAACAATTAACAAAATTGAGAACCCGATGGGTTACCGCCTTGGATTAGTCAGAGGCAAATCAAATTGCCACTGGGGGTTTAAACCAGGTTCTAGGGTGCACCAACCTCACACTTGCGCCAACAGGTTCTCATATCACAAAACAAATACAAATTGTCTTGGTGAAAAAACTTAAACCCACTTATCGGCTCAACAATGTTGCATGCAAAAGCACACAAACATATAAAAGATAAGAATCTAATAGCATTGCAAAGCCAAAGGACGGGTACTCAATGATCTTACCGAGACACGAGCTCCTGGAGTAAAATCAGCAAGAACACGATGGCAGGGATAAAAGAAACAAATTGAGCTTCTAGGTTCTTTTAAGAAAAGATTTCCCCATAAACCTTCATAACTTTTAAACCCCTGCCACCGTCGTGCAATCAAAGAGGTAAGCATGATGATCAACTGTAGAAGGGTTATTCACCAGGCATGCAGAGCGCTGTAAAATATCATGTTGGTAACCTTTCTTTTTAAATTTACAGATGGTTTTTACGAATAACCGGGAGAAATGAACATTGCCCTTTATCTTCTAAAGTTTATAAATTAAATCTCCATAAAAAACTGGCTGTGAAATACCTTGTTGCAAAAGTGATTTTAAACTGCACCTGTTTTTATGAATTAGATCTGGGTATCGGCGATAAAACTTGCAAAATGTTTTCCTTTTTTGTGATACCGATAACCTTGTTTTAAAAGTTTTTCTGTAATGCAAAGATTACGTTCATTGAAATCATTAATATCGTTGCAAGCTCTTGAAAAGCGAACAGGCTGTGAAATATAAACCCCGTAAGATGTTGCACGGGGAACATCGCCGTCTAAAAACGGAAAATTTACTATATTAAAATTAAAATCATCTCTTTTATTATATGTTTTAGTAGTGACATAACCATTTTCAATTGACAGATTTAGATCGAGAACGTTTGCTTGCTTTTCTGAAGTGTTCGCTTTATTAAGTTGTAGTTCTTTAGGGTAGATCTTATTAACCAGTAATGGAAAATGGTTATTATCTATATTTAATAAATCATCACGGTACCTCGAGGTGTTGTTAAAAGCTGTAATTATATCATCTTGATGTTCAGTAGAAAGAGATAACATAAAGTCTCTTTCATAACAGTATAAAAACAGATCAGCAACAAGAGGTGCACAATTAGTACCCATTGGGATGCCTATTACTTGTTTATAAATAGAGGTACCGAATCTAACATAAATATTATCCAGTAAGAAAGTTAGCGACTCTATTAGGTCTTGACAAGTCCATAAAGTATAATTATCATAAGAACCATCTGTAAAAAATGCCCTATTTTCATTACAAGCGATGAAGGTTTTATTTTCTCTAGCAAACGTTTTAACAATGAGGCTGGTTAGCTTGTCTCTTATTAAATTATGAGGGAGCGAGGTATATAAAGTTGAGAAATCATAAGTAGACAAACAGAACGCCTGAAAATTATTAAATTATTTGATTTAAGCTTTTTCAAAACGTCATTTGAATTTTTAATCGACCAAAATAAATTTTTGCCAGAAGTTTCAAAAACCTTATCGCAATACCTAATTACATGTTCTTTAATAGCTGTAAACAAGAAGTTAAGAGCACGGATAATTTAGTAGTAGTGCAAGAACTAGAGTTAGTTCAAAATTAAATAGGACTGCGAGTCATGTTTTTTTTTATATTTCATTAAATCTTAAATATTTTCATATGTACGGCACTCGTAAAATGGTGTCTACAAGTCGAGCATGATTTTATGACACAAAGTTGCTAAATCCAAGTTTCCTATGTTATGTAATAACCATGGTAACGAGCACCCACAATAATTGACATTCTGCATGGTTTGAAATTGGCGTATTAGCATCAAGGGGAGTTAATTGAAACTGATTACACTGTAGTGAAGTAATGGGAATTTTCTTACCGTTTCATCCATAGCATCAGGATCTTCCTCGTCCAAAGTGGATACACTCTCCTCTTCTTTTGCATTACCGTTATCAGATAGATCGTTAGGTCTATAATCGTCTTTATCAAATCCACTGCAGGTTGAAGACAACGAGTTTATCTTCCGGCGGGTTGGGAATGTATTCTGACGGCTCAGGTGGATAGAGTTACAAATACTCCTCGTACTTCCAGAGGAGTTGTTCCTACTTCTTGTGGAATTCTTTGGCGACGACATGCGACGATGGAAATTGAGATTTTGATGAGAGCTGAACACACGGCGATTGTTAAGAGGTATACTGCCATTACATGCACTGCTAAAATAAAAATGAGAACAAAATAAGCTATTTAAAATCAAATCGAAAAGAATGTTTTATGAAAGTCCCCTTTATAACAATCTTCTACATTGAGAAATTTGAGAAATGGTTGAATAATAGTGTTGTGTTGTCAAAGAAAATAAACTATGTATGGAGTAAAGTTTCTTTTTCAGGGCTGAATCGTGTCAAATTCTTAACAATGTGATCTTTAACAAATCTGTGGGTTCAGAATGAGAGCTGTATTAACTGTTCGTTTGTACTGAGCAAACTATAGTTGTTTTGTTTATATGATACTTGTATTATTTAATCAAACATGTACTAAGATAGTTTACCTCATTTAGTCTTTTATCAGCGCTTGTATTCGTAATGACTTGTGCCCAAGGTTAAAAAACTGAGCATGGAAACCAGTCTCAAATCTCAAGCATCTGATTGACTAAAGTGGCGACAATGGTGACTGGTTTCCAATCTCAGCTTTAAAACGTTCAGCCTTGATTTTTCAGTTGAACATGTTGGTAATGCTTTTGTGTATTTCTTGCCACTGCACGCGTCTCTGATGAAAATCATATGTGTTATGTAATCATTATTAATAAATTTGTACTGCTTTACCTTTTAACAACACTTCCAGAAGGTTTCAATATAGAATGTGATACTGGTTTGAAAACCTCGTCATCTTCATCTTCATCATAATCTCCACAGAAATCAACGTCATCTTCGCAATTTTCAGTCTCAAAGCCCGTCTTCATTAATTTTGCTTTATCACCTTCCTTTTCTCTCTGCAACATAAACTGTATTAGATGATATAAATTGGACATTTAGTTTTTTAACTATCAGACTAGACTCCACGAAAATAATAGTGAGATCCGAGAACACCCTCGAAGTACTAGCTTGCGATCCGTCCTATCAGTTTAAAGAATTTTAGCAATGTCAACCAATCAACCATTTGAGATAGGTAACCATTCTAAAAATAATAATTCGGCTATCAGATTTGGTTAATTAGTATATTGTTAGTTATCAATAGAAAACTAAAGTTTAATGAGACATTTGTGCAAAATAACATTGTTGCCAACTATGACTTTAGCCTGGAAGATACCTTTGAACGCCAGCTGTTTCTTCTACTTCCATAACTCAGTGATCTCCAAAGCCTGGGTGAAGGTCGCGGTGAAGGTCGAGGAGACGGTCGTGGAGATACACGTGCAGACAATCTTGATGATGTTCGAAAACTCACTGTGGGGGTGCGACAACTTGACGTGCGAAACAAATTGGAATTCAAACGGTTTGACGACAGTGACAGTGAGGAATTCACAGAGAGTCTATGGGTACCATTGTTGAGCTGAAATGAGTATGTCTTCTTATAGTTTATTTTTTAATATGATCGGAAGCTGAAATCTTATTGACTCCTAACAAGTCTTTTTAATTAATGTAGAAAAAGAAGGTATATTGATTATGGCTCCGTATTTCATCTACATTATTATGCAGCAAATGAGATAAAACTTCTATTTTAACAACGAGCCTTGGTTTTAGTACGTCGTTAGTTTTATTGTCTTTCTTGTCTTTTTGGTACAATTCATCTAATCCAAGCTGGTAAGAACAAAAACACAAAGAGTCATCAGAGTTTCATTAAATTGATTGAATTGCCGTCAATTAATTTGCAAAACCAAATCGAGAGAGGGACGACAGATATCTCATTTGCGTTAAATGGAGAGTGGTTAATTAAAGTTGAGAAGGTCCATTTTTTGTTTAAACAGAAACCGTAGGTTGAACTAACCGTTGATAGCTCCACATTCAGCGAGTTGTTGTCTGATTGCTTACGTATCTTGATGTCTCGCTCACTATGCTCATTTGGAGACCCCTGCGGAGTTGCCATCGGCGTGGCTTCCGTGTGTGTTATAATGGGAGGGGGCAATGTGAATACTTTATTTTCTTCCTTTAAAACGTTGTTCAGTCCAAGCATTTTTTCTGGAAAAATAATCAAATAATTATTCAGAATTAGAAGTGACAAATAACATCAATTTAGTATTCACTTATCACAGAATTGCTAATGGAATCCCAGCTGCAGAAAGGTCGAAGCCAAGTTAAGTTAATTAATAGGAGGGAAATAAACTTCTGACATTTGTTGGTTTCTTTTGGCACTAGAAATTTCTCCACAAGAATGTCTGTATGGATTTTTATATGCATGCAATATCATCATCTTCCAGCAAAAATAAAAGCCAAGAACGTGATTTTCGAGAAATTTGAAAGGTTCAACGTACTTGATTTTTATCTTAAAACTGTCAAATGCATACTTTCATCAAAACAAAAACAAATTCAGCAGAAAAACAAGTTCGATTATTTCTTTAAACGTTGACACGCCTGTTGCCTATATAAGAGGCTAACAATGACTACACACAATAAAAAAACCCATAAATTGCTACAACAGCAGACAGCAAATGAGTGTTTTGTGTTGAGAAGTGTTTAAATTTACAGGCGAAATGATACCGTAATAACATTAAAAATTTTTCCTATTAAATTTTATCATGTAAAGTGACTTTTTTAAAAAAAGTTTCATTTTCAACTATATCGGTAATATACTGAACTTCAAGAACAAGTTATGTTTGTTGAAATCGGAGCAGTGATTTGTTCAATGAACATGAAATTTGTAAGACGTCTTTACATTACATAACTAAACATGTATGTATCTCGGCTTTTTGCAGCTACTAGGTAAGAGCCTTTATCATTTACAGATGTTTTAATCAACAAAATTCATTTCAGAAATTAGAGTCACCTTTTTCCTTGTTGTTGATTTTCACATCTAGAACCTCGGCTACTTTCTGTTTCACTGAATCTCTGTTGTCGTTATTATTCGTCTCATTTATGATTTCCAGCTGTCTGTCCTTTATTGATTCTCTTCTTCTTTTCTTCTCTTCCTCCTACACGACAAGATGTAATTGGGTTTTGTGATTGAGATTTTTTGTGCTACTGGATTAGAGTCTAAAGCCTAATATTAGCATTTTAAATGTTAACTGCAAAAAACTAAATATTTACATTTTAGAAATCAGGGCTATTAATCTACTAACATTAATAATTGGGAAATAACAAATATAGAAAAGTTTTAGTAAAAAATCAGTTCAGTTCGTTTTTGCTGCCTCTTGACTCTTAGAATTGTAAACAAAACATTGTTAACGACCATTCCAACTATTCACGTCCTTATAAAATAAGTGAAATACATGTATGCATACTAAGAATTGTCACATCTATAAGACATAGCCTCGCCACACAGCCAAAAAACAGAGAGTAAACGTTGTTGAAATTAACCGAACAAACCATTGCAGACCTTTCCGCCTAAACAGCCAGGAACGCAACACAATCAAAACGTTAAAAATGAAACACATAACAAAAATAACCCACACTAGGCAAAAAACCATGAATGAAACGGTCAAAACAAATTAGATTAGCGGTAGTGTACGGCGTTGCCACTGGCAATAAAATGTAGACCACTGGGGAACACTCATTAAATCTTTTTTGTTGCCTTCTAAACGCTTATTATTGACAAATACTTAATTAAGTCTCCACGTACATATATAACTTAAATGACCAAGTTGAGAACAGTGAGCTCATTTTGTTTAAGAATGTATCAGGTTTCCACTATAAACATGAAACAAAGGAGACACGAAGTGAAATAAAAACCTCATTAGTCTGAGTGTATCAATAAGGGAAAGTATGTTTCAAAGAAGCAATAATGTAATATAATATTTCTACGTAAGATTGTAAACATCCTTTAACAACTTTACTCAATGACTTTATGTAGTAAAGTATATATCCTTCATAAATATGAAGGCGGTATATAAATGTAGACAAAGTAGAAAAAGTTGACAGAACGTCTGTAAATGGTTTATAAGTAACTCACAAAGTTTTGGTTTGCTCTCTATTAAAAAATTTCCATTTAACCCAGCATACTTACGGATACTTGGGACAATATTCAACGGTTTTAGCGGCGTTTTTAGTCGGCGCGCCATGAGCGCGACGACTATATTTGTGCTTACTTTAGGCATTTAACTGCAATAGGACAAGGGAATAATTTCAGGAACATTAATTTTGTATTTATTGTAGTTCTAAGACGTAATTGATGAGAGAATTGTAAAAAATGTGTTAATAAATGTTAAACGAATCGTACCCTCGAAACCGGTTGTACATTGCTTTTAAAGATGTTGACTATTGCACAGCGTATGCACCTATTTTTTTTGTTGTCGAACAATTCCTGTTCTCTTCAGAAGTAACTTTATAAATACGGATGGGATGGAATATTGGAACATTCGATTATTCGGTTTGACGATGAATAAATTCTGGACGTCATAACAAACATGGATAAAATAGGAATAAAATTTGCATATGCCTAACGAGTATAGCAATACTGCTTTCGGTATTCGTCCCCATTCCTACCAATAAATGAAAAAGCAAACAATGAATATCCTAAAGACATGGCCATAAACGATTGTTGCAATACATGAAAATCCTTCTGCATGCATCAAACTTTTTCTTGTAACTTGTATATAGTTACACTAAATTGTATTTCTAGCGAAAATAAATATCATTGCTTGACACAGATACGATGCCAATCTAATAATTTTTGACTTTTTATTTAAACGCAATTGACATTTCTTGTTAACGAAATGAGACGCACGTTTTGCAGAAGCAGTATAAACTCATATTAAGTACTTTCGAAGTGTCAAGAGGTTATTATCTGTCAACTAACATAATGATTTTGGAAAATGAAGACCAGAAAAACACATAAGATAGATAGTCGTTAGATAAATAATACGGTTATCGCTGATTTAGGGTTTTATTTCCTTGCTATAGGATTTGACTGGTAAGTTAAAACTTAAAAAATCGCCCCGTACATTCAATCAGTGCGGTTATCAATCACCATCTTTGAAGGACGTCGAGTACGATGAATGTTTTTGCAAATAAAAAGTGCTCAACCCGAGGCTAGGCAGCTTTGGCAGTTATATACATTTCCATTACTGGTCGTGAACAGCTCGATCAAACCTACCCTACAATCTTCTGGTATTTGCCGTGTTCGATGGCTTTCAAACTTACTTTTTCATCTACATTAACAGTCATAAAATGAAAATAACTATTAGATTACATGTCACATGTATGATAATACTATTTATATACAAACATACAAAACAACTATATATGTTTAAATATACATGTAGATACCTCTGATGAGAAACCTTCAACAAGGATAGCAACCAACAAGTTGAAGAGCACATAGTTTCCAAAGGTCATCAAGGCAACAAAGTACAGTGCTGCCCAGGCCGACGTTGTTTCCATACCGTTATACAGAACTGTATTCCAGTCCTCTTGAGTGAGTACCTACAATGTTTAAATAAACCACTACTTGTTCAAACTGATGTATTTTATTGGTTGTTTAGAAAGTATTTTCTGAATGTGGCGTAAGGCTACACAGTTTTTTCCCATAAAATCGGCTTAGATCTCTTTGGCTATCGAAATGTAACAAATTATATTCCATAGGCTTATCATAAATTTAATAGATACAAATTTAAGAAATGCAATGTAAATAACACAGTTTGATAACATGAAAATACATTTTACATTTCAAAATAAAATTATTTTAACATTAATCAAAATATGTACATGTAGTTTTACTGCTCTAAAAGAAAAAAATATTAAGAAAACACAAACGAGAAGGAGAATTTACTTTACTTAATATTTTATTAATATTATTATTGTTGAATAGAAATAGAGTATTAAAAAAACTCTTAAAACACCACAACATGCATGTATACTTATGCAATGAAACTGGGAAACATATCTAAAAGCAAAGCGCACACATCATATCAGGATCAAAATATATTTTGAGGAACTGAAATGTAAGACAAACTGGTTAATTTTCGACTTTCTGATTAGTAAAAAGTAGAAATGGTTAGTGTAAAGAAACAGGGCCGGATCCAGAGGGGTTTCAGTGGAGATGCTTAAACGTCCTTTTTGGGGGAGCACATTTCATTTTCGTAGGGATTTTGGCGGGAAAATTGGGAATAATCATGTAACTATCCAAAGTCTGTCCCTAAAAACCCCTTTCTGGAATTCTTGCATCCGACACCAAGCAAGCTGAACTTAGAAACGTGATTATATAAACAGTTTTTTTTTGCTATGTTGAAAACGGCTTAATATTGATAGGTTTGTACTCGGATTTAGATATTGGACTTGAAACATCGATGTTAAGTTGTCAAATTTTTGTGTGACTGTTTGCGTAAAGAAAGCTTTTTACTCGGACTAAATAATTTGTTTATTAGATAGAATAAGCTACGCAGGCTTCTCAGAATGTTCTTGTTACACACTAGTTAAACTGTTTTCTGTAAATTTACTGGCATGTAATACTATTAACACTATCATTTCGAATTGCGTAAGTTACTGTTTTATTCGTGAAGTGACTCTAAAAGAACTTATAAATCTACAAAAATAGCGTTACTACGTTACGTTCTGCAAATGACATTAGTACCATGCAGTTTTTACTGGAACATTAATTTTTGTAAATTTTATAATTGGGGCAAACTGTTTACTACAAATAACTATAATTATTTTTTTCTTTCGGAAGTGATCAGCATGTGAAAATATTTGATCGTGGTGTGACTAATCTGTTTATATTTCTCTCAGCTAAAGCAAATTTCAAACTACTTGACTGTGTGAATTATAACAGGGCTTTATTTATGCATTTCGTTTGAGCTTCAGTACAAGAGGTTAGAGCTATCTACACCAGAACCAAAGTTTGATGAAATCTTGATGAAAACGTTTTACGTTACAAGTCTTTTCTTGAATAATCGACTATTAAACTATCCCTTTCCTCCATAAATACGCATTTTTACGCATGTGCGACCAGTGTAGATACAGATCAGCCGGCACATCCGTGCTGTCTGATCAGGATCTGCACTGTTCGCATTTCGGTCAGAAATAACCTAACGAATCAAAAAGCGAACAGTGCAGATCCTGATTAGGCGTCACGGATTTGCCGGCTGATATGGATCTGCATGTTCGCCCAGGCAATAAAGGTGTGTCTATGGAGGAAAGGGCTATACGAAATAGCAATGAGGGAAGGGAACTAACACATGCAAGCGTCGTTTACTATGCAGTGGGGAAGTTCACCTGGATACATATATTTAAAGCAATAGCTTTCATTTCCCTTTATGTTTGGCAATATTTCATGTTCACATTCATTTTTAGTATGTTTTAATATAAATTCTATGGTACATATGCGTACAGTATATGTTCGCAATCTAACAAAAACAGAATATACAACGTGACGGAAAAAATAATAAAAAATAAAATGTAAAATTTATATACTGAGATTTCGTTTTGATTAAATTGCTGAAGGTTAAAAGCATAAACCTTTCGATTTTGCGTCATTGTTTTGAATGTATTAAATTTATTTATTGAAATCAACGATGCCAAATTGTAAACTCATTTTGATATAGAACAGATCTATGTTGTAGGGCATACAAATTTTACATTTATGTAACGTGGTGCATTCTTAACCACCCCGAGTGCGAGGAACTTCTAGTTAAGTAGTAGCATTGTAACAGCGGTGATCATTCAGAAATAAATGCAGACAAAAAAGAATTTCATACAATCATAGTACCTGAAATACAGTTACAAGTGACCATAATAGCGTATCAAAATTTGCTCTGTCACAGTCACATAAATCGGGGTCTAAGGACTCTTTACACGTGCATACGCTCCTGTCGAACTTCCAACAAAATTTACCACCAAACAAGTTCATACCGAGAACACTAGAGGACAAAAAATACACACAGGTTATTGATCACATAAACATAAGAACAGGAAATAGAATTTAAAAATGTAAAATAAACATGTATGAGCATGGTCTAAGATATGCCACGTGTAATGTTAGTGGTTATCGTAAACTCTCACGGCAGTGAAGAACGGTCAGTATAAACAAAAGCAAGCTTATATCACAAGGAACCTGAAATGATGAACAAATAGCTAATATCACACTCGCCAACTGTAAGTTCCGCTTAATTGCATATCAGCCATCATTTATGGTAATAATCCCTCCCCCAGAATTTCTATCAGCGGTTTATATAAAAAATTAAATCAGTTGATAAATAAAGTTTCCATTTTCATCTATAACAGATATAAATTTATACAACTTAGTTATTGGTAGTAGCTACCAATGGATATGCAAGAATGCACGAGTGTTATCAATCAAACAGACAAAATCTCACCATGTATAAGATACATTTTTCAATTCTAAATCCTTTGCCAAAGTCGGATTCATTTAAGCTGTCCGCATAATAATTATGATTTAAGACCCATGGAAACATGGGAATATTGGAGACAAAACGTACTTAAATGCGTTTGGTGGAACCAGAGGGGTTCAGTTGGGGTTGCGTGAACCTAACCTTTTTGCAATATTTAAATCTTATGGGGAATTTTGGGGGCAGCAATAATTTTATGGGAATTTTTCCTGGGAATTATCACGTGACTAAAATAAGACTGTCCCCAAAGGAACCCCTATCTGGAAATATTGCACCTGACACTGCCCCTTGTTTAATCCATTTTTAGAAATCTCATGTAAGCAACATATAAAACCAACGATATAAAGCTTTTGCAGACAGGTTAAATGAACTGAACAACAACTCATATTTTAACAAAATCATCATAGAAATTGTACAATGCAGAATGTGTTTTATTATGATTTCTGTTCACGAGGCACACGCCGCGAGTATAGATTTTTTTAACTTTTAGGGAATAAAATATACATATCGATTATTTGTATCCAGTGTACTTAACAGCGATAAAGTTGCGTTTGTTTCTGAAAGAAATGTAAGCATAATGTATGCAACTAAAGTTAGTGCTAGCATCTAAATGTGGTTAGTAACTATGGATAGTTCAAAAATACTTAATTATATGTTTGGACTCTAAATAAAAGATGCCAATGTCTTCATTCAGTTTTATTGTTTTGCTCAATGCTAACTTTATGTTGTTTGTATTTTTTGAATTAGCAGTTTTGGAATTTCAATCTCCGAGCCCAAGCATATTTGTTTTGGTGATAATACTTATAACATTTGTATGTATTTCGATGACGATGTTAGTAATGTAAACACACAAAGTACGTATGGGCATGCATGTTCAGGGACACAGTATATGCGATGGACGGCTTCTTGCCCATACCTGGAACACCGTAATAATGGCCCATAAAAGGGAATCAAAGTTCTTTCTATCACAGCTGAATTCGCCAGTGCGACGCAATCGACAAAACTTGCATCCAAAAAGATTCATACCTAGAACGCTAAACGAATACACAAAGCATTTAGTCTGCTGTTGATTTTGTTGCAAAAATAGCTAAATAGGTGATAATGTAAGCCGTACGAACCATCACACGTGATCCCAACAATGTTAGTTCATGCCTTGACTATTAGGATTAAACATTCAGATACATATAAGCATCTCACATATGATTGCATCTTATGAGTGTTCGTAAGTCAAAATACGGCAAATAAAGTTGGTCAATGGTTTTCACACAGTGACATTGCAGGATACACAGTGTGATGGTTTGGGCGCATTCAAAGAGAAATACTATAGACCTAATCAAACTGCGAACATTGACAGACTTTGTAAGGAATATCTGTCACATTATAATATTTACATTAATGGTATTTCGGGCCCTATTTCCATATATCAGCAATAGCAATGCTAGGGACATCAGAACACCCGGTATTGTTCATTAGTAGGAGTATCAAAGAAAATTAACTGAAAAATAGGTAAAGGTATGTTACATATAAAGGGTAAAACCTTAAAGGTACTAAGGACAACATTCAAAATAAATCGGCAGACCGTTTATTCAAAAAAGTGTATATGAGTAGACAATTTAATCTTGATGCATGTGCAATCGTGCATTAAAGTTGTGCATGTCTTTTGAGCATTTTTGCAAACATTATGCTACCACATAATTAAGGTCTGTTGGTAAAATATGTTTAAGACACGAAATGTCCTGTTAGTTTTACAATTTAAATCGGACATAAAATAATCGTCTTTACAAACTTCTAAAATATCTCTTTTCATGTATTGCAGAAAAAAGGTCATAATACTGGAAAAAAGTGCAATAAAAGCGCGAATATTCAAACAACGTTTATACTAAGAAGCTAATTGTGCTAGGTATAACTCGTAATGTCTTCGCATTATATTTACCGCAACCTATCATTTGCACGACCTAATTATCTTATCCCATGCAACAGTCAATCAGACTGATTCAGTATTTTGAGGCTCAGAAACAAGTGAAGGTTTGTAAATTTGTAAGCAAATGGTACTTGGAGACAATACTTATCATCATATTCTCCCCCACAACTACTACTGTAACAGGACTATAGAATGCTGCTCAAAAAATAAAAAGGGTCACTTTTGTATGCTGTAAATATTGTTGCTTAGGCTAAGATTTTGAACAGTTTACGATAAATTAAGTTTTGTGTTTATTGTTTATTTGGTAAAACCGATGAATTAGTCATCCTTGTTGAATTATTGACTTAAAACCTGACTGTAAAATTATCTAAAGGGGAAAACTTACAAACTACAAAAGTGGCCCTTATCAGATTTTTGAGTAGTATAATATCTTAAAATAATATGTGTGCAACTGATCAAGGCATAGGTAAGCAATTACTTTCTTCCTTTATTTAAACAAGAAGAATAGATGAATAAAACTTTAAGACATAACTTTTTTAGGAATTTCTGGATAAATTTTACCAAAATAAGTGGCATCATCCTCGCGTAAAGTCAATAAGTTTCTCGGGGAACAAGTTCGTTTAATTTTATCGTTTCAGTATCAAAATACGAGTAATATTTCGAAGAAATAATATCCCGGAAGCGCTGCATAATCTCAAATTGTTGAATCTTGTATACTGGGAATTTTAGATAATATTTGCCGTCAATATGGCACCAAAAGCGCAAGCATTTGTAGATCTGTCAAAATAAAATACTGATAAATGCAAACATACTTTAGAGCAGATATTCGTTTAAAATATAAACAGTAAATACATCAGAGATCTCGAACAATTTGCCTCGTGCACACAAACATATGTTTGAACGTTATTATTTAATTTTATAGTCAGTGGACCTAAATGTTAAACTTTACTTAGGTGTTTGATTTATTTTGTATCAAATCACGAAACATATTGCTGGGAAATTTGATATTCATACTTGACAATAATACACCGACACCAGAATTTGAAGTTCAATGTCATCGAAATACAACTTCTTTAAAAATAACAAAAGAAGTCAGTTTTGTGAAAACTGGAAGTCAATTTAAATAGGCTATTTTCCTAATATTCTTCACATTTTACAATAAAATGAACATGAGAATAGAGAAACATCGTTGATATTCGTATTTAAGAATGGCAACATTTGAAAAGACGTTGGATGTAGGCTGTTTTTGGCCTTTTAGAGCAACGCTGATGACATATCTGGTGTAAACATAAAATATGAAAAACGGATTTATCATATTAAAATGTTATTTTCATCCAGATTATGTCCATCCGGGGTATGCATATTCTAAGTGATTCCAATTTGATTTTCTTAAATCCACTTAACGTTTGATAAATATTTATGTTAACACTTATTTCACTACGATAGAAAATAACTTACCTAAATATAAACATGAAAAGTAACAATAAGGCAAAGAAAGTGGCTACATTGTCCATAGTTCTCAACATCACAATAAGCTGTCTCTGAAGCGCTGGCATGAAGCGAACCAGCTTTAAGATCCGCAATAACCTGAAGGTTCGCAACACCGACAGTCCACTTCCACCGTCCTGGTTCAGTAATTCCACTAAGCTGAAAAACACATTGATAATTAATTTGTGCAAAATATTTTAGTGTCATGATCATCATTTTTCAGAATTTAATAAGTAACTGTAATAATTTCATTACATTCTAGGTCAGAGAAGCGCTTAATTGAGTTCAATGATTAGTTTAAAGCCCTGGTGGTTGTCTTCTGCATTGCGATCCGCGATTCCAATACTGTTGAGTTGATGCGTTGTATAGTTTCTATTTTCTTTTAAAGTTTAAGGTTATTGTGTTCAAGTTCTTATATTATAACCTTTATTGCAGGTACTTCTGTGCATGATTTTCTTGTTGATAAATTAAGTTTGGATGTAATTATCTACAATGATTATATTGAAGTATGTTTTTGAAACTAACATTATAAGCTGCAATGAATGAAGTATATTTCCCAGACGAAGTGAAATATCAGGAATGGCCACACCCAGTAGACACAGCCTTACATATCGGTTGAAAAAGTATGTGTTGCATTTCTGAGTGTGAGGTAAAGTTTGGCACGTTAATTACAAAAAAAAAATACATTCGCCAGTCTAACTTGTTCCAAAATGTCTCTAAACAGCGATAGCTCTATTGTTTACCATGCCATGCTGTTTTGTAACGTTTTGTTTTAAGTGGTAAATATTTTTAAATACAACATTTAAGATCCTTTTTTCAATATCACAATGACGTTGTTTGTGCCGTGTGGCGGCTGTGAAAAGGCCTTACATTCAATCAGTACTGTTATTAGTGACGTCCTTTGAAGCTCGTTATGCACGATACTTATGCATTTTTATAGTTCATCTAAAATTACATTTGTTTTTGTATTTCGACCTGTTTTACAAATGTACGTAAGATGGGTGTTGTCAATATCCCAGACAGTATAGATTTGGATAATGTTCAATCACACCTAGAATTAGCGATTTCTGTGATATGCAGGATTTATATTCACAGATCCCGTGTTACACTTCTATAATATTCAGTTGCATCCTTTGTTTTCTCATATCGGACGAACTTGTTACTTTATCTTAGAACCATACGATAATCATGGAATGATGTCAATCTAAAAAACCGCATTGAATGTCCCAGGTTCACCGCCATATGTATACTATACCATCGTTTCGAATGGATCAAAATTGTATTATTTACTGGTGTGATATTTAATAGCGTTCAACTCGGGGCTAGGCGGCGTGGGCAGGCAGTAATATGCATATCCTTTACTGCCCATGAACAGGCTCAATCAAATCGAGCCTGCAATATTTTCATATTTGTCTTGTTCGTTGGCTATCCAAGTTCATTTTCATCCATTTTTAACATAAAATTTCGTTTAATACTATCAGAATGAAATATTTAATTTATTGTATTTAATTAAACAATCATAAATATGTAACAAAATATATATGGAAATCATACCTAAGAATTACTATTACTCCATCAAAAACGTTAAAGCCATTCTTGATATACCCAAAGAGACCATATGATACGAGCTTGAGCAACATCTCCACTGCGAACAACGTGGCAAATACGAGATTGCTGATCTCCAGAGCCTTCGTAAGCTCATCAGGCTGCAAGTATATTACAACAAAGAGGTAAGACTTACGCTGAATTTACCACTTTTGACAATTTATTCAACATTTAGTTCCGCAAATTTTAAGTTCTTTTCCAGTTCATTACGATTATTCTATATCAATACCCTAAACATTAATGAAGTTGTTTTAACAAGAATATGATGAACGTATGAAGTTTCACAATAAATAGCATTAGGCCATCGGCACCACCAATCTGAATGAATGCCCCAAACTTCCTTTAACAGTTTATTTAAACCTGTCTGGATTCTTTTGATAAATCCGTTGTTGTCGTGTTTGATGAATCGTTTAGCATATCTCAACATATTTGGATTTACATAGACTTCATGCTCTTAATTAATATGTTAGTCTGCGAGTTGGAATATTTGCTGGTGTTATGTGCAATCCAGAGATTATATTGTCTGTCAAAATCCAAACAATAAAACTGCTGTTCTGGAATAACCCCGCTAGTAACCGAGTTTTTTGGTGTTAACATTATCTAACATTGGCAGGCAATTTGTTTTAGATAATTTCATATCAGAATCATATAAAATAAAAAATCATTTTTATACTTGTAATTGTCTTATTTGATTTTTAAAACTGTGTTTGAACAGAATATTTCTTTATCAGTTCTTCATCGTTACGCCCATTAAAGGTTGTTGGATACGAAATTTGCGAATGTCAATACACATTAAAAATTACTTTTGTTTCAATATTTCGGCCAGTTTTAAAATGGTTGGTTTCAATATCGCAGCCAATAGCAATTTGGAAATTGTTCAATCACCCTAAGGATATAACTGTGTTTATTTTTTCTCAATGTAGTTCTCTATTATATGCAGGATTTATATTCTCAGATCCACTGTCTAAATTCTGTTCTATTCAAATCCGCCCATTGTGTTCTTGTTTAGGGCAAACCCATTCTTTTATATTGGGAACATATATTCGCCGCTGAACTTGAAACGCCTTAAGTTACTTTTATCATATTTGTCGTGTTCAATGGCGTTCAAGTTATCTGTTTGTCGTGTTCGGTGGCTTTCAAAGTTGACACTTCCATTTTCATTTTTTAATTACATCGCATAGCTTGTGAAAACAAGTTTATATTTTCATTGTTTAAAGTCTTACCTGATTATGGTATTCTATTCCCATACTAAAGGTGTTGAACAAGATGGCGACAAGGATTCCTCTCTGAAATATCCGATGTTCTACCATATTCTCCACCTTTCGCCTTCCTTCACGTATATACCAGCCTAAATATAGATCAGGTGCCAAGGTTAAAAAACTGAGATTAGAAACCAGTCATAAATCTCAAGCATCTGATTGGCTGAAATGGCGACTGGACCAGTTGAATTAGTTTCAAAAATCAAACATGTTTTAGTATAAGTTAAATACGGAATTCCATATACGACAGCGTACTGCTTACTGCCTACTGCATACGACAGTCCATTCTCACAGATTTATACTTTCATTTCAACTTTAAGCAGCACGCAGTAGGCGGTAAGCAGTAAGCAGAAAGCCGTAAGCGGTAAGCAGTAAGCGGTAAGCAGAACGCAGTAAGCCGTAAGCATTAAGCATTAAGCAGTAAGCCGTATGCAGTAGGCAGTAAGCAGTACCTAAATATCAAGGTATCACAAATTGTCTAGAATATTGTTTGATACCGCAGTTGTGTCCCAACTTGTATATTTGCTGTCTTTGACGATGACTTAATTATAAACAGTTTTTATTTTAATGTAAAGTGATACAAGCCTAGTAGCTATTGAACTGAATATACATTATATGCAGCCCTATCCGAACCTCACTATATTTACTGTGATTGAGACGACCTTTAAATTTAAATTAATAAATAATTTACACTCTTTTTTATCGAATTTATGAACCCGTGTTCTTTTTCAAGAAAATACAGAAATTATTCGGTTTTAAGCAACATCCATGTTGAAGCGTATTGTTGTTTTAATTAAAAAATTAGTGTATATTTTGTTTGAGCAAAAGTGATCAAGGTTAAAAACATCAGTTCATGCCTGAAAAATAAACCATGTTTGCTTCCGAGTGTTGCTGTAATCTTTTCAATACTACAATTCATATCCCAGTACTTCTGAAACAAATGGTCTGCATGCCCGTCCATCTACGGCACTCTATTCTCACAGCTTTATACTTTCTTTTCAACTTTAAGCAGCACGCAGTAGGCGGTAATCAGTAAGCAGAAAGCCGTAAGCGGTAAGCAGTAAGCGGTAAGCAGAACGCAGTAAGCCGTAAGCATTAAGCAGTAAGCCGTATGCAGTAGGCAGTAAGCAGTACGCTGTCGTATATGGAATTCCGTAGTTAAATGTATCTAAATAAATAATGAATTTCCCCTTTCTGTCTTCCATCGGTTGCAGTTTTTACATATATTTCAAGTTCGAAGTTTCATATATCAATTTTAGGCTATGTCCTTTGGAAATAAAATTGTTCTGACAATTAAGCTGAAACCACTGGACATAATGATAACATGCACATAGATTTCTAGGAAAGCAACGAACACATTCAGTTTTGTAATGTCTTATAAAATTATTTATTTTATCCACAGATCTATAATACCGTATAATGGGTTATTTTCGTGGCCGAAAAGTTTCGCTATATTGCCATAATTTAAATTTTCGCGGTTGTAATTTTAGCGAATTTGAGCCCGCTGAAATTAACACTCAGTAAATATCATTAAAATACGGATACAGACGGTAAATTCTCTCACCTACGCCTTTCTTTGTGTTGTTTTCTTTCCTACAACCACAGTGTTCCACGTCATGTTTATATTCCATTTCAAATTCATGGTCGTATTCTGAGCAGTCACACTCAAAACAAATGTGTGGCCCTCTTGATTCGCCTGGCTCACAGGGTAAGGCACAATGTATACGAGGATAGAACTTGTCTGAAAGAGTCTCCGGAAAATACGTGTCTGACAAACCTACAACATAACATGTATTATAGTCGTTACTCCAAAGCAAATGTTTAAAATCCTCAAAATGTGAAACATACATTGTATTTCAATATGCCTTTTTGAAAAAAAGGACTAAGTAAGGGAAATGTGGGTTTAATGCCTGCAATAGCCTTTAAAACTTTACTAGATATTAAGTATACTTTTCTTCATAGTGCCTGTTAAATGTACTTCATCTAGGGTTATTTGACGACGCTTAAATTATAAAAATTTCTGATAAATCATAATACTTAAACCTGGTTTAAGCCCCCAATTGTTTACCACTGACCGCGCCAAGGCGGTAACCCCAATGGTTCTCATTTTCGTTAATTGTTTATGGCGTCTTGAATTTGACATACTTATAAAAACATTCTCTCTTTTTCTCTCTTCTTTTTCGCTGCGTGGGAGGCTGTGTTTTGTGAGTGTGGTGATTCCTGATATGCATATTTCACTTTTTCATTGATAAAAAATGTGACGAGACGTGGCATAATGAGGCGTATCGCCTATGCCACTGTTTGTACATTACGCAGTCTGATCATGGTTTACACTTCGCTACGTTATTCACTCTTTTCACGATATTCATTCATAAAAGCTGGAAAACAATTAAGGTATTTTATAGGCTTGTTAAGTCAGCAGTTAGGTAAGATAATACTTTAGTCGCACAGTCAATATGACCGATTTGTCAAAGGTGACTCACAGTCTCCTAAACCAGGTCTGAAGGTTATAAAGCTGAGATTGGAAACCAGTCTCAAATCTCAAGCATCTGATTGGCTGAAATGGCGACCAGTCGCCATTTCAGCCAATCAGATGCTTGAGATTTGAGACTGGTTTCCATGCTCAGCTTTATCACCTTGGGCACAATATAACGTTCGGTAAAAAGACTATTTAACGAAAATTATCAACGTTAAAAAACAAAGATTTCTGGAAGATCAAATAACCTTCTTTCATCTACATGTAATGAACATCGATCTAACTACATTTCTATAGCAACAAAATCATCTGGCAAAAATAAAATTAGAATCTAATGCTAGAACATTAACGACAAACAGATTAATGTCTAACTATCTCTGTACATTATGAGTACACGTATACTGTTTGAATTTATTTGTCAAGCAGGTACAGCAACTCTATAAATACATAGATATGTACATAAATTAGCTCACGGTGCATGCAATGTTATAGATGATTTATTCCTATGCTTATGCATGACCACTTAATACATGTAAAACCAGACATCTAAAAATGTATACAAATAAGACTAATCAGGCACATTTTCAATTGTATTTCAGATTCGTCAGTTAACCTTTGTTAAAAAAACTTCCTTTGCAAGACACTGGCTGCTTACTTTACAATTTAAGATCTGACTTAAAGAAAAAGAAACCATTGAGCGACATAGTGCCAATGTGAAGCGCAAGGAAAATCATTTCATCTTTGTAGATAACTTTTTAAGAACTGTTGATTTTCACGTATATGATAATTTGATTTGTTTATCATATAATGATATCTCAGTTCGGTTAACTGTTTGCAGACATATTCTTATTAAACAATTATATGCTACTAGAAATTTCAGATCATCTGTTTAAATCAGAAATTGTCTGAAGTGAAGTGTGTTGTTGCGCATTAAGAAAACGGCGGGTAATATTGGGTCGTTGAACCGATTTCGTTAGCTTCTATAAATTTGTCCAGAAAAAAGGTAAACGATTTGAAACAATACATTGCACCGTTATTTAGAACAATGAAGATAGTTGGTAACACTGATATTTAACAGTCGTTATGATCTCTGCGCATTAACTGGCAAGTATCCCTATCGATCATACAGACCCTGTACAGAATTACTTTCAAGCTGGTGCTGGTGTAAAGGTCATGTCATTTACAGTTACAAATGGATCATTATAATTGGCCGTGTCAAAGTCTCTTTCACTTTATGAATGAGATATAAAACGCCCCATTTTTTATGTGCAAACAATATTTACCTTTTTCAGACATATGATGGAATTTCATTGCTTCATAATCGTCATTCACTAGGGTATTAGACGCTGCTATAGTAGGGTTCTTTGTACTGTGAGTTGACACGACATCAGGCAAAAACTGAAGATGCTTCGCACTCCCATCTACACTAAATGACGGATTTCTGCTATTTGCATTTGAAACATGCGGTGATAACTGATTAGGAGAGGGTGAGTAGGATTTGAACAATGACGGTGTCAAAACCTCCGCAGCAGCCAAGGCCAGGGTATTCAAAGATTCGGACGAGGCTTGAGCACTAAGACCCGGCACAGTTAGAAACGTCGGTCTCCTAGGTGACGAGATAGGATCGACTTCTGACGCTTCAGGACTAGCCCTAGGAGCTACATGATTTTGAAGACTATCACGATGCAATGGGACATTCTCATGATTGATATATACATAATGATAATGTGCATGTCGCTGATTCTTACTTCGTGCATGGTTACAGTGATGATGATGCTGTTGGTTATGCAATATACCTTTTTTCTTCTTTCTAAGGTTACGCTCCGGTTTAATTTTCTTATGCTTTCCTGTCTTTTCATAATATAGTTTAACAAGTTTTCGTTTTCCACGTCTATAAAGATGTCCTATATATTTGAGGATTTCTGTATAGCAGCTGCTTGGTTCAGAGTTACTTGCTAAGGTGCTAGTTGACTGATAACGCTTCCTTTCTTGCAGCATACGCTCTGTTTCTCGCTTTTTAGTTTCGGAAAACTGCGTTGCTATGACAACTAAACATAAATTTATCATGAAGAATGAGCCAATCTGAAAGAGAAATAAAATCACGGTTTATTGTGACATAAATTCAATAATATTAAATTCATGAAGCGAGGTAACTGAGACTAATTTGTATCCCAATGGTTTGAAAACTATTTCCATGGAACAATAGCTTCCCAATAAAAGTAATTTATAGAATGAAATTCACACGATGAAAGCATGTCTAACGAGGACTCGACAGTAAAGCATAATGAGATATTACCAAAAAGAGATACTATTTACGAATTCGCAACATATTTTGGCCTATGGCCTATGCAATGAATGATACATAAAAATGTCATTTCATTGCATTTTTACCTGCAATTTGATCTGCTTTGCAAACGCAGGAAACAAAGAGTTCAAAAAAATATTGCAATCTCAAAACATTGTTATTTATGTTCCAAGGTTAAAGCAGAACTAATTTTATAACTTTCTTATGATCTTATGGCGTGCAGGTGCAATCATACACGTGGTCATAAAAACCGTGTGCTTTCAACGAGAATACTGGAAAGTTCGCAAAACATATTGTACATCTTTCTTCATGAAATTTGCACAGGAAATGTCAAACGTTTATGCTGAAAATAACTTTGCATCCGTTATCTTTGCAATTCTCTGAATTTGTGGTATTTTAATATCCACTGTTACAGATACACTGTACATGTAATTGACTAGCATTAATATATTAAATAATAGAAATAAACTAACATTGTGTAGGCATGCAAACAACCACTTTCGCATTTTTACTTTGTCATATTAAAAATCAACTTGTCTGTGGAATTTTGTTGCCAACTATTTCAAGAACAGAAAAGTTTATAAAAATATTTTTTGTTTAATTTTTTGTAACTAGAAGTTTCAATATAATGTCGTTGGCTTGCTTTAAATAAAACGTCTTTAAGTGTTTATTAGTTCTATGAAGATAAAGAAAAGAAAGACTAAATTTTTTCAATTTTAGTTTACTTGACATGTGCCATACATTAATCATGTTAATATTAAAAAAACACAGCAACAAGGGTTGTACACGAATATTTTTATAGGACAATTTACTTACCACAATTAAAGCGACAAAGTATGACCAATCCCAGAAGGAATGAGCGTCTTGTACATAATACATTATATTAACCCAGCTCTCAAGACTTATCACCTGTAACACAAAAAGAATATTGCGAAATATACTGATTCAAAATAGAATTTAGTTAAAAATATACTGAGCCAAAAATAGAATTTTGTGAAATAAACTGAGCCAAAAATAGAATTTTGTGAAATATACTGAGCCAAAATTAGAATTTTCTGAAATATACTGAGCCAAAAAATAAAATATTCTGAAATGTACAAAGCAAAAAATAGAATTTTCTGAAATATACTGAGCCAAAAAAAAGAATTCAGTGAAATATACTGAGCCAAAAATAGAATTTAGTGAAATATACTGAGCCAAAATATAATTCAGTGAAATATACTGAACAAAAACAGAATTTACTGAAATATACTTTCTATCAGAATGAAAACCTGACAAAATATGGGACAAATTTGTTGGTTTAGTTTAAACATTGTTATTGCATTGAATAGCATTACACACAATATATAAACTGGTGGATATGAAGAAAGAGTCTATTAACGCAAATGGATGAGCCCACGAGTTGTACAGCCTTTTCCTATATTTGTTCAGTGATACTTTAGTTGAGTTATATTATAAGTTAAGGTAGCCTATATGCACACATCTTGACATTTAATAAATGCGAGGAGATGTTATTTTTAACAATGGTCAAGGTTTTTTCCTTTTCCCTAAATATGAGGAGATTGATGTTTTTCCATAATAGTCTCAATCAGATTATAAGACTGTCAAGTTTAGAAGTTAATGAAATGTAGAGAAGAAAAAAAAACAAAAGCTTAATTCCTCTAATGCAAATAAGCTAAAGATGCTATTTTTTTCAATTATCACCGTTTCAATGGAAGAAAAAACAAAATCCAACACGACCATTTTTTAACCGATTGATACTGGGATAAAAACTTCCAAGATAAACACATTGGTGATCAAATTCCTGCAGATATTTGCATTCACTGGCACCATTGATGTAATATGAGTTTTTGATTTTATTTTGTCTTTTTTTTTCATTTTGGCTCATAATATTTTTCCTACTGTTCTAGGCCAACGATTAGCGGTTTACAATTACTTTAGTAACACCAAAATGATGTGCAAGAGTTAATTTCTATCCCAAAATAAAGATTTTCACATACCAGGAAAACGAATTAAAAATGTGTCGTTGTGTAGCATATCACAAACCAATGGAAGAGGAAAACATTTAAAATAAAATACAGCGATAAAACGAAAAACTAGTTTATTTAAGTTTGTATTTGGAATTGTATGCATCACATGTGGGCGATATAATAAATGATACAAAGTGGAGGGTAATAAATGAATAAAATATCGGACAATCGGTTAATTAGCAAAAAAACTTTTTCTCTCTCGTTTTTTTTCCAGCAGAGGCAAAATCGATGAATGGGGCGGTGTGTTTCCGCGTGATGTTGGTCTTGGGAACGTACTCATTAACAAATACAGAAGCTAATTAATCTAAAAACATTGAACAGTTCTTTCTATTATCATGTATACTGATTTTTACTACTGTTTCGAATCAATACATCCAGGCCATCTAATACCCTGTTCCCACTAGTACCTTTAACCCTGGTTACAGGGTTACGATATAACATTACCCGCATTAGTTGTCTGGGTTGATATGCTTAAATTCGAATTTGTGCTCATTTTGGTAAATCTTTAATCATTATATATGTATGGCCTTCTTAACACAAAATACAAATTTGTATATTTTATGATTATCGCTACATGCATTTTTCACTTGCCGATTCAAGCCTTAAAATCTGAACAAATAGATATCAGAGGCAGTGTGTTACCCTCTATCCACGGGTAAAGCTAGCCAGGGGTTAAATTTGCAAACGAAATAACGTTTTTAAAGCTTAATGTTTAAAATTCTTTACCTGAAATATAGCAACCCAGGCTAGACCTATGTTATCAAATGAGATGGCTCCCTGGAACGGATTCATGTCACTTGCTTCACACACACTGTAATACTGGTTCCAGTTAACACAGGAGCTGTTTGTCGGGGTGTTGTTATGGAAAGGTTTGGCGGTACCGTTGCATTTGATGCCCTCTAACTGATAACGAGGCAGATTTTCGCACTGGTGCATACCGGAATCTCCGGGTTTGGAGCAAATATAATACTCATATTCCTTTGCTGGAATGTAGTGTGGATCTAAATCTACGCTGAAAAATAAGAAAACATGTGTTAGAAATATGCCTACACTTGTTTTCAATGTCATACATTTGCCCGGTTCATGTACCGTGGAAATGAATGTCACCTGGGCCTTGACTTGGGGAAATGTGTGAATAAGTTAGTAGAATTACAACCTAGAAGCAAACTCTATATCAACAACGAAAATAACGATTCTTCTTTTATTGTGTGTCATCTCCGCATAGGTTATATACCACTTTAAACTAACTCGATGGCATCATAACAAACCTGGCTAGGATCTTTATAAGACATACGAGGACACAGAACTTGATGCCGGTTACATGTTGTACTCTTGTAAACAGAACAAGATTTAACGAGTTGTAGGTGTTTACGAATTGTAGAAGCCCTCGGCATTACTTCAAATTTCTAATGCATTATTAATGTTTTCTCAATCACCGTGATAAATAACTCTTTTGCTTATGTTGGCACATCACATTTCGTCCAATTCAAAATTCTTCCTGCAGGAATGTTTCTGAAAATAATTGTTTTTGACTCGAAAGTCAAACTGGCACGAACCATTTGTCAGTAACATATCTATTTTATGAAGGCGGGTGGCCGTCTTAATGTATGTAACACCTTACACTTTAACATGGCCTAGACGTTCTGAATTTGTCTCAAACGCAACCCATAATGTAATAGTTTCACTTTAATATTCCCTTCCTTGTGAAAATTATCACATTTAACCGTAACAGGAACAGAAGAACTATGTGAGCTCTAGACTTGATCGGTTTATCCGCAAGTGCCCAAAGGTTATAAAACTGAGCATGGAAACCAGTTTCAAATCTCAAGCATCTGATTGGCTGAAATGGCGACTGGTCGCCATTTCAGCCAATCAGATGCTTGAGATTTGAGACTGGTTTCCAATCTCAGCTTTTTAACCTTCAGCCAAGGACCACAGGAACATAAGTTTCAGATCTTCACTGTGGCTTGTGTCATTTAATTAGTTATGCATAGACATACCATCTCTTATCTAAGCATAAAAAGTCAGTTTATTGTGAATTTACTTTCCTTAACCGTTTCCTCCATAGATACACCTTTATTGCGTGGGCGAGCAGTTTAGATCAAGATCAGCCGGCACATCCGTAACGTCTGATCAGGATCTAAACTGTTCGCTTTTTGATTCATAAGGTATTTCTGACCAAAATAGGACCAATCCAGATCCTGATCAGATGGCACATCCGTTCCGTCTGATCTGGATCTACACTGGTCGCACATGCGTAAAAATTCGTATATATGGTGGAAAGGGTTAACTATGTCTATTATTGTGAATACGTTTTCTGTGTAAGACATCAGTACTGTAACTATTTCAAAAGCAAATAGACCATTAAAAAAATGCCTTACATGTAGTATCTATTAGCATTAAAAAGGAAATCTTTGAATTATCCAACACTAGTTTAAATTTCTTAAATTCCAACTATCCGCTTTTGAATGTTGTTAGAAGATACTTTCTATTTATTCAACTAAATAGTATAATTGAACTAATGACCAGGTTTAAATTTTAACTTCAAACTCTAATCTTTATATTGTATTGTCTTATTTTTCTTTTAAATATCGCAAAAGTAATATAAAATGTTTGTCTTTTAAAATCGTTTCTGTTGTGTACCATGAATATACATTCTTAAGCAATGGCCTCTCTTTTGATTGCTACACAGCAGTTTATGGCGTGTCATTAACATTCTCAGATGCAGTTTTCTTTTCAATTTTTATTTTGAGACAGTTTGTCTGGAAATTCTAACTAGAACCTTTTTTGCGTTAATGTTCTTAGATCCAGGTAGCTTCATTTTCTTAAAAAGAATAAAAATGAATTCTTTAAAAGTATGTTTCTTTTTCATGGCCTTCTTGTATTCTTTTTAATTCGACACAGACCCATTTAAATAACTGACTTTATCGATGTTTAGGGAGGCCATTGTACATATAGAAAAGCTCTGTCTGCGCACAGTTAGTTGGGCAAGCGTTTCATGTTGATATGTTTGGTAGTAAAAATTACAAAAGTGTCTAAGAGTATCAAACTAAATCAGAGACCAGTCTTATATCTCAAGCATCTGATTGGCTGAAATGGCGACTGGTCGACATTGCAGCCAATCAGATGCTTGAGCTTTGAGAATGGTCTTCAATCTAAATTTCATGATCAAGATAAGACTTACTGTGAATATGATATGTTGTCGCTGATGTTGATAAAGCATCTGTTTCTGAGGACTCCAGCCCAGAGTTGCACTCCGATAATACCGAAGATAAAAAACACGAAGAAACACAACAGCAAGACGTTACCAAGCATCGGTAGCGTGTCGAGGAGTAACATAACAAGGATACGCATACCTGAAAATAGACATTGACACGTGTCGTTATGACAACTAGATTGCATGTAGGCGATCAATTTTGTGATAGTGACGATTTCAAAACTAGTGTCTAAGAATATAAAATATGAAAATCCCAGTGGCAAGATTGGGTTTGCGGGTGCTTTAAAAAAAATAAAATAACATTGATATACAACTGGATATGTTTTAGGTTTGAGAATTGTAAATTTTTTGTGTTAAAATTTCAGTATAAGTTTGATACGGTGAATAAAATACAGATTTAAAACGTTTTTCTCATATTTGTAAAATTTAAAAATAGTGATAATATTTCTCAATTTCAATACTTATACCATCCATGTATAATATAAAAAATATCCTTTACTATTCTTGTAATTTATGGAGTTCGTTAACTTTTACGCACTAAAACTTCTAACTGAATTGCAAATAAAGTAAGAATTAAGAACATAACTCGTCTGAATGTAAAAGTAAAACATGCAGCCAATCGAGTAATAAATGTAATATATATTGGCTCAGTGCTCGAGGTGGCAGAATAATCACAGAGTAGCGCCGCAGAGACCATTATCTCGGGCATGATCTACGAGATCAGAATTGGTTTTGGACTAGTATTATTATAGAGTCATGAATGTGTCACTGGAAATGCCCCAAAACATTTGTAATAGTATACAATAGTTTTATTTGTGTTCATAGTGCAAGAACGTTAAGCAAGACAGCGATAGTTTGTTAGCTGCCAGAAACGTGTATTTCATTGAGAAACATGCACAGGAAAATTGGCTACTCGTCTTAGTCAAATGAACTGTTGAACTTGCTTGTTTGTAACCCTATGCGCTAACACCGTATAGGTTCTATTCCCACCGTAGACTTACAATTATTTGTTGTTGTTTTTTTTGTTCAGAAAGTTTTAAAATTATTTTTACTATCAATTTTTTTTCTAAAACTTTATGGACAATAGTAGACGTGAGTGATTTGTAAAAATGCGCAACATCGTTTAGAAAACAATGTTTTTGTTAATGTATATATAGGGCAATAGAAACGTGACTTAAGATTAAGGTCAATAAATTTCGCAAAATCTTTACCTGAAATTGGGTTTTCCCTAGTTCCTACCCTTCTGATTAAAAAATAACGCTTTTCTGTGTCTCATTAAAAGGAAATATGTTCATTTTTTAGATTACTTTCCATATTGGAGATTATTGCCCCTTAAATCATAAAACTAAATCTGGAGACCAGTCCCAAATCTCAAGCGTCTGGTCGCCGTTTCAGACAATCAGATGCGTAAGATTTGATAATGTTCTCCAATCTTTTAAATGTCAACGGAATTGAATTTAAAAACGATTTGTTTGTCATATAACACTGTCTGGCACTGTTATTGGTCCTCTAGGATTTTCATGTCATTGCTTTTGTAAGAAATCAGGTCAAATAATAAATTCAGAAAATGTAATATCTGACGTGTTAATACTTACTACAATATAATTTTGACGTGTTGTTATACTTACTATGACATAATATTTGACGTGTTTTTATTCATTCTAGGATATAATATAAAATTTTGACGTGTTTTACTCGCTAGGATATAATATTTGACGTGTTGTTATACTTACTATGATATAATATTTGATATAATATTTGACGTGTTGTTATACTAATTATGATAAAACCTTTGACGTGTTTTTATATTCACTATGATATGATATTTGACGTGTTATACTTACTAGGATATAATACAATGTATCGGACTTGTTGTTATACTTACTAGGATATAATACAATGTATCCGACTTGTTATACTTACTAGGATATAATACAATGTATCTGACTTGTTGTTATACTTACTAGGATATAATACAATTTATCTGACTTGTTGTTATACTTACTAGGATATTCTACAATGCATTCGACTTGTTGTTATACTTACTAGGATATACACCAATGTATCTGACTTGTTGTTATACTTACTAGGATATAATACAATGTATCTGACTTGTTGTTATACTTACTAGGATATTCTACAATGCATTCGACTTGTTGTTATACTTACTAGGATATAATACAATGTATATGACTTGTTATTATACTTACTAGGATATACTACAATGCATTTGACTTGTTGTTATGCTTACTAGGATATACACCAATGTATCTGACTTGTTATACTTACTAGGATATACTAAAATGCATTCGACTTGTTGTTATACTTACTAGGATATAATACAATGTATATGACTTGTTGTTATACTTACTAGGATATACTACAATGCTTTTGTCTTGTTGTTATACTTACTAGGATATACACCATCAGATGTATCTGATGTGTTTTATACTTACTAGGAATTCTGTTGATAGCTCTTAATGGTCTAAGCACCCTGATAGTTCTAATGGCTGAAAGACTGAGGTTCTCCGAATCTATGCCGTATTCCAACGCACTGAAGAAAAAATATCTTACGTTCAACCTTCACACGATCTAGAAATATCTCGTAATATACAGTTGATCTTTGATAAATCAAGACAGGTACGTGACTTTCAGCTTATTGGAAAAAAATAAATCAGTTAATTAGCCAGCGACATAGTGTCATCTGCCACGTGACTGTCTACTTATCAAAGACTCGTTGAACATGTACAAAATGGACATTTGCAAAGAAAAGCGTCTGCTACGTGAAGCAAATCACTATTTCGTTGATACTTGACAAATACAATTCAATCAGTATTAATATTTAGATACTTTGTTCACTTTGGACGCTTTTCTAACATAATTCAATCTAGAAATGTAAGCCATACTAATCTGTTAAAAATGACTATTATTATTAATTTGACACGACAAATATGCATTTGATTGTTGACAAAAATGGTTGTATTTGTTCCAGTTCGTAATAATTGTATTCATATTATTGATCTAAGCTTTAATGTCAAAGACAATTACAATTAGCTTGAATATATTAAAAAGCTTTAAAGATTCTCCCGTTTAGTTTTATTTTTTCAAAATACAAAGCTGGCAAATTTGGTGCGATTTGAAAAGGCATGAGGAACAACCTTAATAAACAATAAACTAGTCAGGAGCGTAGCAGACTATGTCCTGATAAAACGGATAAATTGTTTATTAAAAAAGCAAAATATTTTTGGAGAATAGTGAACCGATTCAAATTTCGCGAATTTGCAACATTGATCAGATGAAATAACGTGTCGCAATAAACAGTACAGAACATATGTGTACTGCTTCACGTTAAACATTAACCGATTAATAAGGCGCATGCCCCGCTCCTGATGTTATAACAAAGAAAACGGTCTTAGTCATAAAATGCATGTGGATCATTAATATTCATGCGTTTGTGCTCACGTGCAAATATATTTCATAAAGCAGAAGCCATGCATTCAAAGATAAGAAAAAGATAGGCAATTAATAAAGAATTCCAGCAAGAGTATTCAAGTTTGCTCAAATTGTGGTTCCAAATTCCAAGCAGCATAAATATGTTACTTTGATTGCGTCCTGCTAAAATGCTAATATTCAACAAATAGCAAACACTTAATGTAAGTCTTTGTAAGTCTTTAGTTCGTTAAAGTAATATTTAAAAAGCAATAGGGACAAAAGACACTATGCCTTTCTCGTGTATCTTGATTATTAACAAACGAGATATTATGTAATGCATGTCTTCAAATGTGATTTTAGTTAATGTGGCTCAACTGATATTAGTATTTTTGACTAATTTAATACACTTCACGGTCAAATCACCAATTATACGTCAACAAACACTGTTAAAGGTTAAAGCCCAAAGCCGATAGTATATCATTAAGAAACTCGGATTGTAACCAGCATAAACAAAGATAAGCCTAGAGATTGTTTTAGCGTCTAAATTGCTCACATTTCTATGAGTACTGTCTGGTGAACATTTTGTTTAAGTTGTTAATCCAAAAAGTAAAAATGGACGAGTATTAATGAATTCATTGATTTCGGGTTACATATTTCAGCTGAGGACTTGAGAGCATGCAGCCATAGAGCAATATATACAACACACTTCATGCAAAACGACACCTCTAAGCTGGAAAGATAAAACAACTCCTTACTTGTCTACTATGTAGTCAACGACTCTTTATTGCATGAAAAATGCAGGAGAACAAATAAATACTTTATCCAAATAAACGTGTGTTTGCTACTGTATATATACTATGCATACGTAAGAAAAATGCGATTTATGCATGACGTCATTCATGTTTGAAAATGGCATAGCAGGACGCAGAATATATTTACTTACATTTAAAACACCTTTTCTAATAAAGAATACATAGATGCGTATCGAACAACCACATTATAACTAATAAAACATATACAAGCTTTGAATAATTTACTAAAATGTAGCATTTGCCGTTGGCAAAAAAGTGAAAACCGTGAACTGGCAATTAGTTAAGGGAAAATAACGTTTTTCAATCAAATAAGGTGAACAAATGAAGCTTAATCTAACTGTGTCAATGAAATTAGCACATTAACACTCCCACACAGTACTGGTCTCTTGTCTATGTTTCCAATTGATATCCTGGGAGATTTTAGTTGACAGTTTTCAGCACGAACATTATGGTATGGGAGACTTGAATTAATGACATATTTTCACTTATTTTTAATGTCTTATGTAAATAGAACAGAATGTCAAAGATTTCGAGATAGTTATTATGGTCCCTCATTTCTGAAGTTTTGTTATCAGTGTGGCGGGGTGAAAATTGACGACAAAAACACAAACAACGAAAAAAATTCATTGGTCGTACAATGTATTATTTTTAATTTTGCTAGATAGTAAATTGGACAGTCTATGCGAAAAATGTGATATAAATGGTACTAATGCAATGGATATATTGTGGTCATTAATAGGCCCTTTATATGCTGTGTTTCCGTGTTATTGGCTATTCGCTCCGCCAAGCTATCAACACGAAACTATTGACATAACAAAGATCAACATCTTAAGATGTTTTAACATTTTCTTCGAAGACTTGTTTCATAAACTTTGTTAACTCATTTGGTGAGTTGAATTGTAAAATTATTTTGCATAATATTCTTGCAAAGTCTGTTACATAAAAGTCTGTAGAGGCATTTAAATCAAACTCCGTTTTCCATTATGTAAGATACAAAGACGTTTATTTCACAAAAAAGACAAGATCAATGCGCCTTCGCCATATTGTGGAAAAAGCTCTGCCAATTGAGATTACCCGATGCTTTTGGAATCTAATTACAATACACAGATTATTCTTTTAGGTGTCATTTGCAAGATTATCAAATTACCATTTGTTAATATACATGTTATCAAATTAAACAAAAGCGACTACACTACCTAATGCATTCTAATTGTGACACCCTACCTAATGATAACCCATATCTGTTGTTTTTTTACTCAGATAATCTCGGTTCGTGTTTGCTGAGGCCATTTATTTCCTAAACAGCGTTTGCTCACAAAAATGTAGTTAGTGTGATTATCCCTGGCATTACTGTACATAATTATTTTAAGAAATAAAACTCGCACGATCACATCGCCTGTAAAAGCTGCACTCTTAATTACTCTTGACCAGCACGAGGAAAATTAAAAAGTGAAAATAAAGTTTTACGTTATTGTTGTGTTGTTGTTTTTTTTCAATAAAATGACTTTTTATTTGTTTTTAAGCCATATTTAGCGCCCTTTTTATTTCAAATTGCGCTTCTCTTAGGGACGATCAATTAGGGTCAATATTGGTACTTCAGAAAGGATGTTCTCTTTTCAAAATTTAGTTGAATCTCATTCCCCTATTTCCTTTTTTTTTCAAAAAGTAGAAAGTACAGTTTTCAATATGCAGTTTTAAAACATTATAACGAACATTCGTGATCTGCCCGGAATCATATTACGCTGAAATGAAACTATGTCAGTTACATAAAAAATAATTGTGTTTATTAGATCTTCCCAATTTCCACCGAATCTGGCCTTCAATACGATCTGTTTACCGTATTCTTAATTCTTTTTATTAATTTAACTCTAAATAATTTGGTTTCATCCTGAAACTTTCATCGAACATGTCATTGAACCTTTCCTTGCAAAAGTAATAGAAACAATAATTGCGCATGCGTATAGAACATTAAAAAAACTTTACTGTCAATCTGTCCATGAATAGTTTCAATGAAAACCGAGCCTGCAATATTTTGATGTTTTTGAAAGTTTCTTTATGTATCTGTTTTGGAAATCTAGACATTTAAAACTAACTAAGCAGAATTTCCAAGTTATATGCATTTTGTTATTTAAATTGACAAAGAAAACTTCATTTGTTTATGATAACCCCTCTGATTTTCTTCATTCGCTGGCTTAATTATACACACTAAAGAGACCAGTATACGTTTCCTTATCATTTGGAAGAAATTTTGCTAAAATGTGTGGATGAAAACAAACGATATTACATTAAGACCATCACTGATTGAAAATCAAAAGTTTGCCGACAGTTTTTTTATACAGACCGTACCGTGCTTACCCTTCACAAATAATCAAGAAGAAACTCTAGTTTCGCATATGGACATACATTACTCCCCTGAAAAAATGTTTTTGTTTTTTATGTTTTGGCTTTGTTTTTTTAGGTAACTCCCTATAATTGCAATTCAGTGAATAGTGGAAAATATTTAGAGCTTTGAGAAAATTCTACTGTTTAATTAAAGATAGTCGACGTTTAAACAAATGATTAGATCGACTATGGATTCAAACCTGCTCAGAAATGCAAATCACGTTACTCACCATCTGTACTAGAATTAAGCTGAACTAAGAAGAGGTATTAAAATAGTCATTTTTTTCAAAGTCGTGCTTTACATATTTAAACACAAATCGTTGTGTGATAGTATGCAATTACAAACAAACATATCAACTTAGAAGTAATATTATTTTAATCGGAAGACTTGTTTTTGTTCACTGTATTGTATTAAAAATATATTTTAAAGTTCTAAATAAAATCGAAATGCTTCTAATGCTTATTTTAATACATACACTATACTGTAATTTTTGTGTCAGAACAGTTAAATTTTAATAGAAAACCATTGAACTATTTATGATATTTTTTAAATTCATATTTGTTTACGCTTAAGTGAAGTAACACGCACTAAAATGATAAAGGAGTTACTGTTATAAACAACAACGTGCGTTCAGCTAGGAACTTACAGGACAACACTAACTTGCTAACAAAACTTCGCAGTATACAGGGCAACCCTGGGCAAATCCTGTATTTCTAACGACCCCTAACATCAAAGTTCACTATTGTGTTTTCTAGGCACATGTTTCTGTCAGGGCTTGTCTGTAAATTTGTTGATAACAAGCTGTTCGTGGTCGTCGGAAGAGTTTTTTTAGCAGCATGAACTAATCAAAAGTCCCCTTCTCATTCCGACTCCTCGTCCCCTCCTCCTGTGCTTTCTTGTCCCTACAAATCCTATAAATCTCATGCACACTTATCTTTATCAGTTGATCTTTAATCAAGATCAAGGAGTTTATAGAGCATAAACGATTTTCCGCGAGATACCAATTTGTTCCTTTTTAAAAGGGATTTGCTTTGTTTCACTTTAGCTACCCCGACAGTTACCGAGCTAGACAAGCTAAACTCCAAGTCTCTGTGTGGAACACAACATTTAATTCAACTTAAATGTTAATTTTAAAAATAGTTTACTTGCTCTCGTTTTTTTAACCTGATTTATTATGTGTAAGGAACAAACGATTTGGCATAACGGTCCTTGGTTAATTTCGCGTGACTTTCCATGAATCTTCATAAGGGAGACAGTATTGAAGAAGCAAATGATGGTAAGATTTTTAAATTACGGTGTAACAGACATATGCCAAGAAGAGGCGATGAATATTTAAAAGGTAATACGAATTTATATCAACACCCAGAGGGAAAGAAAGTTTACATTACACTTCTTTTAAACACCATCCTGCACCAATAGCAGAGTGACATCCACATGTAAAAGTGAAGGACACTTGAAGCTTTCCTTTAACTGGATGAAATAAAAATATTAATGCTGATGTGCGTTGCGAGTATTTTTAACTAGCTTAAAGTACATATAACTGAACTTGGTGCTTTCATAACTAAAGAAAATGATTTAAAATATGTTATGTTGTTTGTGTTGCTTTGAATTTAAGAGCTTCATCGTCATTTCTATAAAAAAATGTATGACCAGGTATAGTTATGAATGATTTTAGTCATACTTATGTAAGTCATCATTTACATTTTTTGTTTCATTTTGTATAATTTTATCTCATGTTAAACTCGTTAATCAAAACCCGTCAATTATGTTTTCGGTAAATGTCGATGGAAAACAGACAACATTATGACTTGATTCGTCATTAAACATAAAAACAAACAACAATATTAGAATATAAGTACAACGTTTTTAGTTTGCCCGTGAAGTGCGTTTATAATTAAAGCACAGTGTAAGGGTATTGTATTTACATAAACTTTTATGGAGTTCTAAGAACACTCATAAAACATACACTTGTTTTTATCGAACAACACTTGTAATCTTATGTGAAAAACAATCACCCAAATCATTATGAAAATCATATAGAAAAAATTCAATCTAACTTTGTATAGCTTAAGTAAGGAAATAAATAAATAAAGATTTTCTGTGCTTACCAAACCTCCAGAATTGATAGAAAATACAAAATAGAAAGGAGTAAGCAAAACAACTCCTTGGATTAAAAAATTCTATTATTCTACGAGTTTAAACACCCCAAGAAAGACAAAAAGGGATAAACTGTGATAGAAGTAAACACATAGAATTCTAAAGGGATTAAAAGTAAAATACTAAACTTTAAAAACATCAAGTCAGCGCAGGTTATGAGAGCCCTTTGCTGTCATAAGGATAGGATGTGCATTTACGAAATTGCCAGCAAAGTATTATGAAATTGTAAACAACCAATTAACTGGAAAATATATTCTGCGTCCACCGATTAGAAGAAATCTTATTTTTACGCTATCTAAATATATCATTTACGTTTTTATAACTCTCATGGTAGGAATATTTGAGTACCCGTATCGCTCACCCGAATTTTCATCCTTCCATGTGCATCCTACTTATCAAAACTTTAGAGGCATCAAACGATCAAAGGCATTCAAAATAGAAAAGAAACGAAGGTCGAGCAGCATTTTGAGAAAAGATGGCGTGCGTTTTCGTAATATATTCTGCTCTGTTTTAGTATTAGTTTATCGAATCTTACCACTAATAAACATTTTACAAAAAGTATAAAGTTTGCAAAATGTACCGAAACTGAAATATCACTGGTGCCAGAATGTTACAAAAACGAACTTGGGAAATTGTGAAAGTTGTAATTTTCGAGAATAGCTGAATTATTTTCAACAACTTCCAGCAACATCAAAACAAACATAATTAGCATATCAGGTATTACTTTGGATGACAATGGAATGACAATGCATCAAGTAGATGGTATTCAGTAAATATGTCATGAAACTTATTAGACATAATAATCAGTCCCATAGTTATAACAAAAATATGTGTTATATGTATAATTACTGCTGCTAAAATATTTAAGGGTTATGTCCGGAAAAATGCGCATATGAGGACTAAAATGAATTTTCTACAAGAATAACAGTTTGCCTTTGATTTTAGTTCCGTCTAACAACAATTCATAATCAAAAAAGGTGCAAGATAGGTACGAAAGTATGTTTGAAAATAACTTATTCAAGCATTTGTTCAAAACAAAGCTCAAACGGCCGTATGAAGACCTTCATTTTAAAATATCAACATCCTCAGATTCCGTGAAATTACTTATATCCTGGATGTTGAGTGTTTCAGAAAATATTGATGGTAAAATAAGGATAAACAATAAGGTCCAAGTGTTCTTTTAATCAATGTGTAATTGGCTAATTGAGATCTAGATTAAAAATGATCGTAAAATGGTGTTCTTAAAGATAGCTGTATATCATTTTGTATAATATGTGGATAAATAATGTTTGATCTGAAAAAAAATCCTATATGTTACCGTGCGTACCCAACGTTCAACATCTTGTTGGTTGTGAGGCAAATTATAATCTTAATGGACACAGTGGAAATTAAATCAGTTAAGGGAAAGTATGTGGTAGACGTAATTTACCAAGTATAACACACTTAAGGGAATGATCACATATAATCGTGATTTGTTTTCATGAAAAATTCAAAGATATGTTTGCAATGAATATTCAATCTAAACACCGTGGTCGGGAGTTATCTGCAGATATTTTTTAAATTCTTTTCTAAACTATTCAAGAAAATAACGTGGTGCATGTACAATGTATCAAAAATTTTACAGATAATAGGTTAACAAGTTAACGCATGTCTATTTCAAAGTTTTCATTCGCTTGTTCATTAAATTGATAATTATAATTCACAATGTAGAAAATGTGTATGTTTTAGCGGCAGAAAGTATGCATAAAACCCATTTTCTTGATATAACAGCGTAACTGAAAAGTATTTCAAAAATTCAGGGTTCACTACATAGTCGGACTAATCTTGATCGCAATAGCTCACACTGGGCCATCGGCTAAGGTGAAATAAACAAATATTTCAAGCGGTTATCTGTATGGTGTTCAACATGCTTCAAAATATTTCATACGTTTCCTTTACAGAAAAAAAACTTTGCAAAGTATGTGTTAGAAACAAAAAATTAAAATGCTAAAGCACCTACCAGATAAGTGCTACTACAACTGATACCCGGTTATAAAACTGGGAATGGAAACCAGTCTCAAATCTCAAGTATCTGATTGGCTGAAATGGCGACTGGTCGCCATTTCAGCCAATCAGATGCTTGAGATTTGAGACTGGTTTCAAATCTCAGTTTTATAACCTTCAGCCCTGATACCCGGTTACATACTTACCCGGCTATCACAATAAACATGTCCAGCCGGTTCCATGTGTCAGCCAGGTAGGTCAGCTTCCCCCAGAATCCCATTGCGATAATCTTGATGATCATCTCGACGGTGAAGAAGGCGAAGATAAAATGGTCGAAGCTCGCTAGGATCTTGCAGCGGATTGTGTTGCAGACAATGTCGTTGCACGGTTGATACATGCCAAGTGTGACACAGTTTAGTATAATCACCGCCATACTTAACCGCTCGAACCATGTGAATAGTCGTTAAGGATGGTAATGCTTAGTTTTGACATCAAATAAAATAAAGTAAAATTTAATTAATATAGTCGGGTTACGTGACATATTACAAAAGCTCAAATGAGCTTTTGAAACCGACAACACTACTTTCAGAAAAAGACATTTTACTTAAAACATGCATTTTATTATAGTATCTTGAGGTTGGTTTTCAGACTGGCTAGTCGAAATCTCAATTGTTGGACACAAAGGCCGTAAAATTTGAGATGGACAAAGGCAGGTAATACGGTTTGACAGAATGTAGATTATTTAGTATCCCAAATTACAGTGAACATAAAACACGAATACTGCTGCTGGGAAAGTATCAATCTTTAATCAACCCGAACTCCACTTTATCTTAATTACTTTTTTGCTTTCATCGATTATGTTTTTCTCGTTTTTATTACGCTACACACATTCGCGAACAAACCGCACCACCACCACCACCCGTAAATTAAAATAAAACAAGATTTTTTGCCTTAGATAAGAGGTATGATTAGAGAATCTGATTATTTATGTATATTTTTCTTTAATGTCAGATCTATTCTGTTTTATAGCACCTGACACACTAAAGTTGTAACCGTTTAAATTGAGATAAAACTTGAAATAGGCATTGATTGACGTCATCTGTCTAGAAACGTGCATTCCCAGAGTATTGTCTCTATTTATATTTTTAAAGTTCTTTGTTATAAATAAATGTTTCTTTAGAATAATAATGACATTGGGGAACAAATTGTAACATAAACAAAAACAATAAAAGACGTTACAAATTTGTTATTTCGCTTCCGGAAAATAAACGGTCAAATCTGTTGGAAAACAATACAAATAAGAATTATCTCCATAAACAGCAGTTCCATCGTTGCGCAGACACAAAATAAAGTTTGAGAGAATCGAATGATGTAGCAGAGAAAAACTTAAAACATTGTTGCTACAAAAAGTTTTGCATCTGTATCACCTCTCCACACCACCCTTTCAAATCGCCAGAAAAAATAATTTGAATTCAGCTTGCGTGCGCGCATGTCAAGGGCCCAAGATCATAAAACTAAAGCTGGAGACCAGACTCAAATTTCAAGCATCTGATTGGCTGAAATGGCGACTGGTCGCCATTTCAGCCAATCAGATGCTTGAGATTTGAGTCTGGTCTCCAATCTCAGTTTTATGATCTTGGGCCAAGATTTCGTTGGAAATTTTATTTTTGATTTATGAAGCAGCGATCTTAATTGATTTTCTATTGATTTAGTGACATACCCATTCTTATCACTGAAACAAGACATTTTCTATTATTACTATTTTGGTTTATGAGACCAAAATGACCCAAAGATAAATAAGATGCAGCAAATCAAGGAATTCTTTATTACCAAAATAGAAGTTCATTAAAGGAAACTATCATGACCTTCTGCGACATTAAACAACAATAAGCTGTATCTTGTCAAGAGGAATGTATGAGTATTTGGAAGTGGTCATTTATGAGTTCAATAGTTAACAGATACATAACATAATTGTTGAACAGACAAGAAAAAGAAAGAGGGCAGGGGAGGAGAGAGAGAGAGAGAGAGAGAGAGAGAGAGAGAGAGAGAGAGAGAGAGAGAGAGAGAGAGAGAGAGAGAGAGAGAGAGAGAGAGAGAGAGAGAGAGAGTACATGAACAAAGACAAAGAAACCATTGGGCGGTTTGTGGTATATAAGTTAAAACACAATAAATGGTGCACCTCTGGAACAAATAATATAAATCTAGCCTGCCCAGCCGAACGAAATTGAATTTAACAAATAACACACATTCTGAATCATACAACAAACAATTTAGTCTGTGACTGTCTAGTCTTTTCTTTTAATCCATTTTTTTTTGAAGTTGGCTGAAAAGAACATGGAACATAAAAACAAAAGTTCAGTAAAACTAGAACAAAAAACATTTCATTGTCTTATCGCATGTTTAGTGTTTTATCACCAAGAGGTATAATTGCAGGGATATTAATCTAAATATCATACGAGTTCATCTTCGTCAACATGGGTGCTCACAAAACGTGGCAATAGGCAAATGCTTTTTTCTAAAAAAAAACAAAAACGAATGAATCAGTGGGAAATACAATTTAAATGCATGTAGTATTACTTAGCGAACCTAGTATTTCGAACGTTGTTTTGGATATTTGTAAATATATGGGTGTCCTTTGTCTTGATTTTTTAAACAAAACACATTTTGTATAAACTGAGGGCCATTTAATCTCCTGAAGATTAAACTGTAATTTTACCTCTTAAACCTTATGTGTCGAGCACGTGTTATATAAAGCTGCTTTAGGCTATAATATATTAGGAGAAACAGACTTTATTTTGTCATACATAACGAATGTATTGTTGTTTATATGGCTCTCTGATTTTCTATAATCTTATTTTCTATAATTTAAGTTCATTGAAATCTCTATTACCATGGTACAAATCGATTCTCAGACATCTCTCGAACGTCATACTGCTTTTTCGATGCATCTAAAACAAATTCTAAGAATATAACGCGCCTTACCAATTATTGAATCAATAAGTGCTAGATTCTTACAATAACTTATTAATAATTAACAAGCCATTACAAACATTTGCAATTAGGACGACGCGGCGAACTAGACCGATCTCGGAAAAGAAACGGATTGGTGACCTTTAAATCCTTTGCCTGCTATTGGATTCACAGAGCGATTAGTAGATAAAAGAACTAAATAACATTAAAAATTGAAAGAATCCATATAATCGCACTATGCTACCTATAAAGTTTAAATTTTTAAATAAGTTACAAAGGAACTTTGAAAGCAGCCGAACACGACAAATACCAAAATATTGCAGGCTCGGTTTGATTGAGCCTGTTCAAGGGCATTTATCAGAATGCATATTTCTGTCCATGCCGCCCAGACCCGGTTGAGCGCTACTCACTTTTTACACAAATTTAAGTATCATGCCCAAATGTCTTCAAATGGCTATATAATTGATAACAGCACTGATTGAATGTACGGGAAGACTTTCTACGGCCGCCACACGTTACAACCCACGCTACTAAGATTATAAAATAAACATCAGGAAAAACACATAAAACAATTGTCACATCTGAGGGTGAGGAAAGAACAGAATGTCGCTGGGATTCAACATCACTTCACTATATAAAGTTATCTATTCTTGGCATTATACCGACAAAAAGTCGTCTACATTTTACATTTAAGTAAATAAAACAAGTAATAGTTTGTCTGATTTTCTGATATCTTCATTAATTTCAAGGCTTTTATTTAAACAAATCAGAACATGTTTAGCATTCTGGTGTGGTTTATTGGTGTTTTGCAAAGCCTTTAAAAACAACAGTATTGTATTTTTATTTTTATTACTAATAGTATACCTGTATTTCTTAGCATATAGTCTCGAAATAAAAGTGCATTCAGCTGGAAACAAAAGTTAAACTGCTCGTGAAAAAAGTGAATTATAATTATGCATATTAGGAACGGCAACATCCAGAAGACGCAGCCCCGAACAGTGCAAAAGCAGAGAATGAAAGGAAATGTTTTATTTTCAAAAGAACAATAAAAACAATTGATGAAAATCAGAACCCGAGGGGTTACCGCCTTGGAAGGTAAGCAACAAAACATTTTTCGTTTAAACCATGTAGGGTACACAAACATCATACAGGTTCTCATATATGTTCGAGTGCGTATTCATACAACATTGTCGCGTTGAAGGGTGGGATGGAGTTTAATCACCGAGACAACTTGTACGTGTATATTCATATGATAACCTGTTGGGGTAAGTGTGAAGTTGGTGCAACATAGATCATTAAACCCTAAGTGGCAAATTGTTCCAATACAGTAACCCCTAAGATTCTCTTTTTCATTAACTGTTTTCTTTGGGGGGGGGGGTCTTATTTGAAATTTATCTTCTTATAAACCCATGCTCTATTTTCCTCTATACTTTTTTGTTGCGTGGGGAGGCTGTTTTCTGGGTTAGGCGATTCTTGAAGTGCCATTCTCACTTTGTTTGTAACAACCATTTACAATGGTACTTTGGCCGAAGAAATAAGACAACAATATTTCTGTTTGATTACATAATTATAGTGTCTACTCTTTTCTCTGTTGCTTTTTGACGAAATGACGGGCGGCAAACATCTATTATTTTAGCGAATTCCGTGTTACAGTTGTTATAGAAATTTTGTCTCAGCAGGAACATCTCAATTCATACAAACTAAATTTTAAAACTGTTTCCTTCAATTTAATTGTTTTAAACATCTACATTACATAATCAAATGGGCCCAAACAAAATTTAATTAAAAGATGCCATATGTTTTTAATTAGGTTTGCATGTCTGAATTCGTCTGTTTCATTCCGAACAAGCTCAGTTATTCTAGACCTTGTCAAACTCTGATCAATTGTTCATCAAGATTTACATTGTGGCGTTTACGTCACTGGTCTTAATATGGAAACTAAATTCTGTCTGGGCAAAGTAATGAGCTAAATGCGGTATTGATTTACCTGCTATGGTATACCTTGTGTCTCTCTGGAAACAAGAGACGTTTCTGCCTCACAATATTGAGAGAATTGTCAATTCCCTGATTTAGTACAACACATTATATAATACAGAATATTAAGCTGTGATTAAGAAGAGTAGGATTTTAAGCAAGAAATCGACAAGTAAACGTCTTCGAACACAGCTGGTCGAACAATGCAGGTTCAGATTGCCTAAGCCTGTTTATGTGCAGTTAGGAAATGCTACCACTTCTATCACAGTCATTTTTGCCGTCGGCAATTATGCGATAATATGTTTTTCATGCTATTCACGTTATTAATTTTTCTCTCTTTCAGACTTGTAATAATTAATGTTAAAGTCTTCTAAAGAGCGTAGTTTATGTTTTCTTTTGTTTTGCGGTCAACCTCTTCTGTACATGTACTTGTCATCAATTTGTGTTGTATATATAAATACTTAGTGGTATCAGGTAACGTTATTGAATTTAGTCATGTAAACCCCAAAATTGAGTTGCTATTCTAAAAACCTAATCTTAATATCTTCTACATTGTACGTTAATTTCTTTACAATACAGGCAAAGCAATATTCAAATTAGTTGCAAAAAGTTAATTTGAAATATCTAAAATTAGAACACTTGATAGGTTATTTCTGGGCGTCCTCTAGACAGTCTCATCATTTGATTATTGATATATATCATAAATACGTTAATGTCATCGGACAACAGGAAAACTCGAAATCGACTTTGGTAATAATAAACAATGAAACCGGCATATTCTTTTCGTTTTTCAAAATGTCGATGAAATAAGAAGTTTAAATAAACATCACCTAAATAAAAAAGGGAGAAATCAAACACCGATTCTTTTAAAGCAGAAAAAATAACCGCACACAATCAAATTTATTTTACAAGTTGTTAATGTTCAGGAAACGAAAATATAATAATAAACTTAAGTATTATTGAACCCATATTGACCAGACTAAATGTGTTATTTCTATTTCAATTCATTATTCCATTTTTTGTTTAAAATGTTTCGTTTTCGCAGGTGCTCTTAGTTCAATTTTATTTTTTATTTTCGATCTGTAATGAAATTTTTATCAGTTTGATTTGAATAAAATTCATGTAAGTATATTAGCCAAAGTCCTTTTTATGTTGTAAAACAATAATACTGGAATATTAATATATTTTACTAAATCATTCTGACCGCTATCGTTTACTGAAGAATTCTTATCAAATCGTGATGTCTGTTTTGCCGTTTGAAAGGCCTAGTAATGGAACAATGTTATTTATGTAATAATTACAGTAATGATACAATGGCACAATGTTATTTATGTAATAATTATTGAAATTTTAGACGATAATTGAGTCAATTAATAAACACATCTACTTTTTTCTCGCTTCAAGATTCTTCTTATATACAAATGTAATTATTTCAATTGAAGCCACAAAGCAGTTAAGACAAAGAACACCATAAATATCACAGGATAGATAATAATCGCACTTTTACCATTAAGCAATGTAATTAATATATTAAAGAAAAACTCAATATCTATATATCACGACGCTCTATCAGGCAGGTGTAATAGACAAGACGTCTCTGTGGAAATTTTCCCGGAATGTTTACACCTGTTCAGAATGTTTATATTGGATCTGGAAATTTGTGAATAAATCTGGTTTTCGTTTGTTATAGGTAAGCATGATGGCCAGAACTTCTATCTGTCAGAATAGACTTGAAAAACAATTAAGATTTATCATAAACGGAGAAATTTGAAACACCTCTTACAAATTTCAGGCATCTTTGGCTTTGAACTGAATACCGGAAGGAGGCATCGTCATATGAGATTAGCACATCTCTTTATGATACACTATCAAAGGCAGATCAGACAGATTGTTCGGTGCAATAAATGCCGAAGGTTTGCATATACGGTTTCATTAATGTTCAACTGAATTCTTGGAACATAGTAAAGTCTAGTTGAACAGTTACGAGTTTGAAGCAGATTGCCAACATATATCAGTATTAAATTTGATTCAACAATCTGTATAAGAAAGCAATTTTTATTCTTTACTTATTTATTGTTTAATTGTATCCAATGCAATTATCAAAAATGAACAACAACATTTCCAATCATATTATTGAAATCTAAAGGAATCGCAATTATAAGGAGCTATACAATTTCTATTAAACATACCGGTTATTTCTAAATGAGAACGGTTTCCTTAATTTTGCAAATAAATTTCAACATTTGGGAAGTGCTGACTCCCAATGCAGATTCGTGGTTCATGTAAGTTCCGTATAGCGTTCCAAACTACAAACTCGCATTATCCAGGCGATCTGTATAATAATGACTATCTCTAAGACTTACTGAACAATCGGACTTCATATTAATATTTTTGAAAAGTGAACAAAATCTCTTTAGAACGTGGATTCGTTGGATTGGGAAATAACCTATCGGAAATGTTTAAGCAAGATACTAAATCTTGATGGTATGGCAAGTTCCAATATATAGAAATAAAATAAGGTCTTATCTATGTTCTTTTGTAAGTTATGCATACACGAGAAAAAGTGTAATGTTGTAACAGATCATGCAGTGAATTTTCAGATTTGGTTCCATTTCTGTAATTGAAATTAATCATTAATTAATCATATATTGTATGCTATCGAGTGAAAGTCACATTCCATAAACTTGGCACAAACTCTTTGCAATCTATTATCTAATACTTTATCACAGAAAACGTATCTGGAGTGTGTAAGATCGTGTTATCCTTTGCGTTTTTGACAGGTTACATTGTTGTCTAATTGAACGTATTACTAAGATTCTGTTTGAATAATCATAATATGTAAATACATCGGGCACGTTATACACATACCATACAAACACGCAACATCAGCGGACATCAGAGAGAAAGAAAGAAAACGGTTATTGTGAATAAAACATAACTATATTATATTTTTAATAAGGGGCAGAATATCCTAACATACATGTAATCGACTATATAGATCATTATTGACCCACAGTAAATGCAGCAAATATTTCAAATGTTAATGGAAACTTGTTTAACCAGTTAAAAAAAGACATTTTATGTGTTAGATTTGCAATAAGGTAATGTGTAAATATATAATAATAATAATTAGTAGGTGTAAGAAGGTCAGTTGTTTAAGAACAGCGCCAGGTCAATCCGCCCATATCACTTCAAATATATATTTTATTACTTAAGTAAACATTTAGCTGCGTCAATATTCCCGTATCTGTCAAGTCAATAAAAACTAATTTAATAAAGCACCCAATTCAAACTCGTTCAATCCCAACAAACTATATTATGACAAAAAAGATTGATATTCTTTTTCCCAATTCCAATTCTGTACAAAACGCATAAATATTTATTGAACTTACCATTTACTGGCTTGGACGCCGTCATCGAGCTGCCAGACAGTTCACTATATAACTATCGTTTTTCCTGTCAAATTCTCCCGGTGGTGTAATATCCGAAAGCCGGAGGAAGACTGGAATCACTACTTAGATGATTGATTCGCCAGATTTTCATAACCTGATATTTTTATTAAAACAACTGAACGTTTTGGAAGCATCAGATGCTAAAACAATTCTAGTTGTTCCTGTTTATTTGTTTTCATCAAAGTTCGAAATAAAAAAAATCTTTCATTAGGTCGCCTATCTTTCAAAATAGTATTTTATCCTGCCTACAGGAAAGTAAAATAAATATTATATATAAGTCACACCCAGAAAACATAGCCTCTTTTCACAGCCTCTTTTCTGCATTTGCAGAGAAGAAAAGAAAACCTATTCCCACTGAGGGGGGTATAAATAAGGTTTTTTGGTGCACAAAACTTACACCTGCCCCCACATCTTTTCATATGAACAACAAAGCGCAACTTGTCCTGGTGAATTTACTCCAAGCTACTCATCAACTCGGCAAGGCATGCAAAAAGACACAAACCTTAACAGAAATAGAAAAAAATGTTATCGTAAAGTATTAGAGCGACTCGAAGAAATACTAAATGTTTGTTGTGTTGGTACCATAAACAACATTACATATCATGTATCTTTATGATTTTAACAGATAATAATACAATAAAATGAAAACATCTTCAAAAGCTAAGACGTCTTGGATTCTTGGATAAAATGATGTCGATTTTAACGTAAAAGAGGTAAAATGGTGCACTGAATTGTGACACTCGAGTGAATAAAAGTATAGACGAGAAGGTACAAACAAAAATGTTTTGAAAAACTCCTTTCTTCAAACAAAGACGGTGCGAAACTACTGGACATTACTAAACTAAGGAGTAGCTGATGAGGCTCTCATTAACATGTATTGATCATTAGGCTCTCATTAACATGTATTGATCATTAGATGTTCGGTCAGTTGTGTGTTGTTAGTTATTTTGTGTGTTTTTGCAGTGTCTTTGATCCTTTCACAATAACGCCACAAATTTCTATAATGTCTTAAAGTTAGATACCAAAATCAATCATGTTCACTACTTAATGTCAATGTTATACTGAGAAAATCACTGTTGCTTAGAAACGTTCCAACCAAACGTATTAAAACTGGTTAGGTCTCAAATTTCTTGTCATTAATTAGCCTTTATGCGGGGGAGATACTCGTAAACTAATATGTCTGAATAGTATATGTGTCTCGAAGTTATTGTGCTCTGAAAACAGTAGCAATAGAAGCTGAGAGAAAAAGAAAGTACTTTTGAATTTGTATGTAATGTGAATTTGTTATGTGATAGGCTTAGGTAATTAACTCTAAGGCGGTAACCCCTTGGGTTCTCATTTTTATTTATTGTTAGTGGTGTCTTTTTTGAAACTGATCATTTTATTAACCATGCTTTCTCCCTCTCTCTCTCTTCTTCTTGACTGTGTGGGGAGGCTGTTTTTTCTGAATGTGGCAATCCCTGATATGCATATTTCACCTCTACATATAGGGTCATTTTAAAATAAATATATGATAGGATCGAGTCTGAGAATTAAAGGATAAAAAGCTCTTAGATTACCTGGATAATAAAAAGCGACAATCTGATAAGAGGATATGCTGATTGTGGTATATACACCAGTTGGTATATACCTAAATGTTTATAAAAAATCATTTTGCATTTCTTAAATAGCCAAATTCAGAAACACAGCCTCCCAACATAACCAAATAGTAGAGGGAACAAAAGAGCACAACTAAATTATATTAACAACATAGAAAACACACATAGTTTGCATAAAAGAGAAAACGAGGAGTTATATGCACTGCCTTGAAACAGTCAGTTGCAAACCATTTTGCCTCTAAATGTTCAAAACAGGTTCTATGTTTAACCGTCCTTGACTTACCCCGTCCGATTCTAATATAAACAAACATTTACATGCTGGATGTTATATTCCAACTCGCCCACATAGTCGACAATGTTGCAATAACACAATCAAGACAAATGGTTAGATGCTAGATGAGACTAAAACACCTAGAGCTAAGTCAGCAAGAACAAAATGGCAGGGATAAAAGCAACTGTTCAAACTTCTGAGTTCTTTATTAACAGTTCCCTAAAGACGTCTAATCCAGTCTCGTCGTGCAACCAAAGTGGTTAACAAATCGGTAAACAGTAGGAGCATGCAGAGTGCTGTAGAGTCTTACTTTGTATTAACATGTGTTGTTTTCTTTTGGAATAAAGTTGGAAAAGTTGACATTGCATTATTTCACTTTATTTTCTCAAATTCGTAAATAAAATCTTCGTAAAATACGGAATGAGAAATACTTATTTAAGAGGAAGTGGCGAAGGAACTTGCAAAAGCGTTTTTCTTAATTTCTGGTACCGATATCCCTGTAGCGTAAGTTGATCTATAATGCAAATATTGCATCTGAAATCCAAGTTCAATTCTTAAAAGAAAACATTTAGTTAAGTCCGCTGCTCAGATAATTAAGCTAAGATTAGTGAATCCGGTTTTAATAAACGAAGGTTTGACCCTTGAAAAGAAGCAATCGTTTAAAGTATACTAATGAAAAGGCAGCCAGCTCCCGTGATCTAGCTTAACTAGTTTTCTAAGAAAAAACTTCGCACTGCATCTATCTATGTACATGAACATAAACAAGTCCCAATGGCAACTCTGTTTATGTCATAATATAAAATGCAAATGCATGCTAGTGACGAGCTATGGTACATTTATATATCTTAAAAGAAGTTCAATATGTGAAGATTTTTTCTGTCACGACTTGAAATTTAATAGAATCCACAATTTGGAATGAATTTTCTCTCAGATACTCGCGAGGTTCTAAAATATGATTTGAAACACTTACAGAAACTATGATATCGTCAAGATAACGAAATACAAGAAATGGGAAATTGTAATAATACGAAACAGTGAGTCAATTTAATAATGTGAACACTGTGAATATTTTATCATATTATAAAAAAGCGTATACTGATTAGCTTTGACATTATACAGCAATCATCCGCAGTTTCAAAAGAATTTTAAACGAAAACTTGTCCCTCAAAAATAAACTGACATGACTAACAAATTGGCCCTTAATACATTTATACGTATGGTATCTAAATAGAGATATGGTACCCGAGATTTACTTGTAACGTGTAAAACTCTTATTTACATGCAATATTGATTCGATAACCGATGGATACGGACGAAATATCCTTAAGTAACGTCAAGAGAGAGTCATTAGCAACTCATGCGTTTTATAGCTTTCCGAATGCCACTTAAACACCGATTGCTTTTTCAGGTTACCCTGTCCTGAAACCATTGTCCTTATGGTAATATTTTGTGAGGATTCTATCTTGGCTTAATATGTCTAGGCGAAGTAATTAGTTTATAATCGTCATTGCAGGCTCAAGAAGCAATCTCTTGGATTTATATTTTTACTGGATCGGCGCCCTGGTTTGTTGTAGAATTACTTTTGAAATAGAACATCGGGTGTCGGGGGAAATTGGGGATTTTGCAATGAGTAATAACTATGAATACCCTTTCTAAATGGTGGTACATAACAATTGTTAAATATATACTTAAAGAAATTAGAAACGCAACTTCTTTTAACACGAAATACATTTCATGTTAAAAGAAGTTGCGTTTCTAATTTCTTCAAGAACATATACTAAAGTAAAAGAAATTAAAAACGCAACTTCTTTAATCACGAAACATATTTTGTGTTTAAAGAAGTTGCGTATCTAATTTCTTTAAGTATATTTCAGTAGTGTACTAGGTGTTATTATAATTAAGAATCGTTTAAGTATTTATGCAGTTTGTTACAATAAAAGGAAACAAAATTTATGCCAGTGTTAGATCCAAATTTTAAAATAGTTAACTTACTTTGAGGGTAGTTGAGCATGATACTTATGTTGTTTGCTAAAGGAAAAAAACTATTTTCTATAATCACTATTTAATTGAATAGTTTGTATTCTTTCATGTGGTATTGCTTAATTTAACGTCTTTCCTATCTCGTCTCGTCCTATCAGTGTGAATCAAAACAGACCAAAAAGTATAGAACGTTAAGATCTGGTAATATATTTTTTTTTATATTTACATGATTATACATTGTAGACTACATGTTTAATACGCATGCCTAAATATATTTTACTAAATACAGAATATTTCCTACTCCCTCAACGTTTTTTAAAAACCGTAAACATTTGTGAGCATGTGTTAATGAATTAGTGAATCATTATCACAAACTAATTAAGACCGCACTAGATTGTCATACATGTGCGGGTTTGTCTATAACATTTTCAAATCTAACCATTCATACTTTTTGCATTTCAAACTTTGATTTATCAGTGTTAAAACACCTGACTGATCTCTTTTATAAGAATGTAGGTGTTGCCATGTGGACTTACATGTGACACATCCACATATATCGTGACAATATGCAGTTTTCTTGTAGTAGCAACAAAATGCTCAGTGAATTAACTTTACAAATCCATTGTAATTATGTTTCCAAAATAGGAATTTTTAATTCTATGATAAATAAATGATTTCTTTTTCCGTCTGGCGAGAAAAATAATTGAATCCCTTTCTTAATCTCACTTTATTTCATGTTATAGCATATGGAAGTAGTAGATTATTTTATTATTAGAATTTTTTTAAAATAGACTTGATCTTTTCCCCCAGAAAGCCATAAATATGATTCCCAGTTGTGCAAAACCTTTTCCAATTTGTCTCCAATGCAACTGTAGTGTTGGCCGGTCTCAGCAATTGTTATAAATAATTCTCTAGACACATAAGCTTCTTGTTCATTTGACATATTACATTGTACCAATGTCAACATGATCTTAATGTCTTCCATTACCTAATCCTTTCCCTTATTCTTGAAAAAAAAATGTTGTTTTGTACCAAATCAACGCTAATTAGCTTTCATTCGTATAAATTCTGTGCTCAAGATCATAAAACTAAATATGGAGATCAGCCTCAAATTTCAAGCATTTGATTGGCTGAAATGGCGACCAGTCGCCATTTCAGCCAATCAGATCCTCGAAATTTGAGACTGATCTCAAAACTTAGTTTTATGATCTTGGGCCCTGGTTGTGACACTTCTCACAATAGCTGTACTCAAGGGATAAGCAAAGGTTTAACGTCGAAGATGATTCTAGTTTTTCCCGTTTCAGGATTTTCCCGGAAGACATCATTACGCAATCCCATTATGCGACATTCGATACAGTACCGCGTGCAGTGTTATTATAGATTTTGTAATTAGATTACTGACTTTACTTTAAGAAAATCTTACATGTAATATCATGATCAAATTTAATTATAAGATTCAAAAAGAATGTTACAGTATCAGTTGAATAAATCTGGACCAAGCAATTAATTAAATAAAAGTGTTTTATGACAAATTAATTTTAAAATCTTATAAGATTACAATCACGCGTTTCCAGATGTATTTCGTAAGTCCATGTGTCAAATGTGTAAAGCGAATATATGAAGTTGTCTGAACACTGATCGTTAAGCAGCAAGGCTGACTTCTGTCTACAGAGTCCGCAAATCAGCAAGACTGACCGTAGCAAGAGACGCATTATTTATGCATTTAGAGGGTATATTCTTTTTAGACCGTGTAAGCCTGCAATTTGATCATGATCTACACTTTTTGGCAAGTCAACAAGTGTTTCCACTCCTCATGGTGCTTCGAATTTTATGTGAGAAAACCATGTTTGTTATTCCCCGATGAGGTGAGGAATAGAGATATTGGTACTGCACTGTCTTGTAATTGATTAAGTCATGAATAAAGTCTGTTACAATAACATCATAACATTTCATGTATTGAGCTCAAAGGATATAGTTTAAATTGTATTAATTTTCCTAAATATAAGACCAGTAACTATAGCTGCTATAGCTGTCTGACTAGGTTTTGTGCCTATAAATATTGAGTTGAGCGTTGAAATGACAATAACCCGGATGGTACCTAATAACATTGAGACAATATGGTCCAGTTATTGTGTCCCAAGTTTGATATCCATTACATTACTTTTGCCCATGGCGTAACACTGGTTTTATAAATTCGACCCAATAAAAGTTGAACATTAAAAAATTTGTAATTACGGCTTTAATTTCGTGCCAGGCTGCTGGGCTGCCAATTTCACGCTAAGAGGTTGCCAGGTGCAAACTTTACAAACATTGTAAAATCGACATTTTGTTTCCTTGATTTAAAGTTTTCTTTCTTACAATTCAGGGAAAACCAGGGAAAAGTTTGTCTTTAATATGACCGAATTTCAAACTTAATTAAGAAATTGTGCCAATGTATTCTGTGACGCGGTCTATTTTCTTGTAAAACGAAATTAATTAGAAATTAGAAAAAAATGAAGTTTGCTCATGTTACAACGGAATAATCAAAAAATTATGCAAAACACTATAACAAAATAACAATAAATAATGGTTTCATTTTACATGGTGGAGATATGCGACTTAAGGCCACATTGTTTCAGCAGGCAGTACTGCCACCGAGGAAAGTGTGGGAGCACAAATTGCCTTATACAATATAATGCTTTGTGCGTTCAGACATCTGGCCTACATTTTCGCAACTATCACAACGCAATAAAAAAAGGAGTTCAAATGTGCGTGAGTGGGACGTAATTGAAATCAGGCTAGAATGATGAATCAAGCTTATTTTAAGATAAGTATAGAATTTTCGTCGGAAAAAAAGATGAAGTAAATATTTCATTGCAAATTAATATACTTGTATATGATAACCGGTCCAATACGTATAACTGGTTCACCAAATATAAAAAGCACATATTCACTTATTTCAAGTAAAGGACGGACACATCCGGTTTTTAACAGTTCGATAGCAACAACACTGGTGAGACTGGTTCAAGCGGTTTTGTTATCGAACTTGACCTAAACATCTTATTCACTTGTACCAAGTTTCAGCAAGATTTCATTATGCTAGATATGGAACATGTTCTGCTTTTATCTATGCGCCATAAGAGATCGAATAAAATATTATAGTTTTCCAGGGGCTGAACCAGTGGGGGTTCAGTAGGTTAGCTCGAATACCCTTTTGGGCTTGCAATATTTAATTTTCATAGGAATTTTTGCAAGAAAGTTGGGAAATTTTATGTAACTAACTTTTGACTGTCTTAAACGAAACCCTTTCTGGATATTTGCATTTCACCATGGACTTTTCAAACGATGCAGAGCAGAGTATAGTAAATGCTTCAATGCATAGTTCGTCGTCAACTAACTATTAAACTGGTATCTATTATCCTAGTTGCAAACAACTTCCAATTTTTGAGTGCGCCGCAGAAGGAGAAGCGGTAAATCAGATATAGGTTTGATCAATAGTCCCATCTCACGAAAGCGTTGAACCAGCCACTTAGAAGAGATATAATTCCTGAAAATGGATATGTTAGCAATGCATATTGACATTTATGGTATAGAGGCTAGTGTAATTGTGCTAAGCGAGAAAAGTGATGTTAACAAATATTTTATTACCCTTATGGGAATGATAGGTTCTGTATACGAGTCTTAAATCATCTCCGGTTTATAGGAACGCTTAAAAGAAGAAACATTTAATATCTATAATTTTGATTGAAGCGGGATCGCTTCACGTTTTTTTTCATAATTGGATTCCTACATTATGTATAAAAAGTTCTTTTTTAGCTTATGTAGAAAATATACCACACATTGTAACCCTTTTCTTCATACAAATGGTTGTTTTTGCATATGCAAAAAGTATAGATCTAGATAAGCCGGCACATCGGTGCCGTTTGATCAAGATCGTCATACGTCGCTTCTTGGTCAGAAATAACCATATAAATAAAAAAACGATCAGTGTAGATCCTGAGATTGGTTTCCATTATCAGTTTTACTGTCTTGGATCTGCAGAAAGGACGACGGCTTTGTTATGTTTACATGTGCGATTCTAAGATATACCATAAATCATAGGACAACTTCAAGATTCCCCTCCTTGTTGTAATTGTTTCTGGAAGCAGGTGATACCGTGTTGCCATCAAGACATTTCCAATTCATTGTTTATCTGACTTACTTTTTCCTCTTTCTTATTATTGTAGGCAGTATGCAGTTTGCAAAGGCCAATTTCTTGTGTGTTGATATACAATTTCTGCATACGGAGAGACATGGACCAAAATCTATCTTGAGAACTAAATATTTACTTTAGCAAATTCTAGACCGTATTATTTATTGAACAAGGGAATGATACCTGCAAATCTCCTGAAACCATATGGCGGGTGTAGGTAGGTTCCAGACACTCGGATCAGTGTTTGAGTCTGATCTATACAATGCCAGTTAAAACATAACCTGTAGTTTCAAAGTGAATTCCATGTTAAAAGGTATGACCTGTCTGGTTAGAGCTTCCTAATCACATTTAAGGGTGAAATACTTCAATGTCTCAAAAGTGGTTATGTTATAAATTTTATTATTAAATAAGCCTTGTAACTTGTTTACTGCCTGACATAATAAAGCAGTGGCATGTCAAATAAGCAGGCCAATATCTATATCACTTCCCGGCCCGGAGCCGAAAAGTCATATAGATATAAGCCCGCATTTTAAGCAATTTGATTGGCTGCTAGAGCAGGGCAAAAAGGTGATTTAGATTTTAGCTGAAATCTTGTACTTTTGTCGATCGAAGATACAACTGTACTTTCGCTGGAAATGTTCAAATCTAAAACCAGTTCGAGACCATTCAATGCCCTCCTGCATTGTCTGGAGTTATTAGCTATTCCTGTGGTTTTAAAACATTTAAAATGAAACTAATTCAGATTATAAATAGTTATTTAATAAAATTGTCAATTAATAACTGATTTGAAATAGGCCCTGTTATTTGTCCTCGGGAGAGTCGTATTGGCCCTCGGCCTTCGGCCTCGGGCTAGTACGACTGCCCTCGGACAAATAACAGGGCCTGTATCAAATCACTTATTTATTAACATATAGTTTTTGAAAACACTTGTTATGTTTGTGATCAGGTACCTTGAACGCCTTAAGCCAGTTTATCTTGCGAGTTCACTACTTAATCTTGATTATCGCCTGATTATTGTGAAGGTCTGATAATGATTAACTGATTTCACTGTTAGGAAAATAAATGATAATATATACATTAGAAGGAACAAAGACAATATCTCATATTAAGGCAGTGATTAACGGCTACTTTACCCCTACCGAGCGTTTGGCTTATAGTAAATTACTGATTTTTTTTCTAAATCTAAATTATAGTAAGATTTACCTGATAATGAAGGATAGAGGGGATTTCAACCACGGTGTATGTATTAGAATTTTAGATACTGGTGAAACAACAGAATGTAGCTGGATTATTTTCTAAATGCCAATTAATACTTTATAAATGGTTTGTATTATGCCGTTGTTTTCCGTTTAAATCACAAGTATCACGACTACCCAAAACAGTGAACAGTTACCAAAAGCCAACATTGGACTGCTCAGTAAAACGATAAAATGATATTGCCTCTACCGGGGAGCGAACCAGTACCGAACGGCGACAGCGCCTAGGTTTTCCTGGCAAACAATTAGACAATACATGTAAACCGGTTTACATTGTACAGTCGCTAGACGACATCCATAGTGTTCCAACCATATTTTTCTTTAAAATCTAACCAGAAACTGGAAATGTTCGACCACTAAAATATATGATAAACAAAACAGGAGTAAAACAATAATTAAGATGTACCAAACTCTTAAAATTTTACATGTATTAGTAAGTTACAAAATTACATTCATGATTGTAATATGTGTATTGTATATTTTTGTACCATAATTTACTGAAATGTTGATGTGTGCATGCGTTTGTGCGCCTGTTTGTTTGCAACTTTGTTCTCTCGGGTTTCTTTTATGACAAGTAAAGTACTCGACGAGTGGTATTGTAATTCTGACAACACTGATATAAGTACTTGGTGTTAGTTAGTGTAAATAATTAGAAAACGAGTTAAGTAATGAATGATTATGACATGTTATTTATTATTAATTTTCCTGATGCTATATAACAGTCATACCTCACACGTTTGGGGGTGATTCTTCGTATATAAACAAGACAGAAGTTATATTAATATTCCAATTAACATCACACCTGTGTGGCAGGAAATAACACAAGTTTATGTATTACGAAACCGGCAGATGCATGCATATTCACTCTTTAATAATGCCTAGCCCCGTCACATAAAGCGGAATATGACATAAAAATAAATTACCAATCAATATCTATATTGAGATTGTCATACTTAGGTCCTATACGAAATGCCCCTAAATAACTGTATTATATTGATGAATTATTGTAAGTGCCTGAAGTTGTATTGCTGCTGTAATAAAGCTTCTATGAACTATATTTTATTCTCTTTTCCTGTATTGTATGATTGTCCTGTTGGCATAACGTTCATTAAACGGTGTTTTGATAGTTTTCCCTAAAGATTCAATGCACCTATCACCAGTTGTGTGATTGCCCTGAATCAATGGCAATGAGAGAATTTATTATGTAATAACAAAAACGGAATATTATAAAGTTGTCAGCTTTCTGGATCAGTGTGAAACTGTACAAGCCAACCGTGTGAAACATTTACATGTACCTCATTGTTCTTTTTTCGTTCAATTACCTATCAATGAATATTAGTTTATTTTCTCCTGTAACTGTTTCATATTTCGAAATGGCAACTTTACCTGAATTAGGTCCCACATAATTAAAGTGAATCATGAAAAACAACATTTTATTACGTATTACATAACATTTAAATAAATATTGACCATGTTTTACTCAAGTGGTATTATACCATGTCGAGAACGTTGAGAGATTATCAGTGTGACGTTTTCAATTGTATTTAAACATTAGGTCACAACCAAATAGAATTAAGTCGGCGACTTTACTTATTTTAAGTATGATATTTAAACAGAATGAGATTTAGAAGGTTTTCGATAACCAGCTAGCTTAATCGCAAATACTCATATGCCTATGCTTTTTTTTCGTAACCACAGAGCAATTGTAACCGCGAACGGTCAAAATAAAGTCTCTCGATCATTAGCAGATTCATAAATCATATGCTGTTGTGCAACTGACAATTCCCCGGCAATAACTTAGTGTAGAAATGTGTCTCATTATGGTTTGCCTCAACGTTTTCGGTTGCGTGGGGAGGCTGTTTTGCATGAGTATTTCTTGATATGGATACAAGTTCACATTTTCCGAATTTCATTCCATCTTCGTTGTCTAAATTTAATGTGAAGAACTTAAACATGTAAATATTCGATCTCTGTTTTATTCTTATAGTACTGTCACTACAATACAATGTACTGTCTTGTGCACCATCAAACAATATACAGTATATAGAAGATTGATTGATTAGACTATTTCTCAGAATAAAGCAATGTAGCACGGCCTATTGCTGCCTGACTGCAATTTGTACAATATGAATTATTTATTATAACAAAAGAGACGACGGAGGACGATATAAAGATTTATTGAGTTGATAAACACGAATGTCTACAGATTTTAACCCTGGGTTTAAACTAATTTTCCAAATTGTATTATAAAACTTGTATAACTCAAATTTTCAATAGTAAAATAATGTATTTTTTCTTTATCAATATACGAGTAAGTATTACCAGTGCCGTTAATTAATTATTTTTTACATTAATACCACTGCAAAATACTATGCGCTTGCTTACATGTAAAACAGTACAAGTCTGTTGAATATACAATGTACCCACGGAATTCATGCGTAAATTGCGATGATTGATTAATTTTTTTCTTAGCTATTTGCTACCTGTTTCTGATTATACCAATAATAAGAATTCTTGGTTATCGGAAATTTTGTTAAATATCATGAATTTCTCTTTCAAAGTTAATTTCTCTTGTATAGAGTTAAATGAATCATGAGACCTTTTTGTGCTCAAAAGGTTATCGCGTTCAAATGCCTTCCTTCTACTAGTAAAATTACATGTATACTAATGCAATTCCTATACCTTTACAATGAATTTCAATGAACAGTTCAAACAAAAAAATATACTTTTTGATTAAGATTTTCGTTGAAACATACGACCGGTAATGAAAAAGTCTACATCTTAAGACCCTCTTAAGTTGAATTGTTACAGAAGATGTTTAGTTTCTATAAGAACGGAAGTCTTCCCCAGAGCGCAGGTCTTAACGAAAATTAAAACACGATATCATCTCGCGAGATTAATCAATCTAATACAAACGTATCAATAGCCGAAAAGGGACCCAAAAAACCCATTCACCGAGAAGTATCTCTGAAAATTCGAGAAAATCTGGATCAAGTAATATCTGCAAGTATTTGTTTAAGATAAGTTGTAGTTTTTATAGGCACCAGGAGAGTGCGATATGCATTTTTGTGATTAGCGGAAGTTCACGGAGGCCACGGATATTTAGGAGATGGCTATAAAATATACAAACACGCATGTTTATCCGAAGATATGCTGTTTAAACAATGATCACAAAGCGAGCACCAATTATTCTCAACACGATATAATTAAAAAGTAAGGAAAGCTTTGAAGATATGCTGGGGAAATAATCTTCATTATTTAGGGCTATAACCTGGGTTGAAGGTTATAAAACTGAGAATGGTAACCAGTCTCAAATCTCAAGCATCTGATTAGCTGAAACGGCGACTGGCCGCCATTTCAGCCAATCAGATGCTTGAGATTTGAGACTGGTTTCCATGCTCAGCTTTATAACCTTGGGACCAGGAAGCGCAAATTGTTTTGACAGACAAGATATTCGAACTGTGCACATCGGATAGTAAAGTATTTCCAAATGTGTTTGCATATTCGCTATGCATACACAAAGCAGATATAAAACGCAATGTCCACTCTTACTTATTCTGTTACAGTATATGCAGGGTCGGATAAAAACAGAAAGGGAGGTTCGTTTAGGGCAGTCTTATGATAGTTAAGTGATAATTTCCTACTTTCTGGCCAAAATTCCCTTGAAAATTAAATATTAGTGCCCAAAATGGGCAAACCCACTGAACCCCTCTAGATCTGCCCTGATATGTAGAATAATACATTAAATAACTCGTATAAGGATAATTTATAAATATTTCCTTTTTCTTGCATGACTGACATGTCTAAATTTAATAAATATGAAAACTTTACACAATGATGTTCGTTGACAGTGATTAACTCTATAACATGCATTATTAACGGAAATTGTTGTTGCTAAAGGTTTCCTCGTATATTCTAAATTATCTGGTAAAACAATGAAAATCGATAGAAACCAATTAAGCGTGCTATTAAGCCTGGATCGAAACATACGTAGCTTACACTATCAATTTCAGAATTATTCACGGAGGCTTCAAATTAAGCTGACCCATGATTTATTTATCAGATTATCCACACATTTTAATCCTTCTTTTCTTTATATGTGTGTGCTTGACTGTTTGGGGCCTACCCGATAACTTAGCCTCTATAGATTTAAACTGATGGCATTTAAGCCGCAAACCTAACAACATGCTTTCACATTTCTGTGGTTTCATTAAATGTCGATGATAATTATTTTAGCGAATAGGTAAAACTTTATGCCAAATCGTAATAATAGTGCGTGTAAGCGAAAAATACCCGAAAATAAACAACACGCCCGAGAGATTCCAACTTACAGTACAATCAGTCAACAACCATATGCCAATGAAACATTTGCATCTTTCTCCACGTGAACGGATTTAGAGCAATTTTTATGTTTCAAACTAATCATGATGATTTTGCATTTTTTAGCTTTAATGTGATGGTGGTTAAAGCAGTTTGTCTAAGATTATTCTAAGAACAGCCTTTCAAAAAAAGCTGAATATCTTCGCATTGCGGCGCCTTTTTGCTGCCTTTTGTCTCAAACAAACTACTCACGGTTAGATGTCAATGCAGTTTTGCTTGTGCCCATCAATAAAATGACATTTAATTATCCAAACCTCCGTGGTACTTGTGAAATCATCACAGTCCAATTAACAGTCTCCAGAGTACAGCGGACATTTATCGATTTGCTTCGTCTGTTTCACGTTTTTCAGCCATAAAAACTGTCAATATATATCGCTTAAGTATAGGTCCTTTCTTGGAGTTGTGACCATATACTAAGGTTATAAAACTGAGAATGGAAACCAGTCTCAAATCTCAAGTATGTGATTGGCTGAAAGGGCGACTGGTCGCCATTTCAGCCAATCAGATGCTTGTGATTTGAGACTGGTTTCCAATCTCAGTTTTATAACCTTTAGCCCATGTAAGCGTCCGTGACTTTATAAAAACACCCTTTATGATGTTGTTTGACCTCAAGTAAAAGTTTGATTAATCGATCATAACATTAATGCCTAAGATCATTAATGAACCATGAGACCAGTCTTATATTTCAAGCATCTAATTGGCTGAGAAGGAGACTTGTCCTCATTTCAGCCAATCAGATAGTTAAGATTTGAGATTGGTTTCCAAATTCAGATTTATGATCTCACCTAAATCAAACACTACATGTACATATGTTGTCGCCAACCAATCTTCCAAAGAAAAAAATCTATCTAGAAAATATTCCCTATTAAAGCTTATCATTGTACTCTAAATGTTTATACATTTGCCATTTTAGAGCGTTGTTATGAGATAGTTATGTTAATGGAGTAATCACTTCAAAGCCACCTTGATTGGCATCTTGGATTAATGGATATTAAAACGATTCTATGGCAATGGAAAGTTTTTTGGTCTTAAATGACTAGGCACACGTATGAGATTTTATCAACGTCTCCTTAAATCTAAGCAATCATCGCGAGTACGATTTTTATTGTCGTTATATTACGTGCGTGAACTCCGGTTCTTAAGGGGTTCTAAATAGATCAAATGACAAACATAGGCAACATTTCAAATTTTAGGAAAATTATTAAATTTATCATCTCCGGTCAGATTTTAGTGGAGAAATATTTATTTATATTTTATGATAAGCAGTGCGCTTGTTATCAACTAGACTCCAAAACAAAAGACAGTGCAGTTTGCACATGAGCAAATGTTATTCATATCTTAAATACTTGAATTTAAACTTTATTCAGAATATTGTGTGTAGTCTGTTGAAGTTTAAAAAATTGGAAATACGTTTTCATGGTGCGATTAGCGAATGCCATATTCAGAATATGCAATATCTCATTGCAAGTTGGCATTTGACTGCGAGTAAGCGACTTTATACAGCAATCGTGACATCCCTAGTGAAAAGATGCTCGAGATTCCATATCAAAGCTGTGTAATGGATTATTTGTAAGGCTGCTTATAAAGTGATGTTTTATAGCCCTCAAAAGTGTTGTCGCATAATAAATGCATTGATTTATTTCTATAACGAGATGGAATTCTTTGGAGGTAAATCGAGATCATTTGGTATGGTTTGCCAATCCTAACAAATACATAATGTGTTTCCGGCTTAATTGGTTATTCTTAATTGGTTTGACTAAAATCCAATATTTAATAACAGCGGAGCATATGAGAGCTTTTGAACACTTAATAAAGCAATTGTTACTGCAATAGATGCGTAGCTATGGAATAAGCATGTTCTGAAATCTTTAAAGAACTTTATAGAAACGTATACTTAGAATAAATACAATGTAACGCTGTAATTGCCCTTTAATTTCGTCCAGACCATCTTGCGATTTTAAATGTCGTACGTTGACACCGTTTTAAATATACGGTGATCTTCACTACTAATTATTAAGAAAACCTAAAGGTTCTTCAAATTACAAAACGTTCTCTGACGATACATTTCTCCAGTGAAGTACGACCTCCAGAATAATCACTATCTGCAATTACGCATTAACTGGTCGTTTGATTTACATAAATACTTCAAAGGGCATATAATCATCTCCCTTAGACAAAGATGTATTGCTACTGTAGCTCCTTTCATTTTCCTCTTATGATAGTAACTGGGAAATATGAAAAAGGTTTTAGGACCCAGGATCATTAAACTAAAACTTGAGATAAGTCTCAAATTTCAAGCATCTGATTTGCTGAAATGGCCCCATTCCAGATAAGATGCTTGTTATTTGAGACTCGTCTACAACCTCAGTTTTTATGTATGACCAAATTCTAGGTTGAAAAAGCGTCGACTCCGACTACATGTAAGATCCCATTTCTGACCATCTACATAATATTCAAATAACCGTTGAAAGTAAAAAAGAACAAACCAGGAAAAGCCATGTTTAGAGGAAAATATTAAAGAAATGAGGTGAAGTTGCGAGAGGCACTAATAAAATGAAACCATGTTGTTCAATGCATGCAATCATTATAATCTATGGTCTTGAGGTTACCAATGCCGTTCAAAGTCTGCAGTTGTATTCCAGACATTGTTTCTACATTGAACAAGGACTAATGCCCATCTTTGAACAGATATTTAATGTTGTGAATTACTAATCGTATTTTATTTTGATAAATACAGTATAAACAATATACATCAAAGCAGTTTTAATTTTTTTATTACAGGTATACTCAAGGGATACAAAACGCAGGGTAAACTTTGAGGATGATTCCGGTTTCCCCGTATCACGCTCTCCCCCGAAAGACATCGTTAAGCAATCCCATTATGCCATTATGCGATATTCGATAAATTATCCGATAAAGTATTGCATGCTCTGTAACCTGGAGAGTTCCTTGGCAGATTTTCATTGTTGTTTTATCAACGCGTTCGCGTTATATTGCAAATAATGTCACCCTGCGTTTCTTTTTCCCATTAGTATAGTTTAAAATTTCGTTTCAGCTGTTGTTTTATTTACTGTGAAAAGGGAAAAAACATATATAAAATCTTTAAAGATTATAATAATGAAGATGAATACGTTAAAATATATCATCATCATCACCACCATCATCATCGTCGTCGTCGTAATTTGTGCTTAGTTACAGTCATAGTTAACAGCAGCAATAAGACATTAAAGCAACAACATCATAAACATCATCGAATTATTCAAAACAATCTCCGGAATTATAATGAAGAAGTTTTGGCAGGCCTGGTGATTTATTTTTCAATGTACCATGCTATTTTATGTTTCTGCAATAAGTATATTGTAAGATATAAAATGTGATTCTAGAAGTAAACACATTGAATAGAATTTAATAAAAAATCATATAAATGACAATGAGCTTTATAGGTTTATTATGTGAGCAATGCTTATATATGATAAACAATTATGACGAACAATTAAAACAGCATTGTCGGCACCTGGGGTTTGAGTGGCAGGTATCGGTGTACCCTCATCTGCTAAATAAACTATCAAATCTTGAGAACTGTGGTATGCGAAAGGTGTGTTAAGTGTAATAGATTTACCAAAGACAAGGATTGCAAAATCACTTTCCTCGCTCCGAAGATTTTGAGAATGCAAATGGAAAATAAATAGAAATATATACAAGGTACGTGTTTAATAGTTCAAGGCTTTCTCAGGTATAAACAAATGATCTATTGAAATGTACAAATACCATCTGGTACCATTTTCCGTCGTTTGGGATAGACAGAAATTGTATTGTTTACTGGTGTAAACATTAAGCTGCCCTCAACCCGTGTCTAGGCGGCATGGGCAGTAATGTGCATTTCCAATTGCCAATAAACAGTTTCGATCAAACTGAGCCTGAAATGTTTTCACATTTCGTTTTCGGTGGCTTTCAACGCTTTCTTTTTTATCTGTGACTTATTTTTTAATCTTCAGCAGCTGCCACACCCAAGACTTGGCGACAAATTGCGATTACTGCCCACGAAAGAACCCAATTAAATTGATACTGAAATATGTTTCCAAGGCTGCAACTTGCCAGTTTAATATTTGTAAATCATTATTCGGCGTTAGCTGTCTAAGCTCACTTTTGACCTAGTTTTTCGACCAATGAAATATTGTAAATAAAACTTATTATGCAGCGGGAAAATCAAATAGATAATTTTGATTGGTTATTAGTGGGTCTCGTTAATGATTACCGTAACGATTTTTATAGTGTGTGTTAGTATTTACATGGCACTTATATGTTCGGGCATTTTCGTTTTTAAAAGCGATAATTGTATTGGAGAAAAAGATATTTACGGTATAAATAACCAGTTAAGTCAATTGATGGCTTAAATACGATTTTATATGGAATATTCATGGGTGTCAGGTAAACACTCGGGTACAATACACAGTGTAAAACGACAGAGAAGTGCAGATATTTCTGGTTCTTACTGGTTCCTTTCTAGTTCCTTTGATACTGATTGTTAATTTCAAGTCCAGACATTCAAATCGCCTTGGTGTAGTGGTTATCACACTCGCCTCTGAAGCGGATGCCCCGGGTTCAATACTCGGGAGGGACACTTTTCTTCAGTTAATTTACGTAAAAGTTGGTAGATTTCGCTCTTGTAACAAGTTGTCATTATTTTCATTTATTGTATTTTAATAACATTTATTCGTCATTAGTACTAACTCTACAAGAGGTATTTTATTGAAACTGAATAAATGTACAGTTAACATTAGACATTCTTCTTTAATCGACGTATTATCATCAGACGAAATTTTTGCACGCTCTTTATTTCTTTCTTTCTTATATATAAAAATCTTTTCCATCAACGCCGTTTATCTTTTTTTAAAGATATTTCTTGTTTTTATTTATATTGATGATTACAAAAGCAATAACTTATTCCCGATATGAATGAAAATGAACACAACTACCACAGTATTGTTTTAAAACGTATACCGGCGGACAAAAGTCTCGTCCGGTAAGGGTTTCCATAATATCTTTTAAACGCGAGTTTTCATCGAACACTTATAAATTTTTTATCGATGGAAAGAGGACATTTATATGCATTCAACGAAAAAAGAATTCTGGAATTTAAGCATGTACTACAGGTAGAGTAATGTGTTGCAAATTGTAGACCGGACAAGACTTGTGTCCATTAGCATACTTTTAATTTTCAGAAAGGCGTTGAGGTACTAAACAAACAAAACTAAGACAATATTGATCAAGCCCGCCCAGTTCACGCTGTTGGCCTCTACACCGCTAGTCTGTTACTCCGCGTACTTCACGGCCACACAATATTGTTTTAAAACAATTTTTTTTAATTTATAGAAAGATGTTGAGGTATAAAAAACACGACAGTATCGATTTATAACGTATTTTTAATTTTCAGAACGATGTTGAGGCAAAAAGCTCATTTTAACGATGGTAGGTTGATTGGTGTACGTTAAGCAAATACACCTAATGCCTAATGATCCAGACAGTTAACTTCGGATTACCTTTACCACTGAGAACAACATCAAAATTCCTCGAAGTTAAATTTCCATAACCAGTGTAAAAACAAGTGCATGGAATGGATGCTATTGCCTGTTGTCAGTTACCTTCTAATTACAGCATTCCGACACTAAAATAATGCCATAGCTAATTTTAAAGTTGATTATATTGCGACTAAAACGTTTTGTATTTTACTTTTACATAAAACACTATGAATAATTAAATAATTGCATGACAGTTAAAGCGGGTAAATTCGTTTGTTGTAAATTTATGGTCACGAATTTATGAGGTTTTTGTTGCTTTCATGAAAGCATGTTACTGCCACTAAGACGTTTTATATTCTACTTGTACTAACACTATGAATAATTCAATCATTATATGACTGTGAAGCGGGTAAACAGGTTTTTGAAAATTTATGGTCGAAAGTGTGATAGTTTTATTACTTTCGTGAACGTCTCTTTTTGGAAACGTAGAAATAAAATGACTATTCAGTTGAACCATTAACATAGTATTACTCTATGAGGATGTTTATTATCAAAATAAATCTAATGTACTCAACTTAGAGTGTGATTATGGTTATAATTACAGTCCACACTCGTTGTGTCAAACTCGCTTAAGTCGAAACATCGGTTATCTCGAATTAATTTTACGGTCCCGTCAAAATGTTTTCTTATTTCATATAATATTACGCCGCTTAACTCGAATTCGACTTAAACAATGTTTTCATAAGTCGAAGTAAATTTAGAACCCGCCGGCTAAAATATGCTATATGAAATCATCGGATAAGTCGAAGTGTGAAACTTGCCACGGTCGAACAATGCGCGCGGCTTCTTCAAAGAGAGAACTTGTCGGCAAACAAGATATCATTATTTAATAATAACGATTACCACCTGTTCAATATAATATTCGCTTATTTAATGCATTTGGATCTAAAATATTTTGTTGGTAAATGTAATTAATTTCAGTTAAAAAACACATTTAATTACAATAATAATGTGACCACCAGGCCAATAAAATGAGTTCATCAGTTTAGGACAACAAATGCAAAAATATGATCCAGACTTTAGCACAAAAAAAGCTCTAAATTAACAAATATGGGGTGAATATTTATTTGAATTAGTTTACGTCAAAAAGTAACTAACGAAAGACGATGGCGATGTTACACGAACACCAAAACTTTATGATGAAGTTTTATTTTACATGTAATAAATATAATCGAGAGAATATATTTTTTTCTGTTCTATTTTATGATATACTAATTGATCCATTTAAATGTTCATAATATTATACGTGTTCTTGCGCGTAAACGAGTAATAGCACTCATAATCATGTCAGCATCAGAAAAATATAGGTATAATATTCGTGCATTGGCGCCAATTCGGATGTGTCGAACTTCGGATATCTCGAATGAAAATGTACGGTCCCGACGACTTCGACACAACGACACAACATATATAACTATGATTATCATGGCGTAATGTTGTATATGACTGTATCAACACCTTTAACATTAAAAAGTCGTATTAATTAACAATATTCCCATGAACTTACGTAAGCAATATAATGTGATCATTTTCAGAGCGTGGGGGTCAAAGGTTCACATCGGTAGAAATAATATTGTTGACAGGGAAAATTATATAGTTAGTGGCGGGGGGGATGTTATAAAATCGCTGAGGACGTTTGCTTGAATACGATTAATCCATTAGAAGAGTCAGAAAAAGTTAGGAATTTAACTGAATGCACTGGGCAACAAAAACTTCCCCTTGCAATAAATTTACATGTAGCTGTATTTTCCACAATAGCAAACTTGAGTATATCTGTTTTCTATTAGATTGCGCTTTTCAAATCATCTTTATGAATTTTGACATTATGATGACTGGATGATTAAGCATTGATTATGAGTTCTAAACAATCCAGACATTTGTGAGTTGTTAACAATGCTAATCTCCCACGAGCCGGCAGTAGAACAGTACAGCGCTCTCGCTTGGGGAGGGCATATGCTCTTTTTCGAAGGATTTGCCATCATTTAGATAAACTGTTGTTCAAACTTCAAAGAAATTTGGCGAATTCTAGAACAAATGAATAACAAAGATGTTTAGAAAATTGCAGCATTCTCCAAAAAAAGACGGGATATAACTAAGGGTTTCGGCATAAATAAGACTAAACACAAAATACATCGACTTATGTAATATAGTCAGATACACACAGATGAACTACACAGTCTTTCCGAGAAAATGGGTAGACCAATTCTCAATAAAAGTTGAAATTGCCAACAACAAGAACAAACCTGATAGACTAACCGCATACGAACTAGGTAAGTGGCAAAAAATAACGTAGTAGAAAGTTCTGAATATACATTAAGTAACGCTGGTAAGTGAATACTTAGTTGAAATCGATCTTGAAAAAAGGAGAGGTATTGAGCTAGGATGTGGGTAAACGATCTAGATCAAATCTCTAAAAAACAGCTGGGTAAAAGTGGAAGATCTTTCTTCTCGGAATGCAAGATTTATCTTTTTGAACTACTAGCATGTCATCAAAATGCACTCTTCCAGGTTTTACACGACTCCTGTGAGGCAATTAAGATGCCAGTTCCTTTTTTCAGTCGTTTAATACGCTTTTGTAAATGTTCGAGGATTTCTAATCTATCTTTTTACAGATAGAGCCTTACATTGAAGCGTGCCAATAACAATTTATTGAATTTTGCTTCAAACTACTAGGTATTATAGAGCGATAGAATCTAATCTGGCGCTAACATGTTTTGATTACTTCACTGTTATCAATAGGAGATGGAACATGTTAAGAGGTTATAACACACCTTAATCCTATAAACAGATTCGTCAGCTCTTTGTTAAGGGCAGTAGAGCTAACCTGAATTGAACCGTTCGCTAGAAATTTATGGAGTAAGAAAATGAGGCTGAAGTGTATTCGCCTTGATGGATTGTCCAAACACTGGTTTAAACATTCAGTGGTGTATTTTCTGTGACTTTTAGTTAAGCGCTTTTGTTTTTTTTTATAGATATCGATTTGTAATCGATAATATATTGATAGACATGTGTTAAACAAAGGCATCAAACGTTGAGATTCTGAAAGAAAGATTAAGAACGACAGAGTCTTCAAGCTCCACATTTGTTTTAAAGAGAATAGAGGAATCATTAGAAAGTACGATAACTCATCAACGATTGTTGTAATTGCTATCAAACGAGCGATAGTTTGAAAATGCAGGTTTAATATACGGACAGTGGAAACATTTTAGCGTTTTTTCTTTGACCTTCTAACATTACTTAATCGGGGGAGGTAGCAGGTTCATGCTTCGGCTGCCTTAAATCGTTTGGAGTAAGAGCACTGTACATACTTTTTAATAAGTTAATATTTGATAACATGTTTTCATATTAAGACAAGAGTAAATAATGAGAAACTTGAAGATATTTCTATCTCTAAAAGCTCTACTGAAAAGACAAGAACTATAGTTATATTATTTCAAGATTAGAGTACAACCACATCATGACATCATCCTAGGCATGTAAAGGATGGTTCTGACAAAATGCAATTAACAAGAAAAACAAATCTATTTCATGTTTTCCTGGCGTGGTCGTTAATATGTAATCTTCAGTGAATGCATGGAGTTAATTAAAACATCTTAACCCAAACACAGTTATGAAAAAACAAATCAACGATCAACGTTCTTACTTCAAAGATAAATCAAACCAACACCACCGAGATAAATGATATAACTTTGTGGGTATCATAGCTACATGTATGCCTATAAACAACAACATAAAGCAATATTTTATATTTTTAATTTCAACAGCCTACACATAGATATCCTACTGATATGAAATCATATTAATAATGAATGGTACATTATTTTGTATTTGAAGAAACTTAGCACGTCGTTGTATGTCACGTGATACATGTAACCATTAATTGGATTAAGAGTGTTTTAATAACGGAAAAGGCGAGTTTAATACTTTTCCAGTGAGCTATTCTCATAAAATGAAAATGACCATATCGAATTTTTAATAAAAAAACATCTGATAAATCATCTTAAAATTATCTATGTCAGGCTTCCGGTTATGTACTATATACTTTTCTATTGCATTTTAATTACCAGACAGTGTAGTCAAAACAAGTTATTTTCGAACAGGGACCATGGTCATAAAACTGAGTTTCGAGACCAGTTCCTAAAACATCAAGCATCTGACTAGCTAAAAAAGAGAGACCAGTCTCCGTTTCAGCTCATTAGATGCTTGGGATTTGAGACTAGTCTCTAGTTTCTTTATGATATTGGGCACAGTCTTGCTGGCTAAAGCGAAGGTCGAACACGCTAATAAGCTTACATATTAAATGATAGATATACTAAATTATTTAAGAAGACTGTCGGTTTTGTTGACAGACCGTTGCACGCTCGACGTTATCCTATACATTGGAATCCAAGAAAAACATCTTTCTTTTATTTCAATCGATCAGCTAATTAAATAAACACATACTGCGCACTGCACACACTCAATGGTAGAACAAATACATCTTAAGTGCCACTTGGTGCATATTATAACACATCTGACCGAATCCTTGAAAGGTACCATCTGGTGAATTGAAATGTAAACAATACAGGCGACAATGACAATCCGTCTGCACAAGGATATCATGGATGCAAAGTAAGATCATATCTTCAAAACAAGGCCTAGCGCTATATATTAGCTGATATGCATTGAATGCTTGACAGATGTTGCCTTAAGACTTTTATCTAGATAAATAAACAATATTTGTTGAATTATTTCCTGATGATGCTTGGGAAAGTCGTATTTTGCAAGATAAGCATACACGTAAGTTCATATGTACAATGCAGATGATTGTCGGTACGGTCGAAAACACTTAACCAATCCTTAACAATATCTTTAAAAATTGATAAGAACAGGACAATTTTTTCCTTTTTATACAGATTTTATGAGCATTTATTTCAACTGGCATAGACAATCACATGTAATATTATATGACAAAGTTATTGTGCAGTCAATTGTGACACCCGAATAAGTAATAGTTATTATGTCAATGTGTTAAACAAAAACTTGCAAAATGTTTAAATAGATTAAAAAACAACAACTTGCGGAACAGGTTCATTCTTCCAAATTAATAGCAAAAGAAATTAATCTTAAATGATTCTTGAAGCAGAGCGTGCATGCTAACAGACTCCTTACAAAATGATTGCATGCCAAACGCCAATGAAATGCTCGGGTAATAAATATACCACTGGGAGTATTGGAACGCTTGGAAGACAGATACGGTGTAAAGTTTATTGCCTTAAGGTCACGGAAGTCCCAGGGCCGATCATTATAAAACTAAATCTGGAGACCAGTCTCAAATCTCAAGCATCTGATCGGCTGAAATGGGGACTGGTAACAGACATGGTCTAATGGCGTTCACACGTCGTACGGCATCACCCTGATAATATACTGCGATATTTTGAATTCCAGATGGAATATCAAAATCCACCACAACTGTGTTTTTTTGTGGATGATTTTCAGGATGCATTACCTGGATTTATTAAAATTAACTTCACAGAGGAAGTGGGAAACCCCACTTCATCATTTCTTTCTGCACAGAACATGTTACAATCACCATTACGATTAACAAACGGATGTAGGTTGGGTGCGTAATTCGTGGGTTTGGCGGCTTGATAAACAACAACAACAACACCAACAACATTTATGATAATAATAATAATAATAATAATAATAATAATAATAATAATAATAATAATTAATATAAAAATAATGAGGCAAAAAGTGTATAATTATTATTTCTTTCCATATATAGTTACAATTCTAATGTCAAAAATATAACACCGAAGTCACCCCTTATTGTGATGTGACCCTTATATACGAACATCTAGACACAATGTTCATATCATGCGCAAATACTTCATACCGATTACAGTTCAAATCAAAATCTAACTTATTTCTTATCATGCAGATTGCAGACGCAGGCGATGATATAAAGCCAGGATTCAGGACAATTGTTGTCAGTGATATAGTCAGGGTCCAGGACAGCTGTATGCGGTGATACAGTCAGGGTCCAGGACAATTGTTTAACTGTAGGCGGTGATAGAGAGTCAGGGTCTAGGACAATTGTAGGCGGTGATAGAGAGTCAGGGTCTAGGACAATTGTAGGCGGTGATAGAGAGTCAGGGTCTATGACAATTGTAGGCGGTGATAGAGAGTAAGGGTCTATGACAATTGTAGGCGGTGATAGAGAGTCAGGGTCTAGGACAATTGTAGGCGGTGATAGAGAGTAAGGGTCTAGGACAATTGTAGGCGGTGATAGAGAGTAAGGGTCTAGGACAATTGTAGGCGGTGATAGAGAGTAAGGGTCTAGGACAATTGTAGGCGGTGATAGAGAGTAAGGGTCTAGGACAATTGTAGGCGGTGATAGAGAGTAAGGGTCTAGGACAATTGTAGGCGGTGATAGAGAGTAAGGTTCTAGGACAATTGTAGGCGGTGATAGAGAGTAAGGGTCTAGGACAATTGTGGGCGGTGATAGAGAGTAAGGGTCTAGGACAATTGTAGGCGGTGATAGAGACTAAGGGTCAAGGACAATTGTAGGTAGGCGGTGATAGAGAGTAAGGTTCTAGGACAATTAAGATCCTTTTGAACAGTGTACGTTGGGTCAACCATGGATGCATTCGGTTCATAAACCTCTTTAATGACAGCCCGTGAAGTTTGCAATGGAAAAGTTCTGGAACAAGAGCCAGTCAGCTTTTTGTGAGTTCTAATTAAGTAATGGAATTATTTATGTTGACAGATGATACAATGCTGATCCAGTTCATTTTTCTTTCTTTGGAACTCAGTCAAACAACAGACTTCCATTAATTTACAAATTTATACAGTAATCTCATCAACTCTATGGCTCCCAGTTATTGATCTTTATACCTCCAGTATCTATTGGCCTGAAGATTATAAAACTGAGAATAAAACCAGTCTCAAAGCTCGAGGACCTGATTGCCTGAAATGGCGAATGAATTGTCCTGTCTCCTTTCCCTGTCAGTTGCAATATTTTCAAACGAAAAATCTGCACTTTATCTTATTTCTAATGTCTCGAAAATGCTAAGCTGCAGACATTGTTCGAAACATGATTTATTGAAGATTTAAAGATATTTATTTAAAATTATAATATTAAAAGACGCTTTTGGAAGATCATACGACATTTTAAATGGCTTAACGTTGTTTTACCTTTACCGGGGATTTATCAATCTTTCTGTAATTTCATTTAGAACCGTTATGTTAAGTGTTGAGACAATCACATAGAGAAACGACAGAAGCCGCCGAGATTTCTGACAGGTCTACAGGATTTAAGTTTTACAAATTTGATATTTGCATGTTCTCTTGATGAGTAATAATCACTTGGAAACATATTTAATTCGCCGCCATCTTTCATTGGAGCATTCTTGGTTATATTAACAGAGTATCATTTGACTGGTTAAAAAATAGAGTATCGTTTGACTGGTTAAAAAATAGAGTTTGACTGGTAAAAATAGAGTATCGTTTGACTGGTTAAATCAACAGAGTATAAATTGACTGGTTTAAAATAGAGTATCATTTGACTGGTTAAGTAAACATAGTATCATTTGGCTGGTTAAATAAACGGGGTATCGTTTGACTGGTTAAATAAACAGGGTATTATTTTACTGTCTATTTTCCAATAATCGGTTATAGTAAATAAATAGCTGAACATCTATTTGGTTGAGTATGTATTTTATAATCCGGTACATTGTAAAATTTACATTTAGAATTGTCCATCTGTCAAAATGACTTTCCAAAGTTTTAGCCACGTAAACTGATGATTTGTGTTTGTCGAGGGCAACGTACTTTAAGGCAGTTGTTCTCATAAATCAATTCATGTCACTTACCGGCAAGAGAGACCCGAAAGTGATTCGTTCAGGCACCAGAAAATAAGTAATGAGAAGTGATACATTATAACCTACAGCATCTATCGGACATGTATCGATCACGCTGACTTATTGTGAGTAAAAAACAATGTAGAATAACGTCATTTGTTAGAATAATTTCCGTCATGATATCCTTCCGTATAATTTGCGAACAGACCACTCTGTCTCTTTTGCAAATAATCTAAGAATTATTAGATCTGACATACAAATAATCAGCTTTCACTGGATAAAATAATTTCAGATCAACAAAAGGCAAAGATTACCAGGAAGCCGGTCACAAAATAAGAAACAACGCGCGCCAATCGGCTTTAAAGAGCAGCAGACACGTACATGTATCGGCTTTCGGTGTATCTGCAATGTGACGGTTCCGTCTGCCTGGAAAACCTGAACTTGAATAAATGGCAAATTACAAGAGAAAGTTTTGTTAATCGAAACAGTCTGGTCTCAAGAAAACCATAAAGCTGGTCTGTTTCTTAACCTCTAATAGTTCAGATGTATGAGACGTAAACACGATGAACAATTTAAAAATTGCTTTAAGAAAAGCATCGAAGTCCTCATATACATATATTTTATAAAATTTTAAATACATTTATTTCGGAATACAGTAAAGTGTTCGGCGAATTCAAAAACTCTCAAATCACCTACATTATGAAAATTTATTGTCGTGTGGTGTTTAATCAAAAAGTTCTTGTTTTTAGTATTTAAATAAATTTATTATTTATCTTGTTTTTCATTCATTATAAGTTTAACAAATGGAAGATTATATTTATATCACATTTATTTGTCAAAGTTACATGCATCCAAGTTTTCTTACTAGTAAACATAAAAAAATTGTGCAAGGACCAATAGACCATGCTGCCTTACTTCTTTTACCCGTTACAGATGAAGACATATGTGCCCAAGATCATAAAACTAAATTAGGGGACCAGTCTCAAATCTCAAGCATCTGATCGCCATTTCAGCCAATCAGATGCTTGAGATTTGAGACTGGTCTCCAATCTTAGTTTTATGATCTTGGGCAAGAAGACGGTTTAATGTAACACGACATAAAATGGTTGCCCGGTGAGGGCTCGTTAAATTAAAAGATATCTCTTAACTAGCTTTGATAATGAAGCAACGTTAGATCTAAACACAATAACATAATAAATTTAAATATATCTTGCACAAAGTTTTTTCGCTACTTTTAAAAGAATTTCATTTAGAATCAGCACTAATGGACAGCACATATACGGGGAAACTTTTTACGGCCGACAAAGTTAAACAAAACGCTCTGTGACATTTAAAAGAAGCAAGTTGTATTAAGAAAAGTCATTGAGCACGCAATGTAAAAACATATCAAAATGACAGTCAAACTAGAAAATAACTCGTAAGGTTGATGTTATCCTTATACACTAAGCAAGGGTCATTGTCAGGTGGTCATTATATAACCGTCGACTAAGGAGGTTATTACGTTATCAGATGCAGACAGACTCTCGTCTCAGATCCGTTTTGCGAAGGATGTTGCTAAATCGATAAAATCAGGTGACAGGTTCTCAGCGTGTTCCGGGCTGAGGATTCTAAAACTGAGATTGGAAACAAGTCTCAAATCCCAAGCATCTGATTGGCAGAAATGGAGACTTGTCCCCATTTCACCCAATCAGATGCCTGTGATTTGAGTGAGACTGATTTCCATTCTCAGTTTTGTAACCTTGGGACCCGAACAAACAGTTAAGCAAACAGTTGCTTTGAAAACTTACGTCAATGTCGGTAGCACGTGATTACCGGTCGATGGAAAATAAGCACTTGCCGGTAACTATCGAAAGTCTGCGAGGCTGGTATCAGTTAGAAAATCTCTGAGATCTCTACATTATTTATCATTTGTCAATATAAATCTATAATGTTCAATAGTCAGTAAAAGACAAATAAAATGCCAAAAAAATTCACATAGTGATAAATGAACGACTTGTGTCACTAAAAAGAGTAGATGTATCATAAACCGTTGTCATACAGTCATTGTGTTTCCTGTGCGTTTTCGGCAGTCATCAAAAACAATCTTCCCTTTACAGACGACAGGGCCCAATATCATAAAAACTAAAATTGGAGACCAGTAACAATTCTCAAGCATCCGGTTGGCTGAAATGGCAACTGGTCGTTTCTTTCTAAGGACCGGACCAACGGCCACGGACAAACTTAATTCAACTTCATATTCAAATGCATTCAAAATATTGATGAAATGCACGATGCCTACACTATGAGTTTGATTCCGGAAGTACTAGTCACGCAGTAGAATGCGATTCGTGATTACAAAGAAGTCTTATACCTATCAACATGATATCTTTCTCATTAAATGACACCAGAAATATATAAACTGTACTGTTTCCACAAATAGCTTGAAAATAAACTAACGTGCTCATTAAAACTAGTTTCAGGAACTGGCCTTGAGGTCATACAATACAACTTTTGTGTTTTACGTTTAAATGAAGTAAAGCGAGGAAAAAAATCAGAACTTTACTTGTTCATTTTTCATACTGAATTATCCTAATGATGGGATGATAAAACAGAATGCTTGATAACCTTGCGAAATGATTGAAGCACGTGTTAAGGTATGTTGTAGATTGTTATCGGGCGCCTATCAACTTCCCCGTGCATTCAAATTGACTATATCAAATGAAACAGGAACACGAATGTAAATCATTGACTGATACCAGCATTCAATTCAAGTTACAAACTAAACACTCATCAGAATTTCTTGGAACATCCGAACTTATAAAATTAAGATGTTTGCCAAAACATGCGGTCGCTTTCCATGCATAGACCTGTGTAAACAACACAAAAAACGACATAAGAAATTCTCAAGAATTACCAAACAAATATGGTTAACAATTAATAGTCAGTTGCAGGTACTCCAATATCATGGCTGAAGGTTATAAAACTAAGATTAGAAACTGGTTGCCATGCTCATTTTATAACCTTGGGCACATGTCTGGCAACTATGAAGAAGGGACACAGATAGAACTGGCATTTGCAAAATGTTACTAGCAAACTGTTTAAATGATGATGGATTTCTCACACTTTGTATATTCTTATTAGCACTTTCAATGTAAAATTCGCAGATTTTCACAAGTTTTCAAAAGAAAAGCACAAAAATCGATGTTCGCTATCAATTACATGATTTACTTGGCGTCTTCGTAGCTGATAGTCCGAAAAAATTGTTGTCCAACATAAATGTATCAATTCCAGTAAAAATTACACTTGAACATTGATTTTTAGACCAATGACACTGTGACTTAAACAATTACATAATTTGACTTAAGCCGTTATATAAACGGCGGTAAATTTGCTTCAAAACGCATAACAACCAAAGGTCGATGAGATCATAAAAGTGATCTCCCCTTATACAGTATCAATAATAGATGAAGACTTTGGTCAAAGAAACAAAAGGCTCTTAAAATGTAAGTTTGAGCTTAGATTGTCCGATCTGTTTCCTGTAAATGAAGTTTTAATTAAAATTAGTTTATATGATAAAAGAACAGCATGTCGCTCTTAATTTGTAAGAAAACTTATAGATGTAAAAGTTGTTTTGATGCGAAGGTTCTTTTAGTTTGATCTTTTTTATCAATGTATAAGCAGTATATAATGATATACACATGCATACAGTTTTTGGTGTTTTTCCGCTTACATTTATTATTTGCTACTAATTTTTCATAAATACAGACTGAATTGAATACATCATGACCGGAAAAGTGATAAATAATCAATTCCGTTGAGAATAAGCTGTTAAATGTTTAAATCACTAAGAAACGGAAAAATACAGAAAAATACTATATTAATGAAAACATTTTTCTGCGCTACGGTTTAATGTCGAAGTGAATTGTTTTAAACATAAAATTAGTTGTTTAACTTGCTCACGCCGTGAGTTTAATAAACAGATAAAAACCGGCCTCGTTTATTCCTCCAGAAAACTACAATTTTTCGCCAGATAAAATGACTAAGGATCACATATATAACACTACTGAACAATACTGGACTAATTAATTGTACCGATTCAACAGATATATGTTATTCAACTGATTTTATCTTGTGTCACGTAAACCGATATATAATGGTCCCTGGTGAGTTAAAGCTGCGTATCGTTGGAAGATTTTGCATTTTCTGCGCAGACTTAAATGTTCCATGCCACGGTGATCAGAAAAAAACTGCTTTTCTAACAACTAAGGAATTTATGCAAGTCTGGAGGGGTTTTACAAATTTGTTAAAATTTAATTTCAATCGAACTTTTGACAGAGAGATACGTCAACCTTGAAATCAATTTATTGTACGTAGAAGAAAATGGGTTCTTTAAACTATCTGAACGGAGGCTTGTTATGTTGTTTTTATCGTTAACTTGAGGACACTTGAACTTCAAAATATCATCATGGTGGAGACATAGAACAGTTAGGGACATCCATTTGGATTTTGAGAGAGAGCGGGGGACATAGGCGGAGGAAGGGTATTCACTTACTAGCCCAATTAAATGTTTCTTTTCCTGTAATTTGATATTTTGTAATGGAAAGTTTGAAGGTAAAACCGCGTTGCATTAACGCGTTGATGTAAACATATATATTTCAATTATCGACATGTTGATGATCTATATCCACATTCTGTTTCAATGAAAAGGCGAATTATCGCTTAATTGTCGCGCTATGATTATTTGATTTGGCAACTTCGTTGTTATGATTAACCTCAAAATGCACTGTATACAGTTCAGTTAGGATCAACCAGATAAAAGGGCGATAATAAGTTATTTAGTCGATGTGTTTACCGAACATGCTAATTATTTTGCAGGATTAGTCATCAATGGTGCATGTTCCACCAGCAAACATCTGTCTTGATGCTTGTTTTGTTGTGAGTAATAATAAATCAATGTTGATATCCACTCCCAACATTATAATCCTTTTAACTCGGTTTATAACTTGATGTTCGCTCTATACATGTTCTTAAAACTGTTACCAAGATCATTAATAAATACAGTACCTCTGCGGGGTCTGATGCAAATTTTCTAGAAAGGGGGTTCGTTTCCGGTATAATTACATAATAAGTTCCAACTTTTAGCCATATTCGACAAATACATTATTATAATATTGCTGCCAAAGGGGATGGGGGCAGTTAGACAGAATGAAAAATTCTGGAACTGTCCCTGATCAAAGTTTCAACAGCGACTATTCGCATGAATTATATCAGTGCCCAAGGTTATAGAACTGAGCATGGAAACCAGTCTCAAATCTCAAGCATCTGATTGGCTGAAATGGCGACTGGTCGCCATTTCAGCCAATCAGATGCTTGAGATTTGAGACTGGTTTCCATGCTCAGTTTTATAACCTTCAGGCCAGTTTCGGCTCTTGCTTAACTTCAATACTTATGTTTGTTACTTTGATTCCTTGTGGATCATTAGCACACTGACAATTAAAAAAAAACTACAGAAACATTTCAAAGCGATTGATTCTTTTTTTAGTTTTAATGTAGTATTTCACAGTTTCATCCAAGGAAATGAAAAATGGCCAAAATTTTTGAAATCGTTTGTATCGTTTATATTATAGATCATGTCTAAAAACGGTTATTTCATAAAAGAATGATTTTCAGTATAACTGCTGTTATATAATTTTCCGTGGGTAAACTAAGGAGTTCTTTTTCAAGTATAAGTTGTACTTGCATTTAAATATATTCTCCAAAAACGAATTAAAAAATAACATTTTTTGTTACTTTTTATGATTTAACTTGTTCTCTCTGTGTTTAATTACGCTGGCATTCATATTCATTTCTAAATTTACTTGCTATCATGGTTATTTTATTTTCCAGGTTGTCGAAGTCAAAGGAATGACATTTGGTCAACACAAAATATAAAGCTTTCAAGATACATGTTTGTCTAGGTCCCCACTAGAGGATTGACATTACTGGCAGATAGAATTAAATATTAAAATCTTACCTGACTAGTGAGCTACCTGAAAAAAGATGAGTATAATAAAATCGTACAAGAAAAGGATATGGCCATGTTATCGTCCGCAGGCACCAGAGCCGGACAGGATTCTTCTGATCTAGGTACTTGAAGACCACCGGAAGAAATCCCGGATACGGCAGCTCTTCCTCCTCCACCTCCTCGCCATCCGCACCGTCCTGTGTACTGCGGTATGTCCCAGTTACGTCCGAGTCTCTCTTTGGCGATTCCGGGGTGTCGGCGGTAGCTTGAGAGGCTTCGAACCCAGATTGCTCGGTCGCCTGATCATTGTGTTCCGCCATATTTATTACCAGGTATAATCCACAACATACTTCAATTCCATCAAATAATCCCAATAAAACACCACACACATTCCATTTCACACTATTTGATTTTTTTTTCAAAAATCGAGTGGAACAACGCAACTATTTATAAATATATATGGTATTCTCTTAATATTTTCTGTAAACAATATAACTATAAAATACAGTTAGAACGTACTTTTTATTCACTAAAATGTATTGCACGCTTTAATAAATGAGCTAAATAATCCCCTATTATGCTTGTAAAACGGTCAATACATTTCTTAATGTCTCTTCGGAACAAAACTCTCCTTTTGAATAATATATTACACAATATCTTCCAATAGCACGCACTGAATTCTCAATCAAACCGCTGTTTGATTAACCAAAACTATCGGAATAATTTCAACAACCGTAATGATCGGTTTTAGAACGAGCATGCTTTAACGAAGCACTGCTTTCGTATCGGGTTTGATTCCATAGAGAAAATCGATATCAGAGCTGAGCTTTCTGCTATAAGACAACTGCGGGTAACGGAAGAGTCTACGAAGTGAATTAAGAAGCGACAACCACAGTGAAATAATGAAATACACAAATTTATGGGCACATTACTTTCTAGAAAACTTGCGAACTTGCTAACGAAATGTCGCAGATCGATCGAGACTTACTAATTAAAACAATAGATTTTGTAGGCAAATCTCGGGGAAACACTCAGAAGATCTGCTGCGATATGACAGATGGGTATATGTCGCGTGCGCGCGTTCTAGCTATCTGATCAAGAGCGTTTTCCTGGCAGAGATTTTACATCTGATATAATGTGATTAAATTCATATGATTTCTGGGATTGTGTTTACTGATAAAATCCCCATGCTGCTTTACATTGGAGTGAACATGATGGTTTAGATTTGACAATGTTTTGTGATCTTAGATAATGAAAACAAATACAGACATAAAGTAATCTGAAATAACAAATGATGTGCCATCATCTTCTATACGTTTCATATTTTTAACGTTTAATGACTAGGATATTCACATACGTATTCCTGTAGAGACATACGTGTAGATGGCGAAATTAGATTGATGCGAAAAAATAACATAAACTATTGTGATAGTTGCACATTTAAAATATTGTGATAGATGCACATTTAATGATTCTTCTTGCGTTTTAATGAAAAATAACAATTAGCACATTTAACAATTCTATGTGCGTTCTGATAAATACCAAACAACAACAAAAATTCTCTATCGCGCGGAATAAAAACACCATCCGAAGATGAAGGCTTTTGTTAAATATTACTTAAGGCAAAAACAAACTTTAGATTCATGATTTTCGTCGAATCTAAGCATTATCATTTTGCATCCGGGTTGTTGTTGTTATTGTTACTTCCCAGTTTTATGTCCCTCCCGCCGCTTAACGAGGACATTATGGTGTGAACATACTAGCTTTAATGGTGGAGGAAAACCCCAGGTGCCCCTCCGGGCAATTTACAGTCTCGAGCGGGCACCTGGGTAGAACCACCGACGTTCCGCAAGATAGCTGGTTAGCATCCTCACATGAAAGATCTTGACCCTGGTAGGTCTCGAACTCACAGCGGAATAAAGGGCAAGTGATTTTCAGTCGGAAACCTTGACCACTCGACCACGGACGCCCCTTTTGCATCCGGGTTCCGATCTGTCGCTCATAAATATCTGGCACTTCCACCCTCCCGCGATCTCCCCACCCCGCAATATTCCCATTTATACAGGTATAATACGTTTGTCGAGAACCAGGAGTTAGGTACGCATTATACAATGTATATAAGATCTTCCGAAAGAAACCACACACAAGAAAAACGTGTAAAAAGTTAAATACACTGATATTAAAAAGATAAACAGCGTTTATGTAAAAAGACTTTCAGTTAAAAATCAAATAATGATAAAGACGCAGTTAAGCTATTATTACATGACAATGTATTTCCTTCATCTTGATTTACGCGCAAAGCACACGGAAGCAAAGCAACATGATAAAGAACAAAGATATAGTTTTTGTTGTGTTTAATGATATTCTAATTATGAAAAGTCCAAAATAAGAACCGAGCAATAAAGAAAACCCCAACAAATGTTTGCTCGCACAACATCGTTAACGTAATCATCCTTATGTGATAATGCCCCCGATTATAAACTGAGAATGGAAACCAGTCTCGAATCTCAAGAATCTGATTGGCCGAAATTGAACCTGGTTTCAAATCTGTTCTTTATAATCTTCAGCAAATATAAAAACGTACACACGTATTTTAAAAGGTAGTTTCTTTGTTTATAGGCCTACCTAAAATGTAATTTATTAGATTATATATCTATTACTGAAAGAATAAACATAATCAGTAAAGATTAGAGTAAGTAAGAGTAAGAAAAATAAAAGAGTTATAACGAGCTACGATTTTTTTCTGTCTGCCCCTTTTTAATTGAAGAAAATTTTCCAGGAAAAAATAATAATCCTACAATAAACCGCAATTGTCCACTGTATGACACCTATTTCTTTTAATTGCGGACCCGATGTTTGATTGAAACACATCGCACGTTGCATAGAAAACAATGAATCCACACACATGATAAAGAACAGAGAAATAGCGTTGTTTTGTTTTGTTTATACATGTGAATCTAATATACAAATGTAATACAAATGTCATGATGACCGGTAAAAGATGGATACAGAAACAAAAGTAGTAGCTGCCGGTGCATATTTATTAGAACTCATGTAAGAAGATGTGATTTACTCGCTCGACAATCCAGAGCATGCACGTCGCGAGCGGGGCGGAAGTCATCAACAACCATCGTCAGCCGACATCGTTTAGAAGTGGACCACCTCTAAGCAATTTCTACCATCGGGACCTGTTCCGGCGATGTTTGGCGAAGTGTGTTGATGGCTTCGCTGATACTGGAGAGCACCGTCTTCCCCCGGATCGGCCGCCCTTGAACGCTGCGGAAGTCTACGGAGAGAGAGAGCAGGGAGGATCCAACATCTTTGGATGTCACTTTAACCATTGATCCAGTCCACTCAATCGAAGTAGGTGGAAGCAGAAGAAGAGGTAGGCCGGGACGGACTCCTGCAGCGTGGTGGCAGCAGAATGCGGATGGAGATGCCGGGGGTGTGGCCCTAATGAAAGACATGGAGTGACCTAGGTCGGCGGTACAAGGTACACTCAGTGTGCCTGGGAAACCGACCGGGGGTTCAGGGACGTCGGCGGCAGAAGGTTCACGACCAGAGGCACATCGGAGGGAGATTCCTCAAGAGTTGTCGACATGGATGGAGTCGGCGAGACATTTCCTCCAATTTAAGCTTTAGGTTTCGTTTCGTTCCTCGTCTAGAACATGCAACCATGGATGCATTTCTTAGGCTGAATTAGCCGCAGTGCATTCATCATATTTTTTGGCTTCAAAATTGGACCGATAGGCAGTTGCACCACGCAACTTACCAGCTTTTGGCATCAAAATTCAACTTTTCATGGACCACACCACTATGTCCTCGGTCAGAGGCGGGAGGGTCCCTGAACTGGGAAGAAACAACAACAAAAACAACAAAACAAAAAGATTAGATTTAAAGACAATTGCGGTAGTTTTCGATTTCACATATTATAAATTTTATATGAACACCGTTTGTATATTCTACGCTATTAAAGGTTGTTAAAGGATGTTAATTGCGTACTCAATCGTTAAGGGTGAGACTTCGTTTTCTTATCATAATACTTTTTAAACAACTCTTTTCAACGAAGGAGCTTGCCATTTTCGATTGTGTCTTGGAAAGGGTGAAGATGTAAATTCATAACTTTGCGAAAAGGGAAACTACCGAAACCGCCTTTAAGTGTCTTAACTTTTCACAGCCAAGACGATTTTGACGATATAATCGTAGAAACAATTCAGTCATCATTCCTAAAATAGTGTGTTAGTCAAACCAGATCGTTTATCATTTTTGCACCAGGCCTTATTGGCCGTTTTAGTCATTTATGAATTTTTTATCTGTCTTAAGGCATTTGTCGGAATGCCACCCGGTGTTAAGATACGTCGAGTAATTTCTTTTTTCACACTTCTTTGTTCGGTAATATAGTGTGAATGATTCACACCAGTGATGCTGATGAGTATTCATGCAAGAATTACTTTTAAAGTGTCGTTCAATAATATGAACTAAGGCACTGCCTCTCTCGAAATCGACGAATCAAAAGTGAAGTATAAAACAAAAAGATTAGAGTTAAAGACAGTAAAACAAAGAAACAAGTCATCGTTTGTTGTTTTAACTTTTTAACCAAAACTGCTCAAGGTTTTAAGATGCAACACTATATGTTAATGAGGTGAATGATTCTGTGAAGTTTGGAAGAATACTGCGAGATGTTGAATACACCAGTTCGCCTGTAAACTCTTAGTTAAACAGCACCAAAATGTGATCAAAATGCAAGGCTGACTGATGGTATTAGAAATATAGACTCATAAAAATCTGGTTAACAAGGTAGATTGTAAAACATCATTCCACAACACCTAAAATTCTGAGTTGGAATATGGTGACACCAATGACAGAGCAAGTAGCAAAGCTTGTCATATTCTTTGAATATTCAAGCTTGAAATCAACAAACATACTTTTGGGTCTGAGGACAAGATAATACTATGAGTGACAGTAGAGGAATTTATTATCCGAATAGAATGAACCATTCAAATAGTCCATGAACAGAAAAGCAAATGCTGAAGGAGTCTATTCCTATTTTCTATGGTTCCATTTAACAGCAAATTATATTCATAACAAAATTATACTGATGGTTTTGTTCAGTTACTGTTCTTCAATGAGGTCTACATTAAAACGTTTTTGTATTATTTGATATCACAATCACACAGTATAATTGTATAGACAATTCTTTTTCTTGTCCATTGACATAAACTTCCCAAGCAGCACCTTCTATTGCAGGAATAAGTAGTGGAAGTAATATATATGTAGGCTGTATGCTCCCTCTACTGTCTAGAACAGTTAAACTGATCTCCCCACAGGATTCCATGTGAAGCTGTTTTCCTGAAATATTAAATTCAACAGCCAACTAATTTTTCTTCAAAAATAATTTTATATCTTTATTATTATTTATTATTATTTGCTTTTATAAATTTATTTGGTGACAGTCAAAATTGATTTAAAATATTTAGACACAAAAATATAATTTGTCAAATACATTGATTTTGTATGCTCTGGTAATTACTTCAGGTATCCTGACTCTTGACTTACTCTATGGAGACTCTTTATATCACATGAACAACAGTATAGTTCCATGTCAGCCGAACATTTTTGGTGTCTGATCTGGATCTAAACTGGTTGCTTCTTGGTCAGAAATAACCTCATGAATCTAAACTTAAACAGTGTAGATCCTGATCAGACTGCACAGATGAGCCTGCTGAACTGGATATACATTGGTCACTAATGTGATAAAGGGTGTATTCATGAAGTAAAATTTAAAAAAAAACTAACATAGTAACTTATATTCATGCACCGGTAGATTCAGTGTGATGTCTATTATACATCCATGCAGCTATAATACATGAAAATAAAGAAAATGTATGCAAACCTTGTATCTGTTTACTATGGTAATGTTCATATTCTGTGCCATAGCTGTCTACCAATTCTGCATAAGTATCAACTATATAACCTTCATAAGCTTGGTGATACACATCTCTGAAAATAAACGTTTTATTTTAAATCTTCTCTGATAACTAGTAAGTCAGTTACACAGTACCTTTTGTGGCTTATGAAGATGTACATAAATTGCTATTGCAGTTAACAGTGAACAATTCATACTGTTGCCATAATTTATTTATTACATGTAGGGTCTTTTTATAAAAATCACAAAAAGGAAGAAGGTTATAATCAAAAATTTCATGCCGTCTTTAATTCCTACACAAGATTAGCATAAAACCAGAGTGTTGTCATATTTTAAAGACCACAAAAAGATGTGCCAGCTGATCTGAATCTACATCTCTGCCTTCTTATCTGGATTTAATTACTTGGGCTGAAAAAAGGTTGTAAAAAGGTGTATCCATGAAGTAGGTTAAATTATTAACTGTTAAAACTGACACAGCATTGTTGTTGTTTTTTTTCTAAAAAAAGGGAACAAGATAATGAGATTTACCCACTAAATAAAGAATTTAATAAGTGACCACAGGGACCCATCATGTATGTACAACATCGTCCACAGAGAAACTTTGTGGTGTTTGATTCTGTGTCTTCCAAAAATTTGGCATGTTCAGGTGATGTTGTGTGAACATGCCAGAGATTATGGTACACCATAGCAGGGCTGGACAAATTTATTTTTTTTGTAACTAGTCTAGAACTAGCTGGGTAAACATTTTAGCTAGTCCCACTTTTGCGCAAATAGGCGAATTCTGATTAGTCAGTATTTAGTATTTACTGTAAAGAAAGAAACACGAAATTCAAGAGGAAGCGTTACATGGGGGCTTGATAATGATAAAACAGATCTCAAAACATGTTATTTTAAACTTATTGCTGTTGTAATATGATATGCACATGGTGCTAAAAGAGAATGGCGCATATCAAATTAAAGTTTAAACAAGTCTGCACTATAAAATTCAGCTAGCCTTCGGACAAGCAATAAGATATTTTGAGATTGTCCGATACAATTTTCAACTTGTCCAGGGCGTCGGGCTAGTGGGTTGTCAAGTCCTGCATAGTCATGTAAAAGAAGGGCAAATTCTGCGCTGTTTGAGTGTTTGTACTATTTATTAAGGGTAAATTAAAAAAAATTACCTCTCTAGTAGTCTAATTTTTCTCCTATTCCAGTTTCATGCTCTTTGAACCAGATTTGTCTCGCATCTTTCATATGTATACTTCAAACTGAAATACAAATTACCAAAAACAACTTTTATAAACAATATTATTTGCCCAATGCATGCATATACTTTCCGATGACCTAATTTATTTTCTTAGTGACAGACTTCCTGAAAGTCGCCGGACCGTCGGATCTGTCCGGTAAAATTAAGACTGGTCTGAGGTGATTTCCAATGTTGTAGGACCGAGTGTCCATGTTCGTGAAGTTGGCCGCCTAGCAGCCTAGCAGCCTGGCAGAGTGAAGTTGGCCGCCAGCAGCCTAGCAGCCAGGCAGCGTGAAGTTGGCCGCCCAGCAGCCTAGCAGCCTGGCAGCGTGAAGTTGGCCGCCCAACAGCCTAGCAGATACTTTGGCTGCTGTGATACTTTGGCTGCTGAGCTGCTGTGGCGGCTGGGGAAAGTTGGCTGCTGGGCTGCTTTGGCGGCTGGGATATTTTGGCTCCTGGGAAAAGTTGGCTGCTGGAATACTTTGGATGCTAAGCTGTTGTGGCGGCTGGGAAAAGTAAGCTGATGGGCTGCTGTTGCGGCTGGGATAACTTTGCTGCTTGGAAAAGTTGGCTGCTGGAATTCTTTCGCTGCTGAGCTGCTGTGGTGGCTGGGAAAAGTTGGTTGCTGGGCTGCTGTGGCGGCTGGGATACTTGGGCTGCTGGGAAAAGTTGGCTGCTTGAATGCTTTGGCTGCTGAGCTGCTGTGGCGGCTGGGAAAAGTTGGCTGCTGAGCTGCTGTGGCAGCTGGGATACTTTGGCTGCTGGAATACTTTGGCTGCTGAGCTGTTGTGGCGGCTGGGAAAAGTTGGCTGCTGGGCTGCTGTGGTGGCTTGGATACTTTGGCTGCTGGGAAAAGTTGGCTGCTGGAATACTTTGGCTGCTGAGCTTCTGTGGCGGCTGAGAAAAGTTGGCTGCTGGGCTGCTTTGGCGGCTGGGATACTTTGGCTGCTGGGAAAAGTTGGCTGCTGGAATACTTTGGCTGCTGAGCTGCTGTGGCGGCTGGGAAAAGTTGGCTGCTGAGCTGCTGTGGCGGCTGGGATACTTTGGCTGCTGGGAAAAGTTGGCTGCTGGAATACTTTGGCTGCTGAGCTGCTGTGGCGGCTGAGAAAAGTTGGCTGCTGGGCTGCTGTGGCTGCTGGGATACTTTGGCTGCTGGGAAAAGTTGGCTGCTGGAATACTTTGGCTGCTGAGCTGCTGTGGCGGCTGGGAAAAGTTGGCTGCTGAGCTGCTGTGGCAGCTGGGATACTTTGGCTGCTGAGCTGCTGTGACGGCTGGGAAAGGTTGGCTGCTGGGCTGCTATGGCGGCTCGGATAATATGGCTGCTGAGAAAAGTCGGCTGCTGGAATACTTTGGCTGCTGAGCTGCTGTGGCGGCTGGGATACTTTAGCGTCTGGGCTGCTGTCGCTTAATTGAAGTTAAATAATGCTTTTAAATATTTCTAACGTCAGACTTCGATTTGGTAATCTAGTATCCTGGCAGTCAAGCAGCCTCGCAGCCGGAAAGCGAGAAGTTTAAGACTTAACGTAATGTTATAACGTTATTTTATATAATCATATCATTAAATTAACGCATTTCTTTCGATATTTCATGTTCTCGTACATTTTTTAGAAAATTAAGTTAATTGAAATTAAAAAAAATATGAAATACACGTTAAAAAAAACAAAAAGAAATTTGCTGATTTGCTATTAAACGAATTATTACGTCAGTTTCATTCAGAAGGAAGACTTCGATTTGGCAGCCTAACAGCGGAGTAGAATGGCAAGCTAGCAGCCTAGCTGTTTGGCAGCGAGAAGTTTAAAACTTCACGTAGGTGATGTTATAATATATTTGTCAGTCTAAGATCCTAGAAGCAGATGGTTCAGACTTAAAATCATCATGCCATCATTAAAAAAACATGTACTTTACCGGTATTTCATGCTCTTTTATTTTTCAATTTTTCTTTTATTTTAGTACAAGCCATGTTGACACTCGCGCCATAACCAAAAGAACATAATAAAATGAGCGAAGGCAATTTACGGGCTATAGCGAACGCATATAAAATGTGTCTGTGTGAAGTTGGAAGAGCAACAGATCAGTTCCAGGACAATGTAAACAAGAAAAGTATAACACAGATGTGTTATATGTGGACGACATTTAAAAGAAGTTAGATGTTAGGTGAAAGAGTTCATGCAGGTGATGGATTGTTTTTAAACAAAGAAAGAATTTTAAAGTGCTACTATATTGGTGTCTTTTATTGGCAAAGGGTATTGAACGTTGAAGGATGTGCTAGTATATTACACGTAGTTGTGGAACGCGTTGTATACAAGGAGTGCAGTTTGAAATGAAGTATACCGGAATTGGTATGGAATGGGATTTATGATGAAATTTGTTTGCTGAACATTTAACAGTTTGCAGTAAATGTAGTGAATGACTTGAAAACAAAACAAGAGCTGTCAGAGGAGACAGCATGCTCGACTATTCGAATCATTTGAAACAAATGCAATTTGAAGATTAAAACAATAACAACTATGGCCATACATTCATGTGCAATCAGGAAAAATATTTACAAGTGAATGGTACGGGAGAAATTCTTTTCAAATAACAGAAATAATTCCTAAATGTACCATAAATATTAAACTGAATAGGGGAATAACTATGAAATATTTCTGAATTTGTTAGAAAACTTGTTAGTAATTTTTTATTAGAGACATTTACTTTTAGTCAAATATCAATCACTTCAGTAATGTTACAGAAAAAGAACTGATATGAAAATATAATGGTAGTTTGAAGTTGATACCTTAAGTATTTGCAAAGTTATCGATGAAGTGCACTTAAGTGAAAATATAAGTGAAACTAGAAATGTGTCCATAGGACACGAATGCCCCGCTATGCATCATTTTCAGACACTCAAGTGCAATGATGGGAATAATACGCGATACACTGCCCTTTCATGGTGAACATTTGTGTCAAGTTTTTTTGAAATCCCTCCATTTATAATGAAGTTACAGCCTGGACAAGAAAATTCTATTTTTGGTAACAGTGACCTTGACCTTGGACCTTCAGGCTTGGGTATTGTGCGGACACACTGCTTTTCATGAACATTTGTGCAAAGTTATTTTAAAATCCCTCCATTTATAACAAAGTAACAGCCAGGACAAGATAATTCTATTTTTAGTAACAGTGACCTTGACCTTTGACCTACAGGCATGGGCATGGTACGTGACACACCGCCCTGTCATGGTGAACATTTGTGTCAAATTATTTTGAAATCCTTCCATTCATAACAAAGTTACAGCCTGGACAAGAAAATTCTATTTTTAGTAACAGTGACCTTGACCTTGGATCTACAGGCATGGGTATTGTGCGGACACACCGCCTTGTCATGGTGAACATTTGTGCCAAGATATTTTGAAATCCCTCCATTCATAACAAAGTAACAGCCTAGACAAGAAAATTCTATTTTTAGCAACAGTGACCTTGACCATTGACATACAGGCTTGGGCATGTACGTGACACACCGTCTTGATATGGTGAACAATTATACCAAGTTATTTAAAAACCCAATAAGAAATAACAAAGTTACAGAGCGGACACGATTTTGCAAGAAAATTCTATTTTTAGTAACAGTGACCTTGACTTTGGACCTACAGGCATGGGTATTGTACGCGACACACCGCCTTGTCATGGTGAACATTTGTGCCAAGTTATTTTGAAATCCCTCCATTCATAACGAAGTTAAGGGCCGACTGTATATTTTGCTTAACACAAAATGTAAGCGAAAAAGGGGCATAATTTGAAAAATATTGGAAGAAGGGTTATGGGTCTTGTTGGTTATGATGTAGATTTTGATGGTGAAAATATATTTCAAGTTTCAAGGCAATATCTCAATTAGTTTTAAAGTTAGAGGCAAAATGCATATTTTGCTTGACACAAAATATAAGAAAAAAGGGGCATAACTTGAAATATATTGACAGCAGAGTTATGGGTCTTGTTGGTAATGATGTAGAATTTGATGGTGAATATATATTCCAAGTTTCAAGTTGATATCTCAAGTAGTTTATAAGTTATGGACCAAAGTGCATATTTTCCTTAACGCAAAATTTAAGTGAAAAAGGGGCATAACTTGAAAAATATTGGAAGCAGAGTTATGGGTCTTGTTGGTAATGATGTAGAATGTGATGGTGAATATATATTCCAAGTTTCGAGTTGATATCATAAGTAGTTTTCAAGTAATGGACCAAAGTGCATTTTTTGTTTAACGGACGCCGACGCCGACGCCGACGCCGACACCGGGGCGAGTAGGATTGCTCCCCTATTCTTCGAATAGTCGAGCTAAAAAATGAAAAGTTTTCCTTTTAAATATAATGAAAACTAGCTAGAAAATAGTGGAAGAGATGGTTGCTATAGTAACATGAATTATGATGAAGAATTTACAGAACTATATGTGTTGATATGTATTCAGTTTGGGATACAAAATAATTACTCACATTTTAAGGATTTACTACACTCCTCTTTGCACCTTTATCGATAAAAAAGTATCAACATTTCAAAAACGGCAAAATGCCTTTCAATGAAATTTTACACAAATGAATGTTAATTTTGTTTAGTTTGATACTTTTCTTTTTAAATCGATGGTCGAACAAGGAGGAGTGTAGTGGATCGTTCAGAGCACTCAAAATTTCATAATTGTAACTGATTTTTCATTATTGTCATTGTAGATTTTCGTAAGTAGATACTCTACTGAGAGCTCTGTAAGCCATTCCTCCTTGTTATATCGTTTTTCCGATATCAACAGCAGCTGAAGATAATGTTAGACCTTGCACTTTGTGGACAGTTACGCCAACATTTAATTTTCATCAAGGAGTTACCTGGAAGTTAAACATTATCATAGCACTAACCACATTAAATGAATTCGCTCTATTTAAATTCAACAGTATCTTTCAAAATTGTCCTACCACGTACATGGCAATTCCTTTGGTACTTTCAGGATGAAAAATCTATACTGACTTTCTATATTCAGCATCTTGATCCCGTAAACCGGGGGGGGGGGGGGGGGGGGAATGGGAGGGGATGGGGATGAGTCACAATTATTCTGAACAACAGAAAAATACCTACAAAAAATGGTTATACAATCATTATTTACTATATAGACACGAAATCGCCTTCTTGTAAAACAGAAACCCACTAGAACCGTCAATTTCAACATCAGAAACATTTGTAAACAAAGAACCATCATAATATAGGTCACATTCACGCGCCAAAAATCAAGTCATAGGATTGCCAATATTCGTAAACAGAACACAAACTTCAATATCATCCAAGAATAACTATCTGAACAATGTCTCTTACTACATGTACACTTTTTCTATAACTGCTTACAACAATAAACTTTCAATTCGCATAATTAAAAGAAAACACCGACTCATCGATCTATTTATATAATCTATATATATACATGTATATATCTTTATTTATAGTTAAGGGGAGATAATTCAATTCAATATTTATATTTATATACTCAATTATAAATAGTTTGACCTTGAACTTAACGTACATACAACATGGTTCCCGTTCAATACTCAACGATCTATATATAAAACCGGGCCACATGGTTCTCAGCATTCGCTAAAAACCTCTATTTAAAGCAGGGCCACATATCCCTTGCGCCGGCCTAATTGTACTATAGTAAATATAATCAAGTAATAGTTACATAGTAATAATATATTATGACCCATCATTCGTCCAGAAAAATAATGGGTAAAGAATCATCGCAAAACAAATGCAATTTAAATACCCAAATGATTAAGAAGATACTGACAACAATATGTAAGGTCCTTTTATTTCTCATAAACACATTTCTTTTCTTTTTAAATTCTTAAAATACTCACAATAACAAACAAGTAAATATAAAGGCCAAATGGTTTGACCAAAGTTGCTATAATGCGAGAAAAGAATTTAAAAAGAAAAGATATTTGTTTATGAGAAATAAAAGGACCTTACATCTTGTTGTCAGTATCTTCTTAATCATTTGGGTATTTAAATTGTATTTGTTTTGCGATGATTCTTTTTTGTGTTTGATTGCAAATAGAATTTTAGGGATATTTAAGGTTTAACTATTTTTCTTTACTTTTCTAACTTGTATTGACGCTTTTGTCTTCTCGTAGTTGGGAAATTTATACATTTTTATGAAATCGGGTAAAAGTCAAATATCGTTGATTTAATATTTTTCTTTCACTTTTAGGTGTTTTTCGATTCTATTATAAAATTTTTCTTATTCAAATAGTTCTAATCTGACATCGACAAATCAAATACACCCATTATTTTTTCTACATTCTCCTGGAACTGATCTGTTGCTCTTACATCTTCACACAGACACATTTCGCTATAGCCCGTCAATTGCCTTCGCTCATTTTACAATGTTCTTTTGGTTGTGGCGCGAATGTCAACATGGCTTGTACTTATTTATTTTTCAAATCTCGCATTTTATTTTTGAAAAATAAAAGAGCATGAAATACCAGTAAAGTACATGTTTTTTTGAATGATGGCATGATGATTTTAAGTCTGAACCATCTGCTTCTAGGATGCTAGACTGACAAATATATTATAACATCACCTACGTGAAGTTTTAAACTTCTCGTTGCCAAACAGCTAGGCTTCTAGGCTGCCAGTCTACTCCGCTGTTAGGCTGCCAAATCGAAGTCTTCCTTCTGAATGAAACTGACGTAATAATTTGTTTAATAGCAAATCAGCAAATTTCTTGTGTTTGGTTTTAACGTGTTTTTCATATTTTTTTTAATTTCAATAAACTTAATTTTCTAAAAAATGTACGAGAACATGAAATATCGAAAGAAATGCGTTAATTTAATGATATTATAATATAAAATAACGTTATAACATTACCTACGTAAAGTATTAAACTTCTCGCTTTCCGACTGCTAGGCTGCTTGACTGCCAGGATACTAGGCTACCAAATCGAAGTCTGACGTGAGAAATATTTAAAAGCATTATTTAACTTCAAATAAGCGACAACAGCCCAGACGCTAAAGTATCCCAGCCGCCACAGCAGCTCAGCAGCCAAAGTATTCCAGCAGCCAACTTTTCTCAGCAGCCAAAGTATCCGAGCCGCCACAGCAGCTCAGCAGTCAACTTTTCCCAGCCGCCACAGCAGCTCAGCAGCCAAAGTATTCCAGCAGCAGCCAAAGTATCCCAGCCACAACAGCAGCCCAGCAGCCAACTTTTCCCAGCCGCCACAGAAGCTCAACAGCCAAAGTATTCCAGCAGCCAACTTTTCCCAGCAGCAAAAGTATCCCAGCCGCCACAGCAGCCCAGCAGCCAACTTTTCCCAGCCGCCACAGCAGCTCAGCAGCCAAGGTATTACAGCAGCCAACTTTTCCCAGCAGCAAAAGAATCCCAGCCGCCACAGCAGCCCAGCAGCCAACTTTTCCCAGCCGCCACAGCAGCTCAGCAGCCAAAGTATTCCAGCAGCCAACTTTTCCCAGCAGCCAAGGTATCCTAGCCGCCAAAGCAGCCCAGCAGCCAACATTTCGCAGCCACCACAGCAGCTCAGCAGCCAAAGTATTCCAGCAGCCAACTTTTCCCAGCAGCCAAAGCAGTCCAGCAGCCAACATTTCGCAGCCGCCACAGCAGCTCAGCAGCCAAAGTATTCCAGCAGCCAACTTTTCCCAGCAGCCAAGGTATCCTAGCCGCCAAAGCAGCCCAGCAGCCCAGCAGCCAACATTTCACAGCCGCCACAGCAGCTCAGCAGCCAAAGTATTCCAGCAGCCAACTTTTCCAAGCAGCCAAAGCAGTCCAGCAGCCAACATTTCGAAGCCGCCACAGCAGCTCAGCAGCCAAAGTATTCCAGCAGCCAACTTTTCCCAGCAGCCAAAGTATCCAAGCCGCCACAGCAGCCCAGCAGCCAACATTTCCCAGCCGCCACAGCAGCTCAGCAGCCAAAGTATTCCATCAGCCAACGTTTCCCAGCAGCCAAAGTATCCCAGCCGCCACAGCAGCCCAGCAGCCAACATTTCGCAGCCGCCACAGCAGCTCAGCAGCCAAAGTACTCCAGCAGCCAACTTTTCCCAGAAGCCAAAGTATCCCAGCCGCCACAGCAGCCCAGCAGCCAACTTTTCCCAGCGCCACAGCAGCTCAGCAGCCAAAGTATTCCAGCAGCCAACTTTACCCAGCAGCCAAAGTATCCCAGCCGCCACAGCAGCCCAGCAGCCAACATTTCGCAGCCGCCACAGCAGCTCCGCAGCCAAATTATTCCAGCAGCCAACTTTTCCTAGCAGCCAAAGTATCCCAGCCGCCACAGCAGCCCTGTAGCCAACTTTTCCCAGCCGCCACAGCAGCTCAGCAGCCAAAGTATTCCAGCAGCCAACTTTTCCCAGCAGCCAAAGTATCCTAGCCACCACAGCAGCCCAGCAGCCAACTTTTCCCAGCCAGCCGCCACAGCAGCTCAGCAGCCAAAGTATTCCAGCAGCCAACTTTTCCCAGCAACCAAAGTATCCCACTCAAACATCTGGACCCAGGCATGTATACAAAAGCTCGACACAAACTATTGGACTGTGAAAAATAAATAAATTTTCAAATACCAATAAATTAATGGTCATCAACACGGCTTCACCATGCAACACATTTGAAGTTGTAACAGTTACTTGTTTGACAGAGCAATTATTCCTAAAATCTGAAATAAATATTTAGTGGTAAACACGGCTTCGCCGTGCTTCCTATTTAAATCATTCTACACTATGCCTCTTTTTTTTATGAAATGTAGTTCTAATAATGTTTTTGGTTGTAAATGAAGCATTATTCAGATAGCATTTTGTAAACACGGCTTTGCCATGCCTCAAATTTCAAATTATATTAGCAGAGTAGCTGTATGTTATATCAAAGAACCTTGGGTTCGAGTCCTGATCAAGAATACACATCTTCAATGTCATTAGCTGGTCAGATTTCATTTGACCAGTTCTGTCCAGCCTACCAGTATCCAGAGTTAATTCAACGCAATACCTCATCGCTTTCCCACACCAAATTAAAACGAAAGCAATCGATATTACTATCTAAACTGAAATGTTAAACTTACTGTTCTTGTTGATAATTGCAGTAAAAAATAAAAAAAAACACGTCGTAAATTGTTTTAGAATGCTGAGGAAACCGGTGTAAATGTCACTTTGTCACTCTGTATTTTAATTAATTAATCCAAAACTAACAACTTCCGTAATACGCATCGCTACGGTGGAGTCTACTGTTAGACCCTAACTCTGTGACAATATTAGGATTTAATCAATGTAGAAACTTATTTACCTTAATTTTTTGGCGAGTTAAATGTTAATTGTTATCTAACATATAGAAGGAAATCTTCTGAAAATGTGAATCGAGAAACAAAATGGCGGCTTTTCAGTTTTAAAATCCGGAAGCAAGCAATCTGGACTATAGCACCCGGATGAAAGTCATATTGTCCAATCAGAAAGCCTTATTTGCAAACCGGAAAGTTCAAGGTACTGCTTTTTGCTCATGCGCAATACCGTAATCGGAATCAATACGATTTCGACGCGCTTCGCGCGTCCAAATCGTAGGGTCGATTCCGTATAAACACCTGTTTTATTTTGCATTTTGATTTCACACCCGTGATGCTATATAGTATTTAAGCAAGGTTCACTTTACAAGTTTCTGTTTTATTGCATCTTGTTTCTAAGATTTTGTGATCTGCTCGATCACAATCGATCGCGATCGTATTAAGTATTTATACTAGGCCGTTAAAGCGATCGCGATCGAACTACAGGTACAAGTACTTTGGTCAAGTCTTACTTTACAAGTATGAACAATAAAGGCTTTTAAAGACTAAAACATATTTCATTGTGGTGCATGCTGGAACATAATCTATTGTTAAATTGTTAGTTTAATAGGAGTTGATATTCCATTGAAATCATGGTCTGCTTTTTTACCCATATCTAGTGTTTGGATCACTTCCTTACATTATGACTGTATTGGCTGACTTGGTACTATTCTTGTTTTATAACCTTGTGATTACATGTAATCATCGTAATTAATTACTAAAAGTCAGCTCTCTGACAGTTCTCTGTAAGTACTAAATCTGGGTCTACATGCAACCCTAGAACATAAAAATAATGTTTGTTTTGGATGTGTTCTTGTCATTCTAATCCACAAATGTAAGTGTATTCACAAATGTGAAAGTAATCTCTATTGTGGAACAATTATAGTTTGCGAGGATTTCATTTTCAAGTAATTTGTTTTTTACTAAGCAGTCTACATGAATTTAGTATAGTAAGATATTTCATTTTCAAGAGAGTAAATCAATAAATTATATTTATTGAGAGGGCTATTTGTGGATAGTTACGGTATATAGGCGTTGCCTGAAAATCTCTCTATCGAGAACTTGGATGGCACGTCTGTTACCATGTACAACAAACTTAGCTAGGCGATGTCGCCGTGTCTGGTGCTTAGATATTTTGCTTTATGTATGAAGGTTTGTTGGTTGGTTACTTATCTCACCCATATATGTGTGTACTTTTGCACCCTATTCACATATTTTATGATAATAACCTATGAATTACAAAAATCAAGAGCGCTTCTTTTTCTAACTTATAAGCCAAGTTTTAAAAACACAAATCATGTCATCTACCATATAAAAATGCAACCTACAATATGATGACAGTTTTGATGTCTGTTTCTTGATGTTAGTTAATTTCATCTACAACTTATGCTTTTGTTTGATGTAGATATTTCTCTTATATTTGCACCAAATGTTAAGGACGATAATTGAAGCTGTTTGGGTATATATTAAACTTATTTGCCTTTTGATATTATCTCCAAGTGAGTTTGACCTTTTGATATAAAAGCAGAGACATAATTGCTTTTAGCTGTGTTTAATTGATTGATAATATCATCAAAAATGAACATTATCTGGCCTTGAATTATTTATTTCATTGCCGATGCAATATTAAATGGTACAATTTAGTCTGAATTGTATAATAATTTAAAATCAGATAGTATTCTTTCTATATGTAGACAGTGTCTTATCAATTATGCAATAACAGTGCATCTAGGCTTAATTTTCAAAATCGAAATTCAGGATAAGTACTGATTGTCTGCCAGATTTAAGGTTATAAATGGGACGCGTCAAGGGAAAAGTTGGCTTCGAACAGTTGGCGTTAATCATTGGAATCATGGGAATGACGTCATTTAAGTTGAGCAAACGACATTGCTTATTGTTAATTCATTCCAAATGCAGTTTCAACTAAAATTTCAAAAAAATTTGACCGATAACATTTTCACGCGAAGTGTCCCAAATGTATACATCAGCTGAAAGACAACGTAAAAATCGAGGTTGCACGGAATAAGGACTGATGGTATAATCAAAAGAAAATCACGTGTTCGTTGTTCCCTTCATGGCCTTTAAATATATTCATCAGCGGAAAGACAACGGACTGATAGTGAAATCAAAAGAAAATCACGTGTTCGTTGTTCCCTACATGGCCTTTAAATATACATGTATTCATCCGCGAAAAGACAACGAAAATTGAGGTTGCACTGAATAAGGACTGATAGTATAATCAAAAGAAAATCACGTGTTCGTTGTTCCCTACATGACCTTTAAGGGCTTACCACACTCCTCCCCAGCCTGTTCATCGATTAAAAGACAATTAACAAAATCTCAATAACGGCAAAATGCCGTTCAATGGAAAGTTGCACAAGTGAGTGTTACTAATGTATCTTTACTTTGCATATGGTAAGACAAGTTAGAACAGTAAATAAAAATTTCGAGATCTAAAAATTCCCTGAACTTATATTTACATAAATTCTAAACAACACAAAACAGCATTTTAAATGCCCACATGAGTTATATGATACTGATTGTCTGGTGTCCTCGTGACATATATATTCAAACTTTATGAGAAAGAAAACGTGTTCGTTGTTCCCTACATGACATTCAAATAGTTTTAAAACAATATGGCAGACACGCTCTTCTTTCATTCCCGCTTCTCTGTCCTATTTTTGAATTACTATATTCTAAAAGGTTTCCGAATATTTACGTACTCCGCCGCCGGAAAATACTGAATGAACCTAGATGTATATAGCAATGAAAATACGTAACAAAATAATATAAATCTGATATAGTTTTAATTCTTTTATCATACATGCAAAATTTAATAAATTTCATTGAATTTCGTCAACAAGTAAAAAGAAAACAACACTGAAGTTATTAAGCTACTTGCACGTAGGAACGACAAGTGGTATAATAACATGCATAAGTAAAAATATGCCACATATACATTGGTCTTGCAAATAAAAAGAGTTCAACGGGGTATCCGTTTTCATGAAAAAAAAATCATAAAGAGTGCTTTTTTCGACACTAATCTATCTGTTACACAATGCATCCTCCTATAATCTGTAGGCCATTATCAAAACCAATTTGTTTGAATCGCATTTTCTCAAAAACAAAATAAATGTTCGGTATATTTGTTATATCATTAGATAGGCAATTAGAGGCACTTCAACGGGATATTACGGAAACAACTACGTAGTAAGAGAATAAATAATCGGAAACAGTCGTTCGTTTCGCTTCAATTTTGAGAATGCTAATTAGGTCATTTATTTCTGTTTTATTTATTTCAATTACAATGTCAAAAGGACGCACTGGCCGAAGAGGAAGCAAGCAATCACTGAATCAAAAATCAATTTCATATCATCCAAGTATACTTGTCTATACCAAACAATATATATAAAATTGGAAACTATAAAACACATACCTTTTCATTGCTTGACTGGTTGTAATCTTGAGAACTGTCAACTTTTACTTGTTTCCACATTGTACATTTCACTTCTCATAATATAATAACAGACAAGCTCAACAGTCTTGGATGCATATCTGAAACTAGCCTAGGCGGTGTTGTACATGTTTTCAACATCGGGCGTAAGTTGATGACGTATTTCGTATTTTTACTTCATGCCACAAAACTGTTCAGTGTGCGAATTAGGTTTAGAAATAAATTTCGAAACTGTTATCGTTTTTTGTAATTTAAATATTGTCTTTCAGTAACACTAATTTCAGAAAATGTACAAATTAAAATTTATAATGGGGATCTTGTTGATTCATATAAAAACTAGAATAAATTTCGAGGTCTTTCCATTCGCCTTGCATTGGCTTGAATCAAGTATGTATGGCCAGGTGACCTGTAATAAAATGCAGAAATTTAATATAAAACGTAGTCAGTGTAAGGCAGTTTAATACCCTTGCTGCTGAACAAATGCTCAGAAGTTCGGAGCTAGAGAACATCTCTCCGGCAGACATAGGCGATTGGTTAAAACACTTAGAGAAGAAATCATAAGTTACTATAGTGGACGGGAAAAATGCCCTAAATTTAGTTAACAATCAACATATTAACATAGTAGGAAGGTTAGAGAAAGATTACCCTAACAAGCAACCTCTTCTTTTAAATTAGTACACCACCGGAAATTTTGTTTAGAAAAATACCATAAATAAAGTAGAGGTCATCTCAAAGGATTATAGTCAATAAATGTTCCTGTGACTTATAGACTAAATATAGACTGGTCGCCATTTCAGCCAATCAGATGCTTGAGATTTGAGACTGGTTTCCATGCTCAGTTTAATTACCTTGGCAACAAGTATGGTTGTTTTCCTAAAACATCAATAACTTTATACAAAGGGGTAATTGTTGCTTGAAACTCCAAACTTGCAATCGTCAAATTTTGCTTTTTGATCAGAATGACGTTTGCAACGTAAAAACTCGTATTGTTGAAGGTAATTACATTTTAATTGACGTCATCAAATCTCGCGTTACTCAATCATATGGGCGTTGTTTTTTTTTTGTTTTTTTCAGACACAAGTTTTGATTAACTGAAAATTGCATGGTTTTACAAGACCACGTGTAACTGTTTGTTCACATGAGAACCTGTTGTTGCACGTGAGAGGTCGGTGCACACTAGAACCTTGTTTAACCCATCTGTGGCAAATTGGTTTGCCACTGCCTTGCCAAGATGGAACCCACTGAGTTCTCATTTTCTTTGTTTGTTGTGTCTGCTTAAAGTTTTTCTCTTTACTCTCTACATTCTCTACTTTTGTGGTGTGTTCGGAGGCTTTGTTGTCTGGATGTGACATTTTCTTAGTCTCGCGCACACATGTTTCGAGGACCAGTTTTCATTCTGTAAATCACAAAAACAAACTAATGAAAATGTAATTTGGGATAACTCGTTCGTTTCCAGAAAAACAACAATTGTTTTTAGTAAAATGAACTTTTAGAAGGTAATTAAAATATGCTTTCAAACATGTCATTTAACGGCACATTATTAGCATGTTTTGTGGAAAATGTCCGCTGGAAAAGTGTTAATAATGCATCTCATGTATTATGGTGAACGATGCTTCTGTACCTTTTTAAAAGTAAACATGCATATCAGAAATAGCCTCAGAAAACACAGCCTCCCCTTAAAGCCATAAAGGAGAAGGCAAGAATGTATGGGTTATAAAAAACGACCGATTTCAAAAAAGACATTAACATTTTACGACAATGAGGACCTGAGGGATTGCCGCCTTGAAAAAGGTTATTGTAAGAACGATGCCACTTGGGACTTAAACCAAGGAAAAATGGTGCACCAAACTCAGTTTGTTTCCAAGCACGTATCCACAATAAGAAACTAATGGCATTGTGAAGCAAAGTAGGTGACCAGAGCACCTGGAGTCAATGGACAAATACTGAAATTGAATGATAAAATTGTATCAGTGTTTGCCCCGTATCACAGACAAAAGTAGACATAAGGCGACAGATTAATTGGCAAACCGTGTTATTCAACTTTCCTCTTTAAATGCCCTAACTTTCGTCGGAAACAGTGAACTAATAAAATACTTACAAGGCTTTGAAAATTTGAATCTCTGGGTTTTTCTTGCCGTTATACCGATAAAGGACTTCTGAAAACTACGTGGTAAGGCAACAATGAATAAGATTTTTTTTTAAAGATTAACAGAAGTCTCTTATTTCCTAAAATAATGGTTCGATCCGATTGTTTACAGAAAAGTTTGAAGTAGATTTATTACATATCAAATCTAGAAGTTTACGGCCTGTCGCAACCAAATGAATCTTTGACGAATGTTCCGTTCTTAGAATCGATAGATGTTGTACCGAAAACCTCCAAAATAAGTAGTGTGTATGCAACTTTCTTTAGTCGTTTGCATAAACTGGCAGCAATAATGTAATTTGAGTTCATTGTACTATGTATTGGACACATAAACTACGGGGGAAAACCTTATACGGTCTTATAACTTGGCTAACTCAACTTTATGCTAGACAACACAATTATCTAAACTTTTAACATCCTGTTTTAGGAGAACAGAAATACTTTGAGTATTGCGAAAAGGTCTGCGTAACCTCAGACAAAATTGTTTTTGGTGCATGGAATCTCAGTCGAAGTACTAGAATACTTAAAAATATGCATTTAATTGCCACCACTGTTTCTTCTTACGATTTTTCTGCATTTTCTACACACCTTATTACCCTATTAGATAATCTTAAATAAAATAAAATTACGTATCAAATATATGTAGACCAAAAATTCTAACTCATTCAAAAGCAATTTCACACCACAATATTACTATAAAAACATATGTGGACATGTCAAGAATTATGAGTCAAACTTGTGTTCAATTTGGGATAGCATCTATATCACATTAGTGAATTTTTTATTATCGGCAAGATATTGGTATACCTATGGGCACGAACAGTTCTCCCCTCCCTATACACCTGTATCTGTTGAATACATGATTCCATTCACTAAATTTAAAAATCAAAGTAAACCAGTTATATCTACACTCAATATGTTTAACTTGAGGAAAATCAGTAACTAGATTATGTTCTAGATTGCCCCTATTTCGATTTGTGACGACAATGATGACGCCGTGTCACAAAAACAACATTTGGCACATACGCCAATAAACGATGCATTGCTCAATATCATTTCCAAACTAATCGGTCGAAATACATAAATTATGTAACAGTTAATGGACCGACAAACTTAAGCATGACTTGGTGTTGATTTGCTCTTACGCATATTCTTGCAGTCTTATTTGCACGTACAACCAGCATTTTATAAGAAAATAATATAATTGTTGAGATAAAATGCCTCTGTAGGTCTTCTATCACCATGTCAGCTAAGTGCTTTCTCAGCGGTTAACGTCATATTTGCCTGCTTTTCGGAATGTTGTTTGTCGCAAAATACTAATGGGTTAACTTGACCGCCGAGGAACAATGGTCAGTTTCCTCCTTAATAAATTAAAAATATTTCAAGAGAAAAAGGTATTAGATGGTCTTTTTGAGCTGTGTCTGACGTGTGCATGTCTCACTTCCCGATCAGATTTCATTTTTGTTTGTTTGTAACCGCATAAAAATCAGTCTGCATTTAAACGCTTATCTAAAGAGGTAAATCCTCAGACTTCGGGGCTGAAGGTTATAAAACTGAGTTTGGAAACCAGTCTCAAATCTCAAGCATCTGATTGGCTGAAATTGCGACTGGTTTCCATGCTCAGTTTTATAACCTTGGGCACAGATCATTGCGGATTCGAATCTGAAGTTTCCACAGTCCACAAATGGCTGTTCTGGTCATCGAGCATAATTTACGTAAATTAAAAAAAATGTTTATATCGATGAAAAATAAATAAATACATTTAACTACATGCTGCAGCCTACAATGTCTTTTTAGTATAGGGAACCACTGAAATATGAAACAAGTATTGGGAATCAAGGATGCTTAACGTTAGAACTATCTACTGAAGAAAATACCACAAGAGACAAAATATCCATCGTTTAGTTGTTCACGTGATTTGAATGAACAAGCTAACCGCACGCAATTGTCAAAGAAGAATTTCACGAAAGTATAAAGGTAAACAATATTTAAGCTCTCACAGCGCTGAACCCTATTCATATACGTGGACAATAAAGCATTGAGTACATTGTTTTGACCTGATTTATACATGAATTTTCCAACGTTTAAATGTAGTGCATTCATTGTAATTGTTTACTCTAATTGTTCATGTTTCGTGGTCATGTAACCTGTGGTTATTTCGTTTGGTCCGTGCAGATGTACAGTGCCCAAGGTTATAAAACTGAGCATGGAAACCAGTCTCAAATCTCAAGCATCTGATTGGCTGAAATGGCGACCAGTCGCCATTTCAGCCAATCAGTTGCTTGAGATTTGAGACTGGTTTCCACTCAGTTTTATAACCTTCAGCCCTGGATGCTCTCATTTAGCATTGGAAACTTTAAGGGTACAGCTTCATTCTTTTTTAATTTTGGAGAATTTTATTTACTGGCACTAGATCAGACAAGAAATATCTTTAAAAAAGGTAAACGGCGTTGATGGAAAAGATTTATATATACATGTATATAAGAAAGAAAGAAATACAGAGAGGCAAAGCAGACACAGTTTAGTTATTTTATTTTATTTGTTATAGCTGTTGACGAACCCTCCCTGCCTTCTTAGTATGACTTAGAGATTAAGCGACCGAATCATGACAACTCATAAATTTATTGAAAGTGTCTTTAAAAAAATGTTGAAGCTCTTGCAACAATTTCTTACAGTGATAACAAGTCGATTAAAGAAGCAAAATATTCAGTTTCAATAAAATACCTCGTGTAGAGTGAGAATTCAAGATGAATAAATGTCCTTGAAATTTAATAAATATAAATAATAACAGCCTGTTACAAGAGCGAAATCTACCAACTTTTACGTATATTAAGTTTAAAAAAAGTGTCCGTCCTGAGTATTGAACCCGGGGCCTCCGCTTGAGAGGCGAGAGTGTTAGCCACTACACTACAATGAACTTACGAACTTGAAATTAACAATCAGTATCAAAGGAACTAGAAATGAACCAGTAAGAACTAGGTATATCTACACTTCTCTTCCGTTTTACACTGTGTATTGTATGCAAGTGACACCCAAGAATATTCCATATAATATTGTATTTAAGCCATCAATATTGACTTAACTGGTTACTTAAATCGTAAATATGTTTTTCCTCCAATAAAACACCCACTAATAACCAATCTAATTAATCTATTTGATTTTTCCGCTGCATAATAATAAAATCCCACTAGATACCTCTCCAGCCTGCTAGATGCCTCTCTGGTTTTAATAGCTACCAATCGAAATAGTTTATTTCATTTTCCCTCTGCATAATAAGAGAATACGAGTATTATTTACAACATTTCATTGGTCGAAAATCTAGGTCAAAAGTGAGCTTAGACAGCTAACGCCGAAAAAAAGGAATAATTTTGTTTGTCTTTGTAGAACTTGATATACTGAATACATTAATATATTCATGTATGAAGTTAAACATATCAGATGCTGTTTGCATATTGTAGTATGTCTTCTTCAGATTGAATGATGACAGAATGTTTTTTGCTTTACGCATGTATGTATTGGAAGGCAAATGTTTTTAATGTACACAGCAAGGTCCAAGCGCGCTCATATTAATAATTGTTAATTGAGAAAACAAAAGAAATTTTAAAGCTGTATAGAGAGCGTATTTGTATACTATATTAGAATAATAGATTGAATATATTTCATTTACCATATTCAAATACGGTAGAATATATATTTTTGTACTTTTGCAAGAAAACAAGCGCATTTACCATTATTCAGGGATAAACGTCCCAAGTTGTCCTGACAACTTAAAATTGGACCGGTGAACATAACTATATAATATTTTTTTGCTTATGAACTGTATTCTTATTTTACTTTTATGTCACGTGACTGTCTATTTATCAATAACACGCTTCAAAAAGTACTGTTAATGACAAACAGTAAGTTGTTAAATAATAATAAAAATGGCACGTATGAAATGTAACAGCTAATAAAGATAATCCCTGGAATCGTAATATCAAGATTCTCGCCATACTGTGCATAACCCGCATGACTCACGAGGAAACACTTAGTACGAGGAACAGGATAAAATGCTAAATCTAAGTCTTCACACCTGTGCCATAGTTGAGGCAGAAAAACTGCAAATATTTCTTGACAGATGATATTGCGTGCAGTTTTAAACGTGCAGTCTCGCCCTATCAAACAACAAAAAATGGTGGGAAATTCCTGTACAGAATGTCAATCAAAAGTGTTGTGATTTATCAATGAATATATGCAGGAATCTAGTCTAGATTCCTGATATATGTAAGTGTTCGGTTAGGTTTTTGTTGTTTTTTCTCAATGTAATAGAGAACATGAAATCTGTATGGGCCTTTAACATATCCCATAATGTATTTAAATAAGAGCATGCACATGCTATGTTCACATTAGTTCCAATGCAAACTGATTGCGCTTTGTTTGCAAACGAATGATAAATGATGAGATCGCAATTCTCCACGAGATATTTCATTCACATTAATAAAGTGCCTCCACTATTCCCTCCCTTACACGTGGAAAAATCTTCTACGGAAAACACATATAAAATTATCAAGGTTTCTTACAACAAACAACATTAATTTCAAGGATAAGATAATAAAAGCACGACGTGGAGGTGTAAGATTAATACATTTATTTGCTTAAAATATATGGAAAAAAGAGAGGGAGACATGTCTTGTAAAAAAGCACCCGATGGTGCATTAATGAATGAGGGCGTTAGCGGTACCATATAGCAGGGTGAGCGATATTTCTATGAACACAATATACAGCTTTTGTACAGCATTAACGCTGATATGGGGCACGCAATATCGCATACAATATCACGTTTCCGACTAAATTAAAAGTGAGCTTGAAAGCGTAACAGGACACTTTTGAAACTATTGCTGGCTCGGTCAAAGTCATCGTTTATTTGTGTGATTTTAATAACGATAGACAACGTATTTTCCTTATATTTCTTTTGAGGATAAAGGTATTATTCTCCAGTAACATTTTTTAACATAAAGGTAACTCTCAACAGCACTGTGAAGTTAGCAGTGGGCAGTTACAGCAGTGACAGCAGTAAGATGATATCACTGCCGCAGTGACAGCAGTGGCAGCAGTAAGATCTTTCTTACTGTGGCAGTAACAGCAGTGACAGCAGTAAGATCGTTTTTACTGCAGCAGTAACAGCAGTGACAACAGTAAGATTGTTTCTACTGCGGCAGTAACAGCAGTGACAGCCGTAAGATCGTATTTACTGCGGCAGTAACAGCAGTAACAGCAGTAAGATCGCTTTTACTGCGGCAGTAAGATCGCTTTTACTGCGGCAGTAACAGCAGTGACAACAGTAAGATCGTTTTTACTGCGGAAGTAACAGCAGTGACAGCAGTAAGATCGTATTTACTGCGGCAGTAACAGCAGTAACAGCAGTAAGATCGCTTTTACTGCGGCAGTAACAGCAGTAACAGCAGTAAGATCATCTTACTGCCGCAGTAACAGCAGTGACAGCAGTAAGATCGTTTTTACTGCGGCAGTAACGGCAGTGACAGTTACAGCAGTGACAGCAGTAAATCATCTTACTGCCGGAGTTACAGCAGTGACAGCAGTAAGATTATCTAAATGCCGCAGTTTTAGCAGTAACAGCAGTAAGATCGTTTTTACTGCGGCAGTTACAGCAGTTAAAGCAGTAATATGTTCTTAGATTAAAAAATATAACAACAATCATCTTACTGTCGAAGTTACAGCAGTAACAGCAGTAAGATCATCTTAGTGCCGCAGTTACAGCAGTGACAGCAGTAAGATCATCTTACTGCCGCAGTTACAGCAGTGACAGCAATAAGATTATCTTACTGCCGCAGTTACAGCAGCGACAGCAGTAAGATCGTTTTTACTGCTGCAGTTACAGCAGTTACAGCAGTAATATGTTCTTAGATTAAAAAAATATAACAAAAATCATCTTACTGCCGCAGTTACAGCAGTGACAGCAGTAAGATCATCTTACTGCCGCAGTTAAAGCAGTGACAGCAGTAAGATAATCTTACTGCCGCAGTTACAGCAGTGACAGCAGTAAGATTGTTTTTTACTGCGGCAGTAATAGCAGCTGGAGCAGTGAGATGTTCCTAGATTAAAAAATAACAAAAATCATCTTACTGTCGCAGTTACAGCAGTGACAGCAGTAAGATCATCTTACTGCCGCAGTAACAATAGTGACAGCAGTGAGATGATCTAACTGCCGCAGTTACAGCAGTGACAGCAGTGAGATCGTTTTTACTGCGGCAGTAGTAGCAGTTATAGCAGTAAGATGTTCTTAGATTTAAAAACGACAACAAAAAATATCTTACTGCCGCAGTTATAGCAGTGACAGCAGTAAGATCTTTTTACTGCGGCAGTTACAGCAGTAACAGCAGTAATATGTTCTTATCTTTTTACTGCGCAATTTCAGCAGTTACAGCAGTAATATGTTCTTAAAGTAAAATATATAAAAACAATCATCTTACTGCCGCAGTTACTGTAGTGACAGCAGTGAGATCGTTTTTACTGCGGCAGTAGTAGCAGTTACAGCAGTAAGATGTACTTGAAAAAAAAACAACATCTTACTGCCTTAGTTATAGCAGTGACAGCAGTAAGATCGTTTTAACTGCGGCAGTTACAGCAGTTACAGCAGTAAGATGTTCTTATATTCAAAAACTATAACAAAAATCATCTTACTGCCGCAGTTACAGCAGTGACAGCAGTAAAATCATATTACTTCCGCAGTTATAGCAGTGACAGCAGTGAGATCGTTTTGACTGCGGCAGTAGTAGCAGTTACAGCAGTAAGATGTACGTAGATTAAAAAAAACAACAAAAATCATCTTACTGCCGCAGTTACAGTAGTGACAGCAGTAAGATCATCTTACTGCCGCAGTTACAGCAGTTACAGCAGTAATATGTTCTTATATTCAAAAACTATAACAAAAATCATCTTACTGCCGCAGTTACAGCAGTGACAGCAGTAAGATCATCTTACTGCCGCAGTTACACCAGTGACAGCAGTGACATCGTTTTTGACTGCGGCAGGAGTAGCAATTACAGCAGTAAGATGTTCTTAGATTTAAAAAAACAACAACAAAAAACATCTTACTGCTGCAGTTTATGGCAGTTATAGCAGTATGATCTTTTTACTGCTGCAGTAACAGCAGTTACAGCAGTAATACGTTCTTAGACTAAAAAAATTAACAAAAATCATCTTACTGCCGCAGTTACAGCAGTGACAGCAGTGAGATCGTTTTGACTGCGGCAGTAGTAGCAGTTACAGCAGTAAGATGTACTTAGAATAAAAAAACAAACAAAAAACATCTTACTGCCGCAGTTATAGCAGTGACAGCAATAAGATCATCTTACTGCCGCAGTTACAGCAGTTACAGCAGTAATATGTTCTTATATTCAAAAACTATAACAAAAATCATCTTACTGCCGCAGTTACAGCAGTGACAGCAGTAAAATCATCTTACTGCCGCAGTTACAGCAGTGACAGCATTGAGATCGTTTTCACTGCGGCAGTAGTAGCAGTTACAGCATTAAGATGTACGTAGATTAATAAAAAAACAACAAAAATCATCTTACTGCCGCAGCTACAGCAGTGACAGCAGTAAGATCATCTTACTGTCGCAGTTACAGCAGTGACAGCAGTGACATCGTTTTCACTGCGACAGTAGTAGCAGTTACAGCAGTAAGATGTTCTTAGATAAAAAAAAAGTGACAGCAGTGAGATCGTTTTTACTGCGGCAGTAGTAGCAGTTACAGACAGCAGTAAGATCGTTTTTACTGCGGCAGTTACAGCAGTGACAGCAGTAAGATCGTTTTAACTGCGACAATAACACCAGTGACAGCAGTAAGATCGTTTTAACTGCGGCAGTAACAGCAGTGACAGCAGTAAGATCGTTTTTACTGCGGCAGTAACAGCAGTGACAGCAGTAAGATCGTTTTTACTGCGGCAGTAACAGCAGTGACAGCAGTAAGATCGTTTTTACTGCGGCAGTTACAGCAGTGACAACAGTAAGATCGTTTCAACTGCGACAGTAACAGCAGTGACAGCAGTAAGATCGTTTTTACTGCGGCAATAACAGCAATGACAGCAGTAAGATCGTTTTTACTGCGGCAGTAACAGCATTGACAGCAGTAAGATCGTTTTTACTGCTGCAGTAACAGCAGCGACAGCAGTAAGATCGTTTTTACTGCGGCAGTTTCTGCAGTGACAGCAGTGAGATCGTTTTTACTGGGACAGTAAGAGCAGTTAGAGCATGAAAATCAGTACGATGTTCTTAGATTATAAAAAAAACACCATCATCATCCTACTGCCGCAGTTACAGCAGTGACAGCGGTAAGATCGTCTTTACTGCGACAGTAACAGCAGTTACAGCTGTAAGATCGTTTTTACTGCGGCAGTAAGGGCAGTGACAGCAGTAAGACCGTTTTTACTGCGGCTGTAACAGCAGTTACATGCGGCTGTAACAGCAGTGACAGCAGTACGATGTTCTTAGATTGTCACTGCTGTAACTGCGGCAGTAAGATGATCTTACTGCTGTCGCTGCTGTAACTGCGGCAGTAAGATAATTTTTGTTAAAGTTTTTGAATATAAGAACATGCTGTAACTGCTGTTACTGTCGCAGTAAAAACGATCTTACTGCTGTCACTGCTGTAACGGCAGTTTATAGCAGTGACAGCAGTAAGATCTTTTTACTGCGGCAGTTACAGCAGTAACAGCAGTAATATGTTCTTATTTTTTTACTGCGGCAGTTTCAGCAGTTACAGCAGTAATATGTTCTTAGATTAAAAGATATAACAAAAATCATATTACTGCCGTAGTTACAGCAGTGACAGCAGTGAGATCGTTTTCACTGCGGCAGTAGTAGCAGTTACAGCTGTAAGGTGTACGTAGATTAAAAAAACAACACAAATCATCTTACTGCCGCAGTTACAGCAGTGATAGCAGTAAGATCATCTTACTGCGGCAGTTACAGCAGTTACAGCAGTAAGTTAGAGCCGTAATATGTTCTTATATTAAAAAACTATAACAAAAATCATCTTACTGCCGCAGTTACAGCAGTGACAGCAGTAAGATCATGTTACTGCCGCAGTTACAGCAGTGACCGCAGTGAGATCGTTTTAACTGCGGCAGTAGTAGCAGTTACAGCAGTAACATATACGTAGATTAAAAAAAATCATCTTACTGCCGCTGTAAGTGAGGCAGTAAGATGATTTTGGTGTTGTTATTTTATAATCTAAGAAAATCGTACTGATGATACTGCTGTAACTGTTGTTACTGCCGAAGTAAAAACGATCTTACTGCTGTCACTGCTGTTACTACCGCAGGAAAAAACGATCTTACTGCTGACACTGCTGTGAATGCCGCAGTATAAACGATCTTACTGCTGTCATTGCTGTCACTGCCGAAGTAAGAACGACCTTACTGCTGTCACTGCTGTAACTGCGGCAGTAAGATGATTTTGGTATTGTTTTTTATAATATAAGAACATCGTACTGATCATACTGCTGTAACTGCTGTTACTGCCGCAGTAAAAACGACCTTACTGCTGTCACTGCTGTAAGTGAGGCAGTAAGATGATTTTGGTGTTGTTTTTTATAATCTAAGAATTTCGTACTGCTGTAACTGCTTTTACTGCCGCAGGAAAAACGGTCTTACTGCTGTCACTGCCCTTACTGCCGCAGTAAAAACGATCTGACTGCTGTCACTGCTGTCACTGCCGCAGTAAAGAGGATCTTACTACTGCCACTTCTGTAACTGCGGCAGTAAGATGATTTTGGTGTTGTTTTTTATAATCTAAGAGTTTGCACGGTAAAATGGATGCTATTTTAGCAACTTTACCGTAATTCTCAAAATAGTAAAAAAAACACAGTAACTTTTATTCGGAATAAAGGTAAAAAATGGTTACTAAAGAATGCGCGTGCGTAAATATGGAAACTGCGTTTCATTCATAAAGAATTCAAAAAAATAGGTAGTTTCGGATCACCCCAACATGGGGTATTCCGGATCACTTCCGGCTATCGCATGAACATTACTTCCCGAGTCCAAAAAAATTAGTCCGGACAATTTCTGGTCACTAAAAGTTAACCAAGAATTTTTTAAATAAAAATGGTTCTACTTTAACAATTGTACCACATTCCTTCAAAATGGTAAAAAAAGACAGTAAACAGCATTCGGAATAAAATTACGATTCAGTTACTATACAATTAATTGTAAGTAAATGTAGAAATCAAGTTTAATTCAACAAGACATTAAAATCTGGCAGTTCCGGATTAGTCATCAAAGTTTATTGCAAAAAGGATTATCTTACTGCTGTCACTTCTGTTACTGTGGCAGTAAGATGATCTTATTGCCGTAACTGCTGCGACAGCGGCAGTAAAAACTATCTTACAACTGTCACTGATGTAACTGCGGCAGTAAGATGATTTTGGTGTTGTTTTTTATTATCTAACAACATCGTACTGATCTTACTGCTATAATTGCTGTTACTGCCGCAGTAAAAACGATCTTACTGCTGTTACTGCCGAAGTAAAAACTATCTTACTGCTGTCACTGCTGTAACTGCCGCAGTAAAAACGATCTTACTGCTGTCACTGCTGTTACTGCGGCAGTAGGATGATTTTGGTGTTTTCTTATAATCTGAGAGTTTGCACGGTAAAATTGATGCTATTTTAGCAACTGTACCGTATTTCTCAAAATATTTAAAAAAACAGTCACTTTTATTCGGAATAAAGGTAAAAAATGGTTACTTAAGAATGCGCGTGCGTAAATATGGAAACTGCGTTTCATTCATTAAAAATTCAAAAATTAGCAAGTTCCGGATCACCCAAACATGGGGTATTCCGGATCACTTCCGGCTATCGCCTGAACATTACTTCCCGAGTTCAAAAAATTGAGACCGGACAATTTCTTGTCTCTAAAAGATAACCAAGAATTTTTGAAATAAAACTGATTCTACTTTATCAATTGTACCATATTCCTTCAAAATGGTAAAAAAAGACAGTAAACAGCATCCGGAATAAAATTACGATTCAGTTACTATACAATAAATTTTAAGTAAATGTAGACATCAATTTTAATTCAACAAGACATAAAATTCTGGCAGTTCCGGATCACTCATCAAAGTTTATTGCAAAAAAGATTATCTTACTGCTGTCACTGCTGTTACTGTGGCAGTAAGATGATCTAACTGCTGTAACTGCTGAGACTGCGGCAGTTAAAACTGTCTTACTGCTGTCACTGCTGTAACTGCGGCAGTAAGATGATTTTGGTGTTGTTTTTTATAATCTCAGAACATCGTACTGATCTTACTGCTGTAATTGCTGTTACTGCCGCAGTAAAAACGATCTTACTGCTGTTACTGCCGAAGTAAAAACGATCTTACTGCTGTAACTGCCGCAGTTAAAACGATCTTACTGCTGTAACTGCTGTTACTGCCGCAGTTAAAACGATCTTACTGCTGTCACTGCTGTAACTGCGGCAGTAAGAAGATTTTGGTGTTGTTTTTTATAATCTAAGAACACCATACTGCTCTTACTGCTGTAACTGCTGTTACTGCCGCAGTAAAAACGATCTTACTGCTGTAACTGCTGTTACTGCCGCAGTAAAAACGATCTTACTGCTGTCACTGCTGTTACTGCCGCAGTAAAAACGATCTTACTGCTGTCACTGCTGTAACTGCGGCAGTAAGATGATTTTGGTGTTATATTTTATAATCTAAGAACATCGTACTGCTCTTACTGCTGTAACTGCCGCAGTAAAAACGATCTTACTGCTGTGACTGCTGTTACTGTCGCAGTAAAAACGATCTTACTTCTGTCACTGCTGTAACTAGAAGTCTAGAACACGGCGACGCGCAGTTTTTAACTTCCGGTGTATCACTGCGACATCGAGCGTATTCAAGTAAGCGGGGTCTTGTGGTCACCGCGAGAGCAGGCCGAAATGAAATGCAGACGTTTTAAGCACATTCAAGCACACAATTCTACGAAAGAATAGTGATCTATAGTACGTGTCCGTGTAATTTTGTAGCATCCATGCCAAAAACTCCATCAAACAAATGTTGAGTGAAATCACGTTCAGCTACGTTAGTGAACAAACAGCTAATTATGCATGAGTAGTTTATTACACCTAACAAGTTCCATAGTTGTGCGGCGTCAGAAAGTAGTGCATATTAAGAAAGTAAATTTATTACGAACGATGACGAACATTTGTACAGACAGTGCGACAAAGAAAAGAAGAAAACAATATTATGTTGTTGTTCAAACAAAAATTAAGGGATATTAAAAATCCAATTATAAAGAAATCAGTCACGTGATCAGTGACTAAACTGTATTCAGGTCAGCGAGAAACACGTCTCTTTTTATCAGGATGTTGTTTTGTTTTAGACAATTAACAGTTTAGCAATCTCTTATTACTCTCTGAATTGAATTCGTTTTATCTCTAACCAGGAAATAACGGTTGTGCTTATCTTAACATTGGCCAATGCTTGTTAAATGCTGGCAATTACTCATCGGAGATGTAACATGATACTATGAATGAACATTCTCTACAAAGTTTAAGTAGCACCGCCTGCTAATTAATATTAATAGCTTATGTCTCATTGATACTAGAAGTATACTCTACAGGATTTAGTATTGTTTAGCCAACTTATACACTACATAACATTTGCATTTACAATAGTAGACAGGGGCGGATCCAGGATTTCAGCAAGGGGGGTTCAACTCAGCGAGTTATTTTTTAACAATGTTAATTTTAACTAAGCTAGAAAATCAGTCCGTTTATGAGGCCAAAATTAATTTGTAAGAGGCCTAACTTATCATGGGGGGTCCGGGAAAATTTGAAAATCTATATGCCAAATCCCGCATTCTGGGGTATTTTGTGGGGATTTTATAGCAGATGTTTGACTACTCTTTCATACTGGCCGTGAGCAAGTATTTAAGTTGACATGCAGTTTCTATCGTGTGCACATATTAAACGATGTTAGCCAGAGTTGACATTCTGCTGCGGCGCGAAAGTCTTTCAACGCTTTCAGCGCTTTGATTTATAATCTAAGAACATCATACTGCTCTTACTGCTGTAACCGCTGTTACTGCCGCAGTAAAAACGATCTTACTGCTTTAACTGCTGTAACTGATGTTACTGCGGCAGAAAAAACGATCTTACTGCTGTCACTGCTGTAACTGCCGCAGTAAAAACGATCTTACTGCTGTCACTGCTGTAACTGCGGCAGTAAGATGATTTTGGTGTTGTTTTTTTATAATCTAAGAACATCGTACTGCTCTTACTGCTGTAACTGCCGCAGTAAAAACGATCTTACTGCTGTAACTGCTGTTACTGCCGCAGTAAAAACAATCTTACTGCTGTCACTGCTGTTACTGCCGCAGTAAAAACGATCTTACTGCTGTCACTGCTGTTACTGCCGCAGTAAAAACGATATTAATGCTGTCACTGCTGTTACTGCCGCAGTAAAATCGATCCTACTGCTGTCACTGCTGTTACTGCCGCAGTAAAAATGATCTTACTGCTGCTACTGTTGCCACTGCGACAATAATATCATCTCACTGCTGCCACTGCTGTAACTGCTCAAATCTTTTAGCAAAGTTAGAAAGCGATGAACGATAGATGGCTTAATCACAAATTTAAAGCATACAGAGCGCTGTAGAATGTTATGCTGGTAGCCCTTTTTTGAATTTACAGATGATTTTTGCGAATGACGTGGAGAAATCAATAATGTCATTAATAAATGATTTGAAATTTTCGCACTCGCAAAATAAGTGATGAATTGTTTCCATACCTTTTTCTTTATTTGTGGTATGATTTCCCAGTTTTAGAAGTTTTCTTGATCTGGAAAATGATTGCGCATTATGTTCATTAAGATCTTGAATATCATTTCAACTCTAGAAAAGTGAACAAGATGTTAAATTTAAACACCGTAAGATGTTGCACGTGAAACATCATCAACAAATGGAAAATTTACATATACTTAAACCATATAATTTGGTAGTTGTTAAACCATTTTCAATAGAAAGATTTGGATCAAGCTTTTCTGAAATGTTTGCCTAATTAAGCTGGAGTTGATTACAATATATTCTGTTGACGAAACGATACATGGTAAATGGTAAATGGTTACTACATGTACCTATATTTTAGAAATCATCAAGATACCTCGAGATTTTGTTTAAGGTTAATGTCATTGATAATGTTCAATAGAAAGAGATAACACAAAATCTCGTTCATAACACTATAAAAACAGATCAGCAACAAGGGGTGCATAATAACCAATAGGTCTGCATACTTCATTATAAACAGAGATTCATAAATATAATCCAAACACATGATAGACACATGATAGTCCATAACGTAAAATTATTATAAGAACCATCTCTACAATGCTCTGATTTGTAGGTTATAAAACTAAGATTGGAAACCAGTCTCAAATCTCAAGCATCTGAATGGCTGAAATGGCGACTGGTCGCCATTTCAGCCAATCAGATGCTTGAGATTTGAGACTGGTTTCCTTGGGCACTGTATTCAGATATGATTTTTTTCAGTGAGGCTCGTGGGGCTCTTATTAAATGACATTTGTATGAGGAAGTAACTTGTACAATGTGGTATATTCATAAATTGAGAAAAAGAAGGAAGGCAAAAAAAATTATTATGAGATGTTATAAAATGTCACACGAGCTATTAACAGACAAAACAAACATTTTGCTGGTTGTTTCTTTAAAAAAAGTCGCAGTTACATAAATAATTGTTCTTTTTATGTTTTGTATATCAAATAATATACAGTAGATACCTTAACTCAAAGATATAGCGGTACATCCTTTTGTTAAAACAAAGGTTAGCTGCAACTGAAAATATGCGAAATAATGATTTTGGTGAATTAAAGAATACTATCAGCAAAGCAAATGCCGAATCCAAACAATCAGAACAGACTATATATGAAAACATTTACCACGTTAAAGAGGCTATTGTGAATCTTGAAACAGTATGTAGGGACGAGAGGGTTCGCTGTAAAGAAGAAAGGTTAAAGTGTTTGAAGAACGTTAGCACAGTGCAACAGAAAATCAGTGATGTGACAGCGGCGATGCTGCTATTGAAAGAACCTTCACAAAATCGTAACACTGATGACAGCGTTACAAACAAACATATACAACCAACAGATGCGAATACAAACAACGCCACTGCTATTACGCAGACAAATAAAACGCATAAGGACTTACACTTAAATGATAATGCACAGATAAATACAACGCGCACGGACTTGCACTTTAACGATATTAATGCGCAGACCAAGACCCAGGACAATCTTTATTCTGAAGTTCTTACTGCTAAATTGCAAGCACATACCCATAGAGAAAACGACGTACTATTCGGTAATATGAAAATACCTGTCATCAACTCAAGAATAACAAATCGTAAGGAAAAACACACTGCAGGAAAAAAGAATAACCCGGCAAATTTTAACATTATTAACTCGGGAATAGCAGCTTCAAATGAAAAACGTAATAAAACGTTCGCTAACTACAATAGTGACTATTTCGGTCGGAATGTGAGTGCAGTCGACGGCAACGACGACTACGATGATGATGATGCTGGTTTCGAACAATATGTACGAAGACAAACCAAAAGATTTTTCCTCGGAGGATTCCGCTCATCAATTACTGAAAATAAACTATCTAACTACATTCGAAAACGAGGCCCCAAAGTTACGAAAATAACTATATTCCCCAACAGAAAATTCCCGTCAACTGTGGTAATTAGAGTTAATATAGAAGACGATGAAAATGCCTGCTATATGACGGATGATCCTTATTTCTGGCCACGTGGCATCACATGCCGACCTTGGATCACAAAAGGTGCTAAGAAAAACAGTTCAGGTGACCAATATGATGACTATAATGACGACGGCTATGATCGGCCGATCAATAAAGATAATGATTACGATCACACTTACTCATGCAGAGAATGGATTGGTAAAGGTTACTCAGGTGAAAACCGTTACCATGTACTAAGTTCAGAAATCGACAATTAATATGAATACTTTCAAAATAGTTACGTGGAACTGTACAGGAATAATGTCTAGTGCTAGCTATTTAAGTGATTTGCTCGAAGAAAATAATGTAGATGTATGCGGAATATCTGAGCATTGGTTGTATGAATATGATCTCATGTTTTTAGATTGTATCAATAATAATTATATAAGCTATTCAGTTTCAGATCCAGATTTGCTATTTCCTAGCGCTAGACGAGTCGGAAAGGGTGGTATTGCAATTATATGGCATAAGAAACTATCAAATTGTATTTCCCCGCTTGCTTTAGACTCCCGATATGTGATAGGAATTGAACTTATGACAAATCCTGGTTGTTACATGTATATTTTTCAGGTATACTTACCATGTAAAAATCATAGTGCTAGTTTGTTTAGAGCAAGCATGGAGGATATTAATAATGTTATATGTAGATTTATAGATAAAGGTGTGGTCGTCGTTATGGGAGATTATAACACAGAACTTCCAACCAGAAATGATGTTGATTTTAAACTTGATACCAGAGGCAATATATTAGTTGATCTAATGTTCCAACATAACTTAATAGCAATCAATGCTTTAGACACTTGTTCTGGTTCGAAGTTTAGCTGTGTTCCATTTAGCTCAGAGAGAGAAACTCTAATTGATCACGTGTTAATTAACCAATTAGATTTGAAAAACATTATTTCATGCTGTATACTAGATGACAACGCGCTAAATGTTTCAAATCACAGACCAATCATTTTTGAAATTAAAAACGCGACACCGTATTCACCTGTATTTGGGGATACCGCTCGCACGATTAATTGGAAAAATATTAAGCAAAAGTGCATTGAGAGATATACTTCTTTTTTAACCGACAATGTCGATCTGTTAAACTTGTTAAGTTTTGAAATCTCTTCACCAGCCGACATTGACTGGTACTATAATACGATTGTTAATTGCCTAAAAAAGGCAACTGCCCAGTTCATTCCTGAAATCAAATTTAAACCCTACATTAAACCATATTGGAGTACAGAGCTTACAAATCTACACAAAGACATGTTTAATAAAAGACTAAAATGGATTGAGCAAAATCGCCCTCGCGGAAATGAGTTTGAATCCTATTCTGATTACAAAAACGCAAAAGGCAAATTTAGGAAACGCCACAAAACTGTTGTCCAAACCTACATTGAAAATCTTGAACGCGAAATAGATATGGCGGCAGAAATTGACAATATTACTTTTTGGAAACTTATTAATACACGCAGGAAAAAACGCAATCAATCTAATACATTCGAAATTAACTTTAACGGAAACGTTTGCAATAACGCTACTGATATAAACAATGGTTGGAAGAATTACTTTGAAGACTTGTATTATCCGACAATAAATCATGATTTTAAAGACGAATATCTAAATCAGTGTCAAACTGAGCTCTCAAACATAAAATCCGAACTTGAAAACCTAACACCACATGAAATCAACATCGACGCCGATGTTGTTCAAAAAGCGCTTAAAACTTGTAGCAAAAATAAAGCATGTGGTCATGATAAAGTATATTATGAAAACATAATATATGGTGGTAACACTCTTGTGTCAGTCCTAACGAAATTCTTTAACGCGATGACCAAGTTTTCACACATACCTACAGATCTAAAACGTGGAATTATTACTACTTTATTCAAAGGAGGCGATAAAAACAAATGCGATCCGAATAACTATAGGGCAATTTCTCTATGTTCTACCATTCTTAAACTGTACGAAAAGGTTTTATTACATTTTATAGATAACGATAACAAACAGATTAAAATTAATCAGCTGCAGGGTGGCTTTCAAAAGCACATGAGCTGTTCAATGACCACATTCATGCTTCGCGAAAGTATCTATTTTGCTCAAGAAAACCAATCCAAACTTTATACATGTTTCCTTGACGTAAAACAATGTTTTGATCGTGTCTCACTTCCAATCTTAATGAGGAAGCTATTCAACACGGGCATTAACTTAAACATTTTTAAAGTAATAATTAACATGTTTGAAAACGTCTATAGTTGTGTTAAAAATCAAGGTCACACATCGGACTGGTTCCCCATACTACAGGGAACCAGACAGGGTCAAGTAATTAGCCCCCGACTATATCTTGTATTTATTAATGACTTAATGAATAAGTTGGAATCCTCGGAATTTGGTTTTAAAATGTACAATGTAAACTACGCTTGTCCAACATCAGCGGACGACATGGTTCTCGTTTCCTTGACAAAAAATGGTCTAGAAAATCTAATTAATATCGCTTATCAAAACTCACTTGCAGAAAGATATTTATATAATGCAGCTAAAAGCAAAGTGGTTGTTTTCAACGACAACAAGTTTCCTATTGCCACAAATTCGCGAGAATGGTACCTGGGAACACATAAGGTTGAAGAGACAGACTCTTATACACACCTTGGCACTCTATGTAACAAACACATGGACCTTAACGAAAATATTAAATTATCATGTTCGAAATTGCGTAAAACTTTTTTCAGTCTGACTGACTGCGGTGTTCACAAAGCAGGCTTGCACCCAGTTACTTCCAGACATCTTTATAAAACTATTGTCTTATCAAAAGCCCTTTACGGCAGCGAGTTATGGTGCAACTTAACAGAAACTCAGATTCTCTCTTTAGAAAAAGTACACAGACAATGTATTAAAATCATGCAATCGATGCATCAGTCAACAAGAACAGATGTAGCTTTAAGCTGTATCGGTCTTTTTCCAGTGGAGTACGAAATTGACAAACGTAAGCTTTTATTTTTTGGGCAGCTTTGCCATTTAGATTGTTTCAAAAAAGTTAAGATACTCTTTGTACACAGACTATTAAAATTTATGGCAATGCCAAGAAAAACCCGCGGTTTTATTCCGGATATTTATCGCATTTTTGGTAAATATAATCTGACAAGTTACCTAACTAATTATGTCCATGACGCATCTTTTCCATCAATATATAATTGGAAACGAATTATCAAGCAATATATGACAGCTAAAGCCAATTTTGATTATAAAAACCGCTTACTATTTGATGAAAGCCTAAAAGACTTCTATAGCATCCATAATACAATTATACCGTGTAACATCTGGCATTTTTCTGAACTTTATCGCGACCACTTGCCTTTTTGCAGAACAGCTATCCTGATATTAGCTAAGTTCTTTTCTAGGAAATATAACATTGTATGTGTAAAATGTAAAATAGTAACAGACTCAATTGCCGAGCATCTTCTGTTATTTTGCATAAACAATGATTATTTTAGACATTTGTTATGGATTAATCTACACAAGTATCTTGGTAATGAAAACTTTGAAATTTTATGCAAAATGAGTCCTCAAAATCAAATTCTAGAATTATTTTCTGGACTCGTTACATTCAACCTCGAAAATCAATCAAGGGTACATTGTTTTAAAATGATAATAAGATTTATCCATTATATGTGCAAGATTTTAAATTCTCATACAGAAATGTTAAAAGATTGTAAGTAGACAACGTAAACTTAATTACGGGGTAATTACCATATGAATCTGTTGCTGAAATATCATTGTGCACTTATATGTAACAGTATACCTGTATACCATGTTATTTAATGTTCCATAATTACTTGTACATTTATCACATTTGTTTTTCTTTGTTTGTTTATATGCAAAAATGCCCACCGTAGGATCGCCTAACTTTGCTTAGGCTGTCTAACTCGGACATGTGTTGGCAAATCGATCTGCCCGACGGATTCGCTCCCGACATCAGATATCTTGCTTTTCGTTTCGCCAAGATAAGGTAAATGTCGTGGGGTCAATCCGTCCGGATGATACTTTTATTTGTTGGATAATTAGTTGCTTTAATATTTTCTCACTGTTTTTTTGTTGTGTGCTTGTTTGTAAAATGACTTATCTGTATGTTTTTTCTTCTTGTTGTTTGCTTGTTTGTAAAATGTCTTCTCTGTATATATTGTGTACATATGCTCTGCCTCTGGGGGAAATAAAGAATATCTATCTATCCCTAACGCGTGGAAAGGTCTTTGAACTTTACTTTTGTCGAAAAAATAACTGTAGATAACTTCTTACAGAAAGCTTACATGCTGTGCGCAGATCGCTGAAAATATACATTCAACATTAAACAATAAACCGATGTGGCGGTGGTCTATAAGATACACTTTCCTTTGAAACACAAACATGGCAGATAAAGCAAAACTGTACCATTGCTCATCGTGCTTTACTTAATTTAAGTCGTTAGTAAATTAATGATTCACTTATTACATTTTTCTAGAAAACAACAAAATAAACAAACACAGGATACAAATATTTATATTTGACAGCATTTTGTGTACAAGTTTCAATCGTATAAGGTTAGTTATCAGGCGATGAAATGCTCACTTCTGTGAAGTTTCCCCAGGAGCTGAAAAATACGACCAACTGATTGAGAATAAAGCGCGTCAATAAGTGAAAAAATATAGTTTAAGCATTCAGCATCCATTTGTCTTCTATAAGAATTTTGAAAGAGAAACAGAAATATTCGCAAGATAGCGACATATCGAAGCACAGTCGGGTGGGCGGGTGGAAACTTTCACATATGAATATTCACTGTTAAATATTAAACCTCGAATGATAAATAATACGCATATTTAACGTTTATATATGGTAGCACAAAAAAATCCAATCAGCGGGAAAAAAGAATAGAACTAAAAACCAAAAACATAGCAATACAGACTAGCCCTCAAGCAGATTGCAACGATGTAAAACGTGAGTAATTGCGCGTACATGTAAGTATATGCATGGAGATAATGGTTTACCATTTCCTCGAACTTTTGTATTTTACGTTTGTTTATTGGTTTTGTTTTAATCAGACAAATCATATTCCCTAAATGAGATCATTTCCTCATTAAGGAAAAATAATTTGTCGTGGATTTGTGGATTTGTAATAGATGAAAACTGAACTTTGAAAGCCACCGAACAAGAAAAATATGAAAAGTTTGCATGCTGGGTTCGGTTGAGCCTATTCATTGGCGGCAACTGAAATGCATATTACTGTCCACGCCTTTGATCCATCCCAAACCATGGTGTGCATGTTTTATGTGGTATTTTCAGATTAATATCATTCCATGTTCAGCAGCGTATCGTCCACCGAATAAAGAATGGGTATGCCCTAAACGACAAAACAATGGGCAGAACTAAACAGAATAAAATTTGGACAGGGGATCTGAGAATATAAAACCAGCATATCACAGATAACGCCAACGGCAAAATTTAAAACCAGGAAGTCTATCATTGGAGGTCTAAATTGTTCTTGATATTAAAACCACCTCGTTTACAGTGGCCGAATTAAACAAAATTTAATTTTAAAACTACTATTCACATAGTACTTTAGTAGCGTGCTTAACAAAAATATCATTTTCGACGTTTTTTAATAATATCATCTAAATAACCTCAAAGGAAATGAACATGGTGAAATGAAAATATATACATGATCAACAAATGTTCTAGACGACCATCTTTCTTGCGTTTATTGTTCGAACTCGCATATCTGAGATATCATCAGCAAGCAAATAATGCATGTTTTATTTGTTCTTAGATAATATCTTAGAAGATTATTTACAAGTTTACGAATATTTTACATTTCTTTTCGAAAACTTCTAAGTTCAAAAACCTAACTCGTGTTAGAGGAGATACATGTGTTGAGCCTGGACTGAAGGTTATAAAACTGAGCATGGAAACCAGTCTCAAATCTCAAGCATCTGATTTGCTGAAATGGCGACTGGTCGCCATTTCAGCCAATCAGATGCTTGAGATTTGAGACTGGTTTCCAATCTCAGCTTAATAACCTTCAGCCCAGATGTAGAATTAAAATAAATTTTTGTGTACAGGAATATTGCTAGTTCAGCAAGTCGGCCAAATTTTGACTTTTCCTACAACATATTAAGTAACTTTTTTAAGGCTATTTTTATCAGAAATTCGCGGATTTCGAGTTCTTCGGATTTAGAATTTTCCAAACCGATGTAAAACTGATTTAATACATGTTACAAATCGATAAACAATATGATGTGTTAAGAGACATGTTTGTTGAAATATATTATTCTTTCAAGTAAGTCTGCAAGTAGAATGCATGCAGAATGCACATAATATGCCATCCTAGACAAAACAAGCACAAATATCTCATTAACAATTATAAGAGACTCGAAACGTCTAGTAAGATACCAGGACTGAAGGTTATAAAGCTGAGATTGGAAACCGGTCTCAAATCTCAAGCATCTGATTGGCTGAAATGGCGACTGATCAGATGCTTGAGATTTGAGACTGGTTTCCATGCTCAGTTTTATTACCTTCAGCCCTGGATACCTTGGGCATAGTTGAAGTATCTTAAAGATTATTACCGCCAATAGATATGTATCACTTTAAAAACTAATACCAGCTGTTACTGATATGAATTGCTTCCTATGAATTTAAAGTTTTACTTATGACAAAATTTGAAACAATTAATATGATCAAGATCACGGACACACTACATGTGTACCGGTGTTGCCACCATTTAACCTATTTCCGGTTTTCTGCAATTTTCTCGACTGCCGCCTGAAACATGTCAAACTATGTCCAACCAAACGATGGAATAAGTCTTGAATAAAAATGATTGGAAACTTTCAATTTTTTAGTAAATTAAATTTCAGCGATGCGACGAAAAGTAAGACAGCTTTTAAAATATATTCCAATTGATTGTTAAGCAATTTTGTCGTGTTTATTTTATTGTTCTATCAAATGTTGAGCTTTTAAATTTTGGCAGCAGAAGAAGTCTTAGACAGTTAGAATGTATTTTTGCTATTTTGGTGAACCGAATGGTTTCAATTTTATCATTGTAAAATATTCTGTAAATGTGGTAACTTTCTCTGTATATAAATCTCTCGTGACACATGTATATGTACAGCTTGCTTCTCGATCCAGTGTTAATACATGTAATTGTAGAGTAAATTTCTCGATGAACATGTATGCTGAGTATGTCTACCTTGTAAGGTAATCTCGGGAATTATATACATGTATATTGCTTATAATATTTTGCAGATTCCATTATATTATTATTATTATTATTATTATTATTATTATTATTATTATTATTATACTCGGAAATAAAAAACATGTACATTGCATATAATATTTTGCAAATGCGATTATTTTCAGTAGTAGCAGCGGTAGCAACAGCAACAACAGTAGTAGTAGCAGTACGTGCTATATTTAATTAGTGTTGGTGTTGATAAGTATCTAGAAACAGTTTTTTTTCTCTCTATATTGTGTTTATTTGAACGTTATGTTATTTCAAACCATTTACTCATTGTCTATCTTACTACAGAAAGTGAGGCAGCTGAGTTTGTTTGTGAATCGACAGTCAATTACCAATCCATGAATATACATTGTACATGTAATTAAAATATTTATCATTTAAATTTTTAATCTCTTTGTGAGTCATCAGATATTTTGAAGTCACGTTACATTGCCCGTCTTATAAACTTCATTCGTTTGAATATTTGCAATTTTTGTCCTTTTGGGAAGCTCGCAAGTGCGTGCAAGCCTAGCAATATCATATGTTGTAATATGATATTGACAGTCCAATATATTAACCATTAAAACTCTGTCTGAGTTATTGACAGAGAACACGTGTCGTGTGGTAAGAATGTTTATGTTAATGTTTACGTGAACAGTCTACATATATTTTCTGAGTGGTTCTAACGTGATTTGGACTCTTCTTAACCAGAACCTAACAGTTCCAAAGAATACATATATCATTCTATTTATTCTCATTCCGTCTTCTTGCCTTAGTGATTGATGTTCGTATCAGTATATACAATATATTACTGAATTTCACATAAAAATATTGCGTCTCGCTGCTGAGTGCAGAGAGTGTCATTTTTGTAAAGGTTCCAGATAAGGAAACGGATTGCTCTCTATAAAGATGGAAAAAATTGCAATGAATTGCCGCATCCAGAAGATTTGGCCTCACCACACAGCCAAAACGTAGAAAGGAAAAGAGAGCATTGGCGATAAAATGATCAATTCAAAATAGACACCACAACCACTAAAGAAAATAAGAAACCAATAGGTTACCGCCTTGAAACTGTCAGTGGGAAAACAATTTGCACCTGGAATTTATAACTAGCTTGCACTAACCTCGTGCTTGACCCAACAGGTTCTCTTCTGAACAAAAATCTACAAGTTATGTTGGTGAATTAGCTCCAAACCAACCAATAACCCGATAATGTTGCATACAAAAGCACACAAACATATTAACCATTAGAAACTAAAAGCACTGTCAAGCAAAAAGGTGGGTACTCAATAACCTTACTGAAAGGCAGAAAGGCAAAGTCACTGGAGTCAAATAAGCAAAAACATGATGACAGGGACAAAAGAAACAGATCGAACTTCTAGGTTCTTTATCTTGCTCAAAAACTCATTTCGAAATGTTACATATTCTTTCGATAAAAAAAACTATCAAACTATGTAAAACTATTCAACAATTCAAAACTATAAAAAAAAGGGTATTTGCATTATTTGTGAAGATATTGCAATAGCTAATAAATAAAAACGGAATATTTTAACAGTGTGTGGTCTGTAGGTTCGTATCATTTGAGTTACATGTGAAAATAATATCACTGGTCGTGCATGATGTGGTTTACATACGCAACGAGAAACGATACGAACCTACATACTGCATACTTTATTTTCCTTTTATTTTGTACCCTTCTCGCTCAAAACAAAATTTTATACACTAAACAACACAATTTTAGTCAACATCTTGATTTATATGGTAGAAACAACAATATTAACGCAAAAGTAAATTTATTAATGGGGTAAGAATATCGTAAATGTTGAAGAACAGGATTTTTCCTATTTTGGATTTCGATATCTGCCGAAGAGTACCGGAAAATAACGATCGCAATGAACAACGTAACTTTTGACGTAACAAAGTTTCTGCAATTTGTATTATTGAAAACCAACAATAATATGTTATCCTTATAAAATATTGAAATGTAATTTCAGGTTAGATGTACAGACGTTAGTATTGTTCACATTGTGAATCTTGTTATTTCCCAGACTACATGTAGATGTACGTTCGATTCCTTCAATATTAACATGCGCATACACACATCGACCGCTTTGCTCACTTTGCATCCTTTTTATGCCATTGGAAATCTCAGCTGTGCGAGATGGCGTGTTGTTTTGCAAAAACATGAAACAATGACGGATCTGCACCAAACTGATACTTTGTTTTAATTTTAATTGTTTACATTTTAGTAGTTTTAATTTATGAAATCTTAATAGCAATTAAATTTGAAAAACTTAAAAAAAATATATGATTTTCTACTCAAGTCAGACAACCATGTACATGTCGTTATTTATGTATTTATGGATTAAATTTATGTCCGGCTAAATCCTGGATATATGCTAAAGTTTATTTTAAATGATCAAAGGTAAACGTTGTGAGACGTAACATGTACTTTATACTCTTGCTCTCAACTTAACATAACACTCTTAGAATCTTAACTAATGGTTTAGTTGTGCTACATATCTCATTAAAATTCCCTCAGGTTTGTATATCACATATGAAATATTTCATTCGTTAAGATACTGCGGCACGAATATGCCAATCACACTTGATAGTTTCTAATCGATATGTCTATAATATCTTCCCCCAACACGTGCAAAACTCTTTGAACTAGGATTTTTTTTATAGAAAATGAAGTGTGTAAGATATAAGTAGGTAAGGTCCTAAATAATCATGCTGTGCTTAGAACTTATTATTAAAAAGTAAAAATTCGAGAAAAGGTTGATAAAGATATTTATTAATATCATTTCGTCTCATTTAATGCTCGTTTCCACGGAGGATGCCTTTTACGTACAACTTCATCAAAATAATGTAGTTATACATGTTCATTACCATGATAGTTTAGCCCCTTGAACACCACTCCAAGCTCGAACATGTTTGTTAATTGATAAATCAGGACTGTTAAGTATATCCCACCTCTTCCAAATATTACATCTTTAACAATCGGCATAAATCCCATCGGTATTGATTGCCCACCTTTTCCAAATATTATAACTTTAACTATCGGCATGTATTCGATCAGTATCTCATACATTGTAATTATATTTGTAAAAACTTTATTCAAAATATCAATTTGTATTTTTGCATTCAATATACCCTTAAGCAATTTTAATCACGCCAGATGAAAACAAGATTAGCGGATTAGGATTATGACCAATGTTTTCAAAATAATAAAAGCACTGAAAATACTGATGGGTGGTGTTTTTAGAGTGATTGTATAATGTCACATCATCTACAGATTTTGTGGAGTTTCCTATTAGAGGAGTGTGAAGGAACATTCGGATGGCAGAGCAAAAGTTTGCGTGCCCGGCTTCTGCTTTATCAAGTTTTTATCTACCACGGACATTATCGGGCGGATGCTAATATCCAAGACTGAAGTCATATTGTGCCAGGAAAAATAAATTCTAATTCAACTTTTGATTTGAAACTTTTAATTGACTAGAAAAAAATGAAACACTTGGAAAAATAAAAAAATACTTTAACTATGAAATAGTTGCTATTTGCATTTTGATTTGAAACAATATGTATTGTCTAGAAAGAAATAAAAGACATGCAAAAATAAAAATACTATGACTATAAAGCAATTTTATAAATATAGTCAGAGCACTGCATCAAATCTAATTAAATTAAAACGCTTCAAACGTTTTTAAGTTTCGCCTTAAGTTTATACTTCAGAGCCGTCTTTTTTTTTTGTTAAAATGTCATGCAAATGACCGACTAGCTTTTTTGAAAGCTGAACTTGTTTGAAAAAGTACCGTGTGCAAAACTGTAAGTTGCATTATGGTTAACGGGTGATTTTATTTACTTTTCAGTGGGTTCTTTTCGGGGTCATTGATATATTTGGTTGTTTTAGGGATATTATGGTTCGGGTTAGCGTTAGTTTGGTTAATTAAGAGTCACAATTACTCTGGACAGATTGTCAATCGCGCAGCGCCGTCTATCGTCTTAGAACCTCCGTCTGCATACATAACTGAATACGTTATTCAAGGGCGATAATCCACTGGAGTTTAATTGATCGAAAATCACATGTATGAAATTGGGTTGGCATAAACGCCACCCAAAATATTCATTTCAAATTCAGTAGAGGCACTGAACTGGGAACAATATAACATACACACACACATATAAAAAAGTCTTAATTTTATTGTCATAAATTAGACATTATCTTTAAAAATATTTTAAAATATATCCGGAAACACCCTAAGGCTTACGATAAACTGTGCACGCAAGGAATTCGCCGGCCATGGGAAAGCAAATTCTTTCCTCAGATATTTCATTCACAAATTAAAATACAGCGTCTATAGCAAAATGCCAGTTCTACTTTATAGTTTCTCATCACAATATCTCGCGAGTGTCTCCAATATCTCTTCTAACACGTGGAAAGGTCTTTGAACTCAATTTATGTCGGAAATGAAAACAAACAACAAACACAAAATAAATATCTACATGAAGATAACAGCTAAGACAAAGACATGTAGCACGTGTATTCGTTCTTGTTAATTCTCTTACAGATGAACCAATAATAACGCAAGAAAGAAGTTCGATTTTCGCTTAGGATGATTTCGGTCTAAGACAACAAGTGAATACTTATAGTTTCCTGGACGAATTATGGGTCATGAATTAAATTCATTATCAACCATTACTAGATGACCATGAAAATGGAAAACAGCCCATTTCCGTCATCATAATCTACATCACTTTCACCAATACCTACACTATTTTTTAAAATTATGCCACGTTTTCACTTCAGTTTGTGTTATAGTTTTTATTCTGTAACATTACTAAAGAATTGATATTGAACTAAAAGTAAATGTCCCCAGTCATAAATTACAAACAAGTTACCCAACTCTTCCAAACATATTTTTCACATGAATGTTTGGCCAGAGTTGTTGTTCTTTAAATATTTAAATTGCACTTGTTTCAAATGAATGGAATAGTTGAGCACACTGTCTCACAGCTCTTGTCTTAGTAATGCCATGCAAATCAACTGCAACGATATAAAACTTTTCAGATGAAAAACATACGATCCCCAAACATGCATTCTTTTGTTAAAGGAAGATTCCAACACTTATTTGTTTATATTGGATTAGGTTATTCAATTGATAGCCCATCAATTTAAATTTTTACAACAACAACATTTTATTTACACTGACAGATCGTATCAATGCTTCGACTCGATATAGTAGAACCATTCACGCGACTAAATGTGTGCTATGCGAGTACCATTAAATAATTTGAGTCTGAAAAAAAAACAACAGAAAAACAGATCAACATTTTAACAACAAAAGCCCTAAATGTATGGAACTTTAAATGCCACCGAATACGAGAATTAAAAGATAACTGTATACCGATTCAGTTTGAGGGAAGAAATCAAAGGGAAGCTACTCCTACTTGTAATTTGAATAGCGTTTTTATTCAGAATGTTTGTTGAATTTGATTAGCGTTATGATTCAGATTCTGTTTGTTGATTCCCATGAATATGAATTTTCATCAGAAAATAACCAGATACCACATATATGACACACCCCTATGTGCCTTTAAGAAAACTCAAGGTATGCAACGCAATCGTACCCCACCCACTAACCTGTTACAAGAATTTTAGGGCCTAAGCTCTTAAACAGGATTGTCGCTGTTCAAGCATTTTAAAGAAACTAAATTCCTAGTGTTCTTTGTTTTCTGGTGGATAATTAAGGTTCCTGTGGTTGCATTCTTTAGATATAACAATAATTTGATTACAGAACACGTCTTTATCAGAAATTTATTGTGAAAAATAATAGAAATAACAATAATAATGGAAGTGGAGCATTCCAGACAGTTAAAAACAGTTACGGTAGTTTCTGATTTCACATCGTTATGGATTTACGTGCTCACCGGTTGCATGGTGTACTTTGTCTTAATGCTTGTTCTGTAGAAAATGTAAACGTTGATACAATTTATCAATTTGTTGGGGAACTTTCTTTATTAAATAATACGATCGTGTTTGCCAATTGCGACCAACGGTGTGATCGTATAATTTATAACGTTGTGAATGCGGAAACTACCGCAATCGCCTTTAATGTACATTTTGATGTACATGCATGGTGCTAGAGAACATATTCCGTATCAGTTACTTTTATAATTGCTCTGATGGTGTTCAAAATACATAAAGTTTGTTTAGGCAAGCATAGCGTTTATGGTAAACAGGTCATTGTTTGTAAACGATATTTGCCACATTTACTTAATTATAATGTCTTAGAAAAGTGAGTCTCATGACACGTTGCAATCCATATAATGGATAAGTGAACACATGCATTACTTAAATGCTGAGCGTGGTTGTTAGAAGTTAATCAGCCAGGCCCCAAGGTTATAAAACTGGGAATGGAAACCAGTCTCAAATCTCAAACATCTGATTGAGATGTGTCAGATGCTTGAGATTTGAGGCTGGTTTCCGAACTCAGTTTAATAGTCTTCAGCCCTGATGCACAAGGTGTTTCAGTATTCATCGGTAATATATACTGTTCAGTTCTACATGTGGGGACTGCAACTAAAGTAGTTCACATGGTCCTTTCTTCTTCGTTTTCTGTCTCGGACATAGAACAGCTCGGATGGCCTCGTCAAACACTGTCTTAAGTCCTTTCTGTGTTAACGCTGAACATTCCAAATACTTCACTGCATTTATTTCTTTAGCCAGTGCAAGGCCCTGTAAAATAAAGTTTATTTATCAAGTTGAACAATGAAGTATTCACAATGAGGTTCGTTTAAAGGAACGACAGCGCTGAATACAATTGCTTAAGCTCTCAATTACCTCCCTTGATGGTAAAATGCTAATTCACACCAAGCAGAATGTTAATCATTGTTGCCGGCAGTATTCGGGCAAACTTAAACGATCTTTTTTGGTGGTGGGGTAGTATGTACTGTGTGTGTCTCTTGCTTGATTGGCTAGTTGCTGCCGCCGTGTTTGTTTGGTTTTCGAGTTATCAATACATTCGATGAAAATAAAGTTAAAACAACGAGGTTAGTGTTAACTGTTGCACTGTGTTGTGCTATCATGTAACAGATTACAGTTTCTTTTCGTTTTTTAGGAATGAAATCATGAGTTCCTATAATTTAGGTAATTAAATAATCATTGTTTTAGCAATTTTGAGTTAATCAAGTAAGCTTATATCTGGAATCGGGCGTGAGGGGATGAGTAATAAATTACCTGTGGATATGTGAGCGGAGCGAGTTTCTTCTCCCTCAACTTTTCTACAGTATCTTTATCTTCCCTTAGATCTAACTTTGTTCCAACAAGGATAACTGGAGTTTCTGGACAATGGTGGGACACCTCCGGCCACCACTGCAATATTAAATCATAAAAAGGTTCTGTTTTAGAAAGTTCGCATGTTGACAAAAAAAGTAGGATAAGTATTCAATAATCTAGTATATCTCTGTTATTAACTACAAAATGCATTAGTTGGGATTAAAAAAACAAAAAACATTTTTCCAAAAGGATAAACTGTAAAATAACATTAGAAACAAATAGGAAAGATTGAACCGCTCTTGTAACCCGGGGTAAGACATTGCACGCAGTCTTTTGTATTTCTACAATCCTTCACTACTTTTCGATACTATGCTCTGGACCACATTTTGGGTAAAGTAAGAGCGACCATTCGATGATAAAAGCTGAGCAACTGATACGATTGTTACAAACGACAGTTATGTTAGTTATATCCCTTGGCAGTATAGAGACGCTATTTCGGGGCGTCCGTGGTTTGCTTGATGGTTAAAGCAGTTGGCTGACAATCCGGGCCCCTAACAGCTGCGGTTTCGGCTCTTCCGGGAGTCGTAATCGTTCCTTTAAAGAAGCTATCCGGCTAGCTTCTCGAATGTCTTTATTTCTACCCAGATTCCTCATTGTTTCTTAAATAATGCTCTAAGGGGCGTCTTTAAACACCAGAAAAAGCTGTAAGTCGACACCCATTTAATGCACTCGTAGGATACGGGACAATACGTGAACAGAGAAAGTCATCAAGTATACTAAGACTGGTACTCTAACGAAGCACACTAAACATAGAATGCCATTTTTGTCTAATTAGCTTTTTTTGACTGTTAAACATTGTTTTATCTTTACTTAGTAAATATACCCCTGGTTATTGGGCCACATATGTCTTTGTGAAACTTGAACCGAAGTCGCAAAACTAAGCCAGATACTAGTAAACATGATTGCGTATGATCCCAGGTGTTTTGCGGCGTTTTGCAGATTTATGAACCTCGAAAATTGCCATGAAAATAATAATCATAATAATAGTAATAACAATATTATTATTCCTATTCTTATTATTATTATTATAACTCCTAGAATATTGTAAAAATGTTGCATGTTTATAATATTACTGAATTTTGATATGTAAGCAAATCGAAATGCTTTGAACTAGAAAATCAGATATTTGGTATTATGTTTTGAGGAAAGGTTATCTTTTTTCCGTTTAACCTAGGGACAATTTAAAGATGGATGGTGCCTGCAAGTGTTTCCGACGACACAATCAATCAAATGTGTAATACTATACATGTACAGTTAGTAATTTTCACAAGTCGGACGTTGTACCTTGTACCGATAAAAATAAGTGATCGGAAATTGACACAAACGGTATTAACCTTTGCTTAAGAGACCCTAGAATGGTAGTAAATAATCATGACTGACAAATTATAGAAATGCAAGCTCATTAACTCGCTGCTGTCAATTACAATTAACTTGTCCAATGGAGGATGGCAATATGTGTTATGTCAACAATCAATCGTTTAAAATTTGAACGAATAAAACGTCTAAAACGGGAATTGACCAATTTAGCAATGCGAAGTATTTAACTATAAAATATGACAACATCCGTTTGCTGTACTCGTATTAGTTAAGTTTTGTTAAGACGTATGACAGCGTCATATCTAGATTGAGTGAATGCAATATAGTTCGTAAGTACATGAAATTGAAAGTCCGGTTACCTTTGCTCTCACATTTTCGAAACTGGCAGGACTGATCAATGAAAAACAGATGAGGAAGACATCCTGAAAAGAGTAACCCGTCAATAAGATCATAACAACTGCGTAATACAGGGGTTACACCTCCATCCATAAAGCGCAGATTGACTTTGTTTGTAAAATTTTATTTGAGCAAAAGCTTTGTGATATCGTTCAATAAACCTTATCAAATAAAGGACTCGAAAAATGACATTAAATAAACATGATATGTCATTTTAAAGGTAAATAATATAATAACGATAAATGATAAACTAAACGACATCGCATTATCTACTTTTTATCTTAATACTTCCTTGTTTTTAAATCCACACATGATAAGTATTGTATTTATGTATAACCAAATACTAAACAAAACCAATCTTACTGTTTGTGGATAGGATAAAGGCCGTAGCCGGTCATAGTCTTCCTGTCCGGCAGTATCCCACAGTCCTAGATTAATTGGTTTGCCGTCGACCATAACATTCGCTGAATAATTGTCAAAGCTGTAATGACAATGGTTTTATTTGTGATTTTGACATCAGAAAATGTGGATGATAATAAATAAATGTTGCGTTTATCTTCAACTGCCCAATGTTGTTGTTTTGCATGCGTGATGTATATGATATAAATAATCAAAACAATAGTCACCTAGTCCGATTACATCAACGGATACATATAATATATAATGATTGTCAATAGAAAGTTGCCAATGTAGCTTTTACATTGATGAAATTGAAACCATTCGGTATGGCAGTGTCACTGTTATCATATTTTATACTTGCAATTTCCGGTTACTTACAGTCGTATAAGTCCCTTTCTGCTGTCAAAATTTAAAAGCTCATTATTTCATAAAAAACAACAATAAAATTAATAGATAAAATGCAAAAATAGCATAAAGGAAAACAGGTTAAAGTCGGTCTTTTCTTTTTTGTGTGTCACGGAAAATTTAATTTCCTAAGGAACTGAAAGATTTCAAATTTTTTTACGACGCACTTTACTGTTTCGTTTGTTAAAGTTTGAAAATGGTTTAGTTGACGGCAGTCGGGAAATAGGCAGAAAACCTGAAATATGCCTAATGGTGGCAACACCGTTAAAATAATACTAATCTTGATCAAAGTGATTGTTTCAAATTCCGTCAGAAGTAAACTTTTAATTCATAAAAGAAACATCATATTTATCAATCTGTTTCAGTCTTCAGATGGTAATAATTACCGAAGCGGTAGCTTTCTATTGACAGACAATATATGAAGATAGCTATTACCTATCTTATTTGAAAATTACGAATTTATTTAAATTTGTCTTTCAAGTTAAAACACAGAATACATGATACAATGTACTGAATCTATAAAAATAGTTTTCACTAAAGTTTTGCGAGTTTGTAACTTTGAGTAGTAATATTACCCTGTTTTCATACAGGCCTAATGGGTAATGTGATACTCTATAACAAACAGACAAGTGTCTATAACTAATGATGGATAAGTAGACAGTCACGTGATATTCTGTTTATATAACAATTTGAACATTTTGCATATAGAAGAGTTGAACACTATTCCCCATGAAAAATTATCATGAAATGGCGATATCAAAATTCATTTTTAAAAAAGTAAGAAAATGATATTTCAAGACTTGTATGTCATGTGACAGTCTAGTTATCAATATAATAACACAATATGTTAGGCTATTGCAGTGATACTCGAAAAACTTACACTGTTGGGATATATTCCCCTGGAAAGGCATTTGTTGTATAACTAATCAGTAGACACGTCTTACCCACGGCTCTGAAACAAAGGAGGTAAAGATAATGCTGATTATGATCTTGCCGTTGTTGCTGGCTCTGCTAGTTAGTCGTTTGCACAACATCATAAAACGAAATGTGGAGACTGGTCTCCAATCTTAGTTTTACGATTTTTGCCCTTGGTGGCATTTAAACGAGTCGAAAGGTAATCAACTTTACATGTACACTTAACGTTGTCACGAACAGAATTATTTACATTTTATCAAACAGACCCTGAAGTACTTTCTATCCGAATTAATTAAGCTAACAAATAACAAAGATTACTCACCCGTCGCCGACTACCACACATTTAATTGCCTGCATATTGTTTTTTTTGTTTCCTTCAATCTAACTAAAACCAACTTATAAAATGATGCAGAAATATATCACTTTACATCTTGCCCCAAATACAAGTTTCTCATAAATACATGATCTACAATAATGTTAGTATTGAATACGGAAGAAGTGAAGTGTTCACTGAAGGGTTTATAGCAATATCTAGCGCACTTTTAACTTCCTTGCCAACAGGAAGACATCGAGTGTTATCTAGATGTACGGTTCACGACTGTCACACAATAAAACTGCAGTTTTTTCTTAAGATGTATACCAACCTTTATACGATGATTATGGTGCAAATCTTATTGAGATTAATTGCAAATGAATAGTTCCGTTAACCCTTTACTCCATGGGATATGGCTGTTTTCGATTGTGCAAATTGTGGAGATTCAGATATGCCGTCTGGTCAGGATCTATACTTTTTGCTTCTTGATTCTTGAGGTTATTTCTTACCAAAAAGCGATCAGTGTAGATCCTAATCAGAAAGCACAGATATGCCTGCTGATCTTCCTCTACACTGTTCGCACATGCGATAAAACACGAATATATGGAGTAAAGGGTAAGGCCGGTATTCCATAGTTCCGTGATGCGTGATCCGTGATCCGTGTCCGTGTCCGCGTCCACGTCCGTGTCCGCGATTTCCAAAGATATCTTTGGTGAGTGAAAAATCGCGGACAAGAACGCGGACATGGACACGGATAACGGATCGCGCATCACGGAACTATGGAATACCGGCCTTACGCAATTTTGTGTCCGCTACATTAAAAGAAATAACATCCGTTTGAGATTTAGTTTTTACAGGTTTTTCCAGTTTATTACAGCATACATGTTAAAGTTAAAATGTCAAACAGTCTTTTCAATTTAGCACGGTCGGTAAGTCAAGATCAAAATGTACACATGTCATCTTCAAAATACTATTAAACACGATACATCACAAACAATTAAAAGCATGTACTGCTATTCTTTTAAAATAGCAGTGTCATTGGCCTTCTGCTACTTAGTCGGTTATTTAGCAGCTGGTATGCATTAGCAGAATTTGTTATCATAATGCACCTATTCAGAGTTGAGGCATTTAATAAGTGGACATTTCTCGGGAACAGCACAAATAAGGAAATGATTTATGTATGTATAGATAGGGAAAATTCTCGGATGTGAAATGTATTTTGGTGAAGTTAACGAACTGATAACGAAAATGTACCTGTATTAGTAATGTATATGTTTGATACGATGATATACAATATAATTATAGTACTCTGTTACCTGTGATATACGGAAATTAACAGCGACAATATGTTGGCACTAAGTAATGTCATGTTTTATACGAGGATAAATTATTTTAAATCATAATAACTTTGTTTTCCAAGTGAGTAAGTCTTGTAAATTTGAATAAAAACTGGGAAAAAATAAAATACTAATGTTATATCTTATACTAAAAACTATGTAAAACGAATTTCTTACACATTTCTTTATTATCGAAACTAAGGGAAGTAATAAAGCCAACATAAAGTAAGTGTATGGTCAGGATTAGTTTTCCTTCATGCTTCTTAATTTTAAAATTTTGACTGAACGGTGACATTTAGATGTGTTTATTATTTTCGTTTCGCTTAATTAAGGTAATAATGCAATAATCCCGCACCAGAGCCAATGCTGACAGTCACTAGCGTCCGAGGCTAGGTCCGAAGACATCAGGCGCAGAACACAGAAATATGTGAAAGATCCCCACCAACAACGATTATTCATGTAGGTAAATAAAAATTATAATATTATATTATAATAGAGATTTAAGCATAAATGGAATAATGGTTTTAAGCGACAAGGTCGCTTGGCTTTGAGATGGTAGTAAGAGATATGTGTAGTATAATTCAGTTCGTATTGTTTAGGCTACACTATAGAGAATAACGAAGCCAGGTGTAAGCTAAGATCAGCTAAGGTGTAGCTACATATTGATTGATGATTGTGAACGATTGTTTGAACACGTTTTTTTAACTATGATTTCTCTCTCGTAAGGTGAATATGTTTAACAGAAAAAAAGCTGATTAAAAAGAAACGATTTGATTGGGACGTAAGAAATTAATTAGTGATATTCATGTATAGTCCGGTGTGGTCTAGTGGTTAGGATTCCTGGTTTTCACCCAGGCGGCCCGGGTTCGATTCCCGGCACCGGAATCCGTTACTTTTTTGTTTTTATCATCGAAGAGCGCAGGTAGGATATTTCGGCGGATGGCAAGGCTAGTGTGCTATAACGAAATAATGCCGTTTGCATTTTAAAAGAAGCAACATTTTTTATAGAAAGCATTGAGCTAGTAGTCAGGGTTCCTGGTTTTCACCCAGGCGGTGCAGGAACGATTCTCCCTGTACCGTTTTACTTTTTTTTCAAATTTCTAAGAGCGCAGTTAAAGTAATAAGCAGAGGCAGGGCTATTGTGCTATATCGTGTATTAATGCCGTGGGCATTTTCAGAGAATCAACTCCTTTAAAAACAAGTATTGTTGTAGTGGTTAGGGTTCCTGGTTGTCATCCAGGCGGTCCAGGTTCGGTTCCCGGAATCGGAATCTCTGTAATATATTTTTTTCAAACGTCTAAATATAGACACCACCATTTATCAAACTATTTATCAAACTATATATCAGGGTTGGGCATAAACTACAAATGTGACCGGTCACAGGTGACCGTATGTCAGACAGAAAGTATATGTCACAGGTGTGACATATTCGGTTCGAATATGTCACATGTGTGACACATTCGGTCGAATAGGGCACACTCTTCAGCAGAAATATGGAATAAGATGTGCCATTGTCGGTTGGATTTACCAAATCTTAATCGTCGGAATTTTAAGATTTTTCGCAGACTCGCGTCTGTCTCATCACAAGCTGCACTAACAGCAACATCAGAAGCTGATTTTAGTATTAGAAGTAGTACACTACTAGTAAATATGACTTATAGTTCTTTTATACATTACTATAGAGGTGAATTGTTTGACATGCGTGATTAGTCTAGCAAGAGGGCCTAAGTCGCTAAATCGTTCTCACGTAACTATTGACTAATCAAAATGCAAAATACACATGTATTTGTAACATCTTTCACATATTCTGAATGGCTTTATATCTCGTAAGAGCAAGGTACTAAGATGTGCACACAACATGATACACTTTATATAAACCGATTGTATCATATGCCAGATATAGCAAGCTGATTGCATGACTGCGATATAAACAATTCGTAAATAACACATTGAAAATGGAATTATTATGATTATTTTAAGTACATTCAACAAAAACAAGTACGTTATATTTTGTATAGTCCTTATCGGTTGTAATACCATTTGTTTTGCGCATATATAGGGATAAAAACTTGCAAAATTGCATTTAATCACAAGAAGGTCTTGCAAATGACCCACATGATTGTATCAAAATACTGTTATTCTCTACAAATAAACGCTCTGATGCACCAATACATACTAGTTATATGACTCTATGACATTAATATTAAGATTATTACATTAAAATATTGCTTTAAATGTATAGATAGTGTAAATTATTAAAATGTTTGAGGGGTGTGTTTCGTAATGACTGTATCATCTATAGCATTATCATACTATCACTTATAGTAAACACACCTATTTCTGTTGTATCATTTAGTGCGATCTTCGTTGAATGATTTTCCAATAATCTGTATCACTTATGGCGATGAGCATTTGCTGATTTTATCAAGTTTATGCTTTTAGGTAAGATGGAGGAGTTCGTCTACATATAGTGTCTCTATAAATCGGGTATATTTGGAGAAATAATAAATCATGGCGTACAAAAACACGAAGAGAAGAACTTTAAAATAATAAAACAGAATGATACAACAATAGTGACTAAAGGTTATTGTTAGTTTGGAGGCTTGTATAAAAATTTAATTTTTCATACAAACCTCGAAATAAACTATAAACTGTTTTTGTAACTGATAAATTGGCATACACATAGTTTACACAAATCAGTTGTCAAAACAGTATTTTTATGGCTAGTATAAATGTATTATGAGAATATGTTAGAAAGCGAATTCGTTAATTTCTTTAACTGAAATCAGCATGGGAACATACCTGACTCTCAAGGGAAGGCCTTTGTGATAGTCAATCCTTGGGCGGAAAACAAGACATTGATTGTTTTGCTAAAGTTCCATTTGACCCTTTACTCCATGGGATATGGATACGTTGTTTTTGCTGTACACTGTTTGCTATTACGTTTATTAGAATATTTCTGAAAACAAGTGAGTCAAGTAACCATTGTATATTCCGATCAAATGGCATGGATGATTCAGCTGACGATGATCTACATTGGTCGTACATTGAGTAAAGGATTTATCATCAGTTTAAAATTTCAGTATTTAAATAACTTGCTTTGCCTCATAATTTGTATGTCACGCCTACCTGCGTATGTATTTATAATCGTGAACCTTGAGTTTCGAAACTATTACTTTAAAAAAACCTTAGACTATGTTTATCAAATCCAAACCATTTCGGGACGACATGAATTATCGCTTGTTGTAAATTGTAGTTCTCAGGTTAACTAATTAAGTCAGGTAGATCCGATTGTTTCGTATCGCCGCAGTATATAAAGGCACCGAGGCCCTTATATTTCATAACGTATCATATTTCTGTACGAAGCACTTTTAATACATGTTTTTACATCAAGCCGTTGTTTTTAAATCCGAAAAATATACTAAAATCATCTTTAAAAAATCGCCATAACTGATACACATAGATCACGATCACTAGAAACATACAAATGATTGAGTTAACATGTTTAATAAATGATACAGTCTGGGTCGAGCCTTCATGCATGTTTGGTCTAATGTTTTGATGTTTAATTGATCAGCTATGGTATTCTTATTATTGTAAGAATAAAAATTATATGTTTCATCATCGCTAGATGAGAATACCTCTCAAAACCTGTTAAAACATAAACATTTACCGCTGATTTTATAACAGTACACAGTGCAAACGGTACTTTATGCGAGTGATTTTAGCGATTTTTAAAAGTATATTGCATAAAAAGGTAAACAACGTCTTTCATAACAAGTGCTACGAGAATCGCCTGTTGAACAGTTATTTGTCGATTGGATTTCTCATTACAATACATACAAAATATCCTCATTTTTGAACTGTTTCCTATGTTTTTGTGACAATCATTGCGCTATATCCGGTAGATGTTACAATCGGTTTATATACAGTGTGATAGGTGCACGTTTATGTAGTTGATGATGATAAGGACGATGATGACGACGACGACGACGATGATGATGATGATAATGATGATTATGGCGATTATGATAATGTATCGTTGATATTGATCAATGCAAGTTACAGCTGCTGTTGTTTCTGACGACGATGAAAACGACTGTTTAACTGTGTCAAGATGTGAAACGCATACGGTCAGGCATTTACTACGAAATTGCATAAACGTATATGACACATAAAGACAGCTGTGATTAATTCGGCCGAATTCTTCCCACAATTGTATATGTTCTTTAACATATGAGGCACACCAGAAATCCGTCCACTGGATATACCCGACTTTAGTAATGTTCCATTATAGAATATTTTTGTCAGTGAAAAGTTTTGTGATTTATATGGTAAATGGTCGTTATCCATCTTAATGTCTAATATCGAGCTCTAGCTCGGGTCGCGAAGCGACCCGAGCGTTGAGCTCGTCTTAAGGTCGCAGGAATGCCCATTCACTAAGGCTAAAAAAACGATGTCCTTCCGTTTGCGCTGGTTACTGGTTCAGCAAAGCATAAGGGCATGTAAACACGGGAAAAAACCTGACCGGTAAAAACTTACGGCAAAGTGTTGTTTTGACAAATTTTGTTATTGGCTTTATTTTTATAAATCGCTAATTGCAAAATATCTTTAAAAATTAAAACTTATTATTCGGTAGCATTGTTATCGGACTAGCATTTTGGAAAGCAACAAAATTAAATCGTCAGTTTAGAGAGTAGGTTGTCGTTCGTTGTAACCAATAGCAATACACGGAGACACGGTTTCAACTGTCATATAGAGAAGGTGAAGGTCACGTCAAAGCGAGGTGGCGAGTAAACAAAGATTTTTCGCTTTTCCGTATATGAAAATTGCATTGCAAATTATGTGACTAATTACAATAATCTTTTTAAATCTCGCTAGGCAAGAGTTGTCCCATAACCTGATATTGCATTCTGAGCATTTTTACCATTCAACAATGGCTTTTTTGGAGAGAATTTCATTGATAAGTTCCAGGTGGGCATATATTCGGATAATTCGACTATTCATTTTCAGTGCATAATCTTATGATAAAATTGTGCCAAAAACATCTGTTTTTTTATATTTTCAACTTCACCAGCAGTGGTGGCTCAATTTAAAACATAACAACAGGAACTAAGTAAATTTATGGGCAAACTATATACTATCAATCCATTTAGATTATGTATAGACCTACATAAGCTTATTAGATACACATTATGCTTAGCAGAACATACCTTTTTATTTTACAGGTATTATTTGAAAAAAAATGTTTGATTTCTGAAAGACCTTCTTTATCAAACCTCTGAACTTGTCATTATTCTCTGGCCTTACTGTTTACACTAAACATTCTAACATGAAAATAATCCACAACCAAAGGAGAAATCAAACTATTAGTCATGAGGAACCCAAAGGACCTTATCTTCAATGTTCTCTCTCATCTTTTGCCATAAACATGAGATCTTTACATACTTAATAAATGCAGAAGATGGTTAGTTTTAAAATCCAATATATGAAACTATGGCCTGAAAAAGAGCACCCAGTACTTTCAAGCCATGGCCTTTTCGGATATGAGTACTGTGAAAGGGATTTAATTAACAATCATATATAAAAATAAAAAAATCAATTATCATTGAATTTAGTTGCACTTTGAAATCAATTAAGTAAGGACTGTTGAAACATTTGCTGCAGATGATAGGATCTCGATTTGGAAAACTGACACCAGTCCAATTTAGTTAAATCAAAATATTATGTGTCAAAAAAAGCCACAGAAAGAGATTCAAATATAATGCAGTGTTTTAATTCTGACCCTTTTCAGAAAACATTGCAGCACTTGCTTCAAATTGTAGACTTTTTCAAAACTTACATAATTTTAAATTTTGCAAGTTACCGGTTGGTTGCATGAATTTTACATCAAAACCGTTTGTGGATAAAATTACCACTGAATTATATTCAACTAAGTTTTTCTTACCTTGAATGGAATTTTCATTTATTCTGTCATTTTAGTATATATAAAAGCTGAAGTAAATACAAACAAACTGAAGTTACAAGGTGACATAAGCACCAATCATTAAAATGATTTTTTTTAACAGTGACTGTTCACATATTAAGATTACCTGCTAAAATTATGTATTATGTTTTTCATGGTGTGGAATTATTCATATTAGCTGCATATAATAGGGTTTAGCTTATGAAATACTATTAAATAAACTTATATTGTTGTAAATTGATGTGATATTGTTCTATAAGCTTTTGCTACTATCACATAATTAATATATAACCCAAATACATTTGAATTGTTTACATGATAATATATATTAACACATTACAGTTTTTTATTTCCATCTATTTATTTTCTCTTTTTATTGAGAAATTATTGAGAAATTCACTTTGTTGTTACATGATTATATTTATTTAATTTATATTGACAAATTACATTCAGGTGATTTCTTTCAGCATGTTTTATATTATTAGCAGAACAATCATGCATCAAAGTGTGATATGGGAATTGTCAAGTATTAAGCATATTTATTCATCATTAGAGTAATAGGTGGTTAACATGTTTACTAGTAATGTTGTGTCATGGTAAACCCCTTGACTAAAACTATCAAGATTTCAAATTTGCCCAAGATAATTTGCATAGTTAAAAGTCCAAACACAAATAAAGTTGTCTTTTTTATACTAATAGATACAATCTATTATACCATAAGATACAAGTTATTACTTAAAAACCTATGTCTAAATCAAATGAAACATCTATTTTTGTGGCTATTTTCAAATATTAAATTTGTCTGCGTATTTGATGTTTTGCAAATGGCAGCATTTTTATACTCTAGATTTGATGAAAAGAGTTATATCCCAACAATCAAGTTTATATTCTTAATATCATTTTAATTATAAATGTTAAGATTCACCTGCATTACTCAATTTTGCATGAACCCCAGGCTGGTCACATGAAATTGGAAATCTTCTTATAATGGATACTTAAAATCAGAAGACCCCAGCATGTAAGAAGACAGTGACAGCCTCCAAAGTAATGATTACACCAGAGCTACTAGATTTGATTTGGGTTAGAACTTAGAATATTAGAATATTCTAACCAAGATTTGAGGATGTTCAGCATGAAGTCTGAATAATTCATTCTACTTTGAATAAAGATAACAACAAACAAAAAAGATGTGTTATTTAGATAATTAATATTGAGTTCAGTTGAAATCCTTTTTGTTGGGAATCCATTCCAAAACTTAGTATTTGAATCAGTATTTGAAGCATTTTAGGTTTCATATCACCCTAATACACAAAAGCTTGGGTTAAAATATTATTATATAATATTTCAAACCAGACAAAACTAAGCTCCTTTCCCCTTGATTGTCTGCAATATTGAAATAAAAAGGCACACTTTGATCAGCTTGCAACAAAAAAACAAATCGTCAGGAATGTAAAATACTGTGCTGTTTACATTTAGAAGTGATTTGACATATATCAGCTTATCGGTTTATTATAAAATAATAAGCCAGATTTAAAGTTAATTAAACGAAAATTCCAAGAAAAGAGAACTATCTAGATAATGTACGATTATAATTTGTTAAAAACATTTTATTTCCAATTAAAAACTAAATAAATTTGGCTATTTAAACCTTTGCCACTCAACGCGCATATATATTGCAGTCAGCGAGGTCACGGTTTGTTTACTCGCCAAACAGAAGTAGGTCAATATGGCCGCCAAACCGTGTCTCTGTGTATACTAGCAATCGGCCATTTTTAGAAATTAGACTGAAGAAATCAAGTTGAAAACTACTGAATGGTAGCTTGTCAGTGGATTATTAGGCCTTTAAATTCAAAGGAGCATAAAGCCCAGTGACGGAACAATCAGATGCATGGAGTTTTTTCTTGAAAACAAGATGTAAGGCTGGTGAGAACCAACTTTTATGTGAAGTTGCATTGTGAAATGGACCTCGCAATGTTCAGTCACTCACAGTCACATTGTGAGACACACTGAGCTTAGCGTAGACCAGCGCCACAATTCAGTTTTGTATAAGAGTTTTTTGTCACTGGTCATGTTCGTCATTCAGACATGTGAGCTCATGGCAGTCGAAGATATTGTTTGTGAGAGTACTGAACAGCTGAACACGAGGTATGAGATTTCTTTTATTTATTCTTATAAAACACATGGCACAAGAGCAAATCTACACCACTGGGTCTTTGAAGACTGACCCTGTTTTCTAAAAAAAAAAGAAACTGGCCGCCGCCCCTCCCCCCTAAAAAAATGAGGGTCTACACTGGGTCTACACTGCATAAACATAATGTTTATTGTTTTGGTTGATAGATTGGGATCGTTATCAGTCTATTCACACCAAATTTATGATCAAATACCATGGAATTGGTATATGGATTACAGTCAATAGGCCACAAACAAGTCAAATGAGCCACACTTTATTTTGAAAAAGCTCAAGTAGGCATCCAAAATAGGCCACATTTTTATTTTATTTATAAAGTTTTTAGTATCATTGTGTTAATATGTTCTATGTCAGTTTATGATGTTTTATAAAATATTTTTCATGAACAAGTTGCTTCATAGATTGGACATTTTGTACAAAGCAACATGTACTTTTTCCGGATTTTTATCCAAGACTATCATGACTAAACTGGTGGGAAAACAATTAACAAAATGTTGCAACAAAAGAAAAGACATCATTTATATGTCAATATGCTCTTTTGATCAATGACCTTAGTCTACAAAAGTCACTCGGTCTACACTAGAACAGAATCAAATATTGATGGTTGCAACATAAGCTGTGTATTTTGCATTGTCCAACATGGAAATTGGTTTAGAAATAAATTTATTTATTTATTAAATATGACACCTTTGATTGCATTAGCACCTCTGACTTTTACTGCAAGTGTTGTAAATTGTGATCTTATATAACAGTGTGACACCCTGACAAAACTGATTGAATCAACATCTTGGGTAGGTGTAGGGAAGAGATTATGACTGTAACATAAATTAATTTACTTTTTGATGACAGTCCAATTTTTAAAGCAAAAATCACAATCAGATGATGTTTTTATTTGTTCTTGGGTTTCAGGATGAGAAGCGCAATTTTAGATATCAATTAAACAATGATACTATTTTTTAAAAGCTTGTGTGAATCTAACAAGAAATATCTTTAAAAAAGATAAACGGCGTTGATGGAAAAGATTTTTATATATAAGAAAGAAAGAAATAAAGAGCGTGCACAATTTTTGTATGGTGATAATACGTCGATTAAAGAAGAATGTCTAACATTAACTGTACATTTATTCAGTTTCAATAAAATACCTCTTGTAGAGTTAGTACTAATGATGAATAAATGTCATTAAAATACAATAAATGAAAATAATAACAACTTGTTACAAGAGCGAAATTTACCAACTTTTACGTAAATTAACTTTAAAAAAGTGTCCCTCCCGAGTATTGAACCCGGGTCCTCCGCTTGAGAGGTTAGTGTGATAACCACTACACCAAGGCGATTTGAATATCTGGCATGAAATTAACAATCAGTATCAAAGGAACTAGAAAGCAGCCAGTAAGAACCAGAAATATCTTCACTTCTCTGTTGTTTTACACTGTGTATTGTACTCGAGTGTTTACCTGACACCCATGAATATTCCATATAAAATTGTATTTAATCCATCAATTGACTTAACTGGTTACTTATACCGTAAATATCTTTTTCTCCAATACAATTATCGCTTTTTAAAACGACAATGATTATCGCTTTAAAAAACGAAAATGCCCGAACATAATAGTGCCAGGTAAATACTAACACACAATATAAAAATCGTTACGGTAATCATTAACGAGACCCACTAATAACCAATCAAAATAATCTGTTTGATTTTCCCGCTGCATAATAAGTTTTATTTACAATATTTCATTGGTCGAAAAACTAGGTCAAAAGTGAGCTTAGACAGCTAACGCCGAAAAACAAAACTAACTCTTTACAGTGATTGCCATATACAATAGACTTACAAGTACTGCCTGAATTGACTTGTGGCCTATTTGACATGGTACCTCCAGAAACAATTTTTTTATATTTTGGCCAAATACATGACAGATTGTCCTAAATGTATGAAATTTCAGGTTTTATAAATTTTATAGACAATAATTTTCTCAAAGTAATTACCGAGTATTACCTTTTTAATTTTAATACACAGCAATATGATATTTTAAATAAAAGAGAAATTTACCCTTTTACTCTACAGACATGCCTTTTTACCCATGTGAGACCAGTGTAGATCCAGATTAGCTGGCACATCTGATCAGGATCTGCACTGTTCACTTTTTGGTCAGAAATAACCTAATGATTTAAACAAGTGAACATTGCAGATCCTGATCAGACATCATGGATGTGCTGGCTGATCTGAATCTACACAGTTTTTCCATGCCATAAAGGTGTTTGCATGGAGGAAAGGGTTAATCTCCAATATATTGTCATCAGTTGGGACCAAAAAGTTTGACCAGAAAGCAGAATACATGTGTACCAAGAATAGCATCAAATATCAAGTTAGTGCTTATTTTGGGAATTAAAAGTGTTCTATTATTACCATATTTACTGTCATGTGCACATTTCAACATGATTTCATAATCAAAATATGTATGTGAGGTACATGTATAATCAAATACACTATTTACAAGGTGTCTGTTTTGTTTAGTTTTATTTTTGCAAATTTTGTTAAATATTCATGGTGTCACTAAATTTGCTCAGCATCAAAAAGTTGTGTTTCAGAAAATAAAAAAATCAAAGCTTTCATAATCATTTAAATTGTTGAAAAAAAGTAGATTGCTGTGAAGAGGAAGAAAAACATTTCTTGCCATGTCAGTGGGTTTTTGGCCTCTTTAAATACATGTAAAAATCTGAATATACCGGTACTTTGATCTGCTTAAGCTGGACTTTTACACAGAAAACTGGACGTTGCACTCATAATAAAAACAATTAATTTTTACTTTTGTATGTTTATGTTTTAGCAATTGTAACAGTAAAGAAGTTTACATTTTTAATATGTGGTACTTTTTAAAGAGAAATTTACCTATTTTAAAGTAGTTTTGCCTAAATTTCTGCAATGAAAAATACAAAATCAAGAAAATACCAACTGGAATGAGCTTCAGAATTTGAAATTCACATTTTCCATTACATGTATATATATTACATTTATAAAATACTTACCAGACAGAGATCCAAAAGTGGTTATGAATAATGGCATTTTTTATTGCTAATTGATGTGTTCATGGGTTTACAATTTTTTTTGCAAACAATAATCTCTTTACATTGTTATTATACATTTTAAAAAATTGGACCAACAACATTGTTAATGCATGATTTGATTGACAACCGCAATTCATTTATGTAATGAAAATAGATATAAAGAAGCATTTTGTTTCAAATCAGTTACTAAGACCTGTAAAGGAGTGTTATATATGGATAATCAGACTACATGGCATTGTACATGTTTATGTTTAATTGATTGAGATTATTTCATCCATTTTGGCCCAATAGCTGAACTATTTTTCAACTTAAATAAGTAATTCTATCATGCACATTCAAGTAACTTGGCTCAAATATGTACCTTATTGTCACCAAATATGTACCATATTGTCACAATATTTTTCACACAGCATCTTTAGCTTCAAATTATTGTTGTTAATAACTGAAAACTCCTATGGCATTGTCATTCCTGGAGATATTTTCAAATGACTAGGTGATGTATCACACTACATATTGAAGTCTCAATGTGGTGTTAATGTGATGTACATGTATATTAAAACAGTACTTTTTAGGTCTAGATTATAACTTTATTCATATACATGCATATATATTTTTTGAATAGCATGGGACAATTTTGTGCAATTGCAAGTTACAAATGCAAGTGTAATCAAGGTAACATTTTAAAAAATAAAATTTATTTTTCAGACAATAATATATTAATTTTCATGCACATGTCGTAATGTAACATAATATTTAGAAATTACATGTATCAATAAAGAATTTATCAATATTCAATATTGCATTAATTGAGGTAATGTAAAACATTTGGGTTGTAAATTTAAGCAAGAAGCCTTTGTGTTTACACATTAAAACCCAAATGTTTAGTAAAAGTCAAATTGCCAGTTGTCCAGCTGAATAAAGTTGATGTAGACTTAAATTCTTTCCAAAAATCACATAATTTTATCGTGCATGAGTAGGCTAACAAATGTTAGAAACAAATTATTTTTTAATATAAATCATTGTCCGAGATTATTAAAGCTAGAGCTCGATAGGAGGCTGTGCCTTAGTCCATATTATGTAAAATTGTGTTTTGAGATGCCTGTATAATTGATGCATGCACATCTAGTGATCAGTCTCCAGTACACTGTCTAACGAGCAATTCTAAGATTTTTCGCAAAGACTTATAACAAAGCATCCGTGTCGCATCTAATTTAATTCTATATAGTCCAATAATTCACTTTTAGATTAAAATCGCCTACTACATGTACAGTGTTGTTTTTATCTGGATCTCTGTAAGTTGAGTAATATATTCGTCATGGAGAGACTTTCATCCTTAACTAATACATCTACTTGTGAACCAACGCTGTTCAACGAAATGGTTTGCCAATTCTGATTGTGTCGTGCAAACCGGACATTACATCAACCGTCTTTAAATATAACCAAAAAAATATGATCCACTGCATAATGTCATTGTTTCTGACTTCATCTTTAGATAAAACGTTTGTAAAAAGGCATGCGAAATTTACATTCAACTACCCACAACGGTAGTATTACAAGATCCTAACCGGATTTGAAACATTATCTCATTTGACATTAAATCAACTAAGTATAAATTTGCATTTCTAAACCACAAAACGTCAACTAAATTGTGTATAAACACATACCTGCGTTTATGTTTTCGGAATATTCAGGTTATTAGGATATCGTTATCGTTGAAATTGACAATATAGCTAAATAAACATTTTCTACATGTTGTTTGTAAATACTATTTTAATGTATTATGTATTTAAATGTTTATAACGACAACAACTACTTCACTGTGATACATTTGTAAATGTTCACCCTACTGTATTTATGTTGCTTTATATCGTTTTGACCACAATAAGCATACACTAAAAGATGTTTTACGGAAGCATTAAGTCATTAAATCATTATATATTCAAGACCTAAAAACAAAGCACAATTAAGCATGGTATTTACGTTAAATCAGTGGAAGAAGTCAAACTGTGGATAAGACTAATATCCCGGAGGAGGCATTATTTCAGGAGCAAACGATCCCTGGAAAAATCCATTGTCAAAGCAGTCCAACACACTAATGTAGCCAGATCTAGTTTCTTTGGTAATCTGTGTTTTGAGATGTTCCCTTGCTGTCTTGTTGGTATTTTACTTATCTTTTTACTTGGAGTTATTTCCCTTGATTTGGCGGGAAATATATTGCCCTCTTTGTCAGTACACAATTTATTTTCATTGCGTCGTCGTAATTCCAAACCGACGTATGAGCATTTTCTTAGTTTTGAGAAAAAGGCATTTGAAGTTTTAGACATCAATAACTTTTTTGTCTTTTGACGGATTTTCTTGATTTTTTCTATGATGCTCTGTTTTGCCATGCATAGCCTATATATTATTTTATATAATTGTAAATTAAATACAATTTGTTTTATACAATTAAAACAAAAATTATTATACGCCTTTTTAACATTTATTCACATAAAAGATTAGTTCCATAATGCCATACTGACTTACGTCAGTTTGAAATACTAGTTTTGTCTTAATTTGACTAGAAACTAATAGCAAAAAGAATAAATATTTTCTCTGAAAAATAAACGGAAATATAATCGCATTTAATACCAAATAATAAAAGTAACAATCTTAACACAATCTCGTTAGTGTCCTTTGTCTATGAAAAGCAACTAAACAAATCAAAAGAAAAAGACTGTACTAAGAATGTTTTTAGGAACCCGATATTTATAATGTTCATCGTTTTCTTGACTCACTAGTGAAGTCTTATGAATATAAACGAATAGTGAATAAATTCCCTTGAAAATAAACGGATATTAATATGGCATTTAAAGCCAAAGAAGCTAACAGTAACAGTCTTAACAGTCTTTGTTTGAAAATGGCATCCTTTAAAGACAATTTAAACTCGACAAGCAGTGTCTGTATTTTTTATATTTCAATCACCGTTACTTTTGAAAAAGGTATTCCATTAAAATTGAGACCTAGGATTGATTTCTTTTATTCATGAAAGTGATACGTCTGCATTTGGATAATATTAAATGGGTTACTCCAATGAGAGTTTATAAGATAACGATTCAATATACAGTATTTGTCATGTATAATGGTCCAAATGAATGTGAAACAGGTACTCGTACTTTGCAGTGTGTTTCATTGCAAAACATGCAAAAGAACAAACACATAGACAGCATGCTTTTGGGTATTGTTTAAATAATATATCTGATTTAATTTACATGTAAATGCATAAGAATAACTTTTAACAGGAGATTTTACAACAATATGGAACCTCTGTTTATCCGAAATGTACAATATCCGAAAGATGTACTTCTAAGAAACATGACAAATCACGCTGATTAAAGTATCTTGGCTTCCAATTTCAAATAATCTTAAGTGTATATGCTATAAAAACACTAAATAAAGTATAAATACTTGCATTGTTTTGTGCATATATGCAAAAATAAGATATAAAGTATTGAAGTTTTGAAGATTTTTATTCATCGGCAGCCATGTTTTCCCAGAAAGGCTGATTCTGATTGGCCCTTTTGTTACGGCACTTTGGAAATCACCAGTAACGATTAATCATGACTTACGTCTTCGTGGAATTGAATTTTTGTCTATATAGAATAGATCCACACGGATATAACTCATACAGTCTTGTAGAGCTTGAAAAAACGAGTTCAACGGTACCAAACACTCAATATTGCCAAAAAATGACTTACGTCCCTCTGGAATTAGGGCGACGAAAAATTTGGAGAAGGTCGCAATTCTCTTGCACCATTTTTGGCGGTTGTCGACATTTGAGGGGTTTTAGTGGCTTAGACTTTCCATTTTATTGAAGGTAACCTCAATGGCTGATGTTCTGTAAATTATCCACATTTAGTATTTATTATGATTTGGAAAGTAAATGCAAGAAAGCTTTCAGAGTAAAATCCAACATGGATACCTAACTTATTTCTATCTATCTCATTTTAACCCATTAACAAATATTCCATTATTATAAAGTACGCACACCAGTCATTTCTTCTAATATCTTATTTATACTTAAACAATATATGAACGTTGTTATTTTCCGTATTTTACATTGTATAATAATACACATGTATACTCTTACAAGCATGTACGTGCACGCAGCAGCTGCAACAAGTCTCTCTTTGCCAGACTTGTTGCTGTCTGTGTGTGTACGTACATGCACTGTTTGTCCTCATATACTACCTATTTCAAAAAAGGTTCGAAATGACTTTATTTCGGTTTCGCTAAAGTCATTTAGTTCTCAATCATTGTTTTATTCCAAGAACTGTGTAATTATATTCGAAACGGCTTTAATCTTCGTTTCGGTAAAGCCGTTCCGTTTCATTTTGCTTTTTCTGCTATCTTCAATCATTTAAAGCTACAATTTTAGTACTTATTTAATTATTATCCTAAGTTGTTGTTGTCATCGTCGTACTTACTGTAACCACTATCATTGTTCTGTAAATTAACTATAATTATTACAATACTACTGTAAATATGATTTTTTCACCTCCCCCGTCGTACATTGTCGCCCTGTCTGTTTTACATGTATAAATACTTAGTCTTTTGTGTAGTTATTAAGTTGCTGTTTTTATTGTGATCACGTCATTGTAAATATGCATTTAATGTACACGTCCTCATGCTGCATACTTGTATGCCTGAGATGTAAATAAAGTTTTGTTCTGTTTTGTTCTGTTCTGTTCTGTTCTGTTCTATTTTTGTGTGTATAAGCCTTTGTGTATAACAAGTACATAATAGATGATATAATAGCCATATGATCTATAATAGACACATCTATCTTAAATATAGTAAACATATTAAAATATAGACTAACTTCAGTGTAGTGGTCTTAGACTTTACCGTAAAACTCCTAAACACAATAATTACAATGACTATGCCTGCTGTACCTTGTACTTGTTCTATATAAAGGCTTATACACACAAAAATAGATACAATGAGTAAACTCACAGATCTATGGGATCTTTAGCCATACACACATCAGATATGGTGTAGAAAACCTCAAGCTCACACCTGGATCACCTGGATCTCACTAAGTACTGTGTGCTGTGAATAACAATTAGTTATATAGTATCTAATCATGCAAGAATCATAAACATGCAAGTTAAAATGAGATACATGTAGATAGAAATATGTTAGGTAGCCATGTTGGATTTTACTCTGAAAGCTTTCTTGCATTTACTTTCCAAATCGTAATAAATACTAAATGTGAATAATTTACAGAACATCAGCCATTGAGGTTACCTTCAATAAAATGGAAAGTCTAAGCCACTAAAACCCCTCAAATGTCGACAACCGCCAAAAATGGTGCAAGAGAATTGCGACCTTCTCCAATGAAAATAAATTGTGTACTGACAAAGAGGGCACTATATTTCCCGCCAAATCAAGGGAAATAACTCCAAGTAAAAAGATAAGTTAAATACCAACAAGACAACAAGGGAACATCTCAAAACACAGATTACCAAAGAAACTAGATCTGGCTACACTGTCATAGCCATTTATTTACGCTAAAACAGTTATGGTTTCACCAAAATGCACTATAGACCCAAATTTATAATATTTTATACATATGTTTGTGTAAATATTGAGAAGCGCTCGACCCGGGGCTAGGCGGCGTGGACAATAATATGCATTCCCATAACTGCCCATGAACAGGCTTAATAAAACTGAGCCGGAAATATTTTGATAAATGTCGCTTTCGGTGGTTTTCAATGAGCCTATTCAATCTATATTAACCTTTGCTTATCGAGATTTTCTGTTAGGATGATTCACTCGGGTGGTTTCACGAGATACGATCCTGACATGGGGGGAAATACAGTGTGAACATTTAGGCCATTTATATAACTCCATCTGTTGGTGAGATAGACGCTAATAAATGCGATGATTTGACTTAACATTAATAATTTAACATTAGAAAATCAGAATTTTAGATCGATTTGCAGTGAACATTGTGAAAAAATGAAAGTCATAATGAGCTTATCACACAGTGTTAGCTTGGAGTTCTGTAAGTTAAGGGGTCGTCACACCATGACGTTCTAGTCAACGTTCTCTGAACGTTTCAATCGTTCATTTTTGAGCGTTCTAGAATGAGGATGACAGATCTGGCGTGTTATTAACGTTTAATCTGACTCATTACTAGAGTGTGTCTAACGCACTAGAAGCGTGTAACAGCGACCAAGTAAAAAAACCCTAAAACCATTAGCATGTTCCCACGTGCCACTGGCGCGCGAAGAACGATAAGTCAACGTTACAAGAGCGGGCCGAGGCATGGACGTTCGGTCACACGCTGCGTGCGCTAGGGGACCGTTCAGCGGTCGTTGACAGGTCGCCAGTGAGTCGTTCACAGCAAACCAAACGATTTGTTACAACAAAATAACGCTTGAGTAACGACAGACTCACGATAGCCGGACGCGTGCAGCGCTCGGCGAACGTTAGTAAAACGTTCTACGAACGTTCTTAAACATTCCTCAGCGTTTAAAATTAAACGTTGAAGAACGCTGGTCTCAGTAAAAATGTGTGTGCATGTTCAAAACTGTTTTTTTCGGACCAGCGTTCTCCGCCGATTCCGGGCGATCACCGACGTTCACTAGCCTTTACACATCGCACTTCTGGCGGTATCCCAGCAACTATGGACGACTAACAACGTTTCCTCAAACGTCGTAGAATGCTGACCAGACCGTCATGGTGTGACGGCCCCATTAGCATACAACATAATTATACATAAAATAACTTCAAGTAAACGAACACACATATGGACTAAACACAATTTACATTCATCTTTCATTTCGTTCCAGCTTTTATAACAACTAAGCTACACATGCTAACTTTATGATAATGCTGAATAGCATTTGCTCTGTTACAAATTATTATGTATATTATGTATATAGCCATCACAATAAATGAATGAAAAGATGTGAAGTTATTAAATTAAGTTGTTTAGCAACATGTTTTCTTTAAGTACAATTCGTTTAAATATTTATTCATATTATGACTAAAGGTTTGTGAAACAAAATGAGGATTAAAATTAAACAAGGAAATATCATTTAACAATAGGAAAATATATCCCTCCAATCACAACAAGATATCAAAAAGCTACAAAAACTTGAGACATTTATAAGAGTGATTCTCATATCATGTCTGTCCATACACTTTATCAACACTACGTTATGCGCACATCCATGCGAGATTGCCGATAAATGCAACAACTAAATACTGTGAAATCTCTAAAATTCGCGGGCTTCTTATGTTCGTGGATTTCGAGTGCAAATTCGAGATACACAAATTAAACCTGAATCGAAATATATAATTTAAATGTAACTTATTAAAAAAATGAAAACCACGAAATTAGTAAAAACCAAATAATTAATTATATGCACAAGAAAATAGGTGCATTTACAATACAACATTACATACTCAGGAACAGGGCTGGAGGTTATAAAGCTGAGATTGGAAACCAGTCACAAATCTCAAGCATCTGATTGGCTGAAATGGCGAATGGTCGCCATTTCAGCCAATCAGATGCTTGAGATTTGAGATGGTTTCCATGCTCAGTTTTATAACCTTGGGCAAAGATATACTGGCGCACGATCACGACAGTGATAAAGGCCCGTTTGATTGATAGTTTGTAGCATAATTCATCAGGGCCCAAGATCATAAAACTCATTCTGAACATCAGTCTCAAACCTCAAGCATTTGGTTGGCCGAAATGGCGACTGGATGTCATTTCAGCCAATCAGATGCTTGAGATTTGATACTGGTCTCCAATCTTAGTTTTATGATCTTGGGCCCAGGTGTTTGATATTGTCACAACACGGAACATTTTCTCTTTTTCTTCTTTACCCTTCTGGTGGACGGAAGGATGACGGCTTTTATAGCCTCATCAAAGACCTGTTTTACACCTTTTTGTGTTTTGGCGGAACATTCCATATACTTTACGGCACCAATTTGATTTGCAAGGCATCTGCCCTGAAAATTAATTATTAATAGAAGTAGATTTAAGTGTGTTCAGAAAATACACAATATATGGTGGTAACACAGGCATGCGAAGCATTCTTGTTTATATATTTATGGGTTTCTATATATTTCTTTAATGTAATTTTTCATATAATGGCTTCTTGACGAGAAAAATGAGTACTCTCAGAGGATATTAGGACTTCGAGTCGTAATTTGTTTTAATTTGGCTTCAAAGGCGGTTTTGGCCCATGAGCCGGACTTCTTGGACAACTCTTTGCTATTTTATTTCATTAGATAAAAGTTTATTACCTTAAAATACTTATAAATAAAAGTCAGTAAAATCGGACCATACAAATGTGTTTTATTTTGTATCAGTCTTCGACATGCACCATCAGCCTGTTATAGAGCGCATGCGCATTACCTCATTGTATGAAACGTTGTGTCTTTCCGAAACGATTTTATTCTCTCTCAAGTCTTCCTTGGTACCAACAAGGAGCAGTGGCGTAGAATAACAATGATGTTTGATCTCGGGGTACCACTGGCGGGGTAAAAACAAGAACTAAAATGAACACTTATTTGATTTTTGATAACAACCATTATGGTTTAAAAACAATTATTACCTATCACATAAGATCCTTAAAAATGTTAGCTATGTTTAGCAGAAGAATAAGCTTTGCATTAAAAATACGATTTAAAACAACTACTGTACAACATTAATTTTAAATAATTAATAATTTAAAACTGTTTCCGGTTTTTCTGTTTCCGTTTTTATGAATTCTTCATTATATAAAACCATGGACAAACTTCGTTCATATTAAAGAACCCACGAATACTTTATAGTTAAACATAAAGACACGATGGTTGAGGTCTACCTACCTTATCTTGAACATTTAATAAACTTTCACGCCTAACCAACGAAAAGCACACTAAGAACACGTCCTGAAATTAAACACATCAAATTAACAAAAAAATACCAAGCAAAAAGAAAACAAAAAAGAAACAAATTTTGGATGTTGAAGATATCGTACGTGTACAATAGAGTGATAAGAGGGAAGGTGAGTTGCAATAGGCTTAGCATATTCTGTAGCAATTTTCGATTTATTGTCAGATCCAAACATAAAAAGCATTGTATCTGGATAAGTTATTAAGGTAAGTAATGTGTTTTGTCGTCACAATTTAATCGATTTAAGTTTTCAGGTGCAGATATATAAAATTGATATAATATTTTCGAGTTAATATGATACATCAACTTACTGTGAGAGGGTAAGACAAGGGCCTTAATCTGTCATAATCATCCTGGCCCGCTGTGTCCCACAATGTAAGGGAGCATACTCGTCCATCTACCATCACATTAGCTTGGTAATGGTCAAAGCTGTTGATGTTAAAAAACAAACTTGTTAAAACTGGGCAAACTGTTAATCAATCGAAAACTGAACGACGTTTGTGCAAATCGATCTTACATATTAAGCAAATTGACTCCATAGCTGATTAATCAAACTTCAGCGAGATTAGCATATAAAACCACTTTAAAAGAGTTGGCTTACAATTATTTAAACAATTTACGCTGGAAATCAAACCCAAACGGTGAATGCGCCAAGCCATATAACGCCGAACACTATACCGATTGAGCTAGCCGAGACAACCCTGATATATTGTTCCTCATTTTGTAACACCAAAAACCGATTATATACTGATATATACTGATAACATTACATACTGGTATGTATGGAGAGACTTTCTTCGGCCGCCACACTGCACAAATATAATGTAGTGTTACCGTACATTGTTAATAATTGAAACCTACGCTGGGAACGTTGCACACAGACACTTGAACAAAGATATTATTACACGTAATATTCGGTAATAGAAAACAAAACTGATTTTCTATCAGAAAACATCAAAATAGCACATATACATGTTGAACCAAAATGAAAACTTGACTTAATATGGGAAACTCCGATGACTTTCATGATACCAGTGAATGTAAATATCTGAAGGAATGTGATCATCGTATGCTTATCTTAGAAGTTCAGTATAAATCGATTAAAAAGTGAAAAAGTATTGTTTGCGGGAAATAAAGAATTGTTTTTGATAGTTCTTTAATTCAAGGGGGTAATTTATAACAAGAAATATCTTTAAAAAAGATAAACGGCGTTGATGGAAAAGATTTATATATACATGTATATAAGAAAGAAAGAAATATAGAGGCAAAGCAGACACAGTTAAGTTATTTTATAGCTTTTGACGAACCCTCCATGCCTTCTTAGTATGACCTAGAGATTAACCGACCGAATCATTACAACTCATAAATTCATTGAAAGTGTCTTTCAAAATAAATGTTGAAGCTGTTGCAACAATTTCATGCGGTGATAATAAGTCGATTAAAGAAGCAATTTCTTAAATTAAGTCTTGATCTACATTTATTCAGTATCAATACAATCCCTCTTGTAGAGTTAGAACTCAAGATGAATAAATGCCCTTGAAATTTAATAAATATTAAAAATAACAGCCTGTTACAAGAGCGAAATCTACCAACGTTTAAGTAAATTAACTTTAAAAAAATTGTTCCACCTGAGTATTGAAACCCTGCGCCTATGCTTGCGAGGCGAGAGTGTTAGCCACTAGACTACAGAGAACTTGAGTTTCAGACTTGAACTTTACAATCAGTATCAAAAGAAGTAGAAAGGAACCAGTAAGAACTAGAAATATCTGCACTTCTCTTTCGTTTTACACTGTGTATTGTACGCCAGTGTTTACCTGACACCCAAGAATATTCCACATAAAATTGTATTTAAGCCATCAATATTGACTTCACTAGATATTTAAATCGTAAATATGTTTTTCTCCAATACAATTATCGCTTTTAAAAACGAAAATGCTCGAACATGAACAGGTAAATACTTACACAAAATATAAAAATCGTTATGGTAATCGTAAACAAAACCCACTAACAACCAATCGAAATAATATATTTGATTTTCCCGCTGCATAATAATAAAAATCCCACTAGATACCTCTCCACCCTGCTAGATGACTCTCTGGTGTAAATAGCTACCAATCGAAATAGTTTATTTCATTTTCCCGCTGCATAATAATAGAATGCGAGCATTATTTAAAACATTTCATTGGTAAAAAACTTGGTCAAAAGTGAGCTTAGACAGCTAACGCCGAATCAAAATCAACTGTCAAGATATGTGCATATACTACAACATAAATAGATTAAATAAAGCATCACTGAACAAAATGTTTGAATTTTAAAAGGGTACGTTTTCATTTTTGCTCAGTTTATGATTTTGGCCACAGGTCTATATTAAAACACCGGGAATTTTATGCAATTTTCTCACCCACTAATCTGTTAAAAGATTTGTTTTGCTACAGCGTTGACAGAGGTTTTATTGCTGGCCAGGCACTTATTAAGATTAAAATTAAAATCTACCGTTTGTATGGTTATACCTCATAATTTGCATTCTTGATTCAGCTATAGAACATGTTTTCTGACGGAAAATCGGGTTCTGTGGAACCAGATTAGATCACTGAACACAAGAAGCGGGCCATGTAATTTATAAAAGATATATTTACACAGTGGGTATGTATTCCCCAGGAAACGCGTCTTGAGTGTAACTCATCAGAAGACATGTCTTTCCAACATTCCTGAAATTAAAGAATGATGCTTCAATCAACAATCACTTATTTCGTCTGTTTTTGATATTTAAAGGCTCCATCACCTATTTCGTCTGTTTTTGATGTTAAAAGGTTCCATGATGTATTTTTGAAAATTGGTTCAAACTACTTTTAGAAATATTTAGTTGCGCTGAAATCAGCAACGTTGGCAAATACGAGAAATGTTCGTGAGCAAGAAGACGGCTTCGACTTTTCATTTTTAAAGGTAATTTATAAAGATGTATGTTCAGAGATAATTACATTCTGTGCCCAAGGTCATAAATCTGAGATTGGAAACCAGTCTCAAATCTCAAGTGTCTGATTGGCTGAAATATCGACCAGTTTTTTAACCTTGGGCACTGTAGTTTCTTCAACGCTGTAAATTTTTTGAAGAATATTTGTTTCTGTTACTTTTTTCGAAGCACAAAAGAACGTGAACTTCTATGAGTGACCGAATACCATAAAACAAGGTAAGCCTCGGTTCGATTAAGCTTGTTCATTGGCAGTCGTGAAGTGAAAACCCTCCGCACACACAGTCTTGTCTTGTTCTGATAGTAGTTCAATCAATAAGATATGATTGAATTCATATGCCGGTAAACGAAGTAGTATTTTATGGCCATTAGCATTTTGTCTCAAGATAAAAAAGATTGGTTTATTTTATACGAGAAAATAACGCGAAATGTCGGGAATTGAAGAGACGAAAATGTTAACATATGATCTAAGCATTATACATCTCGAGTTTAACAGAAAAAAACCGCTTAATGTTAAAAGGATTTACTAAGCTTATTTACATGTAAAACATACCAAGATTTCAACATACTGTTACAAACCTGTGCAAAATTTTCCGAAACATGAATCATGGGTGTATTGATTAATAACAATATTATACATGCTTTCACTTCCTTTCAAACAGAAAAAAAAGTGTAAGTGTACTTTTTACGGCATCCACAACGCACAATCAACGATAGGCTGGAGCCAAAAGAGATATTCAACAGGTGAAAGACTCCGAGAGCCAATTTGGTAATTAAATTAAAGTTGTATTTCAAACAAATGTTAGGGCCTGCATTACAGGCATTGTAAAAATTAATTTTCGTATACTCAATTCCAAAAATATTTTAACTTCGGAGATTTTTTCATCAACTGCTTTTCTTAATGCCTAAATATTTGGTATCAAAATCAAGATTATATCATAGATATCTTTTCAATATACATGATAGAATTCAAATGATCTTTGAAACCAAATATTTAGGCATTAAGAAATGCAATTAATGAAGAATCGCCCAAAACAAATGGAGTATATAGGACAAAAATATGTCACAGTTTGTGAGAAATTTGCTAAACTCACGTTCGATATACATGTATAACCGGTTTCAATACGTCGGATTTCCGTCGGAAGTAAAAAACACGTGTAAAATTTCTTTGTTTACTTCTTTGTTTCAAATAGATTATTAATAACGTCAAATAACAATAAATTAATGTTCACAATATTTGTTTCAGGTATATCCTGTGCAACGTTTTCACTTGCAAATAAATGTCAAATATAAAACACAATTTATAAAATGCAGTTAAGGTAATCCTTATTTGTGAGCGGTATTTCTTCGCTCTTGTATAAAATGAAGATGTTTCTTGTAGAAGAGTTAAAAGTAGAATGTCTTGATATAGTTATAAAATCCCTAAAATTCTGATAATTTGCCTCGGGCAATCATTACCATGACAACTATAGGGGATATCTAAATCTTATCGGTAATAAAATTGTCAAACCGCTTACAAAGAATTATAGATGCCAATTATGAAACTAAGTATCAAACTGATTATGACAATAAACTTCAAAATTAAGTAACACAATAAATATTTGAATTTAAAAAGAAAGAATTTTTACTTAAATCAAAGAACATCAACATTTGAGATAGCTACCATATTTTAGCATGGTAGCACAGGTATCAGGTTCCACATATCAGATGAAGAACAAAACGCTTACTTCATAACAAAACTGATCATTTACATGTAACCAATAAAATGAAAATCCAAGAAGGATACTGCACATGTGTAAATAAAAAACTACTTACCCATCTCCGACTACAACACATTTGATTGGAAATGCCTGCATAGATCGTGCTCCGAGAATCTTATGTCCGAAACACACACAATGTTCAAATATTTCCGTGTTTTATTATCTTCCGTATTTATTTAAAAGAATTTTATGCTACCTTATTGTAAGACGTAAGTTTCACTTTCTTAGTCAGTGTTTAGCGATTGTTTCGGTACATGTAACATAATTCTTATGCGTAACCGGAAAAAAATAAATTGAACATTATCATTATGTTGTATTAAGGCACAGCGCACCTCGCGATTGCTTTGCCATAGACAAAAAAGAAAAATATAAAAATCTCTCAAACGACACAATGCACTTCCATCAAACTTTGCACAAATAAATACTATAAGTGTATGATTATTTTGCATACATAAAGAAAAGTTAGAACAGTAGGGAAAAATAGTTAAACCTAACTAATCCCTAAACTTCTATTTGCAATTTATCACAAACAGGAAGCAGCACAAATCATCAATTCAAATGTCAACATGCGTGAAATGATATTGACAACAATATCTAAGGTCCTTGAAAAGAACTTTCAATTGTGAAGAGAGAAATCAACATTTTTATTTTTATGTCATCCATTTTCGCGACCAGAAAATTGCAGGTCAAACACACTTTTACAAATAACTAACATTGTAAACATTTGTTAGACCAAAGGACCTTAGGTATCGTTGTCAGTAACTCATTACTCATCAAGACATTTAAATTGATGCTTAGTGTTGCTTCGTTTTTGTGATAACTTGCAAACTTAATAGATTTTTAGGTTTTTGGGAGTCTAACTATTTTTCTGTACTGTTCTAACTTTTCTTAGCGTCTGTAAATTAAACATATATTAATAACATTGGTTTGTGCAAAGTTTGATTTAACTGCATTGTGCCGTTCGAGTGAATTTTCCTTTTTTTGTCTATGGCAAAGCAGTCGCGAGGTGCGCAGTGCCTTAAATTAAGAACACCAAAACCTGCAAAAACCGAGATCAAGGTTGAGGACGAGTTTGACTAAATTTTAAATCTATATTATTTGTACGGTTTATATGTAGATGCATGCAGGTATTGTATAAGAAAATTAAACTACTTTTTACAGGTATTTCGACTCTCCTATTTCACCTAAAGTTTATAAACATTTCTAGGAAATTTTTGGAAAAAGAAAGAAGAAGGTCGATCCGTTTCTATTATTCCTGTCATCGTGTCATCGTGTTCTCCCTGATTTAATTCCAAGTTATCTGGTCTATGTATGTCGACCCATTTGCTCGAAGGTACCTTTTGCTGCTTATGTTTTGCGTGTTTGTGTCTTTTTTGTGCACCAATGTCGATTCGACGACAGGGTGTGAATAACTTCACCATGCAACCAGTACACGTTTGTTGACATTAAAAACTGAAGGACCAAGTGTAAGGAGACTGCGACCTAAAACCTGGTTTAAACCCCGAGTGCCAAATTCTCATTGGAAAAAATTCTCAGGTTTTCTTTTTGTATTTTTTGTGGCCCTGGTTAAGTAACAAGCAAACGTTTGTATATGTGTATGAACAGCCTTCCGCTATGTAGCGCGTTAACTGAGGTTCCAGCCAGTTGTGAGACAAGAAATTCCTGGTATTAGCTACTAACCTTAGACGTTTTAAATCAGAGCATTGAGTTTTGCTTGTATGTAGTGTATTGACCGCCAGGTGAATATTTGGTGTCCAGCCAGTTATGAAGCCAAATATTTCTGGCATGAGCTCTTGGGGGCCCTTGCCACACGACCCTCGAAGTTCAAGAGCTTTAAAGATATAAGGAGCATTCAGGGAAAAATAACCCTATATTGTATGTCTATACAAATAACGGCTCTTTTCGCTTCGTAGTGGCCATTCGAGGTTCCAATCTCCATTGCATTGCAATATGGGGTCGAAAATTCCGGGCATGTGCTAGGATCGTTTCCACAAACCTTCGAAGCTTGAAAGATGAGATATCATAGCTTTGAGCAAACATCTTACTGCATGTCTGGACTCAGACAAAATAAAAACTTTTTCGCTCTGTAGCGCCCATTGAAAACAAACCGTTTCAATCTCCATTATATTGCAACGATTCTGACCGAGAGTTTCTCGAGCATGCCGCCCATCAGGGACACACGACCCTAGCGTTTATTCGGCTCGATGCAATCCATATCTGTTGTTTGTAGGTTTGAAGTACGAGCCCCATCAAACGTATGTATTTATATATATGCATGTGAACAGACTTCTTTGGTTGTGTAGCGTAATGACTTACCTGGGGATTCTTGGGTACCGTCAAGTTCTAAGGGAGGACATTCAAAAAATGAGCTCGGGTTCCCCGGCCAAGAACCTTTCAGGTTTGATAGATATCAAAGCATTGGGCAAAAAGCTTTCTGTAGAAGCCAGCTCTCGAATGGCATAATAACGGCTTTTGTTGCTCCATAGGTCTCATTGAAAACAAACCATTCCGGTCTCTCTTAAATTGGAATTTCGAGAACAAAACATAAAACGAGCTCGCCGACCTTAAGGGGCACACAAACCTAGCCATTATTTGGCTCGGTACAATACAACGGCTGTTATTTCGTGGATGAAATTACTTTAAAATTTTTATTTACATAAAAATATGTAAAATTTGCTATTTGCTGATGATGCCACATTTGTTTTAGATGGTTCTGATATTCATTTAATTCTGTAGTCTACGTTCTTGAGGAGTTTGAAAAATTATCCGGTTCAAAATTAAATAGAAGCAAGTCTACTGTATTAAGAATAGGCTCATTAAAATACACAGACAAAATATTTTGCAAGATGAAAAACTTTAACTGGACTTCGGAAGAAGCTAGTACACTGGGTATTGTTTTCACAAACGAAAAACGCAACAGAATTGAGAAAAACTATAAATCAAAATTTAACGAACTGTTCGCTTGTCTTGAAAAATGGAAGAAACACAAATTGTCTCTCATTGGTAAAATAACTGTCATTAAAACGTTTGCGCTACCGAAAATCATATACCCCTTAACAGTCCTTGAAAATCCACCAAACTCGTATTTCACAGAACTGACAGGAAAACTATTTGCTTTTCTTTGGGATGGAAAGCCAGACAAGATATCTAGAAACATCCTTAAAAAAGAATATGAAGATGGTGGTCTTAGGATGATTGATGTTAATTCTTTTGTTAATGCTTTAAAAGCTAATTGGGTTAAAACACTCATAGACCCAGAAAATAAAGGTCAGTGGAAGGCATTCTACAAATCTGAATTCAATAAACTAGGGGGAAAGTTATTTCATGAATGTAATATAAGTGATAAAGACGTTCCAGTTCTAGTTAAAAACACATTTCTTCAGGAAATTTTATCAAGTTGGGCAAAAGCTAACTACACTCAAAATATTTTTTCTATTATACATGAAATATTGTGGCACAACTCAAACATTAAAGTAAATAATAAAACAGTGTTCTTCCAAAACTGGTATAATAATGGCATAAAAAATATTGGCGACATTTACGATAGTGTTAACAACTCTTTTCTCACATTCGAGCAGGTAAAAAAAAACATTTAGTCTCGAAAATTCAGAACACTTAAGGTTTTTCTCCTTGATAGCCAGCATTAAAAAGAATTGGAAAGATCGAATTAAAATTGAAAGAAAAAATTCCAATGATTTTCAAGCAAACATATTTCCGTTATTAAATATTAACAAAGTTATCAAGTTAAAAAAACAAACAAATAAATTTATTTACAACATACTTTTACAAAAAAATAAACAAGATCCAAGCAAATCAGAAGAACGCTGGAACAGCGAATTTGATCATCTAAACTGGAAAAGCATATATATGATACCATTTACATGCACCATTGACACAAGTCTTAGAGCCTTTCAATACAAATTCTTGATGAGAATATTACTTACTAATAGCTTCTTAGAAAAATGCAACTTAGCCACTTCAAGTTTGTGTGATTTTTGTAATATGCATACAGAAACAATTAAACATTTGTTTTGGGACTGTCAACATGTGCAAGCTTTTTGGGCACCTTTTAACAACCTCATTCAAAGTTACTTTACAGATTTCAGGATAACTTATTTATCCATATGCTTTGGGGTACAGGAAAACATAAATAACAATTTATTAATCAACTTTTGCATATTGTTGGCAAAACAGTTTATATTTAAATCAAAATATAAAAATATTACTCCTTCTTTTGAATCATACAAAAAGTTGGTGAACAAAACAAGAATATTAGAAAACGTTATAGCAAGTAAGAAAAACAAACTACAAAGTCATAGTATGAAATGGGGTCCTTTAAACTTTGAATTATAAGCAGGATATAGGAATGGAAATGGTTCAATATATCAACATCTATCTATTCTAAATTCTTTAAAATGTATCATTTGGCCTTTGTCGGGTTTGATTTTTTATTTTGTCTTTTTTCTATTTCTTTTTTTTTAAATTAAAACCATTGTTGATGAAGTTAGCAACTTGTTTTGCTACCTATTTATACATATAATGTTCTGCCCTTAATACTGTTACATAAATTTAGTCATATATTGTTGAACATGTATTTATAAATATGAATTTTGTATGATAACAATGGAAAAATAAACGGGTTGTAGTGATACAACTCAAATAAAAAAAATATGTAAAATTTAACAGAACTTTTTGCTATGTAGCATATTGACCGACATGAATTCCAGACAGTTCTGATACCAGCAAATCCAGGCGGTAGCGCGATCAGTTTCTTGCCTTAATCCTAGATGTTTGAAATTTAAACTGCTTATTAAACTGTGGAGCAGATCCATCCATAGGTATTATTATCGCGGAACGCTACCGCATGAAAGTAACAACGAACTCCACTTAAGTGAGAGTTACCCTTAGAGACTCCGTCGTCGGCTGCTCTAAACGCAAGGGCGTTTGTCGCGCAATTCTACCGCATAAAAGTGACAACTAATTCCACTTAGTAAGACTTAGCCTCAGACCCTCCGTCGTCGGCTCCTCGGCCAGCGTGACTAAGAGTAATGGGACGAACACTCTCTCTAATGCACACTGGATGTTCGCGTGAGTTGGATGACTAATTACCTAGACATGATATAACTATTTTATATAAAGTCTGTAACTAAACGGATTATACCGGCTGACCATACCCGCATGCAGTGTGTGTCCAGTGCAAACATACTAACTGACCTGCTAACGGTCACGGGGTACAAATTATAAGTATGGTGCAATTAATATCATCTAGTTACTTATTATTTAGCAATTATTAACGATGTATTTTATGAAATCCTTCGAAACATAGAAATATATGAAAAGGGAACTTTGAAAAAAATGAATATATGCATATCAGGAATCGCCACACTCACAAAACACAGCCTCCCCACGCAGCGAAAAAGAAGAGAGGAAGAGAGAGAGAGAGCATGTTTGTTATAAGTATTTCAATTCAAATAGGACGCCACAAACAACTAACGAATAAGAGAACCTTTGGGGATTCCGCCTTGGAACGGTCAGTGGCAAAACAAATTGCCACTGGGGGTTTAAACCATTTTCTAGGGTGCACCAACCTCACACTTGCCCCAAAATGTTTTCGTATCACAAAACAAATACAAGTTGTCTTGGTGAAATAACTCCAACCCACCCATCGGCTCAAAAATGTTGCATGCAAAAGCACACAAACATATAAAAAATAAGAAGCTAATAGCATTGCAAAGCCAAAGGGTAGGTACTCAATGATCTTACCGAGACCAGAGCACCTGGAGTAAAATCAGCAAGAACACGATGACAGGGATAAAAGAAACTAATCCAGCTTCTAGGTTCTTTTATGAAAATATTTCCCCATAAACCTTCATAAACTCTTAAACCCCTGCCACCGTCGTGCAACCAAAGAGGTAAGCATAATGATCAACTGTAAATGGGATAATCACCAGGCCTGCAGAGCGCTGTACAATATCATGTTGGTAACCTTTCTTTTTAAATTTACAGATGGGTTTTACGAATAACCAAACGAAAAGCCACCAAACACGAAAGATATGAAAATATTGCAGGCTCGATTTGATTGAGCTTGTTCATGGGTAGTAATGGAATTGCATATTACTGCCCACGCCGTCTAGCCCCGGGTTGAACGCAATTCAATATTAACTCCAATAAACAGTACAATTTTTAACTATCGCAAACGATGGTATGCATATGGTGATGAACATGGAACCTTCAATGTGGTATTTTCAGAATAATACCTTTCCATGTTCAGCGGCGTATGGTGCGAGAAAACAATAGGCCGAACTAAACAGAACAGAATTTTGACATGGGATCTGAGAATATAAATCCTGCATATCATATACAACATCAAAGGCAAAATTTAAAAAAAAACAGGAAGTATATCCTTGTGGTGATTGTACAATATCTAATTCTATATTGACTGGCATACTTAAGAATGCAAGTTGTTAAGAAAACACTTATCAATCAAATAATTGATTAACAACTGAAGTCACCGAACACGACAATTATGGAAATATTTCAGTTTGATTATGCCTGTTTATGGACAGTAATGGAAATGCATATTACTGCCCACGCCGCCTAGCCCCGGGTTGAGTGCAACTCAATATTAACACCAATAAACAGTACAATTATGATCCATCCCAAACGATGGTATAATGGTTTTAGATGACATGTTTGTTTGACCGCCGAGCACCATTCAACTTTCTTGTGTACTTGTAATCATGAAAATTTATTATCAGGCAATAATGTAACACCCGAGCACTTTGCAGTGTTCGTGTGTGCGTGCAGGGCCAGGTTATTGGCTTGGGTAGACGGAATTAGGAGAACTTGTTATGACTTGTGGTAACAGAGAGAAAGCGGCAAATCTATTTGGTTGCAGCAGCTAGAGATGATGACAGTGAAAAAAGGCAGTCATGTTTGGTTGTTAGATCCAGGTATGTGTGACTTCGGGCACTCTAAAGAGCTGCTTTGGACCTTCTATGAAACACAATTAGACGGATTGTGGGTTCTTCTTGTGGGTAGTTTAATAGGTTTACCTGTTGGGTGCAAAAAAATTGATGACAACAATTTTAATTGAAAATAACTTTAATTGTTAAGGAGCTAGAACTATTAATACGAGTAGTCTCGTACCGTAAAAAGACGATTATCTCCTAACACGAATCAATACCCTGGAAAATACGACATAATATATCGTATGACATTCTAGCGTCATTATTTCTATCTTCAAGACCTTGAGATTCATCACTTTTCCAATTATCGCTGTCATTATTACCAGTTTTTAATTCAACATCACTAATGTCCCATTGTGATCTTGTATGTAGGGGTTGTTCACTGCGAGTATCATGTTTATTATTAGTCAGCATTTTACTTGGAACTAAAAGGTAGGAAAGATCAATGTCATTGCGAAATAGTCTCGAATATTGTAAGTTCTTTGACTGGGTAAGCATGCCACTTCTTTTCCACACCAAATCCTCCCATCCACGTTTGCTGTTTGTGCTTGTTCCAGTTCCCTGATAGTCTTCTGACCGGTATCTTTTAGCTTTAAGTCTAGGCGAGGTAACCGAACGGAGAAACATTTTGTTAATATTTTCCCATCCTCGTTTAATAAACATGAACCTTTCGTTGGCCTTCGGATATTTGTCAGGGTGTTCCAAAGTGATACCAGTATCCATTTCTTCTACGATCCAAGTCGGCTCAATGTTATCCACCTGCGCTGGTACATCTTCAATCACTTCTTCGCTTCTTTTTCCGTTGTTCAGAAAATCCTCGTACTTTGTTCTGATCTCTGGTTTCCTCCAGAGGGTATTGACGATCTCCCAAGCTCGCTTTGGTGATTTCCTGCGCCACATAGCCTTGAAGTCCTCCCAACCTCTTTTTGACTTTGTTTCTAAAATGTTTCTATTGTAAGTATAAGATTTTCCCAAAAGGTGTTTTTCAGAATGTCCATCGCGATTTTCATAATTCAGTGCTGGTCTCGCAGTTTTAGAATTAATTAAAGATTGTAAATCACGAAGAATCTCGTTTCTCTCGAAGGCACGCAGTATATCCATCGATTTGATAGCGCCAACATCTGAAATTTGAAAAAATACATTCATAAGAGTTAAACGTGTTAACCAAAAATAAGAATTTATTAGCAAGGTATCTTTTATGAATAACGAGCAAGCATTAACTTTTATCATATTTGTCTTGTCCGACGGATTTCAAAGTTCCCTTTCATCTTTCATTTATTTTGTTCCTGAAATTCAAATAATAAAGTATGCTCTGCAGGTTGTATCTTCTGGATGTGGCCATTCCTGATACGCATATCTCACTCTCTACGGTTAATAAACAAGAAGGATTTCGTTGGATTCCCAGAATAAAAATTTGAAGAGCCTTACACTCGAGTAAGCTCACGATATATAAATGTCATTATCAACACCTCCAACATCCAGATTAAGAGACAATTGTTACAGCCAATTAATGTATTCAACCACTTAAACGCATTGCATCATGCTTAAACTACTTTAATTCATTGTTATAGAGACTTTTGATTACTAAGGTTATTCATCCTAGACATCATGAAATATTTTATTATTTCGGACCCAGGCTTTTGTTAAGCAGAACTGAGCTCAAACCCTGTATGTAAGTGGATGTTTTGCTTATTTGCTTACGGTCGTTACAATATATGTAGTTATCGCGCCGTGTCTCTTGTAATATGTATTTGAAATTCGTAATGTTATTTCGGAAACAATTGCATTATTCATGCTACCACTTTAGTCGCAATAATTGTCCAGCTTTGAGACGTTAGTAGTGTAACTTTTTAAAATTTTTATGCCACAAAAAACATACATCCTTCTTCATATTTTCACCAACGAACTTATCACTGTTTCATCTTTTCCGCCACTCCTTTAACGCCCTCGAGATTCTATTACATTCACATCTGAACCATTACACTGCATTAAGATGCATATTAACATATTGAAAACCAGAATATTTTCTTAACATTTCCGCAACCAGAAGCGTACTGGCAACATAACATACCCCAAGTGGAACAGACATCTTGTAAAAGTAGTGTCACCCATAATGAAAGTCGTAAAAGCATCCTGAAATTGCAGAAACGTATTATAAGATAATTTATTCAAATAAATACAATACGACAGGTCACTATAGATGACACTTTCATTCTTATAATATGAACAAATATGAAGTATTTTGTGCTGCATTAAACTGCATTTATACAATTTCTAGTGATATAGGTACATTCGAACCGGTTTCAATGTTGTAATTTTATCATTGCGACAATTCTTAAACGTTTGCAAAACGTAACCTAATAGATCCAATAATTATTGTGTTACATCGGTGGGAATTGAAATTTTAGCCCGGTTAAAGTATTTAGGGTCGCCACACATACGTAGACTGGAATGATGAATCGGTGGAATATGAATCAGAGCTAGACATCGTAAAGCAACAAATAACACATCCACATTTACAGGCTGCCATTTAGTATTTTCTTTTGGCAGGATAATTTAAATAATTATTATATGTATGTGTATATGTAAAATTAAACCAACTCTTAAAGCGTTAGTTTAAATGCACACATTATTTCACTTTTACATCTTTACATTTACCTTTATGTTAGCTAAATATTTTAGTGGTTTATATTGATTCATTTCATTTATTAAACAAGTTTAATAATTACATTAAAAATATTTATAAAATATTTAAAGGTTGTCTTATAAGGAATTTTTCTGCTTTAGCTAATCATAAAGACAATTTTATTTGGGATTTCGACATGAAAAAATGTTAAGGCTTAAAAAAGCGAATTGTGAAAATAAGTTCAAAAAGACACATTAATCAAAAATTAAACGATCATAGTGTGGACGGCGACAAGTCAACGAACCTAGTATGTTTTATATTGTTTTATTAAGGTTTCAATAACCTTTTTCGCAATGTTCTTTTGTAGATTTCTGTAATTTGCTCCGTATTTTGTCGAAATCCTTGTCTATATAAAATGCTGAGAATTTGGTTACTATTTTCTTTTCCAAAACATTAATTCGTGGCACGCAGACGGTTATAATATGTGAGATGTGACAGGAAATAATCATAAATAAATTTCCTAGTTTATCAACTCTCACGCCGACGTTTGTTCTGTTTGTCAAATATGAATAATCATTTTCGTAGTGAGGAGTTTTTATACAACAAAAAAGAATTGTACACATATAAATAGTTTTGTATAGCCTGCAATAGCAGAATGACACTTAGGGATCTTATTGTCCGGCGAAGGTGTCGCCGGCATCGTCAGGTAATCCCCCAGCTTCAATATGAAGCTTAATGTTGCCTATAACTTTGAACGTACTTCTGCTATTCAATTAATATAAATTCCTTTTTTAACATTTTTGAGTTATGCTCCTTTCAAATTACTTCAATATAAAACTTAGTGTTGCCTGTAGAATTAAAAGTCATTGTCATATTAACTTAACAATTGGAATATATCATTTGGATGAACAAAGCCGTGTCTGACAACAAGAATGATCACTCTCTTATTTCACTATTTTTGAGTTATGTCCCTTTTCAATTACATTTGTATGGATTTTTTTATTGCAAATGACGTTTGTATGTAACTTAATGTTGCCTATAACATTGAGACTCCTTGTTCTATTTAATTATTGGAATATTTCATATGCATGAACCAAGCAATCTGTGTAAACTAGAATGATAACTCCTGTTTTTGAGTTATGCCCTTTTAAATGACTTTTATACGAAACTTAATGTTTCTTATAACTTCAAAAGTATTTGGCCTTTTAACATAATTATTTTTACATATCATCCGCATAAACAAATCTATTTGTTTAAATAATAATGATAACTCCTGTTTCAATATTTTTGAGTTATGCCCCTTTCGAATGACTTTTATATGAAACTTACTGTTGCTTATAACTTGGAAAGCACTTGTCCTATAACGTAATATTTGAAATATGTCGTATGCATAAACAAATCCATCCGAGAATGGTAATTGCTGGTTAACTCTTTTTTGTTATGCCCCTTTCAAATAACTAACTATCTGAAACTTAATTGCTTATCGCTTGGAAAGTTTGTGTTCTTTTGACATAATTCTTGATGTATGCCATCTGATTTAATTAAGATATATCTGTTTTGAGTTATATGTGTGCTCCTTTGAAATGATTTTAACCTGAAATTTAATTTTGCTTATTACTTGAATATCAAATAAAGATAATATCTGATCAGTTATAATTTAATTTTGTAGTGTTGTCGTATTGTATTTATTTAAATTACTTTTGCAACCAGGCGACACATATGTTCCGCGAAACACAAATTTTAGCTAACGGAAAGATAAATGTAGAGAAGTTATTTGATAAATTGCGAAGATACAACGTTTATCAACGTTTTTGTCTTTCCTTAATAAAAATATTTAATTATTTCTATTTTACTCAAAAAAACTGCGAGTGAAAAGAAATATAGCATTTCTTAACCAGACAAACTTTGAATGTATGTGGCTATTAGGAAAAGAAACTTATCAGACAATAGTAAATAGTTCTTAGGTTTCTTTAAATCTGATATGTGCTTCCCTTTTGACTTACAAGAAAACAATATTGAATTAGCACTGGGCATCAGCTTTATCAACAAACCTGAAAATTTCAACCCGTCAAAGCCATTCAATATATTATAAATCTAGAGGTAGTTGCATAGAATAAAGTTTTGTCGTCCAATACCATTAATACTTATTAACACCAGCTTCAAGATAAAGATAAAATATAAATGGCTTTATATGAATTTTACCATGTAAAAGTGGCGGAGTTTTACACAAGCTTTTATATAAAAAGAAACACATTTCCGATGTTGCCACCCTTATTTCCACTTAACTAAACAGTAGATTAATTCACAAAAGAAATCATTGCAACAATTAACGTATGTTTTCTTTTGACTATAATTTATTGTTTTCCTGTAAATTTTATAATTGTGTATATCAAATATTCAGCCTTACAATTTTGAAAGCAGATATTCTATGTAAATCATTTTGAATAGAGTGTGTACCAGTGATACACTGGTACCATCTCATAAAAACTGAATCCATCTCCTTCAATGCATAAGCCACTTTTAAAGTTTCCAAGGCGGTAAAACCACTGGTTCTCTTTTTCGTTAATTGCTTGTGACGTCTTTACAACAAACATGCTCTCTCTTCCTCTCTTCTTTTTCGCTGCACGGGGAAGCTGTGTTTTGTGAGTGTGGCGATCCCTGATGCATAATTGGGCTGTTTCAAATAAAATGGCTGGTTTGGGTTTTCCTGTTATAAAATGTACAACAAATAGTTACTTCCATTTTCCTACTTTGCAGAGATGTCTCATCATGCCCTTGAAAGATTTGTGAAGTTTCATCTAAATAGCACCATCCGTTTAAAAAATATTCTAAAATAATGGGCAAAAAATGTCAGGAGTGTGACAAAAAAGTGTGACACTTTTCAAAATCACATTTGTTCAGACCATTATTTTACAAAAAGCTTGAGTAAAGACAAGTTTTAGTGTTGTTTTAGTAAAATGTGCATTTATTAGGCATCAAATAATGATAAAATTAAGCATATTATACTTAAGATAATCAATATTTTTGCTATTAAGTCAAGCGTGGTAGATTAGAAAATACCTCAAGAAAATCAATACATCTTTGCTTTATAAATTTATAGGACTTTAAAGATTAATAGTACATAAGAAATGTTTTGTGTATCATTAAGTTTTATGTTTCTAGATGCAATAATTATAATATTATCACCTCTATTGAAATTATATTTGTCTGCAGCTCCCTTCAGAAAATGTCTGCTAAATTTGTCAGGAGTGTGACATTATGCACATATTGCAATATTCTGTCAACATATCCTTTACATGAAAACAAGAGCATGTTTTTTCCTAGAAGTCTATGTCATGTTTTGTTAAACTGTGACAAACAGGAATGGCCTTAGTGAAACATTTTTGAGTACACTGCACTTATGTGGTTGTCAGGAGTGTGACACACTTTCTTAACAATATGAATTTTTATCTTTATGCGATAACACAAGTTCTAAAGCACTTTTATTTGATGCTTCAACATGTATTTTAACAGAAATACACATTTAAATAATAAGAAACAGTAATATTTGTATTTGAAGCACATAAATTAAAATTCTTTGATTTATTTAATGTTGGTCAATAAAGCTCCATAAAATTTTTATTCTGCCACATATGAGTATAACTTGATTGATTTTGATCACCGGAAAGACTGTACAAACATATGGACCAACCAGTTTGGACTTTTTATGAACTTAAATTCTTTACATTTTTTTCACTTCACTTGCCATTTTTCAAATGACAATATCTCAGCAACCAGTTGACCGATTTCAAAAATCTTTTCTGTTCTGTACTCAGTTTCAATAAGCAAAAAATACAGAATAAAAGTTTGGAATTTTTATGAACTTTAATTTTTCACTATTTTTTCACTTTTCCAGCCATTTTTTTTGAAACAGCCCAATTCACCTTTTTAAAGGGATAGCTTTATATTGACTGTCATTATAAATGAAAACAGCAATCAAATAGTTCAAGTGAAAAGATCTAACTTTTTTTCGAAAGTTAATAGAGTAATTTAAAGTCTTTATTCTCCTTAAAAGGTTCGTATGTGATTACTGGTTCTCACGTTTTGAACTGGTTCTCGAGTATGGTAGACTAGTAAATATTCTCAGCTATTTTATTTTTATGTGCACCATACACTTGCTCAAGTGTCAGATCAGTAGGCACTAGAACAAAATAAGATCCAGTCAGTATCATTTTTTGTCTTCCAACTTTATTGTTTAATTCTTGTGTTCTGATCATATATAATCTTTATCCTTGTTTTGGTGTCTTTTTTGAAACTGATCATTGCATAACCATTCTTTCTTCTCCTCTCTCCTATTTGTTTGTCTGGGGAGTCTTTGTCTGCTGGATTTGGCCATCCCTGATATGCTTATTTCACTGTTTATAACTTTCGTCAAATTAAACATTTTAGCGCAGAAAATTTTCGTCGTTATTGGCGACATTGGAGATCGACAGCGGGAACCCTGGATAAATAGCCCTATGCGTTAAATAATAATCACAGGATTTCTCAAACCGGTTTTGGTAAACAAACTTTAAGGAACCATGTAAATGATTTTACCTCTACTAGGCGACAGCGCCTAGAGAACCAATATCGATTACATTAGCTATTGAGCTATCTGAGACAACCCCAAAAGGTTGATCGGACAACCCTGATAAAAAGGTGAAATATGCTTAAACGTTATCATCCCTGCATGACACAGGAAACCGAACATTTACTGATAACAGTACTGACTTCATGTACGGGGTTACTTTTTACGGTCACCACAATGCACAAATAGCGCTACTGTGAATTTAAAATGATATTGCCCCTACTGGTGAGCAAACCCATGCGACAAACGCGCCAAACCATGACATGCAAATCGCGCTACCTATTGAGCTTACCGGAGTAATCGGATATCCCGGATAAACTTATTATTTACTGATAACAATATGACAAATATAACACTATTATACCATCTACAGTAATGCAAGTTTGCTATTGTGCCACTTATGAACCCTCCACTGCCGTAATGAAAATAACTTTTTTCTGTGCCACAAATGATTTATGTCCAAAGTTTGCAGTATTAAGGGTTGCCCCGTATCAAATCATGAGTGCTCGGTACATGTAATTCTTCTCAAGACTGACAAAATTAGCAACTAATAGGTATATGTTTCCAATCCGTCCATAAAATATTCAGTCAAGACAACTAGACTTGGTTCATTTGATTAATGATATCATAAAGCACAACCGAACAATTTTTTTTTATTTAAAAACGGGTGAGGTTTCAATTTAGTTCAGTATAACGCGGTTATAACATCTGCAGTTATGCAAGTTTGCAATTGTGCCACTAATGAATCCGTTATCGCCTTATTTTTGTTTCGGTGTCACACATGATTTATGTCCAACAATTGTCAAAAGCTGCCAATATTGTCTTATAATAATTTAAAGGAAGAAGTGTTATAGTTAAATATGGAGAAAAGTCGTTTCAGACAAAATATGAAAAACTATTTCCTTTTCGTTGACTTGAAGAAAGCCCATTCGGTCGTATATTTTTCCAGTTAATGTGTCATAAGAACCTCAACTACCTGTCAATACAGAACAGTATGTGGACAAATTGGAAACAATAAAACACATACAATTTAGTTGCTTGTTTTATGGCCATCTCGAAAACTACCACAGGGAACACAAAATTCGATACAGTGAAACCCTTACACGACAGTAATTCATACAATCAATTATTTTGCCTTACTCTACCGGACAAATGCTCTTAGAAAATTGAAGAGTAAAAAATATAAGTATCATATTAAACAATGTTGAATTTTATGTAATGCAATACATTGAAAAAAAAATTAAACATACTTTACCATCAAATTTAAACTCTTGTGTCAAATTGTATATTTTTTTCCAAACATTTACATTGATTTGAAGTAACGTAACAGTCCTTACTATTCTGGCTTCCGTACTCTGTAGCTTCCTTTTTGCAGGTACATTAATTTTATATTTGCCCTCACTTATCAATATGAAAAACACCAACTTACATCACCATACCATGGAGCAGTTTTACCAACTTAAACATTTATATAACAGTTTCATTAAAAAGGTAATAAAATGGCGCACAGTATGTGAGACTTTTCAGACGAATTTTTATTTATTGAGAAGTTTGTCCAGCAGAAAAAAAACACTTAATTTCAAAGCGACTAATATGTAAAGAATAAGTGGTCATTCTGTTAAAACTCAAAACAGACTTCATTGGTATGTGAGTGTGTTAAATGATGCACCACAAAATGATCAATTCAGTCTTGAGATCTGTCAGAAAAGCTTCACAATTATCATTTTTTTCGCAACATTTAAGACAAACCTCGAAATTATATTATAATAATCGTATCTTTACTCAAAACAATGTAAAATGTCAGAAAGGCGTAAGGTTAAAATGTGAATGATTAATTGATTGGTAGGAACCGTTTTAAATCAAACGAGAGTGTTTATTTAGCGCAATGTTGACGCATGATTATAATTCCAATACAAATATGACACCAGAGCCAGTGAATCAAATGTCATACTTTGTTTTTCATGGCTAAATCAGCCTTCTTCTAAATGCTAATACAAATGGAATGTCTCAGATGAATACAAATTATTTCTACGACTAACTCAATTCTCGCTAGCAATTAGGATCAAATAGCCAGCTCCGTTATTATGTGTTTGCTTTGCATTGAATGAAGTCAAACTACCATCAGCCTTACAAATTTCGGTTGATTTCTTTAGCGAAAATTCTTTAAAATTTCGAAACCACCGAAACCATTTTCTGTCGCTCGGGGAACAATTATCTGCATACTTGCCACAAACCTTACAAACAAAATCGAAACATTTTATGACGATTTAAAAATGTTAATCTTGATGTTACCCGAGGTTTTGATTTAATGATTTATTAGTTGCGAGAATCGAAACCTTATGTATGACACTGTGAATGCAGTTATTGTTGAAATGTGGCACGTCCCGGGAAAAGGTGTATTCGGTTTTAGTTATTATTACATTTGGACAAAAAAGCTTAAAGTTATCATATCGGTTATTTTTCATAGTTTATATGAAATTTTGTTAGTTATTTTGACTTTAGACTATTCTTTAAACGCGAGATTTGCATCTAAGCAATTCGTCTTCTCAATTTAATGACGTAGGCCTAATTTCAAGGAATAGCGTCGATTGCGCGAAGATAACTTTCCACATGACGCACCCCAAATGACAGTGCAAAGACGTGCATTCGGAATCATGCGCTTGGTTTAAACTTAGTTTATTGCCACTTTTGTTTGTATTAAAACTAGTTGTCTCATATAAAGCAATAAGTTCTGAATAAGAAATTGTTTCAGCTGTATTGCAAAGGGGCTATGAAATGAGTTGCACGAGATGGTTGTCATTAAATGACTTAAGTTATCATTCTGTGCTCCATGTTGTTTTTTCACCACAGGTGAAGGAGAACAAAATCATAATTGTCCTTCCTTAAAAGGGATTCCTTGAAGTAAATGTTTATAAATTTTTAAGATGCTAGAAAGCAGAAACGCAAAAGAGGGAACTGCCGCTGTTTTAACATGTTTTAAAAAAACTTCAACATGTTCAAATCTGCCGTATTTTATGTTAACAATTACTCGCACTCCACGTAATACTCTGTTAAGAGGGTCTGGAGTATATGGCAGATTCATCACGTATCTTCATACAGATAGACTAAACATTAAATAATAATTAAATATTCTCGGTGTTTCTCACCTGAATTTGGAAACTTGAATTAATTGAATAAAAATTACAGACATTGAAAAAACCTACTCAAGAGCTTTAAGAAAGGGTTTCATTGTAGAATATATGTTAATAATAAAAATCAGCAATTAGAATGCAATCATTAACAATTAACACAACCACAATTTCCTAGACTTTAAATATTCACGTCATGCTTTAACTTCCGCATTCAGTTAGCTTTTTAAAATAATTGCCTATTCAAGCCTATTTTTAAAATACATTTAACTGTTTTATTCATACCCTTTGGTACTAAGTATTGGTATTGATAACCCACTTAAAAATATAAGGGAAACAGCGAGTCCATTCGCAGCTTTTTTGCACGTGTTGTGACGATCGATCTGTTCGCTTCTCGATATAAAAACCATCGCAAATTACGCTAAATATAGTGTCACGCAGTGCTTAAATTATCTGGTATCAACAGTAATAATATTATTAATAATCGCATTATTTATTTGATTAGTGCACCACCACTAATCTACAGAAAAATTCGGCTTTGAATGTCTGGCATTTTAGGGGGGTGCTAACTAACAAGTTCCTCGATTTACAGCGCCCATGTCTACCTTCTGTTAATGATTTGTGGACATCTCTTGTCATTTAACTCAATTTGCATTGTTTTGTTTGTCTCGTCCTTTCCTAGCTCATGGCCATGTGCAATGATTTTTTCTTCCTTTATTCTTTGTTCCTCAAATCTACAAGTACATCATGCTTTTCTATTTGAAAGCTCAGTGGGCTATATCGTTATCTAAGTTCCGTCAGCGTCTGGGGTTACAAAGGTTACGTGTCTTGTCTTACATATTTTCGGAGTGATTTTAAATCTAATAATATCTTAGCTTAAGGTTAATTATTTCATTTGCTTCTGGTTCTAAGGTTATAAAACTGAGCATGGAAACCAGTATCAAATCTCAAGCATCTGATTGGCTGAAATGGCGACTGATGCTTGAGATTTGAGACTGGTTTCCATGCTCAGTTTTATAACCTTCAGCCCTGGTCTTGGTTACATGTACTCCAGGTTTCGCGTTCTGTCCAAGTCATGATTTCTTAAAGCAAGACTCATCATTACTATGTCGACTGTGGAATCTGCGTAATGTTTGCTCGCTGTTGTGTGAACTAAAGGTAAATTGTTTGTTGTATTTCGAAGACTGCAGCGGTTTTAATCAAACGGAACTTTAATTTTGAGGAATATCAGCGACAAGTCCTTGTTCCGGCTGTTCTTCCACAATTTTAAGAAATTGAAAATATGTGTGTAATCTGAACTTAGAAGGTGCGTACGAAATGGGCTAGGATTCCAACAGGAGTCATTTAGAACTACATAACCTCAATGAGATGAAGGTGGTCATACGCATTATTGACTAATGCTGTGATTTTTTATTCTGTAGGTGCCAGAATTCTAACTTATTGTGTGAGCAGTCAGTTGTCTGTCATTTTCAATAATGTTTCACTAATAAATCGCTTAGTATTTATTGCATGTTTTATTGAAAGTTTAAGAACAATAGCTCACTTATCAAGCCAGTAATTCCCCAGTACGATGGTGAATATTTACAAAAGCTGTTGTAGATTTGAAAGCAACAGCATTAAACCGTCATAGAGTATTAGTAAAAGACCCCCCTTCGAATGTATACAAACACCCCAAAACAGTTGCATAGTCATCTGGCCCATCTGCTTCAGTCAACAGAGAATTGGAGAGAGTTCAATTGCACATATTCGGATATCTTAAAGGTGCAGATTGTAAGGAATATTCATAAACGCGATTTTTCGCATTTAAATATTAAGCTGGTAAGTGTTGGATTTCTTGTAGTCTGATTTAAGCATCAGCGGCAATAATTTATGTGTAAGTCAGTCTACCTTTTCTCGTTATATGTTGATGACGACGTTTATAATGCTTTTATATTTTCTTAATTCAGGGTGATTCGTAATATCTGATACACTTTTGAAATTTAATATCATTGATATCATCATACAATAGGCATAATATTATTTTCACATGGTAATAATCTAAAGGCTTTAAAGTTGTGTTTGATTTACAACATACATGTACCATAGTTGAGTAAAGAATGCTGTCTGTTTATCCAAAATAATATTTATAACGAATGTTCAATGTGACGTCCATTTTGGTGATTACATATACGTCAAGTCTTTTCTTGAAATTGTCTATTGCCGATTAGACTTTTTTAACAAAAAAATGGAAATGAAAAAAATGATAAATTCACAGATGTGCGCATCGGCCAGATAAGACAATTTCATGAAAGGCCTTGACCTAATAATCATCTGAAAGGGATGTCACATTGAACTATTAATATAAATATTATTTAGGATATACGGACTACATTCCTCATTCAATGCCCAAGGTTATAAAGCTGAGCATGGAAACCAGTCTCAAATCTCAAGCATCTGATTGGCCGAAATGGCGACCAGTCGCTATTTCAGCCAATCAGATGCTTGAGATTTGAGACTGGTTTCCAATCTCAGCTTTATAACCTTCAGCCCAAGTATGTTATGTTATATATCAAACGAAAATAACAAACCTCTAGATTATTACCAGGTGAAAATTGTATGTCTATGTTTGATTATATTAACGCTATAAACTTTCAAAAGTGTATTAGATATTATGAATCACCCTGTATAAGGAGGGGAGTGCATGAAGTGAGGACAAAGTTTTTACCTCGCTCTACGTTTCTTGTCTGTTTTCGAACTGTTGAATGACCTGCATGCACCGCGACTAACAAGGATTAGAAATGACAAGCACATTACTCCTTGAAACATGTCATTTGGTTCCATGCTCTCAAAACAAACGTAAGATCCACAGCTACAATTAAGATATTAACACAGGAACAGAAATGGGTCGACAGTTGACTTCCTTAACACAGTCCTTAATGATAATTAATCTGAATTTAAATAAAACCTATTTGACTGGCGCAGAAAAAATACAAGTAATAAACCATGACTCAGTTTGTCTGATAAGTTTTTTTTTATTAGGTTTTTATCAGGCACACGTCCATACACCTATGGAAGTCTTTACCTTTCAACAAAGTAATATGTTTGAAACCAAGATCGCCAAGCCCCTTTAAATCTAAAACCGAATGACAATCGGTTAAACAAAGGGTTTGAAATTGAAAAAATAACGATATGTTTATGCAAAAGATATGTAAATTATCCAACGTTTTAAACTACATATTGAGATATCTTTAGAAATGAAAACAAATTATGCCATACTGTTTGATCATCAGTAAGTTTTATAGTTTCAGAATTGTCTTTTCACATGCATGTCAAAACATGGTAATGAATTTTCAATTATGGCGTTTAAGATATCGAAATCGAAAATTTTGAACACAACGGCCGAAGTTGAGCATTAGTTGAACATATTTAAAAGCGTTTAACTTTTATATAATATTCAGAATTCGAAAAATAGTGAAATTTGCATGAATGGCTACATTCAGAAAGCACCTCCATACACAGCCAACAAGTACATAGGAAAAGAATCATGAGAAATTAAATGATCGATTTTAAATAAGACACCACACAAAATTAACGGGAAAGAGAACCCGAGGGGTTATCGAATTAGAACGGTCTGGGGCAAAATAATTTCTTCTGGGGATTTAAACCTTGTTCTAGTGTGAATCAACCTAACACTTGCCCCAACAGGTTCTCATATGAACAACAAGTTGTCTTGGTAAGATAACTCATCCAATAATAACCAATCCATCAACTCGGCAGTGGAGCTTGCAAAGCACACATATACATGTATATAAAACATAAGGCGATTACTCTATGACCTTACCGAGACCAGCGCCAAATCAGCAAGAACACGTTGACGTGGATAAAAGAAACAGATCGAGCTTGTAGGTTCTTTACGATATTTTAATGGGATTATATCTCACAGCCTTGGCTTTTCTTGACCTTACAATGATGTTAATGGTTTCAATGAACGTAATCTTTGCATAACAGAAGAACTTTTAAAACAAGGTTATCGGTATCACAATTTAAATAAAACTTTTTGTTTTATCGCCGATACCCAGGTTTAATTCTAAAATGCAGGTGCCGTTTAAAATCATTTTTTTTGCAACAAGGTTTTTATAAACTTAAGAAAACAGGGCAATGTTAATTTCTCCCGGTTATTCGTACAAACCATCTGTAAATTCAAAAAGAATCAACATGATATTTTACGGCGCTCTGCATGCCAGGTGATTAATTAACCTATCTACATGATCATATTGCTTACCTCTTTAGTTGGACGACATTTTTTACGAATAACGTGGAAAAAATAATATTGACCTTTAATTTCTGAATTTTATCTCAATAAAACTGGCTGTGAAATACAATAGTGATTTTAAACTGTACCAGTATTTTTGAATTAAATCTGGGTATCGGCGATAACACTGCAAAATGTTACCTTTTATTTGTAATAATGATAACTTCGTTTTAAAAGATTTTCTGTTATTCAAAGATTCATTGAAATATTCACGCTCCAAGAAAAGCGAACACGTTGTGAGATATAAACCTCGAAAGATATAGCAAGCGGAACCGTTTAAAAACGGAAAAAACTAATTTATTAAAATCATCACTTTTATCATATATTTTCGTGGTGACATAACCATTTTCAATGGAAAAATGAGATCAAGAAAAGTTGCCTGCTTTTCTGAAGTGTTCGCTTTATTAAGCCGTAATTTATTAGTATGATAAATTTAATAAACCAGAGATGAATTGTTATTCAAAAATCTTTCTGTGATATTGTCGGTATTCAAATGTCTTTAAAGTTCAAATAGTTTGTTTCAAGTAGTGTTCCTTTGCTCTTAAGTAGAATTTTTTTATGAGCCAATGTGAAAGAAGTTCACGATCTCAGCTTCAAAACTCAAAAATACTAGCAATAATACCCCATATTTGAAGCTCACTGCGATCTGTAACATGTACATGTAGTATGCACTTCCGGACGCGCGGCGGAAAAGACTATAAGTATCTTGCATGAGTGTGAGTTGAAGATGGAAAAATCTGTCACAATGGTCACCGAGGGGGAACTGTTTTGTTGGAGCGAGGCTCTGTCGAGTTCTCGCCAAAACAGTTCACCCGAGTTGACAGATATTTCTAGCTTTCACGAGCGTCTCATACAAGTGAAATACCACTTTTATTTCACCGGGAAAACTCTATAATTCACTGAAAAGCATGAGATAAAAGATTTTCTTTCCCCGGTAAATCACGCAGAAATACTTGTCCGGTATGCAGGAAAAACTAACTTAAATCGTTAATTGCGTTTATAAATATGACAATTACCTTATAAAATCGAATCTTTGACTTTTAACAAACTGAAGAATTGAATTTTACATGTAGTAAGAAATACAAAAGCAAAGAACACTGGAGGTTAATTGTTTAAAGCAATTAAATGGTATCTCGAGGAATCATGACACGTTAGAAAGATTCTCGAGACGTTTTAATTGATATATGAAAAACTGATTACTTACAAAATCTATAATTTCATAAATAAATTACTTTCACCATCGAAATTCATAAGGGAAATACAGCTCTTTTAATAAAAACTGGTTCAAATTAACGACTCTCGGAAAATTTCTCAGAGATGTGGGTCAGTCTCAAAACGACGATGGTTTACAGAAATATTTGTAAGGAAAGCAGAGAATTCAGATGCGATTTTATTTTCCTAAAAATGTTAAAGAAATCAACAAAATTTACATAGAAAGTGGTCGGTCTTGAGGGCGTTGGGTGGGGTGAGATCCAATATTTTCCTATTATCAATAATTGTCGTTGGCCGTTGCATTATTATAATACAGTGACTTGTTCTTATTTTGTGTCTCTCCACAGTCTCAGTGCTTAAAAACTGTGTTGCAACGCCGATCCTTCGATGAATTTAACAGTACATTTTTATAAATAAATGACGTGCAAATAAGGTAATTAACAAATTCGAGGAAGAACCTTTCCTGATGGTAATTTCTTAATTACAAACTGCTGGTAAAGTCGTTTTACATGCAAATGCTCATATCATATTTCAACGCATTTGTTTGAAATCATGTCTGTTTTTAAATACCAAGGGCGAATTGTAACTTTTACATGTATTTGTAGCAATATCAATGTTATCAGATATATCAAACTTGCGGTCAGTGGACCTCTATTCGTCGATTCCTGTTTTGAGCCTGAATCAATTTTAGTTTGTAAAATCACTACATTGTTACGTCTGTAAAAACTATCCTTGTGCAAATTTTTCTGTAATGTGTATAATTAGCGTTAACTCATACAATCATGAATATAATATGTTTGAGTAGTGTTGTACATGTAGCACTAGTTTGTTTCGGTTTATGTGGCTGGGCGAAGTTGCTGCGGCGGCGTTAGTTTTTATTATTAGGTTATAAGTTGCACCATGACAAAATGGCCCAATATCACAATACCAATCAGGAGACCAGCCCCAGCCATTCAGATGCTTGAGATTTGATACTGCTGGTCTCCAATCTCATTTTTATGATCTTGGGCCTATGGCTTATTGCCTTTGTGATAAATGTTTACGCTAGTTCAATTGCATGCTGAAATGGATTGAAAAAAATCCAGACTGTTTTCAGAATGTATTAAGAAATTTGTGCTGGCTGAATGCATAGGATGATATGGGTTTACTCTGATCATAGATAATAAACCCAATTTAATAATGGTTCATCAAATATAATTAATAAGTTAGAACTGTTTTGCCGTTTGGCAGTGGTACAATATAAATAAGCTCATCTCAGTCGGAATCAGTACAATTAAGATGCATTAACTCGATAAAAGGTCTCACGGTCTGTGAGTTAATTCTGACAAAAAACCGATTAGCTACTTCACACACAATTAATTTTCTAGTCACACTTGCAAAATGTTGCGCATCTATTGTGCTTTGGGGGGGATACATATTTTGTTCCATCGACTGATTCTTTTCCAAACAGAAATCATCTTAGTCAGCATACTCTTCATATAAATCATACAATAACCAATATATAAGTACTGCTTTATGTGTGCAGTAAGGATGCTTTTACACTGATTATACTTTGTGCTGCTGAAATAGCATTGAATCCTTCACCCCTAAAACGAACCCTACAAGGTGTTTCGTTAATCAGTTAATGTTCTGCAGGAGTTCTGTTGTTTTTTTTTATAACTGACCCGCCCGTTGACGGTTTGGAGAAGTTGTCGCCTGTCCTTTCGCTCATGTTATGATGCTTATATTTAATATATTTATAAAAATCTATTTAGTCACGCCAATTAATATAAATTTTATCGCGCCAAAGAAAAATAAAAAATGTATTTGCAGTCAATAAGTAATCGAAAACTCGAATAGAAGTTAATTACTCCCCGAAATAAACTAATTTACTTTTTACTCCTTAAATATAGTTAGTTACTGTATCTAATTAACACTATTTTTTTTATAATTTATCGCGCAGTCTAGCGAAACATTTCAACATATCTGCAAACGTTAAACTGTATTCTATAACATATTTTATCGCCGTTTGTAATTCAAAATCTTTTAAATCTTATTTTTTAAACTTAAAAATAAAATTATTTAAAAATTTTGAAAAATGACATTTATATCACTACTGCATACATATAAAAACAATTTTTAATAAAAATCAATACTTACTCTCTGATTATATTCGATCCTTAAATTAATTCGCAACCGATGTTAAGCACTGTTAGACCTTCCACTGTTCCTACTGTCATAGATCAACACCTTCTTGAATCAGAAATACGCGATAAAGACAATCGCAACGTAGTTTTATTTTTCCACTAAAATCGATAATTTCTTTGCCATGGTTATCCAACCCGAGTCGTATTTCTAATAATCTGTTTATGTTTATCATCAGTATTAATTAGGATTTGTGAATGTGTTAATGCACTGCGGTTGGAAACAGTTCGACGAACAATTGGAAATGATAATTTTTTAGCATTGCAATATGAAAAAAACTGCTGTTGGTTCAAACGTTTTTCCTGTGGTCATAATATCCTCTAGCTTAAGACAAAATCTTGTTTCTTTATTTAGCAAATGATATTTAAGGACAAGGCGTGTCAAAATAAATATTATTTTAATTCATATTTTGCTGAAGATGCATAAAAATACAACACTATATACATTTTGCATGGACTACTCGAAATGATAAAACACACTTGTTTACAATTATTCAGATTAGGTGACGACATGTTGAAGTCGGACTTGATCACTGAATACGGATGTGTTCGCGATGTGTTTCAGATTTATATAACGACTGCTCTACATGAAAAAATAATAACAAAATACATCGGAAAAATAATAAAAATGTTTTCGTAAACAAAGTACATAAATCTTGCAATATATCCCTTAACAAAGTTCTAACAAAGATAATTGTGTGTGATCTATGAAAATGACAGAACATATGGAATAATAAGAACATGAAAATGATATTGCAGTTTGTACATGTATGCAGTTCGACGATGTCATCTGCAGTCCGAATATGTTCGCCCAAAGTTGATATTTAACTTTATAACGGGACAATGAAGATACATCTAAACATTCTGTTATAGTAATTAAAAAAATAAATCCGAGATCCTTCAAATTACATGTAAAGAAGAGTTACCAGGCTTTTTTTGTCTTTAAAAAGGAAAAGAATCGGAGGAGGATGAAGAAAGTGTCTTCCCTCCTTGTGCCTAAAAACTGCCATGTGGGTGAAATCAGATTTGCTAAAATACTTTTACGTTCAGATATATGTAATTCTGCCAGAATAAGTGAGTCTTTAGTAAGTGTTAATTCTTTTTTAAAGGTGCGATGAAAGGTCGCCTAAATTGACTCTGGGGAATGTCTTGTCTGGGAATAAAATTATTTGTTTCCATGAATCGTTTCTGAACCGGTTCGGTAGCTGTAATAATATTCTTACCACGAAATACTTGTGGCACTGATGAGGCAGTTGTGCGCTCAAATGGGTCTGGGAAATTACTTTTACCAAGAACTTTCATTATTCCTTCGAAAAGGCTATGTGATGGGAGATCTGAAGCTTTTCTTAGCAATTCTTGAAGTTCGATATCATTGACGGGTTCAGTTTTAGACAATTTTCCTTTCGGTGGAAAATTGGGAAAAGGTATTTTGGGAATATTGAACGAGGACATCAATGATGTCGTTGAATAAGTCGACGTTGAAAAAGCTGAATTTGTTGATATCATCTCTTCTGTTGAGGTTGGTAATGCGGTGACTGCTGTCAACTGCGGAGGTGAAGTTTGTGCTGTGTCAAAGTATTTAACAGGTGTTATACCACTGTCTTTAGCAGGTTCATTTGAAAGTATACCGGACAAGGAACTCTGTCGATCAGATAAACCGTCATTTGTGAACTCAGTAGATGAAGTAAACATCGGCTGGGATACAATTTCTGGTATTTCATGTCTTGTTTCTTTAAGACTCTTTATTACCTGGTTTGTTTTCTCTGACACAAAGGACGCCCTTTCGGTAATATTTTCTGAAATTGTAGTTGAATTACTAGCTAATGGATAACTTTGATCAAATATTAAGGTCAACGAATCCGAAACAGGTTCTGGAACTCTATTACTTTCTTCGGTTTGACCCTCTGTTTCTTTGTGTACTAAAATTGAATCTGGCGTAAAAGATGACTTCCCGGCATGCTTTTCTGAAATGTGTGGACCATCTTTGGCATAATCTGTTGTTGAACTACTTCGAGAAGATCCAGGGCTTGGAAGTTTCGAAACAAATTCTGGAACTATTATTTCGCTCTGACCTTTTGGTTCTTTGTTCTCTAAAATCGAATCTAGCGTTGTTAATTTAGGCAATGCTTTAAACGAACCTGGTTCACGAACGATGTTGGTGGTTATATCAGGAAGATGAATTCGATTTCTTTCTGTTTTACCGTTACTTTTAGTATCTCGAACACTACCGATCGTACCTGACATACTGGCTTGATAACTTTCTTTTATCTTCTTTAAGTCGTTTGCTCCTGTATTCATCGTTTTCTCGTTTATTTCAATGGTTTTTATTGGTGGCTTAATAGTTTTTCTCGATGAGGTGCCTCTAGACGGTGGATTTATCGGAATCATTTCTATATCAGAATTCAAGTTTGTTGATGTAGCAAACATGGTTGTTGATGACGCAAACGTTGGCGCTAGCATTGTTGTCGTGGTTGTGGTTGCCTTCGTTGCTGGTGGTTTCCTCTTCACTTCGCGTGGTTTACTTGGTAAAGGAGCAAGAAGTTGACTGTGAATGGCGTCCAGTAAAGGATATACATTTCCGGTGCAAAATGTTCCAGAAAAGTCGTCCATATCTAGCGGGGAGATCATTATTCCTCCCACTTGATTATAGCGCATCCAATTAACCTAAGAAAAGGCCAACAAAATAGCATTCAATAAATTCCATTTAAAGTGTTAAACGTGCGCCTTTACGATTTGTTTCATGCAACACAACTGTTTAGTCGATAAAACCTTTTCGATAATTAAACAGATAGCCGGTCGTGTTTGATCTATTCATCTTTAAGTTTTATATCTGCCTTTTTTGTTGAGATTCAGCTTGTGTCTGCTGGATGTGGCCATTCCTGATATGCTTATTTCACTTTTTGGCACTCATGAAAACATAACATCAATCAAGTGCAAACCTCAAGGGACCTTTTTAATGGATTAAAAAATTGTTTTGAAATAATTTACAGCAGTAAAAATTAGATAAAACAGTGATCGTTGAATCAGAAATGTTTTCAATAGCTTCAAAGCTAAACAAATATCATATGAATTAATCTTAATGAATCTTTTATTTAGTCTTTTCAATCTTAATGTAATTGTTTATAAAGCTAAAATAGACAGTTTTACTAATAATACTAACGACTGAAAAAGATGGAAAAGTAACTTCGAAAGTCATAAAATACGAAATATATGGAGATATATATTGAATTCTCGATAAGATTTGTTCTGTTCAGGGGCAGTAAGGTTGAGCGGAACTGAATATTAACGCGAGTAAACAGTAACCATTTTAATCAATTCCAAACAAAGATATACATATTGTGGTAAATTTATCACATGGTGATAATATTAGAACTTCGTTACGGTATTTCCTTAAAAACATCATTCTACGAACATCGATCTATTGTCGCTAGATATTAAATGATTATCTTAAACAAGAAATAACTGGCGAACCCAAACAAATCAAATTTTGAAAGTTGATTAATCAAGCAAAAGAAAGACCTGCACTTTATTCAGAATAAATGAGCGTCAAATAAACCTATATTCATGAAAACTTAAGGTAACTGGATCCTATGGCAACATTTCAGTAAATAGCAAACGTCTTAAATTTTCTTATTCTAATTTCTTGATTTTCGGGTCGTAAAAGGGTTTAAACGAAATTTATCTAGGATCCATAATCTTCTGTACATGGAATGACTTTAAACAGATAATATCACATAGAAGGCACTTTTTACCGTCATATGCGCAATATATTTAGGAATGGATCAAACTGAATCTTAAATGATTTTCAATGTAAAATTCGGCCAATTTGAAATATTTAATTGCAAAGATCTACAATTTTTTACAATTTGGTGAAAAAAAATGAAAATCGGATCATAAATCACTGAGCTAGGGCATTCTGAAGTTGCTAATTTAATGTCTTAGGAGGCAGACGTTTTGAATGGTTAAAAGAATCTGGAAGCAACACATTGTTTTTCATGTAATAATATTGGAAATTAATTATAATTGCAATCTTAAAGTCTTTTCGTGAATTTCTTTTAGAATTTAATTTCGTAAAAAAAAATCTAATGAACATGTAATTTGTGCTCATAAACTGATAATGTCAATGGTTACTTCTAAATGGCTACCAGCATACATAAGAATCGATATTTAAATGACATTATCTCAGCAACCGGTTGACCGATTTTGAACAGCGTTTCAGTTTTTTGCTTAGTTTCAAAATGATATTTGCAATGGTATATAATTCCTGTTTTCCGCCTGCCTTTTTAATCTGGGCCAATGCAGCGACAGCAGAAATACAAAATATATTACTTCTGCCCCTGAACAGGTTCAATGAAATCAAGCCTGCAATAATTTCATTATTATCGTGTTAAACATGCCAGTGTTGATTTATTTCCCCATGTTTAATCACTTTATAACTTAGTTATTAGTATTTTTCAACTATTTCAAGCAAACACATGTTCTCAAAACATTTAACTGTCGAACAATTAATACTTATTAATAAACACGTGTAAAACGTAATACAAGAATTAACTCGAAAAACACAATTTTAACCCGGTAAAGTTTAGTTTACTATCATGCTTTTCCAAGATGCAAACATACTACATCACCAACATCCATGTTAATAAACATCACAAAACAGCCAACAACTGAACGCATTTCATGTTTTAGTAGTATAACAGTACATTGTAGCCTACGTGGTTACGTTTATGTTACGTTAATGTTACGTTAATGCCTCTGATCTATTATCAACACAGTTATTTACATATATGCACATGACAGGAATAACAAAAAGCCGATATGCAGCCCTGTTTTAGTTATTGAATTTTACATGCATAAGTATTGGCTTACATATGTCATGAACTAACCTAGTAACGTGACAAATAAAGGATTGATGCAATTTCCATTAGAAACGAGTTATAACTACTTCTGAGTAAAGTATCAAAATTGTCAGTTTGCAACACGTGCTCTTCCAAATGAATTCTACTTCAGTGTCCTTGATTCTTGGTCTTGTCGATGCGGAATGATCCAATGAAGAACATCTACTCACCGGATTTTGTCCCTGACATATTTCTTTAATGATGATTGTTATCATATTTTTTAGCGAGCGTGTACAGCACAAACCATACTGGGTTATATATCAAACAACAAAAATCATCATTTCTATTGTGCACAGCGTGTAAAGCAACCATTGTGTCGGCAACATTTAAATCTTGTTTCACAACCTGTCTTAACACAAAATATTCATGAATAATTCATTCACCGGATTTTTGTCAAGCAGGGACAAAACGTTTTCAATTATCCGGAAACCTTTACGTCAAATGTTGAATACTTTAAACCAATTATCTAACTTAAACGAACATAAAATTTCTTTTCATAACATGACTGTATTATCTGAGCAAGGAACATATATCCAATGCCAAACGTGCACTTATAATTAAAAGTGCTTAAAAATCGGCGGAATATTTATATTAGGAACAGGTTTAGGCCAAAAGTTGTTTTAAGTTTTCTTCGTCAAGTTAAGCTTAATCTACTTATATATTTTGGTTTTAGTGGACATTGAAGAGTTCAGAAAGTTCACTCAGAAAATAGCACAATTGAGAATTTTAGTTTTTACCACATTTATTGAAATTAGTTTGATGTATAAACGTTGTTAGTAATATTCGTGTAAAAGTACAGAATATTTAAAGAAGCTATTTACCTGAAAGGCATTAAAATTTGAAATAAATGCCAAAATAAAAATTAAAAAGTTTCGAGACAATTTATTCGAAATTCTTTGTCATTCCAAATCTGTTTAATACAAATGTTTTCAACGTTATGGCCTAAGTAAAGTTCATATAGCTTCATTTGCTTGTTGATCAACATTAGAGTGTTTCTGCTTCCTTCTGCGTCGCATTTTCGTTTGACCATTGCTATTGTTTATCTCTTGATTAACTTTATTTTCTTGTGTTAGTGGCGTTGCTGCAGTTGTTTCCTTTGGAGTCATTTTTTGAGTTGTTGGCTCCAATATCGAAGATGTCAGTCTATTCGATGAAGATGTTGGAGGAATTGTTACCAAGGATTTCTCTGGCGTGTCATTAACTTGAATATTTAAAGAAACCATATTAGAATCCTGCTGTATTGGTTGTTCAGATTTGCTACTATCCGACTTTACTATTGGTGGGGTGGATGCGACTCGTTCCTGCTCTTTATTCTTGGGTGTCATGATGGCTTCAGGCTGTCGTTTTCTTGTCACTTTTATTCTTTTACTTAGTGTTATTTCTTTGCTATTAAAACCTTTCTGCAAATGCGCATTTGCTTGCTCATTTTCACCTCCAGTCCTTTTTGTGTTGGTCGCCGGGAGATCGGCATTTGTATGGCTTTCATTATTTGCATCGCGTGTTGGTTTGCTGACAATTTCACCTTGTTGTTTTGTTTCATGCCTTAAGGTTTTTATCGGCCTTCTACCCGCTACCTTTCGTCTTAATGTTTGACGTTGCTCTGGAGTAAGTCGTCGCCTCTTCATTTTTCTTCTTTTACGCTTTGTACTTTGTTGTACTTGATTTCTTAGCCTTTTTTCTTCCTTTAAAGGGGGCTTTCCAGTTTGTTGTTCAATCTTGCTCTCCTCGATTGTTTGGTTTTCAGTTAGGTTCTTTATTATAACAGTTTCGTCTTCTTTTATCTGTTTAGCATTTGTCTTTATTTTAAGTTTTGTCTTCACAAGCTTTTTAGGACCAATTGTCGATATTTGAGTGGTACTTTCAGTAATTACTTCATTAGTTGTTGGATCTGTTGACCACGTACTTTCAGTAGTTTCAAATGTATGTTCCATTGTAGTTGTATCAAATGTTGTTACCATTTCAGTTTTAGGAACTACGCCTTTTGTTGTTATTTTGGAGATAGAAATGTTTCGTTTGACAAATGAAGGATCATTCAATTCTCTAACTATATTATTAAGTACTTTATACTTTTCACCAATACATTTCGCGCCGAAGTCATCAGTGTCTAGAGACCAGACCATCATTCCACCAATGTCATACGTTCTTGTCCAGTTCACCTACAATTTGATCATGACTTATATAAAAGTATACGACACAAAAAGCACGACTATATGTTAAGTCATCTATCTGGCATTGACAACGATACGAATAAAGAGCATAAACCAGGAACAAAGCACATTTAAATTGTGCGCAGAAAGATAGTTTAAATATACACAGTTTTGTTTTCGTCCAAAGAGAGAGGGAGAGAGGGGAGATAAATCATGACATTAAATAAGTTTGACATAAGAGATGTTAACTCTTATAAAATATTGCATTTTTGTGTCAGTTATGTAAAAGAGGTTTCATAAGATGTTTTGTTTATATGGCAACTATGAACGTAATACCAATACCTAAAAGCACATATATTTGTGTCACATGTGTACCATTTAGTGTCTCATTCAAAAGCCAGTTTGTGCAGCCTACGATCCAAACTTACCGCAGTTGTTAGTTCGTCATAAAGTTACAATAACCAATGCCACCACAAACGATAATTGCAGCAGATAGTTGACGAATTGTTTGAAATCAGTTTTAAATAAACAAACAACGGTTTCCATTTCGAAGAATATTAAGTGTTTTATAAGTAATAGACACATTTGTTTTAAACAATTGTAAATACATTTACCATCAATTGATAGTTGGTTTTTAATCTTTATTATTATTTGTCTTCCTGCTGGTCAATTTGAAGAGGGCTCTAAATGTGTGTGAGGCTACTGTTAAACAGGTTCACTTTGATTCCTGTTGTATTTGCTTCAAATTATATAAATTTTAATGGTATTTGTCTGAAAATACCGTTACGGTATTGAAGGTTTCATATTCAAAGCCATATTGACATCTTCGTTTGTGATGGATCAAAACTATAAAGTTTAATATCGATAATATTGAGTTGCGCTCAAACCAGGGATAGACGTGGGCAGTAATAAGCATTTCCAAACTGAGCCTGAAACATTTTTATATTTGTCGTGTTCTGTGCCATTCAAAGGTCCCTATTCATCTATGACATAGCGTTGATCATGGAGATGTTGATTACTGCGTATGTCTATTACCACCAACTGTTTTATACTAAGCAATAACACAGATTAATGAAGCATTAAAGCAATATATGTTGAGTGTAGTCATTTTAAGCTTTTCAACATTGAACATGTTTAAAGACATATGGCTTATCTGGTTATTTTAAGTAAAATTAAAACGCGACTTATGCTGGATTTGGTCTATAGTAATCCGATCAATTATTTTTGAAGTAATTACGAAAATATAAAATAAAGTAGTTCTAACATACATGTATCAAAATCAAGTGTTACCCACATAATATATAACATTCGGTTAAATTTATAAATGTTAACAAGTTTCACAAACTTTATTAATACTCAAAACTTTCCTACAAATTAATAAATTTTTCTTATTCAAAATCCCATTTTAATGTCGATCAGATTGCAAAAGGAAGCATCATGATAAAATGATATGGTTGAATTGTATAAACAAATTGTGAATCCCCTTGATACTTCTTACTTCATGTTTTTAATATCTTTTAAAATGACTACACATTATGTAGTTAATGTATACGTTAAAAGCAAGTCTTTTTGTCTTTTGCTAACATATAGATGTTTACCTTGGCTTTGATACTGTCTATGTCCTCTGCAGCTATCCACTGGTCCCCGCTGTACCAGTATGCAACTTGACTGGCTTCGTCCCAAACTCGGGTAGCATCGGCATACTGAGAACATCTCTATATACAATATAAGTAATATTTTACTGTTTCAGTTACATCGATGAACATAAAATTGACATCAAACACGTCATCTACGCGTTCGGTGGCATTCAAAGTTCCCTTGAGTAGTCATCACAGCGTATGTCTATTACCACCAGTTATATCAAAGACTGTTTACATTGCAATACTGACATTACATATGAGTAAAACAATAATATCTCAACAATCGACAATATTTCACTAAGGTTTCAGTTTCTTGGGGTTTTTTTGCGAGTGATTGTGTAAGAATAAACAATAGCAAAGAGACCTTTCAGCATCTTTCCAAATGAAAGATTCTAATTTTAGGTCGAATAGCTAGCAATTTTCCACTGCGCCACAAAGACCGATGTTTTAATTTTACGAGGTGTAAGAGACAACAAAAATGTGTTATCTTTTATTATTATTTTTTCATTTCGTTTGCTTAGTTAGATTCATACGACTTTAATATTCAAATGTCAGTTCAATTTTTGATTCTCACCGATTCAAAAATAGTTTTTAACTATACTGCGCAATGTGTATAATTAACTTCGAAAGCCATGGTTTCTGTTGTCTAAAGGTAAGCAAAACAACCATCTTCCCAATACAATTTGACTCAATGTACACACTCGTACATGTTATGTGAAATTTACAAAGTAAGTAGCAAACAGCTTAAAAAATGAATTTTGTTTTACGAACGTTACCAATCGTACCTCATAATATGCGAGCATGCCTGGCTGTTGGGTAAACTCCCCAGCAACTCCGGGTCCAGATGTTGGAACATTGTAGTCATTATGCCGTGCTTTTCGTAAGGTAAATGTACGGCCATACGTTGAAACTCCTAACACAAGCTTGCTTCGGTCAGGCACGTGAGACATCCAGTAGCGCATTGCTGCATCCTGAATAACAATATATCAGAAGTCAGGAAATAAATGTAAATCTGAATTTTATCGTAGCGTAAGTATCTTTCATGTTATTTATGCAAGAACCTACATATTTAAACAAAATGGGTTACAATAAATTAAACGGTAGTTCTTTGTAAGGATAATCTAAGCGTTCTTTACATTATCTCATTGGTAATCATTTTTGGAAGTGTGAACACTTTCTATTTAATAAAACAAAAGGGCAGTTAATTTTAAAAAATTCTATTAGCAGAGTTCTGATTCTTGAGCTATTTACATCTCATTTACCTTACAATGACTACAAGTTTAATAAAACTTGCGACATATGCTCTGTAGATTCTTTTCGTGTATAAATAATGAAAATCAAACAGTATGCAGTAACTGCAATAGCTTTTGTAATTTATGCAATGTACCCTCTCATTTCCTGTATTAATATTTCAAACGATATTGCCTCTACTGGGGAGCGAATCCTCACCGTTACGGCGACAGCGCCTAGCCATTCAATTCCGACAACGCCACCGACTGAGCTAGCAGTGTTAATTAAGTTCAATAGGTCGTTTAGTTACCTTTTGTTTGCAGAACTTAGAATCTACAAATTATGCTGTAAGTTATGGTAATCTTACGACTGGCATATTTTCATTGATTTGAGCATTATTTCAAGATTTATTCCAGGCCACTCCAGGGCCTCGAGATCATAAAACTTAATCAGGCTTTCAACCAATCAGATGCCTGAGATTTTAGACTGGTCTCTAATCCCAGTTTTATGATCTTGGGCCCTGATTGTTCGCTTAATCGAGTAAAATTCGTCGCTGTCACAATCAACAAATTGACCAAATAATGTTTTATTTATTGAAGAAGATGAATTCCATTTCACTTACCACATTAACCTCTGTAGAGGGACCAAACTCGTTTTCTCTTGGATACAACTGACTTGGGTGCCCTGTATAATTGTCCCAGGATCCGTGTAGATCATACGCCATTACATTGAGGAAGTCAGTGTACCTAAAAAAACAAGAACTTTTTGGGATTCGGAGAAAAAATAATATGCGGTAAATACGACCAATAGCCAAGGATTGCAAAACAAAATGCTTAATTGATCTGAATTTGTATGTGTATTTTTCTAAATTAAAAAAAATATATATATTAAAATGTGGGCTCTTGCATGATAACGTCGGTATTCAGTTGATATAAGAACAAACTAGCCACAGCGCTCGACCAGTCGAAACATTCTATATTTGTCATTTTCAACAGTAAATGTCAAGTTAAAGAAGTATAATTAGTTTTTCCTTTTCGTCAAGCTAAACCATACACATCACATAACAAGTTTATATGCTATTATCATCAGCTTGAATAACAAAATGTTAATGACAGAGATTTAGCTCGGGCCATTGTTTAATTATGTTCGGGTTATTTAATTACACTATGTTCTCATACTGCGTCATTGCTCGTTAGGGAAGCTTTAGCTCACAGTAGCTTATTTGGGATTGGAATCTTGTTAAGAGCAAGACAACAACATACATTCAAACATTATTTAATATTAAAAAACGGCAAATATTCAGATTCAAGTTATTTTTAAACACAACATATTTATCGAAAGCATGAATTGTGAAAATGTTAAAGAATCTTTTATCATAGTATTGTCAGGATCCAACATCTTGTTTGTTATGTTTAAAGAGATCATAAATAACCTTCACAGCATCAGTCATTTAGTGCTGTCTGGCGATTGTATTAGGATTCCTAACAAAGATTACTTAATTAATTAGAAAAATTGTACGAAATCAAAATTATGCATAAATTGGCAGCAGAATCAGAAGGGTTAATCAAGAACAGCTCTTATGAACAGCCTTATAAAACGTAAAACGTCACCCCGTACATACACTCAGTGATGTTATCACGTGACGTTCTTTGAAGGCCGTTGAGCACGATATTTATATTTGTAAAAACATGGCTGGAGGTTATAAAGCTGAGATTGTAAACCAGTCTCAAATCTCAAGCATCTGATTGGCTGAAATGGCGACCTTGGGCTAGACGGCGTGGACCGTAATATGCATTTACATGATCATGAACAGGCTCACTCAAACCGAACATTCAGTATTTTGATATTGTGGTGTTCGGTGGCTTATAAAGTTCCATTTCCAAGTATTTATTTATCAAAGTAGCACTGTTTGTACCATTTGGCTGCCTTAAATGATGTCCCGTTCATTCAGTCTGTGTTTTTATCAGTTACATCTTTTGAAGGATGTTGAACACGATATATATATTTGTGAAAATACTGAGTGCGCTCAAACCGGGTCTAGGCGGACGATAATAGGCAAATCATAACTGCTCATGCACGGGTTCAATCAAACTGAACCTGCAATATTTTGAAATTTGTCGTTAAAGTGGCTTTCAAAGTTCCATTTCCATCACTTAAGCTAATCTGTTATGTTTAAAAAATTTTCTTCGTAGATTTTGAAAGAACATCATCAAGCCTTTATTTTAAAACACAGCAATGCAAAATAAATGCAGATTTTAACAAGCCATCATAATAACAAACAAATTGTTTGTTTCCTGACTGTATTTCAGGACCGTTAACAGTATTTATTCAGTTTATCCATTATCGAAAGAACTTTCTGAATAACGTCGAAAATAAATTACGTGGATTCCCTATAAACACAAACCGAAGTTCAAAAACAGACGATAAGGTATTTTTAGAGAAAAAAATCATCGGTATTTTATGTCTAATATGTTATCGTAAATATAATACACATATTCGAACGTACGTTAGACAACATCGTTCCTTAATTTATGCATTCAGTGCTAGCGGTAATTTCTGGAAAAGACTGAAGTGAACAACTGATTAAAACTTTTTATTTGGTAATTCCATAACCTAATTAGACACACAAACTACATTTTCTAAAGTAATCAGTAGAATAATTTCAAATTGTGTAAGTACGTACAGAAAGTCAGCTTGGATGCTGTGTTTCATGAACCTAATGTTTCGTTCTCTTTTTATAAACAAAGAAGTTTAAGCTTTTCTGAGGCAGCTTTTAAAATTTTTTCTACACTGTACTTTTAATCAATGTCTTTAAGGAATTTCTTTTGGTACATTCCACAAGTCTTATAATCATAAAACAAAATTTCAGCACAAAAAAAATCTGAAACAAAATATGTATTTGTTTTATTGTCTGTGAGTTTATGTTTTAAAAGTTGCTTAAATCGTACTTGGTCATGTTGTCGATCTCGTATGCGTCATCTATAATTTCTCGGCTGGCGGACACCCCGGTTACAAGCAGCAGTGTCGGCATCCCCGAATTCTTACTTTCTTCTTCAAACGCCATTCGGAGTTCCTAAACAGATCAAGATCACAAAATGAGTGTATAAAATAAGAATGGCCGTCAACACAACAACAAACCGTAGACCTGCAGGATTGTAAAGCTAATTGAAACGTTAGAACAAATTAAAATAACCGACAGTAGACATAACAGAACAAAAGCTAAAACCAATTTTAATAAAGCGATACTACATATAACAGAACACAAGAGAAAACCAATGAAAATGAACCGATACTAGACATAACAGAATGCAAAAAACAATTAAAATGAACCAATACTAGACATAACAAAACATAAGAGAAAACCAATTTAAATGAACCGATACTAGACATAACAGAATAAAAAACAATTAAAATCAACCAATACTAAACACATTAGAACTCAAGAGAAAACCAATTTAAATGAACCCATACTAGACATAACAGAAAAAAGAAAAAAACAATTTGAATAAACCGATACTAGACATAACAAAATACAAGGGAACACCAATTTAATAAACCGATACAAGACATAACAGAACACAAGAGAAAACCAATTGAACCGATACTAGACATAACAAAACACAAGGGAAAACCAATTTAAATAAACCAATACAAGCCATAATATAATACAAGAAAAACCCAATTAAAATAAACTGATACCGGTACTAGAAATAACAGAACACGCAGGCATCAAACAGACAAAACGCATTGAACTAGAGTAGTGTGCCGCCTTTAAAACCGTCAGTCTCAATAAAAAGAAGGTCACATTTAGGAACTAATAATACATTGTATTTGTAATTTTTGTATACTCCGATTTTACGCACTGAGCCATGAATGTCCTTTTGTATTTATAGATTTTTGGAATATTCCACAAAATACGGAAGTTAGATATTCCCATCAGTGCTCATATTGTTGTTCAAATTTTACAGGCTTGTAACAAAAGATTTCATGGCTGTGGCAGCTTCTGGTTTCTGTTAATAGGATACACGGGTTGTGTGCTGAAATCCCATCAGGGGATTTTTTTAAGTTTTGTGTTATGTTTTTTTTTCAATACATTTATCTTGACATCGACAAAACTGTCACTAAACCGTGCAAATTTCGAGTAAGCTTTCATCAACTAAGTAGATAAGATGTCGCGAACGATCAAAACAGTTTTCGGACGACACCAAAGCATTGTACAAAATGGTTTTGATTTACATTTGCATGTAAATAAAAAGAAAGAGAATGTAATGAAGGTTTCATATCTTATAATTGTTAACAGAACGTCAGGATTCACAGGTGTTAGCGCCCCTTTGACCTCTGCATCAAAGGGGCGATAACACCAGTTCAAGCTGCTTAACAAAAATATATGGTTAAACAATGGAATGAACGTAAATAAATTTAAAGAGGAATTGCAAAACATAAAGACAAAACAACTCAATAAATGAAATAATATCATATGAACTAAATTAAAATTATAAATGCATGGGCATTAATATGCATTTCCACTCTTGACAGTGAGCTACACTATTATTGTTTTATAGTGCGACCCAGCGGTCATAGCCTCCTATTAAATGGGCGATTACTCGTTAGCGACTAACACGTACCATTACTGTATTGTAAAAACTGGTTTATACATGTTGTGTTTTTCCAGGGCCACCCTTATACACACGAATAATGCATTCAGTAGTGTATGGTTTCAACTTGAATGGACTTAAAATTAGAAATATGCACATGAATTTCTTGCCATTCGTTAAAATGAGAATTGACTTACAACACAGATTAAGTCTAAAAAGGTGAAATATGCATATCAGGGATCGCCACCTTCAGAAAAAACAGCCTTCCCACACAGTCAAGAAGAAGAGAGGGAGAGAGCATGGTTAATAAAATGATCAGTTTCAAAAGAGACACCACTAACAATTAACAAAAATGAGAACCCGAGGGGTTACCGCCTTGGAACGGTCAGTGGCAAATCAAATTGCCACTGGGGGTTTAAACCAGGTTCTAGGGTGCACCAACCTCACACTTGCCCCAACAGGTTCTCATATCACAAAACAAATACACGTTGTCTTGGTGAAACAACTCCAACCCACTTATTGGCTCAACAATGTTGCATGCAATAGTACTCAATGATCTTACACAGACCAGAGCTCCTGGAGTAAAATCAGCAAGAACACGATGACAGGGATAAAAGAAACAAATCGAGCTTCTAGGTCCTTTTAAGAAAAGATTTCTCCATAAACCTTCATAAACTCTTAAACCCCTGCCACCGTCGTGCAACCAAAGAGGTAAGCATAATGATCAACTGTAGAAGGGTTAATCACCAGGCATTCAGATTGTGTACGAGTGATAGTATATAATGTTTGTACCGTAACCAGCTTAAAGTCCCAGCCCTAAACGTAAGTAAGAATATACTATTGAAAAATCATATTTGTCCATATAGACTCCAATATATAAACTCTCTAACAGAACACAAAAGGTCCGATCGAATTCTTTCTTATAGACGGGATTTTCAATGATACTGTTCATTTATCGTTAACGAACTTTTAAGAAGCTAAATATAATCGAGGTATATTTAGCACCGATTTTTTGATGACGAGACCACTTCATGCGCGATCTCGATTTCTGTTTCGGAAATCCTACTTTCGCTTTTAGTCGCGCGGACCAAATTTATTTTAGTAAATTAAAATTTTATTAGCCCGAACTAATGCTGCAAATTTATGCCTATAGTTTCAAATACATGTAATATTTCATAGAAAAACGGGTTAAATTGAAGTAATGCCGCCTTATGTCAAATCCATTAGTATGACAGATGTCATGTTTTCCCAGAGATCAATGAGTTTGGTATTGCAAATGGATATTTAAGGACATTTAGCAAGTTTGCATAAAGACATATTCTCAGAAAATTAATTTTAAAGATTGTAGAAAATTTTTAATATTCAACGTCTGTCCTGGCCCACTTTGTCCAAAACAGGTGACTCCACTCCGATACTGTTCGTCTCTGTTTTCTTTTTAGTAAACAATCACAGCTCCTCGAACAATATAATATATTGTTGTAAACAAAGAAAAAACAAACCTGATAAAATTTAATTATAATAACATGAATGTCAATTATAATGATAACATGACTGATTTGACTCCTTTAAGACCATCATAAATGACAGACGGTATCAAACTTGTGTTTGTAATGAGGTTTTCACAATACACATTATTGTTTTATGTCAACTGACTACCATTTACAGCACGTGTTTAATTTTTAAGAGTTTTTGCGGTTGAAAACTTTCCTGAATATAATATGGTTTGGCCAGCACACATGCAACATGCAGAATACATGTATTATCGATACACTGTATCGATAGTTCAAACTGAAGAGCTTAATAGCATTAAATTAATGCATATACACTGACTTCTTCATCTGAGAGTGATATTGTTAATGCACACACTCTACAAATTACAAAATTTAGAATCAGTGTCAAAATTTAGAATCAGTGTTGAGCTAAAACAAGACAAAGTACCTACTATGGATTGTTTGCCTAAAATGCACAAAACTCCATACAAAGCAAGATTTATTGCAAACTCTAGTTCTTGTAAAACAACAAAATTATCCGTGCTCTTAACATCTTGTCTTACAGCTATAAAAGAACATGTAATTAGGTATTGCGAAAAAGTTTTGAAACCACTGGGAAAAATTTATTTTGGTCTATAAAAATTCAAATGACGTTTTGAAGAAGCTTATATCAAATAATTTTCAGGCGTTCTGTTTGTCTACTTATGATTTTTCAACTCTTTATACTTCTCTCCCTCATAATTTAATAAGAGACAAGCTAACAAGTCTCATTGAAAAAACTTTTGCTAGAGAAAATAAAATATTTATCGCTTGTAATAAACATAGGGCATTCCTTACAGATGGTTCTTATGATAATTATACTTCATGGACCTGTCAAGACCTAAACCAGGCGCTCACATTTTTATTGGAAAATATTTATTTGAGATTTGGTACCTCTATTTATAAACAAGTAATAGGCATTCCAATGGGTACTAATTGTGCACCCCTTGTTGCTGATCTGTTTTTATACTGTTATGAAAGAGACTTTATGTTATCGCTTTCTACCGAACATCAAGATGATATTATTACAGCTTTTAATAACACCTCGAGGTACCTTGATGATTTATTTAATATAGATAATAACCATTTTCCATAACTGGTTAATAAGATTTATCAAAAAGAACTACAGCTTAATAAAGCGAACACTTCAGAAATGCAAGCAAACTTTCTTGATCTAAATCTGTCCATTGAAAATGGTTACGTCACTACTAAAATATATGACAAAAGAGATGATTTTAATTTTAATATAGTAAATTTTCCGTTTTTAGACGGCGATGTTGCTCGTGCAACATCTTACGGGGTTTTAATCTCACAGCTTGTTCGTTTTTCAAGAGCTTGCAACAATGTGAATGATTTCAATGAACGTAATCTGTGCATTACAGACAAACTTTTAAAATAGGGCTATCGGTATCACAAATTAGGGAAAACCTTTTGCAAGTTTTATCGCCGATACCCAGATCTAATTCATAAATACAGGTGCAGTTTAAAATCACTATTGCAACAAGTATTTCTCAGCCGGTTTTTATGGAGATTTAATTTACGAACTGAAGAAGATAAAAGGCAATGTTAATTTCTCCCGGTTATTCGTAAAAACCATCTGTAAATTTTAAGAATTTAAAAAGAAAGGTTACCAACATGATATTTTACAGTGCTCTGCAGGCCTGGTGATTAACCCTCCTACAGTTGATCATTATGCTTACCTCTTTGGTTGCACGGCGGTGGCAGGGGTAAAAGAGTTTATGAAGGTTTATGGGGAAATCTTTTCTTAAAAGAACCTAGAAGCTCGATTTGTTTCTTTTATCCCTGTCATCGTGTTCTTGCTGATTTTACTCCAGGACCTCTGGTCTCGGTAAGATCATTGAGTACCCGCCCTTTGGCTTTGCAATGCTATTAGTTTCTTATGTTTTATATGTTTGCGTGCTTTTGCATGCAATATTGTTGAGCCGATGGGTGGGTTAGAGTTATTTCACCAAGACAAATTGTACTTGTTTTGTGATACGAGAACCTGTTGGGGCAAGTGTGAGGTTGGTGTACCCTAGAACCTGGTTTAAACCCCAAGTGGCAATTTGTTTTGCAACTGACCGTTCCAAGGCGGTATCCCCAAAGGTTCTCTTTTTAGTCAATTGTTTGTGGCGTCCTTTTTGAATTGAAATACTTATAACAAGCATGCTCTCTCTCTCTCTCTCTCTCTCTCTCTCTCTCTCTCTCTCTCTCTCTCTCTCTCTCTCTCTCTCTCTCTCTCTCTCTTCTTTTTCGCTGCGTGGGGAGGCTGTGTTTTGTGAGTGTGGCGATTCCTGATATGCATATATTTCTTTTTTATTAAACTGGGCCTCAGATTCAGAACGCTAAAATTAGATGCTAAATCTATAAAAATGCATCCGGAAATTGTTAAGTCTATAATATCGTTCAAGAAGACAAAATATCAATAAAGCACATCATAGCGTAACAACTGTATGAGCTGGGTGCTCTATCTCCAATTCGGATCTAGACGAAACAGATGAGATAGAGGATATTTGTTTTTACCAGTGTAAGATAGAAATATATTTCACCGAGTGAGCTCCGGAATTTGTATTTTCACGAGTGGAAATACATAATTCCGTATAATACGAGTGAAATATGACGTATTAATCTCGATGTTTCATGCACATTGCAAAAAGGAAGATTCTTATGTTAAAATTCGTGTGACGATGCCTTTATTTCTCCTTAACACAACGAATTCTTATAACGTTACATTTCAATCGCTATAACGACAAAAATTCTGTAAAAATACTACAAAACGGTAAATCTTTAATTAATAGTTTACTGTTAATAAACTACATAGTACATAAATTATTAGGGAAATAATTATGTATCCACCCAAAACAAAAAAATCAAATGCTTTGTTAAACTTTCTGAATAAAATTTGTATTTTCACAATGTCTATATTTTTTTTTATTTTTTACTAATCACTGAGTTACTGTTACTGATTACATAGGTCCGCATACAACCTGACAAAATTGAATGATTATTCACTAGCCAACAAAATTCCTTCGGTCTAAATTGTTGGTAGATGAATAATACTTCGCTTACCACAGAGAACACGGCATATTAAAACAGATATCGAAGGCAAAGAAATTTTAATTCGTCTTATTATATTAATTCTTTTATTGCGTGTCTTAAACTATACCGGTCTACTGGTCTACCTGGGGATCTCTTTTGTGGCCGCTTTAAACCATTTCGACTTTTAACATCGTGTTCTTGCTGATTTGACTCTGATCTCGTTAAAAGTAATTGGGTACCCACCATTTTCCTTTACAATGCTATTAGCTTCTTATGTTAAATGTGTATATGTGCTTTTGCATGCAACATTGTCAATTGGATTTGTGGGTTGGAGTTATTTCACCAAGACAACTTGTTATTGTTTATTTGCATGTGAACCTGTTGAGGCAAGTGTCAGGTTGGCGCAACCAAGAACCTGGTCTAAACCCCGGTGGAAATTTGTTTTGCCAGTGACTCAGCATGTAACCAATCGGGTTCATTTTCTCGTTAATTGTTTGTGGCGTTCATTTTGAAACTGATAATTTTATTACCCATGCGGCTTTTTTACTTCTACTTGTTGGCTCTGAGGGGAGGATGTGGCCATTCCTGCATATTTTACTTTTTAAAAATGTTGGTCGTTATCTAAAGTGCCAAGTCAGGTGTTATGGTTATCTTAACATGTTCATGAAATTCTATATTTGGACAAAATATAAGATATATAACATCGTAAAACTATGATTTCGACACTGGTTTTGACAAATGTCTGCCAATTGTCTTAAAATAATATGCAAGAAATTTTGCCAATGATCTTCAAAAGTCTACACCAATGGCGATTCTCTGGACTGAATGTTATAAAACTGAGAAAAGAAACAAGTCTCAATTCTCAAGCAGCTGATTTCTACTCGCTATTTCAGCCAATCAGATGCTGGAGATTTGAGACTGATTTCTATTCTCAGTTTTATAACTTTGGGACCAGCTTGTCATCATACGGTGAGCAGTAAACAAAGAGAGCTTTCTTTGCTGTGAAGAACTGGCGAACGAACACGAATTTTCGCGTTTACTGCTGTATTTATAAATGGGTTTGGTAAGTCTTTAAATGACTTGTACCAGAGAGCAATTAAGTTGCAAATGAGAATGTTTCGCATGACAATGAAAATAAAAACAACGTGTCAAAACAAAATTAATAGTAAAACTGGCAATATTGAAAACGACTCATAACATCAATTAGCATTGAGTATGCGTTTGATCGATTATTTTGACGATTAAGATTGATTTTTGAATTCAAACGTGTAGTCTAAAATCTTAATTTGTTTCGTAAGGTATAAGCATCGATAGCATGATTCAGCACAGCAATAATAATTACATGCAACAATAATGTGTATACGAGTATAATGGAAACTTATTTCTATTTCATTTGAATATCATCATAACCGTGTTATCAGACCTGCGCATTAAACACTTTAGGCATCAACTTCTAGCCATGACAAATTCGTAGTGAATTAATTTTTGCAGTTTATTTAACTTTATTTTGACACTTTTTGTTTTACCGAAGACAGTGCAATAACAACTGTTGACGGACTTATGCATGGTTACATTATTTAACATATTAAATGGCATTACCTTTTCCAAATCACTTAATATTTTAACATACTTTGTAATTCTTTACTATGTCACCCCTGCAAAGGTTAGGCAGTAAACTAATTTTAAAGAGAGCAAAACGTCTTAACCTACCTTCAGCAAAAGTGAGTAGTTGACCTTATCTTGTGGTTTTCCTCCTCGTTTTGTAGGATGTTGCCAATCGATTGCTAAGCCATCAAAGTTTTTATCCCTGAGAAATTTCACAGTAGAGGTCGCAAACACTTTCCTAGCTGTTCTGCCTGCGGCAAGTTTACTGAACTCCTTGCTGCCCATCATCCAGCCCCCTACTCCTAGCAAAGTCTTCAACTCGGGGTTGATTTGCTTCAAATTGTTCACTCGTTCGTACCTGAAAATTTTAATGAAATGTTAGAATACTAAATGCAAACATTTCAACTTTCGGATTACAATATTTTAATCCATTCTAAAACAAAATTGAACACGTGAATCCTATGTCTTACTATGATACTGTCTTGTCAAGAAAAGGAACAAATTAAAACGAGCCTGTAGTTGTTTTTATATATACCAAATTCGTAATTTCCAAAGGAAAGTATGCAATTTGTTTTCAGTGATATTTTCATAAACTGCTCTTCTTTATCACCGAAAACAAAGTGCACACTTTTGATTGGAATGGTTAAGGGGTCGCAAACACTAGATAAATAGATTTCTACTTTCGGTTTGAACCAGAAAGTAAGTTTTCCTTGAATTTCTTGAAAACCCTAACATTATTTTGACGAATTTGCACTAAACATTGTAGACCAGTATATACTTATTTCAGGTATGCGCTGCTTTGGTATATTGTCCATAAATTTCAGAATTCTCATACAAACGTTTTTTCTTTTGTTTTAGTATGTGCTTGGTAATTAGAACATAAATTAGACTGAATTGAGCTTGCAAACATTAACTGCGTCCTTAGCTTAATACATTTCTTTACTAAATTCTAGGTGACAAGAAGTATTTCCCCCAAAATTCAATTTTGAAATTTTAGCCAGTTTTCGCCATTTGCAATGTTTGCGACCTCTTAAATAAAATATTGCTGTGAAGTTTTTGCAATTTTAACTACAAGTTCTTTCATTGAATATAATATTATACAGATTATTACGTCAGTATGCAGTCTGTGGGTTCGTGTCATTTTGTGTTGCGTGTCTAAACAGTATGCGGTTTGCAAGTGCAACGAGTTTGTTTTATTATTATTAATTTTTACCCGGGCCTTCTTAAAGTCAAATAAGCCAGTGACCGTAAACAATATTAAACAGTCTCATACGAACCATAACAAAATTTTATTACGTTAGAACTTGATTTCATCATTAACACTTACCAAAATATAACGTGTTCTTATACTACCAATCGATTCTAAGAACACAGAAAGACTACTTCTAATATTTTTCTCTTCTCAATCTACTAATGATTAACGAATATTATTGAATATGACTAATTGGTTAAATATAAAAAAAACTCTGTAAGTCTGTAAGTATGTATTTATCGAAATTATTACTTTCAACAATTGTAGAAAATTAGATTTTAGAGAATAATTGAATATTAATTCATCAATATTATGTTATCACCTTCTGCTTCGTACTATGTACTTAAGGAAGTAATAAAAAATGAAAAACATAATTTGAATTTTTCATTTAACTCATTTACTTGTTCATATCAATGCAAAATTCGTCTTTTAATTGTCGTTCTGCACTTTTAATATACAACCATTACTTTTGTGGTAAGCAAATCATGGTGAACGTTCATCAGAAAATGACATTCGTGATTTGAAACATTCCTTTCAAGTGATGTGTTTACTAAATGTTTCCAATTGTATTGTTTTATACAACGCTGGCAGATGCATTAAAAAATCACATCTTGACTGGACAAAAGCCTTAAATTCCCTCTAGGATGTCAATCCTCATGCTTCATCCTAGATCAAAAACCCCTAAACCCTTTACACAAGGATCGGATTCGAATGCTAAACAAATAGCCAATCTGGATTAAATGATCGAATACATGTACTTCCATTATTCTTACAGTAGCATATTTTCTTATCATATATATTTCTTCTATTTATATTCTTTCATGAAAAGAGTAATGTTTTCTAATTTGCTATAATTTACAATTTTTCTGGTCTACAAAAACATGCTTATTTCTTCCATAATTATTTTAAAAAGTCACAAGTTTGTGCTATAGCGTTTTTTCTTCGAATCAATAAGTGTTTGGCAGCTTTTAAAGTGCTCACGGAAGCGTCTTTAGTACCTTGTAACGCCGATGAAAGTAACAATCAATCAGTGTTGTTATCAGTTATATAGCCCTTTGATGGCCGTTTAACACGATATATGTATTTGTGTAAATATCGAGATGCACCAAACCCGCGCCTGTATTATTTATTTTGATATTTGTCGTGATCAGTGGTTTTCAAAGTTTTTTATCGATTCAACAGAGAATATGACAGAAAAATAGCTAATCACGTTTACAGAGAAAAACTGCACTTCTGTTTTTAGCTCACCTGAGCACGAAGTGCTCATGGTGAGCTTTTGTGATCGCCTGATGTCCGTCGTCCGTCGTCCGTGCGTCCGTCCGTCCGTCGTCAACTTTTTCTTCAAACGACTTCTTCTCTGAAACGGCTTGGCCAATTTTGACGAAACTTGCCATGGATGTTCCTTGCATGAAGCTCTTCCAAAGTTGTTCAAAGAAATAAATTCCTTGCAGAACTCTGGTTGCCATGGCAACCGAAAGGAAAAACTTTAAAAATCTTCTTGTCTGAAACCACAAGGCCTAGAGCTTAGATATTTGGCATTTAGCATCCTCTAGTGGAACTCTACAAAGATTGTTCAAATTATTCCCCAGGTGTCTAAATTGGCCCCGCCCCAGGGGTCACTTCATTTTATAAAGACTTGTATAGGAAAAACTTTAAAAATCTTCTTGTCTGAAACCACAAGGCCTAGAGTTTAGATATTTGGCATTTAGCACCCTCTAGTGAAACTCTACAATGATTGTTCAAATTATTTCCCTGGGGTCAAAATTGGCCCCGCCCCAGGGGTCACTTCATTTTACATAGACTTATATAGGTAAAACTTTAAAAATCTTCTTGTCTGAATCCACAAGGCCTAGAGCTTAGATCTTTGGCATTTAGCATCCTCTAGTGGAACTCTACAAAGATTGTTCAAATTATTTCCCAGGGGTCTAAATTGGCCCCGCCCCAGGGGTCACTTCATTTTATAAAGACTTGTATAGGAAAAACTTTAAAAATCTTCTTGTCTGAAACCACAAGGCCTACGGCTTAGATATTTGGCATTTAGCATCCTCTAGTGGAACTCTACAAAGATTGTTCAAATTATTTCCCTGGGGTCAAAATTGGCCCCACCCCAGGGGTCACTTCATTTTGCATAGACTTATATAGGAAAAACTTCAAAAATCTTCTTGTCTGAAACCACAAGGCCTAGAGCTTAGATATTTGGCATTTAGCACTCTCTAGTGGAACTCTACAAAGATTGTTCAAATGATTTCCCTGGGGTCAAAATGTGCCCCGCCCCAGGGGTCACTTCATTTTATATAGACTTGTATAGGCAAAACTTTAAAAATCTTCTTGTCTGAAACCACAAGGCCTAGAGCTTAGATATTTGGCATTTAGCATCCTCTATTGGAACTCTACAAAGATTGTTCAAATTATTTTCCTGGGGTCAAAATTGGCCCCGCCCCAGGGGTCACTTCATTTTACATAGACTTGTATAGGCAAAACTTTAAAAATCTTCTTGTCTGAAACCACAAGCAGAAACTGAAACTTTTGTACTCAGGTGAGCGATATAGGGCCATCATGGCCCTCTTGTTTTTAAATAACTTTAGACGTGTTTTCAAATCAGAAAATCCCTCACATTGTTTGTTCAGTGGTTTTCAAAGTTTTTTATCGATTTAAAGAGAATATGACAGAAAAATAGCTAATCACGTTTACAGAGAAAAACTGCACTTCTGTTTTTTTAAATAACTTTAGACGTGTTTTCAAATCAGTAAATCCCTCACATTGTTTGTTCCTATTTCAAAAACTTAAAGCAATTTGCGTCAAAACTTATGTCAGAGTCTAGATACGGTCTTGAAATTTTTTGTCTGCAACGAAATTTGAAATAAAAAATACACTGCATTCAGCTTGTCATAAAGGATTCATATAATATTCTTATAAGTTAACCGCTTATCAAATGGTGCCAGTTACGATTTGCAGCCTTTTAAACTTTGTCTTGTTTACTATAGATTATATTGGAAGAAAATTCATAATTCACTGTATAAGTGCCAGTTGTAGACAGCAAATGATAATTACATATAATTATTTTGTACGCAATTTCAGTTTTTTGTCAAAACCTGAATAATGTTAAATTTCAAGCAAATTTGACTTCTGAACATTTTGCAAAAGAAAATGTTGTTACTTGGATTCTATTAAGGTAATTAAGCATTAAAATGCCTCATTTAATACCCTTTAGACTTAATTATGGATGTGTAAGTTCAAAAAGAGAAAAAAATATAATAAATTAAAGGTGTTATGCAATTATTCATAACAAGTTAATTGAGATATTAAACAATTTTTATATAATCCATCATCCATCATAAAACAAAAAAAATCACAAAATTCATGAAAGAGATTTCATTTTTTTGCAAATTTTAAGCTGAAAAGACATATTTTTTTATGACAATAAGAACAAATATGATTTTGAAAAACAACCTTTTTCTTAAAGACAAAGAACTCACAGTTCTCATTGAAAAATCTTAAGCAAAAACGTAATATATGCATATCAGGAATCGCCACACTCACAAAACACAGCCTCCCCACGCAGCAAAAATGAAGAGAGGAAGAGAGAGCATGTTTGTTATAAGAATGTCAATTCAAATAGGACGCCACAAACAATTTGGGGATACCGCCTTGGAACCGTCAGTGGCAAAACAAATTGCCACTGGGTGTTTAAACCAGGTTCAAGGGTGCACCAACCTCACACTTGCTTTAACAGGTTCTCATATCACAAAACAAGCACAAGTTGTCTTAGTGAAATAACTCCAACCCGCCCCCCATCAGCTTAACAATGTTTCATGCAAAAGCACGCAAACATATAAAACATAAGAAGCTAGTAGCATTGCAAAGCCAAAGGGCGAGTACTCAATGACCTTACCGAGACCAGAGCACATGGAGTCAAATCAGCAAAACACGATGACAGTGATAAAAGAAACAAATCGAGCTTCTCGGTTCTTTCAAAAAAAGATTTCGCTATAAACCTTCATAATATCTCAAACCCCTGCCACCGTCGTGCAACCAAAGAGGTTAGCATAATGATCAACTGTAGATGGGTAAATCACCAGGCCTGCAGAGCGCTGCAGAATATCACACTGGCAACCTTTCTTTATGAATTTATAGATTTTTTACGAACAACCTGGAGAAATTAACAATGCCTTTAATTTTCTAAAGTTTATACATTAAATCTCCATAAAAACTGGCTGTGATGAAATACCTTGTTGCAACAGTGATTTTAAACTGCACCTGTATTTTTGAATTACCTCCGGGTTTCGGCGATAAAACTTGCAAAAGGTTTTCCTTAATTTGTGATACCGATAGCCTTGTTTTAAAAGTTTTTCTGTTATGCAAAGATTACGTTCATTGAAATCATTAACATATTGCAACCTGTAGAAAAGAGAACAAGCTGTGAGATATAAACCCCGTAAGATGTTGCATGAGGAACATCGCCGTCCAAAAGCGGAAAATTTACTATATTAAAATTAAAATCATCTCTTTTATCATATATTTTAGTAGTGACCTATCCACTTTGAATAGAAAGATTAAGATCAAGAAAGTTTGCTTGCTTACCTTAAGTGTTTGCTTTATTAAGTTGTAGTTCGTTAGGATAAATTTTATTAACCAGAGATTGAAAATGGTTATTATTTAGATTCAACAAATCATCAAGGTACCTCGAGGGGTTGTTAAAGGTTGTTATAATGTCATCATGATTCGGTAGAAAGAGACAACATTAAATCTCTTTTATAACAGTATAAAAATAGATCAGCAACAAGGGGTGAACAATTAGTACCGATATGAATGCCTATTACTAATTTATAAATAGAGGTACCAAATCTCAAATAGATATTATCCAATAAAAATGTGAGCGCCTGGATAAGCTCTTGACAGGTCCATGAAGTATAATTGTCATAAAAACTATCTGTAAGGAATGCCTTATGTTTATTACAAGCGATAAATGTAAAAAAAAATCCTTGTTAGCTTGTAATGAACATTTAGCTGTTTTACAGATGGTTTTTATGATAATTGTACTTTATGGACTTGTCAAGACCTGATCGAGTCATTCTCTTTTCTACTGGATAATATGTATGCGAGATTTGGTACCTCTATTTATAAAACAAGTAATATGAAAACCTAAACAAGTTATAGGGTACTAATTGTGCGCCCCTCGTTGCTGATAGGTTTTAATACAGTTATGAAAGAGACTTTATGTTATCTCTTTCTACCGAACATCAGGATGAAATTATAACACTTTAAACAACGTCTTGAGGTTAAATATAGAAAATAACAAATTTCAATATCTGGTTTAGGTTAATAAAATGTATACTAATGAACTTCAGCTTAATAAAACGGCCACTTTAGTATAGCAAGCAAGCTTTTTTTATCAGAATCCTAACAATGAAAATGGTAACGTCACTACTAAAAAATAAGATAAAGGATATGATTTTAATTTTAATATACATATACATATACATTGTAGTAAAGTTTCCGTTTTAAGACGGCGATGTTCCTCGTGCAACATCTTACGGGTTAATCTCAAAGCTTGTTCGCTTTTCTAGAGCTTGTAGCAATGTAAAAGATTTCAATGAACCCAATCTTTGCATTAACAGGAAACTTTTAAAACAAGGTTATTGGTACCACAAATTAAGAAAAACGTTTTGCAAGTTTTATCGCCGATACCAAAATTTAATTTAAAAATACAGGTGCAGTTTAAAATCATTGTTGCAACAAGGTATTTCACAGCCAGATATTTATGGAGATTTACTTTATAATAAATAAATTATAAACAACGAAATAAAAGGCAATGTTAATTTCTCTACGTGATTCGTAAAATCCATCTGTAAATTCAAGAAGAAATGTTACTATCATGAAATTGTACAACACTGTGGATGCCTGATGATTAGCCCAACAACTGTTGATCGTTATGTTTACCTCTTTAATTGCACGACGGGTTTAAGAGTTTATGAAGGTTTAAAGAAAACAAATGAAATATGCATATAAGGGAATGGCCACATCCAGCATACACAGCCTCCCCACACAGCCAAAAAGTAGAGAGGAAAAGAGAGCATGGTTTTACAATAATCAGTTTCAAAATGGACGCCACAAACAAATAACGAAAGTGAGAACCAGAGGGGCTACCGCCTTGGAAAATCTTATAAAAGATCTTAGAAACTCGAATTGTTTCTTTTATCCCTGTCATCGGGTTCTTGCTGATTTGACTCTAGGTGCTCTGGTCTCGGTAAGGACATTTAGTACCCGCCCGTTTGCTTGACAATTCTATTAGCTTCTTATGTTCTGTATGTTTGTTTGCTTTTGCATGAAACTTTGTCGAGTTGAAGGGTGGATTTGAGTAATAACCAAGGCAATTTGTACTTGCTCGTTTATAAGACCCTGTTGGGGCAATTATAAGGTTGGTTCCCCCTAGAGCCTGGATTAAACCCCAGGTGGCAAATTTTTGCCACTGACCGTTCTAAAGCGTTACCCTAAAGGTTCTCTTCTTCGTTAATTGTTTGTGGTTTCTTATTTGAAATTGATATTCTTACAATCTCATGCTCCCTTTTTCTCTATACGTTTTGGCCGCGTGGGGAGGCTGTGTTTTCCGAGTGTGGCGATTCCTGATATGCATTTTTTTTCATTAATATACCACATAGTCTTTTATTCGGGCTAGTCAGACAATGACTGCCAATCCCATTTTTGCATTTTGGGGCATAAGATGGCTAGTATAGCCTGAAAATTATCCATATACCACATATACGATGCCCCCTATAATCCTGTATAAAAACAACGCAAGTTGTGCAACTCAGTGGTACCCCTACCACTAACCCGTGACAAGAACTTTCCAGCTAATACGTTGTCATTGGTTTTCACTGTTCAAGCTGCTTAGCTAACAAAGTTTAAAGTGTTTTCTGGTACATAATACTTCTACCACATTGAAATTAAAATTATAAATCATTTAAGACATTCGCATTCAAAGCGTGGTCGAAATACCAAAGTCACCTTGATCTTCGGTTTTTAATTCACCTTATTTTCCATAGGAATATACCTGAACTAATGTGTGTGTGTTAACAAGCTGAACAAGTAGAATCACATGGTTAAGTACGCTATGCACAAGTAAAGTTTATGGTACAATCAGATGCCTGTGCGGTAGATATACTTACATGCCTTCGCTCCAAGCTGAACTCTCGTCATTCCACTCTGCAGCTGCAAGCCTGTTGCCCTTAAGCTTAGCATACACATAGATCAGATGTGTGCAGAGTCCGGCATCAACATCCTCTGGCATAAACTTCCCTCCATCAGGTCGGTATTGAGCCCAGTTTGTGTACACGCAAATCACACGATAAGCCTCTAAGCCTGAAAGTGCATAAACGAAACTGACTTAGTCATATTCGATTTTATTCAGCCGAGTCTCTCTGGATGAGCGTTATTGCATACGTACACAAGTCACATGAAACGGTACATAATATATCAATCCCGAACTATTTTGTGCTTACTTTTGGAGGGGATTCAAAACTGATTGAAGCGAGGATATTTTGTACTTCCGTGACAAAATGTCGACACCGCGCGATATTTGAAAATGTTTCCACCAAAACGGTGTGATTTAGCAAAATACATGTATTCAACGCATATTTTGAACATTTTTGTTTTTATTTTATCTTCGTAAAAACCGAAATAACGAAGTTATCGTTTGTGTTTGAAGCATTAGACAATATTGTTATCGTTTTAGGGGCATTTATTACTAAGCAGTGTTGGCCTTCGTTCGAGTAGAAATATGCCTAAATAGAGAATCAGATGTTGATATTAAGCTGTCCTGCCAAATATTGCAATATTTCATTTTCAGAATTATCATGGAATTAGCCCTCAAATTATTTGCTTTATCGCATGCAGAGATTTACATTTATCAGATATTGTTATTAAAAGTAAAAAGGAATCTCTTGATTACTTTGTTGAGTTTTTTCGAATGAATCCATTTATGAGTTAAGTTCCCTTTTTCGTCCCTTTTACAGAGAAATGCCAAACAGCACTATGCCTATAATATTATACCGGTAAATACTGACTGATGACGGGAAAGTCATTTTATTGCTTGTAATAAAATAATTCGAGAAATTGATGCGTTTAAGTGTGATAAAAATGAAAATATGCATCACGTTAAACTTAAACAATATGCGTCTCTAGGACACACAAGAATCTTTCGAGTAAGATTAAGTGAATTCAGTTTATTATCATGATCGATTTAAATAGCTTACAAAATACGACAATGTAATACAGTAGGTATTGTTGGGTTCAATGGCGTTCAAAACTGTACATATATTATGTAGTCTATCTTTGAATGTTTTATTCTCCTAAATGAGAATTGTTGTGAATGCTTATTCAATGCTTATTCAAGCATAACATGTATTCAATGTAATTTCTTAATCAATCAAGTTGTGTTCAAACATTCAAAAGTCGAATTATCCCTTTCCTCCATATATACGCATTTTTACGCATGTGCGACCAGTTTAGATCCAGAAATAACTTAATGAATCAAAATGCGAACAGTGCAGATCCTGATCAGACGGCACGGATGTGCGGGCTGATCTGAATCTAAACTGTTCGCCCAAGCAATAAAGGTGTGTCTATGGAGGAAAGAATTAAACTAAATGTTCATTTATACTGAGTGTGTTCAGCCGTAGCTTTCTTTAATTTTGAAATACAAAACCTGTAGTTTGAATGCTAAAATAATTAGCTCTACATTGTTTGAAACGTTAACTATACCGATCATTTTATTTTAATTTCTTCGTATGCCCTTCAAACGTGAAACTCAAGAAGACCTTGTTCATGGAATTGCCAAAAAATTCCAGACACATGTCTTCGGAAACCTATGACAATTTATCAAGGGAAGGGTAAAATCTAAAGTCATGTAATCGTCAGTAGCGTATACATTCTTCAATGGCATAGATAGCTGACTCATTTCCAAAGAATGTAACTTTGAATAATTGCTTTTGATTCTGCAAGAATGCGATCTATTAGCTCTAAGGGAGTAGATGTCACAAAGTTTCAGGCCGGTTTCCTTACTGTGACGGTACATTCTCCTAACAGTGACTGTACATCCTCCTAACAGTGATTGTAAATACTGCTCACAGTGACGGTATATCCTCCAAACAGTGGCGGTATATCATTCTCACAGTGACGTTATATCCTCCTCACAGTGACGGTATATGCTCCTCACAGTGACATCATATTATTTTCATGGTAACGGTATATCCCTCTTACATTGACGGTATATCCTCCTCACAGTGACTGTTTATCCTCACAGTGACGGTATATCCTCACAGTGACGGTATATCCTCCGTACAGTGACGGTATATCCTCCGTACAGTGACGTCATATCCTTCTCACGGTATATTTTCCTGAAAGTGACGACAAATCCCTCTCACAGCGACGGTATATCATTCTCACAGTGACGAAATATCCTTCTCTCAGTGACGATATAACCTTCTCACAGTGACGATATATCATGTTCACAGTGACGATATATCCTTCTCACAGTGACGTTATATTCCTCTCACAGTGACGATATATCCTTCTCACAGTGACGATATATCCCTCTCACAGTGACGATATATCCCTCTCACAGTGACGATATATCCCTCTCACAGTGACGATATATCCCTCTCACAGTGACGATATATCCCTCTCTCAGTGAGATATATCCCTCTCACAGCGACGGTATATCATTCTCACAGTGATGATATATCCTTCTCACAGTGACGATAAATCCCTCTCACAGTGACGATATATCCCTCTCACAGTGGCGATATATCCCCCTCACAGTGACGGTATATCGTTCTCTCAGTGTTGGCATATACTTCTCACAGTGACGTCAAATTATGTTCATGGTGACGGTATATTCTCCTCACAGTGAAGGTATATTCCTCTCACAGTGACGGTATATCCTCCTTACAGTGATGATATGTTCTTCTAACAGTGACGGTATATCCTCCATACAGTGACGTCATATCCTTCTCCAATAACGGTATATCATCCTCATAGTGACGATTTATCACTCTCAAAGTAACGCTATATTTTCTCACAGTGACGCTAAATTCTCCTCACAGTGACGGTATATTCTTTTCACAGTGACAGTATATCCTCCTTATAGTTACGTCATATCCTTCTCGCCGTGACTTTATATCCTACTAACAGTGATGGTATATCCTTTTCACAGTGACGGTTTATCCTTCTCACTGTGACGGTACATCCTCCTAACAGTGATGGTATATCCTCCTCACAGTGACAATTATGTGACTTTGGACTAACCCCTACCTTAATCAAACGCATTTAGTTTGCGACCGCGCTCGCGGATTTACACAAACATTAAAATTGAATGATCGGTGTAGCTAGAATTTTGGTTAAGTTTAGTATTTCAAACTGTGATATGTTTTTACATATGTCAACATACCTTGTATGAAGAAAAGTAAAGCCAATAACACTGATTTCATTTTTTCTGAAACAAAAATATAAGATACAATTATAGTCTAAACATATATTTTCAAAGTCTTAAGTATATTTAAACATTTTTCTATTAGATATTTCAATACAAAATACCAATTTTAAAACTAGATATAAAGATTTAAATAAAATTTATTATTAAGCTACCAAATACAACCATAAAAAACTTTAATTTACTTACATAATTATTTCATCCCAAGATCATTTGAAATTGCTATTTATAAACGAAAAAGAGGTGTTTAAAATTGTTGTATTAATCTCTAAGTTGACGTTTGTTTTATTGTTCTTTGTTTTACGTTGACAAGCGAGACGTCGTCTGCATCACTTTGCACGTAACGGAGCGTAACGTAACATAATTTATTTGCATAAACGAACGCGTACGACACAATTACAAGCCACTGCTTTATTGGTGATAATTAATTTTGACAGGTCATGCCGTACTATTACTACTATAAAGTTACCTAAATAACTGTCATGAATAACCGTTATTCTAGATTCTTACCAAAAAATGTCCCAGCCATCGAATATGCACCGAGTATAGAACGTCAGCGATAACTAGACAGCCACGTGACAGATCAGTAAACTCCAAATAAAAAGTTGAACAGCAAAAAGGTATTGAATATGATATCGTCATATTTCTTTTACTAGAATAATTCATTTGAAAAAAAATACTGAACCCTATGAATATGCCTTAAGCTGATAATAACCTGTATAAAAAGATTACATGTATCACGTGAATGTCATCATCATCATCATCATCATCATCTTTATCATCATTTATTTTTATTATTATTATTATTATTATTATTATTATTATTATTATTATTATTATTATTATCGCTTACGTTTATATATAGTTCAAGCGGATGAACATTATTTTCAACACCCTTTAGGGCTGGTATTCAAAGAATGTTCGGTTATTTTTTATTTTTTAATTTTCAAATAACACCGCGAAAGAACCAGTTATCAATTATACTTATATGGCTATTGTTGAAGTTACGAAATTTCTTGAATTTCAGGCAAAACGCAAAAGCTTCAATATTTAATTGAATTTTTTTCAAGTCGTGCAAAAATCTAGTATTTCAGGATCTTAATGAGATTTACTTCGAACGTAATTTTCACTGACCATTTAACAAATCAGGTAAATATAATGGTCGTATCTTTACCCTTTTTTATAAATGAATATCAGAGCTTTAAGAAAAGTTATTCACTCTGATTATATGTCGATAATTTAATCATAGCAAAAGAAAATTATTTCTAATATTACGCACATGAATCGTACAAATCTTGTCTTATTATTATTATCTTTAATGATGCGTTAATTACTAATATATTTATTACGGTACTTGCTGACATTTTTAGCATCGTATAAGAAAGTCCTTCATTAACTTATGTTAGAAAAGTGAAATGACCGGAAAAAGTTAGCATTTTTATTGATTGCAAGTGAACAATAATGACATTCTAGAAAGATCCATCGCACGATCTTTCGGAATAACGACTAAGACAAAATATATGATCAAGGCAAACAATTAGTCAAACGAGATCTGACATTTAAGCTACTCTAACATTTGAAAACTTCTGACAATCAAACCAATTAAGGAAGGCTATATAAAAATACATATCAAATATACCAAATGACCTGGCCATTAAATCAGACCTGATAATTGAAACAGACCGTATGGTCAAATCAGACCGTATTGTTAAACAAGACAGACTAGTTGAAGAAGACAAGATATTTCAAGAAGACCGGATGATCTAGACAAACCATTTCATAAGAGAAAACTTGTATTTAAGATGAAAAGACCAGTGAAACTAACCATAAAAAATGGACGATTGAAGCAGACCGGACGTAGCAGAACATATACCTTTAATCAAACGGATAATGAAAGATGATGATCAAAGAAGATTATACTTTTAAATTTGTCAAAACTGACTGAATCGTCAAAGTAATGAAGCAGACGAAAACGTCTGTGTTGCCCCGAAAAACATAAGATAATATTATCACAGAAGACAAAACCAGGCCACATTAATCAAGTTTTCCTGATAATAAAATCAACTACTAGCAGATACTCAATGCATACGAATATTCGAAGCAAACTTGACGAAATGGGCAATATTTTAAACACATCATGAATATGATTGCTGACTGGAAATTCGGTTATTCGGTATTTAAACAAATCAGAAAAAGCAAAACAGACCTAATTCATACCAAGCAATCAGAAAAGACCAGACAATAAAACAGTGCCTAAAAGTTTGCCTGAAAGTTTACACGGAACAATGAAACATTAACCAAGTTATCATATGCAACAGCCAACATTCAAAAAATTGTTAAAATACTAATAATACTTCTTTTTGCCACAAACTGCACAACCATTTCAAGTTCAACCAATATGTTAATTCCCATATGCTTTATCTACACTTCTGTTAGCACGGACCATGTTTTGGTAATAAGTCATTTTGGCATCGAAATAAAAACTTAAACGAAAACAAAAGAAGTAGCGAACCAAAAGGTGTTTCTTAGGAAAACAAACGTTTATTACAGTTCTATTCTGCTCAACGAACTTTATGTAAAACTCAATATTCTGAAAAAAACGTCTGCTGTTTTGGACATTTTCACATAACGGTGTTGAAATCAGCTATGAATTGTTGCACATTTTTGTTGAATAACAAAAACAACCCAGCAATATCATTTAAAAATACATCAATAATTATTTGCAATACCTGATTTTAATACATTGCATAAATCTTTAATATCGCCCATTCGCATTTATATATAATGTTTCTGTTCTTTTTTGTTCTCCTGTCCTTAAAATCTATAAGCATTGCTGTTTTTTTTCTTTATTATTTTCTGAACCATGACACTGAAATTTGCACTAGCCTAAAACTAGGCTTGTATTTTCTAGTATACCTTATTAAAGGTTTTTATAAATTCCTAAATTTTTGACCTAGATAAATAAAATTTGCAGATTTGTTTTATAACAGGTTAGGCTGACAGCAGACATTCATATTTCGTGTTTACAATTTGAGTCCTGGAATGACTTTTGCCTTACTTTTGGAACACCCCTCGTAGTTGTTTTTGTTTTGTTTTGCCAAACACTGATTTAATCACGTCCCAAATATCTTATTCAAACTCAGATAAACCCCGTAAACTCTTCACAATTGTTAAAACATTAAATGAATAAATCCTTATTGTCAGAGGAAGTGTGATAAAACAAAACACCATTGACATTCTAAGCAGACCAAACAATCAAACAGACTTCTCAATCAAATAAGACCAAACAATCTAAGCAGGACGGAGAATCAATAGTTCTAAGCCTTTGCTGGGAATCGAACCCGTATGACATCCGATATTATACTGATAAAAGTACTGACTGATTGGGGAAGCTGTCCTTACATGAATTGTAAAAACTCTAAGCAAATCAGACGATTTAAAAATACTAGATTATCAAAATTGACTTGTCTGTCATGGCAGATCAGAAATGAAACTAGATCAGACAATCAAGACCTGCCGTTTAAGCAGAGCAGAGAATTGAAAAAGACCTGAAAGTCAAGCAGGATAAGCAGAAAAGACCAGAAAATCAAAGCAAACAAGAAAATCAAAGCAGACTAGGTGGCCAAAGCGAAGCATACGACTAAACTATTAACCCAAAAACATGTTTTCTTTAAAATATATATCCAAAACGGTTTGTATTTTAGAATATTAGTTTAGAAATACTAACACATTTTAAGTGATTAAAGAAATCTATCAATAGATGACCTTTCCAGCTGTCATCTTGAAAAAGTAATATATGCATATCAGGAATCGCCACACTCACAAAACACAGCCTCCCCACGCAGCGAAAAAGAATTGAGGAAGAGAGAGCATGTTTTTTATGTATGTCAATTCAAATAGGACGCCACCAACAAATAACAAAGAAGAGAACCTTTGGGGATATCGCCTTGGAACGGTCAGTGGCAAAACAAATTGCCACTGGGGTGTTTAAACCAGGTTCTCGGGTGCACCAACCTCACACTTGCCCCAACAGGTTCTCGTATCAGAAAACAAGTACAAGTTGTCTTGGTAAAATAAATCCAACCCACCATCGGCTTAACAATGTTGCATGCAAAAGCACACAAACATATAAAAAAATAAGAAGCTAATAGTATTGCAAAGCCAAAGGGTAGGTACTCAATGATCTTACCGAGACCAGAGGTCCTGGAGTAAAATCAACAAGAACACGATGACAAGGATAAAAGAAACGAATCGAGCTTCTATGTTCTTTGAAGAAATAATTTCCCCAAAACCTTCATAAACTCTTAAAACCCCTGCCACCGTCGTGCAACCAAAGAGGTAAGCATAATGATCAACTGTAGATGGGTTAATCACCAGGCCTGCAGAGCACTGTAAAATATCATGTAAAATAACCTTTCTTTTTAAATTTACAGATGGTTTTTATGAGAAATTATCATTGCCTTTTACATTCTTAAATTGTAAATTAAATCTCCATAAAAAACCGGCTGTGAATACCTTGTTGCAATAGTGATTTTAAACTGCATCTGTATTTATGAATTAGATCTGGGTATCGGTGATAAAACTTGCAAAAGGTTTTCCTTAATTTGTGATACGATAACCCTGTTCTAAAAGATTTTCTGTAATGCACAGATTACGTTCATTAAAATCATTCACATTGTTGCAAGCTCTTGAAAAGCGTAAAAGCTGTGAGATATAAACACCGTAAGATGTTGCACGAGGAACATCGCCGTCAAAAAACGGAAAATTTACTATATTAAAACTAAAATCCTCTCTTTATTGTATTTTAGTAGTGACGTAATCATTTTCAATGGAAAGATTTAGATCAAGAAAGTTGCTTGCTTTTCGCTTTATAAAACTGTAGTTCTTTAGGATAAATCTTATTAACCACTGATGGAAAATGGTTATTATCTATATATAATAAATCATCAAGGTACCTAGAGGTGTTATTTAAAGCTGTAATAATATCATCTTGATGTTCGGTCGAAAGAGATAACCTAAAATCTCTTTCATAACAGTATAAAAACAGATCAGCAACAAGGGGTGCACAATTAGTACCCATTGGAATGTCTAGATATTACTTATTTATAAATAGGAGCACCAAATCTCAAATAAATAGTATCCAATGAAAATGTGAGCGCCTGTATAAGGTCTTGACAGGTCCATGAAGTATAATTATCATAGGAACCATCTCTAAAGAATCCCTATGTTCATTACAAGCAATTAATGTTTAATTTTCTCTAGCAAAAGTTTTTTTCAATGAGACTGGTTAGCATGTCTCTTATTAAATTATGAGGGAGAGAAGTATAAAGAGTTGAAAAATCAATAAGTAGACAAACAGAACGCCTGAAAATTATTTGATTTAAGCTTCTTCAAAACGTCATTTGAATTTTTAATAGACCAAAATAAATTTTGCCAGTGGTTTCAAAAACTTTTTCTCAATACCTTATTACATGTTCGTTTATAGCTGTAAGACAAGATGTTAAGAGCACGGATAATTTTGTTGTTGTACAAGAACTAGACTTTGCAGTAAATCTTGCTTTGTACGGTGGTTTGTGCATTTTAGGCAACCAATACATAGTAGGTACTTTGTCTTGTTTCGGCTCAACACTGATTCTAAACTTTGTAATTTGTAGAGTGATTGCATGTACAATATCACTCTCAGATGAAGAAGTCAGTGTATAAGGCGGCTGACGTCAGTAACCGGTCCTAATTTCACAGTTTAGATCACTTGTTACGATGTGACCGGCAGGTTGATAGCAAAATTTTGAATTGGAACAGTCTCATGATATTGGTGTATACTCAACAATCTGTAAATCCGAGGTAATTTTGTTGTAACTGAAAATTGTGTTTCTAATTGGTTTGTTGTATTTATAATGTTTCAGTATTCTTGAAATAATTAGGTATAGCCGATTCAACAGTTTTATCTTTTAATATACTTGGAATGTCAGTAAAATCTATACCTTAATTTAAAGTGACATTTTCAGGAAATGTCTTTGGTGATCAGATTCCAAGTCAATGTGTGGTTTGAGAACATGCCGAGTGTAACACTGAGCAGGGCTAGCAAGTTTAATAAAGTGGATGAGTCCTTATAACAATATCATCGGCTTCCTTATCCACTTTCTGTAAACTTGAAATAGAAAGGTTGCTTTGGACTTGGCTTACTGCAAAATTAATTCAACAATATACATATTAGTGAATATTAATCAATAAATTACTTGTAGCGACCGTTTTAAGTTTTATATGTTCGAATAAGGATGCAATATTCCTAACACGGTGTCAAGAAACATAATTAGGGGGGATTTAAGTTTTATAAGGTTGATAATGAGGATACGGTGTTATAAACTGTGAAACTGTCACAGTAATGCACTTTTCTCTTTCGACCTTTAATAGACTGGACACTTAACAGAGCTTTGAACGTCATCGAATACAGTTAATATATTAAGAATATTGCAGACTTTTAAGAAGCGGAGGTATATTGTTTTGCACATGTCCGTCGGTCGGTCCGTCCGTCTGTCAGTACGTCCGTCCGTAACCAACCTTGTCCGTCCAATCAATATCTAGACAACGATTTGACCTACAGTCCTCGGATTTGGTAGGGAGGTTAGTCATCTCAAGTAGTTGATTTTGAAGTCAGTTGGTCAAAGGTCAATGTAACAGTTACTTTCAATAAAATAACAACAGATTACTATCAAAGTGGCGTTCGGGTGACATACAGCTTTTTTAAGCATTTCTTGTTTATTTGTTCTTTGGTAAAGGACATGCATAACACTGCCCATGTAGCCTAGCCGGGGTTTAGAGCAACTCAGTTTATTCACAATTATAAAGTTCCAATTTTGATCCGACTCAAACGATAGTATGCGTACCTTCAGTGCGGTATTTTGAGAGTGATACCATTCCATGAAGATGTTAAAAGAATGGGGTTGAACAGAACGAGGAAAAAAATGGGCTGACCTGAACAGAATTAGATATTGACAAGGGATCAGAGAATTAAAATCCTTAGTATCAGCGGGAAAGTCAAAGGCAAATATTCAAAAGGAGGAGGTATACTCTTGGGGTTTCTGAAAAATATCAAAAGTTATATTGGCTGGGATATGAAAACCTGACCCGAACAAAACCAGGAAGAAAAACTGAAACACATTTATTTTAATAGTAACAGACATAAGAATGGTGCTCAACGACCTTCAAACAAATTATTATTAACATTACTGACTGAATGTACGGGGATACTTTTTATAGTTGCCACACGGCGTAAACAACACAACAGTGATATTGAAATAGATTAAAGGTCATTTGAAAGCTACCGAACACGAAAAAAATGATAATATTGGATCTAAGCATAAAAAACAGAATTCGAAGGTATGTTCCTTACACAAAAATACAAATTTTCTCTTCACATTCTCGTCTCTTTTAGGAATTTTCTGCTGCAGTCTTGACTTTTTCCAGAAGAATTCCCACACCCTCTTTAATTAATAACGTTTGTCAATTCTGTGTGCGTATTTCGAAATCAAATATCATATAATCTTCTTGTTCGTGTTAAAACGTAACATTGATAAAACACTATAATTGTTGAGGTTTCTTTTTTGTTTCTTGTCCCTTTTAATAAACACATACTTGTATAATTATGTTTAGTGTTTTTGCTGAAGAGTACAGTCGATTTAAACGTTGATCACTAATTAAACTTTATAATTTCTGGTAATTATAAGTTGCGAAGTTGCCAATATCGTCAGTTTTTTAACATCAAAATGATCATAAATTGAAGTTGAAGGTGACGACTCTGTTATCTCACACATTTTGACGCATGGAAAGCGTTATATTATCACAAGTTTTTTCTATCAAGCGATTTGTTTAACAGGTTGGGCTGCATGCTGTGTGTAATGTGCCTTCCATTTTCACATGTATGCTTTTTCTATTTATAAATAGATACTTTACAATAATCCAGTCCAAGATCAGTCAAAAATTTATCTACAATTTATAAAACAATAAGAAACAAACATCTTCAGCAACACAATACATGTACTTATTAAAAACGGTAACATTTTCGTTTTGGGGACCTACATCGCACTTATCTCTATGATTTCAAAACTAGCAAGATTTCAGTATGTGTTATTAATCACAGTGAATGGATGGCAATAGTATGATTTTATGCTGGACAGTTTAACAGACTTAAATACCGCAAATTTGACTATTTCTAATTTAAAAGAAAATATCAGTTAATCTTGTAAGTTTCTAAAATACATTTCATTGAAAAGACAAATGTAGTCAGACGCTACCCGGCGATTTGTCAGAGATTGTGATCATTCATCGCTTGTTTTGTTGCATCACACCATTGTTGGGATGGTTGGAAATTGTAGTGGTGTAAATATTGAGTTGCGCTCAATCCGGGTCTAGGCGGTGTGGGCACTTTCTAATATGCATTTCTATTATTGCCCATGCACAGGCTCAATTCAACCGAGCCTTCAATATTTATCGAGTTCCATTTTCATAAATTGTATTGTATACCTGATCTCGTATGGTGCATTTGACATTAATTATTTTGTTTGTTCGAAGTAAAAGATAAACGTAAATATCAAATATTTAAATATGGCTGTTTTACACTGTCGTGTTATCAGTTTACATGAATGCATCCAGTGTTTTAATTAGTGGAGGTAGTGCCCAAAATGTTGTCATTGCTATAACGTCATTGCTAAAATGCCGTTGCCAATTTCTTTGATATGTCTTTGAAGCCATCTCTCAATCGCTGTTGATCATTTGCTGTAGTCTCTTCTTTAATCAATTATCCCGCTTTTTTTTATTTTCAGCGCAATGCCTTTGTACCTACGCGTTATTGTGTCATTAATGGTTTGACATCAGATTCGGAAAGAACTTTAGACGAAAGAGGTTATAGAGGTGGTGCTATAATACGAGCATAAACACAATGAAGCGTACGACAGATGAATGGATGGGGTGAAAAACTGAAGACACCATGGGATGGAGAAGAGATTATACGAAGCCGCGAAAGGGCGAAAGAACACTAAAGTGACGCAATGACGCAAGAAGCAAATTCAGGATGATAAGACGGAGCGTTTTTATTCTATTTTAACTAACTAACACTAACAATTAACAATGACTATTGAAGCCATGTTGTAAAATTTAACTAGCATGAATGAAATGATGTTAATTCAATGGTATCCGGAAAGAATAGGCAGTTCGAGTTACAAAGCTATTGCAAGTAAAAATCATTTTATCATTTCTAAACAAAAAATTTTGTTGTTTTTTCAGAAAAAGATGATTTTTTTAAGACTGTGATTTGCTGGGAAAATTTATACAGGACTCAAGACAATAATTAAGGTATTTCAGTCCTTCTGTGTTATGATCCCATGTAATCACTAGTCTTTACATGCACTTGGTATCTGTAAGTTAGTAAAATCAGACAAACAATGAATAGCGTTTGAGAGAGTGCAGATTTTTTTTTAAATGACATGTGATCTCTTACAGTATGAAAAATGGTAGATAATTATATAAGATGCAATAAAAAAATTCCAAAGACTCCTCAAGTTTAATACTAATTGACTCCAATACATGTATCTGTGTTCTTTTTCTAGAGCTTGTAACAACGTTCAGAAATTAAATGAACGAAAATCTGTGTTTAAAATGTAAAATTGTGACACAGTTGTTTTTGTACCACGATTTGCATGTATAATTGCGATACCAAAATTTTAAAACAATCAATACAACTGCAGTTTGAGGTCAACATTGTCATGAAAATGTTAATCGTATGAACCAAATGCATTTCTGGATCAAACAATGACCACGCAGTACTCTTAACAGGCACAATTAAAATTTATCATGACGCGTTTAAGGTAAAACAAGAACATAAGAAGGCACGAAATATATGCATTATATACAATTTTATTGTGACCTTAAAACGCATGTGATAAATTGTACTCTTCACGTTAAATCTGTATAAAGCTAGTAAAAACCAAATAAAATCTTATAAATTTCATTATATATCGAAATACATGTAATAGCATGTCATACTACTACTGAGAGAAGATCTTACTTCTTGGATGCAGTTTTCTTTATCTTAATTTTAAAACTCGACTTCAAATGCGTTATAAATGTTTGTACAGATTTACATGAATTTCATTTTATGATTCATTTCCCTAAATGAAATAAATAACCATTGAGAAAATATTTAAATTACATATATTCAGAAAATAACTAATAGTCTTTTAAAACCAAGATTATGGAATCACTGATCTAACAACAGAATATTTTCATGCGATGTAAAGCAATTCGGAAGCTGTACCTATAAATCCGGCTAGCGCAAACGTTGAACTTATTTACCTCAGTTAAGTTCCCGAAAATATTCCGGTTCATTTATCTTGTTCTGTGTCCTTTGGGATTGATTAAATAAAGATACTCGCTAGCCTGATAGTAGGGAAAACGGCAATCCAAGACTGAACTAAATTTATAAACTGTGCATTAAAGACCCAGTAGTGATAATAAGTCATTGTTTCCACCACTCCCTATGTTGGTTCCTCGTTGTGTCTGATCAGAAATGTCTCTCATAGAATGAGTCTGTCTATTAGCAAGACTATGTTGACGGAATGATGGGACAATCTGATTATTGTGCGCAGGTAAAACAGATCTTCTTTGATTTATCATTGAATCTGTTAAACTAGGTCCCATCGATCTAATTATGGGGCTTCCGGTTGTTTGACTTCTCGGAATGTTTGGTTGGTATCTTAAACGACCTGTCTGAAATAGTCCACGGACAGTATCTCGACCTAAAATATTTATAAGGCCAATTACTTGCGGTCGAGTAACAGTAAACGTTCGTCTACTGACGCTTCTCTGAGATGGTTGAGGAAACCTAGTAGGCTCAAAAAATTGTCTATTTACATTTGGCGTATTAATCGCATTTGTCTGTGGCCGACCTGCGTTGAATATTTCTGTCCGCCCTGGCAGGTTTATTTGTGAAGAAACCGGAGCTCCTCGCTGATTCAATATACGCTCAGATAAGCTCGAATCAGTTAACCTACTGTCTGTGACTCTGACAGGAGTTGCAACATTAGATCCAAGAATATTTGAAATGTCTAGTTCTCTTAGAACAGTCTCCGGGCGTATTTCATTTCTTGGCTCGGGAACAAGAACAGTACCTGCGATGGGGAGACTTGCTTGAAGACTTGCAAGAACTTGTGGCAAGCTATTTATATTGTCCAATGGAATAACAGCTTCTACTGTTCCGCCTGGAACTATATCTTGATGTTGATCTGCTACAGATATCTGGGTATTATCGATTGGAAGAATTCCGAATGGACCCTGGAAAAAAAGATCCTGCACTGTTGGCGAGAGAGAAGATACCGGTGAACTGAATGGAATACTTATACTCGAATTTTTCGAAGATGACGTAGAAGACGATGACGAAGATGATGAAGATGAAGACGAACTGCTATTACTGCTCGTTGAAAACGAAAAACTTGGTCTTGATGGAGGTGCCGGGCGGACTGAAGCAAGACCAATGTCTGAATGTGCGGCTGCGGCTATGGGTGCACGAATATCCGATATTAATGAAGAACCCACATCAGTGACTCCTGTTAGTGGGACAGAGTTTGATAATATTACTGGTGAGCCGACAGCAGTATCAGATCGTCCGGACAATCCAACCGAAGGGGCTCTGTCTAAAACTGGCAAAGAACCTACTACAACAGGTTCTCTGTGCTCTGAATGAAAGGCATCAAAATGTCGAGGTGACATTATATCATGATGCGCTTCTATTGGAACACTGGGAACAAAATTTGAATGTCCATCTGGCAGTCGAGGGGAAAGAACGTTGGAGATTCTGGGTCCATTCATAATCGAAGCAGGTACCATTGATTGTCCCACGGGCGATATCGCTGATGGGTCAGATATTACAACTGCAGGTGCATTATCAGCGACTACAACGGCTCTATTGTCTGCAATTGAAGGAATGGACAACCCTCCGTCTACAGTATGGTGCCCAGCCAAACTTGAGACAGAATGCTGATCTGGAATTGATGAAATTGACAAAACGTTTCCAGCTTGGTGATTTGTTCCGACTGTGTGATGATCATGTCCATGTGAAAACTCTACGGGAGATAAAACCCCAGTATTATCTGGCGGCATATTGGCAAATGCATCAGTGGAAACTATCCGTGGTAAGATAGATTGGAGCTGTTGGTTTGCAAAATGTCCTTCCATTCCTGTCGCACCAAATGCAGGTGGAGGTGGTAAAGTAAATGTTTCCTCCATTGTAGAAAAAGGAACGCTCCCTGAGGTCATAAGTGACGTAGATGCTTTCGGTAACGAATCTGCTACACGGGTTGCCCTATGATGATCACTCACGTGTGATGTTGGACTGGTCTCTGCGTTTTGCAGTAAATTTCTCGGAGGCGATAACATAGTTGTTCCTTTTAACAAAAGATCCCCAATAGCTTGAGCAGCGATGGTATTTCCAGATTGCTGCTGAAAAGCTGGTGAATGATGTTTTTCAGCCTTTGGCAAAATTAGAGTTTGCTGATCAATGTTATTATTAAGGTCGAATGGTACATCGAATAGAGAGGAATCCTGAGATATTCCATTTGGTTGAGTATTAAGTTGATTTTGATGAAATGGACTTTGTTGCAGAGCTATACCGCCAGATGGATTTAAAGAACCGGGTACTGTATCCAGATTGGGATTCCGTTTGTTGAGATTGATGCCAAGCTCAAGATTGATAGCGCTCAGAAGGGGATATGGGCCTTTGTTACAAAACTGCCCATTGAAATCATCTAGAGCCAGAGACCAGACCATTATTCCTCCGTAACCAATCCGTTTCATCCATCTGACCTTCAAAAGAATAAACACAAGAATAAATTAGCTGATTACATCTAATGAAATGAATTAATTTAATGCAACAAATCGTAAAGGTACCGAAAATTGGCTGAACAAGCGACGGTTAAAATGGGTGTTAAAATACTTTAGAGACCACTTTTCAAAACAGTGTTGCAATTGTATTGTTGCAAAACTTTTACTTTTTTTCAGCCTAGAGGTTTAGGCTACTTGAAAAATTCATGTTTAACATACACTTTAATTACAGTTCTGAATGCTAAATTGTTTTTTAATTTCCGGTTTACTCTTCACAAAACGCTAGACCGTATTAGTGCATGTGAGTTTTTCAATTTTTTATAACATGCATTTCAAGAGTTCATATGTACGATATCCTGCTGGCAAATCAATATAATAACTATGTATTACAATTAACCTTTACATGTACATAGTTCAAAACTTTGAACACTACTGAGAGAACTCCAGTAATCAAATTGCTGGTGTTGCATGCTTCTAATTAATTTCACCAATAAAAAGGTTCATAATTAAAGATGAATAAAACATTAAAGTAAGGTGTGACATCGCATGTACTTTATATCCAACTAGAAATAAGGTATAAAACACCTTTACTGGTACATTTATCATATCACCGGATGGTAATATCAATGTGTTCAAACCAAGACATGTAACCCCAGTTTTGCTTTTGAACAAGATTTGTATTATCATTGTAATAAGATCTACGAGTACATGTATGTAAAACTGTAGACCTCACTGGACCATACTATGTGCACAATCCGGCCGTACTTAAACGTGCCTCGTTGTTGAGTAACCGAGATAAAGTTGAATGTATACCTTAGCAATAAGGCTTTCCTCGTCGTCGTAGCCTACCCAGAGGTCTCCTCGGTGTATGTAGGGGGCCCGGTGCTCAGCCTGCCACACCCGAGTGGCTCCCTTTTGCAGCTCCTCGCACACCTTAAACATACAAGAGCGGATTGTGTAGTGCTTAACTTATACAAATGTATTATAATGCATGAGATAAAAAAATCAATAAATAAAATATATATAATAATGTTTTTATTTTATTTATAATTAAATGTATTTCTGTCGTATGACTTTCGACGCCTACACAGTTTTAAATCATCAGTTTCAATCATTTATACCTTAAAGTGAGCCGGAATACACGTAATTATAAACTAAATAGACTATATTTTATAGAAATGAATTGGGTTAATTGCTTTCTTAGTAAAACCGGTCGCCCGTCTTTGCATGTCTTTGCCGTGTGTTTGTTTGTATGTATGGTATGCAAAACTTTTTTTTCTGACTTTTGCATGTCTTTTGCGATGTAAAGTAAGATCGAGTGCGGAATGTGCTCAAGCCGAGGCCTGCGATCACCGTAACATATTTCAAAACGGTATTAAATTTTCACAAATCACAGATAATGCAAATGTAATATTGTTAGATGTTTTATTTCCTCACCATACAATCGTTTCCGGTGTATATAACAGTGAATACTTTTCCGGTTGATATTAAAATGAATACTTTAAGGGGAAATAACCTCTGTGGAAATTTCCAGCTTCGTGCACCAATTATTTCCGCTTAGACAAGTTATACAATTAAAAATAATATTTCTTTATCAAATAATTCTGACGAAAACAGCGTTTTTATGTATAACTGTCCAACATAATTTCTCTTAAGAGTAAAATCAGAGTTGGCAGTTGGGTTTCGATCCAATGTAAATATAGACACAATGGTTTCGTACACTGTGATGCTCATGATGCTTAGGTGTTACTTCTAAGGTAACATAAAACGTTGTGCACGTTATAAGGTTTGTTTCATCGTCATAGCTTTTGTTAGAACGAAAACAAGCGATTATTAACTTAAAACGAAAACATTTGAACACACAAAATGTTATACATGTATGTCAATACAGTATAATACAGTATAAACAATGTATAACTCATAAAACTATCACAATACTAAAAACTAAAACTAACAATAACTAGCATTTGCGAAGACAATCCTCAATAAGTTCATATTTAAATGTAAAAGATATTTGGTCTACCGACTGATGACACAAAAAAGCTCTATAAAGTGTGTAAAGCGTTTTGTATATTTCAAGTCAAAATAGTCTTTCTATTCAAAAATAAGTCTGAAATTTTGTCACTGGTGAAAACAACATTTCTAAAGTATATACACAGCCTAAGCCACTAGCGAACCACTGTGTCCAAGATTATTAAACTAAATCTAGAGACCAGTCTCAAATCTCAAGCATTTGATTGGCTGAAATTGCGACTTTTAGCCAATCAGATGCTTGAGATTTGAGACTGGTCTCCAATCTTAGTTTTATTATCTTGGGCCCTAATCTTCTAACCTCATAATACGCCAGAAATCCCGGCTCTCTTGTATACTTTCCGGCAGCTCCTGCTCCTGCTGCCGGGGCTCCGATCCCATTGTTTGTTGGTGACTGAAGTTTAAAACTTCGACCATACAAGCCTAAGCCAACCACAAGTTTATGTTTCGGTGCCCCTCTCTGTGACCAGTATGATAGCGCCCATTCCTATAACAGATAAGACTTACAATATTTATAGCATTAGGCATGTAATAAGTTTGTACATATAAATTATGCAGAATGTCCTTAAAGCACTCAGTTCTCAACCGATCCCAAGAAATTTTTCCTCGCTAATTTTCCGTCCCCACAAATTCAATGAAGGTATTTTAAAAGACAAATTTCCTCCAAATAATTCTAAAACTCCCGTCTTTCTTCTTCTCTCATCTCTCCATTTCCCCCTCTCTCCGTTCTTTCTCTACCTTTAACAAAGCCTTACCATGTTAAGCAAAGCGTCGTCAGCACTTTCTGAAGCCCTGCCGAATAAGGGACTATTGTGTCCAGTGATAGGTTCCCAAGATCCATGCAGGTCATACGTCATCACATTGATAAAATCTAAATTCCTACAAAACAGAAGCACTGTTCATTTAGAGAAATGCGTATCCCTATTTAGAGGGTGACAATAAATGGCTAAAAATTATAATATATTACAGTGTCTAGATTTTCAGTGCCATTGTAAGTCATAACCACTGACTGCGCGGTGATTTAAGGTTCCGCAAAGATTGCAAATGGCGAAGAGTGGCTAAATTTTCAAAATTGAATTTTGGGGGAAATACTTATTGCCACTTAGATTTTAGTAACGAAATGTATTTAGCTAAGGATGTAGTTAATTTTTGCATGCTCAATTTAGTCTAATTCATGTTCTAATTACCAGGCACATACTAAAACAAAAGAAAAACCGTTTGCATGAGAACTCTGAAATTCATGGACAATATAACAAAGCAACTCATACCTGAAATAAGTATATGCTGGTCTACAATGTTTAGTGCCAATTTGTCAAAATAATGTTAGGGTTTTCAAGAAATGCAAGGAAAACTGACTTACCTGACTATATTCGGTATATCGTAGCCTGCGTCGATGTTTGACTTTCCGGCAGGTACCGCGGCTGTGAGAAGTAGTCTCGGTCGCCCGGTGTGGTACGACTCCTGCTCGAATGCCTGCTTCATTTCCTGAATATTCAAATAATATCAGAATCATGAATTTTTAAGACAAATATTTTGCATGGAAGCTATGTTTTCTTTAATAAAGCAAATTAAATGAAATATTAGTCTATATTTGCAAGAATGAGTGTAGGCCAGCATATATTTATTTCAAGTGTGAGTTGTTTTGGTATATTGTCGGTGATTTTCAGAGTTCTCATGCAAACGTTTTTTTCTTTTGTTTTAGTATGTGCTTGGTGAATTAGACTAAACTGAGATTCCAACCATATGTACGTCCTTAGATAAATACATTTCTTTACTAAAACCTAGATGGCAATTAGTATTTTCAGCAAAATTCATTTTGAAAATTTTAGCCAGTTTTCGCAATTTGCAATGTTAGTGCCCCCTTGAGCCTTTAATAATAATAATATTTATCAAAAATTTAATAATGAAACGTGTAAGCCAGTAACATGACGTAATGCTTTACTATTGTAGATGCCATTTTGTCTTTACGTCTTGTTGAAATAACGACTAAACGAAAAGATGACATTGTCAATGTCGTTGTTCATCATAACTCAAAGATATTTTGATGCCACGGACGTACTTACGTACGTATGTACGGACGGACGTACAGACGTACGAACGAGTGCAACTCTATATGCCTCCCACTTTGTGGGGGCATAAAATCTGCCGAAAAAGTGATTGCAATGTACATGTATAAGAAAATGAGTAACAATCAATTTAATTATGAAAGACATGGTACAACGGTACAACTTATATGATTTTTACAGTAAGTATTGACATAAACGATATAAATCTTCAACTTGACAACGTACATTGAACAGGTTTTAAGGATGTCATCGACGTGTAACATGGAGAAAAGGTGCATGTTTCAAATTCTATTGGATAACTTTGATTTATTGATTGATTTCTTCGCAATTTTTGTTATATATGTACACAAGCCTCAACTTAAATAATGCCCACTGAGATAATGAAAAACAAAAGACAAATACACTGTACAGACATTATATTGTCACCTAATAACAGACTGAGGACTTATAATAGTTTACTTTTTATTGTTGGTTGTTTGGTGGAAAAAAACTTTTTTCTACATTTAAAAACAGGAAATAAAATATTTTAATATGTTATGAACAATAGGACTGTGGATACATACTGTCAACAACAGGACGAGATTGCCCTTGTCTTCCGGTCGGCCTCCTCTCCTGGCCGGGTACTCCCAGTCCATGTCAAGGCCGTCAAAGTTGCGATGCCGCAGGTAATGCAGTGTGGAGTTGATGAAATGTCTCCGGGAGTCCCGGGTCATAGTCATATCACTAAAGGGGAGACTACCAGCGTTCCAGCCACCGATAGCCAGCAGTGTTCTGAGCTCCGGGTTCGATGCTTTTAGGCTATTTACTTTGTCGTACCTTAAATAATTAATAAATTTAATGTACTTAATTATTTTTATTCTTTTAAAGACTTTTGACATATCATTAAATTTCGAATTCATTGATTCAGCAGTTAATTCATCATTTGATGCCTCGTTAACGAGTACATGTATACGCTCGTCTTCATTAAATGTGTTCATGTTTACATATTCCCATTGACAACATTATTTGAGACGAGTAAAGAATGTGTAAACATCTTGCAACGAGGGTTTCATTTTACTCTAATACCATTTAGGGTAAGTGGTCGTTTTTGTGTAGTTTTTGTATACAAGAAGACTTAGAATTAAAATAAGATCGCTTTCAAGCAAACAAATCATTTTAAAAGTTCACGGAAGTCAGTCATCAGTCACGAAAGAAAGTTCCTCGTCCTTCTATCCTTAGAAAAGTTATGAGTTCTCAAACCTTACTTTGCTGACACATCTTACCTGTGATTCACCTATGATTCATAGAACTGGCTCATGGGAATTGAATGGCCTATAATAACAATGCTTACATTCCAGTGCTCCATTCAGTGGAATCATCGTTCCATTCATATGGTACGAGATCGTTTCCTTGTAGTTTTCCAAAGGCGAAGATTATATGTGAGCATAACGTTGGGTCGATGTTTTCCGGGGTGAACTTGCCCCCGTTCGGTCTGTATTGTGACCAGTTGGTGTAGTAACATACTCTTAAATAACATTTTACTGAAAGACAGAAAATACATTATTGGTCGTAATTAAATTCCATAGTGAATATACGAAGGGCTTTTAAAATCATAATGTATATAATATTTTAATATCACTTCTTGTTTTGGTTGTGTAAGTATGCGATGGTTTGTTCTGATATTATAAAGCATAACAGAATAGTGTATACATTGTATCAAAGCTTTGAATTTGTATTAATAAAATTCCATGTCCCTTGCCGCTTAACCAGTGTTGAATAAAAACATTTACTTTGTCTTCTAAAAGGATAACTATGTATACCAGGAATAATACGGAATAAATTTCTAAACCTTCGCACACTAGTCAAATAGCAGAAACAATACAAAGCATAAAAGTTTAATATAAAAATTTTAGTTAATCATAGTAGTAACAATGAACAGATTCATCAATGTGAGATTTTTATTAATAATTCGATCCTATCTGACATGTGACAGATGGATGGCCAGATTTGAAGGTACATGTGTGCTTGAATTGTTTCGAGTCGTGAGCAATTCACGGCACAACCATGATACAAGACCTTAGTGTTTTACAAATAATTATTATAATAAATATTATTTGCAAACACTTGATTTTTTAAAAAAAAGAAATAGTTCAAAAGACAGTTTAGACAGCAATGGTTTCTTACCGCTAGACAATAATATAAAAGATAGGAAGACGTGTAGCGAAACATTCATCATATGTCACAAACTGGAAAATAAAACAACAACAAATTGTGTTAGCTAAGAATTGTGAAACGAGCTAGAAAAGAAAGCCATTTAAAACAAGCCTGTAAAACAAGTACTGTTATACCTAAAATGTTTCTATGGGGTTCACAAACCTGCAGTTCATGCATGTGTTCTTTGTAATTCTCGATTGGTGCAACACATTTTTGTGCCATTATCCATACATACTATTTCATTATGCTGTTTGAAATCGTCGAGTAGTTGTTGAACGTTATATATTTATTTTTAATTATGTTTTTATCAACCTGTTTTATACGTTAGTGTGCTTGCACATGGAACACGAGTTGATTGGTGAACAGGCTTGAAGGTTATAAAACTGAGCATGGAAACCAGGGTCCAAGATCATAAAAGTTAGTTTTGAGATCAGTCTCAAATCTCAAGGATCTGATTGGCTGAAAATGCTTGAGATTTGAGACTTGTTTCCTAATTCAGTTTTATAACCTCGGGCACTGAAGCTAGTTCACAAAGACAACTTGTACTTGTTTGTTAATATGAGAACCTGTAGGGGCAATCATTATTTGTCATCAGACTGTAAGAATTAAAGGGTTTTCTTCAAACATGCAAGAGAATGCTTATCTGCTCTGAAACTGCTCGTGGATCCTAGATTCATGCACAGAAAAAGACATTGTCAAAGACATCTTTTATAACTTTTTTCCAATCGTCACTCTCACGCTCCATTCATAAGTTTAAGCACAGCTGTATGGTTTTAATGATTAATTAGTTATGACACATATTTGAATTTATCAATTAATAAATTATAGGCCGCCATAAAACATAATTAAACACGACATTTTTATCGTTAGTTGTTTTTATTTGCCTTTTATTGTATGTAGACAATATCGATTATTGTAAGCTTAGTTGTGTTTATTATTTGTATTGACATATTGATGAATTTTCCATAAAGATCGTTGTCACACCTCAATATTTATAATGGCATGATTCATCACCAAGGAAACCTGGTTTCAATGTATATTTACAAAACTGCATGAAACTCATATGGCTGTCCAATTTTAATAGCCATTTTTTATTATCTTTATGAAATATGAGCTTATTTGTTTAAACTTTCATTATATGTTTATCTAGAACATGTTAATATGAAAAAAATGTTTGATGTTTATAATTTTATAGCAGCGGTAAAGTTGAAAAAAAATACTTACAACCTGTTTTTCTTCCTAAAATACAAAATTGATCGAAACGAAAAATATATCCGTCACTTATTTATTTAAGAATTCTATCCGTCACATCGACCATGCATGTTGTTTTGCTAAGGTCAGTTCACCGTTCACCTATTCGTTCAACTGACGTTTTATGATCGTCTACCTGGTGATTAATATAATTAACAAGCTCGATTGTCATTGCAAGTTATTACGTACCTGACCACTCACTGTCATCATATCATGTGCAGCCAAATCATTAAATATAAATTATATAAAGTGACAGATTAAGTCCGATCTGAGAATTCATGCTCTTTCAAATACCGTATCCATTTATCAACTTATTATATCCATTTATCAACTTACCGTATCCATTTATCAACTTATTGTTTCCATTTATCAACTTACTGTATCAATTTATGAACTTACTGTATCCATTCATCAACTTACCGTTTCCCTTTATCAACTTTCTATTTCCCTTTACCAACTTACTGTATCCATTTATCAACTTACTATATCCATGTACTGTTTCCCTTTTTCAACTTACTGTATCCATTTATCAACTGATTGCATCCATTTACTGTTTCCCTTTATCATCTTATCATCTTACTGTATCCATTTATCAACTTATTATATCCATTTATCAACTTACCGTATCCATTTATCAACTTACTATATCCATTTATCAACTTACCGTATCCATTTATCAACTTACTGTATCCATTAATCAACTTATTGTATCCATTTATCAACTTACCGTATCCATTTATCAACTTACTGTATCCATTTATCAACTTATTGTATCCATTTATCAACTTACCGTATCCATTCATCAACTTCTTGTATCCATTTATCAACTTGCCGTATCCATTATCAACTGACTGTATCCATTTATCAACTTACTGTTTTTCTTTATTAACTTACTGTATCCATTTATCAACTTGCTATTTCCCTTTATCCACTTACTGTATCCATTTATCAACTTATTTTATCCATTTACTGTTTCCCTTTATCAACTTACTGTAACCATTTATCAACTTACTGTATCCATTTACTGTTTCCCTTTATCAACTTACTGTATCCATTTATCAACTTACTGCATCCATTTACTGTTTCCCTTTATCAACATACTGTATCCATTTATCAACTTACTGTATCCATTTACTGTTTCCCTTTATCAACTTACTGTTTCCCTTTATCAACTTACTGTAACCATTTATCAACTAACTGTATCCATTAACTGTTTTTCTTTATCAACTTACTGTATCGATTCATCAACTTACTGTTTCCACTTACATGTATCAACTAACTGTATCCACTTATCAACTAACTGTATCCATTTACTGTTTCCCTTTATCAACATACTGTATCCATTTATCAACTTACTGTATCCATTTACTGTTTCCCTTTATCAACTTACTGTAACCATTTATCAACTAACTGTATCCATTAACTGTTTTTCTTTATCAACTTACTGTATCGATTCATCAACTTACTGTTTCCACTTACATGTATCCACTTACTGTAACCATTTATCAACTAACCGCATCCATTTACTGTTTCCCTTTATCAACTTACTATATCCATTTATCAACTAACTGTATCCATTTACTGTTTCCCTTTATCAACTTATTGTAACCATTTATCAACTAACTGTATCCGTTTACTTTTTTCTTTATCAACTTACTGTATCCATTTATCAACTTACTGTTTCCACTTACATGTATCAACTTACTGTATCCATTTATCAACTTACTATATCCATTACCTGTTTCACTTTATCAACTTATTGTAACCATTTATCAACTAACTGTATCCGTTTACTTTTTTTCTTTATCAACTTACTGTATCCATTTATCAACTTACTGTTTCCACTTACATGTATCAACTTACTGTATACATTTATCAACTTACTGTATCCATTTACTGTTTCCCTTTATCAACTTACTGTTTCCCTTTATCAACTTATTGTAACCATTTATCAACTAACTGTATCCGTTTACTTTTTTCTTTATCAACTTACTGTATCCATGTATCAACTTACTGTTTCCACTTAATGCATCAACTCACTGTATCCATTTATCAACTAACTATATCCATTAACTGTTTCCCTTTATCAACATACTGTAACCATTCATCAACTAACTGTATCCATTTACTGTTTTTCTTTATCAACTTACTGTATCCATTTATCAACTTACTGTTTCCACTTACATGTATCAACTTACTGTATCCATTAATCAACTTACTGTATCTATTTACTTTTTTTCTTTATCAACTTTCTGTTTCCATTTATCAACTTACTGTTTCCACTTACAAGTATCAACTTACTGTATCCTCTTAACAACTTACTGTATCCATTTATTAACGTACTGTATCCATTTATCGACTTACTGTTTCCATTTACCGTACCGCGGGTTATTTCCGCGGGTGCAATATTTCTGCGTTTCTGTGGTCTTTGGCTGAAATCGCAGAAATATATCCAGCAGAAAAAAAATCCAGCGTAAATTTATTTCGCAAATAATTTATCACCGGAGTCGCCATGTCCGTTTCACAATACAGACGGGGTAAAATAATTACGAACAATTACCGTTAATCGTTATCTTACACGTATTTTATAGACGCGACATTTGCTCAAACATAACTTAAACATTCGAGTAAACGTGGTCGACGTATCCATGTATCAACTTGGTGTTTCCATTTTTCAACTAACAGTATCAATTTATCAACTTACTGCAGCCATAACATCCATATAAGGGAAAAGTGCCTTCAGAGAAATTTATGATAGCTTAGTTGTTACTATATTTGGAAATAACTTACAACCTATTTATTTGCCATACCTATAAAAAAGTAAAATATGCATATCAGGAATCGCCACACTCACAAAACACAGCCTCAACACGCAGCGAAAAAAGAAGAGATGTAAAGAGAGCATGTTTATAAGTATGTCAATTTTAATAAGACGCCACAAACAATTAACGACATAGAGAACCCTTGGGGTTACCGCCTTGGAACGGTCAGTGGCAAAACAAATTGCCACTAGGGGTTTAAAGCAGGTTCTAGGGTGCACCAACCTCACACTTGCCCCAACAGGTTCTCATATCAACGAACAAGTACAAGTTGTCTTGGTGAAATAACTAGGTTATTTTGTCACTCATTTTGACCATATAATGTTATCTTTTATTACGAAATGCAGAATAACCATGTCGTCTTCTCGGCTTTTTGAGGTTATTTCAAGAATTAGGGTCAACTTGCCGAAAACACCTAACGCTTCCTTAATCATATTGGAAGAATCAATACATTATCCATTCAAAAGATTGGGTCAGGCTAAGACTTAAAACATGAGCGTTTATAATTTAAAACGCCCAAACATCGTTACTATTTTCTGCAATACAACTTCAGTTGAATTTAATATGAAACTCCCTCGCTAGACGGCGTGGGCACTAATATGCATTTCCATGACTTCCATTGAACAGGCTCTATAAAAGCGAGCATTTGGGGCAAACCAGATTGGATGCACCTGCCTAATTTGAACATATCTCACATGAAAAAACACGTATAGGTTGTCTTAGTGAATTAACTCCCAGCCATCATTGTCAACTCTGCAGTGGTGGATTTCAAGGAACACAAACATATAAAAAAAGATTTAAAGCTTATGCAATTGTTAGGCATAAAAGTTTGCGTACACAATGCCATTATCAAAATCAAAGCATAACTCATGAACCCCTCGAACAATTTTGAAATTTCTTGGTAGAAATGTTCGAAATAGTGTCACGGTGGGCAGACCATGCAGTTATATTTCTGATGTGAAGGTCACACTTTGTCATTTATCGTGTCCGCCCCAAATAACTTGAATCCCGCGAACAATTTGAAATTACTTGATAGAAATGTTTGACCTAAAGGCACGACGGGCACAATCAACAGTTGTGTGACCGCTGGGCTTCTTAAGTCACAGGCCCCACAACATGTCCCGCCTGCTCGTTAAGGCTTTAAAATTTCGTAACTTTTTCAAAAATATTTCGTAAAGAATTTCATTTAACAGAAGAAAGTTAAGTTTAGGCATTTTACAGCATACATTTTATTTTCTGTGGAAAAAAATCTCTCGCATCTCTCTTCATACTGATGTTTCAACTGCCTCAAAACACTCATATGGGCATGTTTGGCTACGTTTAATGTAAAAATAAATGCATCCATTAGGTGTTACGGCAAAGAGTAGCCAATCAGGATTTACAAATGGTTTTCGACAGTCCTGAGCTGACTGTTACAGAGTCTAGCAGTTTTGGGACGGGAAAGGTGGGATTTTTCAATCTTCACATTCTTTTAATATTTCGACACCGTCGGATTGTAAACAATCATGGCGGCAAGTTCGGTATTTTTGGTTATGGTAAGCGGCCAAATTGAAACTGCTGAGGTAATTGACTACATATTCAAATATTGTTTAGTTAATTTTGAAAATGAGAGATAGCGATCGGAGAAGAAAGTTGAAATTTTCAATCGGAAGTAATTGTTAAAACTAAATTACAATTTCAAGTTGGCATTTTTTTTTCACAAACAGGTCAAAACATGAAACCCTATCCATAGATGAAGCTTTTTTTGCATCATTATATGTTCAATAAACTGTCAACATTGACACACAATCAAGAACGTGTTAGCTAATGAAAAAGTACCACAAAATGGACGAATTTTTCAATGAACAAAGATGTCTAGTAATTTTAATACACAAGCAAAACGCCAATTTTCCATTTGAATTGATGCAACCGAAATTCTGGCCATGTGTTTTCTATATGCAATGTTACTTAGGGGCATATGTCGTTTTAAAATACATGTTTCCGTATCAAAATTCAAAGAGTATGCAGGCTTTGCGAAAGTTGCCGGACCGTCAGACATGTTCGGCAAAAATTAGTCAGGTCCAATATTTTTTCCAGAGTTCCGGACCTTATGTCAGGCACCGTTCAGTCCTTTATTTACTATTAACAACTGAGTAAGAAGTGATGTGCCAATGATCAGTAGTGATGTGCCAATGATCAGAAGACATCAATTAATCTTATGTTAGAGCCTCCCGATGCCGATGATCGATGTCATTCACTCATAATCGATATAAACCGATGTAAACCCCTGGCTGTAAAATACTGTACAATCAAACATATTCTTGGTTAATATTTGTACTAGTCATGATTGAAATTAATTGTTAGGCCTTTTATATATTTAGTGCTATTAGCAACGTGTTTTGTATTCTTTGTTAACCAGTGCTAATTCATCGTATTTAGTGCATATAAAATAAACACAAGCGAAAACGTTTTATTTTTGTCCTGGAGCACCAACCTTTATCATATAGAAAGTAGCTTGAAGCACACAATAATAATTATTTTTGTCCTGGAACACCAACCTTTGTGTAGAAAAACTGGAAACACACAATAGTAAGGGGTATTCAGGGCTTTTTCAGGGAATTTTTGACACGGTAAGTAGTCAAATTTGGGAAACAAGATAAACCTGTGAGCTAATGCTCACTAGAGATACCCCTGCTTAGAGAAATATGACTTTCAAAATGTAATTTGCAAGCAATTGTCATATATATGAAGGGTGTCAAATTTTTCCGAGTATTTACCTATATACATATAAAATACTAAATGTTTTTTTGTGAAAAATGCATGTCTCTCTCCTGTGCCCTGGCCCCTGTGACCTTGACCTTTGACCTACTGACTCCAAAATCAATAGGGTTATTCTACTCAATAAGGGCTATTACACTATTTTGTTTGAATGCTCCGGGTCAAGCGGTACTCCAGTTATTGACCGGATACAGTTTTCACTCTTTGGGGCCCCTGTGACCTCGACCTTGGACCTACTGACCCCAAAATAAATAGGAGTCCATCCATCGTATGAAGTTTGAAGGCTCTGGGTGAAATAGAACTCCTGTTATTGAGCTGAAATGGTTTTCACTCTACCGGCCCCTGTGACCTTTTACCTACTGACCCCCAAATCAATAGGGTTCTTCTACTCAATAAGGGCTATCACCCTATGAAGTTTGAATGCTCTGGATCAAACGGTACTCCAGTTATTGAGCAGAAACGGTTTTCACTCTTCGGGCCCCAGTGACTGACCTTTGACCTACTGACCCCAAAATCAATAGGGTTCTTCTGCTCAATAAGGACATCCATTGTATGAAGTTTGAAGGCTCTGGGTGAAATAGAACTCCTGTTATTGAGCAGAAATGGTTTTCACTCTTCTGGCCCCTGTGACCTTGACCTTCTGACCCCAACATCAATAGGGTTCTTCTACTCAAAAGGGACATCACCCTGTGAAGCTTGAATGCTGTGGGTCAAACGGTACTCCAGTTATTGAGTGGAAACAAAGTGTGACAGATGGACAGAAAAAGTATTCAGTGAACAGGAAGTAGGTGAGCAAGGAGCATAAAATCGCTTTACACCATATGGGAATATATGATAAAGCAATTAGGAAAATATCAGGCTGCTGCATGTTTCAGTTGCTAAGAAAACAACAACGGAAATTGTGCATGTATGTCAACTATGTGCACAAATCTAAGTATTCGGTAAACAGGAAGTAGATGAGCAAGGAGCATAGAATCGCTTTACACCATATGGGACTATAGGATAAAGCATTATGCATAATATCAGGCTGCTGCATGTTATAGTTGCGTAGAAAACTGCGACGGAAATTGTGCATGTATGTCAACTATGTGTAAAAATCTTAAGTATTCGGTGAACAGGAAGTAGGTGAGCAAGGAGCATAAAATCGCTTTACACCATATGGGACTATAGGATAAAGCATTATGCAAAATATCATGCTGCTGAATGTTATAGTTGCTTAGAAAACTGTGACAGAAAATTCACATGCCCTTTGGTTGATGTATTGCACCTTTATAGTAACAAAACCTAAAATATTTGGCAAACAGGAAGTAAATGAGCAAGGAGCATGAAATTGCTTTACACCATATGGGACTATAGGATAAAGCAATATGCATAATATCAGGCTGCTGCATGTTATAGTTGCTTAGAAAACTGCGACGGAAAATTAACATGCCTTTTGGTCGATGTAATGCACCTTTATAGTAACAAAATCTAAAAATATGCGGCAAACAGGAAGTAGATGAGCAAGGAGCATGAAATTGCTTTACACCATATGGGACTTTAGGATAAAGCAATATGCAAAATATCAGGCGGCTGCATGTTATAGTTGCTGAGAAAACTGCGACGGAAATTTTGTTACGGACGGACGGACAAGGGTAAAACAGTATACCCCCCTCTTCTTTGAAGCGGGGGTATAAAAAGTATCGACAAATCAAACCAAATTGGGAAATTTCAACATTTATTTATCTGCATTATAGCTTGATTTGCCTTGCTTTAGTGTCCCTGGAAGTTTACAAAAAAAAATCCAGAGTTTTTTCTGACAGCTGTTACAGATGTATCACTTATCTAGTTTGATAATATGTAGAATAGCCATCATCTGATCCTCAGAACCTTGGCAAGTTTCAACTGACTGGAAAAGAACTTTCAGGGACATTAAAATTTTTAAACATTGGATATTTTCTTCCATAGACAGTTTAGTTTTGGAGTACCCTAATGGCATCTCTTTTTCGCGGCCTTTTTGCATTGTTTTTACTATTATACGACATTTTTTAATTTACGTCATTAGTTTTCGCGGGTCAGTATAAAAGCCGGTACTGCACATACCATTTTTGATTCATCCTTTCTGTTTTGTATGCAGTCAAATGATTATTTCGAAAAAAACATTTGTTAAATTTTAATAAAACAATAATTTCTGTTAATATTCAAACCATAAATTGAGCATAATAAAAGTTATCTGGAATCATGGGCGCCGCGATCCATCTTCAACTTGGGGTACGGTAAATACTGGTTTTTACACCAGTACATACATTTTTCAGATCAGTGTACACTAGATAAAAGCTGCTTTCCGGTTGGTTAAAAAAAAAAGTTAGGGGAAACCCGTAAGACTCTATAGAAACATTGATTGGCCAATATAGCTAAAGAAAAAATAAAACTCCTTTTAAAAAACAGAAATTGTGTATTTCTGCAGCTGTTGGAACCAGAAATCATTATCCAAAACATTTTGGATAAGAAAAAAATTACTTTTAAAATAATGCCTATAAACAGGTTGGCCACAAGAAAATTTAGTTAATAGGCAAGGGTGGTAGTCTTCAAAGTGAAATTTGAGGTGGAAACCTACGGTCATGGTGGTATTTCATCTATGTTTTTATGTAGATTTATATTCAAACTTCATCAGAAGACCATGCCTGATATTGTCAAAGAGACTCCCAAGACTCTATATAGAACATATAGGGAAACGCAATAGTGTAAGCTGACCTAAATTCATGGAAAGTAGTTTTCACAGATCGCCAATTAAACCTAAACAAACGATTTGGGTATATTTGAAACGTCTCGATTTTATAGTTTCTTGTTTATTAAATTTTTAAAGCAAAATGCGTCTCAAAAGGGGAATAAATTTAGGAGATTGGGATTTTTTTCTTGAAATTGGGAAAAATGGTCGCTATTTTGCATTGGGAAAGGGGCCGAATATCGGCCCCGTGAGACAGGCGGAAAAAGCCCTGGTATTATGTAAGCTACTTAATAGAAACAATTTGTTCATGTAACACATATATGATTTATAAACCGATTATAATCGGTAAAATCACATCGGATGTGGCAACCGATTCCAACTGATGATCGATTTTGATTTACAACCGATATCCCAACACTACGAGTCTATCCGTCCAGCACAAATACTGGGATTTATCAAGTCCAATCAAGACAGAGTTTTCTCCATTGGATACAAGAATATTGAAAACAAGTTTTGCTTCGCCGTTTCTTTTTAAGTTTTGAATCAAATTCTATATAAAGTAACAGTGTTTTTTTATGCCAAATATCTGGAGAAATTGGGCCCCATTCCCCCCCAAAATAGTATATATTTTTCCCCCACATCCAATAAAATATTCCCCTTTGCTGGAGTATGTTACAGACTGTTCGATTTGTTCTGCTAATGTGTAATAGCTTGATAGTGAAAATGATAGTGAAGTTGATAAATCTTAATTTTTTTCTGATGCAAGAAAATTTAACTCAGGGAAGTATGAGGCAAGATTTACTTGGTTGTACTACAGTGTTAGCAATGCAAAAAGCAAAAGATCAGTGAATACATGTACTTTGTTTCGTTGTGTTTGACAGCTGCAAGTATCTTCCAAATATTCCCCCTTTCCTTTGTTCATGTCACAGTTTTCCCCCTCCAAGGGCTGCGACCCCACCCCCACCCCACATGTAAAAAAACACTGAGTACCCATATCTGCAAAATTTGACCTTGTACAAAGAAAATGTCGTTCTTGCGGTATAAAGATGGCACTACAGTAACACCAGGCAAAAATTGCAAAAAAACTGATGGAAGACAAAAATGTCCAAGTGCCCGCCGAAAAAATTTGTTGAGAAATGGCCACTCGTGGTTACTTTTAAATGAAAATATTTTTTATGAGACAGTATTTGATGACACTGAAGAAACTGTACCCAGTTTTGATCATGATGATATTCTTCCAGTGGAATTCAGAGTCCATCAGTATGGATAAACTGATGTTTAATCTAAGAGAAGAAGAGAATTAAAATGTTAAAGAAACCTTTAAATAAAAAGGATGATGTGTCTTTAATTTAAAAAAATAACAAAGGTATACATATATTTGAAAAAAAAAATGGGTCAGACAAAAGTTCTTTCAGTCAGACAAGAATTGGAAGTTTGTCTGACCAAATGTCAGGCAAGGTTTTCAGCAGTTTTGCAAAGCCTGAGTACGTGCTAGGGTGGAGCTACATCAAGTTGTGTTAATCCTACAGACAATTAATCAGTTTCGTCATTCAATCGGTTCTGGAACATGGTCACAATCTTAAATTAACAACCAAAAAAATAGTCAAGAAATCATTGTGTGATCCAGAAACATCACTCTAAATAAGATAAAATTTATGCTGTCCTTCTGTCTGGTTGTGCCTGTGTGCATGCAGATTTCCTGTCTGGTCTATAACTTCTCAGCCATTGGAAAGAATGTCATGAAACTTTGGTCAAATTTTCAACCCATCAAGACAATGTGGAGAACCCATGTTCCAACCTGGCCTGCTCAAGGTCAAAGTATCCATGATGATTTTAATTATGCACTTTATGTCAAGTCTATATCTTTCATTCCTCTGCAGAGGAAAAATCATGCTAATTTCCCCAAAATCATAGGGCATGGACCCCTTCCCCAGGCAGGAAAAACGCCTTGGAACCACTGGAAGGAATTATATGAAACTTCGGTTAAAATCAAGGCAATGTGCAGAACCCATGTTCCAACCAAGCTGGATCAAGGTCAAGTTCACAAGTGGCATAAGGATACGAACCATGCACTGTTTCCGGTCCATATCTTCTGAACCCCTGGAAGAAATTTTATGATAAATGTTGATGATGTGCAAAACTTATGTTTCAAATCGTCTGGTTTAAGGCAAAGGTCACAAGTGGGGGTCAAAGGTTTGAGCTTTTCACTTCATAACTTCAAGGAATTTCATGAAACTTTAGTCAAATGTTCATTTCATTTAGACAATGTGCAGACCATAATTATGTCTCAACTGTGCTGCTCAAGGTCAAGTTCACAAGTTGAGGTCAAAGGTTTCGGCAGCATTGAGCAACAAGCCAAACAAGTGACGGTATATTTTGTCGGTTGAGGATATTGCTGTCCTTCAGACTGCCTTGTTTTTGATCAGGATGTGACTAGATAAGATCCAGATCAGACATTACATATTATGAGCCAGCTGATCTGGATCTGGATCTACATTGTTCCCACATGTGATACAACCTAGATATATCATCACCTTAGTGCAGAAATGGTATAAATACCATTAAAATAAGGAGTAAAACACTTAGATGACAATATAATTATTCAAGAGCTAAGGAAAATCTTACAACAATTTGTATTTTTCAGTTCCCAGAGTTTGATGATTTGTACTGCAAGTATGCTTTTACCTATGGACAGGACTGGCTTGTTACTTCAGTAAGTAATACATTTATATACTCACTATAATGAATCAGCTAATTGTCAGTTTTGAAACTTATTTAAATTTAACCAACCTATTCTATAGCAATGTTTGTCTGATCTCCAATTTAAGCTAAGCTGCTTGTAACCCTAACTTAACCCTTTCCTGTATAGATACACCTTTATTGCTAGGGCCAACAGTTTAGATCCAGATCAGCCGGCACATCTGTGCTTTGTGATCAGGATCTAAACTGTTCGTTTTTTGATTCATTAGGTTATTTCTGACCAAAATGCGTATATATCAAGGAAAGGGTTAACCAGTTTACTTTGTTAAAAACTGAGACTGGTCTTCAATTGCAGTTTGTAACCTTACTTCACTGCTGAATGAAGTTAATAATGAAACATATTTTGTACATTGTATAGGGGCTTGAAGCAAGTATCACACAAATAACACAGAAGAGTCAGGATGACAGACAGCAGTTTGTCTGGAACTTCCCCATCGATGTCACATTTAAAAGTACAAACCCACACGGATGTAAGAAAACCTGTTTTGTACCATTTACTTATTATAGAATGCTTATGGAAAACCAGTTTTAATTGAACAAATGTTATTGTTTACCATTTACCCCATGGGATATGGCTGTTATCTTTGGGTGAAGAGTGTAGATCCAGATCAGATGACCATCCATGCCATCTGATCAGGTGATTCTGTGTGATGCACTGTCTTGTGAAGCTGTGAATTTCGTACACTTTTGTCAACTGTGTTAGTTCCTTATTTGAAATCATTTCAAAACTTTTAATTCTATCTAAAACACTCACCTTACTATTTGGGGCACTATTTGCTGTGAGCACAATCTTATGTTGAACAAAACTATTTATTTGCATGAGGATATTGGGATATTTGTATTATTTTACACTGGAAAATTGATCTGGCTGTTTACTGATAGTGTTTTTTCCACTGATGAACCCCAAGATTATTACTTTGGAGTATAAGATAATTACTTTGGATATATATTGATTTGCTGGCTTCCTGTCACAAGTTCTATCTCTATGTTTATAAAATAACCAGAATAAATGTGAGCACTCTTGTTGGCTATGAAATACATTGCTTATTGAGGTTGTCTCCCTTATACTGCAACATTCATCATGAAATGCATTCAGGTTGTTTAAAATGTGTCTTCTCACAATCCATCTGAAGAAATTTGTAAATTCAAGTCTTATTATTACATGTACACTTCTTAATAATATCAATTCGTACAAAAAAAAAATGGAAGAAATTTTGATGAAACAGCTTTTGGGAATGTGTCTGCTGATCTGGATCTACACTGTTAAGGCATACATTAAAGGTGTATCTTTGGAGTAAACGGATAATAATTTTAAAACTTGTTGATGGAATTTTAAGGTGAACAATATAAGAACATTAATACTAGTGTTATATCTTAGCACTTTTTCAGATGTGCTGGCTGAACTGTTTACCCTTTGGATAACATTGATAACCCATGAGGTAAAGGGTTAACCCATAATGGCTAATATCTGTGTCAAAATCAAAGTTATTTATTAGTTTGTCATATGAATCAGGGGTTCCAGTTGACACGGGTGATAATCCTTCGACTCTTCAAGTTAAAAAAATCCTGAGTTTCACCCCTCCAATTTTAGCTGAACGGTCATCATGGTCATGTTTTCCTTAAATTAGGGCTACTATAGCTATTTATTGGCTGAATCCCATAAAAATAATGAAAATGATCCTTCAGATTCAGCAGCTACTGGAACCATTGGGGGCTGTTTTGTAGAAAATCTTTGAAATGATTTGGAAAAATGTAGACCCAGACTAGACAATGTGAATAGCTTAATCTTTTCCTCCGTATATATGCCTTCATTGCATGGATGACCAGTGTAGACCCAGATCAGTCATCTCATTTTTGCCATCTGCTTGGGAATTTTGCTCTTAGATTTATTAGGTTATTTCTAACCAAGATGCAGCCAGTGCAGATCCAGATCAGACAACACAGAATTCTGTTTCTTTTATTTTACAGGGCCTCAGTTGGTGGTGCATTGTTATGGTCCACAGACTTTCGGGACAGAAGCTGTGCGAGGATATGGTGTGTGTCATATACCAATAACCCCAGGAAGGTCAGTATTGCTGTTCATTATCCTTTAACACTCACTCCATGGGTATGAATGATATGCATGGATAAACATTATAGATCCAGATCAGCCAGCACATTCTGTGCCACCTTATGTTATTCATTCAATACAACATCCCTATGATTAACAGATATAGTGGTCTGTCTTAAGGCTAAAACATGTATACAATTTAGTATTAATTCTAAGCTATAACAATTGAAGATGCAGATTAAGTAATAGACTACCTTACAAGCACAGAATGGCAATATCGTTGGTTCATTGACTGACATAATCGATATTTGATTGTTTGTCGCAGTTTAATGTCCCTTTTATGATATGGGCATGTTATTGAATTACCACTCAGTCTATATTAACCTTAAGCTTTTTTATTGGACAGAGTTTTAGGTCCTCATAAATTTGTTGGTTGTTTTAATTAGTTGCAGATTTATTACTATATTATGTCGGTCTCTTAGACAGACTTGCACACTAACATAAAAATTCTTGTCTACTTATTGATATATTATGTATAGAATATCTTTACCAACTTTAATGTTTGTGTAACTTAGTACAAATGTATATCTAAAATCCAGTTGTGAGTCAGGAATTCTTAACACTGTGATGTCACTTGACAGAACTATAATTGGTTTTGTTGATACCACAGGAAATGGGCTCAATGGAGACTTGGGAGAAAGTCAGGGGTTCCATTTGACATGAAAGATGACCTTTTAACTCTTGAAATATCCAAAAAGCCTTATTTTTAGCTGAAAGGTCATTTTTCCCTTTAAAGTTAGATAAGGGGTATTATAACCCTTGAGATTCAGCAGCTAGTGGAACAGCTGTTCCTGTATATCAACTTAGATGAATTTTCATCTGTTTTGAAGCAAATTAATTAACTCTTAAATAGGTTTTTAGATAATTTAATATCAATCTGATCAAGGGTTGGAGGTTATAAAACTGAGCATGGAAACCAGTCTCAAATCTCAAGCATCTGATTGGCTGAAATGGCGACAGGTTGCCATTTCAGCCAATCAGATGCTTGAGATTTGAGACTGGTTTCCATGCTCAGTTTTATAACCTTGGGCAAAGATCTACACTGTTTATTCATTGGCACTATCTGTCATTACATTTGGTACATCTTATGTGCATCAGTTTCAAAACGTTTACTTATGAATTTGTATTCCCTTTGTTATCAATTGCATCTTCTATTGCAGTGGATACTGATTAAACGCTGTGAACTTTAAATTTTCTAACAGTGTTGTTTATTGGCATTTATCAAGTTTCATTAATCTGTGCAGATTAAATGAAATAAAAAAAAGTTCACAGAAAAAAATTGACTGGAAGATTAGAAGCCAAGTTCTTTTCAAGTTCACTTCAGATTAACAAAGTTTTTTGTTTATTTGTGTTTAGGGAACAGCTGATAACAAAAAAAATTTAATTGTTGTGGCATGAGCAATAATTTATCACTTAAACATTTTTTTATGATTTTCATTTATAAACAATGCGGTCTTATTATAAAAAAGATTTGTTGTACATTGTAACTAACATAAACACAGAGTGAAGATTTGGAATAAAATAATGTTGTTGTTTCTTTAGAAAACATGAAAGAATGTGATGTTATCCTTGAATTAACGGGTACATGTACCATTTTCGCTTGACTAATCCAAGAATAGGGGGCTGTCCTACTCACTCCAGCGTACAAATCTGTGTCAGCGCCTATTGAACCAAATATGCACGTTGGTCCATAACTTTGAAACTACTTGAGATATCAACTTGAAACTTGGAATATATTCACCTTTAAATCTACCGGTACATCGTTATCAACAAGACCCATAACTCTGCTACCAATATTTTTCATGTAATGCTCATATTTCACTTAAATTTTGGATTAAGCAAAATATGCACTTAGCCCATAAGTTTGAAACTACTTGAGATATTTATAAAACTTAGATTATATATTCACCATCTTCATGTTTGTCATTACCAACAAGACCCCAAACTCTGCTACCATAATTTTTCAAGTTATGCCCCTTTTTACTTATGCAATTGTACCAAATCTTTGAAACTACATGATAATTAATAAACTTGGAATAAATGTTCATCATCGGTATCTACATTATTATCAACAAGACCCATAAGTCTTTCAGAAATATTTCTGTAAGTTATGCTCCTTTTTCTCTTACTATTAGCATTAAGCAAAATATGCACAGGGTCCATAACTTTGAAACTATACTCAACAAAAAAAGAAACCTGACACTGTAACTTTGAATAAGTATGAGGTGCATATTCAAAATCTATATATTTTTGCACCATCCAAAAGAAAATAACCACTGAATCACTTGTTTCATGCACCAAAAATATCAAAATGCATAATTAAATTCAAAACATGCACAATTTTTATTACATATCACAATTCAATTAGCTTTAAATCTGATTCCAGGAAAATACACCAAATATAAAGTGTCAGGTTTCTATTTTTGTTGAGTATACATCTTGAAACTTAGAAAATACAAAAAGTATCACTATCATTATCTTTACCATAGCCACCAAGAGCCATAAATCTTCCACAATTATTTCTAAGTTTTTATTCTGTTACATTATTAAAGGGATTGATATTGAACTAAAACTATATGTCCCTAATCATAAATTACTAACACGTTATCTTAATATTTCACAAATATTTCATAGTTGTTCTCATTTTCCATTCAACATAAAGGAATTATTTCTGTTGTTTTCTACCTTAACATTCACTTGTTAATATTTTTTTCTGATTACACTTGAATGTTTGGCCATAGTTGTTGTTCTTAAATCTTTAAATTGCATTTGTTTCTTATAAATCAAATAGTCGAGCGGACTGTCTCCTTGGACATCTCTTGTTATTTTTATCTTAAGATTCCCAATAGTCTGTTCTTGATTATAGAGGATGACTGATGGATTTGGACACTATTTGATACTAAATCTTCCCATGTTATCAAGCTGCTGCATGAATGCATAATTATAATGTTTCTTACCTAATTGAGAAACATAATCTTTTGTGCTGTCTTGATGCTCTACCAGTATATCAATTTTTAGCTCGACTATTCGAAGAATATGTCGAGCTATTGTACTCACTTGGGCGTCGGCGTCGCCGTCGGCGTCCCGCTTTGGTTAAAGTTTATGTGCAACCTACCTATATCTTAAAAACTACTATAGCTACAGCTTTTAAACTTGGCACACTTGTTCGTCATCATGTCCCGAGTGTGTATGCCAAGAACAATAACTCTAACTTTCATTTTGATCAAATTATGGCCCTTTTTGACTTTAGAATTTCAGGTTAAAGTTTGCGTGCAAGCTACTGTACAAACTCATAACTTCAATACTACTTATACTACAGCTTTTAAACTTGGCACACTTGTTCATCATCATGTCCCGAGTGTGTATACCAAGAACCATAACTCTGACTTTCATTTTGATCAAATTATGGCCCTTTTTTGACTTAGAATTTCAGGTTAAAGTTTGCGTGCAAGCTACTATACAAACTAATAACTTCAATACTACTTATACTACAGCTTTGAAACTTTCAACACTTGTTCATCATCATATCCCAAGTGTGTATGCCAAGAACCATAACTCTAACTTTCATTTTTATCAAATTATGCCCCTTTTTCGACTTAGAATTTCAGGTTAAAGTTTGCGTGCAAGCTACTGTGCAAACCCATAACTTCCATACTACTTATACTACAGCTTTGAAACTTTCAACACTTGTTCATCATCATATTTCAAGATTGTATGCCAAGAACCATAACTCTTACTTCCATTTTGTTCAAATTATGGCCCTTTTTCGACTTAGAATTTCAGGTTAAAGTTTGCGTGCACGCTAGTTACTTTCATACTTCTTGTACTATAGCTTTGAAACTTAAGACACTTGTTTACCATCATGACCCTGACTATTTATACCAAGAACCATAACTCTTTCTTTCATTTTTAATCAAATTATGGCCCTTTTTCAACTTAGAATTTCAGGTTAAAGTTTGCGTGCAAGCTAGTTACTTTCATACTTCTTGTACTATAGCTTTGAGACTTAAGACACTTGTTTACCATCATGACCCTGACTATGTATGCCAAGAACCATAACTCTTTCTTTCATTTTTATTCAAATTATGGCCCTTTTTCGACTTAGAATTTCAGGTTAAAGTTTGCGTGCAAGCTAGTTACTTTCATACTTCTTGTACTATAGCTTTGAAACTTATTCACCATCATGACCCTGACTATGTATGCCAAGAACCATAACTCTTTGATTTTTTTCAAATTACTGCCCTTTTTAGACTTAAAAATTAAGGTTTAAAACTTTGTATACCTTTATTTTATCTTACATCAGGTTTATTTTCAAAGGCCCATAACTCATCCTTGCTTTTTTATATTTGATTTTTGCCCCTTTTCACTTGAAATTAGAATTAAGACTTATAAATAATTGTTAAAGTTTCAATGTTAGTGTTTTTCATATGAAATGCTATATAAAAGGTTTAAAACAGATGTCCTTAACATACTTTGGTTGAAAGTGTTGAGTAATTGTGGGGTGGGTGGGTGGGTGCATAGACTATACTATACTATACCATACCATACCATACCATACCATACCATACCATAACACTGTACTGTACTGTACCCCCACCACCCACCACCACCTCCACATACCAACACCACCACCAACAACAACTACAACAACACCAACACAAACAACAACAACACCACCACCAACAACAACAACAACAACACCGCCAACACCACCACCACTAACAACAACACCACCAACAACACCATCACCACCACCAACAACACAACCACCACCAACAACAACACCACCATTATCAACACCAACACCACCACCAACAACAACTACAGCACCACCATTAACAACAACAACACCACCAACAACAACACCAACACCACCACCAACAACAATATCAACACCACCACCAACAACAACACAAACACAAACAACACCACCACCACCACCACCATCAACAACACCACCACTAACAACAACAACACCATCACCACCGCCAACAACACCAAAAACAACAACACCACCACCAACAACAACACCAACACCACCAACAACAACACCACCACCACCAACAACAACATCATCACCACCACCAACACCACCACCAACAACAACAACACCACTACCAACAACAACAACACCAACAACAACACCACCAACAACATCAACACCAGCACCAACAACAACACCACCACCACCAGCAACACCCCCACCAACAACACCAACAACATCAACACCACCACCAACAACAACATCAACACCACCACCAACAACAGCAACAACAACAACACCAACAACCAACACCACCACCACCACCACCAGCAACAACACTACCACCACCAACAACACCAACAATACCAACACCAACAACACCACCACCAACAACAACACCAACAACAGCAACAACACCACCACCAACAACAGCAACACCACCACCACCAACAACAGCAACACCACCACCAACAACAGCAACCAGCATACCATACTGTACTTCACCACGCCACACCACTATAGGTGGGCAAAGATAGTGGGTTGATGGGTGTGGGATCAGGGGTTTATGGGCTGGGTTGTGTAAACCCTTAAAAAAATCTACAAGAATAAATTAAGTGTAATTTATTGATTTCCTAACTTGGATTAAGAAACTTTTGTTCATGTGTGTTTGTTGGGGGTGTCATAAACTCCTGAATCACTCCCCAGTTTAAATGAAGCCCAGTCACAATGTGCTTAATAATTCTGACTTTTTGAATAGTCGAGCGTGCAGTCGTTTCTGACTGGCTCTTGTTTTTCTTGTTGTTTATTAAGGATTTTTTTCATAAGTTAACTCTATTAACTGAATGTTTCACTTAATATTCGACAGTTTAAATTCTAAGAATTTTGTTTTAGGAATTGCTTCCTTGTCTTCTGACCTACTTTTGGTTGACCTAGTTCTTGTTCTTGTTGGTCTCCTGTCAAGAGCCACACCTAATAAGATCCTCACCCTTTTGTCTTAATGCAATGTACTTACAGTCTTCTGTGGTGGTAATATTTATTTATGGGTATTTGGCTGGACTGTTTAATTACAATTTATGACAAAAGCCAGTAATAATCTGGAGTTATCTTGAGCCTGTCATATTATTTCTAGTATGTGTTTTATGCTTCTTGAAGAGCTTTAGCTAGCTAAAACATTATTGTAACTAATTTAAGACCATTAAAGCCATTTCTTCAAGACCCATGTATACAGCTTGTATCCCCAGGGTGAACACCATGTATACAGCTTGTATCCCCAGGGTGAACACCATGTATACAGCTTGTATCCCCAGGGTGAACACCATGTATACAGCTTGTATCCCCAGGGTGAACACCATGTATACAGCTTGTATCCCCTGGGTGAACACCATGTATACAGCTTGTATCCCCTGGGTGAACACCATGTATACAGCTTGTATCCCCAGGGTGAACACCATGTATACAGCTTGTATCCCCAGGGTGAACACCATGTATACAGCTTGTATCCCCAGGGTGAACATTGTAGATCCAAATCAGAAATCACAGCATCTGGTGTACTGGTTGATCTGTATCACAGCATCTGGTGTACTGGTTGATCTGTATCACAGCATCTGGTGTACTGGTTGATCTGTATCACAGCATCTGGTGTACTGGTTGATCTGTATCACATCATCTGGTGTACTGGTTGATCTGTATCACAGCATCTGGTGTACTGGTTGATCTGTATCACAGCATCTGGTGTACTGGTTGATTTGTATCACAGCATCTGGTGTACTGGTTGATCTGGATTGACACTGGATGGCAACATGATAAAAAGTGTATCCATGGAGTAAATGATTAAGTCAATATCAAAGAACCAGGGTAAATGTAAAATTACCTAAATACCGGTAGTAATTTTCATGTTATTGGTTATGACAATGATCAAGATCTTTATATGTGACTTAGCAACAGTCAATGAAACTTAAGTCAAATGGTGAACAATCAACAGGCTGTTAAATTTCAGAATGTTTATTGAAGTTTTTTCATTTAGCCCTTTACTCCATATTTATGAGTTTTATTACATGTGTGACTGGTCTAGATCCAGATCAGCCGGCACATCAGTGCTGTCTAATATGGATCTGCTCTTTTGGCTCCTTAGTTAGAAATAAACTTCTGCATCTAAAAGACAACGGTACAAAACTTGGTCCAATTGCAATTATAGTTATTTAAGGTAATTACATTATTAATCAATTATTTAAAATTAAAATTAATTTATTAAAATCCTAAAAATTCTAAATAATTGTCAGTTAAAAGTAGTAACTCTTTAATAACATGCAGAAACTATCATGAACATATGCAATATAAATTAGCAAAATACATGTCAAAGTCTAGTCAAAACTCTTATTCACTCATTTCTTTTAAATGACAAAATGAGGTTTCAACAAAATTTCTTTTTTTTCAAGGAGGTACATGTGTACTTGCATACAGAGCACACAGAAGTAGGTTAGATACACTCTGGATCATGGTTATATAATATTTTTTTAATAGTAGCTGCTATTTCCTGGAATGATAAAATTCACACAAGCTGTTCACCTAAATAGCTGATCATCGAAAAAGGTGTCAGTGTAATTTAGATATGAACATGAAACTGATGATAATTGATGGTGGATCAGTGATGAATTTCAATAACTAATAAAATAAGTAGCAATGTCATTCAATATTTTCATGCCAATATATATTTTATTGAGTTCTCGAAGAAACGCTATATTTGTCAATAAAACAGAAGCTATTGTTTATATAACAGCTATCTGATATATAATTATGTCAGTAATAAAAGTTCAATTTTATACTGAAACACATTGGTTAGAATTTCTGAATTAATAAAACCTATGAGATAGAGTTACTGGCAGAATGATCTAATAAACAAACAGTTCCTTTTCTAGAACTTTCTACGCATCCTACTTACCATGTTTATACTATTAACCCTTTCCTCCATAGACACACCGTTATTGCATGGGCAAACAGTGTAGATCCAGATCAGCCGGCAGTCCGGCACATCCATGCTGTCTGATCAGAATCTGCACTGTTCGCTTTATGATTAAATTTTGTTAGGTTATTTCTGACCAAAATGCCACCAGTGCAGATCCTGATCAGATGGCATAGATGTGCTGGCTGAACTGGATCTACACTGGTAAAAATTCGTATATATGGAGGAAAGGGTTAAACACACCATTGCTAAGTGACACTGCTCTCTTTTGGAACAGGTAAAATTAATATGAAAGTAAAGTTCTTACCTTTTAAAGTCATCAAAAGGGCATTCAACTCGAACTCATGACTCTTAAAAACCTATAACAAATGATTCTACAATGTTTAATTGTTTTGTCAAATTGCAATATTAGGCCAAATATTACAAAGTATGAAAATTGGTACATGTACTGCACAGATAATCTAAAAGTTGACCATCTTCTGTGAATTGCAATACCTGTTAAAATAAATATAAATATGGTAGGTTCGAATTCACATTGCAGGCTAATCTTGGAAAGGTGTTAATTAAATAAGAGATTAATAATAAAATAATAGAATGTCAGTAGGTGGGGTGAAGATATGTTGTAAAAGCTGAGAAATTTGTTAGTTCCAGAAGACCCATCTGACAACATGATTTGTCAGTAATAGTTTTATATTTAATGATGATTCAACACTTTTCTAAATATGCTCTGCATATTTTTATATTAATTCGCATTGTTTGTTTTCGCAGTATTCTCTAAAATATCAAATAGTATATAATATTTCATTTATCCACATTAGCACATAACTAGTTCTTCACTTTATTTAAATGTTTTGTTGACCTAAACAGAAATGCTTAACCATTAAATTTCCCCAAATCAATCATTTTTAGCTTATATATAGATATTCTTCAAAACCTGATGAAGTAAAATGGTTAAACACTTCTTGTTCATCTGGCAGTATCTAAGGCTGGTACATGTAAGTGATAAGGTAGATCAGAAACTCAAATTTTGACGTCATGTGTAAACTTTGTTACTGGTGTCCTACCAGGTCTGAAGGTTATAAAGCTGAGCATGGAAACCAGTCTCAAATCTCAAGCATCTGATTGGCTGACTGGTCGCCATTTCAGCCAATCAGATGCTTGAGATTTGAGACTGGTTTCCATGCTCATCTTTATAATCTTGGGCACATGACTAGGATGGTGGCACACAATGCCTCAGTGCTACAGACAGTATAAAGTGGAATGATGGCATTTTAGTCATGGAGCAATTTAAGTTTTGACACTCCAAATTAAAGCATTCCAATGACCTGGTTACTGAACTCTTACCTTTGATGTGTTGTTTACTTCTGGTCAAACACTGCATCGACAAAGACTATCACAGATGCTTGTGTGCAAATTTTGGCAATGTGTAGCAGTTAAGCATGACATCCCATGCAGAAACTTATTAACATTATGGCCCAAAAACAATATGTGTTTTAAGCATCTCTTGTGCATTAAGTTTTGCATTCTGTTTGTGTTATGGTTATTAGCCGGAGGATGAGGTTGGTTAGCCTATTGATCATGTCCCAAGGTCATTAGCATCCTACTTCAGAGATATAATATATATAAGACAAAGATAGTAAAGTGTTCCTAGAAGTTACTGGGTGACCATTATCTAGCAGCCTACCATGGCCAGCTCCACATTATGAATGGTACATAATGTTGTACCCCATGCAAAGATGACTTTAACGTTGTACCAGATGCACTTATTGCAAAACCTAAAGGCTGTGCAATAGAACTTGTGATGTCAAGGCTTAGCAATAAGTAAATTTAATGCTATGGATTAAAGAACCAGGAAAAACGCTTATATAAACTTGTCACCTTATTTTGACATTCAGAATAAAGAATATTGTGAATATATTAAGTGTAAAGTGAAATTATTCTATAAAAAAACATATGTCAAAGTGTGTATCTTTAATGCAGGTTAAATGGTTAATATTCTAAATTTCAAGTATTCAAGCAAAATTATGCAGCAATTACCAATAGAATTTATAGGCTTTCTGACAATAATGGACAGTAGCTTATTCCATTATAAGCAGATTGTCTGGTTGTAACACAACTGCTTGGGTTTTAGACAACAGATTTCTCTTTCCCTGGGAAATCAAAAATTCTGAGAAGGAAACCAAATCAAATACCTTTCCCATAGTATGACAGAATAATTGAGTTCAATTATCCAATCAGACTACATTAAACACCTTCATTGTGCTTTTTTAGAACAAGTTTTTGAATATTTATTGATCAATCTGTGTTTAATCATAAGCTCTAAGGTCACTGTATTATTACTTTGTGACAGCTTCTCAAGTGTAGATCTTCCAGCTTATCTGGAATTACTCTGTTTGCCCATGGGATAACAGCCATATCCCATCCAGAAAAGGGTTATCAATATTTACATATTTTTGTTAACGTTTACAGCAGCCGTGAAAAACAAAACGATCCCATTTAAATGTTGTTTATATCTCACAGACTTACAAGCAATTTTTAAGTGTCACAGAATCTTGCAAGTTGTAAGTAGCATCCAAGTCTTTTATAAAGCGATGTAATGGGTCCATATACACAAATAGGTATCTTAGCGGGAAACTGTGAAATTCCAAATCTGTCAAAAAACATGCAATACAAAATGAAATTTAATTACCACAGCCTGAAAATATTTTGCTCGCTTGTTATTATGTTGTCGATTTTCAGTAATTATGTTTTCCTCCTTTATAATCACGTGACCTTTCATTTAAACGGTCCGAGATTCTGTAAACGTTTACAGCTCAAAATCAAAACATGACTGTTTACATGTGTAAACTTTGGAGCCTTAGTGACACTTAAAAATTGCTTGTAAGTCTGTGAGATATAAACAACATTTAAATAACTAAACTGTCACATGACAGACAAGCTAATAGTAATGTGGTTTATGAGCAAAAGTTTTATAAATTTGATAGTCAGTGTGTTTTCTTCATCACTGGAAAAATATAATTCCCCCATATCTGCCACAAGGTCATTCTTGGTAATATAAGCAGAGTATCATATATATTTGTTCATTCCACACGTCAGTGAGTTGTGGTGTACTGGTATACATGCTGGACTACCGATCTTAAGGTCTCTGGTTCGAATCGTAACAAACATCATTTTATGAAAACAAACTTTTTTAGAATTTACTTGAAAGAAATCATTTAAAATCTTTTTACTACATCTGTTTTTAGAATATCCTATGTTTTTTCTGCAATTTTATTGGTGACATTTGCAACTGTACAGGTTATAAATTAATTTTGCATATACCGGTACATACATTATTTGAAGTTATAAAATACTACACAGGTAGTATACACAGAAATTAATGGTCTATGTGAGTTTAAAGAGAATGGAAATTTTAAAATTAAAATAAAAAAATAAAAGAGGCAAAAACATGAACTCGAACCCACAAGTTTACGTCGATATTCTTGAAGTGAAACACCTTTAAGGACTGCGCTAAGTGGGCTTTTTATTTTTGACTGTTGTATATCGATTTAAAAAGTAGTTCGTAAAATTTAAGAAAAATATACTGACTACAGGGTCAAATGCAAGAGTGCCAGGTCAATATTGTTGGACAATAACACATTTTGTTACTACTGCAATGTTTGAAGTTTTGTTTGACAAAAACGTCGATGTTGAAAAGATCTTGGTATAACTTTTTAAAGGCCCAATAAACTTGTCTAACAGCATATTTTTTATTAACCTAGACATTTTAGATTTCATCTGTATGCATAATAACACAAAAAATAAACCTTAAAGGGTATTATCTTATTGTTTTGCAGCATGTTTTGCGGATCGTTTATCTTGTTTACAAAACAAACAGCGAATCTTTCCGAGCTGATTTTCGGCAACTCTCGGCAGGCGATGGTCGCTAATTATGCAGAAGTGCATAAATTGATGACGTATTCCCCACTAAAAGCCGTTACCGGGATGGGTCGTATAACATTTATATCTTTCTTTGTTTACCTTGTAATGAAATTAAAACTTCAAGAATCTCAATTTTTCCTCGTCTTTTTCTTTCCATGTTTGCATGATTTTGTGTTTACAACTTTTATGTGAATGACGTCACCGTGTTTTGCGTTCTTACGGCCCACGTACGGAAAAAAAACGATAACTTTTCGCCGAGTGATTGTAAACATCAGACATGGGGCGAATTACTTATAAAAGTAATGCATTAAATTAGCATTATTTTCCAAATTTGTGCATTAAATTACATTAGCATTACTGTATTTTTAGAAAGTAATGCATTAAATTAGCATTATTTCAAAAAGTAATGCATTAAATTAAGCATTATTTTATTCACATGTTAACTGCAAATATAAACATACAATAGTTAATTGTCCATATATATATACAAAAGTAAACACTTTGTTCAAAACATAAGTTTACAGTACAGTATATATCTGCAGTCAGCATAAGTCATTGTTGCACTTGATCATCATTAGTTGCTCAAATACTTTATCAGAGAGTCTTGAACGATCAGGTCTGAAGACTTTTCCACCGATAGAAAAGAGTCGTTCAACTGGAGCTGATGTAGCAGGCACTGCCAAGTACTTTTCAGAAAGCTGTGCCAGCTTTGGGTACTTCTCTGCATTTGTTTGCCAATATAGTAGAGGATTTTCATTCATTTCAATGCAAGGTTCCTGAATGTAGTTCTCCACTTCACCAACAGTTCCAGATTGATGTCTCTGTTTCTTAGGCGTAAAACTGAAGAATCCACCAGACTCAGTCTTGGCTCGTTTAGCTGGTGGGGATGAGTCTTCATCCTAATTAGAAAGGATTAAATTTACACAACATTGTTACAATTCTTAGACAAGAATATCAATTGCAAACTTAGAGATACCAGTACAAGAATTAAAATTTAGTTAATGTTAAGTTACTAAACATTTAGCCAAGGTGAATTAAATGTGCCGTAGATAAAAATCAAAGTAACTGTTTTTTTCTGAAGATAAAACAGTTGGCATTTGAAAAAGAACTAGTTTGAATATGCATTTACCTTTTCCTCAATTTGGGTAGTGGAAATCTTAAGTTTTAATCCTTCGATCAGTGATTCAACTCTCTCCTCCGCAGACCATGCTACCTTGAACCTGGGATCAAGCATAGTAGATGTTATGTATGTGTCATCATGCTCATATTTGGATAGTCTAGTTTCAACAGACTTAGTAAGTGTATGCACGAAACCAGAATTGTAGTCACATGATATTTCCTTCAGTCGACTTTTCAATGTAACTGTAACAGGTACTGGCAAACTTCCGCTTACATTTTTTTCGTTTTGTACTAATAATGTGGCTGTTTCAAAAGGTTCAAGAATGTTACAGATCTCCATGAGTAATTTTCGTTCATATGATGAAAGCTTGACAGATGCATCCGTTTGATTTAATTTCTCTTCAGACACATCAAGTACAGACCTGAGCATTCTCAACTGACTATTCCAACGGGTTGCATTTGCTGCCTGTAGCCGATTTTCTGATTCCAAAATTTCTGAAGAGTAGACGGATTTTCTTACATGAGCGACCAATTTAGCTGCCTTTGAAATGATTCTCTTCATGTTTTGGTTGCAATCATCCAAACCATCTCTAACTACAAGCTGCAGTGTATGAGCATAACATCTCATGTGCTTTGGAAAACAGTTTTCAATTGTGTCATCATCAGGCTCATCTTCAGGTTCATCATCATCTTTATTTTCTTCTTCTTCATCATCATCATCATCAGTTTGGTCTTTAAATCCTGGCATAGGAAATGAGAAGGCTTTTACCATATTTGAAGCATTGTCACTTGTAATGTAAGCTATTCTCTCTGTCAAATGGTATGCAGATATTATTTCTTCAAACTCGTGTCTGATATTATCAGCAGTATGCCTACCCAAAAACCTTTTACATGCAATCATGTGATTTTTCATCTCCCAGTTAATAATGTAATGGGCAGTTATTCCTAAGAATCCTTTCATACTTCTGTTTGACCATATGTCAGTTGTTAGGCATACATGTTTAGCTTCAAGTACTTCTTTTTTCAACAATTCCTGGATAGTTTTAGCTTTTTCTGGCAAAAGTTTTCTGGACAACTGCTTCCTTGAAGGAACTTGAAAGCATGGGTCTAGAGATGCAACAAAGTTCTTGAAATGAGAGGACTCAACTATAGACAGAGGCTGTATATCTCCAGCTATGAACTTTACAAGTAATTCTGTAGAAGTTTGCTGTTTTTTGTCTGTTGCTTTATATTTCTGTGCACCAGCAGACTTTCCAAACTCAAACAATTTGGGCTGGGATGAATCAATTGTGGATGCAGTATCGACTTTTACCAATGGGTAAACCCACAAAAGATGAATATACAAGATGACAAACTAAACTATTGTATGAACAAGGCACTATCATCAAGTAACATCTGTGCATGTTTCCTTAAGTGACATCTCAACTACAAAACTATTCTATGTACATATAGATCAATACAGGTTATACAGGTAACAGGTTTGTTGTCTGTGTTTATCACACATTTAGAGTGTACTAAACATTGGTTAGTAATTTTGTGGGCTACAAAAATACTGTGACGTTTTAATTCGGACCCGGATTCAATGATTGGGGATTGTTTGAGAACATAAATATTTGGTCATTTATACTTTCTTTTGAAAAGGGTCAACGTGGTTAATTAATTTTCACAATGAAAGAAAAACATTTTGACAAGTTTATTGGGCCTTAAAGCATGTTAACATACCTTGTTCGTCTATCACTTATAATAGAAAATTTGTAAATATGACTAAGGATGATAATTATTTACGCCATTATATTCCTTATGTTGTATTTAATAGCCTTTTTTCCGTCTTTAGTTGTTTCCGAAAAAAACACAATTTTTAAAAACTACTGCTTGTTTACTGCAGAAAACATCCAGATAACTACATTCTAAGAAAAGGTGGGATAAGTTGTCTCAAATGGAACATAAGCATAAAACATCGATAACGGTAATACCAGATTTGGTATTAAGTGTTCCCAAAGATGATAACTTTTAGACAGCAGTACAACCTGATAAGCAGCTTTCATGTTTAAAATCTTTTGTAACCTTAACCCTTTCCTCCATAGACACACTTTTATTGCGTGGGCGAACAGTGGAGATCCAGATCAGCCGGCACATCCATGCCTTCTGATAAGGATCTGCACTGTTCACTTTTTATACGCCTATTTGAAAAACGGGACGTATTATGGGAACACCTGCAGCGGGCGGGCGGGTTGGCGGGCGGGCGGGCGGCGTCCACAGGGTTTCAGCTCTCTAAGTCAAAGAGTTTTCATCCGATCTTTATCAAACTTGGTGAATATGTTGGTGGGCATAATATCTCGACCAAGTTATATAACCAGCCAAATCCCCCCAGGCACTTTTGAATTATGACCCTTGAATTGTCCAAAAATACTGTTTCCGCTCTATAAGTCAAAGAGTTTTCATCCGGTCTTTATCAAACTTGGTGAATATGTTGGTGGGCATAATATCTCGACCAAGTTCTATAACCAGCCAAATCCCCCCAGGCACTCCTGAATAATGGCCCTTTAATTGTTGAAAATTTGGGTTTCCGCTCTCTAAGTCAAAGAGTTTTTGTCCTGTCTTTATCAAACTTGGTGAATATGTTGGTGGTCATAATATCTGGACCAAGTTCTATAACCAGCCAAATCCCCCCATGCACTCCTGAATCAGGCCCTTGAATTGTCCAAAATAAGGGTTTACGCTCTCTAAGTCAAAGAGTTTTCATCCGGTCTTTATCAAACTTGGTGAATATGTTGGTGGGCATAATATCTCGACCAAGTTCTATAACCAGCCAAATCCCCCCAGGCACTCCTGAATTATGGCCCTTGAATTGTCCAAAAATACTGTTTCCGCTCTCTTAAGTTAAAGAGTTTTTATCCGGTCTTTATCAAACTTGGTGAATATGTTGGTGGCATAATATCTCGACCAAGTTCTATAACCTGCTAAATCCCCCCAGGCACTCCTGAATTATGGCCCTTGAATTGTCCAAAAACTGAATTAGCGGTACCTGCTCTCCAAGTCGAATAATTTTCATCGGATTGTTACGCAACTTTGATGATCAGCATTTTGACGGGCGTATTTTGTGTCAGTTTGGCACTCTTGTTTATTTGTTAGGTTATTTCTGACCAAAATGGCGTAGGTTATTTCTCACCAAAATGTGACCAGTGCAGATCCTGATCAGATGGCACGGATTGTGGCAGCTGATCTGGATTGACACAGGTCGCTCATGCATAAAATTGCATATATATGGAGGAAAGGGTTAAATATTCCAATCTTAAGTTGAAATCAACAATGCATACTTTACTTCATGGGATATGATATGTGTAATCAATGTAGATCCAGATCAGTCTGTACATCAGCTAAGAAATAACCTTCTCAATTTAAAACCAACTTGAATCAATCCAGATCAATCTGCACAGATGTACAGGCTGATCTGGATCTACACTGGTCATATATAGGATAAAAGCTGCATATTTTCTTTACTCCATATATATGCATTTTATTGCATTTGCAAACAGTGTTTCTAAGATCCAGAGCAGCTGGTACATCCATGCCATTTGATCAGGATCAACACTCTTTGCTTCATGGTCAGAAATAATTTAATGGAAAAAAGTCAGTGCAGATCCTGATCAGATGCACAGAATGTGCTGGCTGATCTGGATTTACACTGTTTGCACATGCAATAATGGTGACAGTCTATAAAGTAAAAAGTTAAATTTGAAACCACAAAGACATTGTTTCTTTAATGATTTCAGAAGCAGAAATTGCTTGGAACCATCTAAACATTATTATTCATGGCAAAGATGATTGATTTTGATTATTAGATGAACATGTTGTGATTTGGTGAGTCCCCTGGGGTGCTGGTGGGTCTCCCGGGGTCCTTTAGTAGACTTATTGTGGTAATGAATACACAATAAAGTGACGATAATTGGAATTTATGATTTTCTCTAAGAATCGTCAGGTTCCATGGGTTTTTCCTAGAGGAATTTCATTGTTTCTATGTCTGCACGATTTATTTGAGAGAATATAAACTCTCCCTTGTGCTAGCACATAAATATGGAAAGTGTTACTGTAGAGGTGGAATTGTAAATTTCTGTTTCAGTTGATTGTTTTTGCTGTCTATCAAAGGCTAATTATCAGGGGTAATAAAGTTCTATACTGATTCTGAAATTTTTTATTTCAGACTTCCGAAAATTGTTTTAAAGATTGATTTAAATTTATAAACAATGTAGATATGAGTGATTGGTAAGTTATATCTTGATCAGAATAAAGAAATAAATAATTTATGTGTGTGAATCCATGTTTGGTTCTAACTTGAAGTGCTTCTGCTATATCCATATGCTTGAAGCAGTGTTATATGGTGCAGAGCTAATGTCCAGATTGACACTTAGGTCTATTATAGCCCCATCTTACAGACTGATATCATTTAAAGTTCTACATGAGATTGACCCTATAAAATACAATCTTGAACAGTCCAGTATCAGCTTTTGCTAAAAGCAGGGTATGTGCACTGTAGATGAACAAAGGTATAAGGATTTGTATGAATAAGGATGATCAGTGCCCAAGGTTATAAAGCTGAGCATGGAAACCAGTCTCAAATCTCAAGCATCTGATTGGCTGAAATGGCGACTGGTCGCCATTTCAGCCAATCAGATGCTTGAGATTTGAGACTGGTTTCCAAACTCAGTTTTATAACCTTCAGCCCAGAATTATATGGAATAATGCAATTTGCTACATGACTACTAGGGGTCTATGTAAAAGTACAGATTAATAATGTTTTAACACAGACGAAAAGGGATCAGTAAGTTCTATTATGGTTAAATAAGGATACATGTACTACTTTTGTTTGATCCATGGTCAAAAATTTTAAACATGTTAACAAAATGATATGGATATACAAGGATATTCAGGTACTACTACATAATTATGACTACAGCTACAATACACAAAGCTATCTGTGGCTTATCCAGAGTCTATTCCATGAATGTATGACCTTGGCATGATGCTAATTTTAGGTGAAATCATTGAATGACATGGCTGCTTATCATATTTTTCTTACTTCACAAGGGAAATGAAGCTTATCAACTATTTTTTTCGAAAAATTCTTTTAGTTAAAGAAGCATGTATAAATTCAGGTTGAAATAAATTTGTTGGGATTACAGAGTTTCTGCTATAAATTTATTATTGCTATGTTTACATTTAATTTAGTAGATTTTCAGGTTTAAGAATTGTTAATTGTTTTTTATTAATTAAACAAATGAAATTGTCATAAATAAAGAGGAAATAAACAACATTGCACTCAGTGGTTCTTGTTATTGTAATTTATTTTTTGGGAAAAGAAGAATGAAAAGTGAAGTAAATTGGAAGAATGATAGAGTTTTCATGTAGTCTCGCAATCATTTAGCTTAAATAAGGTGATTGGTGTAAAGTACAGAAAATCACTGAGTTAATTAAAGCATTTCCTTTGTAAATACATGTAATTGGATAAAAAAATTGACACAAGTCCAAGAAATTCCGGAGTTTTCATTACTGAAACAAATGTCAGTTGAACACACCTAGTGAATCAAAAAGCAAACAGTGTAGATCCTGATCAGAAATTTCTGAAATTAAATTTTGCTTTTATCTTTGAAAATGTTTGTCTGATGTTGGTACAAGAATTAGAATAATTATATCATCTGCATCAACACAGCTATTTCTGACATTTACATAGTCATGTCTCTTTCAAATGACTTTAACCTGAAACTTAATTTTGTCCTTTTTACAAAATACTTGAAATATGACATGTGCATCAGATAAACTATATCTTACAACAAGAATGATAACTCCTTGTTATCTATGTCCTTTGAAATGACCATATAACTTTCTTTTTAAAAACTAGTTGTGAATTGCATTTTTAAAATCTAATTTCCCTATGTACTCTAGGGATAAAGAAATGCAGGGTAAAAGTTGAAGATGATTCTATTTTTTCCCACTTCTCGCTTTCCCCTGAAGACATTTTTTATGCAATTACATTATTCGACATTCAATAGAGTACCATGTGCACTGAACCTAAAAAGTTCCTTGGAAAATTTTCTTTGTTGTTATAGATGCATAATGTCCAATGACAAATAATGTCACCCTGCTTTTATCAGTTGTCCCTTAAGTATATTATAAATACACGCCCACGTTTCAACTTATGCATGCAGGGGACACATGTGTTCCATGGAACACCCAGTTTTTGTAAGAGAAAACAAAAGAAGCATGCAACAAATCTTTTTATTAATATTTTGAGCCAATTTCCCAGATGCCCTGTATATATTTGAACTTGGTTAATTTAATACAAAACAATAAGGTATTAATTCTCAGTGGGCCACCCAACATCAATTTTAACATCAGCAGTTCTGTGTCATGGCCACTTAATGTCAGATACTTTTTTCCTCTTTTGTTACAAAAACAACTAATGTCAGAATTTGATAATAAAAATCAACATGATGAACATTTCACAATAAATCTCCATAGAATTAATCAATTTAGGACAAGGTCTTTTGCCCAAGATGCCAAATACATGTAATGATAGTTTATAAATGTTAAGGAAAAGTGAAAAATCATGGTCTTTTCTGTTGCGCTTACCTTGGTGTGTTGCATTTGTATGATTCGGATCAGTATAGGAAATTAAAGGAATTTGGCAGTTATAAAACAGTATTGTCAAATATGAAAACAGTCTTGTTTTTTTTTTCAGGCACAAGGTGAAGTTGCCAATGTTTGTACCAGAATCCTCCTCCACACTACAGAAGTTCACAGCCTGGATCACTGGATTACGGCCTGAGTACATTGATCCACAGGTTGTAGCAATGGGGGAGGGCAGAGAAGGTACCTTGGTGCAACATGTTTATTTAACCCTTTCCTCCCTATAAACACATTTTTACGCATGTGCAACCAGTGTATTTCCGGATCAGACGGCACATTTGTGCCGTCTGATCAGGATCTGCACTGGTCGCATTTGTTCAGAAATAACCTAATAAATCAAAAAGCAAACAATGCAGATCATGATCAGATGGCACGGATGTGCCAGCTGATCTGGATCTACACTGGCAGCACATGCGTAAAAATGCGTATATATGGAGGAAAGGGTTATTTAATTGGCTTTTTCTTTTAGAAGTAGAACTTTACAAAGGGATATTCCCATTTGGTAGGAGACCTGGACTTTGAGTATGCTTTAAGTGTTTGTTTTGTCCCTCAGACATCAGTCAAAATTTCAATTTAAAAATGTTAACCCTTGACTTCATAAGATATGGTTGTTATAACATGGGCAAACAGTGTATATCAAGATCAGCCAGCACATCTCTACTTTCTGATCAGCATCTATGCAGATTTTAGATTGATTAGGCTGTTTCTGACCATTAAATGACCAGTACATATCCAGAAGATCAGATCACAAAGTTTTGCCAGCTGATCTGGCTCTATACTGGTTGCACATGTGATATCAGATCTGATTTATAGGTCAGAAATAACATAGCGAATCTAAAGTGATCACTGTAGATCTGGAACAGATTGCAAGATTGGAAGATTTGAATAAGGACATTAATTGTGAAGTTTCTTAATAAGTTATTCTGCTCATTTAATAAAGGTCATGACATTTATTTGCACAATGTCCACACATGCACCCAGCTGTCAACAGCACATTCAGGTCATTTATTAATCTGGGCTGAAGGTTATAAAACTAAGATTTGAAACCTCAAATCACAAGCATCAGATTGGCTGAAATAAAGACAGGTCTCCAGTCAATATGATCCTTGAGAATTGAGACTGGGTTCCATTCTCAGTTTTATAACCTTGAGACCTGGTGTATCTGTTGTTGTGTAACTTTTTGATATATTTTTCCATGGTAACATACAGTGAAGATAATCATTTTTTACTTCTGGTTTATAGACTATAGACTTGAACTCTGATATCATAAAATGTATTAGATTGGCCATTATCATTCCTGGATATGACATTTATAGATCATCTGCGGAATGAGATCCTGATGCAAATTTATAGGCATGTTCTGCCACAAAATATGGTCCATATATGTCATGCTTGTTAGAAGAGTGGTTGAATTTATCAAAGAGGTCAGTCTGTATTGACCTAGATTTTGCCAATGGGATGTCAACATGTGGGCAATTTGATTACCTGCATATAACAAAACTGGAATTTCACCTCTCCAAAACTGGAAACCTACCCTTAAAAATGGAAATTTCACAGATACTAAGTAAAATAAATTCTGTTTTGTGTTTTAATGTTGTAGACTAAAAGAAAAGCAATAATAACAGTTTAGGAATTCAAAAATATTTTATTTATATCCATGAAATACCAGCTAGAATAAAAAGGTGAAATATGCATAAGCTTCTGATAGCTGGAATTTTAAAATTCCAGTCTGGATATCACATGTTTGGCAATTGTTAGATGACTATGGTCATCTAAAAACTGCAAAATGATTTAATTGAAATTAATTGACAGCATGTCATGACATGAATTCTGATAGGTTGTTTCATACATGCTATTTACCCTTTAAATGTGCATGTTGATCAGGTAAAAATGAGGTAAACAATGCAATAATTCCCATGGCAGATTAATGAAGTATTAACATAATCAGGGTCATGGGTCCCAACAATGACTAAAGACATACTGAGATCCTTGCTTGATGCATTAATCCTTTCCTCCATAGATGTACCTTTATTGCTTGGATGAACAGTGTTTATCCAGATCAGCTGGCCTGATAAGGATCTGCACTGTTATCTTTATGATTTGTTAGGTAATTTCTGACCAGAATTCGACCAGTGCAGAACCTGATCAGACAGCATGAATGTGCTGGCTGTTCTGGATCCAAACTGTTTGCCCATGTTATAAAGGTGTATCTATGGAGGAAAGAGTTAATTGTTTGATTAATTTGTTCTGTTATTTTCCAGTGACACGTGTGAGATCTCAGGGTTTTGTGACTGTATCATTCAATGTCATAATGAAGGACATGAAAAAACTTGGATATGATGTGCTGCCGTCAGATGTGTCCACTGTCAATGTGCCAGAAAATGTAGGAATGTCAACAGCAGAGGCATGATTGTGACAGACTACATTGTACTTGTTTATATTGTGCATAAATAACTAATGACATTTTCTTGGTCTGTGATAAATTTAAAGAAGGCGAACTATATTTCAAAAGGACTGATGATAAATTCAATGAAGGCACTATATTTCAACAAGAGACTGAAATTTGGTGCCACAACAAAGACAACTTTCATCTGTGTAATAATGTAGCAGCCTGGCAACAGATGAAAAATACAGAAATGAAATTGAATCGATATTCTGCAATTTTGATAAATCTAGATTTATGAGAATAATATATTAAAGTGTATAAGTTCAGTTGGGTAGTTATACAAGTTATATTTTAAGTAAATCAGTTACAGTGATGCTATGTCATTTACTTGTAACAGCTGAGATAATATTAGCTTAATCATAACTATAAACTATAAATGTAAATTTAGCTGAAAAGGTTTTCTACATTATTAATCTGTCATTATACCTGACAGCCTGAGGTGTTCTCTGATGTTCTTGACACAACTGGGAAATGTAGCATAGGTTCGTGCATATTTCCCAATACACATTTGTATCAAGTTATCCATACATTGCAATTTGATCACAATCAGGCTTTCTAAACATTGATGCAAATTTGGAAAATCAACTTCATAAATATAAATGTGTGAGACCATTTATGCACCGAGCCTTCAATATGATCAAGGACTATTTAACACACTTTACAGTAACATTTAACCCTTTTCTCCATAAATATGCATTTTTACGCATGTGCGACCAGTGTAGATCCAGATCAGCTGGCACACCCCTGAATCAAAAAGCAAACAGTTTAGATCCTGATCAGATGGCACAGATGTGCTGGCTGATCTGGATCTTAACTGTTCGCCCATGCAATAAAGGTGCATCTATGGAGGAAGGGATGAATAACTTGTAAATTTTGCGCTATGAACATACTCTTACAAAACCAGATCTGTAAGCAACCTGTCATAGACCTTGAGTTGCGCTCAACCCAGGGCTAGGCGTCATGGGCAGTAAAATGCATTTCCATTACTGCCCATAAACAAGCTCAATCTTACCGAACCTGCAATATTTCCATATTTGTCTTGTTTGGTGGCTTTCAAAGTTCCCTTTAATCTATTTCAAATTATTCAAATAATTACCCAAGGGTCAACCATTTCCTAGCCACAAGGAAAATGAAGCAAAATCTAACAATTTTCTTCAAACAACATCTACTCAGAAACCACTAGATGGATTTTAACCAAACTGTTCCAGAAGCATCCTGGCACAGATTTCTACAAAAGTTGTTCAAATCATGACCATAAGTTTAACTGCTCCCCAGACGCAGGGCTTAAAAGCACAATACTCAAAACTTCTCAAAAACCGCTTGGTAGATTTTGACAAAATTTGGCATGAAGCAACCTGGCATTGACCTTTCAAAAGTTGTTCAAATAATTGAACCTATGGTCAACCATTTCCCAGCCACAGGGCTTATCAGCAAAATCTGCTTCAAACAACATCACATCCGAAACCATTTAAACCACATTTGGCCTGAAGCATCATGGTATAGATCTCTAAAGTTGTTCAAATCATGGCCATAAAGTTAACTGTTTCTCAGCCACAGGGTTTATAAGTAAAGATTTTCTTCTAAAAAAAAAACAATGGAAAGATTGTATTTAAATTTGGCCTGAAGCATATTACGTCTTTCAGAGTTGGTTAAATTATGACCCTGGGGTCAATTGTTTCCAAGCCACAGGGCTTATAAGTAAAATATTATAAATATATAAATTCTTAAAAACACTTAATGAATTTTAACAAAATTTGGTCAAAAGTATCCTGGCACTGGTTTTTGTAGAATTTTTTCAAGTCATGACCATAATGTAAACTTCCTATTCATAGCAATAGATGCAGTCACAGAGTAACATTTCCAATATTAGTTAATTTGTTATTTACGTTAACACACTAGTTTAGGAGTAGAAAGTTGCACAATAACATGTCAGAGCCATTCATTCATGTCACCGAAATATGACAATAGAAGTATACTGGGTTATTTAGTTGATTGCAACCAATAAGAAAAGATGGAGTTTTCAAATAAACAAAATGTAATTATGATTTTATATGATTATGTAGAGTATTTGTATTATAATACACTGTATAAATTTCATATAATTATGTAAGGTATTTGTAATGAAATACACTGAATTAATTTTAGTCTGATATCTGCCGAGAAAGTAGATTTATTAGGCTTCAAAGATTCGAAATATCTCAACACTGCCAAAATGCTTATTTCCAGACAAAAATTGGACATGTTTATGTATAAACAAAATCATATAGCATACAAGAGACTTGTTTTCCCGAATGTTGGACATAAATATGTACTAATACCGTTTTTTTATACTCGGTATCGCAAACACAGCGCCACAAATGAAATATACATACGTTCTTATGAGGCACGAGTCCACCACTATCCAACAAGATGTTGGCTTGAAATTGCATTTGTATCCTTTACTGACATGTACTCCCTCAAAAATGCAACAAACCAGTAGTTTTCTAAGGTTTAAGTGGTTATCACAGGAAGAGTAAAAATTTGTGTTTATTAAAACTGACATGATTCGAGTCTGTGTGTTACTGGATTATAGTTGATTTATTGCTGGCTCCCCGTCTAAGACTAGTTATGCGCTGAGCCATATATGAAAGAGAAATAATTATAAAAAATGAGTTAGGAACTTAAGAAAAAATAAAATGTTTAAATTGAAATATAGATCGTACTAAAAAGTAAAGACAAAGCCTAACTTCTGCCTAAAACAAGTTCCCTTGGGCCGAATTTTTATTATCCGAAATTTGCCACCGTTAAATAAGTACCAGTGGTAGACACCAGATGCGTAATTATGTTGTCTGCAATATCATTTTCCATCTTGTCTGCAATATCATTTTCCATCAAAAATGAATTTTGACCAACTTTAAACAAATTTGAAAGTCAAAACCAAAATAGTCGAAATAATTACATAACACCTGGCAAAAAGGGTTCGGGTTAGATGTCTGTTTTAGCTATGTATCCTGAAAATGTCGCATTGAATACATTGTAAGCTGTATTATACATATATAAGCTCAAAAGGTGAAATGTTTTACATAATTAAGATGTTTTTCAATTATTCATAACCAGTTAATGGAGATATTTGATACCAAGTAAGTTACTGCAGTTTACTGCATCCTCACTCCACTCCCACGATTTCAGCTCCCTTGAGCTGTATTGAGCGAGAGCTCTGTTACAGTGTTAAAACTTTAGGACTGCCTGCATATGGATTTTCCAGCTTTTCATGCAATATATTCTGCTTGAAAAATAACACGGAATCATTACTGCATACAAATTGCAGTTTTATTGCTTTGAATTCCACAGAAACTGTTAGTTTTCGAAATTCAAAACGGTAGACAGACTGGCTTTTCAAACTGTGACATTAAAATAACGTACTAACTGTGAGTTAAGTAGATTGTTTAGGTCTGTAATCAAGGCAATTCAATCAGTTCTTCAAGAAAATTATTTTCTTACAAAGAATTCGGAAATATATTCAATGAAGTAAACATTTTAAACAAGTTATCGCCAATTTTATTACTATAATTGTTTTTGTTTTCTCATGGAAAATAAAATATGGTTCTTTAGCACTCGAACAAATAAGTAATGTATGCTTACTTGAGAAAATATACTGAGCCAAAATGAAAACTTGAGATAATAACTTGTGAAACTCTTATTACATTAATAATGCCAGTGAATGCACATATCTGAAAGAATGTGATCACTAATATTATTTATCTTGCAAGTTTTCGTTTTAGAATGTATCAGTTAAAAAAAGAAAACAGTTGTTTGGTTGTGGCAAATTAAGAGTTGGATTTTTTCCTTTTTTTAATTAAAAGAGGTAATTTACAAAAAATAGATGTTTAAGTAACTGTATCTTTCTTTTTCATTAGTGGAATTTTACTATTGTGCTTTTCCTTCTGTACATGCCACAAAATTCTAAATATGACAGTCAAATAATCTGTTTGAGACTTTAATGTAACCAAATAACAATCACATCATTATATAGGAAAGAGGAGATAACCTTGACCTCTTTGAAAAAATAACAACATCTTCCCGGTTTGTCAAATGTCCAGATACGTGCAAATAGCACAAATCAAATAAAGATAAAATAGCACCACTGAACATTTTTTTGAACTTCAGAAAAGTTCATTTTCATATACACTACTAAGTATTTGCTCAGTATATTTGCACAAATTCAAAAAAGTACATTTTCATATACACTAAGGGGTATTTGCTCAGTATATTTGCACGAATTCGGATTTATACACAGTTTCTTTCATAAATGACACTGAAATGATCTGGAGACTTGAATATTCTGTAAGCTTCAATGATATTTGTTGCATTTTACACTGACATGAGAATTTTTCCATCTTTGAATTTGTTAACGATCCATTTTAAAGGGTTATATGCAACTTTAATACCAAATTAGAACTTCAATCGAACAGACTTTTCTGGAAAAGAGTTAATATAAGTATCGTTAACACTTGTTCTCTTATCCACTCACTTTATGTTAAATATTTATGTTGTAATTATATGTGCCGATGATGAATAAATATAGTTTAAACTAACAGACCTTTCCTAATTGAGTATTAGTATACCTCCCTTTGTCTCCTCACTCGCAAAAAAAAAACAAATAAAAAATAATAGTTTTTGTGGATAATTCATGTACGACTGTTTTCTTTTTCACAGAAAACAATTCTACTGTGTCATAACATTCCTATTGAAATAATAAATGCCGGTTTCGGCGATACTTTCCGTTTCTAAATCCATTACGTGACGTCATTTTGAATGTTTTCTCTGCATTCAATGTCGGTTGTCAAATTGAGTACCCACTATTTTTCTGTTTTGAGGAGATTTCTATAAAAACGTTCGTGACATTGCAACGCACACGAAGTGGTGAAAAATATTAGCATCAAAAATAAATTTATAACATTCGCTAAATTTAAAGATACATGAAATTTTTGTTAGAACTTAATCAAATAATCGGTTAAACATTTCATGGACAAAATCATTCTTTCTTATTTTTTTTGCTGTATATTCCCCCACATCTTTAGCCTTTTCAGGTTTAAGACTGTAAAAAGAATCAGTGGATTTTATGATTTGAAAAGCATTTGCATGCATATTTTTTTTAAATCAAGTGAACTATTGTTTTGTTGTTGTTGTTTTTTTACTTTTTATGAGCTACGGATGTGTTTTTCTTGTAAATCTTCCAATAATATTTAAGCGCAAAATGCTTCATTTCGTCAGCAATTGTTGCAATGATTTCCTCAGCTCCTAAACTATTCCCCAAGTCATCGTTTATAATTCTTGTCGCCAGAATAACAGATCAGTACTTACTTGAATTTGTTTGCATTTCTCGCCCAAACTGTTGACTGTCCTTGCCAACTTGCAACTACTATGTCAAATAATGCACATACTGTAACACTGTAAATTGAATCTATTCTTAAAGTTCTTTATTAACTCGGGGTAAATAAATGTCTTTTATATATTGTATTATTTTAAATATTTATTGTATTGAGCCGAAACAAGACAAAGTACCTACTATGTATTGGTTGCCTAAAATGCATAAAACACCGTACAAAGCAAGATTTATTGCTAACTCTTGTTCTTGCACTACTACTAAATTATCCGTGCTCTTAACTTCTTGTCTTACACTAATTAAAGAACATGTAATTAGGTATTGCGATAAGGTTTTTGAAACTTCTGGCAAAAATTTATTTTGGTCGATTAAAAATTCAAATAACGTTTTGAAAAAGCTTAAATCAAATAATTTTCAGGCGTTCTGTTTGTCTACCTATGATTTCTCAACTTTATATACCTCGCTCCCTCATAATTTAATAAGAGACAAACTAACCAATCTCATTGAAAAAACGTTTGCTAGAGAAAATAAAACCTTCATCGCTTGTAATGAACATAGGGCATTTTTACAGATGGTTCTTATGATAATTATACTTTATGGACTTGTCAAGACCTAATAGAGTCGCTAACTTTCTTACTGTATAATATTTATGTTAGATTCGGTACCTCTATTTATAAACAAGTAATAGGCATCCCAATGGGTACTAACTGTGCACCGCTTGTCGCTGATCTGTTTTTATACTGTTATGAAAGAGACTTTATGTTATCTCTTTCTACTGAACATCAAGATGATATTATTACAGCTTTTAACAACACCTCGAAGTACCTTGATGATTTATTAAATATAGATAATAACCATTTTCCATTACTGGTTAATAAGATCTACCCTAAAGAACTACAACTTAATAAAGCGAACATTTCAGAACAGGAAGCAAACGTTCTCGATCTAAATCTGTCAATTGAAAATGGTTATGTCACTACTAAAATATATGATAAAAGAGATGATTTTTTATTTTAATATAGTAAATTTTCCGTTTTTAGACGGCGATGTTCCCCGTGCAACATCTTACGGGGTTTATATTTCACAGCTTGTTCGCTTTTCAAGAGCTTGCAACGATATTAATGATTTCAATGAACGTAATCTTTGCATTACAGAAAAACTTTTAAAACAAGGTTATCGGTATCACAAATTAAGGAAAACATTTTGCAAGTTTTATCGTCGATACCCAGATCTAATTCATAAATACAGGTGCCGTTTAAAATCACTATTGCAACAAGGTATTTCACAGCCAGTTTTTTATGGAGATTTAATTTATATACCTAAGAAGATAAAGGGCAATGTTAATTTCTACCGGTTATTCGTAAAAACCATCTGTAAATTTAAAAAGAAAGGTTACCAACATGATATTTTACAGCGCTCTGCATGCCTGGTGATTAACCCTTCTACAGTTGATCATTATGCTTACCTCTTTGGTTGCACGACGGTGGCAGGGGTTTAAGAGTTTATGAAGGTTAATGGGGAAATCTTTTCTTAAAAGAACCTAGAAGCTCGATTTGTTTCTTTTATCCCTGTCATCGCGTTCTTGCTGATTTTACTCCAGGAGCTCTGGTCTCGGTAAGATCATTGAGTACCCGCCCTTTGGCTTTGCAATGCTATTAAATTCTTATGTTTTATATGTTTGTGTGCTTTTGCATGCAACATTGTTGAGCCTATAAGTGGGTTGGAGTTGTTTCACCAAGACAACTTGTATTTGTTTTGTGATATGAGAGCCTGTTGGGGCAAGTGTGAGGTTGGTGCACCCTAGAACCTGGTTTAAACCCCCAGTGGCAATTTGATTTGCCACTGACCGTTCCAAGGCGGTAACCCCTCGGGTTCTCATTTTTGTTAATTGTTAGTGGTGTCTCTTTTGAGACTGATCATTTTATTAACCATGCTCTCTCCCTCTCTTCTTCTTGACTGTGTGGGGAGGCTGTTTTTTCTGAATGTGGCTATTCCTGATATGCATATTTCACCTTTATATAGGCTATATGGTGAAAATTTCAATGAAACATGCAAAAGCCACTTTGAAACAGTATACTAAAATTCCGCATCGAGTTTGCTTGATTAATGTTCAGTGTTCTGGATACAGTAGCATTATACTTTAAGCCAGAATTTACAGTTTATTAATTGGATGATCGGAAATAAATTCCAATTCACTTCTACATTGTGTAATTCACTGTCCATATAGAATACTTCAGAGAATTGTCCAAATTCATGCCGGAATTTTGCATGACGCCGCAGTTGCGACAACGCAATGTCAACAACGGCTTGTGTCACAAATTCTCCCTTAGTCAGTAGTGTACTGAAATAGTAAAGCTAAATGTACCTAAATAAGAAGTAAATTTATATGATATATTGATTTAAATATTGCAGATAATGTATTAATCACTTTGTTTGACTACAAGAAAATGAAAAGTTGGTTTGTTTATCACGATGATTCCTAATAGTTCGACTTGTGAAAACATCTTTAAGGTCAGATAAAAATAACGTTGCTAAGACAACATATGCAAATAACAAACCAAGGATTGGTTTTCTTAACATTCTTACTAAATTAATGTAGTTCTTGTCTAATTCTTGGCTGGTTTACTTAATATTAAATTGAAAATAAAAACATGACAGTTTTTTGCTAAATGTGCATTAGTTATGGAACGTTATTGTGTACAGTAAAAGAAACCGTGATTAACAGTGATTAAAATGAAAATCACAGCAATCCGGCAGAAGCAGAATATAATCATACAAAAACGTAATAAAACTGAGTTTGGAAACCAGTCTCGATTCTCAAGCATCTGATTGGGCAATCAGATGCTTGAGATTTGAGACTGGTTTCCATGCTTAGTTTTATAACCTTGGGCAAATATGTCAAAAGTAATTACAGTGTACAATGACATCAAGAGCTTCAAATACTACGCCTCCATTAGGATTTAATTCAGAAAATGTGAAACAAGAAATATCTTTAAAAAAAGATAAATGGCGTAGATGGTTTATAAAATGATGCAGTCGATAGCTGCTATTATTCACGTCATCTTGATATACGTGTTAATTAACTCATTTCACAATGATTTTTTATTTAAAATTACATTGATTTGAATGTAAAATCCAAATAAGGAACAGATTAATAGATTTTAGTTTTATTTATAAATGTGAATCTAATAATTATGAAAAAAAGTTTTTTAAAGGTCTTAGCTTTATTAAAACCTTTAACATAATAAACAATGTAGTAGAGGATGTATCAATTACCGAGATAATAAAAAAAATCAGTAAAGATCTTAAGACTTATTGTTAGCAATAAAAATAACAAAAGGTAAAGAATTATAATTGTTTTCTTTATAATAATTAAAGGAAATTCCTAGGAATATGAACCAGTTCTAGAATTTAAGCCGCTTTATAGTGAAAGTATAATATCGTTTTCTTTAAAGCAGTTCCACTTGTTTTCACTTTCGTTTCAGATAGGTGTGGATAAAGAGTGACTGTATTGTTTTTGACAAATAAACCTAGCCAATGACGATTTTTGGAGTGTGCATCACTTCAACATCTCTCGACTTACATGTAACAGAATAGCAAAAATCTAAACGTGACAGCAATAATCGTTTCAAACAGTATACATTGTTTAAAAATCCCACTAGATACCTCTTTATCCTGCTAGATGCCTCTCTGGTGTAAATAGCTACCAATCGAAATAGTTAATTTCATTTTCCCGCTGCATAATAATAGAATACGAGTATTATTTACAACACTTCATTGGTTAAGAAATTATGTCAAAAGTGAGCTTAAGCATGTCTCACACAGAACACACGGCTTATACGGTTGCCCACCCGTGTAAACAGTACATACAACCGAACCAACCGTGGCCTTATCCGAGTTACATTTTTAACCTTGCTTGACCGAGTATATCCGTGTTTTGTTCGTATATACTCGTGCTACATTCGAGTTTAAATCATACTTACATGTACTCATTCCCAGGCACGGTTGGAGCTCAAAACTCGTACCAGTCAACCCGTGCATAACCGAGTATACCCTGTTGGAACCGTATGCCCAACCGTGTTCTGTGTGAGACAGGCATTAGACAGCTACGCCGAAAAAAAAATCAAATTTTACTAAAAACATATATCGATATCTGCATACTATAAATACCTTCTAAAATTCACATTTGCCGTAATTAATTCATAAACGTTCCAATCTGAAAATAAAATTGTCTTTTGAAAACCGCTAGTTCTGACTTTAGTTAGATTGTAAACGTTCAGTCTTTTAAGCAAATGTTAAGACTAAGCACCACACCTGTCAGGTACATGCTTAAGTTAATCGTTATAAAAATACAGGGTCCCTTCAGTTTCATGACTGTATATTCCATGTTATAAATATGCTGTAGACCTTAAAATGATGCATGGTAAGTTGGTGCTTATAAAAACTTTGAGTTGTAAACATTAAAAAGAACATGTTTCTTTATTCACAAAAGAGAATTCTTCAGAATAATCTAATAGTAATTTGTCCAAGCAGAAGTCTGCAAGTAAGTAATAAAAAACAAAAAGCAGTGTTAATTGTGTAGTGAGGACAATAGAGATTTAAATAACCAATTAATTTAAGAAGAACCTGTTATTTAGAACTGTTTTTGTCGTGGCATTCATGCAGATATTGCTGAACAAACAAACAAAGCTTTTATCAAAGGTTCTCGAATTGAATGCAACACCAATCATTATTATGATACAAAAGAATACAAAGATTTAACAGGAATCTTAGATTGTCTTTTGCTCAGCTTTCATTGAATGTTACAGTGCGAGTAAACGAATCATTCTCATCCCATTCATTAAATCAGTGCTGTTTTCAGTTACGTCCTTTGAAAGTCGTTGAACACAGTTCTTGCTATGTAAAAAGTACTCATAAAATACATTTTGTTTCAATATTTCTTCGTGTTTATATATAAATGGTTACATTGTACAATATGATATATTCTTTTAATGTTTTTGTTGCACTTCTTGCAAATAAAATAAAAAAAATGTTAAGCATGAAATGGATCAAAAGAATATATGCAAAATCAAATGCAGTATAAATTCAGAACTATTATCTCTCACAGTCCTATATAAAAATAGAAAAATAAATTTATAACTGACCTTTACTAATAGAACATTTCATCATCTGTCAAAAGAATCCAGGATTTCCATAAAATAATGTCACAGTTTTACGAGTTTATAATAGATTTTTAAATAATATTAGTGGGTATAAAACTGTTTCTGCAGATTTCTTTTCAGTAAAGTAAGTTAATTGCACTCCCACTCTTTTGAATCATAAGGCACAATATCAAGGCTAAATCAGACAACTACTTTAAACTAAAATCTCCGAAATAGGGGGCTACGGTTATTGTCAGTTCTGGATAACAAGTACATACTTCATTGACATCCACTTTTATTTCTTGACATTGTTTCTTTTAACTATGTTAGTTCTCCCCCCCCCCCTCTCTCTCTCTCTCTCTCTCTCTCTCTCTCTCTCTCTCTCTCTCTCTCTCTCTCTCTCTCTCTCTCTCTTCTAATTCCAGACTGAATGTATTAAGAGAAGGTTTCTGAACTTGTATTTGTACACGTTGATGGTAAATTCGTCGTATTAAATTTTGTTTTGTGTTGGATATAAGATCTTAAGTTCTAAACTTCATTTATTTCATCAGTATTCAGAAATTAGAATGGGGATGTGTCTTTCTAGGAACAGACGTGTATTAATGAGCTTACTGATGCAATCTTGAATGTTTAAAGTGAACCATGTCAAGTCATAACTCCACTCCTGGATAAAATTTTCATAAATAGCGGCGATCTTGACTAAAACCGGAAGTAAAGGCTTCATGTAATGCATCCATATCTAAACTCCTATATTATGCTATTCAAAACACTTGTGCAAATATTCCATGGCATGCTTTTATCACGAAGTACAGTATTTTTCCGTTGGCCGCACCACTAATAAACTATGTCACTGTTAAACGTGATAATATTTTCCGCTAAAAGCCTTTAAGTTAACTGTTAAAGCGGAAATATTGTTTGACCTTGTTCATTAATAAAACATAAACTGATTAAGTTTAAACCCTTTATTTGCCTTAAAATTAGGGGTTGAAAATGAATAAAGTCTTGCCGACGCGTGAAATAAATTTTTCCACGAAAAAAACTCAACTCATTTGAAGCGTTATGTCGCAGATTGTTGGATTGAGCCGTGAAGCCTTACACCTTCATTTTTCTGTAGGGTCTAGTTTACTCTGAACTCTTGCTTCAAAGAACTTATACCTCACGGTGCGCATGTGCCGAGGTAATTTTTCTAGTAATTCTATTTTGAAAGCTTCATTTAAATTTTCAGTTTATTTTGCCACAATCTCTGCATTATGTCACAGTTACTTCCTTTTTTCAATTTCACACTCAAGTGTCTAGTTTCATTGAGACCGATATAACCTATACATTTAAGAAAAATAATCTATTGCAAAAGATTTTCTTTGATTGAATACAGAAACGAAAAAAACGAGCTTGTGTAAGCAATTTAATCAAAAACCTTTTTAAATGATAGCATCTTTTCCCTTAAGGCAATATTTGCGTGTTGTTTCGTGTGACTTCTGCAGAAACATTGGGCAGATATTATTCCGATACAAACTCATTGGAACGTGCAAAAAATAACAACATTTATATTAAATTATTTTGTTTTCTGTTCTTCTTGAGAGCATGAACATAATGATTATAATTGCAAAGTATAATGTCAAATATTTTGCTGATTCAGAGTACAGAAAAACTGATACAGACTTTAACATTTTATGAATGACAAAACAAACAAATCTGATTATTTTTTTTGCAGGTAGAAAAGAAAAAAATAGTGATCTCATTAGCAAGCTGACATTTAACTGTCTATGCACATAAATGTTATAGGTTGATATACGGGTGGGTTGGAGTTGTTTTACCAAGACAATTTGTGTTTGTTTGTTCGCATGAGAACTTGTTAGGACAAAGTGTAAGGTCGGTGCACTAGAACATGGTTTTGACTCACAGTGGCAAATTGTTTTGTCACTGACCGAGGGTTCTCATTTTCGTTAATTTTTGTGGGGGTCTAACTTGAAATGGATCTTCTTATAAACCCATGCTCTCTTTACCGCTCTAAATTTTGGCTGCTTGGTGAGGCTTTGATTTCTTGGTGTTTTCTTGGTGTGGCTGTTCCTTATATGCATATAATACAAACTGTATAGCGATAAAAGGTCTTAATGTTAGGTAGCTGTTTGTTATTTAATGTGAGAGTCAATCTCAGCTCCACCTGGAATGAAAAGAATAACTTATTTCCAGTCGAGCCCGTCACAAGTCGAATTCACCTTACCAACATCTAGCATACATGTACATGTATCTTTTAACCTATACTGTCGGCAACAACACTAATCTCTCCGTTTGCTGACTTGCATTTTGCAAAAAGTTTAGAATGTTGCGTTAAGCAAACCTATATTTACAGCTCATCTCTGGTAAAATTAACACTTCAAAATATGTTAAATACGTAATACCACACGGGTTGTATTATCTCTTGCACATGCTAATGTAAAGGGACGATCAAAAACCGTGTGGGTTTTATTATCTCTTACTCCATTTATATCAAAGGGACGATCAAAAATTATTTCACGTATCTAATTAAAGCATTCAAAATATGTTTTATCTTAAGATATAAGATGTATAAAGATCTTTATTTCTAGACAAAACCTAATAATTCAGAATAATGCTAAAAAGCACAATGCTTAAAAATAAAGCAATTTTAGTTGAATGAAAAAAATCTACTCAATGCATTGTTAAAAGATTGTTCTAAATCATTCCTGTGAATTTGTTACTTTTTTTATAAATTTGGTGATTGATTGTGAACATATGTCCTTCTATTTTCTATATAATACAAGACTGATCAAGTTCGGGATGTGTACACTTGTCCTTGGCAGCAGCGTTTAACAATTTGCCTTGATTTCTTGCGGACAGCTTGTACAATTAGTGTTAGTGTTGTCAACATGTGATTTCTAAGACTGGTCATCGATTAAAGTAACTCTGAGTTACTCTGATAACCACAGGCTCGTGTCTTTGTATGGCGTATGTGTATGCTATTTGGGATTGTTTTTTCTTGTGGCTGTGACGATCTCGTTCATTAAAACGTGATCAACCACCGTAGATTTAACCACTTGTTTACCTACTTTTGTATGAAGGTTACATGATTACATGGTTCATAAATAAATAAATCTTCAACGTATTTTTGATTCAAATAAATTTACAATTATTATTGGCAACAAATGCGTGTTTTGCCATTGTGATCGTGCTGATTTTATCGCAGGTGCTGTAGTTTTAGAAATATCATTAAGTTCCTGCACAATCAGCTTTACACTGACTTAGCTATCACTACTATAAGTGTTTGCATGCCTTGATATGCAATATAAAAAAGTATATTCGTGGTTTTAAATTAATCCAACAAGGCCAATGGAATTTGTATGTATATTGAAAGAACCTGGTTGTGCAAGAGTGAGATTGGAGCATCATAAAACTTGGTTAACGTAATAATCCTAAATGGCAAATATGTTTTACCACCAGCCATTCCAAATCATTAATTCCAAGGGTACTGTAATTTCGTTAATTGTTTACGGTGTCTCTTTTTAAAAAAGCCCTACTATATATCTATGCTCTTTCGTCTAACTGTTTACTGGCTGGTTGTTTCAGATGAACAAATGAATACAAGATGTTTTTATTTATAAAATCTAACCACTCAGCAATATGCAACAACAACATACAAAGGCAAAAAATCTTAAATAAGTTCATGAAATATTCTTACAAATTAACTTATAATAGTCATTAATAACAATTAAAAATCTCCATAAAGCAAGGGTTGAGAAATATCCTGACATTTTCCAAAAAATTTATCGTTTAATTCACAAAATATGCAAAAATAAAAAGTCAGTAACATGCATACAAGATAAAAAATCAGGAATTTTGAAAGCACCAGGCAGACACTGACAGATTTGAGTACTGTCAACACACGAGTTAGTAATGTGTTTAAAGACCTTCAAAATGTATAATGAATTAATGCATTGGTTAAATTACGGGGAGCTTATTCGACGGTGTCCGCTTGTCATAAACACGGTTGCTTTGACATTTACAGAAATAGAAATGAACTGATCACAAAATATTCGAAATATGACTGTCACTTTTTAATTGAGCAGTAATTGAATTTCAAATTGTCCCAAAGCGCCTTCAGTTAAATTTTTGTTTTAATTCTTCAGAGAAGTAGGCTCCGCTCGTTCTCGTTTTCCCACCATTTATTGGAGAAAAGTTTTAATGACTCTGTTATCTGCGCGTGTCATATTTTATAATGATATCAGGTTGGATCTTTTTTACATTAAACGACAAATTCTCTGCCAAAATTAACTCTCTCGTCATCATTAACTACGTGACAAGAAATTTATAACTGGAGCATAATTTGAGAAGTGTGTGTTATTAACGATTTCTCTGTCAACAATGTTCCTGTACGGTTTGATATTCTTTACAGTTTATTAGTGTCACATACGCAATGCAATGAACAAGAAAATGAAACCGTTTCTTATACAGCTCTTACGGTATTTTTTTAAAACATTTTTCATTACAATGACGTGAGTGAAAATTTCTGAATAAATTCTTCAAACTCAATGGCGGAATTTAAAGCTTTCCTTTAGGCTATCATGTTCTGTTAACATGACTTCTAGCGATTGCTTCGACTTTCTCTTTGTCTTAATACATGTTGTCTGTGCGTTTCGTGCTTTGATTTATATGTTTTGCAAATATTTTATGTATTTGAACTTGAATTAGACTTTTATATTTTACATCTGTTAAAAAACGCAACTCATTTTGAGACTGTCTAAAAATTGCGGACTTTTAAAAGAAGGAGCTTTAAATATGAAGTGAAAAATCTACAGGTTTATTCATTTGTCATATATTTACACGACCAGGACACTTAATGTCAAACTCAATTTTACAAAATATGTCATATTTTTATATTTGTTCGACAAAAGGACACAATATAGTGTTGTTGTTTTATTGGCATATGAAACAATTACAGTGTCTGTGTTGTATTGTTTTTTGTCTTTGGATATTAATAAAAATAATAAAGGAAGTTTTAGATCCAGCTTTCGTCTTCACTGTTCAAGCATTTCATAACGTAATAATAATAAAAATACATATTTGTGCAAAGTTTTATTGAACTGAATTTTGCCGTTAGAGATTATGATATTTCTGGATAGTTTTCTTTTTATTCATGAATGTTCAGTGACCTCTGCGGAAGTCCCTTAAGGTGAATGTGTTCGTGAAGCTAATCTTTTTGCATCAAATTATATATTTGTCGGGCGAGATAAATGCGATATGTTAACATTTTTTGACAGACAAGAGGCTGAGTCGTTAAAGAAGAATAATCGTCTAAAGTGCTAGACCTTTCTGTATAGGTGATTATATCTTGGAAATGATATAGCAAGCTACATCAGACTTAGGTGAATTGAGGTTTTAGAATACTGGCACGAACGTACATGTAATAGAAAGCATTGTAGGTGCACTCAAGAAACAGTCTCGTAATCACATAAACCATTAAGTCTAAGAATAAATAACTGAATGGAAAAAACGTACATGTCTGTTTAACAAGTTCTAAATATGTAGAGGAAAAGAAAATTGAACCAAATGTCGCATCGTTTCCGCATTGTATCAACCCCGTTTGAATTCATATTTTATCCTTCCTTTAAATTAAACATGTTTAGAATTCTAAACTCGTTGATCGGCACAATCAAGAAATCTATGAAATTTTAATACCTGTCCAATAAAAATGCATTTATGATAGTATAAGATTGTCATCTTGTTATGCATGCGTAATGGCAAAAATATCTCAATCCAAATGTACATATGTCAGGTAAAGTTAAATTTGTTTGCATTTAAACATAATACGTGGTAAGTCGTTTATGTGCTTTTTGTTAGAAGTTTGCATTAAAATTTAAAAAAAATTCAAAAAAGATGATTAACCCATCTACAGTTGATCACTCTGCGTACCTTTTTGGTTGCAAGACGGTGGCAGGGGTTTGAGAGTTTATGTACACTACAGTACATTGAAGACGTCTTTGCGATTCTTTCCAATTTATCGGATCGGACAGGTGTCAGAATCGGACCGATCAATCGATTCCACTTCAGCCGTCCGATTCTCTCATCACTAATCATAACCATAAAGTATTTTTAGCTGAAAAGGTTTTCTATATTATTATTTTCTCATATAGTGATATACCTTACAGGTGTTGTTATAAATCCATTGTGCTCTGACACAACTGGGAAATTATAGCACAGGTTCTTGCATATTTCCCAGTACACATTTCTATCAAAGTTTCCATACATTGCAATTTGATCTCTATCCAGCTGCATCTAGTAGATGTGCTGTTTTAATGACATTCTAAACATCGATGCAAAGTTGGAAAATCTTCTTCATAATTATATATTAGTAAGACCATTCAGTATGATCAAGGACAATTTAAATTACTTAACACTTACGTTTAATTGACTTGTACATTTTGTGCACTGAACATACTCTTACAAAACCAGGGCTGAGATTATAAAAGCATAGATTGGAAACCAGTCTCAAATCTCACGCATCTGATTGGCTAAAATGGCGACTGGGTGCCATTTCAGCCAATCAGATACTTGAGATTTGAGACTGGTTTCCATGCTCAGTTTATAACCTTGGGCACAGATCTGTAAGCAACCTGTTGATGACCTTGAGTTGCGCTCAACCCTGGGTTAATAAACTCATAAACAATTAATGCTCATAAACAGGCTCAATCTTACTGAACCTGCAATATTTTCATATTTGTCTTGTTTGGTGGCTTTCAAAGTTCCCTTTTCATCTTTTTTCAAAAGTTATTCAAATAATTACCCTAGGGTCAACCATTTCCTAGCCACAAGAAAAATGAAGCAAAATCTAACAATTTGCTTCAAACAACATCTACTCTGAAACCACTGGATGGAAATTAACTAAACTGGTCCTGAAGCATCCTGGCACTGATATCTACAAAAGTTGCTCAACTCATGACCATAGGTTCACCGTTCCCCAGACGCAGGGCTTAAAAGCACAATATTCAAAACTTCTCAAAAACCACTTGATAGATTTAACAAAATTTGGCATGAAACAACCTGACGTTGACCTTTCAAAAGTTGTTCAAATAATTGACTCTGGGGTTAAGCATTTCCCAGCCACAGGGCTTATGGGAAAAATCTGCTTCAAACAACATCACATCGGAAACCATTTAAACCACATTTGGCCTGAAGCATTATGGTATTGATCTCTAAAGTTGTTCAAATCATGGCCATAAAGTTAACCGTTCTCAGCCACAGGGCTTATAAATTAAGATTTTCTTCTGAAAAAATGGAAAGATTGTATCTTAATTTGCCCCGGAGTATCCTGGCTTTTGCCACTTTCAGTTGGTAAAATTATGACCCAGGGGCAACTTTTTCCAAGCCACAGGGCTTATAAGCAAAATCTTATAAATACATCAATTCTCAAAAAATCACTGGATGAAATTTGACAAAATTTGTTCAACAGTATCCTGGCACTGGTTTTTATAGACTTTTTTCAAATCATGACCAAAGTGTAAATTTCCTATTCATAGCAAAAGATGCAGTCACATGCAGAGTAACATTTCCAATATAAGTTAATATTTTAATTACGTTAACACACTAGTTTAGGAGTAGAAAAATGCACAATAACATGTCAGAGCCATTCATTCATATCACCGAAATATGACAATATAATTATACTGCGTTATTTGGTTTATTGCAACCAATAAGAAAAGATGGAGTTTTCAAATAAACAAAATGTAATTATGAGTATTTGTATTATAATACACTGTATAAATTTCATATCATTATGTAGAGTATTTGTAATGAAATACACTGACAGAATTAATGTTAGTCTGATATCTGCCGAGTAAGTAGATTTATTAGGCTTCAAAGATTCGAAATATCTCAACACTGCCAAACTGCTAATTTCCACACAAAAATTGGACATGTTTATGTCTAAACAAAATCATATAGCATACAAGAGACTTGTTTTCCCGAATGTTGGACATAAATATGTACTAATTCCGTTTTTTAAAACTCGGTATCGCAAACACAGCGCCACAAATGATATATACACTCGTCAAAAGTTCTAAGTGCACACATTTCTTTTTTGAATATCTCAAAGGAAACTTATTATAATTGAATGAAAGTTTGATATAATGTTAATTATGGTCAAATAATAATATTGTTTTTAAAACCGTGCATATGTTTTATGTATTACGTCATCCACGCCGGCATACGCTATTTATGCGTTATCCCCGTGAGGCAATCAAAATTAATTTTTTTACAATCGTATTTGTTTTTCACATGTTCATCGACTCCAGACAAACACGAAAAACACACTAACAAATTGTAACCATTGAACGGTTGACGTCAGCAGTCAACGACATTCCCGTCAAAATTCGTTTCACTGGCACAACTTCAAATTTGTTGTAAAAAATCTTGACGGTTTTCGTAAATGCAAAAAAATACCTCATTTTTTGCATATTTTATCAATTTAAGAAGAAAATCAAACGATATTATGTTCTAGATTGATAACGCTGCTTACGTTGAACGCTGACGTTACTCAATAGCGTCATTAAATATTTACGTAAAACAACGTAAACTCGAGAATATTAGTGTAACATATGTTGGATAAGTGTCCAATAAATAAAAATTTAAAACTAAAATTTATAGAAATTCAATAAACTTTAACATCGAATTATTCGAAAATGACGTTTATTTGGTCAAAAAGCGTATCCGAAAACTGGTCAGTTTTTTCGAAATGAATACATTTTTTCGTTCGGAAAGGCTGTTACACATCTATCATAGAAAATTGCATCATCCCAAACTTCTAGACAATTCAAAAGCTTTTTGCACAAAGAATTGTGAAAAAAATGAAATTTTCTCCTTGAAATCCTGTAAAAACGTTATGGATAAAATAGAGAAGAGTTCGTTGGCTCATCGTGCCCAGCAGACCATTACAAAGCTACATGAAGCTATTTCAGTGCAATGGAATGGCAAATTACATTATTTTCTTTAAATGTACATGAACTTTAAATGATACAGAGATGAGAAAACGATCACAAATGATAGCCGATGCAATGATAATTAACTTGAGAATTGCTCTCTGTGTACAAGTGAGCTAAAATGTTATTATTTTTTAATCTGGTTAAGCAGACTTAAATTTTTTGGTGTGCTTTAATAGAATATTGATTCTTCTTCATTGTAATTTACAGTATTTTGAAAGATTCAATCAAATAATTTGAAAAATCAACATTTATCAAGTGTGCACTTAGAACTTTTGACTAGTGTACATACGTTCTTATAAGGCATGAGTCTGCCACTATCCAAGAAGATGTAGGCTTGAAATTGCATTTGTTTCCTTTACTGACATGTACTCCCTCTAAAATGCAACACACCAGTAGTTTTCTAAGGTTAAAGTGGTTATCACAGGAAGAGTAAAAATTTGTGTTTATTAAAACTGACATGATTCGAGTCTGTGTGTTACTGGATTATATTTGATTTATTGCTGGCTCCCCGTCTAAGACTAGTTAACCGCCAAATTAGACTTGAATTTTGAAACAATCTAAGCTTTTCCAATATCAAAAGCGTGTGCATTTGTTACATATATGATTTCATAAATGCTGCAATGAATTGACAAAGTAGGAAATGGTATGTGATCTATTCAGTGATGTAAAATCTATACACATACCTTTCAGATGGTAAACAGTCCGCCATATTGTATGACAATACCGGTGCCCGAAAAGACCGTGCCGGTGCTCGATCACGACAGTGAACCAGTTCCATTGGGCCGAATTTTTATTATTCGAAATTTGCCACCGTTAAATAAGTACCAGTGGTAGACACCAGATGCGTAATTATGTTGTCTGCAATATCATTTTACATCAAAAATGAATTTTGACCAACTTTAAACAAATGTGAAAGTCAAAACCAAAATAATCGAAATAATTACATAACAATTGGCAAAAAGGGTTCGGGTTCGATGTCTGTTTTAGCTATGTATCCTGAAAATGTCGCATTGAATACATTGTAAGCTGTATTATACATATATAAGCTCAAAAAGTGAAATGTTTTACATAATTAAGATGTTTTTCAATTATTCATAACCAGTTAATGGAGATATTTGATACCAAGTAAGTTAGTGCAGTTTACTGCATCCTCACTCCACTCCCACGATTTCAGCTCCCTTGAGCTGTATTCAGCGAGAGCTCTGTTACAGTGTTAAAACTTTAGGACTGCCTGCATATGGAATTTCCAGCTTTTCATGCAATATATTCTCCTTGAAAAATAACACGGAATCATTACTGCATACAAATTGCAGTTTTATTGCTTTGAATTCCACAGAAACTGTTAGTTTTCGAAATACAAAACGGTAGACAGACTGGTTTTTCAAACTGTGACATTAAAATAACGTACTAACTGTGAGTTAAGTATATTGTTTAGGTCTGTAATCAAGGCAATTCAATCAATTCTTCAAGAAAATTATTTTCTTACAAAGAATTCGGAAATATATTCAATGAAGTAAACATTTTAAACAAGTTATCACCAATTTTATTACTATTGTTTTTGTTTTCTCATGGAAAATAGAATATGGTTCTTTAGCACTCGAACAAATAATTAATGCATGCTTACTTGAGAATATATACTGAGCCAAAATGAAAACTTGAGATAATAACTTGTGAAACTCTTATTACATTAATAATGCCAGTGAATGCACATATCTGAAAGAATGTGATCACTAATATTATTTATCTTGCAAGTTTTCGTTTTAGAATGTATCAGTTAAAAAAAAGAAAACAGTTGTTTGGTTGTGGCAAATTAAGAGTTGGATTTTTTTCCTTATTTTAATTAAAAGAGAGGTAATTTACAAAAAATAGATGTTTTAGTAACTGTATCTTTTTGTTCATCAGTTGAATTTTACTATTGTGTTTTTCCTTCTGTACATGCCACAAAATTCTAAATTTGACAGTCAAATAATCTGTTTGAGACTTTAATGTAACCAAATAACAATCACATCATTATATATGAAAGAGGAGATAAACTTGACCTCTGTGAAAAAATAACAACATCTTCCCGGTTTGTCAAATGTCCAGATACGTGCAAATAGCACAAATCAAATAAAGATAAAATAGCACCACTGAAAATTTTTTTGAACTTCAGAAAAGTACATTTTCATATACACTACTAAGTATTTGCTCAGTATATTTGCACAAATTCAAAAAGTACACTTTCATATACACTACTAAGTATTTGCTCGGTATATTTGCACGAATTCGGATTTATACACAGTTTCTTTCATAAATGACACTGAAATGATCTGGAGACTTGAATATTCTGTAAGCCTCAATGATATTTGTTGCATTTTACACTGACGTGAGAATTTTTCCATCTTTGAATTTGTTAACGATCCATTTTAAAGGGTTATATGCAACTTTAATACCAAATTAGAACTTCAATCGAACAGACTTTTCTGGAAAAGAGTTAATATACTGGCAGAGTACGTAATGTTGGCCGGTACGTAAATATTCGGCCACCCGATTAAAAGCCTTTTCGTGATATTGATCAGTAATCTATCATCACGGTCAGTAAAAACGCTTACGTTAGTGTCCGAGTCCAAAAGATTACATCAATTCAGCAAGTAAGTATCGTTAACACTTGTTCTCTTATCCACTCACTTTATTTTAAATATTTATTGTTTCGCCTGCGGTAGCAGGTAGACACATAGGGATCCTATTGTACGTCGGCGTCGTCGTCGGTGTCGTCGTCGTCGGTGTCATCCGGTAGTCCCCAAGCTTTAACATAAAACTTAATGTGGCCTATAACTTTGAAATTACTTGTTCTATTCACTTCCTTCTTGGAATATATTATCAGCATGAACTAAGCAATCCGTGACAACAAGAATGATAACTCCTCTTTCACTATTTTGTGAGTTATGCCCCTTTCAAATGCAATTTTAACGTGGAACTTAATGTGGCCTATATCTTTGAAAGTACTTGTTCTATTCATTTCATTCTTGGAATATATCATCAGCACGAAAAATGCAATCCATGACAACAAGAACGATAACTCCTCTTTCACTATTTTATGAGTTATGCCCCTTTCAAATGCAACTTTAACATGAAACTTAATGTGGCCTATAACTTTAAAAGTACTTGTCCCATTCACTTAATTCTAGGAATATATCATCAGCATGAACAAAGCAATCCGTGACAGCAAGAACGATAACTCCTCTTTCACTATTTTATGAGTTATGCCCCTTTCAAATGCAAATTTAACATGAAACTTAATGTGGTCTATAACTTTGAAAGTATTTGTTTTATTCACTTCATATTTGGAATATATATCATCAGCATGAACAAAGCAATCAGAAGCAACAAGAACGATAACTCCTCTTTCACTATTTTATGAGTTACGCCCCTTTCAAATGCAATTTTAACATGAAACTTAATGTTGCCTATAACTTTGAAAGTACTAGTCCTATTCACTTCATACTTGGAAATTTATCATCAGCATGAACAACCGCATCTGTGACAACAAGAATGATAACTCCTCTTTCACTATTTTATGAGTTATGCCCCTTTCAAATGCAATTTTAACATGAAACTTAATGTGGCCTATAACTTAAAAAGTACTTGTCCTATTCACTTCATACTTGGAATATATCATCAGCATGAACAACCACATCTGTGACAACAAGAATGATAACTCCAGTTCCAATATGTTTTGAGTTATGCCCCTTTCAAATACAGCTTAATCATGAACTGAATGTTACCTATAACTTTGAAAGTACTCGTCCTTTTCACTTAAAACTTGGAATTTATCATCTTTAGGAACAACAACATCCGTTAAAACAAGGATCATAACTCCTTTTTGAATAATTTATGACTTATGTCCCTTTCAAATACAATGTTAACATGAAAGTTAATAATGCCTATGACTTTGAAAGTTCTTGTCCTATTCATTTAATACAATGTACTTGGAATATATTATCTGCATGAACAACGCCATTGGTGACAAAAAGAATGAAAACTCCCGTTTGAATATTTTATGAGTTATGCCCCTTTCAAATGCAACTTTAACATGAATAATGTTGCCTATTACTTTGAAAGTACTTGTCCTATTCACTTAATACTTGGAATATATTATCTGCATGAACAACGCCATTGCTGAAAAAAGAATGAAAACTCCTGTTCGAATATTTTATGAGTTATGCACCTTTCAAATGTAACTGTAATATGAACTCTTATGTTGCCTGTAAAATAAAAAGTATTGTTCAATTCACTATATTATTTGAATATCTCATCTGTGGGCACATACCGATTTTTGAAGAAGGATAACTCAGGTTTCACCATTTTTTAGTTATTTTCCCTTCAAAGCAATTTAGGTGACACGTGTGTTCTGTGGTGTAGTACTGAAATCAACTGGAATACAAATATTTTTATTATATATGATTAAACATAGGCCCACAGTTGTATTCTAGTGTTGTAATTATATGTGCCTATGATGAATAAATATAGTTTAAACTAACAGACTTTTCCTAATTGCGTAAATGTATACCTCCCTTTGTCTCACTGAAGTGGTGAAAAATATTAGCATCAAAAATAAATTTATAACTCATTCGCTAAATTTAAAGATACATGAAATTTTGTTAGAACTTAATCAAATAATCGGTTAAACATTTTATGGACAAAATCATTCTTTTCATATTTTTTTTGCTGTATATTCCCTACATCTTTAGCCTTTTCAGGTTTAAGACTGAAAAAGAATCAGTGTTTTTATGATTTGAAAAGCATGTGCATGCATATTTTTTAAAAATAAATCAAGTGAATTATTGTTTTGTTGTTGTTGTTTTCTTTTTTACTTTTTATGAGCTACGGATGTGTTTTTCTTGTAAATCGTCCTAACAATATTTAAGCGCAAATGCTTCATTTCGTCAGCAACTGTTGCAATGATTTCCTCAGCTCCTAAACTATTCCCCAAGTCATCGTCTATAATTCTTGTCGCCAGAATAACAGATCAGTACTTACTTGAATTTGTTTGCATTTCTCGCCCAAACTGTTGACTTTCCTTGCCAACTTGCAACGTCAAATAATGCACATACTGTAATACTGTAAATTGAATATATTCATGAAGTTCTTTATTAACTCAGGGTAAATAAATGTCTTTTATATAGGATATATGGTGAAAATTTCAATGAAACATGCAAAAGCCTCTCTGAAACAGTATACTAAAATTCCACATCGAGTTTGCTTGATTAATGTTCAGTGTTCTGGATACAGTAGCATTATACTTTAAACCAGAATTTACGGTTTATGAATTGGATGATAGGAAAAAAATCCAATTTACTTCTAATTCACTGCCCATATAGAATACTTCAGAGAATTGTCCAAGTTCATGCCGGAATTTTGCATGACGCCGAAGTTGCGACAACGCAACGTCAACAACGGCTTGTGTCACAAAATCTCCCTTAGTCAGTAGTGTACTGAAAAAGTGAAGCTAAATGTACCTAAAAAAGAAGTAAATTTATATGATATATTGATTTAAATATTGCAGATAATGTATTAATCACTTTGTTTGACTACAAGAAAATGAAAAGTTGGTTTGTTTTTTTCACGAGGATTCCTAATAGTTCGACTTGTGAAAACATCTTTAAGGTCAGATAAAAATAACGTTGCAAAGACACCGTATGCAAATAATAAACCAGGGATTGGTTTCCTTAAAATTCTTACTATAATAATGCAGTATTTATCTAATTCTTGACTGGTTTACTTAATATTAAATTGTTAATAAAAAAATGACAGTATTTTTCTAAATGTGCATCAGTAATGGAATGTTAAAATATTATTGTGTACAGTAAAGAAGCCATAATTAACAGTGATTAAAATGAAAATCACAGCAATCCAGCAAATACAGAATATAATCATACAAAAACGTTGCATCAATGAGTTCTATACATATCAGTTGAAAAGTACCGCTTAATCACAAAGACAGTGGCTGGAGATAATAAAACTGAGTTTGGAAACCAGTCTCGATTCTCAAGCATCTGATTGGCTGAAATGGCGACCAGATTTTGCTGAAATGCTTGAGATTTGAGACTGGGTTCCATGCTAAGTTTTATAACCTTGGGCAAATATGTCAAAAGTAATTAGAGTGTACAATGACATCAAGAGCTTCAAATACTACGGCCTCCATTAGGATTTAATCCAGAAAATGTGGAAAAAAATTCAAATTTTATCAAAAACAACTATCGATATCTGCATACGATAAATGCCTTCTTAAATTCACATTTGCCGTAATTAATTCATAAATGTTCCAATCTGAAAATAAAATCGTCTTTTGAAAACGATGACTTGACTTGAGTTAGATTGTAAACGTTCAGTCTTTTATTCGAATTTTAAGACTGAGCACCACACATGTCGGGTACATGTTTAAGTTAATTGTTATAAAAATACAGGGTCCCCTCAGTTTCATGACTGTATATTCCATGTTATAAATATGTTGTAGACTTTAAAATGATGCATGGTTAGTTGGTGCTTATAAAAACTTTGAGTTGTATACATTTTAAAAGAATATGTTTCTTTATTCACAAAAGAGAAATCTTCAGAATAATCTAATTATAATTTGTCCAAGCAGCAGTCTGCAAATAAGTAATAAAAAACAAAAAACAGCGTTTCGTTAATTGTGTAGTTAGGACAATAGAGATTTAAATTACCAATTAATTTAAGAAGAATCTGGTAGTTAGGTCTGTTTTTGTCATGGCATTCATGCAGATATTGCTGAACAAACAAGCAAAGCTTTTATCAAAGGTTCTCGAATTGACTGTAACACCAATCATTATTATGATACAAAAGAATACAAAGCTTTTACAGGAATCTTAGATTGTCTTTTGCACAGCCTACATTGAAAGTTACAGTGCGAGTAAACTAATCATTCTCATCCCATACATTCAATCAGTGCTGTTTTCAGTTACGTCCTTGAAGGTCATTGAACACAATTCTTGCTATGTAAAAAGTACTCATAAAATACATTTTGTTTCAATATTTCGGCGTGTTTATATATAAGTGGTTACAATGTCCCATCAGTATAGCATTCTATATTGTTTATCACATTTCGGACATTTCTTCTGCTGTTTAATTTTTGTCTTTTCTGCCAAGCTATGATACGCAGGATTTATATTCTTAGATACACTGGCAAAGGGATAGATTCACGAAGGCCCAAAAATGGCCTAAAATTATCTAAAAATTTCAAATTGCATTTACATCACAGAAAGTGAGCTTTTTATAACTTATAATGGTTGTTTTCTTGGACGTGTTAAGTTTATAGGTGTGTTATAATAAAAAAGCCAACGAGCTCTGTGAATACAGGTGTTAATTAATTTACTGCTATATGTAAACTCTGCAAGACTCTATCCAAGAGACCTGAAGGGATAGCTAATTACATATTCACATAGAGGGGTGTCTTATGATTGGTACTACACTACAGATGATAAGTGAAGACAAACTCATTAAACAAAATGAAAATTAAGAATGTCAAATGTCTTCTAAATGTAAAAATGTTGCAAAATATGCATATTTCTGTTAAATTTTCAACATATTTTGGTGATTTTCATATTTTTTTCAAAGGTTTCAGGAAAGTTTTGTATTAACAATGACCTCAAACTCCATTGTGATTTTATTGTAGTGCCCAAAATATCTTGATTTTAAATGAAATATAAAAGGTAATTTTTAATCATTAGTATTGAAGTGTTGGCAAAGTTGAGATTGCTTTTTGTAGATCATTCAGTTTTGTGCAAAATTCAAATACTGGTACACTTCTTTAGCCATTAGGACACGAATGATTCATATTGTCACTGGTTATCGATTAATTTATAAAATACCAAGTAAAAGAATCACTTTAATATGATATATTCTTTTAATGTTTTTGTTGCACTTCTTGCAAATAATATAAAAAAAATGTAAAGCATGAAATGGAACAAAAGAAAATATGCAGAGTCAAATGCAGTATAAATTCAGAACTATTATCTCTCACAGTCTTATATAAAAATAGAAAAATAAATTTATAACTGACCGTTACTAATAGAACATTTCGTCATCTTTCAAAAGAATCCAGGATTTCCATAAAATAATGTCACAGTTTTACGAGTTTATAATAGATTCTTAAATAATATTAGTGGGTATACAACTGTTTCTGCAGATTTCTTTTGAGTAGAGTATGTTTATATGTTTATTGCATTCATGTTTATATGTTTATTGCACTCCCACTCTATAGAATCCTAAGGCACAATATCAAGGCTAAATCAGACAAGTACTTTAAGCTAAAATTCATTGACATCCACTTATATTTGTTGACATTGCTTGTTTCTTTTAACTATGATGGCTCTCTCTCTCTCTCTCTCTCTCTCTCTTCTAATTCTAGTCTGAATGTATTCTGAGAGAAGGTTTTTTCTGAACCTGTTTTTGTACACACAGATGGTAAATTCGTCGTATTAAATTTTGTTTTGTGTTGAATATAAGATCTAAAGTTCTAAACATTTATTATATTAAAAAATAAATCAGTATGAGAAATTAGAATGGGGATGTGTCTTTCTAGGAACAGACGTGTATTAATGAGCTTACTGATGCAATCTTGAATGTTTAAAGTGAACCATGTCAAGTCATAACTCCACTTTTTGATAAAATTTTCATTAATAGCGGCGATCTTGACTAAAACCGGAAGTAAAGGCTTCATGTAATGCATCAATATCTAAACTCCTATATTATGCTATTCAAAACACTTGTGCAAATCTTCCATGGAATGCTTTTATCACGAAGTACAGTATTTTTCCGTTGGCCGCACCACTAATAAACTATGTCACTGTTAAACGTGATAATATTTTCCGCTAAAAGCCTTAACCTTATTAAGCGGAAATATCGTTTGACCTATTCCATTAATAAAACATAAACTGATTTAGTTAAACCCTTTATTTGCCTTAAAATTAGGGGTTGAAAATAAATAAAGTCTCACACCTTCAACTTTCTGTAGGGTTTAGTTTAGTCTGAACTTTTGCCTCAAAGAACTTATACCTGATAGTGCGCATGTGCCGATGTTATTTTTCTAGTAATTCTTTTTTGAAAGTTTCATTTAAATTTTCAGTTTATTTTGCCACAATCTCTGCATTATGTCATAGTAACTTCTTGGTTTTCAATTTCAACTTCAAGTGTCTACTTTCATTACGGCCGATTTAACCTATACGTTTAAGAAAAAAGGTGGCACATCTGTTGCAAAAGATTTTCATTTGATTGAATACAGAAACGAAAAATAACCGAGCTTATGTATGCAATATAATCAAAAAAACCTTTTTTGAATGATAGCATCTTTTCCCTTAAGGCAATATGTGCGTGCTTTTTCGTGTGACTTCTGCAAAAACATTGGGCAGATATTATTTCCGATACAAACTCATCGGAACGTGCAAAAAATAACATTTAAATTAAATTATTTGGTTTTTTGTTCTTGAGAGCATGAACATAATGATTATTATTGCAAAGTTTTGAAAAGACATTCACCATCTAATATCACAATTTTCTTGATACTTAATCCAGGAGCTATTTAGAAATTATGTTTATAATTACTGACATTAAATTAATGTTTGCATATTACTATGTAATATCGAGAGTTTATGGGAGCGCATACCAGTAAGATAGCCACTTACCCGAACTGGCCATGTAGAAATTATGAAATAGGGGATACTATGAAGATATTTTGACATTTATCAAGCCTAAATTAATTATAGATACAGGTTTTGTGTTTTCAAGGTATTTAGAATATATTTGTTTAATAACTGTTAGAAACCAAAAGCAGCCAGGTGATGATCAGTGTGATGCAGGGGCTTGAATTCGAAACTAGGGAAATCCTGTATAGTAATCTGTTTCCGGGTCAGAAATTCAGTTGGATGTTTTTGGATTTATTTTGCGGAAAAACGTTAGGGATGACAGCTATTGGCTATATTCTTTTCTGAATCTGCTGTTTCAGCTGGTTTGAAAGCAACCATTTCTGGGAGTTGTCGGTTGGACATTAATATTTTGCAAGATTTTAGTTTTCGTGATTTTTGCCTCTGCCGACTGTGCAAAAGTGATGCTTGGACTGTGTTTCAGTGTTCCTTGGATTTTTTGAGGAGTTCTTCATAGCCTGAATTTGTGTTGCCTGTGTAGCTTATAGCCATATGTTTACAGTAATCACTGATTTCTGTTTCAGGTTGTTGTTGTGGATTGATTTCATAGACTAGGTACAGAGTGTGTGTCGGAAACTGTGAAATTAGGACCGGTTACTGGCGTCCGCCGCCTTAAGGAAAAAGTGTTGATTTACAAATATTGTCAGGTATGGCATTTAAAAGCTTTATATGTCTGTCCAGAATGAGTATTACACAAAATTATCAGTTTTATGTCTGCTTTATCTAAAATAAAATGTCTGGCAGTCAGCATTAATGGGAGGTAACTCAGACTTGCTGGTATGCTGAGATGCCAGGTGCAAAGTCATGTATATATTTTTTCAAGTAGAAAGTATGAAACTTGTCGCTTTTCTTTAAGGCATTATTTCTTATGGTACGAAAGAATGTTTCGCATGCAAAAAATAATGTTCAACCAACATTTTTGTCGTTTCCCTCTGTTTCAGGTTGTTGTTGTGGATTGATTTCATAGACTAGGTACAGAGTGTGTGTCGGAAACTGTGAAATTAGGACCGGTTACTGGCGTCCGCCGCCTATATTGTGTTACTGGAGAAGTACGTATTTGTTTTTCACTGATCGCGCAATGTATAAAACACAGTTCACGGTCCAAGACATGACCTGTGTACGTTGGCGCTAGGAACTCTGGGATAGAAACTACTTTTAGGGCGGAGCTACGACCCTGCTGCACTCCATTTAAGAATCGGGTTTGCATTATGTCATCAACAGACGCTATAGGACATGGAGAATGCGTGAAGTATTATTTATTTTTTACAATTAAAATAGGAAAAGCGTCAACAACATTAATCTTGTTTCGTTTAAAATCTTTATTTACAACTTAAGCCTCCTGTAGTTAATCAATATCGCCCATTTTAAGTTTCGATGAAAGCGGCCATCACTCGGATTTTTAAACACCATCCTTTACAGGCACGCTGACGTCATAACTTTCATTTTGACGTCATAACTTTCGTTTGCACTTTTGTGGCAAAAGATTAAGACAACATATACAATCAATTTGAGTTTAATTGTGAAAAATGTGTTACTCTATCATAATTACACTTACATATAGTTATCCAAAAAAAGACAGAAATCGCAAGATAAATTACAAACTACATTTCGTGCCTTTTTACACAGTCGCGTAGTAATAAATAGCAAAAAACTGCAGTTATGCGTCAAACCATGCAGATCATTCTTGATCTGGGTTTTATCAGTCTTGATCTGGGTTTTATACATTGCTGATCGCGATTATATATTGCAACTAGAAATTTATGCTAAAAGACAAAAGTCTTGTCCGGTCTACAAAAACTACAATATCTTTATTGTTTTTATCGCCCACTCGTAAATTTGGTCTCGATGGAAAGATGAGATTTATATGCATTCAATTAAAAAAGATTACCAAAAATTGGAATTTTTTCCAGTAGATCTACTGCCGGTAGAGTAATGTGTTGAAAATTGTCATTTTTGGACTTCACACGTTTAAAAGATATTACAGAAACCCATACCGGACAAGTCTTTGATCCTTAAGTATACTATTTATATCCTAAGTAACGAAATGCCGAATCTTATAACAGTACAAGATAGTAAATGATAACTATACAATATATGGTATGACTGTATAACTATAAAACAAAAAAAAATTACTTGTATAAATATTCAGTTGCTAGTGGTAGCTTTTTTCGGTCATTTCAATATTGCGGTATTTTATATTCTTGATACTATGGTATAATGACAAATATTTTGCTGATTCAGAGTACAGAAAAACTGATACAGACTTTAATATTTTATGAATGACAAAACAAAAAAAAATCTGATTATATTTTTGAGGGTAGAAAAGAAAAAATAGTGATCTCGTTAGCAAGCTGACATTTAACTGTCTATGCACATAAATGTTATAGGTTGATATATGGGTGGGTTGGAGTTGTTTCACTAAGACAATTTGTATTTGTTTGTTCGCATGAGAACTTGTTAGGACAAAGTGTAAGGTCGGTGCACTAGAACATGGTTTTGACTCACAGTGGCAAATTGTTATGTCACTGACCGAGGGTTCTAATTTTCGTTAATTTTTGTGGGGGTCTAACTTGAAATGGATCTTCTTATAAACCTATGCTCTCTTTACCGCTCTAAATTTTGGCTGCTTGGGGAGGCTGTGATTTCTTGGTGTGGCTGTTCCTTATATGCATATATCACAAACTGTATAGCGATAAAAGGTCTTAATGTTAGGTATCTGTTTCTTATTTAATGTGAGAGTCAATCTCAGCTCCACCTGGAATGAATAGAATAACTTATTTCCAGTCGAGCCCGTCACAAGTCGAATTCACCTTACCAACATCTAGCATACATGTACATGTATCTTTTAACCTATACTGTCGGCAACAACACCGATTTCTCCTTTTGCTGACTTGCATTTTGCAAAAAGTTGAGAATGTTGCGTTAAGCACACCTATATTTACAGCTCATCTCTTTGATAAAATTAACACTTCAAAATATGTTAAATACGTAATACCACACGGGTTGTATTATCTCTTGCACCTGTTAATGTAAAGGGACGATCAAAAACCGTGTGGGTTTTATTATCTCTTACTCCTGTTATAGCAAAGGGACGATCAAAAATTATTTCACGTATCTAATTAAAACATTCAAAATATGTTTAACCTTAAGATATAAGATGTAAAAAGATCTTTTTTTCTAGACAAAACCTAATAATTCAGAATAATGCTAAACAGGCAGATTAAAAAAAATTGACTCAATTTTGAGAAAAACATGTCGCCAGCCTTTGGACGACTAAATTTTAAAGGTTAAAACTCTAAAATTAAATATTGCTATTTTGGGGAGACATCTGATGTTTTCTTAGAACAAATATCACTGAGATAGCCATTTATGTTACTTCCTTTAAGTTTTTAGCATGCTAAATGTCTAATAACATCGCTTTTTTGCATGTCGCCAGGCAAAACATCAATTTTTACAGAAAAATTGTGTTGAAATATGATGATTGGCAATTAAGAAATTTGCTGTTTTTAATGTTTAAGGCACGTGAAAATATGATATTAGAAAGTTCTGTTGCAATTGTATGCCATTTCAAACAATGACACTGGTTTTAAGGGATGTCGCCAAAAAACTACTTTCCTACCGTAACCATTTTTAAACCTCACTGCTGATGGTATTAAATAAGATAAAACAGTTATAAAGACATAAATATTTTATAGAATTATCAAATTTTATGTATTTAAAATCAAAACACCTGCGGCTTTTTTTATAATTTTGTTGGTCATAGCCTTAACACGAAATTCTTGATGTCCGATGATAAAATTTTCCTCCGTAACTGTGTATTTCACTTCTTTAAATCTATGTTAATTCCATGGATCAAACAGTTTACATCAATTACATGATTATCAATTGATGAATACATACCATCACTAAATAAGTATTATTTATTGCAAATATTAGTCAAAAAATGTTAAAAAAATTTCCTCCGTAATTTTTTCTTCCCTAACCAAAAGTATCATCATTGCTTCTAGTGCTAATTAAATTGTTGTTCTCAACTGACTTCCTCGTTATTATCACAGAAGCCGTCAAGTAATATGGTCAGAAGTGGAAAGATAATTAAAATTTACCCTTGTAATTTTGGGTTACGGAGGAAAGTTACGGAGGAAGCTAGAAAAGTAACGGAGGAAAAATATGCACGATTATCAATTTATCCTCGTATAACTTGTGTCTAAATGTAGCCTGCACACATGAGTTTTTATAAATAAAATGTTCCTCCATTGCAACTGATACGTAAGTACTCCAAATTGTTTGTCAAAATTCAAACAAATACTATTATTGTACTGCATAAAATATATATGCAGGTTACTTTTTTTTTGACTGGTGCATGGTTTTGCTTGAGCTTGGCCTCTATTGCTTAAGCATTAAAATTACATTTTAAATGAAAGTTATACAAACATAAGTGAAAATATTTAGCTCACAACATTTAATAAACCTTGAAATCAGTTGAATTACAATGCAGTACCAGGCACGATGAAAACACCCGTGTTGTTGTTAGCACAGACAGTGATGTACAGTGGTCTGCATTCTTATTTTATGAACATAGTTCACTTGAAATGCTTTATTTGGCGTTTGTTTGATTGAAGACAGATTGCAAACAGTCTGTTTCATATAACCTGATGATATGTACCTTTTAACATCTAGAGAAATTTGAACAACATACACCTACTTAAGACATTTTCCTCCGTAACTTTTCCTCCGTAACTGTTGGACAACTTTTTTTGTTTGTTTAGCATTGTAAATTCAGAAAAGATTAATTGAATTTGAATTTTTAGTTTGTTTATTAATACATATACGTACAATTACAGGTATGTTAGTACGTTACTGGTCTCTGTTTAATTGGTAATGCATCTCTGTATTTGTTATAAAGTTATTTTCTGTAAATCTTGACATACGTGTACTCATGATAGTTGATAAAATAGCAGTCGTTTTTGTTTATATTCCATAAACATTGTGTGTTTAATCCATTAAACTATGTTTCCAGTCAACAATAACATGTTTAGAAGGTGTTGTAATAAGTACAGCTTTTATTATAAACCATGTGTTATAGGCACCTGCAGTTTTCCTCCGTAACTGAACATTTGACACAAAGAAGAAATTGTTATGTTTTAAGCATAACGTTTAAATGGTGTGATCCACACGTTTATTCTGAAGTCTATACATTATTGCCTTAATAACAACGTATTTCCTTTTCACAAATGCAGATGTCCATTTTTTGGTTTTTACTTGATCAAAATTGAGTCAATTATTTGAATCTGGCTGTAAAACGCACAATGCTTAAAAATAAGCAATTTTTGCTGAATGAAAAAAACATCGACTCAATGCATTGTTAAAAGATTGTTCTAAATCATTCCTGTGAATTAGTTACTTTGTTTTATAAATTTGGTGATTGATTGTGAACATATTCTATTTTCTATATAATACAAGACTGATCAAGTTTGGGATGTGTACACTTGTCCATGGCAGCAGCGTTTAATAATTTGCCTTGATTTCTTGCGGACAGCTTGTACAATTTCCACGTAGAAAGACTAAACTGTTGTTATCTATTTTGTTAGTGTTGTCAGCATGTGATTTCTAAGACTGGTCATCGATTAAAGTAACTCTGAGTTACTTTGATAACCCCAGACTCGTGTCTTTGTATGGCGTATGAGTGCTAATTGGGATTGTTTTTCTTGTGGCTGTGACGATCTCGTTCATTAAAACGTGATCAACCATCGTAGATTTAACCACTTGTTTACATAAATCTTTTGTATGAAGGTGACAGGATTCATAAATAAATAAATCTTCAACGTTTATTTTCAAATAAACTTAAAATTATTATCGGCAACAAATGCGTGTTTTGCCATTGTGATCGTGCTGATTTTGTCACAGGTGATGTAGTTTTAGAAATATCATAGAGTTCCTGCACAATCAGCTTTACACTGATTTAGCTATCACTACTCTAAGTGTTTGCATGCCTTGATATGCAGCATAAAAAAGTATATTCGTGGTTTTAAATTAATTCAACAAGGCCAATGGAATGTGTATGTATATTGAAAGAACCTGGTTGTGCAAGAGTGAGATCGGAGCATCATAAAACTTGGTTAACTTAATAATCCTAAATGGCAAATCATTAATTCCAAGGGTACTCTAATTTCGTTAATTGTTTACGGTGTCTCGTTTAAAAAAAGGCCCTACTTTATATCTATGCTCTTTCGTCTAACTGTTTACTGGCTGTTTGTTTCAGATGAATAAATGAATACAAGATGTTTTTATTTTTAAAATCTAACCGCCCAGCAATATGCAACAACAACATACAAAGGCAAAAAATTCTTAAAATAAGTTAATGAAATCTTCTTATAAATTAACTTATACTAGTCATTAATAATAATTAAAAATCTCCATAAAGCAAGGGTTGAGAAATATCCTGACATTTTCCAGATATTTACCGTTTAATTCTGATAAAAGCAACACAAAAATGCAAAAATAAAAAGTCAGTAACATACATACATAGATTAAAAATCAGGAATTTTGAAAGCACCAAGCAGAACACCGACAGATTTGAGTACTGTCAACACACGAGTTAGTATTGTGTTAAATTGCCTTCAAAATGTATAATTAATTAATGCATTGGTTAAATGTACGGGGAGCTTTTTCGACGGTGTCCACTTGTCATAAACACGGTTGCTTTGATACTTACAGAAATAGAAATGAACTGATCCCAAAATATTCGAAATATGACTGTCTCGGTTTAATTGAGCAGTAATGGAATTTCAAATTGTCCCAAAGCGCCTCCAGTTGATTTTTTGTTTTAATTCTTCAGAGAAGTAGGCTCCGCTCGTTCTCTTTTCCCCACCGTTTATTGGAGAAAAGTTTTAATGACTCTTTTATCTGCGCGTGTCATATTTTATAATGATATCAGGTTGGATCTTTTTTACATTAAACGACAAATTCTCTGCCAAAATTAACTCTCTCGTCACCAGTAACTACGTGACAAGAAATTTATAACTGGAGCATAATTTGAGAAGTGTGTGTTATTAACGATTTCACTGTCAACAATATTCCTGTATGGTTTCCTATTTTATACAGTTTATTAGTGTCACATAATGCAGTGAACAAGAAAGTTAAACCGTGTCTTATACAGCTCTTATGGTATGGTTTTAAACATTTTTGTTACAATGACGTGAGTGAAAATTTCTGAATGAAATATTCAAACTCAATGGCGGAATTTAAAGCCTCCTTTAGGCTATTATGTTCTGTTAACATGACTTCTAGCGATTGCTTCGACTTTCTCTTGGTCTTAATACATGTTGTCTGTGAGTTTTGTGCTTTGATTTATATGTTTGCCAATATTTTATGTATTTGAACTTTAATTAGACGTTTATATTTTTACATCTGTTAAAAACGCAACTCATTTTGAGACTGTCTAAAAATTTCGGACTTTTAAGAAAAGAAAAATCTACATGTTTATTCATTTGTCACATATTTACGCGGCCAGGAAACTGAATGTCAAACTAAAGGTCAAAAACTCAATTTTACAAAATATGTCATATTTTTATATTTGTTCGACACAATGACACAATATAGTGTTGTTGTCATATTGGCATTTGCAACAATTACAGTATATGTGTTGTATTGTTTCTGTCTTTGGATATTAATAAAATTAAGGAAGTTTTAGATCCAGCTATTTGTCTTTACTGTTCGAGAATTTTTAATGTAACAATAATAAAAATACATATTTGTGCAAAGTTTTATTGAACTGAATTTTGCCGTTAGAGATTATGATATTTCTGGATAATTTTCTTTTTATTCATGAATGTTCAGTGACCTCTGTGGAAGTCCCTTAAGGTGAATGTGTTCGTGAAGCTAATCTTTTTGCATCAAATTATATATTTGTCAGGCGAGATAAATGCGATATGTTAACATTTTTTGACAGACAAAAGGCTGAGTCGTTAAAGAAGAATAATCGTCTGAGGTGCTAGACCTTTCTGTATATGTGATTATATCTTGGAAATGATAAAGCAAGCTACATCAGACTTTGGTGAATTGGGGTTTTAGAACACTGGCATGAACGTACATGTAATAGAAAATAGAAAGCACTGTAAGTGCGCTCAAGTAACAGTCTCGTAATCATATAAAACCATTACTCTAAGAATAAATAAATGAATGGAAAAAGACGTACATGTCTGTTTAACAAGTTCTAAATATGTAGATGAAAAGAAAATTCAATCAAATGTCGCATATTTCCCGCATTGTATTAATCCCGTTTGCATTCATATTTTATTCTTCCTTTAAAATTAAACACGTAAGAATTTAAAACTCGTTGATCGGCAAAATCTATGAAATTTAAATACCTGTCCAATAAGACTGTCATCTTGTTATGCATGCGTAATGGCAAAAAATCTCAATCCAAATGTACATATGTCAGGTAAAGTTAGCTTCTTATGTTTTATATGTTTGTGTGCTTTTGCATTCAACATTGTTTAGCTGATGGATGAGTTGGAGTCATTTCACTTAGACAACTTATACTTCTTTGTTGATATGAGAACCTGTTGGGGCAAGTGTGAGGTTGGTGCACCCTAAAACCTGGTTTAAACCCACAGTGGCAAATTGTTTTGCCACTGACCCTTCCGAGGCGGTAAGCCCTCGGGTTCTCACTTTCGTTTATTGTTTGTGGCGTCCATTTTCAAACGGATTATTCTATTACCATGCTCTCTTTTCCTCTCCACTTTTTCGTGGTGTGTGGAGGCTGTGTCTGCTGGATGTTGCCATACCTGATATGCATATTTCACTTTTTAAAGATCATGCAAATCTTGAAAGAGAGTTAAATATTTTTTATTTGTGACAATTTTCAAGTTTTTCAATTCGGAAATCAACTTTAATGGTGCTACGAGAATCCTTAATCGGTAAGCAATATTTTCAATGTGATCGCCCAGCTATTTATTAATCCATTATTGTGTTTGTTGTAAACATACATTTATATATTATATAGAATCTAGAGATTTCAAGGTTCAAGAAGTTGAACTTTGCGGATTATCTCAAAAGGTAACCAAATTCTTAACTCCAAAAATTCCGTTCCTGGTAATTTCCCTTACATGTCGTAAAAGCCAAAACCAACTTATATGACACTATGAACATTTAACTGTTATCAATTACACTTTTGCTTTTTCTAGTATAACTTCATAGTCCTCACGCAAAAGAACACAAAAACATCTCTTAACGAGAAAAGACCGTACTTAAAATTTGGAAACTGAACCAATATTGGCTTCATACTTACGTTTTCATTTTTTAAGTGGACAAATCGCTGTTTGATCATAAATCAAAGTCTCGCCAACTATTTTTATAAGAATTCTTCAGAAGAACTTTAGATTTCTACAGATTTCTACTTTCGGTTTGAACCAGGAAGTAAGTTTTCCTTGAATTGCTTGAAAACCCTTACATTATTTAGACGAATTGGCACTAAACATTGTAGACCAGCAAATACTTATTTCAGGTATGAGTTGGTTTGGTATATTGTCCATGAATTTCAGAGTTCTAAGGAAAACGGTTTTTCTTTTGTTTTAGTATGTGCTTGATAATTAGAACATGAATTAGACTAAATTGAGCTTGCAAACATTAACTACATCCTTAGCTTAATACATTTCTTTGCTAACATCTAGGTGGCAATAAGTATTTTCCCCAAAATTCATTTTTGAAATTTTAGCCTGTTTTCGCCATTTGCAATGTTTGCGACGCCTTAATGTGAGTAAGCATCTTACTACGACCATCCCTTCATGATTTTTGATCCTTCTCTTTACAAGACAGATATTGTTTTCTTAACATATAGTCCAAACCAGACAATTATGTTTCGAATAGAAGGTAATGTCACATGTTTTCGAAACAGACCTGTCAAGTCAATCCTCAAACGAATGCGATATGTGTTGTGATACGGCCTTCCAAGAACCAAATAAACAAGCTCCCTAACGAAACTTCTCAATGCATATTTGAATTGCATAGTCTTTGTTACACTGTCAATACCTTGAAAGCATTTTCAGAATCAAAAGCTGAAGATTTATTATTTCTTGTCGAAACTAAGATTTACGACTTTTTGTTGATGGTGAATTTTGAATAACAACTATTATTTTCTGCAAGGTTGAGAGAACAACGGTTGCTGGTAAATTTATCAATAATTAATAATTAAAACAACGAAAAAATGCGTCATACTTCCTTCCAGGGAGATTAATTCATCTGAAATACTTTAGGAAAAACCTTTCTGTTAAACAGGTTTAATGGTGATCAATTTAAATAATAGACACTACAGACAATTGTGATGGGTTTCGCCTGGGAACGGTCAGAGGCAAAATAATTTTACTGCTTGGGGTTTAACACCGGTTCTAGGTTGCACCGATCTCACTTTTGTCCCTCTGATCATCATATGAACAAGCAACCACAAGTTATCTTGATGTAAGCTGGAATGGGCCACCATGTGATTGCTCAGCTTGTATTACTAGTTATAATCTGAGCTCGTCGACAAGTGTTTTTTAAAATGTACATTTGTATCTAATTTGTTTTATAGCATCAGTTTTGGCTAATTATTGCTTGCTACGAGTATTTAAATAATGTTAGATAGCTTTAAGTTCTTAATTGCTTGCACCAGTGCCCAAGGTTATAAAACTGAGCATGGAAACCAGTCTCAAATCTCAAGCATCTGATTGGCTGAAATGGCGACCAGTCGCAGATGCTTGTGATTTGAGACTGGTTTCCGATCTCAGCTTTATAACCTTCAGCCCAGGTTACAGCTTCAGAATAGTTTGTGCTTGTTTGTCGGAACTGTATGCACTATTTAATTTAATTTCGCAATTAAACTTTAGATTACACTTGCGTTTGCTAGCCTTAAGAAATTATGTAAGTTATCTAGTTTTATTTCTTTTCTTGTATTTTTGTAGTATGTATTACAAGATAGAATAATTATACGTGTACTCGATTATGCATATCATGTTATGTGTCTTTTTACTCATACCCAAGACAAAATATAACGCTCTTTTAAACATAATCAATGCAAAATGTGCTTTCAGACAACAAGAGAAAGACTACGACAGTGTTTTTCGGTGTTTTTTAACACATTGTCAACATAGAAGTTACCGTTTCGATGGTTGTTAGCAAATAACCAAGACAGAAGACAATGACTTTAACACATAGTTTTGACAGATGCCAAAGCAAAACAAACATAAGAAACGACAGACGATAATGTACCTTAACACTTTTTTTTCAATACAGAAGACGGTGTTTTAACACGTTAAAAAGTCACTCAGAAAACCCATCTTCCCGTCACTGCTTCAAGGCATACAGGAAAAAAATGAGAAAAGAGATCATGAGTTTATGAAATTATTAATTTCAAATAAGACACCGCAAACAATTAAAGAAAAGGAAATTCTGAAGGTTTGCCGCCTAAGAATGGTCAGTAGTTAACCAATTTGTCACTGTGGGGTTATACCATGTTTTATGGTGCATTAAATTCACACTTGAACTAACAGGTTCCCATATGAACAACAATAAACGTTGTCTTGGTGAATAAGGTCCAACCCTCCTATCCGCCCGGTTACTAATGGCATTGTCAAGCAATCTGGTATGAAAGACAATAATCGTAGATATGTAAATGGATGCTGCACCCTACAATCTGGTATGAAAGACAATAATGGCAGATAAGTAAATGGATGCTGCACCCTACAATCTGGTTTGACAGACAATAATGGCAGATATGTAAATGGATGCTGCACCCTACAATCTGGTTTGACAGACAATAATGACAGATATGTAAATGGATGCTGCACCCTACAATCTGATGAAAGACAGATAATGTACATCGATGCTGCACCCTGCAATCTGGTTTGACAGACAATAATGGCAGATATGTAAATGGTTGCTGCACCCTACAATCTGGTATGAAGACAATAATGGCAGATATGTAAATGGATGCTGCACCCTACAATCTGGTATGAATGACAATAATGGCAGATAAGTAAATGGATGCTGCACCCTACAATCTGGTATGAATGACAATAATGACAGATATGTAAATGGATGCTGCACCCTACAATCTGGTATGAATGACAATAATGACAGATATGTAAATGGATGCTGCACCCTACAATCTCGTATGAATGACAATAATGACAGATATGTAAATGGATGCTGCACCCTACAATCTCGTATGAATGACAATAATGACAGATATGAAAATGGATGCTGCACCCTACAATTGGTATGAATGACAATAATGGCAGATATGTAAATGGATGCTGCACCCTACAATCTGGTATGAATGACAATAATGGCAGATATGTAAATGGATGCTGCACCCTACAATCTGGTATGAATGACAATAATAACATATATGTAAATGGATGCTGCACCCTACAATCTGGTATGAATGACAATAATGATAGATATGTAAATGGATGCTGCACCCTACAATCTTGTATGAATGACAATAATAGCAGATATGTAAATGGATGTTGCACCCTACAATCTGGTATGAATGACAATAATGGCAGATATGTAAATGGATGCTGCACCCTACAATCTGGTTTGACAGACAATAATGACAGATATGTAAATGAATGCTGCAAACTACAATCTGGTATGAATGACAATAATTGCAGATATTTAAATGGATGCTGCACCCTACAATCTGGTATGAATGACAATTATAGCAGATATGTAAATGGATGCTGCACCCTACAATCTGGTATGAATGACAATATTGGCAGATATGTAAATGGATGCTCCACCCTACAATCTGGTTTGACAGACAATAATGGCAGATATGTAAATGGATGCTGCACCCTACAATCTCGTATGAATGACAATAATGGCACATATGTAAATGGATGCTGCACCCTACAATCTCGTATGACAGACAGTAATAGCAGATATGTAAATGGATGCTGCACCCTACAATCTGGTATGAATGACAATAATAGCAGATATGTAAATGGATGCTGCACCCTACAATCTGGTTTGACAGACAATTATAGCAGATATGTAAATGGATGCTGCACCCTACAATCTGGTATGAATGACCATTATAGCAGATATGTAAATGGATGCTGCACCCTACAATCTGGAATGAATGACAATAATGGCAGATATGTAAATGGATGCTGCACCCTACAATCTGGTATGAATGTCAATAACGGCAGATATGTAAAGGTGAAATATGCATATCAGTAATCGCCACATTCAGAAAAAAACAACGTTCCCACACAGTCAAGAAGAAGAGAGGGAGAGAGCGTGGTTAATGAAATGATCAGTTTCAAAAGAGACACAACTAACAATTAACAAAAATGAGAACCCGACGGGTTACCGCCTTTTAACGGTCAGTGGCAAATCAAATTGCCACTGGGGGTTTAAACCAGGTTCTATGGTGCACCAACCTCACACTTGCCCCAACAGGATCTCATATCACAAAACAAATACAAGTTATCTGGTGAAACAACTCCAACCCACTTATTGGCTCAACAATGTTGCATGCAAAAGCACACAAACATATAAAACATAAGAATCTAAATGCATTGAAAAGCCAAAGGACGGGTACTCAATGATCTTACAGAGACCAGAGTAAAATCAGCAAGAACACGATGACAGGGATAAAAGAAACAAATTGAGCTTCTAGGTTCTTTTAATAAAAGATTTCCCCATAAACCTTCATAAACTCTTAAACCCCTGCCACCGTCGGGCAACCAAAGAGGTAAGCATAATGATCAGCTGTAGAAGGGTTAATCACCAGGCATGCAGAGCGCTGTAAAATATCATGTTGGTAACCTTTCTTTTTAAATTTACAGATGGTTTTTACGAATAACCGGGAGAAATTAACATTGCCCTTTATCTTCTTAAGTTTATAAATTAAATCTCCATAAAAAACTGGCTGTGAAATACCTTGTTGCAATAGTGATTTTAAACTGCACCTGTATTTATGAATTAGATCTGGGTATCGACGATAAAACTTGCAAAATGATTTTCTTAATTTGTGATACCGATAACCTTGTTTTAAAAGTTTTTCTGTAATGCAAAGATTACGTTCATTGAAATCATTAATATCGCTGCAAGCCCTTGAAAAGCGAACAAGCTGTGAAATATAAACCCCGTAAGATGTTGCACGGGGAACATCGCCGTCTAAAAACGGAAACTTTACTATATTAAAATTAAAATCATCTATTATATCATATATTTTAGTAGTGGCATAACCATTTTCAATTGACAGATTTAGATCGAGAAAGTTTGCTTGCTTTTCTGAAGTGTTTGCTTTATTAAGTTGTAATTCTTTAGGGTAGATCTTATTAACCAGTAATGAAAAATGGTTATTATCTATATTTAATAAATCATCAAGGTACCTCGAGGTGTTGTTAAAAGCTGTAATAATATCATCTTGATGTTCAGTAGAAAGAGATAACATAAAGTCTCTTTCATAACAGTATAAAAACAGATCATCAACAAGGGGTGCACAATTAGTACCCATTGGGATGCCTATTACTTGTTTATAAATAGAGGTACCGAATCTAACATAAATTATATCCAGTTAGAAAGTTAGCGACTCTATTAGGTCTTGACAAGTCCATAAAGTATAATTATCATAAGAACCATCTGTAAAAATGCCCTATGTTCATTACAAGCGATGAACGTTTTATTTTCTCTAGCAAACGTTTTTTCAATGAGACTGGTTAGTTTGTCTCGTATTAAATTATGAGGGAGCGAGGTATATAAAGTTGAGAAATCATAAGTAGACAAACAGAACGCCTGAAAATTATTTGATTTAAGCTTTTTCAAAACGTCATTTGAATTTTTAAACGACCAAAATAAATTTTTTAAATATATATAATAACCATTTTTCATTACTGGTTAATAAGATCTACCCTAAAGAATTACAATTTGCCAGTGGTTTCAAAAACCTTATCGCAATACCTTATTACATGTTCTTTAATAGCTGTAAGACAAGAAGTTAAGAGCACGGATAGTAGTAGTGCAAGAACTAGAGTTAGCAATAAATCTTGCTTTGTACGGTGTTTTATGCATTTTAGGCAACCAATACATAGTAGGTACTTTGTCTTGTTTCGGCTCAATACTGATTCTAAATTTTGTAATTTGTAGAGTGTGTACAGTAAATGGATGCTGCACCCTACAGTCTGTTATGAAAGAATGATGGCAGATAAGTTAATGGATGCTGCACCCTACAATCTGGTATGAATGACAATAATAGCAGATATGTAAATGGATGCTGCACCCTACAATCTGGTATGAAAGACAATAATGGCAGATAAGTAAAAGGATGCTGCACCCTATAATCTGGTATGAATGACAATAATGGCAGATATGTAAATGAATGCTGCACACTACAATCTGGTGTGAATGAAAATAATTGCAGATATGTAAATGGATGCTGCACCCTACAATCTGGTATGAATGACCATTATAACAGAAAAGTAAATGGATGATGCACCCTACAATATGGTATGAATGACAATAATGGCAGTTATGTAAATGGATGCTCCATCCTACAATCTGGTATGAATGACAATAATGGCAGATATGTTAATAAATGCTGCACCCTACAATCTGGTATGAATGACAATAATGACAGAAATGTAAAAAGAGGCTGCACCCTACAATCTGGTATAAATGACAAAAATGGCAGATATGTAAATGGATGCTGCACCATACAATCTGGTATGAAAGAATAATAGCAGATAAGTGAATGGATGCTGCACCCTACAATCTGGTTTGACAGACAATAATGGCAGATATGTAAATGGATGCTGCACCCTACAATCTGGTATGAAAGACAATAATGGCAGATATGTCAATGGATGCTGCACCCTACAATCTGGTATGAATGACAATAATGACAGATATGTAAATGGATGCTGCAACCTACAATATGGTATGAATGACAATAAGAGCAGATATTTAAATGGATGCTGCACCCTACAATCTGACATGAAAGACAATAATGGCAGATAAGTAAATGGATGCCGCACCCTACAATCTGGTTTGACAGACAATAATAGCAGATATGTAAATGGATGATGCACCCTACAATCTGGTATGAATGACAATAATGGCAGATATGTAAATGGTTGCTGCACCCTAAAATCTGGTATGAATGACAAAAATAGCAGATATGTAAATGGATGCTGCACCCTACAATCTGGTATGAATGACAAAAATAGCAGATATGTAAATGGATGCTGCACCCTACAATCTGGTATGAATGACAATAATAGCAGATATGTAAATGAATGCTGCAGGAATAAGCGCTTACAATAAATTAGAAATATATTATTCATTTTAAGTTTTGCGTATGAAAAAAATCTAGATGCAGTTAGAAATAAATCACAAAGAGAGTCCTTGACACGATTAAGATTGTCTTCTCATAAATTGTTTGTAGAAGAGGGTAGGTATAGAAATATAGACAAAACTGAAAGCGTTTGTAAAATATGTAACATGAATGCTATTAAAAACAAATACCGTTTTCTTCGTGTGTGCCCTTTCTATAGAGGATTGAATAATTAACAAAATATATTTATATATGGCCGACAATACAACAAATTAAATATATTCTTGAAACACAAAAGAAACCACTGTTGATTAAACTAGGTAAATATATTATTTTAGTTAACAAGAAAAGACAACGGTGATATGATTCTATGTTTTATTGCTATTCTTCACTTTGTTGTATAAATCGTTATAATGAATACATAGTGTAACTCATAATCAGAGTACAGATGATTGGTTGGTATTACATGTATCTGTTTGTTTTTCGTTAAACCATTTCTGCGTTAACAAACTTTTCTCTACGTGTATATTGTAAACCGCTGACAGCTGATGGCACACAAAGTGTATGATGTTTATGCCAAAAAAGAACTTTGACTTGATTTCACTTGGGTAAAACCCCCCAGTATCAATATACTTTTATGTAAATCACGCTGTTGACTAAAATTTTGTTATTTAGTTTATTTAAATTTGTTTTGGGCGAGAACGGTATATAATAAAAGGAACATAATGACAATATGCAGTCTGTAGGTTCGTATTATTTCTCGTTGCGTATGTAAACCACATCACGCTCGACCTTCGGTCTCGCGTGATATTGCTTACATACCAAATTCGTAAAATACGAACCTACAAAATGCATATTGTTATAATATTCCATATATATTTTCATAATACCGGGAATTCTGCTCATTTATTACAATTTATTGCATCTTCTTTATTAAAACTTTAATGCATTTTCAGAAATTTCTTTAACCCATCCATTATTGGAATAATTAGCATCCATTTGCTTTGTAAATGTGTATGTTAACAGCAAATTTTCTCGATTAAGATTATTTTTTTATTCAAAGATAGCTAGAGTTGCATCTATATCTGGTTGTGACTCAAATCGGTTATTCAAGTTTGTATGTATTATTTTTGACTATTCACATTTTACAAAAATATGGTGTTCTTTTTTAATTATTTTCTATGGCGCACAAAAAGGCTCAAAAGTAAATTGAAGGTGCTCCTACATACAAAATTACTTGTGCAGCTGTAAATTTATGCGTTGGACGTATACATTTACGCAATGGACTATAAATTTACAGGTGTACCTATAAAATACCGGTGCAGCGCCAATTCAAATAGCGATGCACCTTCATTTTTATACGTCTATCGTATATATTTATACGTCCATCGCAAAAATTACCGGTGCACCTACATTTTAAATTTGACCCTTTCGTTAGTTATACCCAAATTAATGATAGCTAATCAAAATGTGCCTTACATTTGCAATTTGAAATTTTTGCAATATTGACGATATGTTGAAAAATGCAGTTAATGTTTACTCGGTTTAAAAATGCTTAAATTGTTTATTTAATTCTGAAAATATTAAAAATATGTTCATAATTTTAAGAGCACAAAAATATTTAAAAAAGTAACTAATTTTAATTTTTAAATTGAACAAAAACAACTGTTTGAAACATGGGTTGTGATTGGTTGATCATTTTCATATTGCCGGTGCACTTGTAAATTGGCGGTGCATCGCTAATTTATACGTTGAGAGCATAACATTTATACGACGGACGTATATTTTGTAGGTTCACAGCTACTTTACAGGTTCACCTTCAATTTTCAAAAATGGTGCACCGCTGATTTACAAGTGCACAAGTAAACTAATAAGTTGGACGCATACATATATAGGTGCACTAGCACTTTTAACCTTTTGAGCCTTTTCGTACGCCACAATTTCAACAAAAAGTGCAATAGGGATTGTCGTTAATTTTCATTTTAAACAATAAATAATTCTATGTGAAATCTTTGCCTGAAACAACAGTATCAGTATTAGTATCAGCTGTTTTTGAAAGGGCAACTGATTGTAAATTTTCCAATCTAACGGTTCTATTTCTGAGTTTAATATCGCTGGCCATTTTTGTTGGCTAGTTGGATTTACACCTTTAATGTTGAAAAATGATATATTGATTTACAATTTTTTTCTGAAATTTATCACATAATCATTTGGTTTTTTTATATAACATTGCTTCAAGTAAAAATTGTTTTGCTTTAAAAACTCTTTTTAACTGCGTTCACAATACCTTGAAGTTCTAAAACAAGTTTAAGATTGTATTTCTTTTTTTGATTGTATAAAACTTCCAACAGGGAAATGTATGAGGTCTGAAATGAAACTTACACCTGCATCAAACCACGTTTTTAAAAATACGCTTTTATTGCTTACAAGTATTCTGTGATTTTTAAATACTGTAGTTATTAATTGTTGTCTTGGCTATTTGTCATGATTTAGATTTCACCGGACAACTTGCACTTGTTTGTTCATATGAGAACCTGTTGGGACAAGGGTAAGGTTGGTGCACCCTAGAACGTGGTGTTAACCCAAGTGGCGAATTGCCACTATACGTCCCAAGGCGGTAACCTCAAAGGTTCTCTTGTTCGTGAATTGTTTGTGCTGCGTTATTTGAATTAGACATTCTTATAAACCCATGCTCTCTTGTTCTCTCTATTATTTGGCTGTGTGGAGAGGCTGTGTTTTCTGAGTGTGGCAATTCCTAATATGCTATTTCACTTATTTTCTGAATAAGCCTTAAACCATTTTATTGAAACAATTTTGGCAAAATAGCTGTGACCACAATTATAAAATTTATTAAATTCTTCTTTATCTATTAATGCATCTTTTCCAGACTCCTTCTCTTCAATTCTTCTTAGCCCAGTAAGTTTCAGTGCTTTTATGAATGCAGAAATGTTTATAATTTTTAAGCCCCCATCACAATAATCTTGACTAATGACATAAAAGAAAATGATATTTTTGCCTTGTATAGTGTTTTCTGGGGAAGTTTGTGATAAAGTAAAATAGATCAAAAATGGGAAGAAGCAGATTGTGCCCAAGGTTATAAAACTGAGCATGGAAACAAGTCTCAAATCTCAAGCATCTGATTGGCTGAAATGGCGACTGATTGCCATTTCAGCCAATCAGATGCTTGAGATTTGAGACTGGTTTCCAATCTCAGTTTTATAACCTTCAGCCCTATACTTTTTCAATGTGTGTCAGTATCTTTTTGTTTTTCATTTTTCTTATATTTACAATTTTTTTCGGAGTAGTACTTTAAACGTATTCTTGAGTGAGGTAAACATGAAGATCAATTCCTAGCATTCTATAGGTAGGCTGATTCCAAACAATTTTCTATCTTGTATTAAATGCTGTTTTTCTACCAATCATACAACTTTGGCCTTTTCGAAATAAGCTTGTTATCCTGAAATTATTGCTAATTCGAATAAAACAACTAATATCTCGTCAAATGTACTTTTTTGTTCCGTCAAAAGTAACACTGTATCATCTGCAAGCTAAGGAAATTTGTGTTCATAATTCAAAATCAATCATAATTTCATCAAAACAATCGTGACTTAATTATGGAAAGCGCTTACCAGTCTCACTGAAAACAATGTTAGCATGGGAAAATCAAAATATATAGCTTTTAATAAATACCATGCCATTTAGCCGTTCATAGACATGTCAGAATGAAACAAATCAATCTTGTTTTCACTGGATGATGTTTGCATTCTGTATATCTATTTATGAAAAAGCATTGCTCTGTGCCAAATGTGCATCTGTTGTTGTTTATGTTCTTGTACTGTTACGAAAGAGACTTTTGGTTTTATGTCTCACTTTCGAATATCAATATGACATGACCACGTCAATATATAAAACTAGTTATTTTGGCGATTTGATAAATATAGATAATAAAAATGCATTAAATGTCGATACAAATGTTCTGGTTAACTTCAGCATAAAACCGACAATTACCTCAAGAAGAAAATATATTTTTGACCTAAATCTTCAAAACTGGAGCGAAATTCAACAAAAGTTATATGCGAAAAAAGAGATGGTTTCGGTTTTAATTATAAATTAAATTGCCTCTACCTGGGAGCGAACCCGCACCGTCACGGCGACAGCGCTTAACCCTGCAATTCCGGCAACGTTACCAATTGAGCAAACCGGGACAACCCCAATAAAGGTTGGTCGGATATTATACGTAATCATCACCGTAGGACATCGGTAACTGGTTATTTTACTAATAACAGTACTTTTTTCTGCTGCCACACTGCACAAATAGCGCTACTATGAATTTCCATTGATATTGCCTCTACCTGGAAGCGAAATTTGTTTTTGTTTATTGAACATTTCATTAATTGCAAGAACTCAAAACAAAATAAGCGAAGCGATTGTTTCATAATTGTTACAACATTAGATAAGACACCCTTAGTTTTGCTGTTATTATGCCTTGCCCCTTTTTAGTCATAAGTTTATGAATATCTTTACTAAACAGACTTTAGGATTATTTAAATGGATTGTGTAGTTTTAACAGATAAGATGTGCGAAATTTTGACATTTTAGCTTTCCGTTGAAGAATGTTTGTTCTCGAGAACCTTCCGAGGCATGTGTTGAATTTATGAATTCTATATCGTTGATAGAAAGCTTCTCCGACATGCAAAGTCGATTTTTCCTGAAAATATTCGTGATGTCTTACTTTTGAACTCAATTAATTAATGACTTATTTAAAAAAAAACTATAGTTTAAAAGGGAACTTTGAATACGTCACGTGAAAACATTGCACGTTCTATTTAACTGCGCATGTTTATTATTAGTAATTAGCAGTAACTGAAAGTTTCATGACTGCCAACGCGGCCTAGCCCTTATTTCGCATCTCAATATTTTCAAAATTTATAAATAAAATACACTCTTTTTCGAATTTTTGAACTCTTGTTCTTTGTCAAGATTAATACAGAAATTATTGCTTAAGTGACATCCATGTTGAAATTATATTATAATACAATTTCAACATGGATGTCACTTAAGCAATAATTTCTGTATTAATCTTGACAAAGAACAAGAGTTCAAAAATTCGAAAAAGAGTGTATTTTATTTATAAATTTTATAACTGACTTCCCTTTTGGAGGATTTTACGTAATTGTCAATATTTTCACTTATAAACATTACAAGTTTGGATCATCCCCGAACGATAAAAAGCGTATAAGCATCGGTATTACGGTGATAACTGAACCGTCAGTGCGGTATTTTCTGATTTCATTCTTACTTTTCAAAATCTGAAAAAGTCTTCTTTCTTAAATTGGTCAGTATCCTGATATCTTTTGCCGCCAATACTTTCATTCTTCCAGGCAGCAATTTTTTTCTTTTTGTTCCGGTATTTTTATGTTGTAATAAAAACAAATTAAAACAAACTTTTGGAAACAGAGGAAGTCTAGATGTGTTGAGATTCTCTTGACACCAAATAAACCGTTTTGATTGTGCTTTTGAAATGCCCCGCTTTACCAATTTGCGTTTTATTGGTAGATGACATTTTGTATCATTTGTTTTTCTCTGCTCTTTGGCCTAACTAGTCTCTTTGCTGTTGTTTTGAAAGCAGCTGTGCAATCGTTTGGAATCTTATAGCGCGGGCTATAAATTTCTGTAATTTAGAATAAAATGTTATAATAAGTAAACAGTAAAAAACCACCTTTAAACAAAGACCACATTTAATTTGTCCCACAGACTGCCTTAAAAAGCAAATCACATGTGAGAAAAACAATCGGCCTTCAAAGACCACTATTGTGTTTCCCCACAATGTTTCTTAAGGACAGGTTTGACTGTACAGGACTTTTTTAACTTGTATTTACAAATAATAAATTCTTTTTTATATGCTTTGTAATTTTTTATAATCTTGAAAACAATGGATTTCTCGCCCATGACAGATCGTTACTCTGGTGAATGTAGCATACTCAGGGCCCAAGATCATAAAACTAAGTTTTGATATCAATCTCAAATCTCAAGCATCTGATTGGCTGAAATGGCGACTAGTCGCCATTTCAGCCAATCAGATGCTTGAGATTTGGGACTGATCTCCAGATTTAGTTTTATAATTTTGGGCACAGGTTCTATTAGATGTCCTCTATGAAGGTTGATTATTTCCACTTTTACAGTCATAGTCTTCCTATTATAACGAGTCTGAAAGCGTTGTGATATATGAACAAAAATCCAATTTATAACTAAACATTCGTAACTTAACTGTTATTCTAAAATCCGACTCAAACAAAATTTTGAAGTGCTTTGGCCCTCATCATTGCACTATCATCGAAGTTCCCAAAATCTCAGTCTTGTTTTACCAAAATAGATAAAACATTACATATATTAATATTATTAATCCCTCTTTTGGAAAAGTTAGAACAGTACAGAAAATAACTAGATCTAAAAATATTCCTACAATTGTGTTTACATCCAAACCAAAAAAACTAAGACACGAAAAACAACAATTTAAATGCCAACATGAGTAATATGATACCGACAACAATATATGAGGTTCTTTTCAATTTCATCATTTAATGATTGTCATCTATTTTAGTGACAATGAAACAACAATGTCAAACACACTTTTTCAAAAATCTTATATTGTTTACATGTGTTAGACAAAAGGACATGGACATTTGCCCGTAATTATACCGACGTTAAAACACTGGACCCGCCTCAATGAGAAAAGAAACGCAGTCACATGACCCTAACAAGCCAATCCTATGGAAGCCCTGGAGGGCCCCTTTTGATTTTCGACTTATGGATTTATTTTAACTCTTTCTTTTGACTTTTAATTTATGGATTTTGACTTTTGATTTATTACTTATGGATTCCGTAATTGTCCCACGTGCTTGTCGCATCTTTTCCCAGGAAAATGGTGGATTCTGACGACGTTTCAGACGATGTAAGTTCATTTAACTAAGATTATTCGTGTATTACTAGAGACTTATTTTAAGTCAAATAAAAAGACAGATCATGTAGGCTCATATTCAAGTACAGTATATTATTTATTTAGGCCTTTTTATTTAATTCAGAAAAGAACTAACTGTACTTTGCTTGCATTGCATTGTATTTCATTAGGTATCTTTGTTTTCCATTTCTAGAACATGGAATATTTGCTACATGCGTTATCTCAAATTGACATACACCGTTTAAATCAAAAGCTTCATTTTTTATATGGGGTCGAAATAGTTCTAAACCAAATAAGACTAACATTGTTGTTTGTTTGTTGCAGTTTCATTCGAAGGAAGAGATGGCATATACTATTTTTTCACTAGTGGAGAGAAACACTTTAAAGTTAAAAAATGTAATTTGTCATTAAAAATATAAACGTCAATTCAAAATTTGCTTTTATTGTCAGCGCATAGAACATGTATAATGGTGTTAGAAAAAAGAAAATAATATAAAACTTGTTACATATGGAATGTTATGACATAATCTAATAATAATATACTAATGTTTTTCTGTCCATTCTTATTATAATGACCATAGTCCATCATAAAAGGTACAATACACAGTGTACCTCAAAAGGTCTACACCTACTGTTTAAAGAAGGCTATGTTATAAGTATAATTTAACATGCAATATCCCTTCTACTACTACTACTACTACTACTATTACTACTACTACTACTACAACTACTACTACTACTACTACTACTACTACTACTACTACTACTACTACTACTACTACTACTACTAACACCACTATTACTACAACAACAACTACTACTACAACTACAACTACTTCTACTACTACTACCTCTTCTTCTACAAACAGCAGCAACTACTACTTCTTCTACTACTAATACTATTTTTTTCTTATTTAGGATGCAGAAATAATGGAAAGGGAAAACAGAAAGGTAGCGGTCGTCATAATATATGCAAACTGCATATCTGAGGAAGACATTATCGTCAAAGTGAATATAGACAAATTTCATCAAGACGAGGCCGGGCATTCGGAAGATTGCCTCAGACAGTGGAATCAAAACTGAAGTCGAAAAACGTCTTTTTTTCATTTTATTATGTTTTATATATTGTACATTTTATATGTACATTGTTTCTTAAGATACAAATTTCTTATGCAAAAAAGCACTGCAGAAGATTTAAAAATATTTGGTGTTTGTTATCTGTTTAAACAAATTTATTCCAAAAAGTGTTTGCTCTAGGTTTTTCGGCAATCCCGAAACATTTTATTTCACATTAACAGTTGATGTTGAATGTTCACGTGACACAGATCAACTAGGACATGAACATATCAATAATACTAATAATTATATAACAAACACTAAACACTTGTTAGGCTAGTGGCTAAATGAACCAACATTATATGACTTAAATACCAATCTCGGCTGCTGTGCTTCTATGCGTTTGGTGTTTGAATCACAAATTTGTTTATTTAGCCTAAACCTAAAACATGTAAAATAGTATTGTTTGTACCTAGGCAAAGAGTAACGGCAAAATACAAAAGTTATAAGTTAAAAGTCACAAGATAAAAGTCATAAGTAAAAACCTATAATTAAAAAATCATAAGACGCAAGGCAAAAGTCATAAGTGAAACATCAGAAGTGAAAAGTCATAATTCCCAAACCGCAAAAAGTCTAAAATAAAGTCAGCATTAATCACTTGATGATCAATAAATATTTTTGCATCAACAATCAATTATATAATTTTTTTTCCTTTTAATTAATGCATAATAAAGTTTGTTTGCTATTTGTTGCGAATAAATTATTTGTTGAATCTAATAAAACGGAATTGTAAAAGTTTATGAAGGTTTATGGGGAAATATTTTCTTAAAAATACCTAGAAGCTCGATTTGTTTGACTCCAGAGGCTCTTTGTCTCGGTAAGGTCATGGAATACCCACCCCTTTTGATTTGCAATGCAATAAGCTTCTTATGATTTATATGTTTGTGTGCTTTTGCATACAACATTTTTAGCTTGTGTTGGAGTTTTTTTCGCCAAGACAACGTGTACTTGTTTGTTGATATGAGAACCTGCTGGGGCAAGTGTCAGGTTGGTGCACCCTAGAACCTGGTTTAAACCCCCCAGTGGAAAATTGTTTTTTGCCACCGACCGTTCCAGTAAGGTAACCCATAAGGTTCTCGTTTTTTGTTAATTGTTTTTGGTGTTGTTGTTGTTTTTTTAAATTGATCATTTTATAAACCAAGCTCTCTATTCCTCTCTTCTTCTTGGCTAAAATATGGGGAGGCTGTGTCTTCTGAATGTGGCAATTCCTGATATGCGTATTTCACTTTTTTGTTATTATTGCAAATATGTACGTCTCTCAAGTTAACTTTATTGCCGAACTCGGGAGTTTCATACAGACCTGGTACAAAGAAACAGTGTGCCCTTGAAGCAAAAATTTAAATGTTCACATTGTATTGTGTCTAGTTCATTAAATATACCTGTATCACGCTAGTCTTTGAAAAAAAATCTACTAATGGATTCCATTTTGTCGTAATGTACATCACGATTTTAAATGCGTTGGTTAGATGCTTTTTTTTCAACTACAATGCTTCGAGCCCCTGCAAACGGGTCTGTAGACTCGTCTCAGCATTATTGCTGCAATAGTAAATAAATGAAGTTTTCTGTTCCACAATCACGGCGTAGTATTCGAGGGCATTTTGATGTTCATTCAATGCGTCTAAAAAGTATCTTGCAATAACATGTGAGTCGTTATTCAAGTCCGAATCATCTTATTTTTTTACCTAACCCATCCACAGCACCACGGATACAAAATTCATATGGTGTTTGTTTGTCGTAACCATCATTTTGCCATGTGAAACTGGGTGCTTTGGCGCTGTATACGCGCTGGAGAAGACGATGTGCTTTGCGCGGCTCTACACCAATTGGATCCTGCGCTCTCATCATTTCCAAATCGTCGTCCATTTTGACGTACACATGGTATTCCAAAATTAACCCACAACATTGTACAGTAACCTATGCATTGTCCACTTGTTTGAATGTCTCTGTTTACAACATCAGACACAGATTCAAGACGAGAATATATTCTCTTTCTCCGTTTTAAATTTAAGCGTTTAACAGGTTTAAGAATTCTCTTCACTGTCCTCAATGACGTCGTAACCCCGTGCCGTACCATTAAAAATGCTACAATTTCATAGATCTTACAACCTTTCTGTAAGTACTATATTATGAGCAGAGTTCTGTTTGCTAAAGATGTTGAGAGGGAGTGCCTCGGCACAGTAGCTTGGGTAATGCCAAACAGTATAGTGATGAAGACACAGATCGACATCAAGGTTTTCATCCTCATTATCTTTTATCCAGTAGTTGTGTCTGAAATACAAGTTTATCTTCTATATAAATCTGTATAAATTTGTGGTATAAAATAGGTAAATATATTATCTGCGTTTCATAAAAACTCTTGAGTATGAAAAGTTAGATGCGAAAACTTACCACCTTTGAAATGCTCTCATGATAATTTTTACTCTCGAATGGTTCTATATCTAATTTTGTTCTCAGGTGTTCTTTTCTTTATTTTCGGAATATACCACAAAATGAGACATAAAAAAGCTAAATGCAAAATGGAGCTCGATCACATTGAAAAGTGAGCTGTGTACGTGTGTTTTCTCTGTCTACTTGTTAATATACAGTTTAAAATTGAACAAAAAATACAGTCACTTGTGGAATTACAGTCTGTGATAAATACTAACCTTATAGGTATATATAAAATAACATTAAATCTCCCCTCCTAAACACATCCTATCCTCAATGAAAAATTTCAATTAAATTAATAAAAAAAATTTAAAGTTTGGAAAACATACCTGATGCCAACGTTGCTGTTTTCAGCTTCTAGAGCACGTGTAAAATGGGTTTGCCAGAAGTCATAAGTCACAAGTCACAAGTCAAAAGTCGAAAGTCATAAATAGAAAGTCAAAAGTAAAATATCCGTAAGTCGAAACTCAAAAGTGTCCCTCCAGGGCTTCCATACTATCCAATCAGATATCTGTTATTCTGGAACACGTTACAAGGTTGCACTTAGTATAAACATTTTTTTTTACAAAATGACCTTGACACGAAAGAACAAAATAAACGAGACCGCGATTTATGTTAAATAATTAATTCAATTCATCTTCGTTGTCATTTATCATTTTCAAAGGTTTATTATCAAATTATCAAGAATGTACAGGAACGTCAAGTGTTAGATCAATACTCTGGAGTATATTCACAACAGTTAATGAATTGGAAAAATTAAAATCAAGTTTTTAATTGTGTTGAATTTGTAAACGTGTAGACGTGTTTTAAACTGTTTTTGTATTTTTTGTTATTGGCGAAAGTACATAGTATGTATTTCTGAAGGTTAATTACAGATGTGTACTCATTTTTGACGTACATCAAGAAAATTTGTTTTCCGTTAAACTAAAATCTGTTTTTCTATATTTGCACTTTACGAGAACTACAAATCGGTGTGCAGTATCGAATCAGGAAATGGCCAATGTCGTAACTTCTGAAAATGAAGTGTAAAATGCAAATGCAATTGCAGCTATTAATTGTGGCGGAAATCGGAAACGCAGTGTCTCAAAACTTGATGTCCTTAATGCTGACATTGAATGTCAAATGGGGCGCGTCACGGGAAAAGGTACCTTCGGACAGTTGACGTCAATCTTTGATATGACGTCATAAATTTGAGCAGACGACACTACTTATTATGCATTGCGCGGTAAAAATACCATTTAGTTGTCAAAATGTGTAACAAAATCACATTTTAGATATAAGAAGTTGATTTCTAGTTGTAAGTTATTTCTACATTTAGTTAAAACTAAAATATCACTAAAAATGACCGCAGGTACCTTTTCCCATGACGTGCCCAAAATGTGTTCTAAAATTCATGATTCTGGAACAATCTTTTTGTGCCTGAAACGCGATATAATGAAAACACGATATCACAAGTGAAATTCTCTTTCTTATTAACATTAAAGTTATATTCGAATGAATCTATATTTGACTAAGAATAAACTCGCAGACAAAATGGAACTCTCTCTTCTTCTTGACTGTGGGGAGGCTGTTTTTTCTGAATTTGGCAATTCCTGATAGTATGCATATTTCACCTTTATATAAGCCAAAACCTTCTTGAGGAAACAAAGTTAAATTGTTTAATTTAATTATAGCTTAATCCGTGTAAAGATTGCATAAATAACTATAAACGGAAAAAATATCCTGCCCACCTGCTCTCTTCTCTTTTATATACGCTCGGTGGGTTTATGACTAATTATCTGTACATTTTTACTTAAATAACAATTCGCTGTTCCCAGGAAACATTCAGCGGGGTGCGATGACATGTTTTTCTTTCCCCCGAACAAACAACATACGAGTAAAAGGACATTTTCCCATATACGCATAATATCTGAGAGCTGCTGTTTATCAGTTTTATAATCATGCGCTTTCGACGTATTCTTTTCTTCTAAGCCAATCAAATTCGATACGAGCTGTGCTGGTCAAACACTACAGCATAAGCTGATGCCGTTATTGTATTTCTAGAATTCCGCGCGAGGCGTTCAATTCGCTTTATTGAAATAATGCTTGTTCCATATATTTAGACCGTTTGAATGCAACTATTAATGAACTATCATTTACTTTAAATAAATATACAAATATATTAATGTAAATTTACGAATGTATTGGTAGACGAATATACAGTTGAAAGAGTTTTGTTTTGTTAAAGCTGGACAAAAAAGATGATCACAGCTGGCAGGTAGTGTTTTTGTTATAACAGACTTCACACCTCAGGCATGATGAGCATTTTCGCAACCTTCAGAAAGCCGTGTAGGACGTAGAATAACCACATCTGCTGTTTCTTCGCACATATGAATAGCTTGCTTCAAAAAATCGCGCTAAAGTGTTTCCTACCTACATTTATACGTTAACACACAAATTGACATCATTCATTAGACGCGAATATAATTAAGTATCGTGGAGCAGTAGTGAATGAAACAGACATGTAAAAAAAGCAACCACCTATATTGGACTAATACATAATTGAGTGGCATACAGAGGAAGATTAGCACAAATAATGAAAAAGGAAACGTTGTTGGGAATCTCACAGAGATACTTATTCTAGTCCAAGGTAAATTTTAATATATGTTAATTTTGATTTTATATTTGCTTCATATGCATATGTACCACTTTCGTTGATACATTCTTCAAAGTTCGTGTATTTTTTATGTACGAACGACATGCGTTAATCAGTAAAAATAAAGTAGTTATACTTAACAATTTTGTTGCAAAAATACATGTACTTACGCTTAAGTTTGCCTAGTTAGCAATCTGGGAATATACAGTCCTCATGAGTTCAAAGAAAATATTTAATAAAGGGTGGTTTTCAAACTCATGTCGTTAAACTTTCAAATATTGTTAATAAGAATAAAATGCTATCAATTTCTTATTCAAACACACAAAATGTAATATGTTTAGCGCGATAGAGAAAAAAACATCTTCGTGATCTTGGTAAACAAGTAAGTAGCCAGTGTGTCCTATGTTTCTCATTCTAATAAATTATAATTAAATTTGGCGCAATTTCAAAGAAAATGTTGTGGTATACAACATAAGCTGTAAAAATGATAAAATCATTCATCCTTCACTATCGTTCGTTTTCGCTAGTGTTTTTTCACCATTTTTCCCCCCGGAAGTGTAAATTAAATAGTAAGAAAACAATATTGTTTCGATGTTCTATTGTATTATTCTAGAACAAAATTCAAAACAAGAAATTTGATATAAATAATTAGTTACTAACTTACAAAGAGCGCAGACGTGTTAATTGGCATGCTGCAAGTCGACCGACCGATTAGTAGTTTCCAAATGCAAATTAAGACACCGACCTTGTTCCAGATGAGAACAAATACGAATAATAACAGCTTATGTTCTAAAACAACTTACTCTCTAATCCAAAAAAAAACAAATCATCAGACATTCGAATTTAAAATTTAGAAGTGTCCCCGTGATTTTGTGTCTGCAATTGTAGGGTAGTCAAGCAGTAGTTGTATTGCTCTATGATACACTTGTAAAACCACTTCCGGTGAAAAAAATGGGTTTATTTTTGGTGAATTTGACTAATAATTCTGACAAACATTCCAATATTTTCACAATTCAAACGTCAATTTCAAAACAAAAATATTTTGAAGTTTAATCACTTAATATTAATTTTAGTTGTAGATATTGATAAATATATACTACGATTAAACTGTGACGAATATGTTACATGGTAACTGTCTTCTATATTATTGCGTTCTTATACATTAAAATGTAACAACGTAAGAGGTTAACGGAATCCTTCAACGTTATCAACGTTTTTTATTGTGGAAAAATATTGGTTTTTGCTGTTTTTGTTGTCGTTAATAAAACAAGTATTTCTGTCGCATTTTCAGTAACACAAGATATATGTACATGTAAAGTTATATTGTGAGTTATACCAGTTGTTTCTAGCATGTAGACCATCAGAAAACAGAGGTTCCACGTTTACAGAAATAATGTGTTCTGAGATAGTCTGGTGTCCATGGACATGTGGCGAATAAAAATGATAGTAAAATTTAATTTACGATGCCACACGGGTATTCGGGAAAATATGCAATAACTTTGTGGTTGACGGGATAATTAAGGAATGATTCTTATTTTGGTGCGGTTCATGCAGATTGGACGTGCACGCGAGTGCTGGCAAATCCATAAAGCGCGCTAGCGCTTTATGGTAAATTTGCCAGCTCTCGCGTGCACGTCCAATCTGCATGAACCGCACCAAAATAGGAATCATTACTTATATTTACATTTTATTCATTTTTTTCTTTAAATAAACTTAAGTCAAACGCTTTCAAAAATTAGTATTAAGTGAAAAGGGGAAGTAATACGTGGGAGTTTTCAATAGTAACAGCCATGACGTTACTGACGTCATTACGGGTCATGCGGTTCATGCAAAATGAACCGAATTTTTTTAAACGAAAAAATCAATAGGAATGTAAATATGTAACAATAATACACGAATTTCAATTATTGTAACTATTTGATCACCTTTAATGTCGTTTTGTTATTGCTTGTTTATATTCAGTGAAGTTTTAAAATTAAGAAACCTTATGGGAACGGAACGGAACTAAGCTCAGTATCAGGCTGACTTAAACCTTTACAATTTTTACGCATTTTTACGCATGTGCGACCAGTGTAGATCCAGATCAGCCGTCTGATCAGGATCTGAACTGTTCGCTTTTTAGTCAGAAATAACCTAATAAATCAAAATGTGAACATTGAAGAATCTGATCAGACGGCACGGATGGGTCGGCTGATCTGGATCTACACTGGTCGCAAATTATCAATTAATTATTTTTCTGGACGTTCAAGACAATAATCAGGTCGTACATTTCCCGTTTATAATGTACAATGTTGTTTTTAAATTCGTACAACAGCTTTCACTGAGTTCGTTGACTTGTTATTGACAATGTCCAGCATTTCAGTCGGTTAGCAATCCAAACGTTCCCTTGATTTCTGGTTAACACACGCGTTCTTTTTAGAATTAATTGACGTTTTCTCGCCAGAGGCGTCTATGTGTTGATTTGTTACTTGGAGACGCCATGATTTTGATAGAACCGTCACTAAGTTGTGATGTTCATCAATAATTCCTGCAAAAATAAACACGTATGATGCAAACTAAATTAATTACGACATACAACACCAGGCTCAACTTATTTGCGATGATGTAAATTAATGCTGTGATCAAATACAACCCAAAAGAGTTCTACGTGTCTTCATTAACGTTAAACAAGTGTTCTGTATTGGTGGAAATTCCCGTAAAAAATTAACTTGACAAATATTTTTTTTATAAACTTTTTATTAACTCTTAGCTAGAATCCTTTGCAAAGCGATTCTACTTGCAAGTTAAATAGTTTTTTGAACATATCAAATCCATTTGATAACTCCTTTATTTGATAACTGCACTAATCAAAGTGATCCCGAATGTGAGAAAGGTCATAGGTCATGAGGATGCACTTATTTTTGTGACATAAAATTTCGAGGTTTTCTGTTAGAAGCCAATTTCGTGGGTTCAAAGTAGCGCTATTTGTGAAGTGTGGCGGCCGTAAAAAAGTCTCCCTGTACAAATAGTCGGTTCTGTTATCAGTAAAATAATCCGTCACCTATGTCATGCAGTGATGATAACGTAAATCAGGGCTATCCGATCATCCTTTTTGGGGTTGTCCCGGTTTGCTCAACTGGTTGCGTATTCGGAATTGAAGGGTTAGGCGCTGTCGCCGTGATGGTTCCGGTTCGCTCCCAAATAGAGGCAATTTCATTTCTTAATTTCGTTAAACTAAATTCTTTCATCTATGTTTATGTTTAATTTTTTTGTGGTGGTATTTAATTGGTGTTTCGATCTGGCAACGAAATCCATGAAAAGTAATAAACAGAAAATATAAATGATTTCACATTATTCAAATTTTCATGGATAACATTAATAAGAAATACTTGTATATTCCGGAAGGTAATGCATGATCTGTTGAGATTTGCCCAACTGAACGTTTTAATCTTAACCATAGTTTGATGAAAGATATATTTTCTTGCAAACTGATCTTATGCTGTTGATTGCAGTGTTAAAACGATGTTTGCAGGTCTTATATTTTGATTTTTACATATAGAATTATCATTTTGTATTCTGTTTATGAGGTTTTTCTTAAGTTGACGTGAGGGGTTTGATAACTGTGCCCAAGATAAAAGAATCTAGAGACCAGTCTCAAATCTCAAGCATCTGATTGGCTGAAATGATAGCCATTTCAGCCATTTAGATGCTTGAAATTTTATATTGGTCTTCAATCTTAATTTTATTATCTTGATCTAGGAATGCGAACAGTTATTGCATTTAAAAATACACTTTTTTTCAACGCGTTTAACACTAACTAACAAACTATTTAATGCTTTAAATTGTAATCCAGTATTTAAGAAATATCGTTTATTAACTCGTGCATTGCAACTTGAATGATGTCTAAGCAGCAAGCCTGATTACCACGGACTGGATGTTATATTCTTGGGTGTCAAATGTACAACTAGATGCAACTTTTTTTTTCACCACTGCAGCACTAACCTCTTCGTAAACACATGGTGCTCATTTCAATTAGATTGCTGCAAGGTCCCTATCCATACTGATTCGCTGCACCATTTTATTTTAGACTTTATATTCAATGCTTATTTGTGCTAGGGAGTCTGACTTTTATCAAAAACGTATATGATTCAGTTGGAAAATCCACCATTATATATATACTTCAGGTTTGCCTGTTTCCGTTTTATTAATGACGGATGAGGAGTGTTTCTCACAGCTAAAAACTACTGAACGCATTTAGGTTTTTTTTATTCTATACAGGTAAAAATGGTCAGAGCAGCGAAATGAGAATGAAGATCTCAATTTTTGTCACGATGAAACTATTTTAGTTTTCTTAATTAAAAGATTTTTAATTAATATTAGATATTATATAAAGGTACTTTTAGAATATTGACACCCAATCATTTTGCTTATGTGGGAGTTGTGGGGGATTGAGGCTTTAAAACTGTCATCCCATCTATGAGCTTTTACATGCCGCTTTTATTAACAAGTTTTGGTACATGTTCATGTGCATTTACGTGATAAAATACAATGTAATAATAATGTTGGCATAACGTTTGTTCGTTCTATGCCAACATATGCACTGTGACGGGAATGTAATTTAAACATAATGACATTTCTTGTAGCTATTCCGACATTTCTTGTAGCTCTTCCAATATACAGGATGCTTATCCTTGGAGGAAAACAAAATATAATAATCCTGACTTTATATAATAAGGTGATAAATATCACATACTTTTTGCTACATATGAAATATTATTCATAAGCTGTAACAATAATTGTGAAAAATGTAATAAAAAAAAAGAATTTATTATAAAAATTATGTTTTGTGTATTAACATTTGGAGTAATATTAAAGAACAACCCCATACGAAACAAACTTAGAATTTTGACTTTGATATTTTCACAACTCCTTTAAAAACATTGTTTTAACAGTATGATTTTTAAAGATATTTTCTGAAAATTCATTTTGAGGAAACGCTTATGCGCCATTGTTAGACCTTCTGTTTGTTGTTTTATTACTTTTTGTTACAAATTATGATTTGACTAGTTACGTTGCTTAGCAACGAGACACTCCAAAAATTTGAAATTACCAAAAGACGTCTTTGTGAAATTATGCTTTGTAATTTGGTCTTATTTTCTGTTTCAGTAACAAATAAATATACTTAATTGTGATATAAATATAAATGGTTTTTTGTTGTCGTTTTTTGTTAATTGCTAAACAATCAATCCCAGCCAGACTAGCTGTGACGAGTTTGACAAATAACAAGAAACGTACGTATCATACGTATCATACGAAACAAACGTAGTTTCGTAGATACACGCAGTGGGTCTACTGTATAAGTCTCAACAATTCAGTACACATAACAGTTTCGCTTAGTTTTACGACGTGTATATATAGCAAATAGAAAGAAAAGAATAGAACAGTCACTTTATTCAGACTTTTACATATTGCACATGTTGTATATTGTATCGCATGTAAAACGTCAACACGTATACACAGTATGTACAGGCAAATGAAATAACACATATACTTTGGTATTACAATGAACATACACAACGGTTCAAAATGTTCAAATTACAAACAACATACATTTTTAACAGTAGAGATTGAAGGTTAAACTAAATTTATCTTCTAACAGTCAATAAAGAATTTCTTAAGAGCTTATTTCGTTCTTATCGTATGATTTTAATAACTACATATATTTGAACACTGAATGATTTATATAATAATAGCAATTCTCGGATCAGTAAAACAGGCCATATACTAGTAAAATGAAATTAAAACAAATCTTTAGAAAAATCTAATAAGACATGTGAACCTGAAACATTGTGTTCAACTGAAACATTATCACCCAGGTGAAACAGGTTAAAAACCCCGGTGGCAAATTGTTTTGCCACCGACCGTTCCAATGCGGTAACCCCTCACTCTCGTAATTGTTTGTGGCGTCTGTTTGAAAACTGATCATTGTTTTACCATGCTCTCTTCTCCTCCCTACCTTTGGCTGTGTAGGGAGAATGTGTCTGCTTGATGTGGCCATTCCTGATATGCATGTATTTCACTTGTTTGTGTCAAACGAGGTCTTAAATAACCGAACAATAAAATCATTGACACCCATGGAAGTGTGATTGCTCTTTCAGTTCGTTGCTGAGGTCAATGCATTTGAATTGTGCTTTCTTTGCCGCTTCTCGTTCTATTAAGCTGAAACTTTTCAGACAGGATATAGCGGATATACAATGTACACTGTTCAGAAACGCTGCATTACTATGTGACCAATCGGGGATTTGTTGAGTGTAAGTGAATAGAATAGCGTTTTATACTTCTAATGAAAAAGTCGATTTCCAGAAATCAAACAAAGAGCAAACGAGAACAAAATATTAACAAACGGCGAGTGTGGAGAAGGACATTACCCTCTCGATCAAGTTTTATAAATGTATCATCGACAAAATAATAATTGCTGTTCTAGAGATCAGAAGTGGCTTTTACGAATTGCTATGTACATAGAATATACCAGGACATTGAATGATAAGGTGATTTCTACAATGTTGTCAAACATGTTATAATTATTTTACTACATATAACCCGAAAATATTGTTATAAATGTACATATACGATCGTATCACTAGTTAATTAGTACAAATGTTATAAGAAAATATATATTTGTATTACATTAGTTACCATTTTTAAAGTTGAAGCAGACTATTACAGGTGTTTCAGAAGTTTGTTACGTTTTATCGCATTGTTCATTGCACACGGGGTTCCTTGAGTGCCTGATTATTTTTTAAACAGGCATACTATCAACAATTTTACATGTGTTTGAATATTATTTATAATATTCTATAAGATCAAAGATGGTAACCCGGTCCCAAGGTAATAAAACTGAGATTTGAGACTGGTTTCCATTCTCAGTTGCATTACCTTGGGCCCGTTTGTTTTGTTGTGTTTTTTTTTCATGTTCGTGTAATGATTGCGATGCATTTTATCTAGTACATGTACACGTAATACCGTTGTGTTTTTTTGCTGTAAGGGAGGTCGTGTTTTATGTAGATTTAAATTGTCTTCACAAGTTCATGTCAAAACGTACAAAATATCAAAATTTTACCATAATCATAATGTATTTTACCGAAGCGTATATAAGTGTGTGTCTGTTTATTTGGTGGGTATTTTCAGTTGAAAAATGAAGAATTTTATTTTCAAATAAAATAAAATAAAACAACTTCCGTGAAAAAAAATCGTTTCGTATTTTATATTGTCGTTGTTGTTGTTGTTGTTGTTGTTTGTCAGCTGTTATAGCAATAAATTGTATTCGTCCTCGAATCTAAAATATATTGTCTTCCAGATGTTTGCTTACCATCTCTTATTGAGTATTCTTAAAAATAGCTTGAACTCCTGAACATTGCTTCCTAGATAGGAAGCAATAAACCTGGTCCACATTCAATAGTATAAGTAAAGGCTTTATATCAAATCATTGAAGTATGTGATAAATAATATTATTAAGAAGTTATCAAACTATTGTTAATTATAATCAACAGGAAGGCACACCTTCATGTTTTATTCCAATAGTGGTTGAAATGTATGTTGGCAAAGGTATTTGCATGTGCCTCCTTTGTTATGAGAACAATTTACGAAACAACTTGTAACCATTGATCCAGGAATTACAAAGAAAGACTACAAGGATTCTTAGGAATACTAACATTCCTCGAACTCGACCTTCCCAAGCTGCTAACAACTGTTACATTGTGTGACCTTCTATCTTTCAAAAAATACTACCGCAATCTCTGCTGCTGCATCTGTTGCTGGTGTTTATGTTACTGCTGTTGTTGATTGATGATGATGATGATGATGATGATGATGATGATGATGATGATGTTGATGATGATGATTATGATGATTATGATGATGATGACGATGATGATGATGAGCGTTAAATAGACAGAATTCGATGATGGACCCGGTATTTGTCTTCTGAATTAATGAAATACTGTTTTATTTGATTAAAACCTGCTGTTTTACTTTTTCTGTGCAATCGTTGCAAAAGAGAAATTCAAAAAAAATGAAAAATGCCATTTCCGTGCCTTAAATCTAAGGAAATGTAAGAACGAACGACTTTTTAATTCACCGGATGTTTTATTAATTAAACATTATTAAGGACATGATGCAGGGGATCTTTTTCAATCGCTTGCATGGAATGCTTCAAAGTACCTGTTAACTGTATGCTTTTCTCATTAAGGTTAATACTAACGATACAAAATAAGTTCGTGCTTTCAACCGTTGATTTCCTTATAGTTAAACTGTAGATGAAATGAACGAAAATAATCAAGCCACTATTCTGTATTCTGTTTTTCTACTTAATATGCATGTTAATAGAGTAACCCTTAATACCCTAGCCCAACAAGCGCTATTTCATCTGATGATAATTGCGAAAACGTTTCTTTGAGAAAAAAGCATTCTTTATTCTATCACAATTTTAAGCAACTTCTCAAGCACAGATCATTTTCTCAATTAACTTTGCAATCAGTTTCCTTTCCTCTGTTTTTCGATTTGAATAATGGAAACAAACATTCATTTTTATCGTAGTTTAATGTAATGTTCAATGATTGTAAACAATTCCCTAGTCCGACAAAATATTTCTAGTTGTACATGTATATTACACATTAAGACTAAAAATAGTGGATATTTATTTGTTTTTCGGTGAAATATCGATTTGAAAATTTGTATTTGACGAGTGAAAACAAGAAATTATTTCAAGAGCGGTGTAATTCACTGAAACAGGCAAATTTTCTTTTTATATTATGTTTACTAGTCAAACAAATCTAAAAAATTGGAAAAAGGAGTGGTGGGGTTATACGTTTCATAAAAGTAGATTGGAAAAAAAAACAGTGAAATAAACTGGTATTTTAGTTTCAAAACAGTGAAAATACCAGTTTAATTTCACTAAGAAAATTTTATACTTTACTGGATAATAATAACATTAAAGGGATCTGTTAAACAGAATACAAACTAGGATCACGGGGTACTCGGTTTGATTGAGATTACTTATAAGTGCACAATCACTAATTTTTGTTCTGTATAACATGCTTTGACGAAATTCTAACTTCGGGGGTCCAATTAAATGGCCATAATGATGATGATGCTGTTGATGATGATGATAATGGTCATCACCATAATAATAATAATAATAATAATAATAATAATAATAGTAATAATAATAATAATAAATAATAGTAATTAATAATTATAATTATTAGTGTTATTATTATTATTATTATTATTATTATTATTATTATATTATTATTATTATTATTATTATTATTATTATTATTATTAAAAAGAGGTAGAAGAATAACTAGAAGAAAAAATAAGAATGTAAAATTATCGAAACTATTTTAACATTGTCTTTCATGTATAATTGGGAGGTTTGCGAATCATTTAATGGCTATTTCAAAGATTCAGCCTCAGATCGAATCTATATAATACGAAAGTTTCATAAAAGTCGCTATATTTGTTAATGTGAAGAACTTGATTTGTCACCATGCTACATTTTAATTTGGTATGTATCCATCCGCCAGCTTTCTTTCGAGATTTGATCAGAGTCTCGTAAAAACTCGCAGCTTGAAAGAGAACTTGCAATTGTAAACGAGAAATGTGATTGTAAATAAATTACAGGATACAAATACACTTTAAAAATGTAAAGAAAGTAGCTTACATTCCAAATCGTGCATTTAAAATTACCCCAAAGCCTGTAAAGCAGGACATTACAGACGTGATCTGTGTTTCTGTAGGCATAATATTTCCATTTGCAAAAAGATCTGTCAATAGTGGAGGGACATTGCCTCAGAACCCATTAAAAGATAGAGATATCGTGTAAACATATCCAAAGAACACGTCAAACTTCATATATCTTGTAATAACATTAATTGAAGAAGGCAAATAATAGGACCAGCAAGCGATATATTTATTTCAATTACGATCAGTTCTGCGGCCGAAGCCGATGCATCAGAAATAATTCAATTAGGAAATTTTATACCGAGGTTACAGTGCCAGAGAAGTCTCAGAAAGACTTTAATTAACCCTGGATATTCCTAATTTGGTTTTGCTTTCATCATCTTGATAAATGTCACCACAATAAACAGCCAGGCACGAGCTTTTGATTGAGTGTAGACGTCTGCAGAGTCTAAGAATGTGATAAATGCCTCTTTGGACATAAAATATGCTTAGCAGAAACCTCGCATTTATGTAATATTTCCGGCACTGTACGGTCGAGTTAGGCCGTTAAGCACAATTATCACGATGCTTAAATTACACCTTGCTCCGGGAAACATAAATAACTGAGAATTCCATTGTGGTATATGGCAATAGTTCTTACATGAATTTATAGTTTATCCGAAAGTCTTATGTCAGTGGCAGTAAATAAGTTTTCGTGGTAACTGATCTGTGCATTGTTTATGATACCAGAATAATGCATTCCAGGCACTTGCTCAGTGATGTTCACCTTCTGCTGAAGGAGATAAACAAATGTTTATGTCCAATTTTATTACATTTACTTCAAATTATTTTAGTACAGTCAAGTATGAGATTGAGTGTCATCAATATGGCGTCATTTTTCATAGCTATGACATAAATTTCTGAATTTGAAACTCCTTCTCTCCATTAAAATGGTTTATACTGTAATCTAACACAAAAGCTATTTCAAACATGTTTTTAAGAGAAGACAACACTCCATTTTTTTTTCGAAACGAATTTTCCACTGTGCAACACATATGTGATCTCTTTTGGCGAGAACTATTTTATGCGACAGACATTAGATATAACTTTAATGTCTTCAATCATTCGTAATCCATCTAAACTGGTAAAGGTTTATTTCTGTACCTAATGTTTTGTTTTTAAATGCGTTATAATAAACACCTGGTTATTATTGACAATCTGTGAAAAATAAGTTATTTTAGACGTGTTTTGATGCTTAATGTATTTTTAACAGTTCCTCATTAGACGAAACGCATCGTTAGACGTCATTAAAAATAATTTAGAAAATTATAATTGATAATAGACTTCTCTCAAGCAGACTTTTCTAAAGTATCGCTCATTTCTTGTTTCTGTTTTGGTTACTTGACAAGCTAACTATATTGCAAAAATTAATATGATTTCGTAAGGCAAATTTCTTCTAAACTAACTTCACAACAATATATAACTCTTCAAGGCAGGCTGCATTATTTAAGTTCAGAAACACAATTGTTTTTATTTAACAACAGCTTACATTTCACGAAAGCTTGTATACGTAGTGCTTACAGATGTTACGATCGGAAAATATCACGTACTTAGTTCTTTAGTCATGAAAAATTATAGGCTATGTTACATTGCATGTTGTTGGGGAAAGAACATATGTATTATACTGTTTACGATGTTTTAGGAAGAAAACACATACTTCAGTGTGCGTAGAAGTGGGTTGATAAAGCAAATTCGTTTTGGCGCTTACTTCTTTACAGTAAACTATTTGACGTATGCATATTCGGATATTTTTTATTCGGAACATTTTTATATTACACGGTCTCTTTATCGAAAAAAATGTGTTTTACAATATCGTATTTTTTCTTTGTTTCGATTAATAAATGTCTTCTTTACAATCAGTTTTAATGGTATAGATTCAATTTTTTCAGCAAACGAAATTTCATACAACATAATTAATAATGTGCTACCCTCTACTGATACTTATGATAGTTGTAAGGTCTATTAGTGTAAGTAGAACGATTTGTTAAGGGATTCACTTATTTGTTGTTGGTGTTTTTTGTTTAGGCGTGTTAAGTGTTTTGCTATCCATTTCCATCAAGAAAAGTGGTAAAATTAAAGTAAAATTTAGTAAAATCATGCCATTGCTAAATATGTTCCTTTTAGGCCAAACTAGCCATCTTATACCGCCTAAATGCCAAAACATGGGATTATTAAGTGTCAGCCATTGTCTGACCAGCACTATACTAATATCCGGGACTGTATTTATGAGTTATTTTCCTGTATTAGAACACTCTCTGGCAAAATGGTCTTTATGCCACATTTAAATGTAATGTTTCCCAACACCATCCCCATCACGATTAATTATTTATCGTTTTTATGTTGAGAATGGAATTCCTCTTTCTTCTTACGCAAACATTGGTTTTCCTGATTTAAAAAGACATCATTTAAATACAAATTAATTAAAACCTCAGACGAAAACGTGGGAAAGACGCACTCAAGAATTTAACAAAGTATTTCAGAGACATGATGTTGTACCAAACGTTTCACTCGTCTCTTCTATTTGCATGCTCGATCAGTTATTACATTGTAGAACCTTTGTTTAAAAAAAGTTTTGGTTCGCGGACAGGTTGGAAAAATACACCGAGCCATATTTTAGTTGTTTGTTCTCGTAAAACGGGCGTGTTAGTTGTTTTTATGTTCCTAATGCACCCAAGTGGGTTATAAGAACAAGAATTTAATAGCATTCAATTAAAGTAACCGTTGCAAAAACAACGGTTCTATCAGGACTAGTTTATAACCTATCGTGTTATGTCAAAGCCAAATATTATCAAAAGCAAACACTGGGAATAAAAATTATATAAATGAGATTAAATTTTCTATTGAGAAGAATTTTCATTGAGGGATTTCCCTGATGATCCATTGTTCGCCATTTAAAACCTAAAGCAAATTAAGAAGGTAATCTAGTAAACTCTATCGGCAACATCTGTGTCCATCATTAGTTATCTGGCCAACAGGCGTCGCTTTTTCTAGATTGTTCTCATTTGTATCTCATATATCTCAGGTACTGCTGCCCTTTGGCTTATTGGAGTGTACTTATTGAAGTCTACTTATCACAATTTGTATTATGTTTAGTTTATATACTACTAAAGTAAGGGCCACTTTTTAGTATTTAATTATATTTATTTATTTTAAACTTTTTAATAGTTTATGATATATAAATTTTGTTTGTATTGTTTATTTGATAACACTGGTGAATTAATCCTCTGAGGTGAGCTATTGAAATGAAACACAAGTGTAAAATCATCGAAGCGGTAAAACTTTCAGAATACGAAAATGTTCCTTATCAAAATTTGAGTAGTATATTAAACAATAATTTTTATTCACGGTTGTAGAAGTCGCTCATATTTCTTCATTTTAACATAAAATACAAGTAACGCAAGTAAAGTCCTATTTGCATAACAAATATTGCCTCATCGTAAAACAAGATGTTTATTTATTTAGCTGATTACACCAAGACGCAAATTACTACTTTCAGTTCAAGATAGATGCGATATTTTTTCATCGTAATGTGAGACGATGATATTTACTTAGGACAACAATTTACAAATTGCTTGATATGTAACAAATAGTGTTGCAAACCCAGACATTTTCTGCGCTAACAATCAAAATGTCTGATGTCGTGCGAGTTTTCCGTATTTCTCAAACTTAAATTTCATTTAAATGTAAATTTATCGATACTGAGATATTCCTGGCAGACACCGACGTTCACTGTTAACTGTATATTCTTTCAAAGAAAAGAAACATCGGAAACAGAAATCTGTCATTCCATGTATACAGAACTTTTTAAACCATCCTCTGTTTTTCGATATAATTTTGTAATAATATTTATGTACGTATTTACGTTGGCTAGTTGGAGCTCACATGTAATTATAAAGATTGCGTCAATATTCATATTAAAATGACATCATGTTTTGCTTTCATATTTGCTTCAAAAAAGTTATTGAAGGGGCCCAAGTTCATAAAACTTAATCTGAAGACCAGACACCGACGTTCACTGTTAACTGTATATTCTTTCAAAGAAAAGTAACATCGGAAACAGAAATCTGTCATTCCATGTATACAGAACTTTTTAAACCATCCTCTGTTCATAAAACTTAATCTGGAGACTAGTCTCAAATCTCAAGCATATGAATGGCTGCCATTTCAGCCAATCAGATGCTTTGAGATTTGAGACTGGTCTCCAGATTTAGTTTTATAATCTTGGGCACAGGATGGATGACGCCAGTCCAATGACCATCTTTTAATTAAGGCCGAGAAACTGTTCAGAACAACCCAATTCATGCTTAATTGTCTTATTACTTCCAACATATTAAGCCCAATTTACAAAATAACGGACAGAGTATTGTTTTTCTCCTTTCTCTCAGACATGATGGAAGCAGGAGCAGAACAATCTGTTACGGTTCCATGAACTTAATTTAAAGATAGATATTGAGACGATGTCTCAATCAAAAGAGTTACAAAAATGGGATATAAGATGTCTTATTTATGAAAGTAAGCGGTTTATAGAAACTAATGAAGCATGGTATAAATCGGCATCAAACAAGTCATCAGAGAACGTTGTTTTATCAAACGATATTTTTAATGCACTTTTAAACATTTTATACAATGCTTACATTATTTGAGATACAGAAATATACAAGTGCATGTATTAGTCTTGAAAGATAACATAAGAGTGATGTAACTATCTAATAATAGAATTGGTTTGATCTATTACACAATAAAGGTAAATTTTACGTTTTACGGTCTATGTAAGGTGAGAAATCATGTTGTATTAAAACATGAACTTTACTTTTCGTGAAAAAAACTTCATGTTTTCAATTCTTTAAAACGAAAAGCTTATATAATGAGATACAGAGCAACTGAAATATGAAACAAAATATACGTCTGCTTTCTCAAAACTAAACATAATAAAACCAAATTGTACCACCGAGAAGTCTTCTGTCATAAAATAGAAAATAAAACCTAATAAAGCAGGTCTGACGCGATTTATGCTTTAAAATCTCGTGCATATCTATTAATAATAATAGTTGAAATGTAGTAAAAGTCAATCAAAATGTATTGTTTGAATAGAGATAAGAGAACAATACGATTCTCAGTTTTCAATCAGAAACAATTCTCGATTTGATCTTGATTCAAAATTAGTTATTAAATATGTTTTGATGGTAAGACAATACAAAAAATGAATTATTTACATTAAACGTTCATTTCAGAAAGTTATGCCTATTGATTAAAAAAGTAAAATTAACCGAAATAATAATATATATATATGCTTATAAGAAAACTAAAAGTAGTATAAATTTTATGTTAAATAAGAAAACTCTTTTCTGGAGAGAAAATACGGAAAGTTATCACCGAAACACACGTTAAGTTACGTTTGAAAAGAAAACGAGGACTCGAACCTATGAATGAAAAATTTCTTCGTCCTGTCGGTGATCTTACCACTGTGCTACTGTGACCATTTAAATAATCTGTCTTTTAACTTTATACAGTCTGCAGTCAACTTATCTGATAATTGCATTGATTTACCTCTTTGGTAAATCTATCGTCTATTGCGTCACTCTCAAGTTATCTATAAACAATAAATATACGCCTGTACGAGTATTTGAATGAGATTTATTTCCATTTATAGACTTCAATATGTAACTATAGCGCCTGATTTCTAAGTTAATAGTAGGTTTTGTAATAGAAAATGAAAAAAATCTGCAATGTGATGCGTAAGAAATTGGCATGTCTGTAAGACATGTTGCTGCATGCAAACATGGTATTTCGATGATACGAGGAACTTTAATACTCGAGACATTAATAAAAATCCTCCACATGTAATTTGTACAAAATGTATGAAAACGGATAGGCGTTATTTTTGTATAATTAAGGAAAAAATTTGCCTTAATAATGCTCTGATAATGTCAATATGACGACAAGTTGTGGATCTAATAGTTTGCTTGTTAAAATAACAAGGAAAAGTGAAACAGCAAGTTTATACTAATTAATGCCAGATTCTATAGCAATTTCCTGTCTACCAGTATTGTTTGGTATTTTTTAATAATAGTGTGTAAGTACAAATGTAATCTGAAAACATTATGCAATCTGTAGGTTCGTATTTTCGAGTTGGGTATGAAGATAATATCACACGAGGCCGAACTTCGAGCGTGATGTGGTTTACATAAGGAACGAAAAATAATACGAAAACTGTCATAATGTTCATTTGACTATGTACCCTTATCGGTCAAAACAAAAAGTACACTGAACAACAAGTGTTGAGTTGGCAACGTTGTTTACATAATAATAGAAATAAATTAGTAACGCAATAGTAAATTTATGAATGGCGTAGAAAATGTGTTATTGTCATAAAAATATCCCATGGTTGTTGAACAGTGATGTAAATTTCCTTTTTTGGAGTTTGGTATGTGAGTACCGGAAAATTACGATCAGAATACACAATGAAGCGTGACGTACTTTTGACGTCACATGGACAACTGTAGAAATACAGAATTAGAAAACTACACTGTGGGATACGGATTTACTGGTCTGCCTCGTTGTATCAATTTTGTGGATACAAGCCGTACTATGCTTAAATCATATGTGGGTATATAATAAATTACAAAACATTTACACATTCAAAATGGCTGCCACCATAAGCATTAAATTAGCAACTTCAGCATTGTATCTCCGTCACGGCAGTCTACGTTGAGCAAAAATACAAGTTGTCCTGTCGGAAGTATCACATAAATCAGACAAAAATGTTTTCAGACAATTATTTTTACACATCTCTTTTCTAGAGAGTAAATACTGAAAAGTTATCACCGAAACACACGTTAAAAACAAATAAGAAGACTAGAAGTTATTGAAATTGCACATTTTCTCCACTTGTGCGTGTTTTACGACCGTTGTCCATTTCCGGCGAAAATAGCCGTTGCAATTATAGACTTATTAGAATTATACAGAGTATTATGCCGATAATATATACAGATTACTCCGTTCTGTAGAGAAAAGTCGGAAAACACATCATTTAGAAAATGCCAAGTTTGCTTTTCGGGAAAAAGGAACATTAATTGAACTTATGTTTTATATGTTTGTGTGCTTTTGCATGCAACATTGTTAAGCCGATAAGTGGGTTGGAGTTTTTTCACCAAGACAACTTTTACCTGTTTTGTGATATGAGATCCTGTTGGGGCAAGTGTGAGGTTGGTGCACCCTAGAACCTGGTTTAAACCTCCAGTGGCAATTTGATTTGCCACTGACCGTTCCAAGGCGGTAACCCCTCGGGTTCTCATTTTTGTTTATTGTTAGTGGTGTCTTTTTTGAAACTGATCATTTTATTAACCATGCTCTCTCCCTCTCTCTTCTTGACTGTGTGGGGAGGCTGTTTTTTCTGAATGTGGCGATTCCTGATATGCATATTTCACCTTTTTTAATTCTATTTATTAATTTGCAGTTCATCTCGACAAATTGAGATATTTATATGTAATAGAGCACACGTTTATTCAGCGTTATTATGTTTGATAAACTTGAAATGTCAGAATAATTTTGTTAATAACAATTTAATAATTGCCTGGTACATATTTGCAGATGGAAATAATATGCATGCTATGATCAGAAAGTCTAGTCTGAGTGACCTTGAAACGCCAATTGGAAGTCGATAGAGGCCACAAAACTGAACTCTCGTTTAATTAGTCGATAGTGTTCTCCTTCTTTGTTTTATGTATACCTTTATGTTACAGTGCAATTTTGGTGATCTAAGAGAGCGGCAAAACGAGGCCGCAAAACTGAACTCTCGTTTAATTAGTGTTAGCTTTTATTTGACTCAGTGATCGCCTATCACTGAAGGCAAAGAACTTATAAATACATCACCGGATCATCCGACTCAGACAATGGCTGGCAATGAACAGTCTCCATTTGTTTGGCATTAGATGGCTACTAAACCCTTTAAATGGACATTTTTAGTAAATGGCATTTTTACTGACACATTGATACATTGGTTTGTTTATCTTGCAGGGTTACCTCCTTTACTCGACGTCATTAAGATTACGTATTGAAAAGTTGGAAATATCGTGTACATTTTGTAAAATATGCCTTTTTCTGTTACTAGCACCAAACATCTACTATAATATATTAATGAAAAAAAAAATCCAGAAAAAGTTTGCAATCAAGCCATAGTTTTGAGATTTCTTGAAAAGGTAATATGATATTTTCGCTTTTAATTATCACAATTCTAAATTGCCGCGTCAAACAGGTACTGCGCTGAAGATTATTAAACTGAGATTTGAAATCAGTCTCTAATCTCAAGAATCTGATTGGATGAAATGGTGACCAGTCGAAATTTCAGCCAATCAAATCTCTGCAATTTGAGACTGGCTTCCATCTCTGTTTTATAATATTGGAGCCTGGCCGCCAGCGGGATTTAATTAAAGTCTTCCGATAATTTACCTCGCCTTTAGCTGCTCACCGCAGACTTAACAGCAATCTTAATCAATGTAGCTTAACGTTTAACCAAAATTGACTTCTATTTCTTGCTGTTTTTTTTTCTTCCCTGTACTTTACTTTACAATAACATTAAATGGCAATACGCTTTCATTAGAAAACCAAAAAATGTGCATTTCTACTGACTGTATTGAGTGTAAGAACCTATTACATCTTCTAATACGATTTACAGTTATAATAAAATTATCGTGCCAAAGAAAAACAATCTAGAAAACAATCTGTTAAGAAAATGTGAATCGCTTTGACAGTCCAATAACCAGATATTACATGCATCTTTGGAGTTTAATTTAGTCTAGTTTAATTTGATCCAGTTAAAGCTTTCTTTATGTCTGGAACTGGTTAGAATAGGGTTATGAGAAGGGTTGAAGTGATCGGAAGAGGATTATTAGTATGTATATAAGCAAAAACCGATCCAAACAGGCCAATATAAATCTGGGAAGAAGGAATGGCCATAAGGAGGAAGAGGAGGAGAATGGCAAGGAGAAGGCGGAGGAGGAGGAAAAAGGAAAAAGAGGAGGAGTAGGAGAGAGAGAGGGAGAGAGTACATGTTTACGATTGGAAAAAAATAATAAACGAGATACAATGTATGCAACCTTAGTCAAAATACATGTACATCTGACATATAAACATATAACCTAAGGGTTGTTTTTTACAATCTGCTTCGTCCATATATGATTAATGCACCTTGTACATATACTTCTCCAATCAAACTATCCTTACCTGCAATAAAAGTTTTGCATTCAAAAAATTAATAAACGGTTAAAAAGGGATAGCCTTAGAATATGATAAATAAAAAAATATAGCAGACTCGGCTCGATTAAGTCTTTTCATGGGCAGCAATGGAAGTGCTTATTACTGCCAACGCCACCTATCCCAGTTATTAGCGCAACTCAATTATTACACTCGCAAACAGTACCAGTTCAATCCCAAACGTTGATGTACATATGACGGTTAACACTGAACCTTCAGTAACATTCAGTTAGGTATTTTCGTATTGTTACTTGATCAGCTTATGAAACCCTCAATAACTTTCAATAAATTATTTTCGTATTAACACCATTCAATGATAAGCGTATGGAACCTTCAATAAGTTGTTTCGTATTAACACCATTCCATGATAAGCATATGGGACCTTGAATAAGTTATTTTCGTATTAACACCATTCCATGATCGTCATTATGTCCCCAGATAAAAGATGGGTTTGCCTTAAATAAGAAAAAGCATATTCTTAACAAATTCTCATTTGCAAATAAACTTTGTAATCACATTGTCTAAACAAAATACTCTCCGATGTTAGAGAAAGAAGACTAGACTAAGTATACAAGGCCTAGGTTGAAGGTTATAAAGCTGAGATTGGAAACCAGTCTCAAATCTCAAGCATCTGATTTCATTTCAGCCAATCAGATGCTTGAGATTTGAGACTGGTTTCCATGCTCAGTTTTATAACCTTGGGCACTGGTCTCATCTGTTTTGTCTCACTTCATAATTTGATAATTCAACTCTGAATACTGACGCGCTCTGACTTATGTGCATAAAATTTAATGAGAAATAAATTCCTTTGCTACTATAAAAATGAGTTCGGGAATAAAAGGAAAACATATACATGGTATGCAAAAAAAGTATGCAAAAAAGTAACTAATAATTATGATTGTGAAAATCTGACCCTCCGGAAACTAATTTTTGGCGATATCTTGGCAGCCGCAGAAGGCCGCAGTTTCCCGATGGAAACCTCTCATACGCGAAAGATACTTAACCTCAGTTTACTTTTATCTCTGGTAACCCAATTCAGCAACCTATTGTGTCATGAAAATTAATTCAATCTAAAATTAATGTTTATAAAAATATTACTATGTATTTCTGACATTTTTAGTTACTCCCCTAGCAAATACATACATAGACATTTTAGTTACTACCCTTGCAATTACTTACATAATGATTTTGTTAAGCGCTCTGCATGCATGCCTCTTACTTTCGCAACCGCATTATTTTAATGGATACAATAGATCACGAAAGCTCATTAGACACGCACGAAACTTGTTCTTTAAATATTAGCATCATTGCCCGAGGTTATAAAACTGACCAGTCGCCATTTCAGCCAATCAGATACTTGAGATTTGGTTTTCAATCTCAGTTTTATAACCTTCACACCATGTTTCAAGAGCCGTTCTGCGTGCCGATTTGAGCATACACATATTGTGACACGTGAACCGGAATATTTATAACTCCGTCCACACGGGGATACTTGGAAAATTTGCTTGCTAATATCTTATATGTAATTTGTGACCACCCTACCAATCTGTCCGTCCGTCTGTTAGTAGACAGTGGCGGCATCTTTTGCTTAAAATCAGTCTAAAATCGGCGCCAAAAAGAAAAAAAATAAGGCCAATTTTTATAACAAATTGCTTGACAAGGATATTAATAATAATTGGAATAAGGACTGGCTAGTGGAGTGCGAAAAATTGGTTGACAGATGGGAATTCTTGCTAAGAAAACCCGATATAACGGGGGTTACGGAAAATTTTTGTGACCTTACAAGCAAGTTGCTATACCTAAAAAGGGCATTTAATCTCTTCCTAATTACTAAAATCAAGGAGCTTCCAGGAAACTGGACTTTCAGCCTAATTGTCAGGTTTTTTAAATTTTCAAATTGCAGCCATTGTTATTTCTTTAGCAACCGAACAAGAGAAAAGACAAAAAATATAAACGATGTATAAAAGACGATATTGTGTGATCAGTCAGGAACACCTTCTAGGAGTATAATGATTGTAGACTAAATTTGTCATAAAGTATTTACGAGCATACTTTTTACGTAATTTCACCGCAGTATCATAATGTTAGGAACTGTATTACCGCCAAATGTAGGGCAACATGCAGCTGATGTTTTTGAATACGATGTGACGACGATGAGAGGGGGAAGGGAATACGGATCTAGAATGGTCATACTCATGTGCATGAAAATTGTGATAACGGTTTCATTTCGTAAGAGTACATTTGATGCCATTAATATACCAGCTTGATATTGTTTGTTCGTGGGTCATTTTTGACTTACTTCAGATGTGTTGTAATGATGATTTAAAAGAAATAAACTGTAAATTGTCTGTTACTCTGTCTGTCTTTAATTGTGTTTCTAGTAAATATTTAATGCGTTTGCACAACATGCGGTTCAATATGCGTTTTAACAACCGCGCTACAGCCATGCTCTGTTTAATCGTCCTTATTTTATCACGTTTTTTGCACTGTTGCATTGGTTCCCAAATGCAGAGCTAAAATGTCATGGAAAATAAAATTTCTTTTTTCAATCCCTTAGAGTCTCCAATTTACTGAGAGGTTGCAGTGAAATGTCAGAACTGTCCTTAAATACCATTATTGTCGTTTGTCTTGGCATATTTGCTACATGTTCATGACACACTAGACTCAATAAGACATTTATTACTTGCAACATTTGAAAATGTTATCAAATTTTATCGGAATATTGGTATAGTCTATTCTTTCCCCTGATCAATAAGCAGACGGCGTCGTCCAATAAACAACTTATCACACACACAGAACATTAATCACTAACAAAGCAGGGACACCGTGAAATCGGTACCTGTCGTTCTTAAACCGCTAGAGAAATTGTCTAATTGAATACTTCCTGTAAAAAGACCCATGGGATAGGATCATCTTGTTTTTGATTTGGATATCTGACCAATTAAACGTAATAAATGATGGAGATAACGCGAACAGCATCATATGCTACGACGTGTTCATCATAGCAATGTTACCACAAATACAACACGTTCGTATGTAAAATCAAAACATTGAACCTCCCCCGCGATTAGAAAACTTTTTTCATATTCAACAGCAGGAAATGTTGATGGCTTTTCTTCCTTTCAATTGTTGGAATAAAATATGTTAAACTTAAAATATGTTATATAAAATATAATACAATTTACCCCAGTAATAACAGAGCAGACAGTTATTTCTACTTTGTAATTCTTGAAGCTGGACTGTCAGTACATGTTCTAGGCATTTTAAGTATGAGCACAGAAGAACTGAATTAAGCATAAAATAAGTTTTATAATCAAGCGGCCTAGTTCGATGCCTTTGCTAGGACCTTGAAACGAGCAGATACAGTCTTATTTAACGACGTTTTTCCCCTATAATGGCAGAGAATTATTAACGTTCACATATGAGTGGTCAAATTAGAAAGTGAAGAATAAAACAAAATAGGTGAGACTATGTCAGTTTAGATGTACCGCATACCGTTCCGTACTCCGTACTTCAGGAGACCGATAGACTCCGTCACAGATAACTCCGTCCTGCGGACTTTACTAAGGTCTGTTGTATACTATTCTTTTATTTTTTACATGGTTTAAACATAATTTTTTTGTCATAATATTGCAAAAAAAGTTCGGGCAATAAGTGATTACCAAGTTAATAATAACAGCCCTCAACAATATTTTTAACATCAAAGAGAAATACGCTTGGGAAATGTTTTAAATTGAGGTTTTTTTTCCAAGGAGAATTTATTAATTATTAATTTACTATATAAAAGTGAAAAAAGAATTTCGAATTTACATTTATTTGCCAGAAGCTCAGAATCACAAAAACACTTCTCAATAAAAGAGTCTTAACAATAATTTATCAATCAAATGCAGACATAGAACACAGGTCTGTCTTTAAGATGTTAGATGAAATAATTTATCACTGAAATGAAACTTTTTATAAAGTAAAAAAACAACAACGGGGGTTTTAATTTTGGTAACTGTCAGTGCACAATGCTTTATCTGCTTTAAAAATCCATGGTTTGGTCTTTGATAATTGCAGAGGTATTTTTTATGTCTTTATCTTGAAATGCATTCATGTCTTAAGAGAAAAGGTTTGAACAGTAAATAAATAACGTTTTGAAGAAAAAGTTATTACGAGTTGATTTTAAAAGTTAGTGTTAAGATAGAGTTTGACAATTACTGGTTAATTACTGAAAATATGCAAATTATGAGTCACTTTGATTGGAAGCCGATGCTAATGTGGCGTTGATTACTTCTTCTATACATGTAACAATGCATTATGCTGCGAAGCTTGAACGCCGAAGAATACGATTCGCTTCTTAAGAGTAAGATGGTAATGCCTTTAGTTCGAAACAATGATCTAGTTAAAAGTTAAAAGAACAACTGAACTGACCAATATTGAAATATATTTCTATATGGAACGCTCAAGTTCAATAGTAGTACATGTTTAAAAATAGTAAAGCAATTTTAATGTCATGTATTCACGAAAGCTTATTTAAAATGCGAAACGTTCGGCACCTAGCACCAGCTATAGTTGATTGCCTGACAGAAATCTTTAACACTTGATTTACATCTTCTGATGATTTTGAAATAAATACCTCCGCCTTTATACACATTTCCAGGAAGCCTGATTCAAAATATGTGAAACAAAACAACCAAATATTCTAATTATTTTTAAAACTCTATTTCGCAATCAACACCTGTTGCAACAATGTTTCAGGTTTTCGATACATACCAAAAACGTTCTCATAACATAAACTTCAGTAACTTGATATAATTTCATCATAGAAAATTTTGTACCTGCTATAGCTTGACACGAGAGCTCTTAGAGAAAGTCTTTATACAATAATGGATGATTAAAGATTTAAGCGACTCTGACATCCGCCAAGACAAAACATAAAATTCATTAAATATTAACACTATACTTTAATTCAATCCGATTTTATATTAAGAAAAACAAGAGTTCGTCATAGTTTATAGCATTGTAATAAAAAAAACATTGAATTACAGTTCTTTTAATTTCCTTATTTTTAAATATAAACATGTGAGAATGCAGATATGCATAAAATATAGAATGAGTCGAAATATACGTAATGGTCAAAAAGCATACATTTTTTTCTAGAAGGAATCTTAATAGAACTGAAATTTTAAAACGCAGTTCAATGAGTCCAAACCAGGGCTATGAACGCACATATCACCAGAAAAAAATGCATCGCTTATGATTTGCTGGTTATTTGTTTCGGTTTAAAAAGGATGGGCAGAGAACTAAAAACGCAATTTAGTCTGTGAATTTATGAAAACCACACAATTGCTTAAAGCAAGCCCTAAATAAAAAACGGTTGAAGTTGCGGTAGTTCAGACAAGCAAGAAAATTAACAGATGCTGCCATGTTGACTAAATGCTTTGATGACAGGGTTAGTAATATGTTGTCAGCCGCTAAATATGTGCTAAATAACTTGCATAATCAGAAAATTGATAAAAAATTACCACATAAAACATTCCAGTGTACATGTACATGTATATAAGCAACTTTACTGCGCGAAAATAAGCCGCTCATAAAAGGCACATGGAACAGGTTCCGAGCGGTTTTGTACTCTGTAAATGCGTGCAAACAACTACTCGTATATGTTTTATTATGTTTTGTGTTGCGTGGGTAAAGATTTATGCAAATCACAACCACCTGTTCTACATTACATATCCATTAGTTTCTATTAAAGCCCACTTCTGGTTTCCAGTTTACACCGGTAAAGAAAATCCTACACATTACATTACCTGCAAAGACTTGTTTGCTAGAAGTATTCAAGTAAAACCATTCCCTATTTAAGTTCAGTGTCTGCAAATGAAAAATGTCTCCAGTTCAACGTAAAATTTCTGAATAAATCATTAAAAAATTCACGGATTACTTCAACTTAGCCCTGAATACTTTAATTTCAGAGTGTAAAATTAAAACACCACAATCAGATTATTTTAACTTAGCCCTGAATACTGTAATTTCAGAGTGTATCATAACAAAACAAAATCACAATCAGATCATTTTTACTTAGCCTTGAATACTGTAATTCCAGAGTGTATCATTACAAAAAAATCGCAATCAAATATTTTAACTAAGACCTGAATACTGTAATTTCAGAGTGTATCATAACAAATCAAAATCAGAATGTTTATACTTAGCCCTTAATACTGTAATTTTAGATTTATCATTAAGAAAAAAAAACACAATCAAATATTTTAACTAAGACCTGAATACTGTAATTTCAGAGTGTATCATAACAAAACAAAATCACAATCAGATCACTTTAACTTAGCCTTGAATACTGTAATTCCAGAGTGTATCATTACAAAAAAAATCACAATCAAATATTTTAACTAAGACCTGAATACTGTAATTTCAGAGTTTATCATAACAAAACAAAATCAGAATGTTTATACTTAGCCCTTAATACTGTAATTTTAGATTTATCATTAAGAAAAAAAAAACACAATCAGAATATTCAAACTCAAAACACACAGAGATAGAATCCATGTGACTGGGCCGCCAAGAATTAGATTTCTGATTACACAAACTAAATAGGTTTAATATAATGTTACACTTTTACTTAAACACTATTTTTAATGCAATGTGTGTCTAGTTGACCCATCAATAAAAAAAATCAAATACGAAACTAAACCGTTAGCGCCAATAAGCTACACCGCTAATTCCTAGTACTTGCTTTTGTAACAATGCAAAGATGAGCAATGCAACACACTACTCGTGTGCAGAGAATTTTATATTTTCTTGTGTTTTTCTTGTGTTTTTCCCTTCGCCATATTTTATAATTCACTATAAGCACAAAGTGTACCGCTTGGCAATTACCCACATCGTATGAGGAAGAAAAGTTCGCACCACTCTCAAAACAAGTGTGCACCACTTTCCAGTGAATACTGATGTTAGCCTTTCTTTATTAAAATCATGTATTTGTAAAGTTAGGTAACTGCGATGTTATTTTCGATAGAATTATCAAAACCAGGAAAACCTTTTTGAATATCACTATTAGCTTAATTTACTCAGCTTGTCAGTTATATAGTAGTGTAAAGTCTCAGAAAGAAAAAACATAGCTGATTTAACAAAAGTCATATATCATCAAATTAAAAATGCATACTATTGGTTCCTTAACACAACTGAATATTATAGAAATTAAGGAAAATAGTTAATACCCATTGGAATGCTAAAATTTTGACGGTTATTTTTACGTTTGCAAATTTAATACACATAATGTAAAAAAAAAAGGTATGCATCTAATAATGATTCGGTTTCCATACTCTTTGAATATTCCTTATGTAACGTTGAGATAAACTAATACAATTTTTATAAACATTGAGCAAGTTTATATAACATAAAATGATGCGGAAAAATGATGAAAAATTCTAGAAGATTTCGTGCCTTAAAATTCCCTTAAACAATTCGTTTCCGAATTTCGTTGGAATTCTTAAAAGAGCAGACCAACTGAAATAATCTCTCGCATTAATCATTACACGTTCCATTAACTTGTAGAAATGCTTGAAGCGTATCTTGCCTTGTTGTGTTGGTTGTTAAGCATGAACTTGAAGTTGTTTTTAGCATTTCAAGGTTTGAGTGTGTTATAAAATTCAACTAGAAGATGGTTTAAAGTTTTCACCAAAATCAGTGTGTTTATTTATATTATTTCATTAGGTCAACAATAACACTGTTTCCCGAAAGCCTTTTTGATGCATGTAATAGAAATATTTTGTTTTTCGTTTCTTTTTGAAAAACATCACGATGTATCCTTATTTAGTATATAAATAGTTGTATTAAAACAAAAGCAGATTAAGCATTTAACAACTATGCCATGCTGTTTGTTGATTCAAACCCATTTTTAGAAATTGTCTTTAATATAATAAGTTAATGCGATATTTAAATCGGTATCGAGGTGATGTCCTTGTGACATTTAGCAGTATAACTCATGACGCCGTCAAGGCGACGGTATTTTAGAGACTTTGAATAGAAAGTAAAGATAAGCGTGTCTGAGATTAAATTTTAATTCTGTTCGAAAAGAGAAACAAAGCCACTCCTTGATGTCATCGTGTGTGTTTTTCTGGGTCTTTCTAGAACTTTGAATTTCATCAACGAAACAAGTAATTATTCTTGCATTTTGTAGATTATTATCACGTTAAGAATTGTCATTGTAACCAAAAGGGAATGCTATGTAAATGTTAGAGTTTCTTAATGAACATTTACAAAATTAAATCGATTAATGCTAATTAATATATTAAGTAAATTGAAAATTTCCCTAACTGGGTAAACAAATTACCGACGCAAAAACAAATCTCAAAACGATTCGTAAAATATTGCTAATGCATTGGAGAAAATATAATTTCAACCACTGTAAAAAATTGGAATTTGTCTTCCATTATTCATAAATAACCACTAATTGTTGTTATGTCTTTATCCAGTATTTATAATAATGTGGGTTTTCATATAACTTTATCATCGAGAACATTTTGCCCTGGCTTTATGGAAAAATTATTGTAAATGTCACGAAACGCTATGCCCACAAACTATCTAATAAATTGTTGAAAACCTGATTATATCATATTTAATGTATGAGAGACAAATAATTTTTATGGTGAAATATAATATAACGTGCGATTCTACCCACTTTAATTTAATCAAACATTAGGGTCATTTTCACTGGGTGGTTTTGAAGTTGTTGTGTACTTTGTAACATTGTATATGCAGTCAACTTGAAAAATTATCAAGTGGATCTTAGCTTGTTTGATAAAACGGCAAACTGTTAAAAGAAAAACAGAAAATGCTTAGGTTGTCCAAAAATAATAAAATACAGGGTGTTTCATAATATCTGTCCTTATAAGAAAGTTACATATTTGGTATATTTCGATATCTATGATACCAAATTATGTATCATTTTTAAGGCAAAATAAACACTTTTTACACAAACATTAAGTACAGGAAAAACGTTGACGTCATGATCTCATAAATAACATTATTACATGCCGCACTGTTTCAGTAATTGCACCATGGAAAGAACATAACTGTAGAATTGTAAAATTGAACTACCAAACAATATCACTGAAAATGGTAGTAAACACAATAAAAAGAAATTATCAAAATCTTGTAAACTAATTAGTAAATCAGAACAAAGAATAGTTAGATTTGAGGAATTTGGCACAGTTGAAGACAGGCCACACAGCAACTCTGGCCGACCACGATCTGCCAGAACAGTTGAAGCCTTTGAGGAAGTGAGGACAGTGATTAGTGATAACCCACGAATGTCAGTGCGGAGAGTTCTGGTTGAGACAACTTACACGGCAAGTGTTTAAGCATCTACAAGATGTTGAAGTATTACATGAACCTGACGTCACACAAAATATCGATCATGCAACATCTAAAAGAAAGTGACATGTCATTTCACACTGGGAATGCCCCTCCACACACACCCGATCTTAATCCCCTAGACTTCTACCTATAGGGATACCTGACAGAGCGTGTGTACACACCTTCTCCTTAGTCTGCTGCTGACAACCTCAAATGTGCAGTCAGAAAAGAACTCGAACAGAATTACACGGGAGACATGTTGCAAGGTGACCGAGAATTTCAAATGCTGACTTGACGTCGTGATTGCTCAAATAGACGTCATATCGTGCACATTTTGTAAGTATATTGCAGTTCGAAGTTGACTGATACATGATTGCCATGACTTGTTTATATATATTCAATGTACCAAAAATAAACGTTATTATCTCTTCTACAAGGTTTTCGTTTTTACACACCTGTGTCTTTTATTTTATAGAAACAACACTTTGATAAAATAAGGACACATATTATGAAACATCCTGTATGAATATGAGTTGGAGTTATTTCACCAAGACAACTTGTACTTGTTTTTTCATTGTTCATATGAGAACCTTTGGGATTTAACCTAGAACCTGGTTTAAACCCACAGCGGCGAGTTGCTTTGCCACTGACCGAGGCGGTAACCCCTCGCATTCTCACTTTCGTTCGATAAAAATAGTTCAAATAATTATTTAAATAGTTCGATGAGCAAGCGTAATGAATCGTTTGGTTGAAACCAGCATCTGTGTCTTGTGCGGAAACATCTCGTCCGTGAAAGGATTGTAGGTTTGAGCCCGCAGTTTTGCGACAATAATGTTTATGACAACCTGTCTTCCTTAAGTTTCCTTAAGTGTAGTTAAATTAATTGCCAGAACGTTATAAAGCAAATAAATTAATGTTACTTTCGCTAAATTTAGATTTCTGTCACAGCCGTGAATATGACCGATTCTTACGAAATAATAAATACATGGATGAAAACATGTCAAATTATCTTACTAGCGTTGCTGTTATTGACTTACCAATTTTCCATCTGTTTTTGCATTCACATAATTATATTCAAGATACAAAATGCTATTATTACAGCTCTCGCTGATTTGTGAGGAAAACAATATCAATATTGTCACGCCATACTAAAATATTGCGACACCGTTTGTTCTCTAAGGACTTCCGGCAAATGATAAACTCAAAAACAACAGTTCAAACGAATCAAAGTGACTGCTAGATCGCAGCGATATACATTACATTATAACAAATTAAAGTTAATATCGTTATCACGACTATCATAAACTGAGAGGCGCCATGTTTGACAGTGTTTGTAGCAACCAGAAATAACTTGTCCTAGATATTGGCGACGGATTCGTCTTTAAATCTTTTTTATGAGCCGCTGTAATTGCGGAATTCATATTATCGTGACATTCAAGAGATGTCTGTATTTTGTTGTGATATGAAAGGTAATCAATACAAATAGAAATGATATACTTTGACCAATACAAGAATAACGTCTTGCTTCTTAGTTAGATAGACAACACAAAAGGCTGGCATAATGGCTATAATACACTTACTCAAATCCCATAGACTTCCATCATAGCCTTTCTACAAATTCTGAATTTTCCATTAGATCAAACCCTTAAAGAACTTGTATTTCTGAATTGGCTCAATCTAGAGACAACGTAAAATTCCAAAGTAACAAAACTATGGCCACTTCACGTTTTTTAGTTTTAGCCAGATAACTTTCAATTTTCTTGACAAAATCGCTATGAAAATAAAATATTGTTGCTCCCAAAGGGTTCGAGTATCCACTGCTCCTCCGGTACCGCCCCTTATTTGCCATCAATGTTTAGTGATTTCGTGTTACAGGCTGGCACATTCCCTATACAAAATAATATATATCCCTTATCACAATAGTCAGTATTCTATAACCTTATTTATGTTTCCGTTCTCGGTTATTTAATTTACGGGTGTTATAGAAACGTGAAAGTGGTAGACACTCGCTGTTTTACGCGAGGAGGAAGACGGAAAGACGGAATAAACCTTTTTACCGTATCCGTGTATGAGAATCTGGTATCAAAATACAATGTATCTCAGTCTCCCACTTCATCCATCTGAATAAAAGCACTTTTATCTTGGGGACTAAAACACTCTCCAGAGCACAGCTCAGAACATTTATACACAAGCACGAATGCCAATGACTTTTTATCACGCGATTGGAGAAAAAACATGTATAATAAATTAGTGTGATAGACCAAATATAAAAAAGGAAACTCTTCATTTTAAATCGCAGAAGGTTTAGTTTTAAAGTTATCATAAAAACCAATCCATGCGCAATTCTTGTTCTTAAAATAGCAATATTATTATCTTTTGTTACTTCAAACTTTAAAGAGACGTGGTCCAAAGGATCGGAACTTAATTACTACTCGACAAGCAACATTGCCAATGGTCATAAAAATGTAGGATCGATCAAAACTAGCATAGAGACCGTGAAAATACGCCAATTTAAAGTCTGTACAGGAATTTGACCAAGGGTTGCTCTAAATTGATTATTCTCCAATACTTTATTTTTGAAATCCTTTTATTAACACAATTAAAATTTTTATAAAATTCAGACTCGAATGCAAGATTTCCTCAAAATGAGTTTGTTTGGGGCAGTCTTGAGATAGAGACATGACAAATTCCAACTATTTTGCCAAAATTCCAATTTAAATTAAATATCTGGCCAAAATTCCCATTTATATGAAATATTGATTTCCAAAAGGGTGTTCGAGAAACCCTATTGGACCACCCTACGAAACCGCTCTCGGAATTGTTGGCATGTTTTTTTAAAAGAGGAATAACTGACTTAACTTGTTTTAATATCACTTGATAGAAGTAGATAAGTGACAGTTCAACGACACATGTTGCTTATAAACTGTCAGTTTTTGATTCACAGAATATAAATTTATCTTAGAGTTTTGCACCTAAAATCTAAGTATATGCCAATATAATTCTCATAAGAACTTATTGGCGCCATTGGATTCGTGTGTTTAAAATTTTCTGCAAAGTTAAGTGTGAACAAACGTGAGGAAATCGAGCCGCAACAAATACTCTAGAAAATGAGTCTTTAAATGACATACAGCGTCTTTAATGGAGCAGAAAGTTTTGTTTAATCAATTTTCGTTCATACGTTCAATCCACTTAAATTGAAAATCGCCATCTGCTGATCAAACTAAAGTGTAGAAAAACAACGTTTGTTTGCGCTATCAAGATACTCTAATAGAAATTGAATTGAACTTTAAATTACTTGCAATAAAAACTACTTATCTCAAGCTTTCAACTTAACTTTTAATTAAGTATAGAAAGACATTTAGTAAAACATTAGAAAAGTTTAACCATTACAAAAGGTTCAAGAAATAACGCTATGATCAATACGTTTTTAACATTAAACAGTAATAAAGTTGAACTTGAAAATATATTGAAAAAGGAACTGAGAAAAAAAAAGATGAAAAATGTGTAGGCTTGATTTGATTTAGTCTGTCCAATGTCGTGTTTAGTGACATACAATAAGTACACGGTATATGATCTTTACAGATCAAAAGCTTGTTATTTATTGCCGAATTCAAGAAATTCAAAATTAAAGTTGAATGAATGAAAACATGACAGTATCCGGCAAGACGTGTTCTCTATTTCTAGCACACCATCGACTCTCTAAAGACTCTCACAGAAACTGAATCTAGAACAATATTCCTCCAACATTCACACAGTTTTACCAAACAAAACCTTTTAAAAACCATTTAATTCTAAAACTAACTAATTCGCTTGTTTCAATCGTTTTGCACCCCAGCCATATCACATCCAACCCCATCACAATTCATTCACTAAAAAAAGGTATAGTATGTGGAGGGAATATAGTAGTTCCAGTTATGATTGCAATAGTGTTTTGTATTTTATTTAACACATTCAAAGTGAAGGCGTGATCGTGTGAACATTTTGATATCAAACACAAGAACAAAGAAAACATCAGAAACCCTAAGTGTAACATTGGAAACACGATTTCACAGTAGCTCTTAAGGGTTAACAAACGTAACAACGGATTTTCACTCTTAATTTATTTGAAATGGGTTAGAAATAGGTTATCTGTATGCTGTTAGATCAGTTAGAAATATAGTTGCCTAGTTAACAAACAAATTTCGGTTGACAGTATACCTACAACTCTCCGTTGACACAATATTATCTAATTTGACATTATACGTGATACCGCGCTCATGGACATCTCTTTCTTGTTCAGATATGAATGCAACAGCAGCTAACGCACCAGAAAAAACATGGACGATCAAAGACTAAATATTGTTCTAAACCCCATTATTCAATATGATTTGTTACGAAATTAGTTCGAAACTTTTAAAAGAAAGTAATTAAACAAAAGAGTTTTCAACTTTTCTTCTGATTTATGACAACTTACAGAAGGAACAATATTGAAATAGTGTTATAATCAGAAAAGTTAATTTGTCACAATCGGAAAGTCATTTCCCTGCAAAATGCCGCTGACGCCCAATCAGTGTTTATGGAAGAACATTGTCATAAAAGTTTCTTTGTCGAATAATCGTATGTTCAAACGAAGCCGAATTCATATTTCATTGTGACAGGAACAATCGCCAATCGAGAAATATCAGATGTACCTCACTTTGATGCAACTCTGATAAATGTTTTCTATTCTAAGCATTTATCTATTTACATCATGAAAAAGTCATAAATTTGTCTACAAACGCTAATGAGATGTTAAGAGTGCATGTAATTAAATTCACAGACGATTTTAAGATGTCCAGCTCTAATATAGATGCAAATAAATTTCGTCTGCTTGTACGTCACAAAAAACTGCATTTCCCTCTTACATGTTCTGTTTAAGAATGTGCAAACATTAGACTATGAATCTTCAATACCACAACTTCTTTTAAACTGCAAAGAATCATCATCTCTCTCTCTCTATCTCACTGTCTCTCTTCTTATCTCTCATCTTCCTCTCTTTCTCTCTCTCTCTCTATCCTCTTATTTTCTACTTTCTCTGTCTCTCTCTTTCTCATTCTATCTCTCATTCTATCTCTCATCCTTATTCTCTCTCTCTCTCTCTCTCTTTATCTCTCTCTCTTCTTATTTTTTTTACTTTCTCTCTCTCTCTCTCTCTCTCTCTCTCTCTCTCTCTCTCTCTCTTTCTTCCTCACTCTCTCATTCTCTCTCTCATACTCTCTCTCTTTCTCCCTCTCTCTCCATCCTTCTTACTCATTTTTTCTGTTTCATTTTAATGTCTACTTTTTCTAAATGTCTACTTTATATGAATCCTTGACGGACCTTTATATTGTCTCCTATACTTTACGGGTAACTGTGGTTTGACGTCAGTCCATAATGGAATCTGTCTTCTCAAAAGTTTCAACATCGATCTTAACAACAAAGACTTTAATGTTTACTCCATATACCAAACAATATTAGCTGTTGTTGTTTTTCTTTACACGTGGATTTACTGCCGATAACCCTTCGTGAACCATAGAAATAATAATGTCAAAACAGAGCTAACAGATTGCGTTCGGTTCAGAAATTGTCATTACTCATAAGCTAGCAGTCAAGTCATATACATTTAGAAGTTGTAATAAAGTTTTGCTGTCACGAAAACAAGTGATCTTATTCTGGAATTGACAAATGGTTGTGTACTCAACAAAGCGTGCTGGGAAATTACATAAGTTTTACCGACAGATTAAGCAAATATTTGACGCTATTTGATCAAGGCTCTGTTGTATTATATAACCGAGAAAAAAGACATTCATATCTGCCTTCCCTGTCAAATAAGAGAAATAAAAGTTAATAAAGTGTGTGTTTATTACGTCTTCTGCCTAGCCACACAAGTGGTTTGTGCAGCAACCGGAAACATTTGAAAAGTGTTATTAAATCTGTTATTTTGGGGGAAAAGTATTTTGCAATCAATGTTATGTTGCATTACAAAGGAAGAATTCTCAAACCTAAAGTTCTAAGTGATCATTTTTGTCTATATTTTTTATAAGAAATGACAAACATATCCTTATCTGTACTCGTTTGTCAAAAAAAAACTGTCTTCGATTAAACATTTAACCTTTTTTGCTTAGGACCAGTTTTGCGTGAATTATCCTTAAGAAGATAAAGGGCAATGTTAATTTCTCCCGGTTATTCGTAAAAACCATCTGTAAATTTAAAAAGAAAGGTTACCAACATGATATCTTACAGCGCTCTGCATGCCTGGTGATTAACCCTTCTACAGTTGATCATTATGCTTACCTCTTTGGTTGCACGACGGTGGCAGGGGTTTAAGAGTTTATGAATGTTTATGGGGAAATCTTTTTTAAAAGAACCTAGAAGCTCGATTTGTTTCTTTTATCCCTGTCATCGTGTTCTTGCTGATTTTACTCCAGGAGCTTTGGTCTCGGTAAGATCATCAAGTACCCGCCCTTTGGCTCTGCAATGCTATTAGATTTTTATGTTTTATATGTTTGTGTGTGTTTGCGTGCAACATTGTTGAGCCAATAAGTGGGTTGGTTTCACCAAGACAACTTGTATTTGTTTTGGGATTTGAGAACCTGTTGGGGCAAGTGTGAGGTTGGTGCACCCTAGAACCTGGTTTAAACCCCCAGTGGCAATTTGATTTGCCACTGACCGTTCCAAGGCGGTAACCCCTCGGTTCTCATTTTTGTTAATTGTTAGTGGTGTCTCTTTTGAAACTGATCATTTTATAAACCATGCTCTCTCCCTCTCTTCTTCTTGACTGTGTGGGAGGCTGTTTTTTCTGAATGTGGCGATTCCTGATATGCATATTTCACCTTTTTTTAATTGAGCTAGAAATGCATGTCATGCAGTCAGGTATAGGTCAAGCAACCGGAAAACTAATCTGAATTTCTTAACATCCTTTCAATTAAAGACAGTTATATTTTTCAGCCTACGGTGGAAGTAAATGTTTTTGAATTGATCCAAGAAAACAATCAATAAAGATAAAAAAGAAATTAAATAATTGTTTTCTTGAAAACAGTTATTTTTAAACCCTCTTTGAGAATATAGGGAAACATAGGAAAGAAACGAAACTAGCATACATAATCATCGTATATACAACTGATGGCCGATTAAAACTTCGTGTAAGTGTATATCTAAGCGTGTTAAACAAAACAGTGTTTTTTAAAACTCATATATCATATAATTTGCTTTTGTAGCTTTATATAATACTAAAAATTTCTAAACGCTTATCTAAATTACTCTAAATCACATGGACAATCACACACACGTCAAACATTGTCGCCGTTCTTCTCATTTAAGATATGCCTACCTGCAATGTTTGCAACAAAGAACTGTGCACTTGGGGTCGCAATACTCGCTTGAAGATCAGGACATCCTTCTGTACAATGATAATGGTCAGGTTCATAAGTCTAGGTAATCAATGTTGTACATGGCGACTACTTTCCTCATGTTGGCATTAAAGAACTGTTTCTCTGCTTCTGTGGCGAAACTCAACTTGTTGGCCTTCAGTTTCAAAAATGTTTCTTTAGTCTGACGGAGCATATCTACACTGAATGTAAGCTCTGCAAAGATCTCACTCTTTTCAATCAACTTTTAAAATTTCTTCCAGCGCAACTTCTCTCGAACTAATCTTTTGTATGTTCTCGACGATAGGTCTGTTAGATTATTTGATGCTGTTTTAAGAGCAGTTGCTTTTCTTAGATGATTCCGCTTTTGCCATAAGATTTGTGTTGTTCCCAGTATTTGGTTAGAATATCTGCTCGACAATTTGAAGACATCTCTCTTGAAATTATGACCGCGGCTATGGACATTTCAGTGTCGAAATCATCAACATTTTTCTTAATGTTTTCGTCGCGGCGAAGGTTTTAAAATGTAGACGTACGGTATTAGCAAAACCAATTCAACATATCGGACTACTTTCTAATCCTGGTCTTGCTACGCTAAAAATCCCCTTTTTTGAAAATAAGGTATGTTTTATTCTATTTTGATTCAAATTATATATTACAAGAGCGAACTTTGGTGAAATACGCTAATATGATATCACCTTGTCTAACTAAAAACGAAAGAAAACTGGCCCTTACTGTGCTTGTTTTGACATGATAAAGTCTGGACCAATTTGTGAGGTTTTTGATATTCTTTTAATATCAATACTTTGTGTGACTTGTTAAATTTCGCTTGAAAGTTCTGCTCGTCTCAACATTGTTTGCATGTTTTATATAATTTACGGGAATGCATTTTTTAGAAAGATGTCTAAGGAATGTATGCATTTTGTATAGGAATACATTCTTTATGCATGTACATTTATAATATGTTTACATTCCCTATGCGCGAAATCTGATCCCCGCGAACTCAAATTATATCACAGTAATCAAACGGCCTGTGTCATGACAAGTTGATTAACTGTTAAGATCTTAATGCATGTATCTCTTTAGGTTGTCATGGTAATGGGGCGCTTCTTATTTTATCAAATTTAAATCCTAGACTCAGTAGCAATGATTGACAATTCAGAAAATTTTGCACGTAGTTCACTTAGCTATGGATTCTTCACCTTCATTGATGTGCTTTTATAAAAAATGAAGCTAAATCTTTTTAACTCTTAGGCATTACGTCATACGCGCTATTTGCCAGAAAGAAACTAAAATTACCTTACCAGTCTATAATAAACTGCCACACTGAAAACTTTTAGAATATAATTATTCATTATTAAAGCGTTTTTGAAAACTTATGTTTTCGATAACAGCGTATACATACATCTTTCAACATTTTAATGTAGGAAGATAAATTCGATATCTTAGATATTTCCGTTTCTGTTTAATGTATGACCCGCGTTTAATAGGCCAAAACGCTAAGTCAAAAGTCAACCTAGAAAAATAACGCCGAAAACAAACGTTAATTTTATTTACCTTGCCTTTGCAATACTCTAACTCCTTCGATTGCGGCAGTGTTTCAATGGGAAAATATGTTATTAATAATCAAATGTCACTTTGACGGAAAGCTTTTGTTCTATTTATTTTCTTCCAAAAGTCATTTACCATAATTTGTTTTTCTAGAACTAGGAAACAGAACACACTTGTTCATGGAGACACAAGTTTGTAATTTCCATCTATTAATGTAAATAGAAAAAGCTTAAATCGACATTTTATGAGCAATAAATGGCCGATTAAGTTCTTGAATTAACACTCCTCAATATTTTCAGTTATTACAAACATAATGGGAATAATATCTGACATAGCAGATTGAATTGGACGTTGGAACACTTAAAGTTAAAGACATATTGAATGATTGCACTTTTGTAATAGTTATTCGAGGCAAAAAGTAAATACATGTTGACCGACTTAACTTATCAAACCATTCTGCACAGTTCGTGCGCAGCTTATTTTTAGCTGGCCCCAGGAGCAAATGGTTTTTAATTGTAAACTACAAACAGTCTCAGCAGTGTCTGGGCGAATACACACTCTACAGTTGATCGCTTTGCTCACTAGAGTTTAAGATATTATGTCGGTTTCAACGGATTTATTGAAAAAGAACGAAGAGACACAATCAAATCCTTTTATTCCTGCCATTATTTTCTTGATGATTAAACTTCAGGTGTTCTGGTCTCAGCAAGGTGATAAAGCATCTACCCTATTGTCATTGAAAGTGTCATTAGAAATACTTGTGTTTTGTGTGTTTGAATGATTTACACAAATCATCATTTTCTCTCAGCGAGATAATTGAGTACCTATCCATACGTTTTGTGTATTTGTTGCTTGATATATACGACAGGTTGGGTTGGAGTTAATTCACCGAGGCAACGTGTGTTTTTGTTCATATGATTAGCTTACGGAGGAAGTGTAAGGTTTGTGCACCCTGGCCCAATGATAACCAAAGCATCGCCATGCTCATCTCACGTCTGTGCTCAAATTTAATATAATTATCTAGAATATTACAAACCTTCATAAATCTGGAATAACTGTCAATTTAACTGTTGTTACTGAAAGTCTAAAATCCATTTGGTCATATTTTCAGTTTAAAATGTTACTTTTTACAAGACAACTTGTAATTGCTTTGTGATATGAGAACCTGTTATGGCAAGTGTGGGGTTTGTGCACCCTACAACCTGGTTTAAACCCCCAGTGGCAATTTGATTTGCCACTGAACGTTCCAAGGCTGTAACCCCTCGGGTGCTCAGTTTTGTTTATTGTTAGTGGTGTCTTTGTTTTTTTAACTGATCATTTTATTAACCATGCTCTCTCCCTCTCTCTTCTTCTTGACTGTGTGGGGAGGCTGTTGTCTCTTATTGTGGCGATTCCTGATGTGCATATTTCATCTTTTTTTAAACAGAAATTATACCTTAAATTTTAGTTGAGGATGAAAACTGTGTTTTTTAATCAAGGGACCAGGTTTAAGCCCCGTGCAGAAAGTAAGTATTTTCACTGATACTTCAAAGGCAGTAAAGCCTCGGGTATCATTTTGATATTCATTTGTGATGTCTTAATTGTGAAATTAATCATATTATAGTGCTTTTGTTGTTTCTACTTCTGTCTCAGTAGGCTGTGTCTGGAGGCTATTTCATATTGTCTATTAACTTTCTCTTTCATGCAGACGGACTTCAATCGCAGCAACGTCTTTCAAATAATTGTAGATGATGTATTAACAAAAGCAAGTCAATCATCGCCATTTTGCAAGAGTCTTTTTGAGCTACCGAAGTACTTCACAATTATTATGATATAATAAACATATTAGCCTACAAAGATATTTAGAACGGAGCTTGGACAAAAAATTCTGTCAATTAGAAACATGATTTACAACGTATAATTTATCTTGTTTATTCGTGCAAACATGATCGAAAATAAATATTCGTTTTCTCATGATTTGTAATTAACTTTTAATTAACTACTTTCATGATGAATAGTTTGCTTGCATGCGTGTTAGTCTTTGTAACATTTCAATTCCGTCGAACAAATAGATAGCTGTAGTGAACTGATAGCTTTTGCCATCTTTTAAACAATTCTGCAAATGTTTATAAAGGCTTGAAAGTCTGCATTCAAACCCATGTCTGACTACTGAAAAATGACTTATACTAATTTGTTACCCTTCTTACAAGTCATTGTAAATATTTGTAGAGCTTTTTATGGGAAAAACTATAAGTTCTTTACAGTTTCAATGATATGTCACCAAGACAACTTGTTTGTTCATAGGAGCGCCTATTGGGGCAAGCACGAGGTTGATGAAACCTAGAACATGGTTTCAACGACCAGTGGCAAATTGTTTTGACACCGGCAGTTCCAAGGGTTCTCATTTTCGTTAATTGTTTGTGGCATTTATTCTGAAATTGATAAGTGTATAATGCTCTCTTTTCTTATCTTCCTCCTGGCTGTGTGGGGAGCCTGTGTGTTCTGAATGTGGCCCTTTTTTATTGGCTAGGCTTCACTTTACTAAGTACAAACACCAAGATTATTTTAATATATTTACATGAATCAAAAACTAAACATTTCCAACTGTGACACATTTTAGTCAAGAAATATGTTCTTAGGGATGCCGATATAACAGAAACCTCAATTGATATCGTCAACATAGCTCCTTTTCATTAACGAAGCTGAACAGTGGTCGTAGAGATAAGTTTGATTTCCATTCAAATGACTGCTTTTCCAGATTTCAGAACAACCAAATACATATACAAAATATCTCAGAACGTGTAAATCTGCGCAGGTTATGTTAGCACTCGTAAAGGTTGACTTATCAAACAGCGTGTTTAATTGTTCAGCTGCGGTGGGCGGCGGCCATTCCTGTTTTACCCAAGCTTCGTTAAGAAATCAGAACTATGAATTAAAAACTTCTCTCAAATCTTTCTCAGTACTGGAATAAAGGGAGAATAAAATCATGATAAGAAGCCCTTTATCATTACTCCAAACATCCTGCAATAAGGTATTTGCAACATGATGTACATTAACTATGAAAAACACATTAGAAAAACAAGAATCCCTACATGACAAGGACAGAAGACAGACGCCAAAATAGGTGATCATTTGATACTTTCCAGAAAGCAAAGGTTTCTAGACATCAAGACGAATTAACAAAGCAGAATACAAATTTTGTCTCAGTATGTTCTTCCATTAACACGAAAGCAAGCGACATTTCTTCGAGTGAACTCGTATTTTTGCTTGAACTGTATTCAGTCTTACATCCGAATCAACAGTGACTTCCAATTTAGCAAATGTATCGAGACAAATCATTTATTTCGACCTTTGACTTAATTCTAACATGTTGTTAATCAAATCTGAATGCTTCTGGATTGGCTCAATTGTTATTGCAATGGTTTGTGATTGGTTAGGAATCAAAGAAGCACTATGATTTGCACATGGCATTTACAAGATGCAATTATATATGTGCCTACTAGTAACAAAATTAATGGAATATACATTGAAAATTCCAACCTACTTTCAATTATTTAATGATATAATAATCATCTATGACGTGGGAAACTTGAATTCAAACGGAGATTTGTACCATCCCTTCGTTTAATACACTTGTTTTAATTTTAAACAAATCTTCTTAATATAAATATTTTATTTTTAACTTGATTTACCTTTTTTTTCGGACAACCATTAATTTCTCTACAGTACTGGGTTTGTGTGTTTGTAGGCCATCTGTCCACCATGTTGATCATCATATTAATCATGTTGTTGATTGTTGTTGATTGTACTGAATCAGATTATAATTAACAATATACGTATTATATTATTTTTATAATAAACACTATATTATGTTATGTTTATAGTAAACAATGTATTATTTTATGTTTATTTTAAACAATATATTCTGTTGATTTCTTTACTTAAGATAACTATACAAGAAATATGTATCAAAGATTAAAATACTTTAATATGAAACCAAATTACTCACCAAACATGCATCAAATTGGGACATAAGTAACTATCCCATCAATTCTAGAAGACAAGGTTAATAGCACTGCATATGATTAAGGTTCGATATATAGGAAGTCGTAAATCATAATTCACAAGCTGCTAACGACGCGATTAAAGCAAAGAGAAGAATAATGTATTTGTCACGCTAACATGAAAACGAACCAAATGTGAAAACGAACAAAAGTAATCGACACACATACATGTAGGCACTGAAATCACCGCATGCATATCGGACATAGAAACGTTCATAAACATTTCTTGTAGAAACTTCGAGTTTATGAATTTATTTGCTTTTCCGGGTAATACAGTCATGAGGTAGGTTGGAATTTTATTCACCAAGAAAACCTACGAGTTAGTTGCGCCGTAGAACCTGGTGTACAGCTGCGTTCTACCATCCTTCAGCCTTCATATACATGTATTGTACATAGTGCCACCGACCGCACAAATGAGTTCACTGTTCATTTTCTTTTCTTCGCTCAAATTAATGATGTATTTTATTTTTATTACATATATTCACTGTATATAAACCGATTGTATCATATGCCGGATATAGTAAGGTGATTGCATGGCTGCGATATAAACAATTCGTAAATAACAACAAGGGAAGACCTTTGTGATAGTCAATCCTTGGGCGGAAAACAAGACATTGATTCCTTTGCTAAAGTTCCATTTGACCCTTTACTCCATGGGATATGTAGTACGTCGTTTTTGCTGTACACTGTTTGCTATTACATTTATTAGAATATTTCTGAAAACAAGTGACCATTCTATATTCCGATCAAATGACATGGATGTTCCAGCTGACGATGATCTACATTGATCGCACATTGAGTAAAGGGTTTATTATCAGCTTAAAATATCAGTATTAAAATAACTTGCTTTGTCTTAGAATTTGTATGTCACGCCTACCTGCGTATGTATTTATAATCGTGAACCTTCAGTTTCGAAACTATTACTTTTAAAAAACCTCAGACTATGTTTATCAAATCCAAAACATTTTGGGACGACATTAATTATCGCTTGGTGTAAATTGTAGTTCTCAGAGCGACCTGGGTGATAACTAATGAAGTCAGGTAGATCCAATTGTTTCGTGTCGCCGCAGTATATAAAGGCACCGAGGCCCTTATATTTCATAACGTATCACATATCTCTGTACGAAGCACTTTTAATACATGTTTTTACATCAAGCCGTTGTTCTTAAATCCGAAAAATATACTAAAATCATCATTAAAAATCGCCATAACTGATACACATAGATCACTAGAAACATACAAATGATTGAGTTAACATGTTCAATAAATGATACAGTCTGGGTCGAAGCTACATGCATGCTTGTTCTAATGTTTTGATGTTTAATTGATCAGCTATTGTAGTATTATTATTATTATTATTATTGTAAGAATAAAAATGATATGTTTCATCATCGCTAGCATGAGAATACCTCTCAAAACCTGTTTAAACATAAACATTTACGCTGATTTTATTACAGTACACAGTGCAAACGGTACTTTGTGTGAGTGATTTAAGCGATTTTTTAAAAGTATATTGTATAAAAAAAGGTAATAGCGCCTTCAAAACAAGTGCTACGAGAATCGCCTGTTGAACATGTATTTGTCGATTGGATTTCTCATTACAATACATACAAAATCTCATCATTTTTGAACTGTTTACTATGTTTTTGTGACAATCAGTGCGCTATATCCGGTAGATGATACAATCGGTTTATATACAGTGATATTCATGTTCATACTCTCCTTTCTTATCCGTGCGTCTTTGCCTGGCTATTTGTGATGTGTTTAATTCTCATGTTTTAAGACTCGAGAGACTTCTTGAACACAAATATGTGTGCTATCAGAATTGTCATTTTTATAAATATTTAAATACATTAATAATCAAATGGCCATAACTGACAATATATATTTTCCTCTAGGGTTTATCACAGTTTGTTTAAGGCACTCAACTTAAATCTCGTTGACCTTGTAAAAAAATTGTACATAACAATAATCTAATCATTACTAGATCTATAATCTTGTATCTTTTAATTCTCTTAATAACCACTGCTAAATGTCAACGCAAATTTTGTGCAATTAGGAATTATTATGTTGCTTATTACTTACTTACTTGTAAGAATTATTCCACCGTAAAATTTCAACACTGTAATTGATCAAGATTACATGTATCAATAAATAATACTGCTGGCGTATCTCAGAAGAATTCGTATTTTATATTTGGGATATGACAATATCGAATCAAAGATATGACATTTTTCATAAAGTGTCACAAATTATATAAATAATTACAATATCTGGCAAATGTATGTTAGAGTCCGTTATTTCAACTGGTATATGTGGTTACTGGAAGAATGCCGGTCATTCGATTATTATTGGAATAAGAGTTCCTGATTTTTCCGATGAATGTCTCTTAAGGATTTCTTTAATTCTAATAACATATTGTAAGTGGGAAATTTATGTTGGTTGTTCACCTCTGTTGTTTATTCCTTAGACTAAAAAAAGACAGGAACAACACAGAAAGCATCTTGTGTACTTTAAACGGTCGTCAATAATACTTACATGTACGTAATGCGCAAAACAATATTTTATTGACATTAGAATTATTTCATTTTTCTAGAGAATTGAATATAATATACACTCGTCAAAAGTTCTAAGAGCACACTTATCAATGTGGAATATCTCAAAGTAAAATTATCATAAATCAAAAAAAGTTTGACATTATGTTAAATATGATCAAACAATAAAAATTATTTGAAAACTGTGCATTTGTTTTACGTAGTACGTCATCTATGTCGGCATATGTTATTTATGCCTTATCCCCGTGCGGCAATCGAAATTGAACTTTTTACATCCGATTTTGTTTTCCACGTGTTTACCGACACCGGACAATCTAAAAACACACACCAAAGTTTTATAACTATGGAACGTTTGACGACTGTTAGCCACGAAAGAGCCGTCAAAATGCTCTTAACTGGCACTACTTTTAATTTGTTATAAAACATCCTGATGTTATTCGTAAATAAAAAATAAATGCCTCATTTTTTCATATTTTATCATAATTAGAAAAAATTCGAATGAAATTATTTTCTAGATTGATAACGTTGCTTACGTTGAACGTTGACGTTACTCTCTTACGTCATTAAATATTTACGCAAAATAACGTAAAAACGAAAATTTGAGAATTGCATTTGTTTGATAAGTGCCCAATTATCAAAACTCAAAAACTTAAATTAAAAGAAATCAACTAAACTTCAAAACCGAATTAATCGAAAATCATGTTTATTCGGACAAAATACTGTCCGAATTACCGGTCTATTTTATCGAAAGAAATACTTTTTTTTCTTTTGAAAAGGCTGATACACATCTATCATAGAAAATTGCATCATCCCAATTCGCTAGACCACTAAAATACTTTTGGCGAAAACCAATGAGGGGAAAATAGAATTTTCTCTTTGACATCCACGTTATCACGTTATGGATGAAATAGAGAAGAGCGTGTTGGCTCATCATCCCCATCAGACCATTAAGAAGCTACAGGAAGTTATTTAGGTGAAATTAAATGACAAACCACAACATTTCCTTGATATGTACATCAAATTTTGATGATAAAAAGATGAAAAAATGATCATAACTTATAGCGTATGCAATGATTATTTGCTTGAGAATTGTAATCTGTGTACCAGTGAGCTGAACATGTTCTTATTTTTTAATTGCGCTAAGCAGATTCCAGTTTGTTTGTGTGGGTTAATAGGATATTGATACGTCTTCATTATAATTTATAATATTTTGAAAGAGTCTATCAAATAGTTCGGAAAATCAACATTTATTAAGTGTACACTTAGAACTTTTGACTAGTGTATATTTTAGTGAAATAAAATAAATACTTGCACTGTTTTCACTCGTGAAATTAATATTTTTACTGTTTCACTGTTTGTGCCGAACAATGTTTTAACATATAACCTCCCTTTTCATTGTTTCAGATTTGTTTCACAAGAAAACATACAATAAGAAAATTTGTCTGCTCCTGTGATTATCGATTTTATTTCACGAGTGAACACCAGAAACTGAAATTTATACTAACATCTTTGTCAAAACACTGTCAGTAACTAACACCATTCCTATCTAACAAAAAACATCTGTGTTATACTATTGTTTACAATAAAATCACAATCGACGGGGGTGTCGATTTGCGCGCGCTCGATGACGTAGTAAGAACCTTGGATTCTATTTCTTCATAATTTTTCAACAACACAGCTGACGAAGTGGCATTTATTCTGATTTGTAAGGTAAAAATCAAAAGTTAATTTCGTTAAGCACCCAAAGCTTTTAATGAAATAAAACTAAAACAGCGTTTTTGCATTAAGTTTATTGTTTTTATCCTGTCTGCATACGTCTTGAATTACGGCTTCAAATTATGCAACAATGTAATGTGGTTAATTTCAGTAATTGCTGCAACCGAATAAGAAAATAATTGAGGCATTTTATTGTCATATGTATGTCCTTTAGAACAGATAATGAGGTTTTCTGGTTTAATGTTACCCAGCAAGAACAATTTATGCCATTATAATGGAGATACTTAACAATGGGTGAGACATTATTTCAGTAAAATGTAAAGGACTAAAATTACACAAACAGGTATTTACGACTAGGAAATCCGTCCTTTAAAAATAAAAAACCATTCTATCACGTACTTAAATTTATATAATTCCTCATTCATGTGTTCATGTTAAATACGACGCTAAGCTCCCGCATCACTGACGTCACTCTAATTTGTTTTTAAATGTCACTGTTTGATAAAATTTGTAAGCAGAATTAAACAAGATTTTTCAGAACAATTCCAAAGAAGACAAGTACGCTAAATAAACACGCATCCTACTTAAAAAATATATAAATATATCCAGTAATTTTACGAAAACTTAAGCGTACCCTCCCCGGGAGCATAACGAAGCAGTTAACAAATATTCCTTATGATGCTCATTAATACCTAAGTCAAGGTCTTCAATCAGCATCACCACCACCTTCAAGGACAGAATAGGAATTAAGAAATTATCCTTTCCATAACAACTGCCGTCTTCAAACTTAACATATTTTAAGAGTAATTTCTTCTTCTTCTTTTTCTTCTTTTTCTTCTTCTTCTTCTTCCTCCTCCTCTTCTTCTTCTTCTTCTTATTCTTATTATTATTATTATTATGACGTGTGGTTCTGAAAGATGTTGGCGTCCGACTGTGAGGTAAAAAGTTCAAAGAAGTGACCTCCCTTCCCGGGTGAGAATAACCAAACACCATCATGTGTTCAACAGATGCAACCTGTGCAAAAGTTAACGTTAACTTACTTAAAAAAATAAGATCACAGCAAAGTTCACGTCAGTAAGAAAATAGTTAAATAATTGAAATATGCTTTTTAATTCAACCAAACTGGTAGATAGGAAGGTGCATGCGTTTATTGTATGCTCTCCTTCAGAACGATATCACAAAAATAACGTAAAATGAGAAACCTTTAAACGGTCAGTTGAAAATCATTTTGGAAATGTGATAAAGTGGAACGCGCCCCAATTGATCCTCACGAATCCTCACGAATGCTTACATAAATATAATCGAACATTAGCCTGATTTGAATATGTGCTTACTTCTTCAATATTCATAGCTGTTTTTACCGTCCACAGTCATCATGCACTGTCATCGATTAAAAAAGAAAGTTTTCAAACTCGCTCTTACGACAAAACGCAGTTTAAAAAGCAACAAAGTTAGCTAGATATACATGTTGATCTAAAAATTATCTAACATTCTATTTACATCCAAACACAAAAACTAAAAGCCGATGAACTTAAAATAGAGATAATATCTACAGGCCTAATCCGTTTAAAGCCCCAGCCTTAAACTTAAGTAAGTATATACCATTGAAAAATCATATTTGTCTATATAGACTCCAATATATAAACTCTCTAACAGAACACAAAAGGTCCGATCGAACTCTTTCTTATAGACGGGATTTTCAATGATATTGTTAAATTATCGTTAACGAACTTTTAAGAAGCTAAATATAATGGAGGTATATTTAGCACCAACGAAGAGACCACTTCATGCGCGATTTCGAAATCCTACTTTAGCATTTAGTCGCGCGGACCAATTTATTTTAGTAAATTAAAATTTTATTAGCCCGAACTAATGCTGCAAATTTGTGCCTATAGTTCCAAATACATGTAATATTTCATACAAGAGCGGGTTAAATTGGAGTAATGCTGCTTTAAACATAGCTATATTCAAATATGTTTAACATGATTTTCAACATAGTTACATAAAGATCATATCGCACCGAACAGAATCTATATTGGTATTAAATATATCTTTATTGTTCGTTTCTAAAATTAAAGCATCGTATAAGCCTGAAAGTGCAAAAGTTTTCAGTAAAATATCACACATTAGACAGTGTAATTATAGTAAAACAATATGATTAATTACCGTTCTTGTGGAGTAACTATGAGGTGAATATTCGCTGTTGATAATCGACGACGAAAAGGAATAGCATCTCACTGACATTTATATTTTGCGAAGATTCTGCATGACGTGAACCAAGAGGCATTCACTGTTTTTCTGTGTGAGTTTTCAATCTACCTTTCCATTAGCCATTTCAAAATCCTTAATTAAACAAATAATGAGACTTTGGAGACATCTGTAAAATTTCCCGGGTTTCAGCAATAATAATGACATTTTGGTCAATTTTAGATTTATTGCTGCTAAATTCAACATCTATGCCAAAGGTTATAAAACTGAGCATGGAAACAAGCATCTGGTCGCCATTTCAGCCAGTTAGATGCTTGAGATTTGAGATTGGTTTCTATGCTCAGTTTTATAACCTTCAGCCCTTGTGAGTCAGTAGAATACGTTTAAGTACGTTTAATTTTCTTCTCCGAGACTAAACGTTTCACGTTTGGAACAGGTTCATAACGGGTTGATATTGGCCTAAATATATCTAAAAATTTGTATATTATTTTATATTTCTCAAATGTTTATGACTTTGGACAAAAAATGATTATACTTTAGAGTTGTTAACATTTTTATCGACTTCTGTAATGAAGTTGAATAATGAGACATTAAAATGAGCAAAATTCGGAAAATGCGAAAAGAAAATGTTTACTCTTCCATTTTCAGAACTGACTTTGGAGGTTTTTACTGAGGACATACTTCTCCACCAAACCAAATAACGACTACGAATAAAGGCTGTCTTAATACAAAATGAAATTGTTTAAATTATTTGTGTGTGACCAAAATGAAAATCACCACAAAAATTTGCCAGAATCTGCATGTTTTGCGAGAGTTTCAAATTTCAAAAACACTTATTTTTATTAAATTATTATGTCTTAATTGTTATCCGTCAAAGAAATCAGTCATTATAAAACCTATAAATAGCAAACTTTCCGCGATGTTATTGCAATTTGATACTTTCAGAGAATTGTAGAACTCACTAGACCATAGGTGAATCTACACGTCTTTGAAGTCAGTTTTCAGGAACAAACTTGTTCAGTAACATGATGGTCCCGCGTAATTGAAAATTTTCTCAGGGAATGTATTCAGTAGTAATAATAAATAAATATAATTTAATTATGTTTATGGTTAGAAAACCCTTAGTATTTTCGTTTAATGTGGTCTCATAAATATTTCGAAATTACATTTAATTTCAGCAAGTTCTTAAAACGACAACAATATTCAGGTACCGGGTATTTAAATTAATCTTGTAAAATCTGAATAATGATTTGAAGACGTAAAATGTTATTTAAGTTAATTTGGTATAAATAATGAATTCTTTTTTGCATTTAACCACATAAACAAGTGGTTGAGAAATAATTATCTACATATATCTGCACATGTCTGAAAGAAACTCTTGATTTAAAATACAGCTGTTTCTAAGTTATTCCTCACACTAATGCCCTTATAATGTATAAGGTATGCCAAAATGTGTCATATGGCTGACCAGTATTCTGATTTATGGTTTACATCAAGTATCTTACTCATAGTTTTTGAAGTTCATATTCGAAAACTTTGTTTACTTTGACAGAATGAATTATTGACTTTGACTTGATGCGTTTTGGACATGCTCCAAATAAATTCAATGTAGTGCTTTTTTCATTCGAACATGGACAGCATCCTCATCCAAACATAAATTCTTCGTTCATCCCAAGAAATATTTATCCATTAAATGAGGATAACAAGAAATAATCATTTATGAAAACCATTTATGACAAAATGAATCCGAGAAAACAATATACACATGTCGGATAGAAGCATCTATCTATTGATTTTATCGCATCTAAATGTTAATACATTTCGGTGGTCGAGCAAAACGTTTTGGGAAGTAAGTCCCGGAAGGTTAAGACAAGTGAATTTATATCTTTCAATAAATGCGTTGCCCATGATCGTTTTTGTTGCGAGATTTTACGTGAGAGTTGAGGCTGTCAAAGAAATGCGGTACAAATATAATGGTATTATCACATGAAAATCACTTTTTAAAACATTTTTACTAAAATGAAGTCACCATATTATCGAGTTATGTTAAAATCTGTCAAAGCAAATACAGTACTAAAGTTTCTTGTTTCAAGTTATTCTTAAATATGTCTCAGATTGTTAGTTATAATAAGAAAGATATCAAAATTAATTTAAAGAAGTAATAATCAATAGGGAAAGTCAATGATGATTTTTTATTTGCATAATCATAGGCAGTTTAGTGTTAGACTCTGCTAAGTAATCATTTTAGGCGCTAATATGTTAACATTACTTATAGGATTCGTATCACCGTCGTATAACATGTGCAAAGTGCCATAAAACAGACGCTAATGGAAGTGTTATGAAAGGTAATGTCTCACATTGTATCATGGAGGCACCCGATATTCACAAAGCTATTAATAAAATAATATAGCATATCAGACGTATGATGTTAGGTTTTCAACTGATTCAAAGCAATAACTTACATGTACCAAACATAACTTTAATACTTGTTTAGATAATTTACGATAAAATACGTGAACATTCTTTCATACAGTACATACGGTCTGTTTTTAAGAGACATTACAAAATAGTATGACATAGTAAACTCATGTTTATTCTAAAAGAAATTCTTAATTGTTGGAAGAGAGCATACATACAAATGTACTGTTGGGACGCGGAAATTAATGAACAAAATCTGTCCTTAAAAAGACAATAATTGTTAGCTTGCCCCTCACATCATGTTACAATAATTGGAATCTGAAGATTTAATCTGGAATGGCTTGATTAAAGGATAACATGTTTGGTCTATCATACATCAGGATACAAAAATTTAATTATAATTTGTTTCTAACTGTAAACATCACCCTCTCATACAAGAAACCAATCCAATTTATGACAAAACGTATAACATCTAACAAGAGTATGTGTAAGAATGTTTACCTACCGGTGACCTTCGTGCGGCACGGCGTGGAAAATATGTAGGTCATTTTTTTTAATAAATGCCTACGATTATGTTTAATAAATAATAACAAGTCTAACATTTTCGTTAATATTAAGGTTGACAGCACACGGTTAATAATTGTGTTACGGGTATAAATGGTATGTAGTAGCATCATAAACATCTGAACTTAACCTTCAACATTCCTTGCCTTCAAAACACATATTCCCTCTAAGTCAGTGACTTCTCAATTCTAAGCATTAGATTCTCTTTATAATTAATTTAAGCATGTTATCGTTGTCACCTGATGATGCTAACATCCATCAACAATATTTGCACATCTTTATTTGGGACGTACCTGTGGGGCTGACAGCAGCTTATTGATTCAGAGCCACATAACGTATTTCAAGCCTCCTTGCGTTGGTTTTGAAGATGTATATTGCACTTTAAAAATTCACTTCTGGCGTAGTTGGGAGTGTGCTCGGAGTTATGTTTCTTGGTGCTGTGGCCATGCCGGTGATAGTTTGAATCCCTTTTGAGGCTTTATCATTTGAAATGTTGTAAATTTGGTCCGATTATATTGTCATAATTAGTTTGTAAGCTATTAACAATGCCAGACTTAAAGTGCTTGTATATTGTGTATTGGATTTCGGAGGTACTTTTCAAGTTGAAGGATTGAGACGGTTAATATTTGCACATCTTCAAGCCTTAACTGTTTCCAGATTTAAGAAGCCCAAGGCTAAAATGTCGATAATCGAGATGATCGAAAAATTGGACGAAACTACTGAAAATGGCTATTCCTTATATGCATATTTCACTTTTTAAAAATCACAACTGCAACAGTATATTTCTCAACCAGTGCTCAAGGTTATAAAACTGAGCATGGAAACCAGTCTCAAATCTCAAGCATCTGATTGGCTGAAATCAGTCGCCATTTCAGCCAATCAGATGCTTGAGATTTGAGACTGGTTTCAAATCTCAGTTTTATAACCTCCAGACCAGTATTCTATGTAATTTTGACGAACAATTTTAAGAAAATAAAAACTTAAGCAAGATTTCCTTTTCTACGTTATTCATAAACAACATTTGTTAATTCAAAACGAAAGTCAAACTTGACATTTTACAGCGCTACGCGTGTTTTGTGATTTACCAGTCTACAGAAAATCGCTTTAGTTTACCTCTTGGTTTGCACGAGGGTTTTAGGGGTTTAGTAGTTTATGAAGGTTTGAAAAAATATCTGAGAACCTGTTGGGGCAAGTGTGAGGTTGGTGCACCCTAGAACCTGGTTTAAACCCGAAGTGGCTTTGTTTTTGCCACTGACCGTTCCAAGGTGGTAACCCACCAAGGGCTCTCTTTTTCGTTAATTGTTTGTGGTGTCTTATTTGAAATTAATATTGTTATAAACACATGCTCTCTTTTTCTCTCTCTCTTCTTTTTCTCTGGGTGGGGAGGCTGTGTTTTCTAACTGTGGCTATTCCTGATATGCATATTTCACTTTTTTGAAAGAAAAAAATATAAAAGCCTGGTCTGTTTCTTTTCTTCCAACCATTGTTTTCTCGTTGATTCAACTTCAGGTGCTATAATTGCAGATAGGTCATTAAGATCACACATCTTAAGAATGTCATTGCCAAAAGCTTCTTGATTTTGGATGCAGACTTGCAAACTTTTGCAATTTATCTATAATTTAAAGAGATCTTGTCTATAGGTTTTTTGTTCCTAATTTTTTGAAAGAATACTGACGCTCAAAGTCCAAATTGTTTTTCTTGTATTTGACCGACTATCATAGAGCTTTGGCCAATTTCACTCAATATGGAAAGGAACCAAAATATTGGCAGTATCGAATGATCGGCCTAGTTTGCATCACAAATTAAGTTTCTGAGCTATCCCTATGTTATCTCAATAACCACCACTGAAAGCTAGCTTAAGTGTAATGTGACAGGCGGTAAACTGTTTAGTGTCTGAAACTAGTTCTGTGAACTGGCAAACTTTTAAGCTCTGAGTAGATCAGAAAGTCCCAAGCCAGTGTTGCAATCTTTAATGACGACAGATCATGTTCCCTATCGATGACACATAACTGAGGTGACATAATTAATGCATAATATTATATAGCACTGTTTATAAACGTGTACTACAATTCACCATTCATATGAGCTAGCTGCGTTTTTAGGCGAAATTAATGGTTAAACACGTTGATCAGTTTGAATTTTACACGGCTCAGTTTGTAATGTTCGCGAACGTTCTGACAAAGTTTAAGGCCAACGATGCTTGTTTAATGTTATATGTTTAGAAATAATCATGTTTTATTTCTGAATCCGTTCGACATTGCAATTTATGATTTCCCTAAAGCAATGTCTATATCCAAGCTTAAACACAATTGAAGTAATTTTCTTTTATCTGGGATGCATTATTAGACAAATATTGGCCGTCTCCGAAATGTGATTACTTGTCCATGAATGTCTAGCAATGCAACTACAGTTACTTATATTCTCCTTTTACGTAATTACAGCAAATTGATTTCTACTGAACCTTTTTTGTTATGCAGCCTGGGAAAACTCTAATTGCAACAACAGAAAACTCGGCATAATTGTAATTATTAGGTTATCTTATAAATGACCCTCAAGATATTTTATTCTTGTCAAAGTGGAAAATTTTCAATAACATAAAATCAACAGTCATGACAAGGACAGGTTAATTAAACAAAACTGACCTTTTACTTAGCGTGCCTCCTAAAATAGTCTTTGTACAGATCTGTTTTGGAAGTCCCTAAAGGTATAAAATATTTAAATAAAGCGCACACATTTGATAGTTAACTTTCTGCTCACGGTAGGTAGCAATAGCGGTATTGCTTCAATATTGGACGAAGTACTTTTAATGTCTAATTCATGTTACGAACCATTGAACAGCATTATACGAAAATATATGAACGTCACCTGCAGTCAATATCCATTTCAAAGCCATATCTTTCTGGATCAAAGTCTTGTCACAAAATGATATTCCAAAAATCAATTATACGCCTTTGTATGATGTCGATTTCGATGTAAGTGGTTTCTAGTGTAACGCTTGTCATCCCTCGTTCTCGGCAAGTTGACTGTCACACACCATTTCACCAATTGACGCGTCAGGAAATGAAGCAACATTTCCGGAACGTTTACGTTTTGCGACATGAATATCTTTTCTTGTAGAACTTTTAATTATTATAAATTACATGTGAAAATATCCTCCACGAAGTCATCCCAGACATGAAATTGGTTTCATTATTGAAGCATTTCCGGTATAACGCCAACGGCTTATGATTGTCGCTTTTATAGATTTTAAAACGTGGAACACGCATCTAGACCAAGAGCAAAGCACAGAATGGCATAAAAGCAATCTCTTTCTCTCGCCTCTCTCTCTCTCTCTCTCCTTCTCTTCTCTCCTTTTCTATCTCTCTCTCCACAACAAAACAAAGAGTACAAACGAGTTCCATCTCCCTTTGTACGGCCTGGATTTAGATCAGTTATGTTATCCTCGTAGACACCATTTTCTGCTTTCCTCTGTTAAATATTCCAATATGCATGTTATCAATGTTGTGTTCTTGTGTATTTTTATTTCGACGGGATGGGATAATGCCGTTTATTATTTTTATCACATAAATTGAAGTAATTCAATCAAGGCAAATAGGCTAGCGTACTCGCCATATATCAAACGTTATCTGTGAAAAATAATTGGAGTTAAAGAGAGAAATAAGAAAGCACGTTTCAATCCTCGGGCGAATCTAATTAACTCTAGTAAGTCCTCTTTTCCCCCCATAATCGTCTAATTGACATGATGAGGCTATCATGATGCATTTTTTTCCTTTAAATTATTGACGTGTTCATTCGTAAGGGATTTTTTTTTCTTTTTGCCAAATATATTTCAAAGCTTCACAATTAAATGTTTAAACCCATTAAACTGTTAATCGTCAAGAAAAAAGTATTTCTTACGCTAAACTAGTTCTAAACGTCAGTCCGAAAAACTAAATTTTTCGGCGCTGTCTTAACGTCTGAAAAATACTCTGCAAAAAGAGTTCTGCTAAACATTATAACCTATTCCTGAACAGTACGCTACTTGTACAAGTAATAATTCGTAAAAAGTCATCAAAAGTTTTGCTTATATTATTCTTCATTTGTGAGCCTTTCAGCATGCAAACGGTCTTAACTTTTATATCTGAAACTGTATTTAGTCTAACCGATCCGATGCGTATTTTAGTAAATATCAGTTAAGTACCTTAACGTGTACTGCATATGCTATTAAGTGGCACATTCTTGAAAAGTCTGCGGGTTTAAACAACTAAAGCGTCGACATTATACTTGGTGTGTTTTGTTTTTGTTTTGTTATTTTGCTTGATACTTCGTTCCATAGCGTATGATACTAATGTTTCAATTGCATCAAAACCAAGCAGGCAAAAAGAAATGACATTTGTGACTTAAATTATGACTTGAACTCATCGAGACCAATAGCTGCTAGAATCCAAAATATTTTGTATAGCAAAGTTTTATGGCTTCTCCCTCATGATATGAATGAAGCACTTCAGCGGGGCGTGCATTGTCTTATGATAAGCATCTCGGCAAATTCCAGAAACTTTCTTGATACATACTGTGTGAATTAAACTAGACATAGCCTTTCTGTCAAACTATTAAAGGAAGTCAAAATCGCGCTATAACATAGCTTAGCTTGAGGGCTGTTTCCTCTTATTTGTGTTATGTGAAGTTAAGATAAGGTTTCGCTATTGCAAAGTGACAGATTCTGTCGCCAGTAACATAATAATGTAAGGATTGTAGGCTTTATCTGACAAGTTTAATGATCTTTAAGATATGAGCATAAATGTATAGGATTACCAATTATATACTTTTCTTGTTTTAAATGGAAACAAATCTTCTAGTCTTTCAAGTTGAATTATGTAGAACATGCATATCAGGTCGTCAACCTAGTCGATAATTTTTCAAAGAGTTTTTCTCCCATTGGCAATTTTATGCAATGCTGTCTTATCTGAACTATAAACACTTCGACATCGGATATTCTCATTTTCATTATGTTTTGTTAGAAAAAAATCGTTTTTTTTAAATAAATTTTGAACAAATTGTTTCCACACTACCTGCAAACATTAATAACATACATATATGTGATATAAACCAGTATTTCATGAACCTATACTTCATTGGTAATTAAACGTATGTATGTTTAAAGCAATAATATATACAACAACATTTATTCAGAATTAAGCAAAATATATTTCTTCTAGCCTACGAAACTGTGAATATTGTATTAAGTGCAGAATTTTTAATCAACATATGCTATCTGGCGCAAAAGTGTTTCATTTAAAGACATTCACCACTAAGTTTCATTAGGCAATGACAATAAGGCGAAAGCGAAATGAATCTGAGAAGTCATGAAATTTCGTAGTCGTTGTGTAACTTTGGGATACATGTAATAATAAACACAAAAAACCTGTTAATAACGTATCGTCTATTTTTGGAGTGGGCGTTCCGTTGTGGCTTAAAACCCACACGGTGAGTGTATATGAAAAGGCCTTTAACAAACACTAAATAAATCTCTACCCAAGTGTTCGTAACATAATCTGCTCTCAAATTATGTTGTTTGTTTTTCGGCACATAAAACTTTGTCTTGAAAAACTTATAACATTTCAAGTTTGAAAAAATATCTTGAATTTGTCCTTTTTCCATTTTTGATACAAATTTTCTGACATGATTCTTTCCAAGCTATTTTAGTGTTTTCAACTTCATCAACAAAAAAACAAAAACTAACCTTTTATTTTGACAGCGACATTTTATAAATATGATGCTTGACATTTGTTTTACTTTTTGCAAAATCAATTAATTGCATAAAAACCAGCCGAACGGAAATAACAAGGCGGATCAATGAAGAAAAAACAGAAGTGCATACAATGTACAAACGCATACAAGGCAAAAACAAAGCTATTATAAAACATTTCCTTTAAAAAACATAAAACCAGTAATCAACGCCATCATATTCTTTTGTTAATTGGATTCGATTGTCTTTTTATTACTAAGGCACCATAAGTTGCTTCTAGAAGCCCGTTGAGAGCACGTAGGAGAGATTTATATTCTTTCTAACGATATGTCAGATATCTCGGAAGTGGAAGCCAAACAAACACATATATTGGGAGCCAAAGATCGGATAAGTGATTGGAATCCGATAGCGGTTATATAAAATTTCTGTTAATGCAATTTATTGCTTCCTGGACGACAATTTTCGCTGTTAATATGGTGCATTTATTGACATAGGTGTCTAGCTAAATTATCCATCAAAATGATGGGAAAATTGACAGCTTCATTTTCAGTTCTGTCTGGTATTTGGATGATTTACTAAACCTTTTTACCAGCTGACACTTATATGTTGTCAAACTTAAGACATAATTTCACATTTGTGTTTTCTAATCCTAGTTTCTCTAAGATACCGTTTTTCGATTTGTTTCTGTCGAATGTAAAGATTTTGAAACTCTTTTCCTTGTGCTGATTTTGGAAATAAAAACATGCACAGTTGAGTTGCGCTGTGCGAAAACTTGTTTTCGTGAAGTTGACGTCATTTATAGAAATAACTTATTGTGAAATGTGTAACAATTTTATCAAATAACGATGAAAAAAAGATTATTCTTAGTTATTTTCTAAAGATAGCAACAACTGAAATGTCAAACATATCCCCGATCAGATATTGATATATCAAATAATGGATTATTTTGGTGTGTTTTGGTACGAGTTACAATATAGTGTTCTATTTGGTAATAATTATGTGCGGACCCGACTGGCTAGTAAGAATAACAAGTTACTGTCTCTTTAAGAAAGGTGAAATTGTTCAAAACTGTATGGTTATAGAAACCATATTTAACCTGTTATTCTGTTTATCATGGAACTATATTTTAACTCTTTTTATCTTAAAAGTACATAGGTTTTGTTCATTATGTAAAACAATGCACGTCTGTTTTTTGTGTATGAATACATTGGTACACTAGACATTTCTGTAGACAGTCGGCCATTGTTTTCCTTTCTAAATATCAAAGACATAGAGTGTCTTTTGGAATATGAAAGAAGAAAACTTTTGTTAACCTTGGAAAAAAAATCGACAAAACCTTTCAACTTAAACGGTTGAATTTAAATGCCATAAGCTCCACTTTTTAAGATTGAATTACATTCTGCTATTGGCTATTTGAACAGAAAGCTGGTCTACGTATGAACATGTCTTAAATGATTTATAGGCAGGAGAATTTTCTCAATTTATCTTATTCTTACATCGAACAGTTGAAATTGAACACCAGCACTAAATCTATTTATTTTATCCGACCAGTTCGAAAATCTAAATGGCCTAGACGTGGCATCCACTTGGAGATATATAAAAATTGGTATCAACCGCCAGCACGAAACAAGTAACCAAAACAACACATTTTCGGCCCAAATTATCCATAAAATATTGTCTGAAATTCAATACACTGTGATACCGGAAAGGCATTTTTCGGAATGACGTCAGCAAATTTTCTCCCTTAAATGAGGTCGTAGACTATTTTCTGGACTATTTTCGAGAAGTTTTATAGACTTTCGCAGAACAAATGATTTTGGAAATATGCAAAGTCGTTTAATAAATAAAATATTAGGCAACTGTCTTACTGTGCTTAAATTTTTAGGCGCGTTTAAAAAAGGAGGGTTAAAGACATTTATATATTACATATGAGGGCTTCTAAACAAAATTTCAGTCAAAAGCGACGGGGCTTTAAAGCGACACTAATCAATGACCTGATATTACAGTAAAGAAATGTCAGTGCTCTCAACGTTTATTTAATACAGATGGATGTTAAGTATTAGGTATGGGGCATATCGCAGAAAAAAGGAAAATTAGCTTTTATTTTAACGATTCATATTCGAACAGTTTGTAAAATGCAATAAAGTCTAGGTAATCGATAGAAAAATCCCACTCCTTGAAATAATTTATTTGATTATCCCGCTGTGTTAAAAAAACAAACATCGCTTTATTAACACCCTTTTGTTGCAAAAGCAAGCGCCAAAAACATGTGCTTATAATTTATATAATCTATAATAATATGAATTATCCATATTATTTGTGTCATTGTCATTTCTGTTCACGGGAAAGGCACCTTTACTGCCCTTTGAGGAATCTCTTTGGTTGTTGAAAAACAGTTCTGCTTTGAAAACTTCAAGGCGTAGGCAGTTATATGCATTTCCATTACTGTCCATGAACAGGCTCAATCAAACCGTGCCTGCAATATTTCCATATTTGTCTTGTTCGATGGCTATCAAAGTTCCCTTTTCATCTGTTTTATATTGCTTTATAGTATGCAATCTTTGAAAGTAATGAGAGGTAGATAAACATTTCTTTATCTTGACAAACAAAATTTAATTTGTTAAAGAAAGGTGAAATATGCATATCAGGAATTGCCACATTCAGAAAAAAACAGCCTCCCCACAGAGTCAAGAAGAAGAGAGAGGGAGGGAGCATGGTTAATAACATGATCAGTTTCAAAAAGGCACCACAAACAATTTAGAGATTTATAACTTGTGATTTGGACTTTGAATAAGGGTTTTCCTGTCATGAACTTCCATTACATCAGGACTGGACGTTATAAAGCTGAGCATGGAAACCAGTCTCAAATCTCAAGCATCTGATTGGCTGAAATGGCGACCTGTCGCCATTTCAGCCAATCAGATGCTTGAGATATGAGACTGGTTTCTAATCTCAGCTTTATAACCTTGGCACCAGTTACTGATGATCAGACTTCAAAATTATAAAACTGAAGAAAGAGACAAATAGAACTGAAAATAGGCCAATAGCTGGTCCCATTATAATAAAACTAAGAATGGAGACCAATATCGGGGCCCCAAGATTAATAAACTGAGAATGGAGAGCAATCCCAAATTTCAGGCATTTTATTTGCTGAAAAAAAGACTCCGTTTAAGCCAATCAGAAGATTGGGTTTGGGACTGATTCTCAATTCTCGAAGTTTTTTAAGCTTCGGTCTATACCTCAGCAGTCCGACAGTTTAAACATGAACAAAGTTTAAGAACCATGGCAATGGGAAATTTGAGACTGGTTTTCATGATTTATTTTATTCACGTACCATTGTAGCCAGATAATTACTTAAACATTTCAATCTATATTTCCGTTTCATGACCCAAATGCACGTAGCAAAAACTGCAAATAAAAATATAGCTGCTTGGTTTTCATGTTGAAAAAACTGCAACTTTTGACGCAAAAGCACGATTATGGTAAATTGTCTGGCAGTAAAAACCTGTCTAGTGCAATAACAACATTTCTTAATATTATCTGTTTTGTTTCAATTTTGCTTTTTAGAATGACATCCAATAATATAAGGCCTTTAGGGAAATCAAAGACAAACTTTACGCACGGCACATTCCATACTTATTTTGAATTTCCAAACAAATTCGTGGGAAGCGTTAATCTTTGCATTCGAATTCTCTCATGGGTTCTCTTGATATTTTCTCTCATTTTAGAGAATATCGTAAAAGCAATTTTCTTCATATTTTTACCCGAAATCAGACTGCATTTCTAGCGTACTTTGACCAAATTGACGATTTTATCAATCAGATAAACTGCCGATATCTGTGTTGGATTCAAAGCCGATTTTAGCACAATTTTTATACAAAAAAATCAAACAATCGATATATAATAATATCTTTTGTTGTTAAGTTTTTTTGACGAGTACGCTCTGGTCCCATAACGTAGTCGGAGTAACGAGGTACACTGGCATGTCTGGAATACATATTAATCATTACCATGTTAAATCCTAATAGTTTAGACGGAATAACGAGGTACTATTGCATGTCTAGAAGATAGCTAAATCATGATATTATCCATAACCATGTAAAACCCCAATCACAATAGTTTGTGAGTGACTGACTTGGAGCTGCTGGGGAAATTTATCATGAAGATTGTCGTCGATTTTATAACCAATCTTATGTTGCAGACGGGGCATAAGGTCATGAATGAGAAATCCTTATATCTCTAGTAATCGTAAGACAGTCAAAACTATCGTAACACCATCGATCAAACAACCCTTTACATTTAATAGCAATTGCTAAACTAAAACTCTTGGCGACCGACTGCTCGAACGACCATCGTAAAATAGGAATAGACTGTCAAAACGAATACCAATGATACCAATCTGTCATGACTTTAAGTTGTCGTATGATAAGTCAAAGATAATCTTATGTCTGTAGTACGAATAATTTAACTAATTTTATTCATTCATTATTTCGTTTGTTCGTTCCTTCGTTCCCTAATTCACTAACGTGACGTTTTTCTCACTATATGACAAGCAGCTAGTTTAGAGATACAGGGTGATCATAATAATTATCTGATACACTTTTGAAATTGAAATGTTGTATGTATATCCAAAATAATATTTATAATAAATGTTCAATTTGACGTCCATTTTAGGTGATTATGACGTCAAGTGTTTTCTTGAATTGTCTATTAAAAAAATATGTGTTGATACATGCAGTTTGTTTAGTGTCGAAAAAGGACAACACTAAAAATCTTTTATTTTTTACAACGATAAAATAATTTGCAAAAATGAGTTTTGTTACTCTTTGGGGAAATTATATTACAAACTTCAAATTATTTTTCCTAATCATTTCGAAGTATTTTAAGACATTCGCTAAATCTCATTCCCCATTCTCATTTAATGAGTTGCAGCGAGATTTATTGACATCACAGTTCCCATACCGTATAAATCCGTGTAATTTCCTCCGCATTGTAAAATTAAGTTTCTTCTAAAATCTTGTTAAACAGAAAATAAAATCTAAAATTTATCAATAAGTCACCTTAACAGCGCCTTTTAAATTTTCCCCGGTCATGCATGCAAATGAGCTTATATTTCCAAATGGATATAAAAAGCAATCTTACCAGCTTATGTGAATAATATAGCTATAGGTTAGAATAATGTTTTTTAAGATGTGTCTTACTTTTTGTTTGGCGCAGATATTGATATGTGCATCACTGATTGTTGATCCTAGTCCGATAGTATATCCATTTGTTACGTTTGTAAACTTTATTAAATTTTTGAAAAAAGAAATGTAACATTAACTTTAAAAGCCACCGAAGACGACAAATAACTCATATATTGCAGGCTCCGTTTGATTGAGCCTCATCATGTGTGGGTTTTGGAAATTAATTTTATGTCCATGCCGCCTGGCCCCGGAAAATTCAAAACTGCCACAGGTATACATTCATGTATCGTATTCAACGGCCTTCAACGGGCGTAATTGATAACAGACATGAATGTACGGGGTGACTTTGTACAGCCACCGGCACGAACAACGCTACTGTTCTTTTTAAATATCGGAAACTTGAAAGCAAACAAATACAACAAATTATCAAAATATTGGAGGAGTTTATGTAACTAGGTATAAGAAGTAGGTCTTGGTAAAAGTTGCAGTAGTCGACGTACAAATCGATTAAAAAGGAACTTCGAAAGCCATTGAACACAACAAATATGAAAATATTGCAGGCTCGGTTTGATTGAGCCTGTTCATGGACAGTAATGGACATGCATATTACTGCCCACGCCGCCTAGCCACGGGTTAAAAGGAGCCCAGGCAAAGGTAGTAGTAGTTTAAGTTATTTTTCTATAGGTGACCTGTTGCAGGTATACAAGAACTGTAATGAAGATATCGCGCGAGCCATGCCTCGATACAATTCTTTTGTCCTAAGCAGACAATGTGAACTTACGTGTCCTCTACTTCAATGTCTGTAAAAACTTTGATTAACAAGTTTCAATGAATTTAAAAAAAAACGAAGGCTAGAGTAAGCCAACGCCAAGAAAACAACATCAATGAGAATAAAGAAATGCTTTTCACGAAGAAGTACCGATACAACAGAATAGCGGTAAAATGATTTTGGAAATACAATAAAGCAAAGAACTAGAAATAATTGTGATTTTCTTACATTTTATGCAATTTGTGAATTAGGGATGGTGCTCAAGTTTTAATGTAAACATTCTGCATTGCGGGCAAACGGAGAAAAATTCTAGAAAATATATGACGAAAACCAGTTACCAGTTGTTTTTACATGTTCAAAACATGTTCCGGGTGGCCATCCATTACCCGATAAATACAAGATCAAGGGCCCAACAGTCCTTACATGGCGTTTTTAGTTTAAGGCGGAAACAACCAATAATGAAACGAAAAACACATATTATTTATTTGCAATCATTACGCACTCAACAATTTTCGAGAACACAAATTATTGTTGAAAAAATATTATGATATTTTTGCTTTGAAATAAAATTATATTGCATCTACCTGGAAGCGAACCCGCACTGTGACGGCGAAAGCGCATAGCCTTGCAATTCCGATAACGCAACTGATTGAGCTAGCCGGGACAACCACAAAAAAGTTAATCGGATAGCCCTGATATACGTTATCATCACTGCATGTCATCGGTAAGGGATTATTTTACTGATTTAAATACAAAATGTATACCGCGTTGACTACTTCATGGCCGCCAGGAGAGTTTTAGTTAAAATTAAGGTATTTAAAGCATTGTAATCAATTGTGCTTAGCTAAGCGCAGTGTAATAATTAAAATATAACATAAAACATTAAGGAAGTCGGTTTTTGTTGTTTATATTGTTCATATGAGGCCGACAGAATTAGATTAATCTGTTTTTGTGTATCTCGAAGTCTGGTGCCAATTCTATTGATAGATATAAAAGCGCTAGAAACTATTCGCAGTTAATTAATTACTTTTTTATGTTGACTAAGAAGTTGCAGTAGATGCAATAGCAATACAGTGGCTAAAGGCGAGAAGGCAAAATTACTCCACATTGTGATAAAAACATGAAAATGTCTAGAATAGCAAATTGTCAGTTTGTTTGACAAAGAGGGTGACATACTAAAACAAGATTTAAATAACGTTGTTTTCAACTTGGAAGTAAAACTCAACATTCAACAAAACAATATTTTAAATCAATACATTTAACATTACAATCGTGTGCAATTTACTTTAATTAAGTCTTCGGAAAAAAAAACAAGACAGGCTTATTTAGAGTAGTGTAGGTCAAAATATTAACGGAAATACGAAAGAGGAAAACAATTTGACTCAAGCTGGTAGGCTCGGCCTGGAAGAAATTATGCTCTAATCATTATGTTTGTCTAGAAAGAAAATTGCTTGAAGAGGAGATCCAGCTGCAATTAAATGATAATTAGCAAAGATTATTTCATTCGTGTTTACTGTTGTTTAGTTGTTTAGTGTAAAAGCCAAAAGTTCATATATGTATAATTCTAAAAGAGTAGACCAATATCAAAAATAAATCAGCACTTCTGGTATGTTTGGAAGTTTTCTTCAGTACCGTAATGGCCAAAACGGAGAGTATTCAGGGGAAGTTATTCGGTTATTATCGATTTCTGGGATTGTCTATTCTTGTAATTAAAAGTGGTTTTCCTGTCATAAATGAGTGTCTGATAAACCTTCTAGGACATTGCTGGCAAAGAAATTTTTTAGTCTCAAACGTTCCTGCCTCTAAAGCAACTGATGAAAGTCTTGTTTTGGCAAAAGTATTGAAGGTAGTTTAATGCCCCAAATGTTTTATCCATTGGTAATGATAAATGTGCACAACTTTTATCCTTGTGGCCTCATCATATTTTTAGCAATCAGTGATGTAAACTGATCATCTATTTGTGTGGGTCATTTCAACAGTACATATAAATAATATATGGTTAAATTTTATCTTGTGCAACATTTGCTCTTAATAATATTTTTAAAATCTAAGATGATTGTAGGTATTTATTTGTTCAACACATTAACATTTTTACTATACAGTGTACACACACCTGCTTAGGTGAATCAAGTTAAAGTCAAGAGTGCCAGTGACTGTGTGTATAGACAATCTTATATTGAACTAATTCATGCATGTTATCAAAATGTAATCAGAATGCAATCTGATTACTTTGTCAAAGTAATTGTAATTTAATCATTACATTTGAAATATATAGTAATTGTAATTTAATCAATTACTTGTTTTCAGCAAAGTAAATGTAATTTAATCATTACATTTTCCCTTGTGATGTTTTCAACAAAGTCTAAGATACATGGTAAAATAGATTCTTGATCCCATTCTTCGATGGTTTTTTCTTAAATTATGTGAACCAACCAACCATGTCGGGTATTTTTCTTGACTTCAGTAACAATACAAATCTATGAAATTAAAATTTTTATTTATTTCCAACCATATCGGGTATTTTTCTTGACTTTTTTCTTGAGTATATGAACAGTTTTTTTTAACGAAAAATATTCAATGTGTGCCAATTTTTAAAATACTTTTTAGTGTTATCTAAAGATTTAACTCGTCGCCTCTCGGTCCATTAACAAAACAGACCGATAAAATGGCACACATTAAAACATTTCGACGGATATACATAAATAATAAATACTTGTCAGTATTGCCACCGAAGTAAAGTAAATACGCGACGAAAAGCATATACCCATTCGTGCCTTATGTTGCATAGTCAATATCGCTTTTAATCAAATTATTAATCGCAATAACTCAACTTGTCGTCGCATTTACAGCATGCGCATGTTACAGCAGTGGTTACAATGCTTGTGTTAGAGGCATAGCAGACATAGGAATACATGTAAAATGAGTCAAATAATATTTTCGTTTGCAATATTTTGTAGTAAGTTTAATATATGTATCCACATATGACCAAATTTTTGACAACTTACAGATTTTATGATGGACAAGGCAAACTTTTCAGATCAGAAAAAATTCGGTGTTTATGAAACATACATGAACCAGACCAGTACACGAATGAAGAAACAAACCGCGTTTATACATCGTTTTAATATTTCATACGTTTTTCGGCCGATTTCATAAACATTTCCGTATTTATCTTTATTTATTTATTTATTGTAATCGTGAGTTCAACTTAGTTAATTTTTTATGTCAGTAGTCTCAAAAAATCTCTTTTAATTAGTAACAATCGGCATAAGTTCAGTACGACTCTGTTGACATTTTATACATACGCCTGATGTAACAACGATTATCGGATGTCGTATCGTCGTTCACTTTGCGAGCAATGCATGCCGTGACCAATTAAAGAAAACAGTAGTTTTTAACCGTCAGCGAAACTGCAGTTTGTCCATGTGCTAACGTGTAGGATGGATATTTCTATATTGAGAAACTGCCGTTCGAACACCTTTGAATCTAATAAATGGTTCATGTATATTTCTTTGAACTTAAACCTCTGCCATAGTTATCTCTTCACATGAAAGTTAGTCTTTTCTGTGGTGTCTCATTTGAAATTGTTATTCTTATAAACACATGCTCTCTTTCCATCTCTTCTTTTTCGCCTCGTGGGGAGGCTGTGATTTCGGTGTGTCGATTTCTTACATGCATATTTCACTTTTTTATTGAAAACTTACTATTTTTGGTTTGAGTCAGCGAAAAAAACTATAATAACACTTCTATTTTAAGATAAGGGAAGAAAATCTTCAATGTGCTTTGTGAAAAACTAATTGGAAATGCTCTAATTTCAGTAGGAATAGAACCTGCTGCTCCCAATAAACCGTTGGTTTTATGTATTTTGATCAAATTAGAGGACACTAGGCTCAATATAAATGTCCTTGCGAAAATGAGATTGCTGCGTTAATCAAATCTCCTAAAAGGTTAAAGTCGATTGTCAATCGTTTCTAGCATTTGTCTTTGACTTTTCTTGCATATATCGTTACTGTGGAGATCGCAATTATTGTTAGATGCTGTGGGAAAATATGAAGATGATAAATGTAGGACAATGGTAGGGCAAAACAAACTCTATGCATTTTAGGAAAACCTCTCAATGCCGGCCTTATAGTGAACAAACGTATTCGGTTGTTTCTTTTTTAAACACTAACAAATCCCTCGAAATCAAGTCGTAGAAAAAAGTAGACACTAAAACAAACATAGTTTGAAACAAAATAATATTGCCTTTCAGCGTTGGTCAATCAATGTTTATGTATTCGACCGTGTCCTCAGTTGGTATTTCTTTGCTTAGGTCGGAAACGCAATAATCTTTCGGCACTTTGTCAAATTGAGGTCAGTTTTTTAAGAAATTTGAGACAATCAATGTATAAATATTTTCGGTTTCAAGATCAAAACATTTCGCTGTATAAATTGTAAAAACTGACATTTTTATATTTTATTGTAATTTCTAATATACTCATCCAAGTGTAATTTTTCCAAAGTAATGGCAATTCTATGTTCATACACACTACTACGAGACAATAGCTGGATATTTTAAGCTATCTATGATAAAATAATATGTTCATACACACTACTACGAGGCAATATCTGGATATTTTAAGCTATCTATGATAAAATAATTTTCTACCTGTCGTTTCCTTCTCTTTCTGTACTATTCTGTATTCGACTTCGTTTTAAGAAATAAGTGTTGTTTATGCCACTGGTATTGGTAACTTGTATATTTGTGTCTTAAACAGAAGCTCTGATTGGTAACCAAGTTGAACAGCGGTATACTTATACACAACCATTATTGTCACCAATCGGATGCAACTATTTTCTGCATTTGAAGTACCATCGGCCGGCTTAATGTCAGAAACAGCGTTGTAACTGTCATCTCAACTGATTGTTCTGTCCTTCTAGCTATTAAACTATTTAAGGTGCTTTCTTGTTCGCAGCTTGTGATGTGACGTTGATAATGGACCGTTATATGCTTCCGCTACTTCTTCAAACTGGTACAGATATTTATTAGTCTGGCATTTATTTCCGCACGACAATCCTTATTAGGCTGAAACTTAGAGAGCAGTATTATGTGTTATTTCTGCTATCGGAGAGTCCTTGGTAATATACTGGAAGATCTGTTTGAATGTGACAACAATAATTCATTAATGAAATGATGACACTGTGGCCTTAATAAACGAGTTCCGATATAAGGTTCATTTGTGTAGTAGGTGTTGCAGCGGTAAACTCATGGTCTGTCTTATAAAAGTAACAAAGATATATCGGGAATAGACACAGTCTTCCCACAAAGCCAAATACGTAGATAGGAAAAGAGACTCTGACTTTGTACAATTATTAATTTCAACTATGGCATCCAAATAATCACAATAAGAAAAGAACAGAAAGATGCTAAATTAAATAACGGTTTGGATTTGTGTCACATCAGGCATTCCAAAACCTTTACGTCTTTTGACACAAAACCTATTAGTTTAAAGGTCCTCACAAAGTGTCTGCGTTAATACTTCTCAGAGTACCTCTCACGGCGCTAACTACAGAACGAAAATCTAAATGGAAAATCTCAGCAGTATATTATACGCCTGTCTTTCCAGGACTCGTATTATTAAAGATTAAAAACGAACACCTGCTATCAGATGCTAAGAGCTTCTGCACAATAAAGAAAGCATGCACTCTAAAGTTTCAAAGCACTGGGATATTGGAAATAAAAAAAATAATAGAAGTCTTCTTGTCGTTATACATTTGTAATCAACCTCTCCTGTTTTCTATAATATGTTGAAAATTTACATCTTATCTTCAAATCAACTTTGCAAACGAATCTAGAGCTTCCAATTTGCCTCATGTAGGTTGTTCAACATCATACTGGAAAACAACAATGCTTCATTAACAGAACATAGTTTAATTTCGAACAACAGAACACCTAGGGCTTCAGACGTTGAGGATATTTCTTAATTAAATTAATGAAACTATATTTAAATAACAGTATAAATGTTAGCTAAATATGTATCTTAATTGGAGTTGTAATCCACTAGATTCGGGTTAACGCATTCCCGGCTGATTTTGTTACTTGTATTTATAGAGATGATCAGGTTGGTTAAATAAATAAAAAAATGACAGGATACGTGAATAGCTAGAAATTACTTTTGCTATAAATTTTGTTTGATTATATTGGACTGAATTTAAAACCAGCGTCCGATATATATCTTTGTCTGTGCCCAAGATCATAAAACTAAATCTGGAGATCAGTCTCAAATTTCAAGGATCTGATTGGCTGAAATGGCGACCAGTCGCCATTTCAGCCAATCAGATCCTTGAGATTTGAGACTGATCTCAAATCTAAGTTTTATGATCTTGGACCCAGTTCATTTATCAGTCCAGCGGAAACAACGATCATATTGTCTGATCTTTATTTGTGTACATCAAAACGCTTGTCCAAATTAATCGTGATGGCACATTTGTTTTCGGATGCTCTATAAAAGTGAATTGATCCTGGCATTATGATTCATTTATTACCGTGTAAAATATAACCCTTCATAAAAATGGCATGAATAATTTTTGTAATAAATTGATTTTACGGAAATCATGACATGATTCACTGCAAGTGACCTTTTTGCTTTAAGTGTAGCGCTTTCAATTACTTGGCTGACGATTTATCTAACAGTTTAGAAAGGAATGAATCAAAGTTTGCTATGTTTTTCGGCGTTAGCTGTCTAAGCTCACTTTTGACCTAGTTTTTCGACCAATGAAATGTTGTAAATAATACTCGTATTCTCTTATTATGCAGAGGGAAAATGAAATAAACTATTTCGATTGGTAGCTATTTACACCAGAGAGGCATCTAGCAGGCTGGAGAGGTATCTAGTGGGATTTTATTATTATGCAGCGGAAAAAATCAAATAGATTAATTAGATTGGTTGTTAGTGGGTGTTCTATTGGAGGAAAAACATATTTACGATTTAAGTAACCAGTTAAGTCAATATTGATGGCTTAAATACAATATTATATGGAATATTCTTGGGTGTCACTTGCATACAATACACAGTGTAAAACGAAAGAGAAGTGTAGATATACCTAGTTCTTACTGGTTCATTTCTAGTTCCTTTGATACTGATTGTTAATTTCAAGTTCGTAAGACAAGTTCATTGTAGTGTAGTGGCTAACACTCTCGCCTCTCAAGCGGAGGCCCCGGGTTCAATACACAGGACGGACACCTTTTTTTAAACTTTAATATACGTAAAAGTTGGTGGATTTCGCTCTTGTAACAGGCTGTTATTATTTATATTTATTAAATTTCAAGGACATTTATTCATCTTGAATTCTCACTCTACACGAGGTATTTTATTGAAACTGAATATTTTGCTTCTTTAATTGACTTGATATCACTGTAAGAAATTGTTGCAAGAGCTTCAACATTTTTTTAAAGACTCTTTCAATAAATTTATGAGTTGTCATGATTCGGTCGCTTAATCTCTAAGTCATACTAAGAAGCAGGGAGGGTTCGTCAACAGCTATAACAAATAAAATAAAATAACTAAACTGTGTCTGCTTTGCCTCTCTGTATTTCTTTCTTTCTTATATACATGTATATATAAATCTTTTCCATCAACGCCGTTTATCTTTTTTAAAGATATTTCTTGTTTTGCCATTACGGACACAGTCTTTACATTTTACAACATAAATGACAAAATATGTCTTAAAGGCTACTTGATGGCGTTAAATATTTCATTTTTATTAAAACTGTAAGTTAATTCTCCGTTGTTATAAAAAGCAATTTAAATCCCTTAATCAGCAAACCTTACCTTAGTCTTAGCGATCTGTTTGAGGCGCTGACAACACTAATCTTGATTTCTATCAATCGCATTTGTTTTTCTGTATAAGGTAAAACTGAATTTTTAATATGTTATTTTTTTTAACTTTTACTTGATCTGGAGTGGTTACAATCTGAAAATGCCACATTCAAGGTACCATGTTCACCATATGCATACCATCGTTTGGAATGGATCGAAGATGTAACTGTTTATTGGTGTAATTATTGAGTTGCGCTAAACCCCATGCTAGGCGGCGTGGGCAGTAATATGCATTTCTTTACTGCCCATGAACAGGTTCAATCGAACCGAGCCTGTAATATTTTCATGTTTGTCGCGTGGTCGTCTTCTTTCAAAGTGTCATTTTCATCTATTTCAACAGGATTATCTATATCTTGTAGAATTAATTATGATAGCTATTTAATTATTTCAAAAAATAAAAAGGTAACTTTGAAAACCACCGAACAAAATAAATATCAAAATATTTCTGGCTCCATTGGAATGAAACTGATCATGAGTAGTTATGAAAATGCATTAAGTTTAAATTTTGAGAACATAAGACTTTCAAAAATCTTTACCAAACTGTTTCTTCTTTTTCCTTACAGGCGAACGGGATGAAAAACATTCTGATGGCGGACTCAAAGAACATCACCAGCATCTACGACATCAGTAAACACGTCAACATGAATATATCAAAGTATCTCAACGATACAGGATCTATTGCTTCAAACTACACATACGACACAGGGGAAGACGTGGCAAAATATTATGAGTTTGAACGTTATGTCCGCGTGATAATTCCCATTATATTTGGGCTGATAGTTGCCCTAGGGCTATTGGGGAACTTGTTAGTCATCGTCGTCATAATCATGAACCAGCAAATGAGAAGCACGACTAACATCCTCATTCTTAACCTTGCAATTGCCGATTTGTGCTTCATAGTGTTCTGTGTGCCTTTTACGGCCACTGGATATGCTCTGCCAAAGTGGCCTTTCGGAGTTGTCTGGTGTAAGATTGTACAGTACTTGATATATGTTTGTGCTTACGCCAGTGTATATACGCTCGTTGTTATGTCATTGGATAGGTACTTAGCTGTGGTACATCCAATTTCATCCATGTCAGTCAGAAATCAAGCCAACACGGTACGCATTCTGATCATCCTCTGGGTTGTCATCCTACTTGCGCATATTCCGTTGCTTCTCGATTTCGAAGTTGTCAGCTATGTGTACTATGGAGAATTCAGATCCACTTGCATCAACAAATATTCTGCTTCGGCGAATTCCAAGATGTTAAAACTGTTTTTTGGATCATTTTTCTTTTTCGGATATGTTCTGCCCCTCTCCCTTATCTGCGTTCTATATGGTTTTATGCTGAAGCGTCTGTTATATGGAGTGGTTCCCGGTGGTTCCCAAAGGGCGGAAAGTATTCGATCCAAAAAGCGCGTTACCAAAATGGTGGTTATTGTTGTGGCAATTTTTGCTTTGTGTTGGCTTCCTATTCAAGTCGTCTTTATGTGTCAAAATTTTGGAGATTTTTCAGAGGAAGTAATGTACATTGCCATTCAAATGATGGCCAATTGTCTGGCTTACATGAACTCCTGCGTGAATCCAATCCTGTACGCGTTCCTTTCGGACAATTTCCGCAGAAGCTTCAGAAAGTTGTTGTGCTGTGGATTAGGATCTTACAATAATAAGTTTGAATATGAGAGAACAAATATCAGAATAGAAAAGCTGGATAAATCAAGTCCTGCACCGGTACAGAATAATGCGACGACACCCAGATCGGCTACAAGAACGTCTACAACAACTCTTCAAACGTACTGCAACAATCACTCTAACAATGCTGAAAACAACAATGAAGCAGTCAATCATTGCACACAAACAGATGTGTGAGAAATCTGAATTCTTGCCATAACATAATACATAAGCCTCTTCAGATTATAGCTCCGAACGTTTCTTGCGTGTCACGGACTTGAACACTTGATTATAAATCTGAGAGTAGAGACCAGTAATCTTAAAAATCTGACTGGCTTAAACGGAAACTTGTTTCATTGAAATAAAAGTTAAACAAAAAGGCTTCGGAAAGAACGACTGATTTCCGTGCAAACGGCTTACTTATTTATTACTTATTTTCTTTTACTACAATTAAGGATTGGCAGTCATGTTAGCGAAAACATACCAGGATATTTCATTTCAGTTTACAAAAAACATACAGTTTTATAAAAACAGAAATAATTTAACTGAACCCTAAAAACAAACTGACTAGTAAATATCATATTGCGCAAAAGTGTTAACCCTAAGAAAAAACAAAGGATCGTTTTACGATTTATTGGCATTCAAACATTCGTCTGATTTTGAATTTAGCTGAAATTTAGACAAAATGAGCTGCGCAATGAAATAACTAGTGGAAGAATTATACATGTAATTAATGTCAAAAACGTACGGAAATATGTCTTACAATTTGGTCTTTTTCTTACATTTTTCTAATAAATTTTTAAGTATGAATATTAAAAAAAACACATTTATAATCACCGTCTATCCTGTGAAAGAAGTACCATCACACAAAAATTAATTGGTAATGAAGAGAGAGTTTATAATAATCAATCGATACAACTTCTCTTTTAGAGAATATTTTTGTATAGCTTCATGTATTTGCTTTTTGATCAAGAACTGTAATATGTGTTGCCCCACCAGTGCTTTAGTTTTTCTCCGTGTATTACATTAATCGTGAGAAATTTGTAACTGCATATTAAGTCATTTGAAGTTCATTTAAATTCAGTATTTACCAAGAACCGAGCATAATCACTTGAAATTAAAACTATTATAAATAAAACTTGACAATGGTTAACTTTTTTATTGGGAACAAACGAAAACGGATGACAGAAAAATTCATTTTTTGTTGTCTAAGCCTTAAGCTGAAAATTTTTAAAAAACCATTACAATCGTACGAGTAATATAATCTTAACAAATCGTGCCAGTAACCATTAAATTGTCATTGAAACTATTACATATATGACATACCCAGTATCCACTTAAAAAGAATATTAAATTTCTTAGCTCTTTCCAGACACAGTCAAAATCAAACGCTGTTTTTGTGGTTTAGAAAGCATTGTTTAAATAATGCATTCGTTGCGGCCAGGTGATTGCGCTCGCTCACGTTTTTTAAATTCTCTGCTTGGCAGAGTAACGATTAAAGCTCAGTGTCAACTGGAATTTCGTCTATTAGATTGTAATTACATCAGTTTATTTACACTCATCTTGCTCTTCGTTAAATTAAAGTCTTTCTTCAAGCTCTTCCTATTTTGTATCTGAAAACATCCGGTTCGGGCGTGGCTACAACAGAAAACCCGCAGATATAGGCCCTTGTACAACGTTTTGTCCTGAGACGTCGAAAAGCATGCACTTATTTTAATAAGATTTGAAAAACCGCGCAGTCATTAACTGTCGTTGCGCCAACAGCCATTCGAAAGCTCGTGATAACACGAATTCTTTTTAATATTAAGTTTTGAGAATATTAAGAAGTGAAAATATATTAATTGAATCGTTATTGCCAGTGGATATAAATACATTTGGGTTAGTTTAAAATGAAAGTTAAGCTTCACACAATGTAAACAACCCAAAGTTTTCCATACCAAGATAGAGATTTCATTGTTGACACTTTTTAATAATACAAATTGGAGTTAAGTGCAGACATGGGGAATTTAGATTGCTTCTATATTTACATTAGGACTTCTGTGTTATATTAACTATAGTTAATATTTAAACAATATGTTACACGTTCCTTTTAAGTAGAATGATATTTTCCTTGTCAATTAGATACACATACATGAGCAAATGTGATATAGCGTTATCTGAATGACGATTTTCTGTCATAAAGTCAAAATTTCTTCGTGGCAAAATTTAGTTTCATTATCATTAAAAAGAAACGCGATTGTCTCAAAAATCACAATCTTAATATTTTTGTCATATTATAAGCTTTGTTCAAAATTTTTAATATGCATATAGACTAAAAAAAACTAACAGACTTTAAATACTTTCTTTTTGTTCTAATAAGTGTTTTGTTGACTTCAGTGCCCAAGGTTATCAAACTGAGCAAGGAAACCAGTCTCAAATCTCAAGCATCTGATTGGCTGAAATGGCGACCAGTCGCCATTTCAGCCAATCAGATCCTTGAGATTTGAGACTGGTTTCCAAACTCAGTTTTATAACCTTCAACCCTGTTGTTGCTTGTCTTGGTATGCTTTCGATTATTAAGGTGAATGCAACACGAGCTCATTTTTAAGCTCTTGATATTAAGTCCCATCTGTGTAACCTACATTGAATTATATATTCATGTTGTGCATAAACCAGTCTCAAATCTCAAGCATCTGATTGGCTGAAATGGCGACTGGTCGCCATTTCAGCCAATCAGATGCTTGAGATTTGAGACTGGTTTCCATTATTTCATTAAAGTTTTTATGGACGTTCTAATAACATGTCGGATTGATTCTTAAACTTAACAAGTTTAGCACTCTAGGTGAATATTTCAATTTTCCTAGAAATTATGGCACGCCTGTCCATAAGAAAGAAGAGCCGGAACAGGACATGTGTTAAACATTTAACGATGGTAAATTTTATCTATCGTTAATGATGCCACAATAGTTTGTAATTGTTGTGATGATGTTAAATGTTGCTTTTTTGGAAGTGTGCGGTGAATTTTTTGTTAGATAATGCAGTGCCTTTAGTTGAATGATGCTGGTGTTGTAGTTCGTCATAGCGAACTAAATCATGCGCAAATATGGTATTAATTAGTGTTAAGAAGGTGAAAATGGTTTCAATGCTCTGAATGTCTTCAAAGCATTGGATTATTTTATTTCGTTAATGTATACTATTAAAACAAGCACAGGCGCTTTGGTGACGGACGCAGTTTTTCTCTAGTCTTAATAAAAACGACCTCTCTTATCAATAATGATATTTTAGGGTATACATGTACTGTAGACACACCTTTTTTGTTTTCTTTTCATAAAGTGGAACCTAATTTTTTTATCTATTCATAATATACATCATAAACATCCCTTTTTACCAAAGATCAGGACCATTTTTTATTGCAGACAGTAGATTTGGTAGGATTTTTAAAATATTTTTGAGCTGTTGATTTTTAAATTGACAAAAAATGTAAAGATTTAGAACACTTAGTATTTGATTGTAAGGTGTGCTCGGATAGACTGATACCGTTCAAATTATTTACCCCCCCCCCTCCCCCCCCCCCCCCCCCCCCCCGGTTTAGACCCTAAAATATCGACACAAATTACTATAGAAGGACGATTTATAAAGTATGGAGAAAGACTGGGTCCGTCTTCAAAGCAACCGTGCTTAAAATTTGTTGTCGTTAACTTTGTTTTGCTACATTTACAGAATTAATAGTTTTAGTGTTAACATAAAGTCTCATTATGATCTTGTAGATCTGTGTTGCTGTTACATCACAAATATCTTTAGAACATAACCCCTTATTTCAAAGGTCTCATTAAGTGGCAGCCAAATCTAAATTACTTTCATCATCGGAGCTGGGCCCAAGATCATAAAACCAAATCAGGAGAACAGTCTCAAATCTTAAGCATCTGATTAGCTGAAATGGCGACCAGATGAGAATTGAGTCTGGTTTCCAACCTCAGTTTTATTATCTTGGACCCTTGATTGTTGTTTTAACTTATAATAATGTGATAATTTGCTTGCATAAAAGGATGGAAAATAGGGCGAGAAAGTCCAAAAATGATCATTTTCGTTACTTTTTGATGAGATCAGCATCTTAGTGTAATATATGACTACTCTTAGCGGTTTAACCAAATTTATTCTAAGAGTAACAAATATATTTATTTTTGCACAGAATAAATGTTTATTAAAAACAATTTTGAAATAATTCTTTAAGCGCTTTTCTAAAACCTATATAAAATGTAAAAGAACACGATCCTTACAATATTTGAGTATATTTTTTTATACAATATGGTATGTTATCACAGTAGTGCAGTGGTTATTTGGTTGACGTGTGTATCATCGTGTTCGCTACTTAACTAGTTGTGCTCTAAATACTTTATTTCATGCAAATATTTGCAAAAATAAGTAATTTAATTAAACGACGTACTATTATTTTCAGTTTTGCGATCAAACTCCTCATTAAAAATGCTGACGATCGTAGGCAGCTTATTAGATAATATTTCTATACTATTAAGGTTTATTTTGATTCAAAATAAGTCTGAACTTTCTAAGAAATAATTCCATTACTATCTTTTTGCGATCATTAAGTCTAACCCGTTTTTCTCCATGGTTTTTCAAGATATTCAAAACATCAAGATATTCAAAACATCAAAAATATTACAGAAAAAATGAACAGTATAAACATAAAACTTCAGTGACATAAACAATTATCACACAACTATTTCTATACTAACACACACACACACACCACGCAACCCCCAAAAATCTTCAAATTTAAAGACAGAGAACGTGATTAAATTTGATCTGTCTGCTAGCTTGGTCAACAGTTCCTAGCGCTCCGTTTAGATCTTCAATTCGTTAACGAATAGTATATACCAATAACATACATTATATTTAAATACCTTGAAAGATATATTATTGCTAGACAATACAACACCGGTAGATCAATTACACTCAGATGACATCAGAAAATGGAATATATCACTGAACCTGATAAAGGAAATCAAAACATGAAGATGTTTTAATCAGTGGGCAGTGATATATATTTCTAGTAATGCCCATAGACAGACTCAATAAAACCGAGCCTACAACGTTTCCATATTTACCATGTTCGGTGGCTTTCAAAGTTCCCGTTTAAGTTATTTCTATGACATGGAGATAGGAAGTCTGTTACTAATAAGAAGTATGTAACTGGTAAAAGGTATGTTATAACAATAATGACAGAATGCATGCAATAAATAGTGACATACGTGCAAAAACTATCTTTAACTTCGTAAACACCGTTTTTGTGTGACAAACTGCAAATGATTTATTTTATGTTGTGCAGTATTTAAAATCGTGAACACCTGATCCAAATATTGCCTACGAAAGCGCACTAGTGTCTTAAGGTTCATCTTCAAACAAATCCAAACGGCGAAACATATTGGTTTAGCAAGACTCGTGCAAATTGATGCAATCAGTTTTGCTGTTAAAATGACATGAGAAAATACAAGGATTTTGAAGATAAGTTATCCATCGCAGAGAAAGCTCTGAAAAATAATACTTAACTACCCTTTTATATGCTTGAGACATTTAATAATCTGCAAAATGAACGGTAACCATAGTAATGGAGATCTTAATTTACTTGGATTAAACAAAGGTGTTATTAGTGATCGACTGCATGTTTGAATCATATTCTATAATATCAGCACAGGCCTCATTTATTTTTATACAAGCAGCAAAGAGAGACCTGAAACCTCATGACTTGAATAACTTTTAAAAACATATGCAAAATCTCCCCCCCCCCCCCCCACCCCCGGTAAACTTGCTTAAACACTTAATCATGCGCATGAAATATAAAAATGCACAGACAAAGTCAAAAATGCATTCAATTTTAATTTCGGAAAAAATTCTCATAGCTCGTCAATGACGATTCTCGAAACTTACGCCGAGTGTGAAGTATAAGGTTTCTTTTTTGCTGAGCTTGGAACGTATTTCGAATTAAAATTTAATCAAATGTAGTTTACACGTTCTTACATGTATGGTCGAAAAATCTATATAAAATAAGAATATATTCTTAACGAAAAACGAACCCTGACACTGCATATTCGACCAGCTTTCCCAAATCAGATTGACTAGTGTGAATTGTAGATGGAGATAAACATTGAATGTTGAACTGATCTGCACATTTTGATATTTCTGATGCATAAACAAGTGTTTAATGGGACGGTATGAGTAAATAAGACTTTTTTATATGTACCTCATAGTTATTCAAAGTTATAAAGTATTCGATTTCATATTTTGCTTAGTATAGATATGAAAACGGCACGCGCGACCCACCATAAATGTCAAGACATAAAAAAGAAGACATTTTAGGTGTGAGCAAACACAAACAGCCGTGAACACTTCACGTAAATTTAACGGGTTCACGTGCCCGTATTCTATAAATGGAATGTATATTTGACTGACTGGCTATGGTATCAATTACAGGATTTTTCTCTGTCCACATATCTATTTAAACGAGAAGCAGATGCGACTTAGTTAGTTTGATGTATGTAAAATGGAAGACACTGTACGTTGGTTCAGCATTGGTTTATTCTATATTATGGAGGTAAAACTGTGAGAGCAAGACCTGTGCCCAAGGTTATAAAACTGAGCATGGAAACCAGTCTCAAATCTCAAGCATCTGATTGGCTGAAATGGCGACTGGTCGCCATTTCAGCCAATCAGATGCTTGAGATTTGAGACTGGTTTCCAAACTCAGGTTTATAACCTCCAGCTCTGCTGTAACTGTGTATGAAGAAGTAGTACAATTGTAGAAACGTATGTGCCAACATGGCCAAAGGACATAAAACTGAGACTGGTCTCCTGATTTAGTTTTATAATTATATTGAGCCCATGTTTTACTTGATGCTTTAAATATGAACAAGCTTCCGTTCCTAACTTTTTCAGCCCAGAAACAAAACAAAAACGGAGAGAACAGTTCAATCTCCCGCTTTATCATTATATTTAAGCATTTTTATTAATAAATAGTAAGTGAAGAAATTGCAAAACATGATATTGCTCTGTTAAAATTATAAATTTAATCATCATTTAACAAAACATAGTTTGTTTTTTTTTTCAAAAACGTCTTATATGTCAAGAACAAGTAGACTTTGTAAAAGAAACATACCAGAAAGGGGTAAAGATCATATTAAATCATGCAAATTTTTAACTCAGTCTTGCATTATTTTACTGTTTAATTGAAAAAATAACAATAACTTATCATCTGATTACTCCACTTTCATCGTCTTCCTCTTTCTAGATAGCTCTATTTTATTTATTTTTTTGTTTTAATGGTTATTTCTTGTTTATTTTCTAAACGTAAAAAATGGAAAGAGAAATCCTAAAACAGCTGGGCCCATGATCATAATACTGAGATTGGAGATTAGTCTGAAATCCCAATCATCTGATTGGCTGAAATGGTGACCAGTCGCCAATTTAGCCAATCAGATGCTTGAGATTTGAGACTGGTCTCCGGATTTAGTTTTTTGATATTGGGCCCAGGAGGACTGGATAGATGTACACACACAGGCGACATTCTCTGCATGGTTCATCTCAAGCGTCTTTCAACTGTGAATATATATAATCGTGTTGATGTGTAGGTGTATACTCATTGTTGTCAAGCTTTATGGGAATCAGTTTTTGAATTATTCAATGTTACAGTAAGATGAATTGAAATATTTAGGGGTTAAGATATTGAAGTGTACATTACAATAATTATGTTTTTATGCATAAGTTAGGTAAACGAACATAGAAAATATTAACATTTACTAAAACAGAGCAAATTCGTCCTCTATGATAAAGTCTTATTCATCAAACGGATCATAATTTCTGTTGGTAAACAGTGTGACGTATTATTTTAAAAGGCGTGGCTACAGTAGAGCAGTTCATAATTTATTGGACGTTGCGCAATGTTTTGATGTGTGACGTCGCCGAGCACACATGTTTTGCAACGAGTAGCTACGAGAAAAACGTGCCGTCATTTACGGTGTCGTCAACGTGGCTTTTTCTAACGGCCTTTTGAAAAAGCCGTTATGTCAGGAATTCTTCTCATAATTTCTGTATTAAGTATAGGTTATAGTTTATTTTGAGGCTTGTATGAAAATTAAACGGTCAGGCCCAGCGCAGCTGGGCGACCGTTTAATTTTTCATACAAGCCTCAAAATAAACTATAACGTATATAATGGTCGAAATTATTTTTGTAACTGACAAAACAGTCGCCGCCTAAATAACCATATATGGGTATGCAAAAATCAATAGTCAAAGTGAAAGTAGTTTCGTCATTCAATGGCACGTAAACATACTGAGAGAATATTTTAGAAAGTGAATTATCAAATTTCTTTATCTGAAAACACCATGTGAACATTACTGATTCTCAGGGAAAAAACCCCGTGTAGCATTCTATCATTGCTTTGAGTAATAAGGTTTCAACCGTGGAAGTTCCATTTTACCCTTTAAAAAAGTGTAAAATACTGATCAGATGACATCGATTTAATAGGTGATCTTGATCTAAACTGGTCGCCTATGTGACAACAGACGTATATATGAAATAAAGAGTTAAGAAATTTAAGAAGATTATCATAAGCCAAACAAGTCAAAGCTAAAATATTTATAAGATTTTCCTTTTTCAGACTTTCTAAGTCACGCCTCCTTGAACACTGTAGAAGATCGCCGACGAACTATACATGTTTATCAATAAATGTTCGAACAATATTATAGAGGAAATCGACCTGTAATTAACACATTTCAGACGCGCGACTTTATGAGAATTAAAGTTCGAAATATTTGAAAAATACTGCATTGTCATTGGCTCAAAAATAATTTCAACCATTATATAATTTTGTTAATCGATTTTTGAAAACAAATAAAAGAAAGATGTTCGTTATACATATTACCAATGGTATGGCAATACTATAAGATGCTTTGTTTTACACATAATAAAGTTCTTTAGATAATGGGTAACATGTTCTGATTTAAGTCTATTACATGTAATTAGTTATTTGTTATTTTTCCACATTTGTAACAATTAAAGGTATTTCCATTAAAATCAGTTGTAACATACAATGTATGTTGGTGAAAAATAAATAATGTTATTAGTTACTTTTAGTTTGTGTATAGAGATAAACTGAACTGTACATTTTGTAATTCAGTAGAACGCTAAATGTGACCTGGCTTGAAGGTTATAAAGCTGAGCATGGAAACCAGTCTCAAATCTCAAGCATCTGATTGGCTGAAATGGCGACCAGTTGCCATTTTAGCCAATCAGATGATTGAGATTTGAGACTGGTTTCCAAACTCAGTTTTATAACCTTGGGACCTGTTCTGGAAATGAGTTGTTGTCATTAGTTACTGATACTGAATATTTTTGTCATTGCTTTTTGCGATGACTTTAAGGAAATAAATGTTTATTACAAGCCAGTGTTTCTGGTTGCTGCATGGCCATGTTGTATTACAATAAGTCGTTATTATAAGTGAGTAACTGCGGATGCTTTGTGTCTTTGCTTTTTGGTCATGATGGCAAAGAAAAAAGTAATTAATTAAGTGATTGATATTGCATGCATTGGTCATTGCTTTGATGACGTGATTGTATGGAGTTGTTATTACATGCTTGTGATTTGTGTATGTTTTTCTTCATCATCAATATCTTGCCATGATTGTATAGAGACTTGATCAAATAATGAAAATGATTTAGTCATTGATATCAGCGAGTGATTCTAAGCTTTATTAATTTTTTGTCATGTGCTTGTGTAAGTGTGTATAATGAAGAAGTGCTGCCCGTTTATAGAGCTATAATGTAGATATTTAGTATATCAATAAACATGTTGACATTTTTCTCATGGTGTTGTTATTTTTGTTAATAATTTGGGTATTGTTTCACATAAATCTGAGAGTAATAACACTCAGCTATCACCTTTTTAATTAACCCAATAACAAACTATCTAAAGATTCACCAAACTGGAACGGTCAATGACAAATCCGAGAGGGAATTTTGACAGGTTTATGGAATCGCCTGACACATACATCTATATACGCACACAAGCAATCTGCCAAATTATTGGACGAAATTTGATCGATTATAAAACAATGCTGTAAGGAAACATTATGTCTCTTGATATAGAGACTTTATTGTGCACAAGATTATTGGGACAATGTGCTGGAAACAAGATTGTAAAGGTTTTATTTCTTTCCTGTAAATTAACATAACAAATAGACCCAAGCAGAACGCCGTGAAGGGAAATATGGAAGGCAATATATTTAACAATGTACAGGCTTCTGTACATGACGCATACCTTATCATCATGTGCAGTTTGAATAGCGAACTACAGTATGCATCAACCATTGTGACATTTAAATGAGATAGAATTTTTCATTTAGAAGGCTTGCTTATACCTTGCAAAACAAATGATAAAAAGCAATGTCTTGTAGGAAAATTACTATTGTTATAACCCACTTTTAAGTTATTAGAGTATGCAATGGCATAAATGCACAAATCAAAATCGAATTACATAAACTAATAGTTTTCTTAGGAACTCACTATGTATTTATCTGATTTCTGTTAAACGCATGCATTGTGGGGAAAATCGGTAAGATAAAGATAATGCGCTCATTAATTCCACACAAAATGTCAAAATTTGAGAAAATCGTCATACCAGTCAGTAATCTATGATGTTAATCGAACAAAATGGATTTCTTTCTTCTCATACTTGAAAAGGGAAATCAATTCGCACCATAGATTCGCATTCTTCACTGGATATTTGTGTGATTCATTCCGCACCTTATTTTAACATTGCAAAGTGTGAAAAGCCCTAAACCTTTGAAGTAGAGATTTCAATGGGAACATTATTCTGGAAAAACATACACTTTTTGTTAGAATTTTCTTTTTCACGCACACGTTAGACTTAATAATATTCCAGTTATTCCGTCAACATCCGATTCAGAGAAAATGTTTAAAAAAAATCAAATTAGAAAAACAATTCATTTACAAGGAAATCACTCATCGTTTATTTTAGTGGCGTTTTAAGAAATGTGAGGAAATAGTAGATATCGTTTTGGATGTTTTAGTAAAGAGTTTGAAGTAAAAACTAAGACTCTTTAGTTGATGTATTAAATCATTTAGATATAGCAGTCCTAATAGAACTGTTAAGCCTAGCTGTTCGCTTTTCTAAAAAGAAAATCGAATTTAAAGGTAGTTTAAATTTTCAAAAAAATATTTATCGGTTTTCTTAAAATACAATTGATCTAGTATGACAACAAGAGATACTGTTTCAAAAGAACAGGGCCTGTCACATGTGATTTCTGACTGTTTATTGGCGTACTAGACTATCGAATATGCCATACATGCTTTAAAGGTAATACATTGTAATCATAAGCGTACTAGACAATGACAATCAAATGCACAATACAAACTTCTAAAAGGATACACAATAGCCGAAAGCATACAGACAATCGAATTTAACATTAAAATGTCGAAGCTGATACATGGTAATAGAAAGCGCACAAGGGAAGCACATATACCAATTGAACCTCCGTAGACATAAGCTCGCCCACTAGGGAATCAAATTATAAAGTACAATTTTCAAAAGTGATAGACAAATATACAGTACAAAGTTGAAACAATCATATGAAGAAAAGCAATATTTAAAAGAATAGCCGTCACTTAGCAGTAAAGACGAAAAGAGTATGTGTGTATAATAAGATCAATTAAAAAAAACAAACAAATAATTTACAGAATGAGAATTTGAAGGGATAAACGGTCAGCGGAAAACATTTTGCCACTGGGGTTTAACTAGGTAGGATCGCCCTCACAATTTGCTCCTGCATATTCCCATATGAACAAACAAGTACAAATTTCCTTGGTTATTTTACTAAAAACACCAATCTACGCGGTATTGTTGCATGCAAAAGCACAGATACAAACAAACATAAGAAGCTTTTAGCAATGTTAAGCAGATTGGAACGGTACTCGATGACAAAACTGAGACCAGAGCACCTGCAGAGCACCAGCAAAATTTCGGTGGCAGTAAACAAGCTTCTATGTTCTTTGTTAAGATTTCCCTACCTATGAACTTTCATAATCGTTTAAACCTCTGGCACCATCATGTAAAGGAAGAGGTAAGAATAGCGATCTTTGAATATGAAACTCTGTAGTCAAAAACGTACTAGCCAATCAATTATATATACAAAAGAAATTTGGAAGATGATCTCAGCTTTCCAGAGGCACAAAAATCCGACTATACAATATTGGCTTCTGAGTTTACTCTAAAGGTGTTACAGCTTTGAAAATGACACAAACAGCATACGAAATAATCTTCAAAGATGTTACACGCACTTGACACACGAAATTGCAAGAGAAGTTTCAAAGATGATGCGACGTAATCCAATGGATCCGATGCACAGAAGACAATGGATATACGATATAAGCAGAGGAAGAAGTCCAAAGCGCATCAGACAATACAATATACATATAAATACCACCGTCATGTCAAAGGGCACCAGCTAATCATTCATACTCCAATTACTTTACAGGTGACAAGATTACATATGATTACAGCTACATATGCTATAGAAGTTCACATTACAAATTGCACGTGTTGACAGATGGCACGCCGTCATCAAAATATCATATGGTATGCATATCAGGAATCGCCAAAATCAGAAAACACAGCCTACTCACGTAGCCAGAAAGTAGAAAAGAGAGGAGATCACGGGTTTATAAGAATATCGATTTCAAAAAAAAACTACAAACAGTTAAAAAAAGAAGAACCTTTAGGGTTACCGCCTCGGAACAGTCTGTGGCAAAACAATTTGCCACTGGGTGATTAAACCAGGTTCTAAGGTGCACTAACCTCACACTTGCTCCAACAGGTTCTCATATGAACAAACAAGTACAAGTTGTCTTGGTGAAATACCTCCAACACTCCAAAACAATGTTGCATGCAAAAACACACAAACCTCGTAATTATAAAATGTGATGTATGACAAGAAAACTGCTGTTGATAAATTAAGCTTTAAGATTTCATCCTGAAGAGGATTCCTGTTAAAACAAAATGGTTGCAAGTCCTTAAACATCCTGAATTGCATTATGGCAAATTTGATGATAACTCAAGAAAACTGGTCCTAGTCAATGTTTTCTTATATACAGCTAAAGACAGACAGTGTTCACTATTAGAACTTTAAATGAGTTTATAGAAGACACTCGCGTTATCTCTCTCTCTCTCTCTCTCTCTCTCTCTCTCTCTCTCTCCCTCTCTCTCTCTCTCTCTCTCTCTCTCTCTCTCTCTCTCTCTCTCTCTCTCTCTCTCTCTCTCTCTCTCTCTCTCTCTCTCTCTCTCTCTCTCTCTCTCTCTCTCTCTCTCTCTCTGTATAATTGTATAATGAAGAATGATGTAACTGCAGACGACTTGAATATTTATCCTGGCTATCAATGGTCATAAGAGAACATGGCGATATCGGGGAAGATTTCTAAGTCTTTATATTGACAAGTTTAAAAATATTTTAATTTCAATATCACTAAAAGTTACTACTTCATTATCTAAATGTTTGAGTTCTTGACAAAAAAGGAGAAATGCAATTATCAGCAAAATTAGATGTGTTTCATAATTTTGAAAATGTTTCAAAAAGCGCAATTTTTTGGCAAATATTAAACACATGTTGATGATTTTTATATGAGGCATAGGCTTCAACCAAAGTATGTTTTTTATTTTCACTTTTATTGAATTATATTAAAATTCAAATATACGCTCTGATAATTGATTAATAAAAAAGTGTTTATCAATTTTCTACATATTAGACAGAAACACGGGCCATAAGCCAACCATATAATAATTGATAAAAAACTATTTAATATCAAAAGTGTCAATGTTGATGTACAAAACACTGAGGCCTATATCAGGACTTCATGAAACTGCTGTTTTGTAAAAACTTAAGTCAATCATGCATATAAGGAAAAGCCATACTCAGAAAACACGCCACTAAACCAACAAGCTGAAAGGAAAATAAAAAAAGGAATTATACAAGTGTCAGTTTTATATAAAATTGTGTCTCTAGCTGGGAGCGAACCCGCAACGTCACGGCGACAGCGCCAAGCCCTGCAATTCCTGCGACGCAACCAACTGAGCTAACCGGGCCAACCCCAAAAAAGGTTGATCGGATAGCCCTGATAGACATCATAAACAATTAACGAAAAAGAGGACATGTGGCAATTTTGCTGGTAAACCATATTTTAATATACTTGTCTATCACATGACTTCCATTTATCGACAGCTTACTTTACGAATTATTTTACAAAAATGCATCGTCATCCACAACACACAAAACATGTTCAAGCACATAAACAGTCAATAAGCACCAGTATAGGACCATGTGTAAATTAACAATCATTTTAACACATTGAAAACGAATGATCGTAAAATTAATAAATGAATCTGTTGAAAAATGGCAACCAATTACGAACCTATACTGTTGAAAACTTAAAATAAAAACACTGTAAAAGTATTGATAGAGTGACGTCCCTAAATAAAACAAGTTGATACCTATAAAATGTGGCACAATATCGGTTAATTATTTGTTAAAGTTTATGAACGGAAAAAACACAATTGACGTAGTACTCTTTCTCAAAAGCATCCAAAACCAACATGAAGAGGCCCCTGTGCCCAAGATCATAAAACTAAATCTTGAGATCTGTCTCAAATCTCAAGCATCTGATTAGCTGAAATTGCGACCAGTCGCCATTTCAGCCAATCAGATCCTTGAGATTTGAGGCTGATCTCAAAACTTAGTTTTATGATCTTGGGCCCTGATTATCGTCACAAAGTATCCATCTTTGTCCTTCCTTCTGTCCACTGATTCATAAAAGAAAAAAGCACTTTTTATTATCAGTTTAGCAGACCACATTTCAGAAAAAAGAGCACTGTTATCCTATGCTGTGCAACTTCATCTCTCATTAGCTTTTTCATTAATGTAACTTGTCACCAGGCGTTGGAATTCTGTATTCATAACCACGCTGATTGCCCAATGAACAACACAATACACAAATTTACCCCCATTTAGTATTCTATGGCATCAAATGAATACCGTCAATTACAATACGACACACTCATTATAAAGAATAATTTGAAATTGCCAAAAGCTTCCTTCTTATAAATTGGATTTCCGCAATAAATCCTGTTTCGGAATCGGTAAGCGACATAAAACGCATGAAGATAATAAGCCTTAGGAAGCGGAGTTCCAGGAGTAGTAATGAGGGCCCGTACTGGTTATTTGACGTAAAGTGTCGTTAATAGCAACGGCTCGACAAATCCGATTACACGCCTCACAAATTGGGTAAATGGAGGATTAGGCCTATTCTTGTCAGCAGAGCGTTTAAGCTCCAAAGAAAACGGATACTGAAGACAACCTAACTTAAGGTTTCTTAAAACTTATACGCATGTCTGTCTAAGCCGGAAACGAGGGTATGTCTTTTAGCCGTTATGATTTGGTGACTTTTTTGGCTTTTCTCATTTAATTAGAAAAAACCTTGATGTATTGGTATATGAGCTGATGATATAGTCCAACGATTTTATGATTTAAGTGATAAATGAACTTTTGTATTTATAGACCATATCATGAGTATTTTGCTTAATCCAATTCTAGTTCATAATGGTAAGTTAAGCCGATTTTTACAAGTGGTCAGAGCACTTCATCTCCTTTGGAATATAACAGTAGAGCGAGTTACCGATAATTAGACAGTCACTTGACAGACAAGTAATTTTTGATATGATTTACGAGCAAATTGTTTTACGCATTTAATACCAATGTGTTCTGTTGATGAGTACTGATCACAGGAAATATATTCAATCCGCAATTCTCTGCAATATATTGGTTATAATTATAATATATAGTATCAAGTGACTGCTCTGCAATATTTTGGTTATAATTATAATATATAGTATCAAGTGACTGCTCTGCAATATATTGGTTATAATTATAATATATAGTATCAAGTGACTGCTCTGCCATTTATTCGTATATAATATACTATCAATTGGGTGTTGATGAGTACTGATCACAAAAAATATATTCAATCCGCAATTCTCTGCAATATATTGGTTATAATTATAATATATAGTATCAAGTGACTGCTCTGCCATTTATTCGTATATAATATACTATCAATTGACTGTTGATGAGTACTGATCACAAAAAAAATATTCAATCCGCAATTCTCTGTCATTAATTGGTTATATTTAAAGTATCACGTAAATGTCTACTTATTACTAATCAGTAATAGACTTGTCCGAAAGATGACTCACAACTCACGTAAGATAAAATTTCGTATTTACATTAGTTTACCAATGACAAGACTGTCGCGTGACAGACAAGTTACCTTTAATATGATTAAACGTTATGTTCATATTATGAGTTTTAGTTAGAGAATTAAAAAATAAACTCGCTTCTATCTTCTTTAACACTATTTAGCTAGCCTATAACGTGATTGTCTTCTCATGTCACTTACACGTCACAGATATAACTACTAATAATTAAAAAGATTGTGTAATTAAAACTTACTACTTAAACCTATTACTTTTTATCAAATAATTGATTTCAGTTATGATGAAGCACAGTTGTAAATGGTTAGCTCGAATCCCGTTAAGGTCCGTATTGTTTACCCCTAACTCGTTGGTTATTTATATCCATCAATTCTTTGAACTTCTTTATTTATATTTTAACTGATTAAGTTAAGGAAACAGTACAGCATTCAGAAAAAGATATAATCGAGTGATAGCGGATTCTTCTTCAGTGTCGCGGACTATACTGGCGAAATGTCAGTACATTAGCATTGGTGCTGTCAAAGATTTGTGATAAAGAAAGCGCGCATACAGCAGATAAAGATAAAAACACGTACTCTGCTTTTCATGTTAATGTGGTTATTCATTGATGGCTTCAATTTTAATATAAATTTATAAATACGTTACAATTACATTTTAAAACAGCGATATCATGCTCTTGAAATCCTTACTGAATTGTAAAACTGAATAGGTCGTTGTTACCTGATACAACTTAGCAACATTTATGTTTTACAAAAGCTGTTCAAGGAGGATACTACTAAGTTGATAAAGATGAAAAGGTAACTTTGAAAGCCACCGAACATGCATACCATCGTTTGGGATGGACCAATATTGTACTGTTAATTGGATAAATATTGAATTGCGCTCAGCCCGGGGCTAGGCGGCGTGAGCCTGGAATATTGTTTTATTTGTCGTGTTCGGTGGCTTTCAAAGTTATCTTTTCATCTATTTATGACATAAAATAAAAACAAATGCATTTCAACAATAGTTACTCTTAGAAGTCAACGGCTTTAAAACGGGCAATAGCAAAACAATTTGTAACAGGTAGTTTAAACCATATTCTAAGGTGCACCAACCTCACACTTGCACAAACAGGTTCTCACGTGATCTAACAAGTACTAGTTGTCTTGGTGAATATATTAACCCCAGATTAGATTTACATAAACCATTTTCTTTAACTCAAAAACTAGAATCTTATCTTAAAGTTCATAAATTTGTCTATGACTAACGGTCTGTTTTCAAAATTGTATTTTCAGCTGATACATGTCTTTGTGATATAACAAAAATGTTTACGTTCCAAAATAGACAAAAATAACCTTGTTCGCATGGTTTTACCGGATGTCTACAAGGTCTTTAACACTGCAGACGATACAATTCCGGTCAGGAAACTGAAATTAAATTTATAGGTCTCGGAAAGAACACTATCCCTGTGTTTTAATCCCTGTGTTTTAATCCATGTGTTTTAATCGATATGATCACACCGGTAGCTACTTGTTGACGACTAGGTAAATATTCAGCTACGGTTACTGGTGAGGTGCCGCAAGATTCTGTACTTAGACCCCCAAACGTTAATTGTGTAAAATACAAATCACTTTATATTATGATGATTCAGTACGATTAAACAGGTCTAATGTTAGAAGAAACCTGGCGAAGATCTACAGTCAGTAAAATCATGTATTGCTCCCAGGTAGAGGCAGTATTATTTTGTACAAAGAACCAAGTAGTAGTTGGTACCATGCTTATGATACGCAAGTTGGACAAACATAAGCATTTATTTTACGAATTTCTGTACAACATTTTCATCTTATTGTCTTTTCTGCTGAAAATTATATTTTACTCGTGTGAAAGTTGCAAATTGCTAAGACTGGTAATGCGCTATAATCCGGAGATCGTGATATGTTAACATCTGGTTACATGATCTGTAGACATTTAAAATTACAATCTTAATTTGTTGATAACATTTGAATAACAGAATTGTCTGTATAATTTATGGCGTTTATGTTCAACGAATAAATAATTTGATTTTTTTTTAAATGTTACGAATACTTCACACCAAAAATGATTGGTTCTGTCTTGAAATGAAAAAGGATCGGTAATCTGATTGTTTGTTGTAAAAGTATAATTCGTAGAATAAAATTCAAGGATACAGATGCCGGCTTCCAATAAAGATGGGAATATTTATACTACAATATATTTGCATATCCAATTAAGATTTCTTAGGTTTGACAGTTGGTAATTTTGGCGTAAAGCCCAAACGCTTAATTAAACATATATAAAACGTTTTGCTAAGATTTGTTTCATATAGACGTCTTTTGTTTCTATAACGTGTCGTAATGTGGATTAATAATCCATATAATTGCTAAATCAAATACATTTGCTGACATATCCAGTAATTAAAGGACTCCGATATACTTAATATTCGGGAGGTGTAGATACCTAGCAAATTGTAATTACACGATCTCAATTGGTCAATAATATCTGCCCCTTAGAGTAATTGACAGGTGACCCCTTGTGCTCGACAATTTGACATTTTTATGGCATGCCGCCTTCAAAGTCAATCGCCGCCGACATATTCATAGCATGATGTCAGTAGTTGATTAGACAGGCTAATCGGGAAACGAGGCTTAATTTAATCGTGGAGAACCCACTGCTTGTTAGTTCAAGTCGTTAAGTGTTTAACCAGAGGATGAATGACACTTAAAAGTGACTTTTAGTCAAAGCAACTTGATTGTTTTATAAATTATTATCAAAAATATCATGACGCTGATGTATTATTACTTATTCAATGAGAAAATATATTTTTCAGACAAGAATTTAATGATAAAAAAGAAAAATGTAGGTACATATTCCCTATTACGTTAATACAGAGAACAATAATTTTTCCCGTAGAGCAGTCACGTGACTGGACAGGGGAGGTAACCAAAAAAAATCATCTATTTATTGGAAAGGCGTATAAACCGACCAACTTGAATAAGAAACCACAAACAATTAACTATAAAAGATAACAAGAGAGTGTTTATTTGTCAGATGAGATTATATAGCAAGTACCAATGTTAGTAAGGCAATGCAAGACTCAAATTTTGTAGACGAAGTGATATCATTCACAGTCCTCATTCCAAAAAAAAATGAGAATGAACTATTACTGTTCATTGTCTTAACAAGGATCAAATAAAACAGATAAAACAAACTCTAAGTCACACAAAACAAGTTGATATCATAAACGATGCTTGATGCTAAATCTCTAACACAGAGTATACAAACAAAGTTCTAATTGGTCAACTATTATCTGCCGGTATAATATTTTATTAGATGGACATTCATTTAACTCTTAATCTTCATTAATTATCAATTACAGTCTTCAGTTTGTGATTTAATCTTTTAATAAGTGTCTTGGGACAAGATAGACGTGAGCTATCCTACATTTTGCTAAAATGCATTTCTTGGTAAATGGCATGCGACCAGATAATTATTCAAAAATATTGATTCGGTTTTAAGCAGGAACTCTCTCTAGGAAAGAAAAAAAACATTCTCAAGCAGCCGCATCTTCTCCCAATCAACTCGTTGGAAAGTATCAAATTTTATAATGACTTCCTTTTTAAATAATAAATGTTCAAACTTTGAGCCTGCGGTGTAAATTAATGGTAAAAATGATCTAAGAAAACTATCAATAAACATTATTTAACCATTAGTTACTGATTCCAAGACAACACGGTCATTTTAAAACTCTTTATGGCAATCGAAAGCCACGAAGCTAGCATAAAGTGTAATCGAATACAGATGATAACCGATCAGAAATTTGGGTATTTAAAAGTATTTAGCCGGCTGCAATTCAATAAAAGGGTAGAACAAATCGTTTTTGCAAAACTTTTTTAAAATATAATAAAATGTTCTTAGTCCTTATAGCATAAGTATGTATTTTGTCGCACAAGAATCTGTGCAATCATATATCACCAGATTTAGCAAAAGAGCAACGGCTGCAGCAAACGTGCCTTAGCTCTATTACCATCGCGACCTCGTTTTAACTTCCGTCATATATATATAGCACTAGTGTGCATAAAAAAAAGGAGGAAGCACGATGCTAATAGATGTGCATATGTAATTGTCCTACATGTTTGTATATGTATAAAATTAAGTGTATGTAAATGTCTAGGCAGTCAGAGGGTCATTTGTGGATAGTTATGGTTTATATGCGTTGCCGGAAAATTTCTCTATTGAGAACTTGGATGGCACGTCTATAACCATGTACAGCACTCTTGGCTAGGCGATGTCGCCGCTCTTGGCTAGGCGATGTCGCCGTGTCTGGTGCTTAGATCTGTTCCTTTATGTCTGAAGGTTTGTTCGTTGGTTACTTATCTCATCCATATATATATATATATATATATATATTCTCAAAGTGAAGAGGTTAATAGTACTAAGGCTTACAAAGTGACCTTAATCAGAGAGTGATATTCTTCTGAACACACCATTATTGCAAAATTTAGAATCAGTGTTGAAACAAAACAAGATACAATTTCTACTATGTATTGGTTGCCTAAAATGCACAAAACACCTAACAGAGCAAGATTTATCGCAAACTCCAGTTCTTGCGCAACTACTAAATTATCAGTACTCTTAATATATTGTCTGAACACACCTAAATTAATGCAAAATTTAGAATCAGTGTTGAACCAAAACAAGATAAAATTCCTAGTATGTATTGGTTGCCTAAAATGCACAAAACACCTAACATAGCAAGATTTATCGCAAACTCCAGTTCTTGCGCAACTACTAAATTATCAGTATTCTTAATATATTGTCTTACAGCCATAAAAGAACATGTAATTAGGTAATGCGAAAAGGTTTTTGAAACCACTGGCAGAAATCTATTTCGGTCTATTTTAAACTCAGGCGACGTTTAAAAGAAGCTTAAATTAAATAATTTTCAGGCGTCCTGTTTGTCAACTTATGACTTTTCTACTTTAGACAACTCGCTCCCTCATAATTTATTTAAGCTCACCATTCTTACTGAGAAAACGTGTACAAGAGAAAATAAAACTTGTATCGCTTGTAATGGACAGGAAGCATTTGTACATATGGTTCTTATGATAATCATACTTAATGGACTTGTCAAGACCTAATAGAGTTGTTAACTTTCTTATTGGATAACATTTGTGTTAGATTCGGTACCTCTATTTATAAACAAGTAATTGGCATCTCAATGGGTACTCATTATGAACTGGTTGTTGCTGATCTGTTTTTACACTGTTATGAACGAGACTTTATGTTATCTCTTCCTACCGAACATCATTATTTGATGTATTATTACAGCTTTTAACAACACCTCGAGGTACTTTGATGACTTTTTAAATATATATATAATAACCATCTTCCGTCAATGGCTAACAAAATTTATCCTAAAGAACTACAGTTTAATAAAGCGAACACTTCAGAAAAGCAGGCTAAATTTCTTGATCAAAATCTGTCAATTGAAAATGGTCACGTCACTACTAAAATATATGATAAAAGAGATGACTTTTATTTTAATATAGTGAATTTTCCGTTTTTTAGGCTGCGATGTTCCTCGTGCAACATCTTACAGGGTTTATATTTCACAGATTGATCAATTTTCTAGAGCTTGCAATTATGTCTATGATTTCAATGAACGTAATCTGTGCATAACAGAAAAACTTTTAAAACAAGTTTTTCGTTATCACAAATTAAGAAACATCTTTTGCATGTTTTATCGCTGATACCCAGATATAAGGTGGATGGACACGTTGCTCACCCAGTTTAGACGTCAAAAATTAAATATTGTCCAAATCTTATGACAGTTGATCAGAATAATGTGTGAGGATCGCTTGATTGAAATATGCAAAATATTTCCATTTACCGACAACGGTTATTGAAAAACAACGCCATCTATAAAGGCACCCTGATTTCCTCCATTTTTCCCAAAACGTAGACATTAAACAATGTAGTTTATGCCAAAATGATACTAAATTTGCTTAGAAACTCGATTTGTTTCTTTTATCTCTTTATCAAAACTGGGTGAGCAACGTGTTATCTACCTTAATTTAAAAATGCATGTGCAGTTTAAAATTACTATTGCAACAAGGTATTTCACAGCCAGTTTTTTTGTGGAGATTTAAACTATAAACTTAAGAAGATAAAAGACAATGTTAAATTCTCCCGGTTATTCGTAAAAACCATCTGTAAATTTAAAAAGAAAGGTTACCAACATGATATTCTACAGCGCTATGCAGGCCTAGTGATAAACCCACCTACGGTTGATCATTATGCGTATCTCTTTGGTTGCACAAAGGTGGCAGGGATTAAAAGTTTATGACGGTTTATGGGGAATCTTGTACCAGAACCTAGAAGCTTGATGTGTTGTTTTTTTTATCCCTGTCATCGTGTTCTTGCTGATTTGAATCGAGGAGCTCTGGTCTCGATAAGATCATTGAGTGCCCGCCCCTTTGGTTTTGCAATGCTATTATCTTCTTATATTTTATATGTTAGCGTGCTTTTGCCTGCAACATTGTTGAGCTGATAGGCCGGTTGGAGTTATTTCACCTAGACAACTTGTACATGTGTGTTGATATGAGAACCTTATGGGGAAAGTGTGAGGTTGGTGCACCATAGAACCTGGTTTAAACCCCCTTTGGCGATTTGTTTTGCCACTGACCGTTCCAAGGTGGTAACACCAAGGGTTCTCATTTTCGTTAATTGCTTGTAGTGTCTAATTTAATTGACATACAAAACAAGCATGCTCTCCTTTCCTCCATTTTTTTCGCTGCGTGGGGAGGTTGTGTTTTGTGAGTGTGGCGATTCCTGATATGCATATTTCACTTTTTTGAGACCTCGACATATCACTCTTGTTCAACATATCACAGTCATTAAGCCTTCTTTGTTTGAATGAAAGAGAAATTAATGTCGACTGTCTGCGTACCCGCTTTCTCAGCGTCTTGATTAGCAAAATATATCACTAGCTTCTGCTTCATACATTAATTATGTCTGAGAGCATAAGCCCAAAATACAGCTCGGACACTGCGACCAACATGGTTTTTTTAATTGCGGTAAAGCGGGTATTTCGGTCACGTTAAAACATAAACCGGTATCTTGTCGTATAGATAAGAGTGCGACTTTTTGGAGTAGAACGACAAGTAAAAACTCAGATTCACCTAGTTTCGAAAAGGGACGAGACATTGATTAAAGCAGGGCTCTGGCAAATGGTATGTATTAGACCCGACAACAATCAGATTTTAACCTGATACGCAAAAAGCCTTGAATCGTCATTCAATTGTCAAATTAAACTCGTCCATTTCGATTTCTAGTGAAGTTTGGTAGACCTTATTATATGCGCAACTGGCAGAATCGCACATAACCACACGTTGGCGTTGTGAAATATATTATTACGCGCGTTTTAGATTTGTTAAATTTCAAAGTAGATATAATGTATAGACATGTATAATTATACTGATGAGAAAAAAGACATTTTTGTAAAACAGTAAACACACGCTCGTTTTGTGCTTGTTTCGAGAAGAAAATGTCAGTGATATAATCGGACAATCTCACCAGAGACTCAAGATGTTAAATTCAAGTAACAGAATTAAGACTAATTTATTTAAAGGCTAAGGAACTAATAACAGATGTTTTTGTACAAAACTACTGTCAGAATGACTGAACTTCTAATTCCGATGTCATTCAGCGATGATTACGTTTATCAGGGTTATCCGATCAACCTTTTTGGAGGGTTGTACCGGTTAGCTCAATAGGTAGTACGCCATAACATGGCTAGACGCTGTCGATGTACGGGTTCGCTCCCCAATAGAGGCAATATCATTTACAGACTATACACAACCAATTCTTGTGAGAAACTAGGCTCTCGACAAGGATGGCTCCACTTACATTTCCTGCTGATGATATATGTATTTAGTAACGAATGATTAATGACTGCAAAAGAATTTTAAATCATCTCCATATCGAGAAAATTTGTTGTAGATGAGACGTACATCATGTTACTGAGTCTGGAGCAAGGTTTGTGTGTCGGTATTATATTGTTAAACAATATGTCGATGTTAATCTGGTATGATCACAGAGCAGCCTTCAACACACGGTTCAAATTAACACCGGTCATAATGGTATACTTAAAGAGCAATCAATTTATGCAATTGAATCTATGACGCGCTCTTGTGGCTCTGTGTAATGCTAAACATCATAGGTTCTAGCACTCAGGTGCATGGTCTCTAAAAGCATTCAAGCTGTAATTCCAGAGCCTTTAACCTTCTGGAAACGTCTTAGTGTGCGAATATTCGTACACCACGCCTGTCGAGCAAGCGACACATTTCCTCTTTTAAAATTGTGCTTTTAATTCCGTAACACACCAGGCTCTGTATGCCAAGTGTTGATTATAACTGCTTTCCGATATAATGTTCTGAGTAAGATGTGTGAAGTTAGCGGCCTGGCGGCCTAGCGGCCTGGCGGCGTGAAGTTAGCGGCCTGGCGGCCTAGCGGCCTGGCGGCGTGAAGTTAGCGGCCTGGCGGCGTGAAGTTAGCGGCCTGGCGGCGTGAAGTTAGCGGCCTGGCGGCGTGAAGTTAGCGGCCTGGCGGCGTGAAGTTAGCGGCCTAGCGGCGTGAAGATGGCTGAATTTATCGCAATTAACGTTGATCTTAAAAACTGATTGAAATCTATTTTTACAGATATAATGTAAATTGCAGGGGTGTATTAGAAAGTTATCGACATGATTTAGCTTTTATTTTTTAAATCAAAGTTCTAGCTTATCTGCAGAGACGACTCGGAATCTATTCGTACATTCACTTCCATGTACTCTTTGTAAATTACATTTCAGTTGATGATAAAGAACTAAGTTTGATTGTTTAACTTTTCGAAGCCTGGCGGCCTAAACTTAATATTTATCATAATTTATGTTTATATTTAAAACGGCTTGAAATCGATTTTTACAGCATGCAATGTACATTTCAGGGATGATTAAGTAAAATATCAACAAAAACAAGCTTTGAATTTTTTTTAAGTTTTCGAAGCCTGGCGGCCTAGCGGCCTAAACTTAATATTTATCATAATTTATGTTTGTCTTTAAAAAGGCTTGAAATGGATTTTTACAGCATGCAATGTACATTTCAGGGATGATTAAATAAAATATCAACAAAAAATAGCTTTGATTTTTTTTTAAGTTTTCGAAGCCTGGCGGCCTAGCGGCCTGGTGGCCTAAACTTAATATTTATCATAATTTATGTTTATGTTTGAAACGGCTTGAAATCGATTTTTACAGCATGCAATGTGCATTTCAGGGATGATTAAGTAAAATATCAACAAAAACAAGCTTTGAATTTTTTTTAAGTTTTCGAAGCCTTGCGGCCTAGCGGCCTGGCGGCCTAAACTTAATATTTATCATAATTTATGTTTATCTTTACACCGGCTTGAAATCGATTTTTACAGCATACAATGTACATTTCAGGGATGATTAAGTAAAATATCAACAAAAACTAGCTTTGATTTTTTTTAAGTTTTCGAAGCCTGGCGGCCTAGCGGCCTGGCGGCCTAAACTTAATATTTATCATTATTTATGTTTATCTTAAAAACGACTTTAATCGATTTTTACAGCATGCCATTTACATTTCAGGGATGATTTAGTAAAATATCAACATTACTAGCTTTGATTTGTTTTTAATTCTTTGTAGCCTGGTGGCCTAGCGGCCTAAACTTAATATTTATCACAACTGCATTCTAACTTATGCTTATATTAAAAACGGCTTGAAATCTATTTGTACAGCATATTATGTATATTACAGGGGTGTATACGAAAAATATTAACACGAACTAGCTTTAATTTTTTAAGAACTAAGTAAATTGTCAAAATCTTTTAGAAATTATGGAGTCTTGACATTATATGAGCGTGTCGATCAAAAATACAGTGAATGTTTCAAACTTTATTTACTTCCAACACAGAATACAATCTGTTCTGTTACTGTCACTCGAAGCTCGGAGAAAAATATAACGGTATTCAATGTTGGCCACTGTATAAAAAAGTCGCGCATGTTTTCCGCACTCACGCAAATTTTGTGGACACATACGCAGCAGATCATTTCTTAACGAGGAAATGAATGTTTGTAGGGATTTTTCATCATGTAAACTGACTTTTAAACGTAATAGGCATATATATTTAATGCAGGTATTTTTTTACATTTCACTATAAATCATCATAATCATTTTTGTGTAAAAATGTCTGTAAAAACCTCTATATTTAGGAAGAGTGAAACTCAAAATATTTTTTGTTCATAAACATCGTTATTAATTTAACATAAATTAGTACGTTTACCTAAACCATTTTGTAATAAAGATTGAGCGCTCCTCTCTCTCTCTCTCTCTCTCTCTCTCTCTCTCTCTCTCTCTCTCTCTCTCTCTCTCTCTCTCTCTCTCTCTCTCTCTCACACACACACACACACACACACTTGTAAAAACCCAAAGTGACCAATATTGAGGCCCTTCATGTGTCATTTGATTTCAAACTTACCATTTGTGGAGCTTCTAAGCTGAGGTAGCTGGTTTGCACATCACGCGAGCCGGAACATTATTTCAACGTCGGAACATCATTTATGTTATAACATCATTTATGTTATACTTTACCTCCGATTCAAGTTAGCAGCCAATCTGTTGGCAGAAAAACCAGTTTACAAAAGTTGAATACCCAGGAACAACGGTTAGTTGGACCTCGGGGATAGACATGTAAATGAAGCATAGAAAGGCGTTGAGACGGAGTTCAACCACAGAAAAACAAACTATTTATATGGTGGTCTACACAAAAGAGAGTTAAACTAACTGTCGGATGAGAAATACAGAGCAACAGTTTCTATTTTGAAGTTCTGATTTTGAGTAATACACATTACATGACGCTCCTATGGTGCTGATAAATAAGAGTATACATGTACGATATAGGTTAGAAGGTCACATTTTTTATCATACTGAGTTTGCAACAAACGGTACAACAACCCGTGGAACAAACAGCTTCTGTATGTGTTACTCAAACCCATTAAATGAACATATATTAACATACACTAAAAGGTTTTGTATATTTAACAATTGGAAGCGAACGATCTTCATAAGTTAGTTCTTCTTCGCTTTCGTGAGCAATTCTGTTTAGGAGACATGTTATTTGTAACTTTTTTTTTAATTTTAAATAATTTCGGTTTTCCAGGGATTGATTGATAGGCTTTTTGTAAGTTAAAGTTGTAATTCCATTCTTGTTCAGGACAGCATGTGCATGTCAAGTGTGTGACGAGCTTGTAAGAACCGTGTTTGATAATGTAGTAGGAATTTTTCATGTCGATGTCCTGATTGTTTAAAGTTAGTTCTAGCACCGAGCTACAGATACCCCCACCACCCCGTTCACACATAGACACCGCTACTACTACGTTCAAAGTGTGACCGAAAACGTGGTCGATCGTGACAAATCGCAGTTATCATTTAAATTCTTTTTGTTTGTTTGTTAATTTGTAATAACAGTAGCGTAATGAAATCTTGTTCTTTCATATTACCCTACAACATATGTATTCATGTTCAATTGCGTTTTTTATTTATACATTTTTGAAAAAAGATAATAATATTAATAACCGGTTAATATAATGGGTCTTGGTGATAAATTTTAAAATCACGCTACTCAACATCACATCAATTTAGCCTTACACTTTCAGGTTGCTACTGGTTACACGAGAGATCTCCATATCAACCCCCCCCCCCCCTGGTCGTGACCTGGAGAGGTCACTTTAGCTTCGCTGTTTCAGCGCAGACTAAACACGGGGAGCAGCAGAACCAGTGATAAGCCCAGTCTCATTCGGCATAGAGCTGGGCGCGCGCCCTCGCATTGTACTTTTGCGTTCTCGCATCGTGTTTTCGCGTTTCGTGGTCTCTCTGTCCTGAGGGCGAGACCACGAAAACGCGAAAACACGATGCGAGAACGCGAAAACACGATTCGAGAACGCGAAAACACGATTCGAGAACGCGAAAGTTCGATGCGAGAAGGCAATATTAATATCGCGTTATCCCATCGTTGTTTCGCGACCTCGCATTGTTGTTTCGCGTTCTCGCATCGTGTTTTCGCGTTTTCGTGGTCTCGCCCTCAGGACAGCGATACTTCCCATGGTTTGTTAAGTACACTTACTATTGAAGTCAGACCGATCAAATTGTTTCGTGTCACCGAAGTATGTAAAGGCAGCGAGACCTTTATATTTTATTACGTATCATTTTTCTGTACGTAGTACTTAAATAATGCTTTTTACTTCAAGTAATTGCTCTTAAATCCGAAAAATATATTGAATCCATCTTTAAACAATCTATATAACTGATGCATACAGATCACGATATTAATACAAAAGATTGAGTAAAGATGTTCAATAAAGGATAGAGTCTAGGTCGAACCTGCTTGTGAGTTTGGTGTAATGTATTAATGTTTAATTGATGAGATACAGCAATATGATTATTGTAGGAATAAAACTCATATGTTACATCATCGTTAGCAAGAAAATACGTCTCCAAAAATGTTACAATATAAACATTTACATTGATTTTGGAACAGTTCACATTGCAAACGGTACTTTGTGTGAGTGACTTCAGCTATTTTTTCAAAAGTGTATTGTATACAATGGGAAACAATATCATTCATAACAAGGACTTCAACAATCGCCCGTAAAACATATATATGACGATTTTATTTTTAATTACAAAAGATAAAAACTCCACTCACTTTTGAACTGTCTATTATGTTTTTGTGACAATCAGCTCGCTATATCCGGTAGATGATACAATCGGTTTATATACAGTGATTGTATTGTTAACAAAAACTTAACCCTTTCCAGTATAGATACACCTTTATTGCTAGGGCGAACAGTTTAGATCCAGATCAGCCGGAACATCCGTGCCATCTGATCAGGATCTAAACTGTTCGCTTTTTGATTCATTAGGTTATTTCTGACCAAAATGAGACCAGTGCAGATCCTATCAGGATGTGCCGGCTGATCTGGATCTACAATGGTCGCGCAAGCGAAAAAATTCGAGAAAAATATCTCAATTTATCTCTGCTTCCGGTTTCTAGAGCAAAATATTTGTGCTGCATCTTTTCAATTCTCACTGCCAGCCAAATAAACGTAAGAAATGTTTTGTCCCGAGACTGAATTCAAATAACTTGAAATAGTATTATCGTATATGTAGCACAGACACATACAAAAAGGAAATACCTTCTGCATCAAAACTCTGGAATCGCTGTTTGAAATGTATTTTGAAATTATAGCCAGTTTTCGTCATTTGTGACATTTGTGTCCACTCCCTACCTTACAACGTATGCTTTGGCTGACAGTGTTCTGAGTAGAATTCAATTAGTAAATGACCGCGGTAGATGAAATCTATTACCGAGATTGTTAATTTTAGAAAATTTAAATCTGTACCGAGTGTAAACGAAAAGAAAACAACAAGGCTAGTTCTTGTTTATATTTTGCTTATCCACCACTGAAATGTACATTGCATGCTGTAAAAATCCAATTCAAGCCGTTTTTAAGATAAACATAAATAATGATGAATATTAAGTATAGGCCGCTAGGCCGCTAGGCCGCCAGGCCGCTAGGCCACCAGGCTTCGAAAACTTAAAAAAAATCAAAGCTAGTTTTTGTGGATATTTTACTTAATCATCCCTGAAATGTACATTGCATGTTGTAAAAATCGATTTCAAGCCGTTTCAAACATAAACATAAATTATGATAAATATTAAGTTTAGGCCGCCAGGCCGCTAGGCCGCCAGGCTTCGAAAACTTAAAAAAAATCAAAGCTAGTTTTTGTTGATATTTTTACTTAATCATCCCTGAAATGTACATTGCATGCTATAAAAATCCATTTCAAGCCGTTTTAAAGATAAACATAAATTATGATAAATATTAAGTTTAGGCCGCTAGGCCGCTAGGCCGCCAGGCTGCTAGGCCGCTAGGCCGCCTGGCCGCTAGGCCGCCAGGCTTCGAAAACTTAAAAAAAAATTCAAAGCTAGTTTTTGTTGATATTTTACTTTATCATCCCTGAAATGTACATTGCATGCTGTAAAAATCGATTTCAAGCCGTTTTGAATATAAACATAAATTATGATAAATATTAAGTTTAGGCCGCCAGGCTTCGAAAAGTTAAACAATCAAACTTAGTTCTTTATCATCAACTGAAATGTAATTTACAAAGAGTACATGGAAGTGAATGTACGAATAGATTCCGAGTCGTCTCTGCAGATAAGCTAGAACTTTGATTTAAAAAATAAAAGCTAAATCATGTCGATAACTTTCTAATACACCCCTGCAATTTACATTATATCTGTAAAAATAGATTTCAATCAGTTTTTAAGATCAACGTTAATTGCGATAAATTCAGCCATCTTCACGCCGCTAGGCCGCTAGGCCGTTAACTTCACGCCGCAAGGCCGCTAGGCCGCCAGGCCGCTAACTTCACGCCGCCAGGCCGCTAGGCCGCCAGGCCGCTAGGCCGCCAGGCCGCTAACTTCATGCCGCCAGGCCGCTAGGCCGCCAGGCCGCTAACTTCACGCCGCCAGGCCGCTAGGCCGCTAACTTCACGCCGCCAGGCCGCTAGGCCGCCAGGCCGCTAACTTCACACATCTTTCTGAGTATTGTATGCTTCAGTACGCAACAGCGTTTCCAAAAAATCTTGCCATAATACGGGGTGGGGCGTAGGTGAGGTTAGCGTTCCTTCAACGTTTTTCTTCCAAGTTTGCGTCAAACATTTAGTGGGTGACCTTGGTTAAAAAGTCCTCTCGGTAAGTTTACGTAACTCAGCATTCGTTGATGGTTTCGCATTTCTCTACACCTGCTAAGACTACTCGATCATGTTTATCGACAATACAACATGGGAAATATTAGTATCAACGTCGATAAATCTAACGCAAGCAGCTACAAGAAGGAACCATTTATTATGCTTCTTTGTACATATATCAAGCAAACTCATGTAAGCATATGTGATTTTGTAAGATTCAAGAGAATGAAACATGAAAGAAAATGAAACATGAAAGAGAAGAAACATGAAACTTTCTATACTATTAAAAGAATAGGTTCGCCGATTTTTCGGAGAAACAGCGCGATCTCAAGATATTCTGTTTTATTTCGCCGATGCATTCATACATGAGCATCTAAAGTTGACATTTCAATTTTTGAAATAAACATTAATGTTTACAAAAATAGGGAAAATTACTTGAAACGTACCAGAAAACACCTAAGGCAAAAATAGAATAATGCTTCATATAAATTTTGCTAATTTAATCGAACGATTACTGCTGCCTTGAACGTAACGAAGCTGTCAGTTGTAATACAAATACTGAAATATGCATATCAGGAATGGCCACATCCAGCAGACACAGTCTCCCCACACAGCATGTATCTTAAATTAAGGATTGAATCAATATTTGAAACATGCCCTGAAGGGCTTCACGCGTACTTTAAACAATCCAACTGTTTTCCATACCCAAATGAAAACCATTAAATATTGATTCAATACTTATATCTACACTCATAAGTACTCTCATTAACACAGAAATTATGAGAAGAATTCGTGATATTACGGCTTTTTCAAAAGCTGTTGGAACAGCAACGTTGACGACGTAGTGAATGACGGCACGCTTTTTCGTAGCTACTCATGGCAAAACGTGCGTGCTCGGCGAGGTTACACGTCAAAACATTGTGCATCGTCCAATAAAATTTATTATGAACGGCTTTACTGTAGCCACGCCTTTGAAAATAATACGTCACACTGTTTATCAACAGAAATTATGATCCGTTTGAGACTTTATCGTAGAGGACAAATTCGAAGTGTAAATATTAAGAAATTGACAGTTTGGGAGTTATTTTGATTTGTTCTTATTTTGTCACATTTGCTCCTTAATTTCTTTCTTTATTACTTAACTAATAACGAATAAAGCTGTTCCACAAATACGTTTTTGCTAAAAATCATGCACATGAAGCTATAGTTTTCTCTCTGTAACTTGCCAACCTGTGGAAATAGTTGCCCTCTTCTGAATTTGGATCTTTTAAAGATATTAAAAAATGTCGATAAATTGTCAGGCCGTTAAAATCAAGAAGGTATATAGTTTACATGCGAATGAATCAAATGCACGTGAATAATCTGGAATATATCCTTAATGGCGGCACTGTAACACCGCATATGAGCATCGCCGCATAATTTTCATTGCATAAACAGGGTGAACGCGTTTATGCGGCGACGCTGAACGCATAAAGCAGAAATTGCGTATATGGGACGCAACTGTGCCTTTCTACAAATAAAGAGGATTTATTTAATCATTTATAATAGAGCTTTAAAACAGATGGTGATGACGTTGGTGATGATGATGTGATGTCCGTCCGTTTCGAAATTTTATAACATAGGAGTCTGCAGAGTTGTATATTATATTCATGGTGTAGGGAACTGTTACCTGCTCTAGTTATTTTTTTATTGTTCAACTAACGACAGAAATATGGTTCTTGATTAATTCAAAATTGTAATATACTTTTCATTAATATAAACGTATATTTTGACATGCTCGTTGGCCTAGTCAGTAAATGTTTTATTGTTATTTTGTGTCATATTGTCCTTTAAAACCATTGACGATTTTTACAACCTTGCTTATTCCTCGTAATAATTATTCTCTGCCACAACGCCGGCTTGACAGGGTCTTTCCTAATATTTTTTTCAAAGCCCCGGTTTTCCCGGGATTTTTGCAATGGTTACAAACCACATGTGCATTACTTGGGACTTAAAGCAGCAAACATAAAACTAAGTAAAGTTTGGAAACTGTCATGTTAAAGGTTTTTGCAGATAGATCAATTGGTTTTATTCACAATTAAACCGATCTTACTTAATCTTTGTCAGAATTTACCTATCTAAAGGTTTAGTTCAAAGCTTGGTTAAGTGGACACAAAAAAACTCAATTGGTTTGGTTCACAATTAAATCAACACTACTAAATCTTTGTCAGAATGTACCTCTCTAAAAGTCAAGACACAAAAAAGTCCGATAGTGATGAAATTATATCAACCACTTTTGTAATAGTATGTGGTACATTGTTTTACAGCAAACAATTCAATGTTGTTTTCGTTGTAGAATTCCTCAGTTTTATTTCATTTTGTTTTATTCGTGTTTGGAAGAAATACGGGTATGTATGCATATTGGATTTATTACTTTTCCCAGTATCATACCCCCAAAATGAACGATATGTTTAAAATTACTCAACACGAATCTACATTAAATCGCAATGATCACTGTCCGCAATGAAAAAGGCCAGCCATGTTGTTACCAAACCTTTATATATGTACCTTGGCGCAATTGATTATTTTTTTATATTTTCTGCTTGAAACATGCCTTTTATGTAAGCTGTCATTTAGGCAATATTGTAACTGTTTTAATGGTTTGGTGACTACTCTGTTACAGTTTGTCGACTACCAACAAGGCCATGGAAGACATCAGTTTTGTGGAAACTTCGAGTAGTACCGGCGAAACTGACTGTCAATGAATGTTTCTGTAACAGAAGACGATGAACCATAGCCAATTTTTCCCAGTAATGCAAAACAAGCACCCACCAAGTCGTCTTCATCAGCTCATAGAAAGACTTATTATTGCAAAAAAATTTACTTATTCGTCGTAACTATAATCCTTCAAAGCTGAGGAGACACACTTGTGCTGTACACACAAATAACAAACGTTCTTTTGATTCAAGTTTACGAAAATACAGTTAAAATTGATCTCATCGAACATATCAGGTCGTGTCACCAGAACTATTCATTTATGTGCGAAAATTGCTGCAAATCATTCAGAAACCGAAAATCACTAAGTCGACATAAAGTACGCGCGCACTCACAGCGTGAAAAATACACGTGTCACTACTGTTACAAAAATGGGGTCAAAGACCATTTCTGAGGACACCTTAATTAGCATTTACAAAGTTAAACCTATTCATGAGCAACATGCGCAAAATCTGAATTTCAATGTCGGGAACCCATGAATCCGCGGGTCGGTTACTACGTTACATAACGAAATATGATAAGTCCGAAAACGCTGGCTCCCGAGTAAAGGTGTACGCGGAATAATCCGATATCTTTGAAACTTTCAGGGTTCATAGAGATTGTTGAGATGAGCTCACGGCCGGAATTTCAGAGCTCTACACTGTCACAAACCCTTGAATCCGCGGGTCGGGCTTTCAGCTACGTAAGGCAAGTCACGAATTTAGGGTAGCCTCACGAACAAATGTGTGTATGCGGAATTATCCGATATCTTTGAAACTTTCAGGGTTCGTAGATATCTTTTAGGTGAGCTCAGTTGCAAAATTCCGATGGGTCATCATAACATCTATTTCTTCTTAAAAGCAATAAATGAAATATTTGCATCGATTTGTTTTGCCCTAAAAATACATAAACGTCGTAGCTAGACTGTTACGTCAATGCGAATGTCGTCAGCTTTTCCGTAACAGTGTAGTCCTAAAACAGTTGCATTTAACGATAAGTACAAATATAAAAATGTCCATATATCTCGTGAGATACTAATTTGACAATTTTGACGACTTTCTGCACTTCCTTTGATCATTTAAAGGAGGCATTTTAAAGAAAAGAAATGTTGTCGAATGTTGTATTTTTAAAAGTGTTTAACCACAGACATTAGCTTAAGATTATGTTAAATTATTTAGTAAAACAGTTATTACGTGTCATTAACTTAAGTTTGTATTCAGCTTTCATAAATATCGTTTGAACATAAAACACAACAAACACATATATTTTCTACCGCTTTTGATGCCATGCTAATCTGTTTTCATTCATATTTAGTAACGCACGCTTCAAATATTGTTCAGAAAGTCGTCGACAAACCGATATTTAAGTCGTCTACATTCATGTCCTCGTGTAACAGAGTTTCGCCCCTGTGATATGTGCGTTGGACTTTACTACAGTAAAAAAATATGCTGACGTTTGCTGTTGAAGTATAATAATGCGGGATTTTTATTAAACTTTTCCGTATTAAACATTTGAACATGTTGCGGCGGTTCATTATTCTAACTAACACAACTTTTTAACTATTACGGTTTCGAAAACGTATAAAGGTATTAGATAAGTAAATTTACAGATAAATAAGATCAGGTCCTGATCTCTCCAGTAAAAGGCGTGTCTTTCTAATGAATCAAAATAGATTCGCTAAGCCCTCGCTTGCGCGGGTCCACATCAATTTATGTATAAACGAATAAATACAACAAAAGACGCATTTTTTTCTATGACCGTCTGGAACTTCATCCTTCTGGAGTTAAATCCCTTAATTTCCATAGGGATATATAGATGTTCGAAGATCGTAAATTCCTACTGTTTTATACGCCTCGCAGTTATGAAATGATATTCTCTTGAGATTTTACGTCCTTGAAAGGGCGAGATTTCAGCACTTAACTTAAAAACGACAAGATTTCCCTTTTCGTACGCGATCAGACATGTCAGGAATTATGTAAGACTCACACATTGAAAAGAAAACCAGATATTATTGCAGTGAAATATAAGCTTACTGTCTGAAGGTATATCAAATAACTTTTCATTAGAAAACATTTTATGTATCTTCTTTAAAAGAAAATTTGGTATGTTTGGGATTCAGTCGAGATATAGGTGAAATAACTTCACTTTATTGTCAATAACTATGTTAGCAACTCCAGACTACTTTCACATAAAACTGTATAGAAAAGCATCGTAAATAATGTGCTGAAAATAAAAGAAACTGAGTTGTGGAAAAATCGAATATCTTATGACGACGACAATATTTTTTCCAGAAATATGCACTAATTCTGTAACACTTATGCAGATTTATTATCAAATGCGTCCTGCAATGCTGTTCCAAAATCTTAAATTGTCTGAATGCCTGGCTATGAAAGGAAAACATGTTTAGTCTGCGATAAATGTTTATTTTTGTTAAGAATCTCAGTAATCGTTCTGTAGATTGTGACTTTTCTCTTAACTATACTTATTATGATTTGCAAATACTTGCATATTTCCTTAAATTTATTATATTATATTATATATGTATAATATTTTCCAGGTTAGCTCAGTTGGTTGCGTCGTCGGAATTGCTATCGCGATGACGGTACGGGTTCGCTCTCAGGTAGAGGCAATATCATTTTAAATGGTTGGGTTGGTGGAAAGAATAAATGATTGATTGATTAATTGATTAAAATCATTTATTTTATGTTTTACAGTGAATTATAGAGTTTTCTAAGGGAAAAAAATGGTATTCTATTGTTTTTAAACTGGGGAATACCATTTTTATTTTCAAATGATTTTCCGAACAACGTTATTAGCTTATGACCTCTTTGGTACGCCATTGATGGCATGATGTTTCTTTTGATAATGATACAACTTTAAATAAAATTAGATGTTGTTTTCAGTTTCTTTCGATAAAAGTGATATAAGCTGTTTGAAAACTTAAATCTGATGATGAATTTCAGAACTATTTTCTATTGTTTCATCATTTATGATTGAAAGTTAAGCGGCTATTGATTTTTGGCCCTCCACAGGGAACAAGAAACTCGAGTATCCAGTTCTTTATTGATCAATTTGTAAAGAAAATATAAGATAAAAAATGTGTTTGTGTCAGTGAAATATCGATTTAATTTTACTTGTGAAAACCAGAAAGCGGCATTGTGGCTACGCCACTCGTGAAAATAATAGCTTTTGGGGTTCACTCTTGAAATAAAATTGATAAACTGAAACAAACCAAACAAATATCCTCTATTCCTTCTCTTTAAATGTTCTTGTTAATAAATGAGGAAATTAAGATGATAAAACATTAGAAATCGTCTTCAATCAGCAAGTTCTTTTAAAAGACTTCCCTAGAAAAATGTATTACCTCTTAAATTCCCGCTATTGTCATGCAACTAAAATATATGCCAAACAATCATCTGCAGAGAGGTCAGTTACTGAGAGTGCTTGATACCTTATTGGAAACAATTTACCAGTGGGTTTATGGAAAACCCGTGAAAATAATTGATTTGACCTTTATTTTCCTTTATTTTTTCATATTCATTTACAATCTACTGAGTAAGAAAAAACTTGATACAACAGTGTTTAAAAACTCTATTCGTATATTAACATTACATTCAATAATATATTGTTATACAAAGATTTAAGTAAAAAAAAAACGACGAGTAACTTACGTATTTGCCCTGGGTTTAGGTTACGTGTATTTAAGTAATTTAGACAAGAGTTTAAACATGGTTATTGTCTCTTCATGGTTCTGTTGGTGCACCCTAGAACCTGGTTTAAACCCCCAGTGGCAATTTGATTTGCCACTGACCGTTCCAAGGCGGTAACCCCTCGGGTTCTCATTTTTGTTAATGTTAGTGGTGTCTCTTTTGAAACTGATCATTTTATTAACCACGCTCTCTCCTTCTCTTCTTCTTGACTGTGTGGGAAGGCTGTTTTTTCTAAATGTGGCGATTCCTGATTTGCATATTTCACCTTTTCATAATACGATATGTTGTTAAATACATCAAAAAGGAGCTTTGAAAGCCACCGGACACGACAAATATCGAAATATTGCAGACTCGGTTTGACTGGGACTGATCATGCGCAGCAATAGAAAAGCATATAACTGTCCACGCCGCCTAGCTCACACAGGTTAGTGCGCAACTCAATGTTTACACAAATATAATATCGGGTTCGCTGGTCTTCAATGGGCAATATTGATAACAGCATCTATTGATTGTACGGTGCGACGTTTTACGGCCGCCCGACGGCACAAAACGCTACTGTGATAATTAAATAAATGAAAATGGAACTTAAACAGCCATCAAACAAGACAAATATAAAACTTATGCAGGCTCGATTTGATTGAGTCGGTTTCAAGAGCAGTAACAGAAGTGCATATAATTGTTCAATAAAGGCTCCAATAAAGGCTTTGATAATTTCACCTTGAAGATATCATAACATCTCTGTTGTGTGTGTATCATAGCAGATCAGCATCAAGGGGTGCACAGTTTTATCCATAGAAATGCTTGTTACTGTTGATTGTATAAATCTTACATAAAACTTTTCAGGGAAAATGACAGTAAATTAAACATTTCCCTTAGTACATGTAGAAACATCGCTAGGAACATCATTTAAAGAGATGTAGAGAACGAGAAAGCATTTATGTAATTTATTCGTAACAGTGTAACCTCAGATAAGAAAATGGCCTGTACAATAATTAGTACCCATATGAATGCTTTTTCTGGTTTAAGATAGATCTACAAAATTTAATTTTTATATTATCCATGTTGGTTAGATTATTTTTATCATAAAAATAGAAGGCAGTGATGTGTAACGTGATTAATTGAATTCCAAGGTTTAATTTTAGTTCACTTTAACATTGATATTTACCTTATTGTTCTTAAAAAGATAAGTGCACCAAATTCCTAAGACTTTCCCTTTCCATTTAAGGTTCGATGTTCACCACCATATGACTTCGTTTGGGATTACTCAAAACGTTAATATTTAGTTGCGCCAAATCCGGAGCCAGGCGACGGGGACAGTAATATGCGTTTCTGTTACTGCCCATGAACAGTCTCAATCAAACTGAGTCTGCATTTTTTCATATTTGTCGTGTTTAGTGACTTTCAAAGTTTCATGTTTATCAATTTATGAATGTTTGCTTGACGGATTAACATTTGATAATAACAAGGATATTGTAACAACATGCTGTAGATAAATACTTTTTAAAAGGACAATCCATCTAAAAAAGACCAGTTTTACTTCCTATATCGAGTTTTTATTTTTAAAAAATGTATTTGCGGTTTTGAGATGCTTTTGCAACAGGTTTATACAGTCAATATTTTTATGTTTAATATTACGGAATCGACCCTACGATTTCGACGCGCGATTACGGTATTGCGCATGAGCAAAAAGGAGTACCTTGAAACTTTGAAACCGTGTCGCAAAATAAGGCTTCTGATTGGACAATATGACTTTCATCCGGGTGCAATAGTCCAGATCGCTTTCTTCCGGATTTTAAAACTGAAAAGCCGCCATTTTGTTTCTCGATTCACATTTTCAGATGTTCTTCTTCCATATGTTAAATAACAATTAAGATTAAACTCGCCAAAAAAAATAAGGTTAATAAGTTTCTACATTGATTAAAACCTAATATTGTCACAGAGTTAGGGTCTAACAGTAGACTCCACCGTAGCGATGCGTATTACGGTAGTTGTTTGATTTTGGTTCATTAATTAAAATACAGAGTGGCAAAGTGACAATTACACCGGTTTCCCCAACATTCTAAAGATTGGAAATTTACGCCTTTTTGTTTTTTTACTGCAATCATCAACAAGAACAGTAAGTTTAACATTGCAGTTTAGATAGCAATATCGATTGCTTTCGTTTTAATTTGGTGTGGAAAAGCGATTAGGTATTGCGTTGAATTAACTCTGGATATTGTAGACTGGACAGAACTGGTCAAATTTTATGAAATCTGACCAGCTAATGGCGTTGAAGATGTGTATTCATGATCAGGACTCGAACCCAAGGTTCTCAGATATAGCATACAGCTACTCTGCTAATATAAGTTGAAATTTGAGGCATGGTAAAGCTGTGTTTACAAAATGCAATCTGAATAATGCTTCATTTACAACAAATAAAAAATTTTAGAGCTACATTTCATTTAAAAAAATGAGGCATAGTGTAGAATGATTTAAATAGGAAGCACGGCAAAGCCGTGTTTACCACTAAATATTTATTTCAGATTTTAGGAATTATTGCTCTGTCAAACAACAGGGCTTTTCATCTGAAAATTGGGAAGAGGCCCTGGCCTTTCAGATTGGGAAATTTATGCGTGATTATTGTTAGTTTTGGGAAAACAAAATTCATTAAAAATGGGTACTAATTTAAAAATATGAACGAAATAAGTTTATTCAACTAAAATTTAATTTTTTAAAGCATTTATTCTTGAGGATTCTATTTTCAAACATCAGAAGAATTTGATCCATTTTTTGGACATCTTTGTAGTATTTTGGGAAGAATCTCTGCAACAGTTGGGAAAAAATAACATTTTTGGATCGTTAAAAAGCCTTTTATAGGCCTCTGTTATATATGGATGAAAAGCCCTGAACAAGTAACTGTTACAAGTTCAAATGTATTGCATGGTGAAGCCGTGTTGACCATTAATTAATTGGTATAAATTTGAAAATTTATTTATTTTATTTAGTTTTTACAGTCCAATAGTTTGTGTCGAGCTTTTGTATACATGCCTGGGTCCAGATGTTTGAGTCTAATGATCGCTACAGACTTCCAGACAGCTACTCTGCCAATATAAGTTGAAATTTGAGGCATGGTAAAGCTGTGTTAACCAAATGCTATCTGAATAATGCTTCATTTACAACAAATAAACATTATTAGAGCTACATTTCATAAAAAATGAGGCATAGTGTATAATGATTTAAATAGGAAGCACGGCGAAGCCGTGTTTACCACTAAATATTTATTTCAGATTTTAGGAATAATTTCTCTGTCAAACAAGTAACTGTTACAAGTTCAAATGTCTTGCATGTGTTGGCCATTAATTAATTGGTATAAATTTGAAAATTTATTTATTTTATTTAGTTTTCACAGTCCAATAGTTTGTGTCGAGCTTTTGTATACATGCCTGGGTCCAGATGTTTGAGTGTAATGATCGCTGAAACTAAGAAAAAAAATCAAGTCATCGGAAAGTACAGTATATGCATGCATTGGGCAAATAATATCGTTTATAAAATTTGTTGTTTTTTTTGTAATTTGTATTTTAGTTTGAAGTATACATATGAAAGATGTGTGACAAATCTGGTTCAAAGAGCATGAAACTGGAATAGGAGAAAAATTAGACTACCGGAGAGGTAATTTTTTTTTAATTTACCCTTAATTAACAGTACAAACACTCAAACAGCACAGATTTTGCCCTTCCTTTACATGACTATGCAGGGCTAGACAAACCCACCAGCCCGACGCCCTGGACAAGCTGAAAATTGTATCGGACAATCTCAAAATATCTGATTGCTTGTCCGTGGGCTAGCTCAATTTTTTAGAGCAGACTAGTTTAAATGTTAATTTGATATGCGCCATTCTCTTTTAGCACCATATGCATATCATATTAACACAGCAATAAGTTTATTAAAAAATAACATGTTTTGAGATCTGTTTTAACATTATCAAGCCCCCATGTAACGCTTCCTCTTGAATTTCCTGTTTCTTTCTTTACTGTTAATACTGACCAATCAGAATTTGCTTATTTGCGCAAAAGTGGTACTAGCTGAAATGTTTACCCAGCTAGTGCTTGACTAGTTACAAAAAAACGAAATTTGTCCAGCCCTGCTATGGTGTACCATAATCTCTGGCATGTTCACACAACATCACCTGAACATGCCAAATTTTTGGAAGACACAGATTCAAAACGCCACAAAGTTTCTCTGTGGACCATGTTGTACATACATGATGGGTCCCTGTGGTCACTTATTTAATCCGTTATTTAGTGGGTAAATCTCATAATCTTGTTCACTTTTTTTTAGAAAAAAAATGCTGTTTCAGTTTTTGCAATTAATAACTTAACCTTTTTCATGGACACACCTTTTTACCACATGGTCAGACCATGTAAATCCAGATCAGATGGCATAGATGTAGATTCAGATCAGCTGGCACATCTTTTGTGGTCTTTAAAATGTGATAACACTCTGGTTTTATCCTAATCTTGTGTAGGAATTAAAGATGGCATGAAATTTTTCATCATTACCATCTTCCTTTTATGTGATTTTAATAAAAAGACCCTACATGTAATAAATAAATTATGGCAACAGTATGAATTCTTCACTGTTAACTGCAACAGCAATTTATGTACATCTTCATAAGCCACAAAAGGTACTGTATAACTGACTTAGTAGTTATCAGAGAAGATTTAAAATAAAACATTTTTTCAGAGATGTGTATCACCAAGCTTATGAAGGCTATAGATAATGCAGAATTGGTAGACCGCTATGGCACAGAATATGAACATTACCATAGTAAACAGATACAAGGTTTGCATAAATTTTCTTTATTTTCATTTATTATAGCTGCATGAATGTATAATAGACATCACACTGAATCTACCGGTGCATGAATATAACTTACTATGTTAGTTTTTTTTACATTTTACTTCATGAATACACCCTTTATCACATTAGTGACCAATGTATATCCAGTTCAGCAGGCTCATCTGTGCAGTCTGATCAGGATCTACACTGTTTACGTTTAGATTCATGAGGTTATTTCTGATCAAGAAGCAACCAGTTTTGATCCAGTTCAGACACCAAAAATGTTCGGCTGACGTGGAACTATACTGTTGTCCATGTGATTTAAAGAGTCTCCATAGAGTAAGTCAAGAGTCATGATACCTGAAGTAATTATCAGAGCATACAAAATCAATGTATTTGACAAATTTTATTTTTGTGTCTAAATATTTTAAATCAATTTTGACTGTCGACAAATAAATTTATAAAAGCAATAAGATATAAAATTATTTTTGAAGATAAATTAATTTGCTGTTGAATTTAATATTTCAGGAAAACAGCTTCACATGGAATGCTGTGGGGAGACCAGTTTAACTGTTCTATACAGTAGAGGGAGCATACAGTCTACATATATTACTTCCACTACTAATTCCTGCAATAGAAGGTGCAGCTTTGGAAGTTTATGTCACTTGACAAGAAAAAGAATTGTCTATACAATTATACTGTGTGATTGTGATATCAAATAATACAAAAACGTTTTAATGTAGACCTCATTGAAGAACAGAAAATGAACAACACCATCAGTATAATTTTGTTATGAATATAATTTGCTGTTAAATGGAACCATGGAAAATAGGAATAGACTCCTTCAGCATTTGCTTTTCTATTCATGGACTCATTTGAATGTTTCACTCTATTCGGATAATAAATTCCTTTACTGTCACTCATAGTATTATCTTAAGTCCTCAGACCCAAAAGTATGTTTGTTGATTTCAAGCTTGAATATTTAAAGAATATGACAAGCTTCGCTACTTGCTCTGTCATTGGTGTCACCATATTCCAACTCAGAATTTTAGGTGTTGTGGAATGATGTTTTACAATCTACCTTGTTAACCAGATTTTTATGAGTCTACATTTCTTAAACCATCAGTCAGCCTTGCATTTTGATCACATTTTGGTGCTGTTTAACTAAGAGTTTACAGGCAAACTGGTGTATTCAACATCTCACAGGATTCTTCCAAACTTCACAGAATCATTCAACTCACTAAGATGTAGTGTTGCATCTTACAACCTTGACCAGTTTTGTTTAAAAAGTAAAACAACAAATGATGACTTGTTCTTTGTTTTACTGTTAAACATACGATATACTTCACTTTTGATTCGTCGATTCCAAAAGAGGCAGTGCCTTAGTTCATATTAGAAATTGAACAACGATAGAACTTGTATTTCTTCTATATATACATTTCATAAATACAGTAAGTTCAAACGGAAAATATACAACAAGATTAGCTTCATCACTCCTTCTTCTTCTTGGTAATCAATTGATCTCAATTCGATAACTTTGCCCATGTTTGGTGATAAGAATTTATATATTTGAAAGGATTCTACAGAAATCTTGTGAACGAACATCGCTCTTACTTCTGTTGTTATCTTGCCTATCTGACTTTAGTTGCTCTGGTTTCAGAAAGGTCAGACGTATAGCTTTTATTCTTTTATAGCTTCTAAGACTAACTTTACTTTATGCGCTCGCAAGACTGTCGATTACTGGGTTATGTTGGTGGTCAATGTTCAAAACATTCAATCTTGCATTTGGTTGTTCTTTCACTTACAAGAACTATAAGGTGTGCACACTCTAGAAGCTGGATGAAACCCACTTTCGAACGCTGTTACCACAAGGTTTCTCTTTTTCTTGTATTTTATGGTGTTAATTGTATTAGAATGGCAATTATTTAAACATGAACTATTTTTATAACTTTAATATTGGATGCGCGGAGAGGTATGTAGAATTTTCCAATGGTTTGAAATATAGGTGCTCCAGAGATATGTTTTAACCATCGCCTGATTTTTTGTTTTCCTGTTAGGTATTTTTGAATCTGACATGAACGGGTATTTCTCCCGACTTGAATGTTTTAAACTGACCCAAGAAAATAATTTAAATCTTTTGCACATATTAAGCATTAACAGTTGCGAATAATCAATACATGTTTTCACATGTATTATGAAATATAAACTGAAGAACTTAATTGCACTAATTCTTATACACTTCTTCATCTAAGAGTGATTGTGTCACTGCACAGTTCACACACTTCACAAATTACAAAGTTTAGAATCAGTGTTATATTAATATTTAAACTGAAGAGCTTAGCTTTATAGCACTAATCATCTGAGAGTAATATTGTTACTGCACACACTCTAGAAATTAAAAAATTTAGAATCAGTGTTGAGCCGAAACATGACAAAGTATCTACAAGTACTATGAACCATCATGATATTCTACAGCGCTCTGCAAGCCTGGTGATTAACCCATCTACACTTGATCATTAAGCTTACCTCTTTGGTTGCACAACAGTGGTATATGACAGTTAAAGGGGAGATTTTGTATAAGAACTTGGAAACTCGATTTGTTTCTTTTATGCCTGTCGTCGTGGTGTTCTTGCTCATTTGACTTCAGGTGCTATGGTCTCGGTAAGGTCATTGAGAACCCGACCGTTTGACTTTGCAATGCTATAAGCTTCTTATGTTTTATATGTTTGTTTGCTTTTTCATGCAACGTTGCCGAGTTGATGGGTGGTTTGGAGCTTTTTCATCCAGAAAATTTGTACTTGATTGTTCATATTATAACCTGTTGGGACAACTGTGAGGTTGTTTCATTCTAGATCCTGGTTTAAACCAGCAGTGGCAAATAGTTTTGCCACTGACCATTCCAAGGCGGTAACCACAACGGTTAGTCGTATTTCTCATCCAGATTGTTGTGGAAATTCAAAAATCAGTTAAATTTATTCCTTTCATCGTGTTAAGGCTAATTTAACTATGGCCTCTGTTACGCCATCGAGCGTTTACCAATTTCGCTTGACACCGTCAGTGACAATCTATAAGCAAAACTGTTTTGGTGGTTCATGAGATAGAATCACTTCATCAAGAAAACTTGTACATATTTGTGTATATGAGAACCTGACTTGGCAACTGTAATGTACCATGCTTAAATCCTAGTTGCAAAGAGAAATGCAAATGACCGTTCCAAGGTATTATCGGGTTATCTATTTTTGTTCATAGTTTCTGATATCTGTTTCAAATTGATCATATTGTAAAGTTAAACTGTATGTTTCTCACTTCTGTTGGACATTGTGGTAAGGCTGTATTTACAGAATGTGAATATTCGTTTGATAACACCTTTTTAGCATTTTCTGCCATACGTTAAGAACAGAAAATTATATAAACTTGTGACCAACTTGCTAGAAGCAATTCGTTTTTCACTTTTTACAACTGTATCAATAAGAAGGTGCTGATAAGAGTTTTATTTGGTTTGCTTCTGTCTGTAGCTTTATCAAAGTGTAACCAACCCACACGTTTAATAAGCTCAATCTATAACTTTCGTGCAGACACTGGTTATATTTCGGTACTGTAAATAGGTTGTCATATTGGTGAGAATGAGGAAATTAAACAGGAAATTACCAAAATATACGTACGTAACATACGATCCGTGTGATGTATCTAGCAATATTATGTTGGAATGAAATAATTATGATATCTTTATTTTCTAATAATTCAACAGAAAAAAACAATGTTTAAATAAGTTCTTAATTAAATTTTCATTTTACAGAATGTAAGCATAAGTATGTAGCCAACCGGAACAAAATACCATACCATACCATAAGTTTATTCTGGATAAAATATTTACAATGTTTATAGCCTACAATATAACAATACAATATATAACAATTTTATTTTTGACTGTAGTTAGAAATATACATTATTTCGGAAACTTTTTTCTAAATAATGGCTACATTAAGTAATAAGAATCGGTTAGAAAATCTGTAATCGATTAATCGGTATATCTGGTAATCCTTACCGTTCAGACATCGGTTCACTGAAGCACTCTACTGAAAATTTAGATTTATATGAGAAGTTAAGTATCGCTGTTTCTCATCTGGATCAATTATATCACAGTAGCGTTGATGTGATGTGTGGCTGCTGTAAAAAGTCTCCTCGTACATTCAATCAGTGCTGTTATTAGTTACGTCCTTTGAAGGTCGTTGAGCACGATACTTATGTAGTATATAAATAGTACTTATAAAATTTCTTTGTTTAAATATTAGAATCTTGGATATTGTTAAATCTCCCCAAGGATATATTTCCTGCGTTTTAAATTTTTATTTGGCGTTGTCTGTGAAATGCAGGATTTATATTCTCAGATCCCCTGTCGAAATTCCATTCTGTTTAGTTCTGCCCATTTTATTCTATTTTAGGGTAAACCCATTCTTTTATCTGTGGAACATACGCCGCTGAACGTTGAATGGTATTAATCTGAAAATACCACATTGAAGATTCGATGTTCACCGTCATATGCTTTCCGTCGTTTGGGATGGATCAAAATTGTACTGTTTATTGGTGTAAATATTTAGTTGCGCTCAACCCGGGGCTAGGCGGCGTGGGCAGTAAAAATGCATTATCATTACTGTCCATGAACAGTCTCAATCAATTTTTTTTTCATATTTGTCATGTTCGGTGGCTTTCAAAGTTCCCTTTTAATCTATTTTGATAATGTGAACATCATTCATTTTCTAAGGCTGATATCTAAAGTGTATTGGATGATTTAACTTAAAGGAATTCTATATAGAAGAAAATTTAACTTTAAAAGAACATTACAAAATAGATCAATAGTGCAGAAATTATTGGGATTTCTATAAAAAAGAAAACAATGAACGTTTCCTAACAAACTTTTACTAGGTTGGTTTATCAGAGGAAAAAAAGTGAAATATGCATATAAGGGATGGCCACATCCAGCAGACACAGCCTCCCCACACAGCCAAACAGTAGAGAGGAAAAGAGAGCATGGTATTACAATAATCAATAATCAATTTCAATATGGACGCCACAAACAATTAACGAAAGTGAGAACCCGAGGGGTTAACGCCTTGGAACGGTCAGTGGCAAAACAATTTGCCACTGGGTGTTTCAACCAGTTTCAAGTTTGCACCAACCTCACACTTGCCCCAACAGGTTCTCGTATCACAAAACAAGTACAAGTTGTCTTGGTGAAATAATTCCAACCCACCCATCGGCTCAACAATGTTGTATGCAAAAGCACACAAACAATATAAAACATAAGAAGCTAATAGCATTGCAAAGCCAAAGGGCGGGTACTCAATTATCTTACTGAGACTTGAGCTCCTGGAGTAAAATCAGCACGAACACGAAGTCGGGGATAAAAGAAACAAATCGAGCTTCTAGGTTCTTTTAAGAAAAGATTTCCCCATAAACCTTCATAAACTCTTAAACCCCTGCCACCATCGTGCAACCAAAGAGGTAAGCATAATAATCAACTGTAGATGGGTTAATCACCAGGCATGCAGAGCGCTGTAAAAGATCATGTTGGTAACCTTTCTTTTTAAATTTACAGATGGTTTTTACGAACAACCGGGAAAACCCACAGCTTAGCTGGTTGGGATAGTAAACCACCTATGCAAAGTCATGGTAAAACATAAAATCAAACTGATTAATTTAAGTACACTTTCAAGGCTAAATCGAGTGTTCGTTGAAATCATTACGGTATTAAAAATATTTTGGTTATTTAGAGTGCATGAAGCATTTTAAGTGTATGTGAAGCCATTTCAATAAAATATTGATTCGCTTAGGATATTTGCATTCCTAAATATTCTCACTGAAATATTGTCAACACTATATTAAACAACGTAAGACAGTCTATTAGAGTGATGATTTTAATTATTTACAAACAAAACCATCAAAAACGTATGTAGAAGCCAATTAATACAACAAACGCACGATTTGAATGAGGTTGTGCATGGGAAATAATTGAAACGTAAGTTATATCTCTAAATACCAAGTAGCTCCGAACACTAAATTCCTTTGCCAGATGATGGTTATGTACTTGCTGGTTATTATGTATGAATTTAGGTACTAGCCTCTGTAGATAAATTCCATGATCTGTGGCTTAAAATACGGATATCACAGAACGAAGTGATAAGGGAATTTTAGCAGGTTATGTGAGAAACAAACAAAAAATGATTGTAGCGTAGTTCACTGTCAAATTTAAATGAAACGTACACACTTTCTTCCATTCATAACCTTCATTGGAAAGAATGCTTACCAGATAAGTACTACAGACAAACTTGAAATACAGTGGTTATACCTTATTTTGACTAATACAATGACAATGACAATGTGCGATAGATTTAATAAAAACGCCAGTTACAATTTATTTTCCTTAGGTACTCTTCTCTCCCTCACTCCCTCTCTCTCTCTTACCCTTAGTTATATCATGTAGTTACTAGCGCAAAATATTATTGTATATTGTCCACTATATTTAGAAATTTTAATTTACTATGTTCAGTGTTCTCCTTAACTTCAATTAAAATCCTTTTGTTTAATTAAAAAAAAGAAATATATGCATATCAGGAATCGCCACACTCACAAAACACAGCCTCTCCACGCAGCGAAAAAGAAGAGAGGAAGAGAGAGAGAGCATGCTTGTTATAAGTATTTCAATTTAAAAAGGACGCCACAAACAGTAAACGAAAAAGAGGACCTTCGGGGATACCGCCTTTGAACGGTCAATGGCAAAACAAATTGCCAGTGGGGGTTTAAACCAGGTTCTAGCGTGCACCAACCTCACACTTGCCCCAACAGGTTCTCGTATCACAAAACAAGTACAAGTTGTCTTGATGACCCCATCGGCCCAACAATGTTGCATGCAAAAGCACGCAAACATATAAAACATAAGAAGCTAATAGCATTGCAAAGCCAAAGGGCGGGTACTCAATGATCTTACCGAGACCAGAGCTCCTGGAGTAAAATCAGCAAGAACACGATGACAGGGATAAAAGAAACCAATCGAGCTTCCAGGTTCTGTTAAGAAGAGATTTCCCCATAAACCTTCATAAACTCTTATACCCCTGCCACCGTCGTGCAACCAAAGAGGTAAGCATAATGATCAACTGTAGATGGGTTAATCACCAGGCCTGTAGAGCGCTGTAAAAGATCATGTTGGTAACCTTTCTTTTTAAATTTACAGATGGTTTTTACGAATAACCAGGAGAAATTAACATTGCCTTTTATTTTCTTAAGTTTGTAAATTAACTCTCCATAAAAAACCGGCTGCGAAATACCTTGTTGCAATAGTGATTTTAAACTGCACCTGTATTTATGAATTAGATCTGGGTATCGGCGATAAAACTTGCAAAAGGTTTTCCTTAATTTGTGATACCGATAACCCTGTTTTATAAGTTTTTTCTGTAATGCACAGATTACGTTCATTGAAATCATTCACATCGTTGCAAGCTCTTGAAAAGCGAACAAGCTGTGAGATATAAACCCCGTAAGATGTTGCACGAGGAACATCGCCGTCTAAAAACGGAAAATTTACTATATTAAAATTAAAATCATCTCTTTTATCATATATCTTTGTAGTGACGTAACCATTTTCAATGGGCAGATGTAGATCAAGAAAGTTTGCTTGCTTTTCTGGTGTTCGCTTTATTAAGATGTAGTTCTTTTGGATAAATCTTATTAACCAGTGATGGAAAATGGTTATTATGTATTTTAACAAATCATCAAGGAACCTCGAGGTGTTATTAAAAGCTGTAATAATATCATCTTGATGTTCGGTAGTAAGAGATAACATAAAGTCTCTTTCATAACAGTATAAAAACAGATCAGCAACAGGGGGTGCACAATTAGTACCCATTGGAATGCCTATTACTTGTTTATAAATAGAGGTACCAAATCTCAAATAAATATTAAGATTTGTTTCTAGCATTGATCATAACGAAAGGATTTTAGCACTAGACAGATGTCAGGAAGTAATCTTGTCGCTGGTAAACCGGTTTTCAAAGAATTCACAATTACATTAAATATTGGAGTCTGGTATCCTGTAAGGTGGTTCTCACATGATCTCTATACTAGACTTATTTTGAAAGATAACTTTTAAGATTGTTTGAATATTCAGACTGAAGTTTTGTTCAAATACAAAATTTAATTACATAATAAACAATAAGAATATTTATATCACTGCATGTTTATGGTTTTTCAAAACATTTGTTTTATTTTCACGTGCAATTCAATGTGTCTGTAATATGTGTCTGTATATATTTACGTCTTTGGTCAGTGTCTTATTGTTTACAAGTCTTTTTTTTTCTTTTCGGAAAGATTTTGCACTAGTGATCATCTAAAGTTAGGTTAAGTATATAAACTATCAAGTCGGACACTTAATGTTACCAATCCTGCACTTATTTCCCATAAATGATTCTGGGAAGACTAACTCCCGGTCTGATGTAATCTATATGTTCTCTTCTTGCCTGACGTTTTTTCATGTAATATCCGAGATATGCTGGGCTCACTTGATCAAACGTGGTTGCTAGTACTCCAAATCCTCTCCTGTTATCTGCACTATTTAACTGTTTCATGAATTCAATGTCCCCAACACTCCTGTACCTGCTTTGAACTGTCAGCTTTCTCTTTTGTGTGTCTGGGTGTGATTTTATCGACCTTAACGACGATTGCCTCTCCGACTGATTATCTCGGCTGAATTCTCTTGGATCGGCATTAGGATCTATATGATTTTTCAGAAGTATTATTTTTAGCTTCCTGTTATTTCTCTTTAATTCGTTGCATCTGGCTTCTGATTTATAGAAATGTTCTTTGGTCGCAGACCACACTTTTGTTTGTTTTTGCAACTCGTTCATTCTGTTTTCTGCGGCGGAAAATCTCTGCTTTGTTTCCTTTAACTCCTCTTCTAGTTTGTCATGCAGGTCTTTAGATTCCACCATGTCGTCGTGAAGCTTGTGATTACTTGCTTTTGTACTTACTAAATTTGCTTTTAGATCTTCGTACATATCAAGCGTCATTCCATAATCTGCTATCTGCTTCCTCTGTATTCGATCATTTTCCTTTCTCAGATACTTTATTTTACCAAGTGTTTTTCTAATTTCGCGCTCATTTTCTGCTTGCTTCAAGTCAAGCTGCTCCTGAAAAGCAGAAATAAGTTCTTTTTTCTCTCTTTGGTTTAATTCCTTATTCACAATTTGCTTCGACGGGTCAAGCGTTGATGTTGGTGCAACGGATCTTTCGACTGATTTTTGCATTCCTCCTGACTTTGGTATGGTCTTTTTGTCACCTTTTGCCTTTTGGCCTTGCTTTGTTTTCTTTGGAGGCATTTTAGTCCACTCGCAATTTAACTTGAATTGAAAAATTAGCTTCTTTTCAGCATTTTACATGAAAAAGCCGATTTCATACCGTATCTGTTAGAAAACAACTGTATTGCAAATATCACTTCAATCATCACAATAGCCGACATTCAATAAGGCGTTTTGTCTGACTGCTCCGGTGGTTTCATTATTCGATTTTTGAATACTGATTGTATGTAATCATTAATTTACAAAACATTTGTAAGTTATTATACAGTTTTCAATAACATGTATTTACAAATGAAAATTGAAACTGTTTTGCTTTTTTATTTTCATTTTGAAAAGTTGATTAAAAAAGTTATGTGTTCAGACAAATCGTCTACGCTCAAGCGAAATTATATACAAATTGTAAACAAAACCTACCACTCAAAGTATTATCTTTTTGAAGTTTAAATACATAAACAACTATACTGGACAGTATTTTAGAAATCAAATGTCAATAAAGAGATAAAAAGGGTGTTTGATGTTATGTACCCGTAACTTGTTTGTGATGTTTACCGTGTTATATAAAGTCTCTAATAATTCAATAAAACCTTCAATTTTGTTTTTGGGAATGATACTTGTGTTATTGTTTTCCTTGTATAACGTGAACTGGAAAAAAAACATTTTTTCAGATCCCCTTCCGAGTACATGATTCGGTAAAGTTGAGTTCCGCATTTAAGTATAAACAACTTTTTTGTTTGAGACCATATACCTCTGGTCAAGGGAAAGCAATAGAAATGACACATCGAATGCTTTATGATCACGTTCATATACACACCAACGTTTATTGTGGATCAAAGTGTGTGCTGTTTACATTATTTATTACTTTGAGGCCAGACGACATGCACAGTATTTATTGCATAAATTTACAAACGAACTATTTTTCAACATGTAATGGCTTTGCAATTCCATCACGTTTCTACTCTTTTATCACGCTACCTCTTAAAAGATCGTCTCACTCTAAATTTAATTTGCTTTGACGGTGTCGTTAACTTACCCGTAATAAAGGTTGTGCTGATAATCGTGGTCATCAGGTCTATATCAGTTATAGCTTATCACAAGAGCTCTCCTTGTGGACGAATTTGGCATCAAAAGCAATGCTGTACCTATTACATAGTACGCAAGTTCTTCCATTCAAAACCTTCATTTAAAAGAATACTTACCAGTACGTTACAGGGTCGATTCCGAGTATGAGCAATAGCTATTAAAAGTATCCCCTTACATACTCAATACTGTTATCTGTAAATAATCGGTCATGTAAAAATGATAATCGGATTTATCGGAGCAACTTGTTTTGGGTTGTCTGGGCAAGATCAGTCGGTAGCCTTTTCAGAGTTTCATAGCTAGGCGCTGTCGCCACCGGTCTGTAGATCTTCGTTTCCCAGAATCATTTAAGAAGGTCTAGTATCCTATTTTTGATAATGTGTAACTATTATGTTTTATATCAGTTTTATCAAGTAATTTTATTGAAACATCGTCTTTGACTAGAAAAAGGTGTTGAAAGAAATGGCAAATAAGTATGTAGAAGAGAATACGCCTTTGATGTTATGACGACAATCTTGTTTGAATTAAAATAAGGCGAAAATTATAAGATCCGCAATACTGTAAACAAACAGATCAAAGAGTACTGAACAATGTATATTTTAAACATATGATAACGGAGGCTTCGATTTGCTTTTCATTTCATTAGTTTGGAATGTGGAACATATGAACATTTTGTGCAAAATAAGTAAGATAAATTGCTATTAATGAAATAGCGAATATGAACTGTTATTTTATTTACAGAGGACTGTTTGCTTATTTTCGGTCTCAACATTTCTACATAAAGGAAATTCGGCGTGTTGTTCCATGACAGCTGTAAATTAATTCCTGAAAACATTGAGTGTGTGGCCGTTCTATCTGATGGTATTCATTCTTCTAGAAAACTCATTTTCTTCATCATTACACAGTATTGACTATTGTAGTATGAAGTTTGCTGGGTAAATAATTGCATGTAAACTGTCTATCTTTAGGAGACAATATACTCGATAACGAGATACGAAGAGGCGAGTATTAAGATTAATAAAAATATTTACCCATTTCACGGAATAGATAAAAAGGGATGACTTTTCTGTATTTTCAAGTATTGTTTGTAGACATTTATAGAAATTGTTTTCTTTATTTTATTGTACAAATATAAATAATTATTTAAGCACTATATACTAATTACAAATCTTCAAGTTCAATACCAACCTGCTAACAACACTATGATATGTTTGATAAACAAAACAAAGACGCATTTATTCGAGTTGTTTCTTTTTTAAAACTGGTTATTGGAATCATAGGCCATTTAATGCTGAAGCCGGTAAATAGTGAGATCTGATTGGTATGATAATGCAGACAAGCGGAATAAGTGCTGTTTTCGACGATATATACCAGAATTCCTCAATAAATCAAGGTTTCTAGCTTGTTTTCGTGCTACCAAAAACATTGGAAACAATTATTATTTTTATTGATCGTTTGTAGAGAAATAATTTACAGAAAAGCAGAGTGATTATTAATAACTAAGCTATGTTTACTAATTTTGTTGTCAAAAATATGTCTTTAGAAGATGCTTAAACTTCTAATCTGGTATTGAAACGACAAATACGATCTATCGTGAAGCGATAATGTTTTTAAAATACAAAATATCAGTATCTTAGTCTGTTATGATAAATCTAACGCTTTTTTTCAAAACCTCGTGTTCTGTGATCTCAATTAGACGTCCCCTTATTAGTTACAATGAACAATTATAATAACAGCCACTTGTTCTTTGTGGCGACTATAAAAATAGGCCCGTACTTTCAAATACTTTTTTATTATAGGTTCCTTAAAACGCTTGATGACAGAGGTCTTCGTCAGCGGCCTGTCGAAACGCCTTACCAATGAGGATACAAGTACTGGACAGTAAAAGTGTCATGGAATTAAAAAAACAACGGACAGGAAAAGATATGTAAAAATGAAAACAATAATTATAAATAATATACAGAACGATAAAAACTATTGGAGATAGTTTATTGATTACAAATTTGTAACCATTTATGTTAACGTGATGCAATTATATTGCAATTTTTCATGTTTTTGGAGGAAAAAAAACGACTACGTTGAACACTTTTGTGATCAGTGATTTTTATAAATTCCCTTATTAGCACCAGCTTGCCACTATTTAGCAACTGTTCAAGGTGACGGCCTTTCCCCAAATCTTCGAGTCCGCTGTGTATTTGTGTTTGTGATTTGGGAAGATTCTCTTCGCGCCTCACCTAGTTGTAAGGCCACCGTTTTGCTACTGTTAATGTCTGTTCATAGGTGATAACCGATTTTCCTAAAGTTTTGGAACCTGTTTTGTTTCAATAATGGAACATATTCATATATTTAAATTTCCCCTGACTTTCACATACACTTGAATAACGCACCAAATTCATATTTTTTGAAAATGTAGAGAAAATAAATTCAAATTATCTCTTCAAAGTGTTCTCGTGACAACGATTAAATAAAATGCAGTTTAAGAGTGTGTTTAGCAATGTGCAATATAAAAAGAGCAAGAAAAATAACAAGTACAATGCACAAATTATTAATATAACAGGACAGAAGGCTAAGTTCGTCAAAGATTTTTTCTACCATCTTAGATAAGAAGAAATTAATATATTAATAAATATTTACATCTTTGCTATTTCCTTTCTAAATAGAGAAATAATTTCAAGAAATATTTATTGGTTGGTTGCTTGCTTGCTTGGTTGCTTCGTCCGTTCTCCTGTCTGTTCAATAATTACCTCTACGTGATGTATAATGCAAATCTTTTTTAAAACATATTAACACTTTCTGAGAACAAGAATGTACTGTTCGCACAACGCTTTCATAAAAGTTTAAAGTGAACACTGGACAACACATTTTTGAAACGGTTTATCGGGAAAACCGTGTGTATTTTGCATCGTTGTACATATCGCATATTGTAGTTCCTATAAATGAGGGATGTGTAAAAAGTTTTAAAAGGAGAACTAAAGACGACATAATATCAAGACTTTAGTACGTTTTATCCGAAACGAATCGTCGCTTACCAAGACTTTAGTATGTGTTATCCGAAACGAATCGTCGCTTACCAAGACTTTAGTACGTGTTATCCGAAACGAATCGTCGCTTACCAAGACTTTAGTACGTGTTATCCGAAATTAATCGTCGCTTATCAAGACTTAAGTACGTGTTATCCGAAACGAATCGTCGCTTACCAAGACTTTAGTACGTGTTATCCGAAACGAATCGTCGCTTACCAAGACTTTAGTACGTGTTATCCGAAACGAATCGTCGCTTACCAAGACTTTAGTACGTGTTATCCGAAACGAATCGTCGCTTACCAAGACTTTAGTACGTGTTATCCGAAACGAATCGTCGCTTACCAAGACTTAAGTACGTTTTATCCGAAACGAATCGAAACGAAACTTCAGCTTCTTGTTACTTGTTTTGTTAGGCACTTTAAATGTATATCTTAAGATTATACCTTCCTTATTTCATTATTAATTTGACTTATCAAATACTCGAGGTGTGTGAAGCATATCTTTAATAAAAATATCAGTATACGGTTGATCATTCAAAAGCTATGGGGAGTATAATATACATATGCCTATACAAAACAGTATGAAATTAAAGACAAATTCATACTCTTTTCTTTTCAGACTTACGCTGTGTTAATAAGTATTTAGACGAAAATAAAAATAGAGTTTTATTTAGAAAAATACGAAAATGGTAGAAGAGAAAAACGTGAGAAAAAGTCTGCAAACTCACTTTTCTAACACCCCTCATGAGACAAGATAGTCGCTTTGTCTGCACATTTTGTACACATAACATGATACAACTAAGTTTCTCGGTCCTCAAAATGTGATTACTTTCAAACTCGAAGTGTGACCAAAAATCTGAGACATTGATTAGTGCAGTCTAGACTAGAGACAAAGAGATACAGGCGGGTATTTTGTTGTTTACTTTTTAACATAAAAGAAAAGTAGAGTTTTGCAGAAGATGAATGCTGAATTCTCTAAAACTAATCACTGTAACCCTCACCTTTTCCTTCCTTTGATTAATTTCACGTAGCTCACAGACTGAAAAAGCAGACTAAATATTTGATCAAACGAAAATGGTGGTGCACTACAACTAAGACCTCTGTCTTACAATAATGCAGCATTCCTCTTCCACATTATTGTCATAACGATAATAGAGATACCATTAATTAGATTAGGAATTTGCTAGTAAGAATGGGGTACTTTATGGCAGGATGAAACCATATAAAATATTGCATACTCATATGATCGTATATAGTTAAAATGGCATACTGCTTAACATATTATCCTTACTCTGTTCTGAAATAACAATGTGGTGAGAATACATCATGGATTAAAAGGAGCCTAAGTAATGCATTTAAAGTCATCTCAACGAAATGAAAATACATTGCAGTAAATTAAGCAATATAGTATTATTTATGAGCGACATCGTTAGAAAGGTTAACAAATAATATTTAAAATAGTCAAAAAAAATATTTGCAAACACAAATAAGTCTTTATGGAAACAGACTTGCACTTTTCCATTGTTAGCTGATAGTCAAATAATCATATTCGCAATTTTAAAAACTAAATTCATTGCCAACAGTTTAATAGTGAGAGTCAACCATTCGACTGACACAAGTGGTAAATGCAAGAACTAATTCGCACTAAAATGCATCGAAGAAATCTTATTGTCTTTCTCCTTAAATTTCCTCCTCTCTAGTTATAGCATATCAATTCCAAAGCACTTTATTTGGCGACAATTTGTTTCTTATGGAGACAGCATTTATCGGTTTCTTTGATCGCACTGTGGGCGACATCACTTTACCCCCGCGAGGAAATCGTACGGATTTTGCATTTTCATCTGGGTTTATATGATGTTGTATCAATGTAGCGCGTAGGTTTCTGTTGATTTTCGATAATTTGGAACAACGCGCCTCTGTCCTTTCTAGCAGTTCTTTAGTATCATCCCAGAACCTTTTCTCCATTGATAATAACTTTAACTCTTTTCGGCACGACACAAATCTTTTTCGAAGTTGTTCTAGCTCTGTTTGAAGACGGTCGAATTTTTCTTTACCCACCTCTATTTCTGCTAACAAAGATGCGTTGTTCGCCTTAGCACGATGTAGTTCCTGGCGTAGGGATTCGGCTGCGTCCATGGTTACGCTATACTTTTTCTCCTGCTGGTGCTGAAGTTGTTCATTTGACTTTCTTATGTTCTCAAGTTGTATTGCCATAACGAGCATTTCGCTTTTTGTGGCCATGTCTTCAGAAGTACCTACGGGTGCACTTTGCGTGCTAGCTATCGATTTAAGTGATTTAAACGTTTTTGAGCTTCCTCCACCCCTCGCACTAACTTTTGGTACATTCCTTGGTTTCGGATTTTCCTTTTGATTAGCCATCTGGTGTTTGTCTTAAAATTCATTTTTTAATATTTATCTTCATTATACAACCCTCGCACTAACATTTGGTACATTCCTTGGTTTCGGATTTTCTTTGATTTACCATCTGGTTTGTGTCTTAAAATTCTTTTTCAACATTTATCTTCATTATACATTTATCACTAGTACAATGTAATATTAATGTTTCAAAATTGTCACAATTTAAAACTTCATTTTGCACATACGAATGTTTCAGTTTCGTTTGCATGTCATGTAATTATTTAAACATTGGTTTAGAAAACGATACCAGATCAACAGAGCGCTTGGATGCACGCATTATGTACGCATTATACTGGGGATTTGTAAACCAACACTGGAGCAACCTGACCATATCGAAATATTTTGTTTGTTTAGGATAATATCTGAAAAACGAATATTTATTTTAATGGTCAGATATTTATCGACATAATACTATACCATCAATATCGCTTAATCCCTTAATCCTTAGATGTAAATATATATTTAAGAGAGAATTTGTTTCATGACAAGAATATCGGTTTGAAAGAGTAGAAGAAGTAGAAGTTGTTGTAGCACAGATGCAGAAGAAATACATGTAGTAGAAGTAGTAGTAGTGGTGGTGGTGGTATAATTGTGGTGCTGGTGGTGTTAGTGGTTGTTGGTGGTGTTGATGGTCGTAGTGTTGTTGGTGCTGATGGTAGTGGTGGTGGTTGTTGTGGTGATGGTGGGTGGGAAGGAGGGTGGAAGTGGTAGCGATGGTTGTGATGGTGGTCGTCGTGGTCGTGGTAGTGGTAGAAGCTGGTGGTTGTAGAAGCTGGTGGTGTTGGTGGTGTTGCTACATATATCAGCGTGTTGGTCATATTGTTACCGGTGATTTATTGAATCAGAAGGACTATATGATCCGTCATTTATAAAAGTCACATGTAAAGAATTCAATCAGAAATTTATTTAATGTCCGTAGGGCACAAAATAAGTTTAAAACTTATTTTGTAATAACTTGTACCAAAGATTAAATGCTGCGCCTTGAGCGCCTTCCTATTAATTGACACTCGTGGCTACGCGGCGTGGGCAGTTATATGCATATCAATTACTGACCAAAAACAAGCTCAATCAAACCGAGCCTGAAATATTTAAATATTTGTCATGTTACCACCTCGACCTCGTTTTAGCTTACATCATAATGAATTCAAGACTTTCATTACAGAATAGTTTTAACATCTGCTGATAAGGTGTCAAAATGTAATTATAGTATGACAGATAAACTATATTGATATTCAGACCGAAGAGCTTAATAGTAATTATCCTTATACACCGACGTTTTCATCAGAGAATGATATTGTTACTGCACTGTACTAGAACATTGAAATATGCAAATCATGAAAAGATTTTTAAACCATTTGCAAAAATCTGTTTTGATTTATCAAAAAACTTAGGTGACGTTTGAAAGAAGCATAAATGAAATAATTTCCAGGCGTCCTCTTTGTAAACTTATGGTGTTCTGCAGTGTACAAGCTCACCAGTCACATAGAAATAAACGTTTGCAAAGAAAACAAAATCGTCTATAATGAACAAAGACCTTTTTTACATATGGTTCTTATAATGATAATTTTACTTTACGGACTTTAAGGGATCTAATTGAGTAGCTCTCTTTCTGTTTGGATAATATTTATGTTAGATTATGTTCCTCTTTTTTATAACCAAGTAATATGCAGTCCGATAAGTACTTATTATTCATCGCTTGTTGATATATTAAATATTGATAATAACCATTTTCCATTACTGGTTAATAAGATCTACCCTAAAGAACTACAACTTAATAAAGCGAACACTTAAGAACAGCAAGCAAACTTTCTCGATCTAAATCTGTCAATTGAAAATGGTTATGTCACTACTAAAATATATGATGATTTTAATTTTAATATAGTAAATTTTCCGTTTTTAGACGGCGATGTTCCCCGTGCAACATCTTACGGGGTTTATATTTCATTGCTGTTATCCTGTATTAGTGTGCGGTATAATGCTGCATTTCCGTAACAGTATGCTGTGTTAGTATGCTGTATGCTACTGTAATAGCGTACTAGTAGATCATGTTTGTTTTTGTTGTTGTTTTTTTTTCTCCTGATCCAATTTTAATTTTTATTTTATTTATTTGTTCCTTGTTTACTCTGTGTTTGTTCTTTCTTGTTCTTTTGTATGTGCGTATGCGCTATCACTGTAAGAATCAATGTTATAGCTTTTATGTATATAATTATCATTGTTATACATGTCTTTGTGCTCTTCATATTTGGAGGAAATAAAGAATATATTCTATGCATTACGGACAAACTTTTAAAACAAGGTTATCGGTATCACAAATTAAGGAAAACATTTTGCAAGTTTTATCGCCGATACCCAGATCTTATTCATAAATACAGGTGCAGTTTAAAATCACTATTGCAACAAGGTATTTCACAGCCAGTTTTTTATGGAGATTTAATTTATAAACTTAAGAAGATAAAGGGCAATATTAATTTCTCCCGGTTATTCGTAAAAACCATCTGTAAATTTAAAAAGAAAGGTTACCAACATGATATTTTACAGCGCTCTGCATGCCTGGTGATTAACCCTTCTACAGTTGATCATTATGCTTACCTCTTTGGTTGCACGACGGTGGCAGGGGTTTAAGAGTTTATGAAGGTTTATGGGGAAATCTTTTCTTAAAAGAACCTAGAAGCTCGATTTGTTTCTTTTATCCCTGTCATCGTGTTCTTGCTGATTTTACTCCAGGAGCTCTGGTCTCGGTAAGATCATTGAGTACCCGCCCTTTCGCTTTGCAATGCTATTAAATTCGTATGTTTTATATGTTTGTGTGCTTTTGCATGCAACATTGTTGAGCCATTAAGTGGGTTGGAGTTGTTTCACCAAGACAACTTGTATTTGTTTTGTGATATGAGAACCTGTTGGGCAAGTGTGAGGTTGGTGCACCCTAGAACCTGGTTTAAACCCCCAGTGGCAATTTGATTTGCCACTGACCGTTCCAAGGCGGTAACCCCTCGGGTTCTCATTTTTGTTAATTGTTAGTGGTGTCTCTTTTGAAACTGATCATTTTATTAACCATGCTCTCTCCCTCTCTTCTTCTTGACTGTGTGGGGAGGCTGTTTTTTCTGAATGTGGCGATTCCTGATATGCATATTTTACCATTTCATACTGCTGTGAAAGATATCTCTTTAAATCAAACAACAAGATGACAATTTTAAATCTATGCTTTATTTTCCTTCCACAACCTTCCCTCACAGCCATAAAGCAGCGAGGGCAAGCGAGGATGGGTTTGTAATAGGATCAATTTCATGTAATAAAACACAATTAACGAAAAAGAGAATCTGAGAGTGACCGCCTTAGAATAGTCAGTGGCAAAATAATTTGCTACTGAATTGTTTAAACCAGGTTCTAGGGCGAACCAACCTTGGTTTAGGTCCAACAGTTTCTCATGAACAATCAAAATTAAGATGTCTTGATTTATTTGCTCCAACCCACCATTCAACTCGAAAATGTTGCATGCAGAAGCACACAAACATATAAAACATGATGTGTTAACAGCATTTTCAAGCAAAAAGGTGGGTATTCAATGACATTTACTGCAATCAGAGCACCTGGATTCTAATCAACAAGAGCATGATCGCAAAAATAAAAGAAACAAATATATCTTTTAGATTTTTACAAGATTTCCCTAAAAACTCCTTAAACAAAGCTTTAGACGTGTTAATAACTAAGCATGCAGAGCTTTCAACAATATGATGTTGTTAGCCTTCCGTTTTGAATTTACAGATGTTTATTTTACGTGTAGAGAGGGAAATTAATAATGCCTTTCTCTTATTTTTGTTACAAAAAATCGCACCTCTTAACATTTCAGACAATCAGATGCTTGAGATTTGAGACTGGTTTCCAATCTCAGTTTTATAACCTTCAGCCTAAATTTGCCAATTTCTAATAGAATACAACTATAGAGTCTGATAAATACTTCTTTTACACCCTACACCCCCACGTTCTCTAATTTCTAATTTCAGATAATTTCATTTTAATGACAAAATAAAATGAAATCAAACATACCGGTAAATTATTAACAAAATCATCCTTATACTTAAACAACATACGACCTTGTTGTTGATCTATATATACGACTTAGTACATTCATTAACTTTAGCTAGTAACAACTTAATGAAAAGGGAAATTAAACATGAAATAAACTGTAAAACAATCCGTTCCTATGGTATTTTTAATAATAAAAAACAATGAATTATCCCAATAGCGGAAACAGAATGACAAATAAATTGATCAATGTAGTACATTGTTGTTACCGCTCTCTGTAAGACGGCATGTTTCCAGTAAATTGAGGGACAACCACGCGCACTAAAAGGTATTGTATTGAGCAATTAAGGAAAGAGGATCTTCAACGTGTCCAATAAATCACTTCTATAAGCCACTCATTAATTGTCGAGAACCCCGATAAACTAATCTCAATAAATATCAAATCTTAGTTATTGTAATTACCAGGGAGAGTATTCCAGTTCTATGATTTTGTTTTATTTTGTTAATTAACGTAGCTGAGTGGTTGACATTTTAGTAAAAGTATCTAATGTGCTGACTTTAAGTGATTTGAGAAATAAAAGTAGAAAAAAAAATCCATTACAGCTGCAGATTTTAGAGCTTCAATGTCCGTTTATAATTAACAGTTTTAGTTTTAAAAGTGTTTTATTGTTCAATTACAGCCACTCTCATTTTCAACTGTAATGTATATCATCATTATGCAATGTGTTTAGGTTTGTACACATGTTTGTAAAATGGTGCTTAGAATCTGTCTCTATATATCGGAAGATTGATGCGTTGGTTTCCTGACTTACTTTAATATATCTTGCTGCCACATGCATGTTTCCTTTCTGGATATCATTTGCTTAGATTTTTTCAAACCACTTTCAGTCTTTCGTTATCTGGTTGTGTTCTGTTCTCATTAAAAATCTTCGAAGCATTAATGAGCACTCTCTTATTATAAGATTTCTACTGAAATAGATACATGTTATCTTTTTGTTATATAATTTTCCTAAAATGATTAATATGTGAGATATATCAATGGCTTTTTAATAAATCTAAGTATTTGGTTTTTATACATGTACGCTTATTATTATGTATACATTTACGTTGTTGCCAATTATATTATTTAAGTTGAAGAAAAGTTTATTATAGCTGAATTCGAACTAAAATTAGCTTATTGGTGAATGTTTCTTTATAATAAATGAATCCTTTTTAACTCTTTCATTTCCTTCATTTTTGATGAATAAGTTTATTATAAAACTTCTAAGTCTAAGCATATGAGAGTTTGTATGTGTATGAATGAGACTGGGAGTATGCATGAAAGGAGAATGAGTGATGTGTATGGTGAGCGAAGAATGAATAAAACTCAATCAATTCTAAAAGAACATGCAGATTACATTTGTTCTGTTGATGAACTACTTTTATGCTGTAACATGTCACTCAAAATTTTCTGTAATTTAATATGTTCTTGTTGGAATAATTCCAATTTATTTTAATAACAGCAAAATGTCTTTTAATGGAACTAAATTGAATGTAACTGCCTAGCTAAAACCGTGAATTGTATTACGTTTACTCCGTAAAAAAGTAAACATTTCCGTAATTCTTAACTATAAAATTTGTCTATTTTGCTTTAACGATAGCATTAATGAAACAACACTCTGATGTTTGTTTCATTTTTCTCTCTCAAACTTGAATGACGGCTTTGTGCTTTTAAGAGAATGTTGGCATTTTAAATACGTGTTCGGGAAACATTTGATGAAAACAGTTTTGTCGATAACGCATATTCATTTGAATCTTCAAATAACGTAACATGACTTGTATAAAAAAATGGTTTCAGATCCTGACAAGGTTTGCGTTCTTTAACTTTTTACGTAGTTTATGGCTGCATTATTTGGGATTCTTGACCTCTAAAGTAGTTCGAAGCTGCAGTTTACGTTTGTTTACTTCTAAATAGGTGAAAAGGGAAGCCAACGAAAACGACAAATATGAAAATATTGCAGGCTCGGTTTGATTGAGCCTGTTCATGGGCAGTTATGTAAATGCATATTATTTCCCACGCCGCCTATCCCCCGTATAAGCGCAACTCAATATTTACACCAAAATACAGTACACTATTGATCCATCCCAAACGATGGTATGCATATGGTGGTAAACATGGAACCTTCAATGTGGTATTTTCAGATTAATACCATTCCATGATCAGCTGCGTATAAAAAAAATGGGTTTGCTCTAAACGAGAAGTAATTCATAGCTGCAGTTTGCGTTTGTTTACTTCTAAAGTATTTCATGGCTGAAGTTAGCCTTTGTTTACTTTAGCATGTAAAGTAGTTCGAGGCTGCAGGTTGCGTTTCTTTACTTCTAAAGTAATTCGAGGCTGCAGGTTGCGTTTGTTTACTTCTAAAGTAGTTTGAGGCTGCAGTTCGCCTTTGTTTACTTTTAAAGTAGGTTATGTATGCAGTTCGCGTGTGTTTACTTCTTAAGTAGTTCGAGGCTGCAATTCGCCTTTGATTACTTCTTAAGTAGTTCGAGGCTGCAGGTTGAGTTTGTTTTTTCTTCTTAAGTAGTTTCATGGCTGCAGTTCGCCTTTGTTTACTTATAAAGTAGTTCGAGGCTGCAGGTTGCGTTTGTTAACTTCTAAAGTAGTTCGAGGCTGCAGTTCGCCTTTGTTTACTTCTAAAGTAGTTCGAGGCTGCAGGTTGCGTTTGTTAACTTCTAAAGTTGTTTCATGGCTGAAGTTCGCCTTTGTTTACTTCTAAAGTAGTTCGAGGCTGCAGGTTGCGTTTGTTAACTTCTAAAGTTGTTACATGGCTGAAGTTCGCCTTTGTTTACTTCTAAAGTAGTTCATGGCTGCAGGTTGCGTTTGTTTACTTCTAAAGTAGTTCGAGGCTGCAGGTTGCGTTTGTTTACTTCTTAAGTAGTTCATGGCTGCAGGTTGCGTTTGTTTACTTCTAAAGTAGTTCGAGGCTGCAGGTTGCGTTTGTTTACTTCTTAAGTAGTTCATGGCTGCAGGTTGCGTTTGTTTACTTCTAAAGTAGTTCGAGGCTGCAGGTTGCGTTTGTTTACTTCTTAAGTAGTTCATGGCTGCAGGTTGCGTTTGTTTACTTCTTAAGTAGTTCGAGGCTGCAGGTTGCGTTCGTTTATTTCTAAAGTACTTCGAGGCTGCAGTTTGCGTTTTTTTACTTCTAAAGTAGTTCATGGCTGCAGTTTGCGTTTGTTTCCTTCTAAAGTAATTTTATGGTTGCAGTTTGTGTTTGTTTACTTCTAAAGTAGGTCGTGCTGCAGTTTGTGTTTGTTAACTTGTAAAGTAGGTCGTGGCTGCAGTTTTATGTTTGTTTATGTCTAAGTAGTTCGAGGCTTCAGCACCACAAATCGCTTGTTTTCATTAAAATTATTTTTGGAAAATTGGGGTCCTGGCAGCATTTTGTTGTTCAGTAAATAGTTCAGTAAATATATATCACCCATTCAGTTAAGGTCAAGTGCCATGTCCTTTTTCTTACATCAAGAGTTTAAAAAACTATTTGCTCTATTTGTTTTACGTAGTTTTGTAGAAAAATATATTATAACTTCACTTATAAGATAATATTCATATCGTTTGAATACTGACATTTATGCAACTAAAATATTACTTAATTTACATTTAAAACAAAAATTATATGAATTAAATTCTAGCCAATTCGAAAACGAAAATAAGCCATACCATTTTTTTAGTAAGTTGCACATGTAAACATGTTTAATTGATTTAATAAATTTACAAATTGAATAAAATGTTTCAATTAACAAATAAATTATTTAAAAATGAGAAATAACTAATGTGTTAATAAATATAAATCCGATATCGTACCAATGTACATATAAAGCAAAAGTGATTGTGATTGTCAACTTCCATCATATGTTGATGATGCTCAGGATATCAATTAACTGAATTAACATATAATTTAAACTTTTATTTATAACAACACTGAACTTGACATTGACCAACAAAGTTGATTGAACATATCAAGAAAAGCAAATTACAGCCTTCTATAGAAAAAATAACATACTTGACAATTTTCAAATAAAAAAACATCGCAAACAATTTATGACAATAGAACGCCTGTGGTTACCGCTTTGAGACGGTAACAAGTGTTGATTGTATAAGTATTTGTTTCGTGTAAGCTACGTTTTTGTTTTAATCATTGGCAATAGCGACACTTTTCACATTTCTATATAAATACTTCTACCGCCCTTGTCCAAGGATCACTCTGTCTTCTTTTGAAGAACTCCCGAGCACTCATATATTCTGTTTGATTGTTCGACTTCGTTCGACGCAGTATGCCTTTCAACGGCTTTTTGTTGTGAATGGCTCTCAATTCTTCGTCGGATCTAAAGCTCAGAAGGTTTTGTTTATTGTATATCATCGGTAGTTTTATATTATTCTGCGATACCTCGCTGCGAGGACTGGTCGTTTTTACCCTAAGGCGAGATGCGTCAGTGTTAGGATTTATTTTGTGCTTCAGTAGCAATGCCCTTAAGTCCTTGTTTGATTGTACAAGTTGGTGGATTCTTATTTCGTTTCTAGCTAACTGTTCCCGTTCCTTTTCGAACACTCTTTTCTCATGATTCAGATCACTGCTTTCAATCATGAGGTCATTGATCCTTCGTATCACATCATCCATTGTATTCTGCAACTTGTCACATTCTTCTTTTCTCGCTTCCACCTCCCGATAGAGTGAATCATTTGTAGAACGCGCTTGTTCTAACTCTTCCTTCACTACCTTCATGTTATCGAGAGTTACTCCAAACTTTGTTGTTTGTTGTCTCAGAAGCTTCTCATTGTCTTTCTTATAATATTGTATTTTGTCTTGAAGCTCTTGAAGTTCTCGTTCTTTCTGAGCTTGTTCTTCGGCAATGATAGCATTATAAGCGTCTCGCTGCTTCCTTAGATCCCCGGTTCTCGTCATTATCTTGCTGGGTCTCTGTATGGGGTTAACTTTATCCATATTTGTAACAGCTTTCTTCTTCTTTTCAGATTTATCACTTTTTATTTCCGCTTTAGGTTTTGTATCCGATTTTGTACCCGGTGCCATAGTAACTTTTTTCGGCGGCATTTTTAAGACAGCGTACCAAAAAATTCAGTAAAGTAATGCGATCGTCAAAGCATGCACATGTAAGTTTTCCTTCTTAATAACATTTCGACAGGTGAAAGGAATAACCAGAGCATTTCAGTCGATAGAATATAGCACTTCAGTGGTTTTATTGTTTAACTATTAAGATATTGTTTAGGATAAGATATATAAGTAAGAATGAATTGCAAGTAATCAAAGGGAAACAACACTGAAATGGCCATTCCTCTTATTTAACCTTGATTAATGTTACAACGAGGCCTCTTGTAAATAAACATTTATTAGTTAAATTGGGCTATATCGTCTAGGGAAAATAAACTAAATAAGTCGTAAGATTCTTTCGTTAGCCTACTCGGTTTAAGGATAAGAAAACAATATTAAAAAAAATTAATAGTGTGCAGTTCAACCAATGTAACCATCCAATTTTTCAACCTTTCAAAACCAGTCACTGGGCATTAGTAGACTTTCGAAAAGTCTATACCATACAATAATATAGCATCATCTTTTTCGTAATAAGATTGTATAGGTTTATACGCTGGATAGAACCACCGACCTCAACGTAGAGAATAACAACGTGACACGCGATGCCCTAGCCAAGACCAGCAGACTCATATTGGATATAATAGGTTTACAAGTGATTTATTTCAACAGACCCTCAATCTTTTTAACAAAAAAAACAATGTTCTTAAGAATCATGTGTGTAAACTACCCTACTTTTGGTTGTATATATGTAATGTTATCGTAAATGTATGTTTGCGTTCCTATCCCGCCTTTATTAATTCAAATATGAGAATACTCATTGCATCAACATCGACTGGGTCCCCAGCGTAACTTATCTGCTGCGAGACTAGCCATGGGTCCTTTGACCTTCCTCCTACCTTGCATCTTTTAAAACACCGTCACCGGATCAGTCTGGCTTAAATTAAATGCAATTTCAATGTAGTGTACGTACTAAGGGAGCAACTTTTACAACCACAAAAAATACCGCCCCTATACTTGCTTTCACTAAAACAAACACACAGTGTTTATGGTCCTGAGGTCCATCCCGTGGCGACGCACGTGCCTTTTCGAGCCGGGGTTATAAACGACCGCCTCAAACAAAATTTCTAAAAATATGTTCCTTCCTTTTTCTCGTTCCACTCACGTTTTATCAATGTCTATTTATTGTTGATAGCGTTTGAGATAACCCGTAGCAAAAACATGACTGGATCCTTAGCTTAACCTAACTGTTTGAAGACTGGCAGGTTTTTTTTATCTCAATCTCATGCACGTGTTATCCCACTTTGCAACTGTCTCAAAATCAGCGCGGTTTTCTTTTCTGTTTTAAACTTGTACTAATATTTGTGTGAAAACTTTTTGCACTTAAATGCGTTGTTCGCCATCACCCACCCCCTACCCTACTGCCGATACTCAAACAAACACAACATTCCTGGGACATGAGTGCGACCCAAGGTAGCACACGTGTTTGGCCGAGTCGGAGTCCGTGGGTTGTTCTCCTGAAGTTTACCAATATGCTGAACACCATTCTGCATTTCAGTCCCTTTGCTTCAAAGGTGAGAACGTGTGTTATATCTTATAGCTAAGTCGGTGCAAACCAATTGGTAATTTATTAATTTGCCAAGTTAATATCATTTCCTAACAAAGTTATATTGCAATTTTAAAAATAATAGTGCTTAGTCGAACCTCTATGTACTGATAATCTAAATACATCATAACTGTCCATTCTGATACTGTACTTCACTTAACTCTGGTTGCACTGATTGTATTATTTTAATTTTCAGCGTTGTATTGGGGTATACTCTTCAAACTTGAAACATAATAAGATATATAATTTTTAGGTTTTTTTATGAAATCCTTGTGTAAATATTTTTTTGAAACCACTGGAAGCCATAGATTATAATAAAATTCTGTAAGCAAATAATGTAACAAATGTAACGTTATTTGTTTTTAAACGATTTGAGAGCGAGAATATGACGAACGTTCCTGCAGTTGTGCTTTAAGGTCAGAGACCATAAAATCATTTCTCATTGACTTGTAAGGTCTGACCATCTTTGGATTTGTTTCAATGATGTTTTAAAAGAGAATGTATATTTGCAAAGAGCAATCCAAGATACATTTTGTGACAGCAGTCTAACTATGTGTTCTCCAATTCTTTTTTTTTGTTAGCAGCCGCTGAATCCGGTCACTGTGCGGGGTAAACCGAATGAAACTATAAAAAAGGTCCACCTTTGATTATACGCAAAATTCAAGACGAAACAGGCTTTTAACATTCAAAATATATTTGTTTCAATTCAGTCATTCCTGTATTTTTAAGTCAAATTATAAATATTTATACTATCTATTCCGAAAAGAGCTTGTATAAATATTATACCCCGTACCGTCCCTATAGAAAATGAGCAAGCCACAGCCCTGCTTTCAGAATTTAGTGGCCTCTGACCTTAAGGTCAGAGATAATTCATCGTCCAGGTGAGGTTTTCTTCACTTTCTGTAACAAACACTTATAAATCAAACACATGAACAAACTCAGTATTTAAAATCGGTTAACCTGGTGCATTAACTGAAACCCAACGACAAACTCCAAAAAAAGATACTTATTCAAACTTCACACAAACGAATGCATTAAAACAGTACTAAGAATGTTCAACTTATTTCTTTCGATATATGATATTACCGCAAGTATATGAGTTTATTATATGTGTTGTTTAAAACAGAAACATAAAAATAATCTTAATAATCTCTTTATTTCACGAAAGGTCACTCATTGAGACAAAATCAGCACATATGATGACATCAAATACGAACAGAAAAATATTTGCACGTATAAATAAAGTCAAAATGAATGTATTTCCTTCCTAAAGTGAGGCCCTCCAGAAACAAGTTACTAGAATTACTTAATTACCAGATTTCATGAATTTAAAGAACAAGGACAATAAGTTATAACAATAAGTCTTATTTGTAAACATAGTTACATGAAACATGATTAAAACGTTGGCCTTGTTTCAAAATCTATTGTTTAGACCTTTAAACTGATCAAAGAAACACATTCATTCTCTAACGTTCCCTCTTATTCACGAATATGGTAACGATAATTTTTTCTTTAACATTCGTTCTTATTCACTTAGTACGGTAACGTAAATTCCTTCTTTAACCTTTCCTCTTATTCACTAAATACGGTAACGATAATTTCTTCTATAACATCCCTTCTTGTTCATTAAATACGGTAACGTTAATTTCGGTCGATGTTTCATCTTCTCAATAGATAATAACTCAAGATTTAATCAATACATGAATTTGCATTAAGATTCACTCAAAGTATATATTAAATAGATGCATTTATCGACCATTCAAGCCACATAATACGGCTTGAACTTTGAAAAAAAATAGAGCTGCATCGAAGAACCCTTCTTAATTTGTTAAATGACGGTGGTACTATGGAAAGCGGTTCGCACAATTAATCCAGTATCTATGGTCATTGACAAATAACTAGAGATTTTGGTCCGGTAACCAAAGTTATTGACAATAACTAGGGTTACCGCCCGATTACCATAGTTATTGGTAAAATCCCTAGATATCGGGCGATAACTATAGATATCGTCCAAAACTGTAGTTCTAGCTTCGATGACTATGAATAGGAGGAAGTTCGCGGCGTTAACATGGTTATCGGGCGGACTCTACAGTTTTCATCCATAACTAAGGTTTCTGAAAATATTGCACAATAATTCTGATAACCATAGTTATACGTGAAACCCCTAGATATCGACCGGTACCCACGGTTAACGTAAAGAAATATGGTTTTCGGTCGGTAACATGTACTATAGGTTTCGGCGATATCCATAGCTCTCGATCAAAGAACTATAGTTAACGACAGTTATAAACTTACAAAGATGGCACTGTCGGAGTCTGTTTAAGGAAGCACAATACAAGAATTATTTCGAATGTTTTGATTTCAGTTATATATTATATACTCAGCAAAAATAAAAAGTACCCACTTTTCTACCTGTGATTTTGTAAAACTAGAAAAATAAAATAGAAAATATCTTCTTTGAACAGATCTGCATTGCTGTAATCATTACAAAGAAATAAAATGTTCTTAAAAATCTGCAGTCACGGCTAAGTTATCTTTCCCTTTGCTATCATTGGGGTTTTAGGAAGAAGTAAGTGATTCTAAACAATATTCACATTTGTTGGAATTAAATCAATTTTTCCAGTTCTTTATGTCAATAAAATCACAAAAAATCATTAATAAAACAACTCGTCCTCTATAAAAAAACGCTAGAAATCCCAAACATTTCCTATTACCTCCCTTTGAATTGAATATATAGGGGTGTTTAATCCATCATTCATTGTTATCTGATGGGCATTTGCTCAGGTTTAGGTGTGGAAGATTATGTTCACGAACAATTAAACTTAAAAACGACTGAGATTAATTAATAAAACACCTTTTGAAGTGTTCGTAATTAAATGAAAATATGTGAATGAGAATATAAGCATAAAAAGTGGGTACTTTCTATTTTTGCTGAGTATATTTTAACTACAAGTAGCATGTATGATATCATTTGTCCTAGGTATAACAACTACATAATACTGGTCTGAACGTTTATATCTAATCTATAATGTTTTGAGACGAGCTCTTTGCGAATGGCAAACTTTCAGTATATCGTCGTCACCAGATAATACAATGGTATTGTAACAAAACTTGGCAACTAAACACAATTTTTAACAAAAATATCACTTTTAAAAACATAAGCTTTCAAATATATATATTGCCAAGATTCTAAATCATTGATTTTCGTTTCGAAATAAATGACGGTCATTTGCCTTATAATCGCATCATGTTTAAATTAGATTATGTTACCCGGTAACTTACGGACAATAATAATTGGGACATGTGAACAAAATTGAACAACAATCAAATACATGAAAAAGTTCTTCGAATGCCAGGGAGCACTACCAATAATCGAAATATTGCAGGCTCGGATCATGGGCAGTAACGGGCATGCATATTACTGCCCACGTCAAACCCCGGTTAGCGCATGATTATATTCACACAGGTAAATATATCGCTCTCAACGGCCTTCAAAAGGCGTAATTAGTAACAGCACTGACTGAATATACGGGGAGACATTTTACAGCCGCCATACTACACAAACAACGCTACAAATAATGGAGACGTGTGTTACTGTTGTTAGGACTGTAGCTATCAGTGCAGAAGTGTACATGTATGTAAGAAATATTACATATATACAAACAGCCTTAGAATCGGCTTATCAATTAATCACAGACACTTATATTAATAAATGTAATTATAATAAAATCAATCCACTAAATAGTCCGGCCTATGCCACTACAAGTTTTGGTAAGTGAAGCTGGTCGAATTTGGTCTTGTTTATGAGTTTGTTGTGGTGTATATCGGAGTAGTACCCAAGATATGAGGGGGGACCACGTCCCAATGCCTTTCTGCTGGTCATGGACTGGTGGCGCTTTACCTCCTCGCTTACAAAGCTCGCAGGTCCGTAGTCACTCTGGGTTTCTCGCGAATCATGCATACTGGCGTGTTTCTTACTATGCTCGAAATTGTTCTTATGGGACTGTGTGTGGGCATCAAGCTTTTTCTTCTTCATTTCTGGCTTGAGAATGGGCTTGATTGGCCCCTTTTCGCTCTTGCTGCTCACTTTACTTCTGGCACTATCAAAGTCTACAGATTTGGGATCGATATGGTGTTTAACCAACAGCATGCGCAGGTTTTTGTTCACTTTTGTCAGTTTCTCACATTTTTCCTCCGTACGTGCAAGCTTATTCGACACGTCCTCCCATTCGTCCTTCATCTTATTATACTCGTTAATTTTCTTGGTGAATGACTCCAGTTTCATATTCAGTTCAAATATTTCAGCCTCCATTTTCTCACTTTTGGCTTTCCGTATGTCAATGTCCTCCAGCAGGAACATCCGGGTAGTTTTAGCACGTTCCAGCTCTTTCTTCATCCGTTCCACGGTATCCAAGGAAATGCCATACGTATCTTCCTGCTGTCGACGTAGACGCTCGTTTTCTCTTTTCACAGCGTCCATTTCATAGATCAAATCCTCCAATCTATCCTTGTGTTGTTCTTTAACAATATTGATTTTTTCGTCAAAAGATACTTTGCTGCTTTTAACAAGAAGAGGTTGCGAGTAGTCAACTTTCGACACTGGGAATTTGTCAATTTCTTTGCCCTTCCCCGACTGGGAAATGGACATACTCCTGGTTGATTTTGGCGGCATTTCTTGCGTTTATATCGTCCTGTAATTTAGAAAATCATTTCACTCGAACCAAATAACAGTTATCAGTTCACTATTCACAAGATATTTGTTTCACAATTTTATATTTTTTCAAATTTCGTTTGCGATTTCACATGTTCCCATGTTTCGATTGCCTTTGTTTAGAAATTAGTGTAATGGCTGAAATTTAACTTTTTTTCAAACTCCTTTCAAATCATTTAAATCTGAAAATATCCCAGGTGGTCGTTAGGCATTCACTTTGACTTTTGTATTAAATCCGTATCAATCCCTATCTCTTTATTCGAAAATGTCAATGTTAAAAAGTTAAAAATTTAAATCAATGTAAATTAATAAAAGATCTTTTGAGTCGCAACACTAAATTTGAATAAAAATCTTAAGCTTGTTGCATTTCAATGAATTTCTGAAATCAATATTCCCAAAAGTCTCAAGATTAGAGTTTAAATTTCCACAATTTTAATCATAAAAACGCTCATAACAAGATCTAAATTGTTTATTATGATTGTATAAATGGAATAATATTTTGTATTATTTTTCAGTCTGTTTCACACAATCACGGAACAAACCACGAACCACATAAAGAATAAAAGATCTAATATCTATTCAAATGACTTAGATTTGGTATCTGTATGTCATTGAATAGCTATTGGGTTTATCAATTGATGATACGGAATGGCACATTCAGACATTGAAGGTTAAGTGATTAGATAATGCATTTTCAAATTTAATGCTGCAAACATCAATTTTGACGACCATCATAAATCAAAATTAACCAATTGCTCAATATTAAATTAACATTTATTATAGGAAGATTTTATTGTTCTGTTTGATCGGATATAGGACGTTAATTTAAATGTGTGTGTGTGTGTGTGTGTTAAAATGAATTAACATACGAAATATTAAGAAATTCATAATTAAAAATCCAAGCCCTGCCATTTTCTGAAAAAACGAAGGTGTCAGTGACTTCGTGTTTTATCATATGTCATAGATCTTTATTAAAAAAATGTTTGTTTTTTTAAGCAAAAATATATGAAAACGATCAGCCTATTATCTAATACTCTTCAACAATTCAGATATATAAGCAGACTCAAACCCGACTTTGAAACGTACTACTTCTAAACCATAATTGTTTAAAATTATATAACAATTTATAAAGGAACTGGGAATAATTTAAACTTCGAGATGAAGGGAGACTAAACGTAGAAAAAATCATTAGCAAGGGAGAGTACTATCATACATGTAACGATATGCTAGTACATACTAGTTGTACCAGCGAAATTTGCGAACCGGATATGAAAAGAAATGATATGATGTAAACTCAATTTTTAACCAGATACCCGACTGGTCGCCATTTCAGTCAATCAGATGCATGAGACTTGAGACTAGTCTCCAATCTTGGGTCTGTTTCATTTCCACTACAAAATCAAGCTCAGTGACGGTAACTAAAAATGAACAAAAAATGCTTACCACTTCCACGGCAAACATTAAAGGTGTTTGAACGTAAACAAATCGGTCATTAAGTGCACATGTTAAGTGCAAAAGCCGTCGTGAAGAAATATATGCAAAAACTCGATAATAACTTAGCTAAAATAGGTCCAAGAACGGTATATTTTGTCTAAAAACACAGTTTCAAGTCACGCAATTTTCTATATTCACCATGTAAACAAACAATCTTTCAGTTTATACATTTAATAACTTTTTTTGTTGAGGGCTCTAGAAACATAGGTTAAAAAACCGAATGGAGCTTACGCGTCTGGCCACCGGGCAGGCATATTTATATTACGATGACAGTGATAAAAACCTACTTATCACGTCAAAATATCTCCAGAAATGCACAAAATAACGAAATATTCCGCCATTTTGTTCCCCACAGAACATGTCCCTAACTTATTTTTCCGCAAAAACCAAATACGTTGGACCTCCTGAAACTTAATCTTCTTCACCGCACATTGTTTCCCATTGTATGCGACATGAACATCTTGATCAACGAGGTTTCAAACCTTTTAAGATATTTCTTCTTGAAAGATGTTGTAGTCAATTAAAAAATAATTTAGCCTAAGCCCATGAAGTCACTTTGTTTTTGTATTTACCCCTTTACACCATAAATACACCTTTATTGCGTGGGCAAACAGTGTGCCGGCTGATCTGGTTCTACATTGTTCGCTTTAAGATTCATTAGGTTATTTCTGACCAAATTGCGATCAGTGCAGAACCAGATCAGACGGCATGATCCGGATCTACACTAGTCGAACATGTGATTAAACGCATACATGTATATATGTGGAGTAAATGATAATTTAGCTACAAGTTTGATTCTTATAGGAGCATCTGTTGTTATCAGATGGATCGATAGAGATTCCTTCTCTTGATAAACTGTTGCCGAATGATAGACGGAAACAAAGTTGATACAGGAAAGGTCAGAGAGATATATCTGCTAAAAAGGAAAATGAGAAGTATTTAAGACAGCGCAGCGGTGACATTCTGTAAATAATGAGTGACAGGCATGGGACGTAGAGAATGTTGTTTCAAAGTTTTATTGTATGCAGTGGTCGTCGTCGGTAAGACGTTTATTTCTTATCTTCTTAATTGGTTTTGTTTTCGTAATAGGTATTTTCTAGTTTTCTTGAATTATTGTATTAATTATCAACATTTTCCGCTTTGTTTGAGATGATATCTAGTATTAATTTATTATTTAAGTTAAATTATTAATTTAAATTCTCTCTCTGCCCCCTCTCTCTCATTAAACCTTCTCTCTCATTTTGTCTCTCTCTCTCTCTCCCCCCCCCCCCCCCTCTCTCTCCCTCTCTCTCTCTCTCTCTCTCTCTCTCTCTCTCTCTCTCTCTCTCTCTCTCTTCTTATTTTCTACTCTCTCTATATCTCTCTCTTTCTCATTCTCTCTCTCTCTTCCCCCTCTCTCTCTCTTTCTTTCTCTTTCTCTCTCTCTCTCTCTCTCTCTCTCCCTCTCTCTCTGTCTCTCTCTCATTTAACCTTTATTGTCTTTATTTTTGTTGGGTAATGTGTGATATTTCTGAATATGTGAATTTTAAACTGTGTTTTTATTTAATCAATAAATCAATGTTTTCCATCAAATACTTAAAATGATCTATTTTTTCAATATTATGAATACTTTGGGGATATATTTAACAGTAAAATACATTGATTTTATCAGGATTTCAATGAATTACAATTGAAGCAATTATTTAAAAGAAGCATTTGTTTATTTTCTATCATTTTGTTTACTGAAATGCTAATACGTAACTCCGACTTTTCTTAGTGTATGTGTGTATATTTTTATTAGAAAGAAGATTGCAACAATGACGTTGAAATTCTCTCTTACTATTGTTATTAAAACTTTTTTTCCAGTCTCTGTTTGCTGCAAAATATTTTATGGATGGGAGAAGCCAATTATCATAAGATTGAAGTTCTGGCTTATTATAAATATTTAATGCATACATTAATAAGAAATAGATCTAGTTGTTGACAGAGCTATTTCACGTGACAACTAGTTGGTCACGTGACACGCAGAAAATATAATATAATGTTTTATTTTTCCAGAGGCGGTTAGTGTTTTGATGTGTTCAAAGTGTGAATCTGATGGGGAAGGCGACTGTATGAAGATCGCCCCACCACCAACTCCCTGCGAACCTATTAAGGGAGGAGCCGTTAACTGTGTGATTACCAGGAAAGCAGATATAACTGGTAAGACATTCTTCCCAAGAGGTACCAGAGGAGACGGCACGCTCGACTATCCGGTTCATTTGAAACAAATGCAATTTGAACATAAAAGAACAACTATGGCGAAACATTCATGTGCAAATAGGAAAAATATATCCAAGTAAATGACGAACCAGGAAACTGATTTCAAATTACATAAATAATACCTTAATGTACCATAAAATATCGAACTTAAACGGCGAATAACTAAAAATATTTTTAATGAGCTTGTCAACTCGTTTGTAATTGATGAAAATGAACTTTTGTAAAAGCTATGAAGTAAGCCGCTAGTAAAGTCAATCGCTTTATTAACCATATTTTTCCAGTTTAAAGAGGAATGGCTGAAATGTATTGCTGGATTAGTTATGGTTATGGAATGATGTAGGTCATAGCGTTAAACATTTTTTAAGATTCACATCTATCGCTTTTTAATTGTAATGTAAAAGTTATGGGCAAATTTAAAGTGCATCAATATAATTGGTTAAATGGCTGAAATGCTTAACATTTTTGGAAGTAACAACAGTTTTTATAGAAAATTGTATTTTTAAAGCAGGTCACCATGGGCAACATTTATTTAAAGTTCAATATCGATAATTTGAGAAATATTAAAAATATAGGCCATATGCATTAAACTTTAAAACAATACTGAGTGAAAGGGGGATAGTTGTGATAATATTTTTTGAAAGAGTTGCATATAGTTTGTTAAAAATGAAGTAGGTCATGATTGGGACATTTATTTTAAGTTCCCTATCAATCACTTAAAAAACTAAAAATCTCCAACAAAAAACCTTAACTCAAACTCTACGTGAAACAGGCATTAATTAAAAATATTGTTTATATCTATATCAGTTGTTAAGTTATGGGCCAAGTGCACAAATACAAAATTTAAGTGAAATATTGACTGACTTTTAATATCGTTGTACATGTAGAAGAGTTATGGGTCTTGCTGTTTATGTTAAAGATTGTGAAATTACCAGCGTTAGTGTTATTATTATTTTCGTTTAGGTTCAACGGTGAAGTTTAGCCGGGGATGTACCAGCGTGGTGGTCAGTTCAGGGTGCACGCGACAGATGGATAACATCACGTTGTGCTTCTTCATCTGTGACACCGACAATTGCAATGTGGCACCTGCACTGGACAGTATAAGTATCACTGTGACTATTCTGCTAGCTACTTTAATACTGTGCCTTGGAATTTAGCAAACCGCGATAGGGTTTCTAGCTGGGCTTAATTTTCTTAAACTTTAGTATGTTAAATGGGGCACGTCACGGGAAAAGGTAGGGCTTCCTTCAGATGCTTGACGTAAATTCTTGAAATGACGTCATAAAGTTGAGCAGACGACAGTATTAATTATGCGGTAAAAGTAACATTATGTTGTCAAAATGAGTGACGAAATTCAAATTAGTCATTAGAAAATAATAAATATTTTAAAGTTCATCCCAAATATAGGAACAACTTAAATGTCAAAAATTTGACCGAATGCCCATTTTCTCCTGAAGTGCCCAAAATAAGATGTTGTAGTAAACATTTTCTTATTCTGAACATGACACCTAAATTAATCATTTAATCATTGAACATCTTAATTAAAAATAAATATTTATCTTAGAAACATCATCAGACTTTTCATACATGATCACCATTCTATCGTGTATCTTAATGACAAATTGGTCGGAGTGATAATCTAAAAAACACAAACAAGAAAATATGACAAAAAGCTAATCAATCGTGTGAAACAACAAATCATTTTCGATGAGAGCCAACAAGACAAAAGATTTTGTGGAATGTTTTTGTCTATTTTTAATGTTCATGTTATTGCTTGCAAGGGTCTTCCAAAATGAAGTAAGATTACACTAGATTTATCTACATGTAAATCATGGAAAATTACTATGATTTTAAAAATCGGTGTATTTTTCCAAGACATACTTTCAGCTTCATTAAAAACAGCTAATAGTCATTCACTTTTTTTATAATTTAAATAACTGTTTACTCCATATATACGGGTTTTATCGCGTGTGTGACCGTGTCGTCTGGTCTGGATCTACACGGGTCGCTAAGTGGTTATAAAATATTTAAAGAATCTAAAGTCGAACACTGCAGATCCTGATCAGACAGCACGGATGTGCCAGTTTATCTGGATCTACACTTTTGGCACATGGATAACAACTAGATCTATATCCTAACGAGTAAAGGGATATTTATGACCGATAAGTTTGGTTGACTTTATCTTTTAAGATGCTTAAATACAAGTATACTTGACACTAATAGTTATTATATGAATGTGTTTCCATCAGGATACATGTATGATATATGACTTATCGAAATACATCAAAGTACGAGAGACATTGCATATGTCTACAAACTATTTTAAAATGTCTCTTATTTGTTCCTGACGAGGATTCGATGCTCTGTGCCCAAGGTCATAAAACTAAATCTTGAAACCAGTCTCAAATCTTAAGCATGGTCGCCATTTCAGCCAATCAGATGACTGAGATTTGAGACTGGTCTCCAATCTTAGTTTGATGAACTTGCGCCCTGGTCAACTTTATGTATCTGTATTCAGGAGACATTAAAACTCGGATATTTGTCTGAACGAAAAGTGAAGCTTGGCGTCAAACTAGTTGAAATCTGATTATCCCGCCATACGAAATACATCAATTTATCTCATATGTGATTTCTGCCTGACACACGAGACGTTATTGCTTTTGTTCCAATGTCTTGTAACATCGAGGAAATCTGTCCGTTATTCTGGATCGAGATAATGATATATATTTTATTTCCTACCGGGCATATGAAGGAGTTGGAACCGATGCCAAATAACTGCAAATCGATTTCCTGCACCCGGAAGCGTTCCGTTTACATGGCTGTAGCAAATGGAGCGATTTTTTGTGGAGAAATTGCTAAAGACATAATTTTTTTTATTCCGGCTATTCGTCAAAATTAAAACCTTGGTCATAAATATGTTTTAAATCATTGTCAAGAAGCGTATAAGCATAGCAGCAACTTTTTCCTTCACAACCAAAAGGTAGAGTTTAACAAAATAAGGAGTTAATGAAACAACTAAATAACACTCTATTCTAAACTTTTACTCAACATATTCACTCTTTTCGATACACTGAAAACAAAATGTGTGATTCTAATTTACTGGCCCCATTTTGTCGTGTCACAGCCACGTATTATCCTTCTTGTTACCATGAGAAGTGGTGACTTCTAAGGAGTTTGGGAGTGGCCGTTTTCGGGTTCCCAGTACTGATGTCGGCATTCGAAAATAGGTCGATCGGTCAAAACCAGTGAAATACAATTCAAACACTAATTATATAGACATCGACACGATTATAACTCAAGCTCCATTAAGCTTGTAAAACAAGGCTGATTCTCGCCCAGTTTAATGACTTAACTATTGTTCTAACTAACTACGTCGATCATAAAATTTCTAATTTCTCTCAAATTTGAAACATAATAAGGTGCATCATTTGTACTTTATTTCATGAAATTACCATTAAATTCCCTAGTGCCTTGGTAAATCAAGAACATTCAATCGAAATGGGAATAAAACCGAGTCCTAAAATCGACCATAATTTTTTTACATGGCTAAAACATCTTCTGCAAATCGCGTTATGCAGCATATCATAGAATTGTTCATATAATTACTTTAGATTTCATATTTAAATAAGGAGGTATAAATCTTAGCTAACGGAGAATATTTCCGCTACTGAAGATTTTGTGACTTTTGTTTTACCCCTACCTTGATTAAATGTCAATGGTTTCCAAAGGCATGTTAGGATTAAATGGTCATTTTACACAATAAAGATGTGATAATGGTTATTTTATTATGTTTAAAGTTTGAAGAGTATACTCCCATTCCAATCTAAGAATCAAAGCACTGAAAGTGCTGGAAGCCAGCGGAGCGTAAACATAATCAAAATAAAACAACCCCATAATGTGCAATGTAACAGGACTTCCAGTTTTATTCCAGCCATTGTAAATATATAATATCTGAACAGAATGAAGAAACTCCTCTGGAAGACATGCCATATGCTTGCAAAAACCACTCATAATAAAACTGGTCAAAATATTTAACAAGATGGTCCATAGGACCCTAGGTCGCTCACCTGTCAACAACCGCTCAAGAGTCAGTGGATGCAAATGCAATAGCCATAATAGCTTTCTTTGGCTCTTTCAATGGCCATAACTCTGGAATCCCTTATGGAATCTAGCTGGTCCAAGAAAGGAACCAAGATCTTAAAGTAATTCAATTATTGTACAAGTCTGTTAAATTCAAACAAAAAATGAAGCTGCTTTTGTGCAGACAGGGTCTTAATAGTGTATTTTGGCACTTAACTCCGGAACCCATAATGCAATATGGCAATTTCAAGAAAGGAACTAAGATCTTATGTTTCAAGTTTCAAGTTTATTGGCATATCGGCAAAAATCCTGCCTTTGGCCATTTACAATAGAACATATTTCAAAGACACATACACATTTACATTCAACAAATAAAGACATACACAATGGTAATGGAAGTGAATATCAGATCAAAATTAAGACCACTAGAGTGCAGACAAGCTTTTATTATAACTTGACCTAGTGACCTAGTTTTCAAGGTCACATGACCCAGTTTCGAAATTGACCTAAATCAATGAGATAAACATTCTGACCAAGCTTGAAGAAGATCCGACCAAAATTAAGACCTATCGACTCTGGACAAGGTTTTTCTATAATTTGACCTAGTGACCTAGTTTTCAAGGTCACATGACCCAGTTTTTAATCCGACCTAGATATCATTGAGATAAACATTCTGACCAAGTTTGAAGAAGATCGGATAAAAATTAAGCAGCTAGAGTGCTGACAAAAATTGTGAATGGACGCAGGACAAAAGGTGATTACAAAAGTACACCCTGTCACTATTGACAGATGAGCTAAAAAGAAATTTTAGGAGAACTACGGAAATAAATGAAAAAAAGGAACACTAAAAGCAATTGAACAGGACAAATACAAAAATATTACAGGCAAAGTTTGATCAAGCAATATCAGGATCAAAATGCATCACTGTCTAGAATGCCTAGCCATGGTTGTAATGCAACTCAATATTTACACAAGTACCAATTTTGATTCATTCCAAACAGTGGAGTGCATGTCATGATGCTTAACAGTAGTTGAACTTGATGATGGTAATATAATTTTATATCCATTCTTTATAGCAAAACAAGACAACTTAGGGCAATGCCAATGCCTTATAAATTTCATTTAATAAATGAAAGAGGCACAACAAATGTTTTGTGTCAATTAAAGTATGAAAATTGTTGGGTTAGCAAAATTATATTTATTTCTTATATTATTATAACTTATTTCTTTTCTTTGTATTTCTCTTTATTATTTCCACTTTCAAAGTAATTACACAGGGACCCTGTGAAAGGCTATTTGATCTTTTTATGTATAACAATGTGTCACAGGGAGTCAGGATTATGTTGATGTAATCATATTTTAATGAAGTGTCCAACCTAATAAATCAGATAATGGGCTCTTTCCCCCACTGTTATGTCAACTCTATTTAGACTTTTTAATGCATGTGAGGCATCCATCTCATCTGAATCCACACACTTTGAATCTTGATCCAGTGATTTCAATTGATGCAGATTCTTGCATCATAATGCAAACAAAATTGACATTTTTTCCACATTTGACCGCACCTAATTTTGAGCTTGGGGTCATTTTGATGCACAAAAACAAAACTTTTAAAGAGTGGTTTACTTTTGCAATAATGAGGATAAGTATTGAGGAAATTGCATTTTTAATATGAAGTTAACACTTCCTTAACTCTTGCAAATTAATTATAAGTAATACATGTGTAAGTATCACTTAATACAAGATATGACTTGTGAAGATCTGCTTTTGACCCATTGAAAATTCTCAACAGGGGTCAAATGACCCCTGGTTTTCAAAAGCAACTGAAATTCCTGCTTGATCAGAAAGTACATGTATCTAAAAGATCTAAACATGAACAGACTGACCAGCCTCCACTGATATGCAAGTTGATATGGTCTAACCTTGTCACACATGGAAAAAAAGCTGTATCAATGTAGGCCCCTTTATACTTATGCATAATAATTTATGTCTACTTACATGGAAGAAGTAGAGATAAAACATGGAATACGTGTGTTTTCGAACAGAAAATCCATTTTTAACTTTAACTCTTAACTCCATATAATATGCACCTTAAGTTTATGGCATGGGCAGTGTAGAATTAGATCACCCTCGGCCTGCATCTCTGTGCTGTTTCATCAGGATCTGCACTGTTCAATTTAAGATTCATAAGGTTATTTCTAAACAAGATGTGACCAGTGTAGGTCCTGATCAGATGGCACAAATATTTAGTCTGATCCGGATCTTAGAATGACATGAACAATCTTTCTTAATGAATATTATCATCTTCAAATAAAATCTATTTCAGAAATTACTCTACTTCATAAAGCTATTTCAGTTACTAAGTTAATGCAGATAATATATTGCTAGTCAGAAATATTAACACAGATATAATTCAGGGACACTAGATGCAGATTCTTGCATTTTGATGCAAGTTTTGTTGTTTTTTTTCAAATTTAACACCCCCACCATTTTGAGTTTGGGGTCATTTTGATGTTGGAGAATTTTAAAAAGTGGTCAATTTTTGCAATGATAGTGATTAATATTGTGCACATGTCTATGGCATTTTAACCCTTTACTTTTGGCTGATTGTGAATCCACTAAAATGATTTGAAAATGACTTCTCAGATTTAGCACATAGAGGAACCCGGGATAAGAATTATATTTTCTTTTAAATATGTTTTTTTCTTCACAAATTTATCACAACCAATGAGCCGGCCACTGTTCTTTGCTTGTTAAAAGAGTCTTTTAAGCAGGGATTTCAATAGCTTTTGAAAACCATGGGTAGTTTGACCCCTGTTGAGATTTTTGAAGGGGTCATAATCAAATAGTTTCTAGTCATATCTTGCGTTAATTGAACTTAAACTACTTATAAAAGTGCTTTTACTTCATTTAAATATATGTTCAGTGGTCAAATAAGTATTAACTTCATAATTAAAATGCAATAGACACAATACATTGTATTTATCTTTATTCTTGCAAAATTTGACCATGTTTCCTAGATTCTCATGCATCAAATTGATCCCAAGATAAAATGTGGAAAAAAACTTATTTGCTTACATCAAAATGCAAGAATCTGCATACAGATCTATTGATAATTGAAACCCCTGAGGTGGGAAATCAAGTCAGTGGTTAATTTGCAAGTTTATTCTACACTGATTGTCATAAATTTGTCTTGTAACTGAGATTGTTACCTAGCGAACACTAGGTAATTTAAAAATTAAAAATACTGGTTTCCCTATGTGGTTGTATTGATAAATCAAATAAATTTCAACAATTTTTGAGCAACAAAAGCTTTTGCAAAATTAAAGATGCTGCATTATTTGATTTCATATCAGATTCTGGGACCTGCTAAATATATCTGGGTGGTCATAAAGCTTGGCCGTTTGTCTCTGACTGCAGGCCTTATAGTCTGCATGTCCCATCTGTTTAGTTCATTAACTTGGGCCAAATCACCTGGCCAATATCGTCTGTATATCATTGAAACTTAGGAAGCTAATTTCAGCTATTCTTGCAAACAAATAAAACTATTTACCTTGTAAAGACCTGTAAACCTGGATGTTGTAACTGCCGGTGTGATAAGGAACTGTTTTCCAAAGTGCTTGAAGTCGAAGTGTCTATCTTTACATCCTCACCAGAAAATGTAAACAATAATCAGAAGTGTGTTCATGCAGCTGGTTTATACAAATCATCAAATGACAAATGCAAAATATGCCAAACTTTTAAATTAAAGTTGTTTGCACATTTATGCATACAATGACTGCCCTTATGCAATTTTTGGGATACAGTTGAAACAGTTTCAAAACTCTTCCTGACCTTTCGGAAATTACACAGTGCAGGGTTGGCTTATTGACCGGTCAATTGAGTATTGACCGGGCCGGTGGTCAATACTGGTCAATAGTGGTCATTTCTGGTCAATAGTGGTCATTTCTGGTCAATACTGGTCATTACTGGTCAATTCAATTTTATTCACAACCAAACTGTCCAAAATGTTCTTAGAATCATTTAAAATCCTTTAGGCCCTTACAATAGCCCCTGTAAGGGCCTAAATGGTACTTCATGTATGGTTTATTTTTGGATAAGCCTTAAATGAACACAACTTCTTAATTGGTATGTTCCTATGTTCAATAAGCAAAAGAAATGTATTTTCAGACGGTTAAGCAAAGCGAATTAGGTGGAAAATATTAATTTCCTTTGATTGGGTAAGATCTTTTGAATGTACCAATCAAAAGGTGTTGTTTTCATTGGTTTAATGCACGAGTTCTCATGTGTATTGTTGGAAAATATATGGTCATTCAGCTTCGGGCATTCAATGCTTACAGACACATTTTCTTAAGTACGTGGAAATTTTATGGTATATATAAACAGCATGACATAATTTTAGGCATCTATGATAAGTAACAGACTGAAATCAATAAATGTAGTATGCTAAGAGTTTCAAGTTATATAATGTTTGTTATGTTTTATGTAATTTATGTAATGGATTCGTTAAAGAACATTCTGTAAGCTTTGCCCAAGTGCTCAGTACAATACATACATTATATGAAACAGTATGACTTGGTTGTTTACATGCAAAGATCTGTGAGGTCAAAGGAAGTGAAATCACCCCTCAGTCTCCTGACCATCAATTGTCAAACACAAGTGTTAACAGGCAGGTGTATAACACATACTTTATGGTTATTGGATAATCCTTAAATAAACACATAGGCATCTTAATTGACATGTTCCCAAGGTGAATAAACAATAGAAGTGTGACACAACACCCCTCCATCTCCAGACCATCCATTGTCATACACAAGTGTTAGTTGGCAAGAGTGTAACACCTACTGGTGGTGCAAATTGCCTTTGCTTTAAATAAAAAGAAAAATTCAAGTTACTGAATCATTCTTTGCTGAAAGTTGATAAAACACTAACATTAAAAGAATTCTTACTTTGTCTAAAAACTCACCAGAATAAAGCCAAAAGACCCTGTTTAGGGATTTTATGATCTCAGTATTGAGGGAAATAAGACAATTTCTAAGTGCAAAGCATGTTCAAATGAAGTTAGTTCTAAAGTAACTTAAGTAGAAATTAAATAAAAGTTAAATGGTTTGTTTTCTTCCTTTCTTTTATGAAAATTTCAATTGTCCAGTATTGACCACTATTAACCACTTGAGGAGTATTGACCGGGACGGTTTTAACCGGTTAAAACCAAGGGCGGTCGATTGGTGTCAACCCTGACACAGTGTCTGTAATAATTTTTTTGTCGATGTCTGTGTTTATTTGTAATCCTTCCAGGATTTCGCGTACTATCTCCCATGTTAATTCCACTTCCGAAAAGACAGATTTGGCATCATTTTCATGATTTTCACAATTAAAATTCGCACAAAACATTAGCTAGACAGCCTATAGAGCGCTCTATTTGTTGAAACAAAATCTTCGAAAATGTTCAATGTTTTAGGTAAACACAATCGAGGGGAGATCACTGGAGGTGTGTGTAGTTTTGGCTAAACCCCGTACGTGTTACGTAACAAAACGTAAAACTATCGACGCGTTATATATTTTGAATAAAGCAAAAATACACCCCTCTAAATACTGAAATACTTCAAAATTTCTGCGACGTGTCTGCGTTCAGAATATGCGTTCAGAATATTGCCATTTGACGGTGCATAGAATCACCGAAAACAACTGAATAACCGAAAAAGACCGAATAAGACCGAAAAAGACCGAAAAGGGGACCGAATGTGATTAAAAATTGAATTTATACAAAAATGATACATTGGCATTTATTTTAAAAGTGATATTTGGTACAAAAATAATGTTTTTGGGTCCACTTTTCGGCCTTTTTCAGTGTTTTCGGTTGTATTCGGTCGAAGTCGGTGATTTTTTGGTCGTTTTCGGTGATTCTATTCACCCGCCATTTTACGTCATTATGATTGTCTTACACATACGCAGTTTATTTGATCATATATATCGATAATATCAGTACGCCTTTGTTGCTTTCATTGAGTAAGCGTTTTACTGATTTTTCTTTAAAAGCAATCAACTTAAATGATCGTTAACAACTGATTTCATATGATTGCTTTTGGAACTCTTTTCTGACGTCTACCGGAAGCTGTACTTCGACTTTTTCATTTGAGCGCACCTGCTGAAAGGTCTGTGATTTCGGATCTCAATCTCTATAGCCAACGGTAAACCGCTGGTTGAAGCGTTTTGAGAATCTGAAATATACATGTATGGCACATGTAAACAACAGTCATTTTGCATCGAGAATTCATTGTAAGACGTGAAGAAAAATGCTTTGTTTCTGTTATACTGATTCGTGGGAGCTTTTCTCATTGCCTGTATAATCTTTGTTTCCATAAAATCTCTTGTTACAAGTTTCTTATTATTAGAGAATAATGGAGAATCCCATATCCAATCACGCGAATGTCATGTTTTTGAGAGAACAGAAATTGTTGAGATGTTGTTCTTATTTAGAGTATTTTGTTCGTAATGAATATAAAGATAGGTTCAATGAATAACAATCATACTGACAACAAACACACTGTTATACCATGTACTATTGAAACCAGTGTCGGATGCAAGATTTCTTGAAAGGGGTTTCATATGCAGCAGTCTTTCAGGTTAGACTACAGTTATTCATTTCCTATAGACTCCCAGTATAGCCTGATCTCCTATTATGAACTAGCTATTGGGTCAAAGCATTAAAATCTTACTTTTGCTAATAAAACAAATATAGAGACATCATAAAAAAATACAACAAAAATATAGCGAACCAGTAAACTTTTTCACGACATGCACTGGAATACCACCACCCTGAGCTACCCGCCACTTTCGGTTTCAATTTCTCTAAAATATTACCCTTTTTTCAGAAAAAAAATTCATACACTCAAAATATAAATGCAAATGTTTTGTTTCGAATTCTTCTATACACTGTGCATTTTCACATATCTGTTTATATTTTTTCTGCTTTTGCATTTTTAACCAATCACCGAGTTACTTTATCTAATGGTCCGCACAAACCTAGACAAAATCGACTGGTTCCCGAGACTCCTGAATTACTGTAGTGTTACTTTCAGGGTAGTAACATGATAACTTCCAACTTTCTGTTCAAATCTTGAAAATTAAATATTCCTTTCAAATAAGCGGTTTCGAGAAGCCCCAAAGAACCCTATCTGGACCCGCCCCTGACAACACAAGAGGTAATAATCCTGCATAGAAAATTGTTGGTACTTTTTTAAAAAAACTTTCAACTACGAAAACGTTAATCCACGTTTGTCACCCGTTTAAGCGACCAAGAAATTGAAGGCCAAACACATTATTGCTATCTCATATAGTTTACACATGTAAGTCACGAGGACACAAGATATGTTGTTATGTGGGCATTTAAAATGATGTTGTTTAGTTTTTGTGAATATCTGTAAAAAGAAGTAAAGGTAATTTTTAGATATCGCTATTTTTATTTACTATTTTAACGTGTCTTAGCATACGCAAAATAAAAATATAGTTGTAACATTCAATTGTGCAAAGTTTCATTGAATGGCATTTTCCCGTTATTGAGATTTTGATAATTTTCGTTTCATCGATGAACGTGCAGAGAGAACTGTAGTGGAAACTTCAGACAAATTATTGCGCGAAAATAGTTCTCTGACTTGATCCATCACGGGTCACAGTGATCACCAACTAGGTTCAGGTTGATAAAACAAATTCGTAATTAAAGCTCATCGAAAGACCGACGACTGTAAATAAGACTTTGAGCGTTTTGATCCAAGTAAATATAATCCTTGTCAACAAGATATTAAACGACCTTATCCATTGTGTTACACCTATATTGTGTAATTTCGTAATTGGACATCCACAAATCGAAGTTTGGACCCTTTGGGACATTACGGTACATGTATTCGTTTGTTTATTTATGTACTCCGCTCAAATATCTGCCATTAACATAATACGCATTTCCATTTGACTGTTTCAATTTGATAAACGGATGTTTTGTTCTGTTCTTATACTAATGCAAACATATTTATTTATGAGAAGGGTTGGTGGTGGTGTGTCTATAAGGATGCGAATGTGTGCACGCGCGTGTTATGGAGAAATATTAAGTTTCCGGAAGACGTCCCGGGCACGGAGGGGCTCTAAGTGTGAATCCTCGGCCCGCTGCTCAACGATCAATTCATGTGATCATACTGATACACATTTAGGGTAGTACAACATGCCAGTAATAACTTACCGTTTAATTAGTTCAACGGGATAAAACTATGATATATACTGTTTTGAAGCGCTGGTGGTTTCCCATAATCCGTCGCAATGGTTTAATGCCTGGCAAAATACAGGTTATCTCAACGGATGTGTGTGCAGGGGAGAAGGGCATCTTACTGATCTCAGAAATATGAACATTGCTTTAGCCAGGTAACAAAAACATAAATATATCTGATAGGGTTTGTTTCCGTTTGACACTAAATAAACCAAACAATGACACTATAACCGAACTAAAATTTTATGTCAATAGTTAAATTCCAAATAACGGATCACAATCAATATCCGTGATGTGTCAACATTTCCCGGATTTTCAGCTACCTGGATTATTCTGACCGAACCCACAAAGTGGTCTTAATTTTATTCGATTTGTCATTTCCATCCAATTAAACAAAACATTTCCAATAAATGAACATGCTTCAGCCACAGTCTTTAACAAAAATGTTTCAGCACCAGTCTTTAACAAAAATAAATACATTCTTAAAAATCACAAAACGTTATTAACAATCAACATTTTATTGAAGCTTAAACTTATGACCTAACTCACTCATATCACCAGTACGAAGCCGTCTCTGATGCACGAATTTCTTTGGCATAGATTTTCTATCATATGCCTGTCCTAACAGAGCGAAAAAATCAATAAAAAGTGTAGAAACATTCAGCAGCCAGCCAAATTCCGCCGTGGAGTAATCATGTGGAAACGTGTGATGGTAATTATGGAACCCTTCGCCCGCTGCTACCATGGAAACCATGGGATTTTCTACCGGACTTATATGAATGTCATACGGCCGCATACCCCACATGTGGGCGGCACTGTTTACGAACCATGTTGCGTTAAGAACGGCACAGTACCGTAGCAAGGCACAGATGAAGTACGCTGTAAGTACCGACTCTCCCCAGATCATCGGAACTACGGTGGGTAGCACAAAACATAGCAGTAATACGGATGGTACATACACTCTAAAAGAAAAAGAAACACATGAATAATGCTGCTGGCAATTAATATTCGGATTTTTAAGTTGTGCTCTTAATGGCTTATCACACTCCTCCCAACCACGTTCATCGATAAAAAGAAAATTATAAAAATCTCAATTATGGCAAAATGCCGTTCAATGAAACTTTGCACAAATGTAGGTTATTATTGTTTCTTTATTTTGCATATGGTAAGACACGTTAGAACAGTAAAGAAAAATAGCGAGATCTAAAAATTCATCAATTTCTATTTACGTAAATTCATAAAAAAACTAAACAACACAAAATATCATTTTAAATGCTCACATAAGTAATATGATACTGACAACAATTTATTGTGTCCTCGTGACTTACAATGTACATATGTAAACTTTACGAGATATTAGTAAAAGTGTGTTTGACCTTCAGTTTCCTGGTCGCTTGCTGGTCGCGTAAACGGATGACAATCACTCATTTCTCCTTTAGTAGTTGGACGTTTTTTACAAAGTACACAACGTTTTCTTGTCAGTATCATTGCTCTCACGTGGGAATTTTTAAAATCATGTTTTGTATCGCTTAGTGTTTGTAATTTTATGTAAATAGAATTTTAAGGGATTTTTAGGTCTAGCTTTTTTTCTTTACTTTTCTAACGTGTCTTACTGTATGCTTAATAAAGGTACATTAGTAACATTCATTTGTGCAAAGTTTCATTGAACGGCATTTTGCCATTATTGAGATTTCGATAATTTTCTTTTCATCGTGTGGTAAGCTCTTAATATACAGTACAAACAGCGCAGAATTTGCCCTTCTTTTACATCACTATGGTGTACCAAAATCACTGGCATGTTTACACACCATCACCTGAACAACTAACATGCCAAATTTTTGGTGTGGTAAGCCCTGAAACACTGCATAAAATTGAACCTTTATTTTACCGACCAATATAACTTTTTGAAAACGATCGCTTATCCCGAGTCAATGAGCTCAGATAATTTGAACATTGGAGTCAATTAATTAGTCAGAGACACAGTTTTACAAGCAATCTTGTTAAATACAAGACATTCAGCAAAGATGGTTCTTTGGTAAAACCACTGACAAACATTCCAGTAATATAGCATATTGTTACCACGATCGACAAATAATCACCTCATTCTAAAACGGATATAGCCAAAACTGTCTAGGTTGGACAGGAAAAACATACTTAATAGAGATTATGATCTTGCAGAAATTGTATGGGTCTGTGTTGAAACCATACCATGTGTTTCAAAGCACGGCAGATGTTTCGAACTACCTCATTATTGTAAGAAAGATACAGGCAAAAATGTCTTGGTTGGGAGAGCAAAACATAATACAGATTCTAACATCGTCAGCAATCATATTTATAGATTTTCAAATTGAAGTCTGGGTTAGAACCATAAAATGTGTTCAAACGCAGATTTGTCCTCACTTCTACGCCCGTTGCAACTTGTTATATACAACAAAGCCACTGCCTAGCTAATTGTTAATAATCGATGACTCTCTAAGGACGCCATTGACGCCTCCCCGAATGGGTACTTTGTCACAAAAACGGTTAATTGTATAACTATTGATGTGAATTTTGAAAATAGTGTAGTGCTATAAAATTAGACAATTTAAAATCCAACAATTAATAACAAAGTTATGGACCGGATACGATTTTGTTTCAAGGTCATGCTGTGACCTTGATCGTCGAGGTAGCGACCCAAATGTTTCGCGCGACACGTCGTCTCGATATGGTGATCATTTCTGTATAATAATTTTTAAATCTAACTATGAATAACAGATTTATGGACAGGAAACGATTTCGCTTCAAGGTCATGCTGCGACCCTGACCTTCAAGGTACCACCAAAATGTTACGCGCGACACGTCGCCTCATAAGGTTATCATTTCTGTGAACTAATTTGAAAATCCGACTACATATAACAAAGTTATGGGCCGGAAAAGATGTGACCTTTACCTTCAAGGTAGCAACCCAAATGTTGAGCGACACGTCGTCTCATTAGCGGTCATTTCTGTGAATAATTTTAAAATCCGACTTCCAATAACAAAGTTATGGACCGGACACGATGTTGCTGCAAGGTCATGCTATGACCTTGACCTTCAAGGAGGCGACAAAAATGTTGCGCGCGACATGTCATCTCCATGTGATCATTTCAGTGAAATAATTTAAAAAATACGACTTTAAATAACAAAGTTATGGGGCGGACACGATGTTGCTACAATGTCAAGCTGTGACCTTGACATTCAAGGTAGCGACCCAAAATATTGCGCGTGACACGTCATCTCCATGTGATTATCATTTCTGCAAAATAATTTAAAAATTCGATTTTAAATGAAAAGTTATGGACCGGACACGCATGCGGCACGGACGGACGGACAACCTAGCGACTAGATGTTCCCTAGAATTTCTTCGGTGAGCATTTTGTAATGTTAAATCAGGTATATAAAGCAGCTTACTTTCGCTGGATTCTGCATACAGGGTCTGCCAGCAAGTCGGATAAATCGAGTTGTTTCCCTTTCGCAGCCACCTGCGGATGTTTTCTGACCAAAAGCCATCCGACATGGGAAAAAAAGAAGCCACGCTTTGCATTATGGGGGTCTGCGTCAGTTTCTGTGTATTTGTGGTGGACCCGGTGGTCTCTGGCCCACTCAATTATGTCATTCTGAAATTAGAAGAAAACCCAAGTCCGACTCTCATTGTTAGTTCTGGCAGCACAGACTTTTTCCTGGGGAATCTACAAAAACTGGCCGCCATTTCAGCCGATCAGATGCTAAAGATTCGAGTCTGGTCTCCAAAACTCAGATTTATGATCTTAAGCCCCGAGCTTTTGGAGTTGTATGGATGTATTTTGTATTATATCTGCTTAATGTTCGGGACTTCGTCTCTGAAATCCCCTACGAGTTGTGATTTTGTTCACACCAATGACCTCCAATCTTAGTTTTATCAGGGACCTAGGTCGAACTTACCTATAACCTTAACCCCAAGCCTATGGAAGAGTTTCGTATGAACATAACATACAGAAAGCCGTACCTGGAAAGCCATGGAGTTAAAGACAGCAAGTAAGATCCTCATCGGCAGCTTGGCCTTGTAAGATCTGTGAGACCAGAGTCTGTGTGCACCGGCAGTGATCCCAATACAACTCAGTATGTACAGCACTACAGCTTGAAAAGAAACAAGAACTTACATAATCTTACATACAACCAGTCTGAAAAAAAGGCCTTTAGACAACAATGAAAACCATTGTTTTACATCTCCATCATATGATTGATGATGAAGTGGTTATAACATGTATGTCTAAATACAGAGATATAAAACGCAGTCCCATGACTTATAACAAGAGCTGTCAGAGGAGACACCGCGCTCTAATAATATTATCATTTGAAATAAATGCCATTTTGAGATTAAATGAACAAGTACTATGAGTAACATTTACATTTATTTAAGATCAATATCAATCACTTTAATAATGTTACAAAAATACTTTAACGAATTGAAAAAGTGGCAAAATTTTAAAATTATAGTAGCTATATGTCTTGGTGAAAGTGATGTGCATTATGATGGTGAAAATGTATTTGAAGTTGATTTCTGGATTAGTTCCAAAGTTCTGGGCCAAGTTCTTTTTTTTTCACAAAATCTAAGTTTAAAAGGGGCGTGACTTTAAAATAATTGTAGTAGTGGTCGTGATGGTTATGGTAGAGATAATGATAGTGCCTATTTTGGTTGATGCAAAATCTAAGTGGTCTTGTTGATATTAATGGAGATACTGATCTTGAATGTTTATTCCATGTTTCAAAGAAATATCTCAAGAATGTTTCTAATTTATAGGCAAATTGCTGATTTTGGTAAACACAAACTCTAATTTAAAAAGGGGCATAACTTGACAAATATTGGTATTAGAGTTATTGTTAGTAATGATGCAGGTTTTCATGTTAAATATGTATTCTAATATTCAAGTTGATATTAAAGAAGATCCAAAGTGATGGGCCAAGTGCATATATTGTAAACACAAAATTTAAGTGAAAGGGGGCATAACTTAAAAAGTATTGGTAGTAGAGTTATTGGTCTTTTAGGTTGCGCTGTATACTTTGATGCTGAACATATAGATCTATTCCAAGTTTCAAGTTGATACCTCAAGTAGTTTTAAAGTAATAGACCAAGTGGATATTTTAGTTCATGCAAACTTTAAGTTAAGAAGGTGCAAATAATTACTTGAAAAAATATTGGTAGCAGAGTTGTGGGTTTTGTTAATAACTGATGTCGATTTTGAAAGTAAAATACATATTCCAAGTTTCATGTTATTGTGTCAATTAATTTCAAAAATTATGGCCAAAGTGCATGTTTTGAACGGACGCCGACGCGGACGCGGACGCAGACGCTGACGATGGGTCACAGGGTGGGTGGTTGGCAATAAATCTCCCCTATTGAACGTACGCCCGCATTGAATGTACAAATGAATATTCATGAACGGGCGGCGCTAGGTATAAAATGCGCAATGGAAAAATGGACCGTAATGGATACATTTCGCAATGGAGATTCAATTGCGTATTTTATAGCAAATCTAAAAAGGTCCATTTCGCGCGAAACGAGCGCGACCATGTGCGCAACAACAACAGGGAAAATGGCGACCAAGTGTTTTCAAACCGCCGAAGAATTCCAGACAGAATTGTTTTCTTTAGAAACAAAAGAAACAGTAAAATTCGTTAAAAGACGAAACAGAGGGTCATCAAAATTAGAAGGTTTTGACACATGTCACGAATATACGTTTGAATAGGGTGCATATGTTTTAGGGACTTTAGGCCCCTCGCTTTAGATTTGTGAATTTCCAAAATGTGTTTAATTTTGAACCGACTCTTGTCCATAAATATAGACCTAGTTATCTATAAATAAACTGACAGTCCGTAAATTTACAGACAGTCTGTATAAACAGCCGTTTCTTAGACCTGTTTATTGATTCTGATAGCAATGAGCATAGCATAGCACATAAACAAATGCCATGGATGTTTGTTTACACTGATAATTCTAATACACCCTGGTCATCAATGATCTAACAACATTCCACACAATCATCTGAACATAATGATGATCTCTTTAAAAAAGTTCTTTTGTTTTCCAATAAAAAATATTATTTTATTTGTAGATCTTCATTCATTTTTATTCCTGTGAGGTGCAGTACACAGATTAAAATTTCAAAGTTTGACACCTTTTGAAACCACCCTTGTCCATAAATTTACAGACATACTTATCTATAAATAAAATGACAGTCCATAAATTAACAGACAGTCTGCAAAAACAGCCGTTTCCTAGACCTGATAAACGTTGTCAAATCGGCCTATCTTAGACTTAAATAATTATATATATATTAATAATTATATATATATTTATATAATTTTATTATGTCTGTGAAATTTCCAGATATGTAAGGCTAACACAAGTTGTATGTTTACGGTAATGGTCAGAAAGGCCAAGGCTTGAGATTGCAGAGACTTGGATAATAGTCTGGGCAGTCTCGGTCGTGAAATAGCTATTCATACGGCAGGTTGACATGTTAGCTCATCAGCACTGAGCACTGACAACTAAGGTATTCACTGCAGTGCTGTTGGCCGACATAGGCGAGTATGTCGGTTTACTGTCAACATATGCAGTTTCAGAATTTATGAATGAATGAACTCGGCAAAACTTGCTATTTTATAGCTTTTCCTTGCTCTTTTATATCACCAGAAACATATTTATATCTGAATGCGTGCTACATCAATACCAAAGAGATGTACGTTCAATGCGGGCAGTGCCCAGTACAGAAGAATGTACGTTCAATGCGGGCTACCTCAATACTACAGATATGTACGTTCAATGCGGGCAGTGCACAGTGCAGAAGGATTTGCGTTCAATGCGGGCATTGCCCAGTGCAGAAGGATGTACATTCAATGCGGGCAGAGCCCAGTGCAGAAGGATGTACGTTCAATGCGGGCTACCTCAATACCAAGGAGATGTACGTTCAATGCGGGCAATGCACAGTACAGAAGAATGCACGTTCAATGCGTACTACCTCCAAACCAAATAGATGTACGTTAAATGCGGGCAGTGCCCAGTACAGAAGAATTTACGTTCAATGCGTGCTACCTCAATACCAAAGAGATGTACGTTCAATGCGGGCAGTGCCCAGTACAGAAGAATGTACGTTCAATGCGGGCTACCTCAATATTAAAGATATGTACGTTTAATGCGGGCAGTGCACAGTGCAGATGGATGTACGTTCAATGCAGGCTACCTCAATACCAAAGAGATGTACGTTCAATGCGTGCTATCTCCAGACCATAGAAATGTACGTTCAATGCGTGCTAACTCCATACCATAGAGATGTACGTTCAATTCGGGCATTGCCCAGTACAGAAGGATGTACGTTCAATGCGGGCTAACTGAATACCAAAGCGATGTACGTTCAATGCGGGCTTTCTCAATACCATAGAGATGTACGTTCAATGCGTGCTATCTCCATACCATAGAGATGTACGTTCAATGCGGGCATTGCCCAGTGCAGAAGAATGTTTAATGCGTGCTACATCCATACCAAAGAGATATACGTTCAATGCGGGCAGAGCCCAGTACAGAAGGATTTGCTTTCAATGCGTACTACCTCCATACCAATGAGATGTACGTTCAATGCGGGCAGTGCCCAGTGCAGAAGGATGTACGTTCAATGCGGGCTACCTCAATACCAAAGAGATGTACGTTCAATTCGTGCTATCTCCATACCATAGAGATGTACGTTCAATGCGTGCTATCTCCATACCATAGATATGTACGTTCAATGCGGGCAGCGCCCAGCGCAGGAGGATGTACGTTCAATGCGGGCTACCTCAATACCAAAACGATGTACGTTCAATGCGTGCTATCTCCGTACCAAAGAGATGTACGTTCTCCAGACCATAGAGATGCACGTTCAATGCTTGCTATCTCCATACCATAGGGATGTACGTTCAAAGCGGGCATTTCCCAGCGCAGGAGGATATACGTTCAATGCGGGCTACCTCAATACCAAAACGATGCACGTTCAATGCGTGTTATCTCCGTACCAAAGAGATTTGCGTTCAATGCGGGCATTGCCCAGTGCAGAAGAATTTACTTTCAATGCGGTACAGAAGTATGTACGTTCAATGCGTGCTACCTCAATACGAAAGAGATGTACGTTCAATGCGGACAGTGCCCAGTACAGAAGGACGTACGTTCAGTGCGGGCTACCTCAATACCAAATAGATGTGCGTTCAATGCGTGCTACCTCGATACTAAAGAGATGTACGTTCAATGCGGGCTACCTCAATACCGAAGAGATGTACGTTTAATGCGTGCTACATCCATACCAAAGAGATGTACGTTCAATGCGGGCAGAGCCCAGTACAGAAGAATGTACGTTCAATGCGTACTACCTCCATAACAAAGAGATGTACGTTTAATGCGGGCTGTGCCCAGTGCAGAAGGATGTACGTTCAATGCGTGCTACCTCAATACCAAAGACATGTACGTTCAATGCGGGCAGAACCCAGTACAGGTGGATGTACGTTCAATGCGGGCAGTGCCCAGTACAGAAGGATGTACGTTCAATGCGGGCTAACTCCACACCAAAGAGATGTACGTTCAATGCGGGCAATGCTCAGTACAGAGGAATGTACGTTCAATGCGGGCTACCTCAATATCAAAGAGATGTACGTTCAATGCGTGCTATCTCCATACCAAAGAGATGCACGTTCAATCCGGGCAGAGCCGAGTACAGAAGGATGTACGTTCAATGCGTGCTACCTCAATACCAAAGAGATGTACGTTCAATGCGGGCAGTGCCGAGTACAGAGGAATGTACGTTCAATGCGGGCTACCTCAATATCATAGCGATGTACGTTCAATGCGTGCTGTCTCCATAGCATAGAGATGTATGTTCAATGCGTGCTATCTCCATACTATAGAGATGTACGTTCAATTCGAGCATTGTCCAGTACAGAAGGATGTACGTTCAATGCGGGCTACCTCAATACCAAATAGATGTGCGTTCAATGCGTGCTACCTCGATACTAAAGAGATGTACGTTCAATGCGGGCAGTGCCCAGTACAGAAGGATGTACGTTCGATGCGTGCTACATCAATACCAAAGAGATGTACGTTCAATGCGGGCAGTGCCCAGTACAGAAGAATGTACGTTCAATGCGGGCTACCTCAATACTAAAGATATGTACGTTCAATGCGGGCAGTTCACAGTGCAGAAGGATTTGCGTTCAATGCGGGCATTGCCCAGTGCAGAAGGATGTACGTTCAATGCGGGCAGAGCCCAGTGCAGAAGGATGTACGTTCAATGCGGGCTACCTCAATATCAAAGAGATGTACGTTTAATGCGTGCTGCATCCATACCAAAGAGATGTACGTTCAATGCGGGCAGAGCCCAGTACAGAAGAATGTACGTTCAATGCGTACTACCTCCATAACAAAGAGATGTACGTTCAATGCGGGCTGTGCCCAGTGCAGAAGGATGTAAGTTCAATGCGTGCTACCTCAATACCACAGACATGTACGTTCAATGCGGGCAGAACCCAGTACAGATGGATGTACGTTCAATGCGGGCAGTGCCCAGTGCAGAAGGATGTACGTTCAATGCGGGCTAACTCCACACCAAAGAGATGTACGTTCAATGCGGGCAATGCTCAGTACATAGGAATGTACGTTCAATGCGGGCTACCTCAATACCAAAGAGATGTACGTTCAATGCGTGCTATCTCCATACCAAAGAGATGCACGTTCAATCCGGGCAGAGCCCAGTACAGAAGGATGTACGTTCAATGCGTGCTACCTCAATACCAAAGAGATGTACGTTCAATGCGGGCAGTGCCGAGTACAGAGGAATGTACGTTCAATGCGGGCTACCTCAATACCATAGCGATGTACGTTCAATGCGTGCTGTCTCCATAGCATAGAGATGTATGTTCAATGCGTGCTATCTCCATACTATAGAGATGTACGTTCAATTCGAGCATTGTCCAGTACAGAAGGATGTACGTTCAATGCGGGCTACCGCAATACCAAAGAGATGAACGTTCAATGCGTGCTACCTCCATGCCAAAGAGATGTGCAGAAGGATACATAGACTACAGCAGAACACAGTTTCTAGAAGAAGGATGAACGTTAAAAATACGTGTCTTTTCAAGAGTAGAAAAACTTACACTTGTCAATGTTATTTTAAAACGTTCGCCAGAGGCTAGATAATAAAATTTCCTGACTCGTTTATTAAACTTTTATATGAAATGACATTTCTTGACAGATCCAAAATATAATGTTCAATGGTTTTCCTCCGTTGATGACTTTAACTCTTAACCCGGCTGTGCAAACAATAGAGTTGCAAATTTTCTCAATTGCTCTTCAATGTTAGTGAAAATAATTGTATTTTGTGATCTATCTTTTTTAATAGGAAGTGTCTCCTCGACCGGGCCCGGTCGAGGAGACCCAGAGTCTCCTCGACTTCCTCGACCGGCTCGGGTCTAAACAACGTAAGTCGGTACTTGCGTACAATCGATATTTTAATCGCGTTTTAAAATGTTGTTTGAAATAAACAAACTTTTCAATATTCAGTTACTTCATGTGTGAAAATATACAAAACTACATCATTATAATTTTGTTTTGTGTTACTTTATCAGTTTTCTCAGTTAAACATTGGGATTGCTGCGTTAGCTTAGTCCGTAAAGGTTGATGAAGAATGAAAAACAAATACATATAAGAATTACCATTAGAACTTTTTAAAGATAAGTTTTAGCAAAATTAAGGATAACTCTCGCAAAACTCTTCCGAAGTCAATTACTACAAGATTTAAGCTTAAGTTGAAGACTATTATTGACATATGATCATAAATTAAGAGTGAATTCAATGTCTTTCTAATAAAAAGATACGGACAAAAAGTGACCAATTTGAACTTTGGTGAGTGTATCTCACTTTATTTACATTTTCAAACCAAAAAGGACCTTACATCAGTGGCGGATACAAGGGGGTTCGGGGGTTTCGGACGAACATCCTAATTTCCCCGATTTTTTTGTACCAGGTGGTTTGAGGTTTGAAGATTGTGGATACGATTGGAAAACTAAAGTATTGCATGTTTCTTGCGTTCCCTGATCTATCGTCACGGGCAATTTGATTAATCACATGACCTTTTTCAACTTTATAAAATTCGCAGTTAGAGTCTGTGGTATGAAATGTAACATTCATTCTTATGCTTATATTTGCGATATAAGAAAGAAATGAAGTTTAAATAAAAATTATACATTTATTTTCGATATTACGTCCAACGGCGAATCATCAGAGACACAGTAATGACCAAGAGCACAACTGCTGAAAGTTCGCATAGAGTAATTTGTACAGAGATAGAGTCGTGCACAAATAACCTTAAAATTTAAATTATTTCTCCCACAAAATAAAAAATCCTCAAAAATACGCCATTTCGAGCAGTTTTCTTCTCTAGTTAAAAACTTCTTGACTTGAAACATCGCAAGTCGCATATCTAGACTCAGATAACGAGGCGGAGTATTTGGATCAGAGTGCTTATAAGTGAATCACTACTGCTTACTAGGAAAAAAGTTAAAATCAAGTATGAGGGAGTAATTCAAAAACTTGCTACGAAATTCCCACAAAATACCTCAAAATGCAGAACTTGGAATATAATTTTTCAGAATTTTCCGGGGCAGCAGGCCCGCTGACCCCCTAGATTAGTTAGGCCTCTTAAAATTCATCGGGGCCTCTAACAAACATTATTTCATGAGAACCCTGGAAGTGTCCGAAGGACTGATGTCTTAGCTCAGTTACAAATAGACGCTGTGGAAAATACGACTCGCTGAGTTTTGTGTTGCTTACTCTAAGTGTTTGGATGTAAATAGAAGTTTAGTAAATTTTATATATTTCTGTCTTTCCTGTTCTAACTTTTTTAACTTTTGTGAAATAATTTTAATACTAACATACTGATTTTTAAATTTTCATATTTATTAGGGATGTATCTGGTTAACCGGTTGACGGCATTTTAAAACGGTTAACCGGTTATGATTTTGGTTTAGGTAACTACATAGAGACTAAGAAACGCAGAAATTTCAAAAAAATTGTGGCAGCTACTTCCATACTTTTCAATTTAATATGTTTGCTGTAATCGACACGTACTTTTTGACAGCTACATGTATATTCACGATTACTCGGGTTGATTTCACACATCCCAGCAGGAAGGGACTGTAGACTGACACGTTGTTTAATCATGTCAAAACTTATATTTAAGTATCTTCCAACTAGCTACAGCCTTCACTGTAAGTGACGCTATCAAAATGATTGTGAGCGCGAAATCTTCAGTCATTTCAATCTTAGAATATTTTAGCGTCCGTTTGATTGCACTAGATGTACGCTAAAATCTTATTACATCCGTCTGTCTCAAAATGCATCAACATATATCTGGATTATAAGCGCGTTTCTCCAAAAGTGGAAATAAAAAAGTGGTTATTGAAGGCACGTGGTCTTTATTCACAGGTGAATATTTTCTTTAAATCAGTCGGTGGCACAAATACAAGGGGTCTTTATCCACATCTTGTGTTAAATTTCAGTTGGTCGTCAGCGTAGGTTGAACTGTATTTATCCCACTGACTGATTTTCAGCACACATTTACCTGTAAACAAAGACAACCTGTCTTCAAAGACCAATTTCGGGTTGTCTATTGAATGTTCTTATAAGACATGTTTGACATTGCGTGAAACTTGGATGAACATCTTTTGTTTCGAGAAAGGATGAACACGTGGCATACAAATGTAAGTATAACACTTACAACTTTATTTTAGAAACTATAAATGTGACACATGAATACTAAACATTTTTGATACCTAAAATGACTGATTTCCCGGCACCCAGTCCTTAACAATTTTATAACGAAGATAATTTTTACGGGGATCCTTTTATTCTAATGTAAGTAACTCCTCATGTGAGTAATTAGTAAAACTATGTGTTTTGATTGTATTATATAGTGCAAAAATTTGATAAATTTTCGGCATGCAATTGACCAATTAAATAGTCATGCGTGGTCCCCGCTGCAGCAACTGATCTTAAATCTCTTTTGTACAGCTGCACATTTTCTTGTTTTGGGTATTTAACAGTTTTTACTTTCAAACTATCATAATTCGGAAAAGTTTCTCCAATTTGAAATTTGATAGACATTTTGAAACTAATGAATGAAAATTCTGGGGATAAACTTAGGCACAAATAATATATTCCGACATCCATGTTTATTACGAATAAGAAATACGATTTCAATCTGGAATCAACACAGAATAATTTTGCCAATATGAAATTGTTCTTTAATTTTATAAACAACAACAATTTTTATAAGGACCAAATGATAGAGACATATCTGTTGTATTTTATTGAGTAACAACAAACAATATGCTAATTACCAACCCTGTGAACGGCGGCATTTAACAAAGCTGAGCTGCGACATATTTAACTGCAAACTGAGTAGATCATTTAGAATTGATAGTTTTAACAAGTTTTAATTGTCGAAACATCAGAGGCCAAGCAATTGTTGCAAATATTACCTCCATTATTATTTCACATGTGAAAGCACCTTTACATAAAAGAAACAAACAAACAAACATTTTTACCATTTTTTAAAATTAATTTTCCCGATTGTTGCGTCCGATGTTCAAGTTTAAACACAATTTATTATTTATTCTGGAACCGGTTGAGGAGACAGTCCTACCTGTATATTCTCCTAGACCGGAGCCGGTCGAGGAGACAGTACTGCGTGTATATTCTCCTAGACCGGAGCCGGTCGAGGAGACAGTACTGCGTGTATATTCTCCTCGGCTGGCAGCCGGTCGAGGAGACACTTCCTTTTTTATATCATGGGTTCTAATGTGTTTCTTATAGATCTTTTCACTCGGACTACGCAACTCGTGATTACATGTATATAAAGTACATCGCATTTGAAGTCAAAAATATTTTCTAAAAGCAATAGACTACTCACAACCCAAATAACTATTTAATGCGTTTACAGAATTTTCGTACAATCCCACCCTACGCCCATACACAATAACAACAAGCTCAAAAATGACGCAGGTTTTCGTCCATTTCGTGTAAAATGTTCCTTTGCACTCGTTTAAACTATATTAATAATGAATATTCAAATGTACGTTCAATGCGGGCGTATATTCAATATGGGCGATTTATTGTTGACGCAGGGTGGGTAGGATAGCTCCCCTAATCTTCGAATAGTCGAGCTTAAAATGCATTTTTCAACAATGAAAAACACTGTGCACAATACCATTGAACAAACTGTTGCTTTATGGAACAACAATACATTCATCATAAATGCAAAAATTGATTCCATGCCGTTTTTGTAAGGATTTAATTGTTTACGCCCATTTATATTTGAAATTCTTAATGGACTTCTTACCTACATTAATAAACCCTAAATTTTATTATTTTAATAAGCAAGAAAAGTTAAAACTGTAGGCTACTGTATGCACAAATGAAGCTCTCGTACACTAGACAGTAACTTTTACGTTGGGTTTATACTTACTCCATATAAGTGTTGATACTTTAGCGTATGGTATTAGATAAATTCCATAAATTGAAGATAAATGAAGAGCTGACATCAATATCACATTCCTCCATACAATCTTAACTGGCGGCCGCTTTTCTTCCTGTTCCGGCTCGGAGGAGATATCCGGAGCTAGGTCGAGTGTGTCCACTGGTGCAACAACCCCAGCTGACCCCTCTGCGTCGCCTGTACGCGGTGACATCCTAAAATCTGGAAGTCATTCCTGTTTTTTACTTGTTTGTATGTGTATTTTTGTCGTTTAAAATACTAAAAAAAACACATTGTAAACTGATAATGTAACCCGGATTCCAAGAAAACAAGGCTGAATGACGTCAATGATAACGTCATGACGTCAATTATGACGTCATAAAATGTTTGTACGTCATTGATTTTAATGTTAGTGTTAATCTTCATTAACCTAGAAGCTCGATTTGTTTCTTTTATCCCTGTCATCGTGTTCTTGATAATTTTACTCCAGGAGCTCTGGTCTCGGTAAGATCATTGAGTACCCGCCCTTTGGCTTTGCAATGCTATTAGCTTCTTATGTTTTATATGTTTGTGTGCTTTTGCATGCAATATTGTTGAGCCGATGGGTGGGTTGGAGTTATTTCACCAAGACAACTTGTACTTGTTTTGTGATACTGTAGGGGCAAGTGTGAGGTTCGTGCACCCTAGAACCTGGTTTAAACCACCAGTGGCAATTTGTTTTGCCACTGACCGTTCCAAGGCGGTATCCCCAAAGGTTTTCTTTTTCGTTAGTTGTTTGTGGCATCCTATTTGAATTGACAATACTTATAACAAACATGCTCTCTCTCTCTCTCTTTTTCTCTTCTTTTTCGCTGCGTGGGGAGGCTGTGTTTTGTGAGTGTGGCGATTCCTGATATGCATATATTACTTTTTCATCAATACTTTTAACTCGTCTTTCTTAAAATATCACTTAATTTAAAAGTCTTTCGATAATTTAAAACTGAATATGGTAAAACCTTAACATTGAAATAAATCATAAGCCTAAACTAAAGTCTCTTTTTCTTTTAGCCTGGCGTAGGAATGTACCCATGGGGTATTGCAGATAAAGGTAAGACAATTTCCAATCGTAACATTTTTGGCGTATTACAGTGATTTTGATTTTATTTATTTCTAAGAAGAAATATCTTTAAAAAAAAAAGAAGATAAACGGCGTTGATGGAAAAGATTTTTTATAGAGCTCTATAAGAAAGAAAGAAATTTTGAGCGGCGAAGCAGACATAGTTTAGTAATTCAACTTTACTTGTTATAGCTGTTTACGAACCATCCCTGCCTTCTTAGTATGGCCTAGGGATTAAGCGACAGAGTCATGGACTCCCCATAAATTCATTGAATGTGTCTGTCCAAAAAAAAATGTCCTTGAAATATAATAAATATAGTTATTTCTAGTTCTTACAGGTTCCTTTCTAGTTCATCTGATACTTATTGTTAATTTCAAGTCAAGAACACAAAGCGCCATTGGTGAAGTGGTTACTTTTAGAGTAAATTTACGTAAAAGTTGGTAGATTTCGCTTTTGTAACAAGTTGTTATTATCTATACTTCTCTGTCGTTTTAACCTGTGTATTGTACGCAAGTGTTTACCTGACACCCAAGAATATTCCATATGTTTAAGCCATCAATAGACTTAACTGGTTATTTATACCGTAAAAATGTTTTTCTATGATACACGATTATCGCTTTTAAAATCGAAAATGCCCGAACATTTATCAGGGCAGACCAATTATATACTTACGCACAATATAAAAATCGTTATGGCAATTGTAAACAACACCCTCTAACAACCAATCGAAATAATCTATTTGATTTTCCCGAGAAAGAGCGATAAATAGTTTGAAGGATCATTGAATACGGTTAAATCTACTAATGCTCTTGCACAACATTTACATCAAAAGCACAACCGTCATCATAAAAAAAAACAAAGCCAGTATTTTCCTAAAAACAGTTTAACTTCAAGTTAAACCAGTCACTAGGAAAAAAAACCACAATCATCAAAATAGGGCCTACTGTATAAATATCGAAAATTTCTTCACCTTCAATTTCACACAGTTCAGGGCTGTTCAAACGTTCGTCATAACTCGTTTATTATATAGATCTATTGGTCTCATTTAATACCAGCTTGCAGATAAATCCAACACACATCGAAAGACGTTCCCCATTTTTTCCGAAGAAATGTGCACGATTCTCTTCCGTGTTTTGATGGAAGACAGGGTAATCACTTTTGTTGCTTTTGACAGACTCTTGCCACACTGATGATTACTCCTGGCACTAAATGACTTTCAGACATGTAAGCAGGTTTCTATAAAAATCGACAGTCTAATGAACGCTTTATACTACTATTACATATCCTGGTACCGGCTCTCCCAAGTACAGGTGGCATTCACACATACAGCACTTGGTAAAGGATTTAAGAGGAGAGGTGGTGTAAGTATATATGCAGGCCTGGTGACTAACCCACCTACAATTGATCACTATGCTTACCTCTTTGGTTGCACGACGGTGGCAGGGGTTTGAGAGTTTATGAAGGTTTATGGGGAAATCTTTTCTTTAACGAACCTATAAGCTCGATTTGTTTCTTTTATCCCTGCCATCGTGTTCTTGCTTCTTTGACTCCAGGGCCTCTGGTCTCGGTAAGGTCATCGAGTACTCGCCTATTTGGCTTGCTTTGCAATGTTATTAGCTTCTTATGTGTAATATGTTTGTGTGCTTTTGCATGCAGCATTGTTAAGCTGAAGGGTAAGTTGGAGTTATTTTACTAAGACAACTTGTACTTATTTGTTGATATGAGAACCTGTTGGGACAAGTGTGAGGTTAGTGCACCCTAGAGGCTGGAACCTGGTTTAACCCCCCCCCCCCCCCCACAGTGGCAATTTGTTTTGCCACTTACCGTTACAAGGCGGTAACCCAAAGGGTTCTCTTTTTCGTTCATTGTTTGTGGAGTCCTATTTGAATTGACATACTTATAACAACATGCTCTCTTTTTCTCTCTTCTTTTACGCTGCGTGGGGAGGCTGTGTTTGTGAGTGCGGCGATTCCTGATATGCATATTTCACTTCTTTATTGTATTTCCGGAAATTCAAAACCTTTTAAAACGTGAAACATATCCGCGCACTGGGGAATACATAATGACTATGTTCTGAAAGTGTCACAACATGTCATCTTGAAATGAATAAACTACGGTGAGTTAAACGCGAAAGTTTGACTCAGAAATGTCAAATATCAAAATAAAATATTCAGTAAATACTGCAAATTTATTAATTTTTGATACAGTATCGTATATTCATGTCTTCCTACAACAACCAGTTCAAATTCCAAGCCTTGATCTGTTTTATTTAATAAATGACTCGTTTTTAAAAATGGTCATTGGTTTCCAAACGGCACAGGTGTGTACTTTTTTTGGCACTCACCAAGTACAGCTAGAGAAAAGTCTTCAAAAATGTGATTGGTTAAGGGGTGGGAGATTGGAGGTGGGCAGGAATATTGGGTAGATGGGTGTGGGATAAGGGGTGTATGGGCTGGGTTGTGTAAACCCTCCAAAATATCCTTACAGAATAAATTATTTGTAATTTATTCATATCTTAACTTGGATCAAGAAACTTTTGTTCATGTTTGTGTGTTGGGGTGTAATAAACTCCTGACTCACTACCCAGTTTAAATGAAAGGAATTCATAAAATGGATACGTATTTTTATACCAATAACAATATTTGATCAAATGTAACATTGTATTATAAATGTGATGCATCGGTATCTGTTGTTGTCAGGATGATCCTGTGTCCCCTGACCTGTGCCCAAGGTTATAAAGCTGAGATTGGAAACCAGTCTCAAATCTCAAGCATCTGATTGGCTGAAATGGCGACTGGTCGCCATTTCAGCCAATCAGATGCTTGAGATTTGAGACTGGTTTCCATGCTCAGCTTTATAACCTTCAGGCCTGTCCATTCAGAAATAAAGCACATACATAGCATAAACAACAGTTAAATATGAATCATTTAGCATTGAAGTTTCAAATGGTGTCAGCACAATAGTTCACCATCTAATAACTAATTTTTATCCATTGTTTCGTTAAACTAATTTTCTTCACCTATCAACATGCCAGCGTGATCACCAACTAGATTGATAAAAAATGAAATTCAAGCTCATTACAAAAGGCCAATGACTGTTTAGTTAGACTTTGAGCTTTATGACCCAAGTAAATGTCATCATTGTCAACAAGATATTAAATGACCTTATCCATTGTCTTATACCTATATTGTGTGAAATGTTTCGCAATATGACGTCACAAATCGAAGTTTGGACCCGTAAGGACATTACGATATTATTTTGTTTATTTATGCACTCCAAAACTAAAACATGAAAATACGCATTACCAATTGGGTGTTTCAATTCGATGTAGACGTTTCCAAATAGGTTCAACAGTATGAAAATATATCACACTGTTATGAAGTGCACAACCATCTGTCTGCAGCATTGCATTGGGTTATACCTAAGAACTCGAATGAGGGAAAACCATAACTGACCTCGGCTACCAGATATAGTAACATTAATTCAACCATGGCCCAAAATCATAAAACTAAGATTGGAGACCAGTCTCAAATCAAATCTCAAGCATCTTATTGACTAAAATGGCGACTGATCGCAATTTCAGCCAATCAGAGGCTTGCGATTTGGGACCGGTCTCATAATTTAGTTTTACGATCTAGGGCACTGGTACATGTAACCTATACGACACGGACAAAAATATTTGCCATGGATTGTTTCCGTTTTTAACAAACCAAACAATGGTTGAGATTATAAAGCTGAGATTTGAAACCAGTCTCAAATCTCAAGGATCTGATTGGCTGAAATGGCGACTGGTCCTTGAGATTTGAGACTGGTTGCCATGCTTAGTTTTATAACCTTGGGCAAATATAACTTTATTCAGTCGATGTTTAAATTCCAAACAACGGTTACGATCAGTCTCTGACAGAGTTGGGGAAACAATGTCCGGATTGTAGGCTACCTGGATCATTCTGACATAACGCTCATTGAGGTCTTGAGTTTATTCTGAACACAAAGGGTAAACAATTTCTTATTTAACATCCCTATACACAAAAACAGATTAGAACACAAAGTATTTCTAATAAATGATCATGTTTCAGCTACAATCTTCAACACAAATTACTAAATTTGTAAAGATCACAAAACGTTAACTATAAAAAAGCTATTTAGGCTTCAACTTGCGACCTAACTCTCTCATATCACCAGTACGAAGCCGTCTCTGTTGCACGAATTTCTTTGGAATAGATTTTCTATCATATGCTTGTCCTAACAGAGCGAAAAAATCAATAAAAAGTGTAGAAAAATTCAGCAGCCAGCCGAACTCCGCCGTGGAGTAATCATGTGGAAACGTGTGATGGTAATTATGAAACCCTTCGCCCGCTGCTACCATGGCAACGAATGGATTTTCTGCTGGACTTATGTTTATGTCATATGGCCGCATACCCCACATGTGGGCGATACTGTTGACGAACCATGTCGCGTTGAGAATGGCGCAGTACCGCAGCAAGGCGCAGATGAAGTACGCTACAAGTATCGACTCTCCCCAGAAGTACACCGGAACTACGGTGGGTAGCACAAAACATAGCAGAAATACGGATGGTACATACACTCTAAAAGAGAAAGACAGTAACTGAGATACTAGCTAACAGAGTGCTCGACAATTAAAGGCACTAAATAAAATTTCAGCCAAAATTAACGACCAATAAGACTCGTTGGGCAAGATCGCTTATCTATTTGTTGGCCATAGTAACCATGACCAATTAAACCATCCAACTATCTAAAACAGGTACAGGGGAAAATGTCTTGGTTGGATGGTCAATGAAATTGTATACAGATTCTGGCAAAGTCAGCTGTCATATTTATAGATTTTCATATTGGAATCTGGGTTAGAAACATATAATATATTCAAACGCAGACTTTTCCTCACTTCTACGCCAATGTCTAGCTATTTGTGTGTAATCAACGACTCTTTATAATGACATTAACGCCTTATATGAACAATAAAAGTTCCGGCTCTGGAATAAAACACTTAATGTTAAATGACGGGTATATATAGTAGCTTACTTTCGCTGGATTCTGCATACAGGGTCTGCCAGCAAATCTGATATATCGAGTTGTTTCCCTTTCGCTGCCACCTGAGGATGTTTTCTGACCAAAAGCCATCCGATATGGGCAAAGAAGAAGCCACGCTTGGCATTATGTGGGTCAGCGTCAGTTTCCGAGTATTTGTGGTGGACCCGGTGGTCTCTGGCCCACTCAATTATATCATTCTGAAAATAATTTAATAATTCGTAATAATAATTCCTTTACAATATATCTAAACAATGTGAGCGCGGCACACATTAGGAATCTTAGCATCACAGCGACTTTTTTGGGGAATCTTCAGAAAATGAGCTTGTGTTAAATGGTTGTATTTTACTTCATTTTATTGTTTGCTGGATGTTCGGACTTCGGAGGTTATGGCTTAAATGTCCTACAAGTTGTCCTTGACCTTGCGTGCGGGGTTTACCTCAAAACAATACTAATTGATGAATTTATTTCCGCAAAAGGTGGATATACTGATTTAACGTACTGTCAAAATAATTAATACTTGTAATATAAAACAGTGAGCTGTATAATATAGTTAGGTAAGTTTGTACAATAAATCTGGAATTAATAACATTTCATAAACAATTGTAGGCCTACCATATTACAAAATGTTACAAGCTGACAAAAGACAAGAGAGGCTTCGGAAACTTGGAATTTTTGTGTTCCCGTGCAGCGTTATTTTGATTGCATATGAACTCATATCAACTAGAAAACTATGCAAACCAAAGATATTAAAATCTGGGGTCATGTTACTCGGAATCTCTATACAGCGACAGTTTTGGTCGAACTTAACCCAACCCGGGCCGATTCTCGTGCCCCCTGTAAGAGCTTGACAAAGTATGGACATAACGCATAGACAAGCCGTACCTGGAAAGCCATAGAGTTAAGTACTGCAAGTAAGATCCTCATCGGTAGTTTTGCCTTGTAAGATCTGTGAGACCAGAGTCTGTGTGCACCGGCAGTGATCCCTATACCACTCAGTATGTACAGCACTACAGCTTGAAAACAAACAAATAATCAGAACATAGTGAATCTAATACTGAAACATTGGGCTTAAGGCAACGATAAAAACCAAGTTTTAAATTCCTTTCACAGCATAAAGTTCAGTGTTCTTATATTGAGAACAGAATGTGTTAATTCTTCATTAAGAAAGAAGGTTCTATAACTGAAACAGTGTGACAGCTCCGTACAGTCTTGGTAAGAGCGCGATTAAATAAACGATCTGTATAATCGGCGTGGCCGCGCTATATGCTCGCGGTAGAGACGCAGTGACACTTCAAAGATCGCCGTCTAATCTACGTGCAAGCGCCACTGACAATCACAACGTTCGCGTTGCGTTCTCTGCACGCGCCCGCGGAGCTCCTGTGGCATTCACGAGACCTTACTTTGTTGCTATGGCGACCCCACTGCGCTGTTCCCAGAACGCCGAGCGAAGGCTTTTGTTGTTGTTGTTTTTTTTTTGCATGCTTGAAGTGCGAGCGGTCGGTCAGCGTTCTTGCGATCGTACTGCGCGCACCTCGGCGTTCAAGGACGCTGCGAGGACGCGACCTTAGTGTAACAGGGGTTTTACGTAGTGAGTAAATTATTCAACAGATTTGTAAGAATTTTCCCAATAACGAAAATACTGCAATTCCATCAGACAAAAAATCATTTCAACCGCTATCTAGATTCAGTTATGCGATTCGAATAGCAGATGTAAATGACAAGTCCTGTAAATCAATACCTCCGTCTAGGTTAACTGTTGCTTTGTTGAACAACAATTCATTTAACAGGTCTTCTCTTAACTCCAATATTTGCCAATAAGACACTTACATAAGCAGCCATAAGAGTCGAGGGCTAGCTAATTATATTAGAATCTAGAAATTAACTTTTCACGATTTGTTTTTACTTACTCCATATAAGTGTTGCTACTTTAGCGTATGGTATTAGATAAATTCCATATATTGCAGATAAATGAAGTGCTGACATCAAAATCACATTCCTCCATACAATCTTCAATGGCGGCCGCTTTTCTTCCCGTTCCGGCTCGGAGAAGATATCCGGTGCTAGGTTCAGTGTATCCTCTGGTGCAATAACCCCATCTGACCCCTCTGAGTCGCCTGTACGTGGTGCCATCCTGAATCTGGAAATAATTCCTTGTTGTTTAGTTGAAATGTTGTTGGTTTTTTTGTCATCGACACAAAAGGACTGGCACATAGGACTTTTTCCGCAGAGAACATAGCGACCTCATTTCTAGCAACTTAGGATATTTAACACATTTCCATATCTTATTAATGATTTAAATAATCTCACCAGAAGAGTTTGTTATTTCGAAAATAAATTTAATGCTCAGCCTATTCTATATAAAAAAGGGAGGTAGTTTTAAATAAGAAGGGAAAAGATACCGTTCGCGTGTTTACGTTAGCGACGTTACGTCATCAGGTATATGACTTCAATAAAAATGTAATAATATGCATATCGGGAATCGCCACACTCACAAAACACAGCCTCCCCACGCAGCGAAAAAGAAGAGAGGAAGAGAGAGCATAATTTAGCTTATGTCCCTATCCCCCCACGCCCCACAACCGTGCACCCACCCCCGATCCCGAGATAATGTTATATCAATTATAGTGTGTTTTAACTGATCGTTCGGCGGAAAAGAATCAGTGTCTTCAACTAACAATTTATGACAGGCGTTACTGACTAAAACAGGGACCGGCATAAGTTAAAACATAAGATAGACCAAAGTTAAAACCAAATTAGTACACGTGGTAGAGATATGCCGGTGGTCATGGGGCAACGACTGACCATGTTTACATGCTAATAAGATTTGAGCGGTAATCTGATACAGGACGGACACACGTTTGAATTTGTTGAACGGGATTTTGACATCGTTTTCGTAAGGTATACGGATTTCTTTATATGTGTCATTCATGCCACCATTTTGAAACGGCACTTTGGGATAAAAACAGGAAGTGCCTACGCGAATCTCTTTGTTTACATGTCTTCTACAGTTTAAATTATAAATTTTGATATTAAACAAATTCGTTCTGTACATGATCAGGTACCTTTAAAATGAATCTTTAGGTACAGACCCAAAATGAAAATAATGTATAATAAACATTCCGTATTTGTACACCCCTGAAATAAATGTTTTTAAAATTGGGATACGTTTTCTCCTGTTGCTCTTTTCTTTAAGTATCATACAATTTACATAGCTTTTAAGATAGGAATATGCCCCTTAAATCTTCTCAACTATCTTTGTGACGGAGCGATTTGGGGACATTCAGCCAGGGCATAAGGAATAGGAACTATCAAATCGGAAGACATTAAAACAATCCAGCTATGAAATCATCCTTCCGACTGTTCGAAAGGCAAAGTGACATCTACGCCATGTTTCTGTTGTATCATTATATTTCGCGAGTTTTAATTCTCGCATATTTCGCGCACGAAAATAAAACATTGAATATCTCATCATCATATGAGAATTTTACAACACCGCGAATTTATATCCGCGCGAAAATGTCAGATTTGCCCTCTGCGCGAAAATAAGTCCACGCGAAATTAAATGATATCTTAGTATATAACGGAAATATTACAAATCCTGCATGTTCAAGGTCCTTGTGTATCCTTCAGGCTGTTATGTGTTGACAGTCACAACATTAGCATGAAGTTAAATATTCATTTGAAGCTCTGACACTTACTTGCTATTAAAAGGACACAAAGTTCTAAATTACTGCAGTAATCTGTACACAAACATAATTATAACAGACCTGATTATTAAGTGATTGATACCGTAAATATATTACATACAACATTTATTACTATATAATGCCGGCCCGGTGGACCTTTAGTTAAGATGAAAACAATGAAATATAAAATCGGTATAATTCGATTTTATCAAAATGCTGCGATTTAAAATGAATAGATCTTCACAAAAGCAATTTATTAGAGACTGATTTATTGTTCAGCTTCGGCATCTTGCGCTCAGTATCTGTGCAAAATCAATAATGCAATTCCCTGTTCATATAATATTTTACGCCAACATACTGTCGAAATAAAGACATACAAATTTAAAAAGAACTTACATTTATTGGTGTTCAAATCACATCTGGTCACAACAAAGCCCTTTTTCGTTTAAAGAACACCTGATCGTCCGATTCCCACAATTGAAATATCACGACGCGTAACCTCACGTGATAAATGCACTGCGGTGTAGTAGATGATGCGATGGGAAATCCAATGTTATTCTATTTTTAGACCAAGGTTAAGCGAAATTAGTTTGTTTAACACTCCTTGTACGCTTTTTTTATTAAAATATATAAACATATTTTTACCCCTTATAATTTACAATTAAAATTGTTTATAACATATGCTAATTGTGTTAATATTTAAGTTTGATTTTGTAGGAATAAATCAATAATTATTATAACAGAAAAGAAAATCGCGGGCCACCCGTCCCTCCTCTGCCCTTTTGGTATACATGTTGGTACGCAGTACCTGGTCCACTTTAGAGAACACTTGATACCCACCGCCCTAGTAAATGAACACCAGTATTTAGTATTCAGTGCATATAAAATCTTCTTGAATATATTTAATCGTTTCTTTTGTTTCTGTGTTAAAATGTTATGAAAATCTGTTGAAATAAATGCTGACCAAATTATAAATAGGACGGTGAAAAGTTGCCCATCCTTTTGTTCAAGGTACGCATTCTCAAGTTTGATTCGAATACTAATAATTTTCTTCAATATTGTGTTCCGTATCTTACCGAAAATGTTGAAAATGAAGGTACAAAATTACCAGCAAATGAACTCTTCTCGGTTTTGTACTTATTTCGTATATAATAATTATTGTTGGATAATACAAAACAAGATTTGTGTAAATTGGGCTTCACGGCTATGATGGCAAAAGTTACAGCTAATGTTTGGCTTAATTAAGGCTTCCTTACAAACCCACAAAGACGCAATTATTCAGAAATGGAACTCACATGCTCAGAGTAAGATAAATAATAATCCTACCTCATTAACTCAAATAGTCAAAAAAATCTTTAAAATCGTCTCCACGTTATTCGTGAAAAAAAACATCTGTAAATTCCAAAAAAAAAAACCGCTACAAACATGTTATTCTACAGCGATATGCATGCTGATTAACCCATCTACAGTTGATCGTTTTGCTTACCTCTTTGTTTGCATGATGGTGGCAGGGGTTTAAGAGTTTATGGAGGTTTCTAAGAAAATCTTGTGTTGTTGGGGTGTGTGGCGGGTACACCCTAGAATCTGGTTTAAAACTTCAGTTGTTTTGCCACTGAGCGGTAACATCACAGATTCTCTTTTTAGCTGTATCTGTGCCCAAGATCATAAAACTAAATCTGGAGATCAGTCTCAAATCTCAAGCATCTGATTGGCTGAAATGGCGACCAGTCGCCATTTCAGCCAATCAGATCCTTGAGATTTGAGACTGATCTCAAAACTTAGTTTTATGATCTTGGGCCCTGGTGTCTTATTTGAGATTGTTAATTTTATCAACTCATGCTCTCTGTTTTCGCTGTGTGAGAAGGCTTAGTTTCCTGACTGTGACTATTCCTGATATGCGTATTTATCATTTGGGCACTCACAGATACAAACTTTTGGGTCTGTTTTTTTGCAATTAAACTCACAGTTTTAAATAGTATTGGGTGTCTGGAATTTGTGTTTACCTATTTATTTGTATTATCTTCATTTGTTTCTGTCTCCGTTGACTTTCTGAATAAGCCAATCAGATGCTTGAGGTTTGAGACTGATCTCAAAACTTAGTTTTATGATCTTGGACACTGTTTCCTCTCAATGGGACTGTCGAAATATTTGATGAGGCTGTTGAATCTGCATCTTATGTCAGTTTGGAGGAAACCCGTTGAAGGCTGTCCCTCGGTACCCCCTCCCGCCAGTGCACCCCCCCCACCCCCACCCTTTCTCTGGGCAAAAACTATTCCAGACAGAAAAATGTCAAGCAGTTCCGTTCCATCATATAAAATAATGAAAAATTGCCCTAACTGGTTTTTTCATACCTAGATATTTATCACAGACAAAGACGCCAAGAAGTGTCGTTAAAAACTATGTTGCTTTTGAAAATGCTTGCTATTTGTTTCAAATCAATATTGTCCCCACAAAATCTATATGCATTTCATCCGACAATTATCCTGCTTTAAGAAACCGTTTACTTCAAAGAAAAGCTACCAAATATTCAAACTGAGTTAAAATGCAGTCGAGTCCGCTTTCAATGGTAACAATCGAGGAAAATGTCATTCAAACAGTTTTGTGAAAACGTGTCACGATTTTCAATAAGGGGAGTAATTCAGATTTAACACACACAACTGGTTCTGGATTTTATTCTTGGGAAGACGAAAGATCTACATCCGTCAAAAACACAATAACAGAAACATTATTATAATATATAAAAAGTTTATCGGTCATAAATGGCAATTGTCATTATAATATACAAATCGCAACAAATCGGCGAAGAACATGTTGAGGGCCATCTTCAGTCCCCATTGCACTGTCATAGGTTAAAGATAAAAATATCAAATTTTCAGAAACGGCAGGTTCAATCAAACTTTACAAACATAATCGTTATTAATTTATCTTCATTTTACAAACATTAAGAAAAAGTAAAACAATAAAGAAATAGAAAGACCTAAAATTTCCTAAAATTCTGTTAACTTAAATTCACAAAAAACTAAACAACTCAAAACATTATTTTAATGTCTACATGAGTATAATGATCCTAACAACATGTTGTGTCCTTTTAAAGAACTTTCAATCATGAAGAGAGAAATCAACTTTTGTCACCTATTTAAGCGATCAGAAAATTCAAAATCAACTACACTTTAACAAATATCTCATTTTGTTTACAACATGTTAGTCAAAAGGACACAACATATTGTTAGCATGATGTTTTGTGTTGTTTCGTTTGTTTTGTTGTTGTTGTTTGTTTTGTTGTTGTTGTTGTTGTTTTTTTCTTGGGGGGGGGGGGGATGATTAATGTATATAGCATAGATTTCGTATACATTTGTTGGCAATGTTTTTTATTTGAAATGCCCAATTCAATCAGCTATAATTACTACTATCTTCAACGTTTCTTTGTAAAATTTCGTGTTATTTTTCTGTAAATTTATGTATATACTTAACCAATATTTAATCATGATGAGTAACCTTCAATGTTCATAGGTTAGCGACTGATTTCTCCATATCAAGTCCATCTAATTCTAAACAAGTTCAACATCTACCGAATCATAATGTTCACGTAACTCGACTATTCTGTCGAATAGTTTTATTACCCTTTTGTAATTTTATTCATATCAAGCATGAAAATATGCTCGTGGAAAAAAGTCTTCTCCGGTCTTTCAACACATTATTCTACTGGCAGTTCTGACTCAAATTTCAAAATTCTTTTTTTTTTCATTGAAATGCATATAAATGCCCTCTTTCCGTCGATACCAAATTTACGAGTGTGCGATAAAAACTACACGCGTTAAAAGAAATTACGGGAAACCATACCGGACAAGACTTTTGTCCACGAGTATATTTCAGAAACATACTGGTAAATACTTTTTATAACAAAAATAACACAATATCCTTTCAAACCGTGACGAACACAAACGCTCTAATCAATAAATATACTACTGAAGTTTCAGCCCACGGTCTAATTCACTCGCATCACCAGTACGAAGCCGTCTCTGTTGCACGAATTTCTTTGGAATAGATTTTCTATCATATGCCTGTCCTAACAGAGCGAAAAAATCAATAAAAAGTGTAGAAAAATTCAGCAGCCAGCCGAATTCAGATGTAGAATAATCATGCGGAAACGTGTGATGGTAATTATGAAAACCTTCGCCCGCTGCTACCATGGCAACGAATGGATTTTCTGCGGGACTTATGTTTATGTCATATGGCCGCATACCCCACATGTGGGCGATACTGTTGACGAACCATGTCGCGTTGAGAATGGCGCAGTACCGTAGCAAGGCGCAGATGAAGTACGCTACAAGTATCGACTCTCCCCAGAAGTACACCGGCACTACGGTGGGTATCACAAAACAAAGCAGTAATACGGATGGTACATACAGTCTGAAAAAAGAAGCACATTGAAACTAAACCGAATGAAGCTGCAAACAAATCCTGAACGACATTTAAGTTGCTATTATGAAAACAGATTTTGTCGAACTTCCCTGGCCAGTGCCAGTAAAACCCCTATCTACTGCGATAAATGCGTGAAAACCAATGTGTGAATGGTTGACAACTCTTACCTTCACTTACATGTAAATTTCTAGGCTCATGACTTTAAAACTGAGAATAGAGACCAGCTCGAAATCCCAAGCATCTGATTTTATTTAAAAAGTTAAAAAAAAAACAGATGCCCGAGATTTGAGACTGGTCTCCAATCTTAGTTTTATAATCTTTGAACCTGGTGCTCAACTTGTATGGGCTATTAAAACACCAATCATTCGCAGTCCATCCATCAACCCATAAACCCTTAGTATGGCCTTGAACGTCCTGGTTCTCAGACTCAACGCTCTGCCAAATTAATGTACACACTTTTATGATGCTTGGTTGAAATACCTTGAGGGGGTTGCCAAGCTATGACCTGCAAACCAGATTTGTGACGGACGAAATGATGGACAAAATAATCATTTTATATTTGTACCCGGCTCTCCGACATCGGGCACATAAAACGGTTGTGTTAGATAGGCAAAACATTCCTAATACAGACTTTAACGTCACCAAATATATTATCGGTTCTATTTTTATTTTCATCTGTACATTTTGAAGTATGAATTAGAACCATATTTATGAATCCACTTCTACGTTCGTCGAAACTTAAAATCTTCAATAAGGCCATGCCTGGTCAAATATGACCGAGTCTTTAGAAAGCCATGACACTATTAGTTAACAATAAAAGTCCCAGTCTTGAGATAAAAACTAAATAAATAACTATCAGCTTACTGGCGCTGGATTCTGCATACAGGGTCTGCCAGCAAATCTGATATATCGAGTTGTTTCCCTTTCGCTGCCACCTGCGGATGTTTTCTGACCAAAAGCCATCCGACATGGGAAAAGAAGAAGCCACGCTTTGCATTATGGGGGTCCGCGTCAGTTTCCGAGAATTTGTGGTGGACCCGGTGGTCTCTGGCCCACTCAATTATATCATTCTGAAACCAGAAGAAATCGAAAATTCTGGAAATCGACACCTCGGTGTATTTTTATTCTTTCATTGCCAACATTTCAAGCTCTCGGGAACTGCTTGGTTCCGCTATCAGTGTAAACGTTGAGCAGGGGCGAATACAGTGCCCAAGGTTATAAAACTGAGCATGGAAACCGGTCTCAAATCTCAAGCATCTGATTGGCTGAAATGGCGACTGATCGCCATTTCAGCCAATCAGATGCTTGAGATTTGAGACTGGTTTCAATCACCTTTCTTGAAATCTTGTATCCGACCCTGTTGCAGCAACTTAATATCAAAGCCCTCACTTTAACAATAAAGTTAGTGAATAGTGATAGTCAAAGTAACTTCAGGTTATAGTGTCAAGATTTATTCGAAAATTTACAGTCAGATAGAGACATACAAATATTCTAAAAATGGCATTTTCAAGATGTAGAGCAGTATAGTAAACATCATCATTTTATGTGTATTAAGTCGAAATCTATGATCATGTGTTTGTAACAGCAGATTTGGTCGTACTTGCCGACCCGAACTTCATATAAACATAACAGATGGACAAGCCGTACCTGGAAAGCCATCGAGTTCAATACTGCAAGTAAGATTCGCATCGGCAATTTGGCCTTGTAAGATCTGTGAGACCATAGTCTGTGTGCGCCGGCCGTGATCCCTATACCGCTCAGTATGTACAGCACAACAGCTTGAAAACAAACAACATATTTTATGTTATAACGGAAGACGAGAACTGGTTTTTAACTAGGTGTTGTAATAAAGGTTAACTAGTACTCGGGTTTTAAACTAGTGGCGTTGTCATAACGGAAGACGAGTACTGGTTTTTAACTAGTTTATAATTCTTGTTTCACTACTAATAATTAGTGACGATTATCTTGTTTTGAAAGACGCAAAAGAGAAAACATTGTGTCTAGTATAACTGTGAATAAAGGAGTGATCTATCCTGGAAACAATATCGTTATATACAGTATGGCAATTCCTAAATCTGTTTTATAGGTGTAAGAGTCGCGGGTTGGAAACTCTGGATAGCCACTTCCTTTTCACGTGGGGTCGGGTTTATACTCACTCCATATAAGTGTTGATAATTTAGCGTATGGTATTAGATAAATTCCATAAATTGCAGATAAATGAAGTGCTGACATCAAAATCACATTCCTCCATACAATCTTTACTGGCGGCCGCTTTTCTTCCCGTTCCGGCTCGGAGAAGATATCCGGTGCTAGGTTCAGTGTATCCTCTGGTGCAACAACCCCATTTGACCCCTCTGCGTCGCCCGTACGTGGTGCCATCCTGAAATCTGACATTTATTTCACGTTATTGTTTTTCAGCAACCGTTCCACTCTGAATCATACCTTTAACAACAATGTTTAGCATATCTACATGTTATGGAGTGCTAAGTCTATAATATAAAAGTGTGATAACACCATACGATGGACCTTGAGATCCACGTTTCACATGTAAATAGCTTTTTGAAGCATATTTCAAATCATAATTCTATAATATTTACAAACAACACAATATTTATAATGTTCGTACACGTAGGCAATGTTCATTGATTGAAAAACATCTCGCGATAATGGGTTATACATACCGTCATCATCCCTGCGTTTAAGAATTACGTCTCGTATTTATTTTTAAACAGGCCTTTTGTAAGGTCAGTGAGGGATGGCTCCACAACCCTCACTTGCACCTATAACAGCGTAAATGAATGAGGTTACCCCGAAAGGGGGCCTGAAACAAAAACAAATCTAATTGAGAGCTTAGCTTTCTAATCGTGTTCAAAGAATCCCAAAGTAACAATAAATTCCAACTGTTTGTTTTGAAAGCCTGGTTCACACTGGCCCGGAGTATGACCCGGTTCTTCCCGATTATTTTTAGCCGATAGAGCCGCTACGGCTGTGGTCCCGTCAGTATACCGGAACAGTGTGAACCAGGCTTCAAAGTTAGATAGTGTTAGTTATTATATAATATATAATATACAAAAAAGTAGTTTTAGAGGGTACAGATTTTTTCTAGAACTTCGGATGTGAGGTACGGGATGGACCGATGTTGGGACAAACGTAGTCACCGAGTCCAATCGTTCACTATAGGTCCCAGGAGGAGAACGCATGGATAGACCGCTTTTTCAGGAGGGAATTGGGCACTGTGGTTAGTAAATCGTCTCGCATTTACTAACCACAGTACCCAATTCCCTCCTGAAAAAGCGGTCTATCCATGCGTTCTCCTCCTGGGACCTATAGTGAACGCTTGGACTCGGTGGTAGTGGAAAGCGGGATCGACTGAGGTCGGGATGGCCCGAAGATATGACAAACGAAGCGGAATGCGTATTTCAAGTTTGTTTAAAGACGATTGCGGTTTTTGACATTGACGGTTATGAATTTTTCATGTTCTCAGTCGTTGAAAAGAGTTGATTTACAGTATTATTAACGAAAAAAGTCTCTACCTTTCAACTAGATTACGCGATGTACATTTTATTTAAACAAAATAACTCTAAACCTAGATGTTTTTTGTAAACGCCCCCCCCCCCCCCCTGCGCCCAGACCCCTGTGACCTTGACCTTTGACCTACTGATCCCATAATCAATAGGGTTCTTCTACTCAATAAGGGCTATTACCCTATTTAGTTTGAATGCTCTGGGTCAAGCGGTACTCCAGTAATTGACCGGATACGGTTTTTACTCTTCGGGGCCCCTGTGACCTTGACCTTTGACCTACTGACCCCAAAATCAATAGGAGTCCTCTACTCAATAAGGACATCCATCGTATGAAGTTTGAATGGTCTGGGTAAAATAGAACTCCTATTATTGAGTGGAAACGGTTTTCACTCTTCAGGCCCCTGTGACCTTGACCTCTGACCTCCTGACCCCAAAATCAATAGGGTTCTTCTAATCAAAAAGGGCTATCACCCTATATATTTTGAAGGCTGTGTGTCAAACGGTACTCCAGTTATTGAGCGGAAACGGTTTTCACTCTTCAGGCCCTTGTGACCTTGACCTTTGACCTACTGACCCCAAAATCAATAGGATTCTTCTACTCAATTAGGGCTATCACCCTATGAAGTTTGGAGGCTCTGGGTCAAAGGGTACTCGAGTTATTGAGCGGAAACGGTTTTCACTCTTTGGGTCACTGTGACCTTGACCTTTGACCTACTGACCCCAAAATAAATAGGGTTCTTCTACTCAATAAGGGCTATCACCCTATGAAGTTTGAAGGCTCTGGGTCAAAGGGTACTCGGGTTATTGAGCGGAAACGAAGTGTGGCAGACGGAGTGACGGACAGACGGACAGGGCAAAAACAATATGTCTCCCCCAGAGGGGGGGGGGGGGGAGGGGGAAGACATAAAGACGTAAAATATCCAAACGGTGTTCATGTAAAATTCATAATATGAGAAATTGACAACCATAATCGTCTCTACCTTATCCCATTCCATTAATAGCTTTTGGTGGTTTGACTTTAGAAATAACACAATGAAAACGTAAAAAAAAACACCCCACTCCTCGAACCCTAATTTGTTTATATGGTATGGGTTTAGAGATTTAAGAAATTCACCCCCACACGGGCATTACTAACTTTCTTGTCATTTTACGCTTGCCCGAGCCGCATGATGATCTTTCACTGACACGACAAAATAGTAGAATATGCCTATCTCGTCAGATATAACGTACCGGGTATACAGTATTCCTTAATACTGTAAACAAAATGTAGCATCTTGTCTGTAGCCCGATGTCTCCGTAATCGATAATACAATTTCCGGTAACTAATCTTTGATGCCAATATATTGTCAAGATAGAGAATATGATTAAATAAAACTTACATTTCTCACTGTTCGAAGATGCAGTCACAACTATCCGCTTTTTCGTTATAAAGATTCTTGAAAGCGTACATTCATAATATAATACAACGCATAACATCACGTGATAGAAAGCTCTGTGTTGTTGCACAGCACGAAAAAAAAACTACCTCTAATCGATCGAAGATCAGGGTCAGTCCATTTTATAGTTCAAGTTCAAGTTCAAGATTTTATTCGGCATAAACAATACAGTTTTTGCCCTTAACAATGGCAGATGAACACATATATACATGTACTCATCAAAACAAAAGAACATACAAACATGCAAACTAGAGAAAAAACATACATATAATTATTCACGCAGACACACACTTAAATGCAACGCAAGATTATCATAGAATTGTAGAACAACCATGAAGAATTCAACATAGTTTATGTATATATCACAGATTTTATTCAACATTTCCTTCGATCGTGTATACTTTTATTTATATTAACCACTTCTATCTAAAAATATGGGCTATATCAACGGATACAGCCCACTTTCGACGTACTAAATTTATTTATAAATAAATGAAGCGATGGAAAATCCAATATTTTGCTATTTTTAGCCCAAGGTTTAACCGGTGTTGTTGATAAAAATACTGCGTATGCGTGCAATCTCCTAAGTTACAATATGATGTTTACGGTTCCAATCATTACGATTTCTGAACTCATAAGCTTGTACAAGGTCGTTCATATAAAGCATAACGATGGTCTATTTTTAATATGCATAAAAACCAAACATAATGAAGGATTAGAATTTGTTGCATCAGTTTCTTTCAAGTTTCTTTCTTTCTTTCTTTTTTTCTTTCTTTCTTTCTTTCTCTCACGAATCTTAATACTAAAAGATATCGAGCTAAAATGCTCATAAACCTTAATTAAATAATTAATTTTCGATACCAACAATATTGTATTATTGGTGACTATTTACATGTATACGGATGAGGATGTAACTTTGATTAAACATTAATGAATATTAGGACGGTCCAAGGAGCAAATCAAGAGAAAATTAAGGTGCTTACCGTATCAAAATTATACTCCTGATCACTTAAATTTTATGAATCATCGAGTGATTGAAGTTTGTTTGAGAAAGATCGTATGATTTCGCTTGTCATAATTGTAGGCCTACATGTAACATGTATAATATAAGGTCTAGGAATGCGAATTGTTGAACAATGGCTGAATCTCAAGCATCTGAATGGCTGAAATGGCGACTGGTCTCCAACCTCAGTTTTATTATCTTAGGCCAAGGTCTTCCTTTCAGAAACTGAAAAATAAGAGAAATATATGTCCAAAAGCAGTGTGCATGTGTTACTAAAAAGGAGAAAACGGTATGCGTATTGTGTAAGTTCTTCCTTCGTTCGTGTACTCACGGTCATGGACAATTCACAATTCATGTATGAACATGCCAGGAAACATAGCAGCATTCACGTATGAACATGCCGGGAAACATAGCAGCATTAAAGATTCAGACTGTAATAGAAATCAATACTCCTACAGGCCTCCTAGATTTTTTCTAAAGGCTCAGATCTATGGAAATAAAGGCATTTAGTGTAAAATATTAAAAAATAAAGATTAAATAAAGGCTATTTTGCCAGAATTCTCTTTCAAAACACATAATATGTATGTATGTAGATCTACATGTACTAAATACAAAGTTAATTTATATAAGCAAACCCACACTCTGAAACCAGAGGAGTCAGAAATAGGCATGTTTGATGTTATCACATACTGTTTGAATTACACATTATGATTGACTCACAAGCAGTATCCTAATTACAACACTTTAAAGGGGGCGGGGGGAGGAATGCAGTAGTGCAACCCTAAATTGCTTTATACTGTCAGGCACGGCAAGGAGTCTGAACTAATATATAGGGTTTTAGAGAAAAGTACAGGCTATTTGGCCGTTTTAAAGTTTTTTTTTTCAGATAAGTTAAGATTTGCTCTGTAATTAAAGGTTTTTAAAGGTTTTACAGATTTCACTAGTAGGCCTACTCCTAGAAATTGTCAAGGAGAAATAAAACCATTGGCTTTTTCTGTACTTTCGTTGGCCGGCCAGCTGATCTACGTACACTGTTTGCCGATGCGTATAAAGTGTTGACATACATAAACATCCCAGACTTGAATTGGACAATCTCGACTAGTTACTGCTCCAGAAACAGTCCCTTCTGTACAAACCTCATATAGGAGGACGATTTTATTTCTTGGTGAATATTCACTACACATAACTACACATACAAATAAACAAACACATCTTTTTATAAATTTTAATATAAAAGTTACAAATTACTTTCATACATTTAATTGATCAAAGTTTCTTTTCTATAGTTACTGAAAACTGCAAAATAACTAACTCTGTACACAATAAAGAAAATGTAAGAATTGCAAAATGCAAAATAAATATGTTTAAGTATTAAAATGGCGGCTGTATGTACAATTCAATTTAATAAATTAATAATCATAAAAATATTTTAATATTCTTAACAACAATTTTCATTTCACTTATAGTTTTCAAAAACTAATAGAATACATACATGTATATCAATATATCCCTGTCTATTCAAAGAATATCCTAGGAGACAAATAAATTTCAGAAAAAAAAATCTTCTTTTTATTAGAAAATATTAAAAATTACAATTTCAAATAAGAAGAAAATCTGTTACTTTGTTTCTGTTCTGTGTATGCCTTAAAAACTTAAGGGTATATTCCAGGTTTAAAAAATGAAGTTTATGAGTGAATATAGCATTGAGGGTTTTAACTTAAGGATATGTCTTATATCACATGTGCTATCAGTGTAGATCCAAATCAGCCTGCACATCGGTGCAGGAGCTACACTGATCACTTTTATTTCAAACCAAGTTGCAAGTAGTGTAAATCTAGATCAGACTTGAAGGTTATAAAACTGAGATTGGAAACCAGTCTCAAATCTCAAGCATCTGATTGGCTGAAATGGCGACAGGTCGCCATTTCAGCCAATCAGATGCTTGAGATTTGAGACTGGTTTCTATGCTCAGTTTTATAACCTTGGGATCAGACCGCAGAGATGAACAGAGTGGTCTGGATCTACACTGGTGGTACATGAGATATAAGCTATATAATGGGGCATTGAGAAAATCTTATCAGGTCAGAATTGGATGTATTTATTTCAAATTACAATTATTAACATGATTATAAGTTCATATTTTACACTGTTTTTACTCCATATATGTGGGTTTTATCACATGTGCCAACAGTGCAGATCCAGACAGGCCATCTGATTAGGATCTACTCTGTTTGCTTCTTGGTCAGATATAACCTATTTTATAAAAAAGCAAACAGTGAGGATCCAAATCAGCTGGTCTGGCACTCAAGTGCCATCTGATCTGGATCTACAGTGTTTGCCCATGTATAACAACCATATCCTTTGCGGTATTGGATGAACTTGAAATAGAAAGGCATAACATTGTGTCATTTTTCAATAAAAGAATGCTAAGTTTTGTTATATGAGAACATTATTGTTGACAGTGGAAAAAATTTACTATCATTGTATTTCTTAGATATTATTTCATATCTTTTACATTTCAATGAACGTATCTGAAAATATATAAAGTCTGATTCTAGGAGAAAAAAGTGGATATTCAGTATTCAGTATAGGGCCATATAGAATCAGAAAGTATGGCTCTTGTAGTTGAGACAGCTAAAGAAAAAATAAAAAAAAGCTTCTTCTAATCTGGAGATACAGGAAAAATTTGTTTTTTCCTACATATCCATATTAAATGCATCACTATAAGGGTTAATACACCTTTTTATATATTCAACTTCATTGTTGTTGAACAGTGTAGATCCAGTTCAGCTGGCACATACCTGCCGTCTGATCAGGATCTGCACTGTTCACGTACTGATTCATTATGTTATTTCTGACCAAAATGTGACCAGAGCACATGATTAAAAATATGTATATATGGAGGAAAGGGCACTTGTGTGAACAGAACGCCTGTGCGACCGGTGTAGATCCAGATCAGCTGGCACATCCACAACATCAGATCTGGACCTGCACAGGTCGCATCTGACCAGAAATAATCAAATGAATCTATAACTAAAAGCAAACCATGTAGATCCAGATCAGATGGCATGAATGTGCCAGCTGATCTGGATTTACAATGTTCGCCAATGCAATAAAGATTAAAGGTTTATGTATGAAGTTAATGGTTAAATAACAAGTCAACAAGGATAACTCTCCAAATTCTATAGTAAAGATCAAATTTTACAAGTTCAATTCTTGAATAAATTAATGGTTCATTGCATGAAATCAAATATATACACTCAGCTAATATCTACAATCATATTTTGTACTACAATAACTACATGTATAAGATATCAAAAACAAGAAGCATCCAGATGGTGCCAAAAAAACTACAGATGTTTGCAAAAACAATTTAACAATTCCCTGGATAAAGAAAAGTCTTTATGACGGATTAATTGATATATGTATACAAATTATTTAATTATATAATATAGTAAGGATAAAATTACTAAAATTTAAATGCTTGTATTGTTAAAAAACACAGATAAAGTCTGGATGTCAAAAAGATGAAAGGAGAATTTAGAAAGCCACAGAACACGACAAAAATGAAAATATTATATTGCAGGCTCAGTCGATCTGTAGCAATATATAAGAAAACCTTTATCTCTTTCCTCCATAGATACACCTTAATTGCGTGGGCGAACAGTTTAACATGGATGTGCTGGCTGATCTCGATCTACACTGGTCACACATGCGTAAAAATGTGTATATATGGAGGAAAGGGTTAAAGTTACTTAAACTGAATTATGCATGAATCATGAAGAATGCTACTCTGCACTTGTTTACCAATCAGTGATATGATCAGTAACTGATCAATTTACAATATGAATTAATTGTATAAATACTCAAGATGACCTGTCTTGTGTATGTTTACAACTAGTGCATTATCACCAAATATGACTCGAATTTATCAAATAAAGCCGTATAATGCTTATTATGCTATAGTAATTCATTATCTGTTAATTTCTTCCTTATTCCTGTTATTCCTTTTTATAAAAAAACAGCCAGAATTGTGTTTACTAAGGTTGTTCACAATTTATGGCATACGGATGAAAAAGTCCTACTTCAGACTAAATAGAAGATACACAGGTGACCTTGCTAAGCTGGGTAAACAGTTAGCCATTTGACTAAAATAACCCTATAACTCAACCACAGACTCTAACAGAGTCTTGTACAAATACATAAATTGCAGTATCACAGTCACAGAACGATTAAAGTCTAGCTTTCATTGAAGGTAGGGAATGGCCTTAACCCTTTCCTCCATATATATGCATTTTTACGCATGTGCAACCAGTGTAGATCCAGATCAGCCTGCACATCCGTGCTGTCAGATCAGGATCTGCACTGGTCGCATTTTGGTCAGAAATAACCTAATGAATCAAAAAGCGAACAGATTAGATCCTCATCAGAAGGCACGGATGTTTTGGATGATCCGGATCTACGCTGTTCACACATGCAAAAATGTGTAACAGGTTAAATTAGTTACAGAGCTCTTTTAACAATCCGATAACACCAACAAATACAATGATAAAATCTGCATGGTTTGATGACAAATAAAATATAAAGTAAAAAAAGAGTTTTGAAGTAAAGCCAACACCAACAGTTATAAATAAACCTTTCCTCCATACAAACACCTTTTTGGCTAGGCAACCAGTGCATACTGAGATCATTCGGCATAACCATGTTGTGAAATCAGGATCTGCACTGTTTGCTTGTTAAGTTGTTGTTGTTTGGTTATTTATGACCAAAAAAGCAAAGTTTACAGTGCAGATTCTGATCAGACAGCACTGGATCCACACTGTTCGCACTTGTGATAAAAGACCTTTGTATGAAGGAGAGGTTTAGAGATCTAAATCCTGATACATGCATACTTAACTGAATGAACATGATCTCTCTACATGTAAAAGAGTTAAATTAGACGTCTCTATTTTACAACTTAACAATAATGCAACAATACTGGGGTGCAAACAATGCAATAATACAATACAGTTTATTCAGCATTAAACATTTTTCAATGCTTATAGCCTAGAAAACAAAACAACACATCTGTTTAAAAACATACCTAATAATTCCTCTGAATGCTAAAAATGTAACAATCCAGGATAAAAAATCACCCTTTTCCCTTTTATCCTTCGATACAGGTTTTGTTCCATGTGTGACCAGTGTTGATCCAGATCATCCTGCACATCTTTGCCTCATAGTGAGAAATAAACAAATTTAAAAGCGAACACAGATCTGCAGCCTGATCAGGATATACACATTTGGGAAAAAATCGTACCATCATATCTAAAACAGAATCTCAATACTGAAAACTTCTAAACAATAATCTATTGTTTACTGCATTTTTATTTGTTCAACATTTGATACATACACACTTGGACAACTGATTTTGGTCCATAACTAGCTTCAAATCATCACCAAATACATTTGCCCAAGATAATAAAACTAAGTTAGGAGACCAATCTCAAATCTCAAGAATCTGATTGGCAGAAATGTGGACTGGTCTCCAGGTTTAGTTTTATGATCTTGGGCCCTTGCTTGTACAAACAATCAACAATAATATCTACTAAGTTCCTTTCATGTATATCACTACTGGTATATTAGTATACTTAATTCATTTACTTCATAGATGTTTGAATACATGTGCCAAACAATGTAGATCCAGATCAGCTGGCACACCCATACCAACTGATCAGGATCTATACTATTCACTTTTATGGTCAGATAATAAATCAAAAAGGAAACAGTGCAGATCCTAATCAGAAGGCAATGATGTGCCGACTGAAGTTGATCTATATTGTTCCCTGTTAAAATAATATGGCGCATATATAAAGGAAAGGGTGAAGGGTGAAATCACCTGATGTTTCTATGGTTGAATATCTAATCATGCACTTGAATAGCAAAAGCACAGCAGCAGTACAGGTCATTTTGAGGTTTTGCGGTCTACGTTGAGTATTTCTCTACTTGGCACATTAGAGACATATGCTGGCAGTATGAGCTGTTGTAACACTTTCTACAATAGATGTAGAATTTGGAGTGTATCAGGATTTGTTCCGTTTATCAATTTCCTCCTGTAGTCTGTCTTCCAAAGCTTTCACCATCCTGTCTGGCAACTTTCTGTCGTAGCCCATCCTCATTGCCAGAATCTTTGCCTGTACTCCCTACATTATAAAATATAACAAACATAATTTAGCATATTAAAACAACAAAATTAACAAATTCTGTTTTACTGAAAATGCTGTTGTACCAAAACCCTCAAAAACGTATACTAACAAATACACTGCAGCTTAGTTATAATAATTGTAAAATATCCAATAGATTGTGCATCCCACACAGATCCCAATGTGAAATGTATGATCCATTCACACTGCAAAAGAAATTAATGTTCTGTGTACACTTTTCTTGTCATTAAATTTAAATTAAATTCCTGGAAAATATGTACAGTTAGCCATTAGGTCTGATCTGAGTTAAAATTGTTCCCAGTAAAATGAAATGCCAATTTGTCCTCTATGATTTTATATAGCCACTTGTGTTTCTTTCAAGATTACAATGTGAGAAACCATGAAAATACAAGTTATGTGCTAAGCACAGCTTTTGACGAAACACCCCTATGACTGTCCCACGTTCAAAGAATATAATGGGAGGGTGAGTCTGTTGCCATTCAGCCAATCAGATGCTTTAGATTGAGACTGGTCTCCAATCTTACTTTGAAGATTTGTGGCAAAGAGTTAATTATAATTTTTAAGTACCTCTTTTACATGTTGCTTGTATATCTTGCCATCTTTATCTTCAAACTCCAGTATAAACAGGGTTTTTGGCATATTATCATCTTCTGGAAAAGATAACAAAAATGCAATAAAACAACATTATCAATTCAAGATTTTTTTGCTTGTTTGACTGAAACAAATTGTCTGCAAATGTCAAACTTGTAATTTTTTATGCCTACTTGTATATATTTCACATGTATTGTAACTTATCAAAGGGTAAGTACAATGTCACCTTAGTTGTAATACTGAGAAAAATCTGTTAAGCACATTATGGGCTTAATTATTAATTATTCATTGGTAATATTCTGTAAAAAAACAACAATTTCAATGTACTGGATAGAATAGTGAGAAAATGGACAGTACTCATATGATGCTTGGATATAAGAGTATAAATAATTTTCATTTCTATTGTTTAATGGTATAAAAATGTGATTTTAGTACTGGCTACGAATTTTGAATGATTTGCCAAAAATGGCAGAAAAGGGTATTTCACTGGATTGGTAATATTTATTTAATCATCTAAAAAGATGATTGTTGAATTACGTATAATTAACAATATGTCAGAGAAATGTACTTTACCATCAGAAGACTCCTGTTCAGGTTCGTCCCAATCTTCCCTCTTAGGTGGGACGTAGACAGCAGCGTCAGGACGCTTGACACGGTGGTTGAACGGATTTGAGAAGCCACCCCTCTTGTTCTGTTTTGCTGACTTCACCTCTTTGTCATAGTTGTCCCTGAAACATGACGAAACAATTGATGAATAACTCTTGTAAATTTGTAATAATCCATGGGATCTGGGCTGAAGGTTATAAAGCTGAGATAGGAAACCAGTCTCAAATCTCAAGCATCTGATTGGCTGAAATGGCGACCAGTCGCCATTTCAGCCAATCAGATGCTTGAGATTTGAGACTGGTTTCCATGCTCAGTTTTATAACCTTCAGGCCCGGCTGTTATCCATGAGCAAAATTATGTAGATCCAGATCAGCTGGCAAATCTGTGCAATCAGATCAGGATCTACACTTTTTGCTGTTAGATTCATTAGGTTATTTTTGACCAAGAAGCCTACAGTGCAGATGTACACTGTTTGCACACCGTGCAATTAACCTTTGAAAGGGGCAACACAATAAACAGGTTATTTCCTCCAACAAGAACTTTAGACTGAATTGAGGTTACTAAGATTAACTTTTCAGGCTTTGTAAATTTAGCCACCTCTGTAGACTCAGCATAGCTAAATGTGACTTAAGAAAAGTTATAAATTCCTATTTTGCAAAAATTCAGACAAAATTTTTAAGAAATAAGATGTTGGTATGTATTATATGTATTTCAAGTCATTATAAGTATTTCTCATGAAAAACATGTGGTCTGTATAATTCATATATATACATGTTTCAGTTGTTTATGTACTAACAATTTAATTTTAAACCATATAAACTCTTAACATGCTAATCATAGATGCAGAATAGTCTTAAGTTAAGTTAGAAAAATATTAACGGTACCTTTTTGGCCAAGTGTATCTTGGTCTGACTCCATTGAACATACTGAGCACAATGAATAACTTTTAAATGTTTCTGTTCTTGTCTTTACTGAATATTATTTCAATGTTTCAAGTTCTCAGTATTAATACAGTACAATTATCAGAAATGCACAGGTATATATGCTATGATATAATGTCAACTTGTTTGAGTACATCTTGTTCACTATACTCTCAATTGTCACTAGATGTAAACATTGACAGTACTCTGAACTATCTCAGGAATGCCAACTCCAAACAAAAGGTGAGAAAATAATGGCAATTACAATGTAATTAGATTGTATCAATTACATGTATGATTCTTTGCAAAACATGCAAACTATTTATTATAAAATGTCTCTTTTAGTCAGAAATATCTCTGTTAGTATTAGTATTTTAATTGAAGATTCAATATTTAACATCTTAAATAAATAAATAAATCACAATACTACAAAAAAAACAGCATTTTAATACAAAGCAACAAAATTGCCACAAGAGACATAATTTGTCTTATCATGTTTTTTTTCACAATTTTTAAACAGAGAAAAATAGTAAAAATATGTTGATTAGCATTTACCAGTGTAAATCCAGATAAGGCTGCACATCCATGTAGTCAGGTCAGTATCTACACTAGTGGCTTTTAGATTTTTTCTGACCAAGAAACAAATAGTGTCAATCAAGATCAGATGGCACAAACTACAATAGCTTGCAGGCACATTTAACATAAAATTAGGTTGAGAAAGTCCTATAAATATATAGGCCTTTCTCAACCTAATAGTTTCATCAAAATATAAGTTACGGTTAGTAACAGTGACAATAAAGCTTGTAGAACCTGCTGTTTTCATGTTGATCAATAAACATTTAAAGTTTATAAGTGATTTTGATTCTTATTCGGCAATATATAGACAGGGTACAGGAAAAACTTTCTGCCTTGTCTGGAATCTTAACTAAGTTGCGTATAATAAGTAGCAAAAAGCCTATGCAGTATTTTATTTGGCTTGTACATAGATATGTCCTTAAAACACAGTAACGGTGTGGAAAAATATGTGAAAACTGACTATGCTCCCTGACCTAGTTATAGGTGGTCTTATTTTCTAATCAAGAGAATGAAATAAAACAAACTGATTTCCCTTCTTACCTGGTCTCAATCTTTACTTTGACATTTAAAACACATGCTTTACAGAGGACATTGCTTAAATACAACTTTATTTCCTTGTATTTTACTCGAGATCAGCCATGTGTACATCATTAAGTTCAAGGTTATTATATACCAGTTATCGGTGCATATATAAATATCACTCAGTCAGATAATAAATAATTGGGATAAACTGATCAGGATGTTTTTACCTAATCCAAAACAAAGTAATGTACTCAACCAACTGCATGAACAAGTAACCTGCATAACCCTGAATTGCCGTTCTGTGGTAAACAAAGATACTACTGTCGGTCAATACTTAAGGGAGGAAAAAGTCGACTTTGCATTACTAACTGAAACCTGGTTCTCTGACGATAAGCAACACCAGTTTGAAACATCTGACCTTAACCAGTTTGGCTACAAATTAACCGTGGCAAACAGACAAAAAAGACTGCGAGGTGGTATTGCGCTTGCCGATAGACATACTATTAACGTAAGAAAAGTTGAAAGTGGTACAACACAATGTTTTGAATTTAGTATTTGGAAACTGGTTCTTAAAAACATTGCTCTTCATGTGATCGGTGTCTACAGACCTCCTTCTTTATCAACAGCCAGTCAGTTTGTGATTGACTTTTTCAACTTTATGGAAATAACTTTACCAAAACTTTCAAATTTAATGGTAATGGGCAATTTCAATTTGCATATACATGATGACAATAGCGCTATCAGTGATTTAAGAAACTCGCTATACGCTATGGGCCTAGAACAGCATGTTGACTTCAGCACCCACACCCGTGGACACAGTCTAGATCTTGTAATTACAGAAACTGTTAATGGTGTAAATGTGCATTCGTGTAAACCTGGTCCCTACATATCAGACCACTGTGTTGTCAAAACTATTCTTAACATTAAGAAAGAGAGTGTCATAAGCAAAACAACTACATTTCAGAACTTTAAAGAAATTGACAAGCTGCAATTCTCAAACGACTTAAAAAGTATTTCAATAGAAAACGATGCTGATATCAATGATTACGTCGACCAGTTTGAATATGAAATCCAAAGGTTGTTAGACCACCATGAGCCGCTAAAGGAATAAACTAAAATTTGTAGACCTCCAAAACCATGGTTCAGTGAATCAATACTATGTTTGAAACGTCAAACGCGGAAACATGAAAGTCTGTGGCGAAAATACAGAACAAAGGAGCATTTTGAAGCATTGAAAGCATCCCGAAATAAATATTCATATGCAATAAATCAAGAAAAAAAGGCTGTTATTACTAGCAAAGTGTTATCTGCTAAAGGAGATTAAAAAAAACTATACAATTTAGTTACTGAACTAACTGGGACAAAAACTGAAAATCCATTGCCACAAGGCAAGCCGAATGCCATTCTAGCTGAAAATTTTGCTGACTTTCTCATGAAGAAAATTGATAAAATTCGTGATTCTCTGAAGAACTTTCCAAATTTTAAACCGGAAATTAAAGACGTACACAGTTTTGATAGCTTTGAAAAACTGAGCGAAAATGAGGTAAAGAAACTTATCTGTGAACTGAATACAAAATCGTCGGAACTAGATATTATACCAACACATATATTGAAAGCATTTCTGGAAGATCTTCTTCCTATTATCACAAAACTGGTAAACCTTTCTCTTCGGCAAGGCATTTTTCCCGAGAAATATAAAAAAGCAATTGCTAGACCACTTTTAAAGAAAGTAGGGCTAAAACTTGAACTTGTGAACTACAGACCAGTGAGTAACCTTTCTTTTCTCTCAAAAGTTATCGAAAAAGCTGTTCTCTCAATGTTAATCGCACATGCTTCTACACATAACTTGCTCCCGAAGAACCAGTCTGCCTATAGGCGATTTCACTCATGTGAGTCGGCGCTTCTCCGATCAGTCAATGATATTTTGGGTGGAATGGAGAAACAGGAAGTGATGGCCATGATTGCAATAGATCTTAGTTCCAGCGTTCGATACAGTTGACCATGACATATTGCTAGATGTCCTCCATTGTCAATATGCCGTAGCGGACTCAGCTCTCAGTTGGATGGACTCGTACCTGAGACCACAGAGTTGTCAAGTCAGCGTTAACTCGTCATAGTCGTCATCCAGACCACTACAATGTAGCGTCCCTCAGGGCTCTTGTTTAGGTCCCTGGCTCTACCTTGCTTACGCAGGAACATTGTTTGACGTCATTCCACTGACTATTTCATTGTACGGATTTGCAGATGACCATATTGCAAACAAGCGTTTCCGACCATTACCGGAAACTGAATCAAGTGCAATCAAAGAACTTGAGCAGTGTGCAATTCATATAAATGACTGGATGAATAAAAACAAACTCAAAATGAACACATCAAAAACTGAATTTATTATGTTTGGCAGCAAGGCTCACTTAAGTGTACTACAACCTCTATTGACATAGCTGGTGACATTATCAAGCGTGAATCTCAAGTGCATTACTTGGGTGCCGTCCTTGATGAAACTTTATCTTTTAAGGAGCACGTCAAACGGAAATGTCGCTCTGCTATGATTAACTATCTGAGAATTAAGAGAGTGCGAAAGTACCTTACAAAATCTTCTACAGAAATTCTTCTTCTATCGTTAGTAATTTCCCATCTTGATTACTGTAACATCATTTTGTAATTTTGTATGGCAAAGCCGATTCTGAACTACGCAAAATGCAACACATTCAAAACATGTGCGCAAAACTTGTTCTCGGCCGCAGCAAATTTGACAGTTCATCACAAGCTCTGTATGATCTACACTGGCTACCTATCAAAGCTAGGATAAATTTTAAGATATTATGTTTTATGTACAACTGCCACATTGGTAATGCACCTGTCTACCTAACTGAACTATTGACAAAGTGTGTTTCAGGAAGACCGGGTTTAAGATCTGCAAACTGTGGGACATTATATAACATTCCGTTTAATAAAAGAAAGACTTTCAGTGACAGAAGTTTCTGTACCGTCAGCCCAGTGCAATGGAACAATCTGCCATTAGATGTGCGACAGTCGGAATCCTTAGATTTTTTTAAGAAGCGTTTAAAGACATTTTACTTCCGCAATTTTAATTCACTGTTTAAAAGTGGGGAAAAACGTGTACTTTTAAAACAATCAAAGAACTATTACTCATTGTTACTGCTGTACACATATTTGTATGTTTTTATTCTTTTCTTGAAATGTTTTAACATCTTAGATTTTGTGAATTGGGGCAAATCTTAATTATCTGTATTATTTTTATTATATTTTAGTCTATGTCTCACTCTGATTTTATTAGATATTGTACAACGCCATTGAATATAATACTGTATAAAAATGGCGTTTAATCAAATAAAATAGTTTCAGTTTCAGTTTATCACTGGATATCGGTGAACATTGCAGCAGACACAAACACAGATTTACAGGTTTGTAAAGGCATTAGAGCTGAGTTATTTAAAGGGAACAACTTATCACAAGATATTTTACATCATTAGATGCAAATAGGGCAACGGGGGGAGAATTCGACCAGTTAATAATTGAAAGTCGCGGTACATATTTCTCACGTAGTTCCACATAAATAACATTTATTTATCGGTAAAATAATTTTTTACGTATCGCCGGATGTAAACAAGTACCTGTTATGCAGACGCTTGATTAAGATAAGAAGTTCGTGAGGCGCACAGGGGTAATATTTGGAATTAGACCAGCTGCATTAGTATTCGACCACCTGACAGAATTTTTAAAAAATCTCGAAAAACCTTAAAAAAAGCAAGTTAGGACAGCATATTATTAAAACCTTTGGTCTCGCGCAATATTGTTTACAAACCCAACTCGAAAAATATGAACCTACAGAATGCATACTGTTATAATATCCCATATATATCATAGGTAGGTCGTAGACTATTAGTAGTACTTTGAATTAAATTTTGGGAAATTCCTCTCTGTCTGTTTAAAATAATGCATTTGGGATAATATCAAACAACTTTTCTTATATTTAAATTTTATTTATTAAGTTATTACTCACAATAATCAATATATATATACGTATATATATATATAATAACATTTAACCAATAAAGTAAAACCCCTGTGCACCCCAACGAAAGCTTCTGTTTCACCTGGTCGAATACTACGTCATCTGTCAAATTGCTGCATTATTATTCGACCAACATAAGTCACGTGATCAATGACCTTGATCGCGCGATTGTCATTTGCACATGGTGTAGTGACGTGTGACGAACTGGAACTATCAAGTTTTTATTCCGTTACACTAATGTACGATGGGGAAAATGTAGGACAGGATCTATGTTGGTTACAGGAAGTGATAAAAATGGCGGATTTTACTTTCTTTCGCTTGATAAACTTTAAATTCTCATCGATCCAGACATTTTTATTGCACTGGCAGCATGACTTAGAAGCAAAAAGGACGCTAGAGGGCGTCCTGTTTTGAATACATTACACAAGATTTGATAGGTTCTCACTGTTTGAGGTACCAAGTGGGAGAATATTCAACTGGTCGAATACTAACGCAGGTCGAATTCTCCCCCCGTTGCCCTATGTTAACTTCAGTGTAAAAAACTCATTGTTTGCAGATTTTACAAATTTGACATATGGCAAGATAATTTGACAGGAGGTTAATGTAAACATCTGGTATGCAAATTAGATGATGTCAGAAATATTTGGCGATCACAGATTGCACCGAATACTAGTATACACAGATAACTAGGTCAGGGATCATATGGATATATGCTTTTACATGTAGGAATTATTTTTAATGCTTTTAAAACAATGTCATTGAATGTATGTCAAATAAACATAATATATTATTCAATTGGGGTGAAAATTTTAGCCTTTGGGTCAAGGAGTCTTTGGGGTCGAATTGTCCTAGACTTAAATTGTCAGGGTCGAAATGTCTTGGGGTCTTTGGGTCGAAAAGTCCCACGGCCGTTTTTCCGTACCTGTCCACTTGATTTTTTATTATACTTTTCATAAAGCCATGTTTCATATTCAGCTTTGATCTGTCTGTGGATTCCATCGTTATCTTGTTTTTGGTGTTGCTTTTTAACCACCAAAGCTGGAAAAACACTTCCTTCTATAAACGTCATTGATATGTGTGTTTACAGTCTCTCAGACGCTTGTTCTGATAATGTTATTTTCTGGCATTTCTTTTATGCGGCCCCCGCTTCTGCCAATTTAGCAATTGACTGTTTCACTGCGCATGTCTGTACTTTTTATTTTCTGATAACGACGGAGAAAGAGTCTAATTCAGCAAGCGAAACCTGCAGGAATGTATTTTTGATAGCATTCCATACTAGTTCTTATAAATGCCCGACTGATGCAAAATGTCAGTATGTTTATTCCTTTTGCGCCTTCTGCCATATGATTTTAACACGCTTTTATTAAATGTGCCTTTTTGCGATAAAGTAATATACAGTTTAAATCTTCTAATACCTTCGCCTGTACCTTATTATTTATAATATCTGTATGGTTTTAAATGTATGCTTGTTTAGCATAAAAATGCTATGCTTTTTAATGGAAGGTCCGGATCTGGACCTCTAGACTACTAGTATTATTGAAATAACGGAGAGACTTTTTACAGCCGACACATAGCATAAGCAAAACTACTGCCATAATGCAATAGACGAAAAAGGCTAAAGGAGACTTAAGAATGATTTTTAAATCATGTTACTCATAATAACAAACACATGTTTTAATGTTGTGTTTTTTTTTAATCTGTACAGGTCACTGGTCAGACGGTACAGGTATTTGAAATCCCAAACTCAAAAAGGATATGACAGCTATAGAAAATGTATAGAGAAGGGCAACCCATTTCAAACGCACATTAAAATGTTTGAATTAGAGTTACCTAATAAAATCTCTGGGGTTACAATTGTTAGGATACATAAAGTTGAGATCGGACTTGAACAAAAAATGTACAAAATAATACAATCAGTCGATAATGTCGTTTGTTATAAAATATTTACTATGATAACTATAGGGCAATAATAAAGAATATGTAGAAAAAAAGTGCCGAAGAAACCTATGGTTATTATTCAGGACAAATTAGCTTCTACAAATCCCACCTTTAACAACTGAACACAGTAGTAAATTGATTGAAAACGACGATATAAAACTTAGATGGCTTAAATTTGGCACGAGAATTGTCACATTCATACACATTTTACTCACGCGAACAGAAACTGTCCACATACTTTCATAACTACTTGAAGTACCGGGGTTAAGTTTTCCAATATGAGAGCACGCATACGTGCATTTTGTTGGATTCATTTTTCTAAAATTTTATCTTGCACATCGCCCGACTATGACATTCTGGATCCTTGTCTGATTTAAATGCTTAGATTAAACAATTTTTATTTACCATATAGCATGTTACAAGTACATAAACGTATATAGTCACAATTAGGTATGAGAATCTAGAAACAAATTTCCGAAGGAATCTTATGTTTATCCACTTACATGCTTAAATTCATGTATCCCCATGAACATATACTTCATAAAAAAAACGAGCTAGTGTTCGTTTCCTTATCGTGACATAGATAGACTCTCAATGTAAAAACAGGATGGCTGACTATTTATAATAAAAGTAGTTTCTATATATTATGTTATACCTGGTTCTCATCTTGTTACCTAGCCCAACTATTTGTGCGCAACAAGGGCTTTTCTATATATACGATGGTCGCCCTTCGCGCACAACCCTGTTACTATTCAAATCAATGTGGAATTTTTTCCTTGTATGTCTATATGCCAGCGATAAGAATCTTTGTCGCAACTTTTTACGGCTTCAAATAGTTTTTTTAAACCTTATATATCTTTAAAAAATACAAACCTGAAAAGCTAATTCCAATTAGAATCAAAATATGTGATACTTTTTAAGAAACTCGTTCGTTCATTATGAAAAAAACTTATAAACCTTCACACATGTCAACAGTTTTTATGTTACACCACTATAAGTCTACCTGACTGTAGATTATCGATTTTAAAAAGGGACGTTTCATTGGTTATCACATTAGAATTGTAACAGGCTACCTTTATTGTATTATTGCAAAGACCTATATTATATATATATAGGTCTCTGATTATTGTTATTACTTGTTTTTCCTTTACTTTCAGTTCCAATACGAAGTGTTCTTATTAAATTAAATTCTATTGGTTACTTGATTTTGTTAAACAGCTTTTGATTGGTTTATTCTTATTGGTTGGTGAAACTTGTTTTGTAAGTAACCATGATAATATTGTCACATGACTGTGCACGGTATAAAATCCGTTGCACAGCCTGTTTTTCTTAAGTAGGACTTCACCGGCCATCAGGTCGGTGGTCTTCGAAGCCTTAGTGCTTCACTTTAATTTTTGGTCCTATTTCTTTGGAAATTATTCTCCCTTATTTTTGGGTTGTTTTTCGCATTGTCGCGATGTTCTAGCTACAAAATCTATTAGGGTCCGAATTCGATAATTGATTTAATTTCAAGTATTAAATTGTGACACACTAGTACTGTGAATATAACATAACTGATTTTTCAGTATAACATTGATTTAAAGAGTAGCACTGTCAAATTATTCTTTGTCTTATTTTCCCTATTTGTTGTCACTCCATGAAATGATCTTTGTCCGTCCGTTCATTTAGATAAAACATAGTGTCCGTCAGTCCAGTGGTCTAGTTTGTCCGTAAATATTATTTATATCAAAAAACCACTGTACGATCCTTGTTATAATTCACAGAGCCTGGTACAGAATCAACATGTACACGGCATAAACAATAGTAAGTTTAACAGTGTTTTTTTGTGGAATATTTTTTATTTTATTGATACTTCAGAGACTATTTATGTTTTATAAAAACAAATGAACATAGCAGTGCTGAAATTTTCAAATGGCAGTGAAAAATGGGAATTTAAAGCAGTGCGATTTCCACCACAGTTTTGATCGTAACTGCTTGAGACGTAAAGGACAGATATCTGTAAAAAGTCAGTATGATAATGGGTCTGTGCTTGAAGTCGAATTATTGAGACTAGACCATAAGGATGACAGATCTGTAAAAATAACAAATAAAAAATTTATTTACGGTCGGTATTAGTCAACATATCATAACATAAGCTACCAAGCTTTTGACCGACATATGGCACGTAAACTTTCAATAAGCCATAATAAACTTTCTAAAGTTTCTATGATTTTCTTTTCAGAAATTCTACTAAGAACAACTTAGATAAATTCCAGAGATATTGACGCGCAGTAGCGAAACAGACCTGAGTCAGTCAAGAAGCGGAGCGCAATGATGAAATTTTCCGCGAGTTTATCTTTTTGGCATGCGTCCTGTGACAATGATGTGCACATATTTTGTGACGTAATACACACCGGTGTACAAAACATGGCAGAAATTGAAAAGTCTTCCCAACAATTAACTGGCAATAATAAAGTTGACAGCCCTCAGAAAAGAAAAATAGGTGACCAAGATTCAATAAACAACGATAAATCTTTAAGCAAAAAGGCAAAGAACGATGATGATGAACCTCGCAAAGAAAGGAAGAAAGAAAAGAAGGCCAAACGTAGCAGAGACGAACGGAAAAAAGCTAAGCAAGAACCGAAAAAGGAAAAATTAGTTGAAGATTATGTTGAAGAAGAGATAGGTAATCTTTTTAATATTGCATAAATTTGCATTTAGTGTGTGTTGTCAAGGAGATTGTTTATTACAAGCATGTGTGGCAGATTTGGCTAGGAAAGAGTAGCCTCGACCAGGATTCGAACCTCGGACAACCAGCTTTTTGTTCAGACTCTACCAAGAGCTACCAAGTCTTCTGGTAGGAAATCTGCTACATTCCTCCTGCTACTTATACAAGACATTTCCAGTTTACTTGGCGAATGACCACAAGGGTCTGTCCAGGTTCTGGTCAAATACCCAGCCACATGCTACACCCAAAGAATCTCCAAGGGTAATCATCCTGCCTACAATGCTATTGTGGCAAATTTAGGTTGGAAAGAGTAGCCTTGATTAGGATTAAAACTCTGACCTCTGGCTTACTGTGTCAATGCTCTAACAATTGAGCTACTTGGGCTGCTGCAAAAAAAACTTACTACATATGTATCTGCACATCTAATCTCAAGTGATTTGTGTAATTTGACTATTCTGTCAATTATTGACTGACAGTGTGAACACTCATTTGTTGGAAAATAAAGCAGTTGAACATTGATTTGCTGTATGCAACTCATTAGAAAGAAGCTGTAACTTTATGTAGAGTTAACTATTAAAGAGTGCATGAAATTAACAATCTTAAATTTATTTCAGTGCCTGTGCAAGATCCCAAGATTGACAAGAGTAGAATATGTCCTTATCTAGACACCATTAATAGATCAGTGCTGGACTTTGACTTTGAGAAACTGTGTTCTGTGTCTCTCTCGCACATTAATGTATATGCCTGCCTTGTCTGTGGCAAATACTTTCAAGGTAAAATGCAGTTTTGATACCTTTTTTCATAAACAGTTTTGTAAACAGCCATTTTGTGGAGAAAAGTGAAATCATTAAAAAAAACAATAAAAAAAGAAATTAACTGTGTGTACTTTTACTGTTTCTCTAATAAGTACACTTGAGCTGGAAGTGATCAAGGGGGAAGGGTGACTGTTTGTCCGTGCCAATTGTCAGATGTTCCTTCTTCTTAACCATAGGACCAATTTCACCTAAACTTCACAGGAATGTTTCTGGAGAGAAACTTTGAAAATCCTGCCCATTTTTAAAATTATTTCTCAGAAATGTCCCTTAGGTTGCCCTTTATTGAATTCCTTCATGTTCATAAAATAATAAAATACAGACAAACATGGGTAAGGCTGGTTTTTACTTTATGACTACATTCTGCTTGGAAACTGCTGGCTCGATTTTAGAAATAATTTCTTGTAAAGTAATGGTGTTAAACAATAAAAATTAGAAAATTTACATGGAATAAAAAAGCTTGTCAACATACATGACATACACATGACGTTTCTACCGCTTAATGTTGTTAATTTGTTGTCTCTTTCCCTGTCCCACCTCTGAATGTGGAGTTATGATGTAGGCTTCTGTTTCAAACTTAACACTTTCCTCCAAATATACACATTTTAAATGCCTGTGTGCCCAGTGTAGATCCAAATCAGCTAGCACATCCATGCTGTCAGATTAGGATCTGCACTGTTTACTGTTTGGTCAGAAATAACCTAAGAAAATAAATAGGGAACAGTGTAGATCCTGATCCATGGCACAGAGGTTGCAAATGCAATAAAATGCATGTACATTAAGGAAATGGTTAATTTCATGTTTCTAAATATAACAGGTCGAGGCAACAAGTCTCATGCTTACACTCACAGTGTGCTGGACAGTCATCATGTTTTCCTGAACCTGTCAACACACAAGTTCTACTGTTTACCTGACAACTACGAAGTCATTGATTCATCATTAGAAGACATCATAGTGAGTGAGATTCTTTCCTAAACATGCCTATGTTTCTTTGAAGTTTAATTTTTTTAAAACAGTTGATATTTATTTATGGTTATTTGATTGCATTTGTTTCAATAAATATATTAATTGTAAGAAATTATGTATTATTAATAAAGTTAATTTATTTAACACATGTTTTGAAGAGATATTTAAATGAAATACTTTTTGTTTATTAGAAAAATCATGTGAATTGCAGCATGATTACAAATTCTGATTTAAATTATAACATATACACATGTTTATTTCAGTATGTTCTTAACCCAACTTTTACATCAAAACACATCAGTCATTTTGATCAAAGTGCAAAACTGTCGAGGGCATATGATGGTACAACATACTTGCCAGGTAAACACATCATAAAAGCTTAGGACCACCATGGCAGAGTAAACAGGTTTGATCTCCCTGCTGGTTCTGCTAGAAAAACTGGTGATCTGGTTCCCCAGGATAGAGTTCCAGTTTAGAATCAGTGAGCCTGTCTCTGGGATATTAGTAAGAAGCTGGTTCCCTATCATACCTGTCGAGAGTTGGTTCCCTGGGATAGAGTTCCTGTTCAAAGCCAGTTGGCCTGTCCCTGGGATAAAACTAGGAAGCTGGTTCCCTGTAATACCTGGCAAGAGCTGGTTTCCTGGGATAGTCTGGTGGGAGACATTGTTTTCATGGTCATTTTACATGTCCAGTGCTCACGCTGGCAGTTTTCAAATTTTCAAAATTTTCAGAAAATAAATAAATAGCCAAAGTTTAGCACATTGTTTTCACAAGTGTAGGAAATAGCATTATAATCATTTATGTTTTTATTTGTTCACATTCAATAAATAATAAGTATCTAGTTGTAGAATTTGCCAGAGGGCAATATTACATGCATAAAGGTTGATAGACCCAAATGGTTTAAGGCTACCTATCAGAATTACTCCCAATGATTCAAACGAAGATAGAGTGGTATAAGTTTGATCTCGGGTCTAACAAAAGGCTGGTATGTCGTCCACTTAGAGCAAAAAGTGCAGTTTTTGCTTTAAGTGAAAGATTTGATACCAGAAATAAGAAATGATTTTCATAATTGTCAACAACTGAGAAGAATGTGTATATCTGTATTACCTTGTTTGAATTTCAGGTATTGTGGGTCTGAACAATATCAAAGCCAATGACTACTGCAATGTGATTCTTCAGGTATGTTGTAGTTCTTGACAATGTTGCATTGATACACAGCAGCAAAACCCCGCTATTAAGACCACCTTGGGTATGCCCAGAAGTGGTCTTTAAAGAGGCATTGGTGGACGTTTTCAGGATTTTTCCTGAAATTCTTAGTCTAAAATTGGTTGATTTTCTTAAATTGACAAATTTTCAGGATTTAAGGATTTTCAGAATTTCTAACTTTCACCCATGAAGTTGGGTGGTCTTAATTCCAGGGTAGTAAATGGTGCAGAACTGTAAAAAAAGGAAAATGAAATGGGAAGGTAGTCTTGTTTTCAAGGTGGTCTCATGAGGGGTTTAACTACCTTGAAAACAAAAGTTTGGGGGAGGGTATTCTAGAGCCACTTCAGCAGTCTGTTAGTTGGTATATTATGATCACCATCAGGGCCCCCAGGTCATAACACTTAATCTGGAGACCAGTCTCATATCTCAAGCTGAAATTGAGACTAGTAAAGTCAAAGGTAAGTATCGATCTATTTGTGAGCATTTTTTTTTGTTTTTTGAAAAAAAATTCTTAAGGTTGTGAATTTCAATTTGCTTAATTTTACATTTTTGCACAATTCAAAAAATTTTGGGTGTTTTGTAATTCTTGAGTCTTGCTGTAAAAATAATCCATAAAATTAGTACTCTACAAGTATTAAGGGATTGACAGCATGTATGTGATCTGTTACTTTATTGTACTTTCATTATTTTGACAAGCCTTGTGTTTGTTGTTATATGGTGATCACTCATCTTGTGTACATATTTTCAGGCACTCTCACATGTGTCCCCGCTGAGGAACTATTTCCTCCAAGAGGAGAGTTACAAGGGCATTAAACGACCCCCTGGGGACCAGATGTTTCTTATTGTACAGAGGTTTGGCGAGTTGCTACGGAAACTGTGGAACCCACGTAACTTCAAGGCTCACGTGAGCCCACATGAGATGTTACAGTCTGTTGTGCTATGTAGCAAGAAGAGGTTTCAGATTACTCAACAAGGTATTTCCGTACATACTTGTAAATCCTTAAGTACAGAGTTTAAAATTTTGAAAAGGCTTTTATTCGATATTGCAGTATTTTACATGTGAAATTTGACAAATAGAAGATGAGTCAGAAATGGTCAGGCTTCAGCAATGTTTATTGAGATGGCACAACCACTTTTTGGGGGGATGACAAGGTTAATTGTAATTTGAGTTACCTCCCTTAAGTCAGTTAACATTGTTGTTTAAACACAAGTTTTGTTATTCAATTGACTTATAGTTATACAAGCAATTTGGATTTTTTTTGGTTGACTACAAAAAAGTCAATTTTGGGATAACATAAGGCTTGTTGCAGTTTTTCTTGCATTTTTAATCCATATGATTCATTCACGATTACAATACTCAGGGCACTGAAAAGAAGCCAACACTTCTGAGATCATATTTACTGTTAGAAATGAAAATGTATTGTGTGAAGTAGGAGAACATTATTTGTAGGTAAAATTTTGTAAATTAACTTGTATTAAAAAGTTTTATTATAGTCATTAGTCCATTAAATGGTAAAGCTGATGGTAAGATTATCATACAGAAATGAAACTTCTGGTCTACCCTTAACTCCATATGTACTGATTTTCATGTGTGCTACACATGTAGATACAGATCAGCAAGCACATTCCTACCATCTGATCTGGATCTGTACTTTTGCTTCTTGGTCAGAAATAACCTAATCAATCTAAAACCACAGTGTAAATCCAGATCAGAGTGCACAGGTTGATCTGGATCTACACTGTTCCCACATGCATTAAAACTTGTATTGATAATGTGGTATCTATAGAGTAAGACTTGAGTTAGATCACTGTATTTTAGGAGATGCCCAAGTGACTGGAGTTACTATTCGCACATGTAATAAAACTTGGTTTAGAGTTGATGTCATTGTTCCTGTATTGTAGGCAATGTCCTAGAGTTAATTTTCTGTTTCCTGTATTGAAGGAGATGCTCTGAAGTTAATGTCCTGTTTCCTGTATTGCAGGAGATGCCCCAGAGTTTATGTTCTAGTTCCTGTACTGTAAGAGATGTCTTAGAGTTTATGTCCTGGTTCCTGTATTGTAGGAGATGCCTTAGAGTTTATGTCCATGTTCCTATATTGTAGGAGATGCCCTAGAGTTTATGTCCTTGTTCCTGTATTGTAGGAGATGCCCTAGAGATTATGTCCATGTTCCTGTATTGTAGGAGATGCCTTAGAGTTTATGTCCTGGTTCCTGTATTGTAGGAGATGACTTAGAGTTTATGTCCTGGTTCCTGTATTGTAGGAGATGCCTTAGAGTTTATGTCCTGGTTCCTGAATGCACTGCATGGAGCACTGAATGGTACCAAGAAACTCGGCAGTTCCATCATCAATAAAACATTCAGAGGCAAGATGAGGGTGTACTCCAGGAAGGTACCCCCACTTGAAATGGTGAGTAAACTGCCTTATAGTGATACATCTGGCATGAAGATTTTAAAACTTAGAATGGAAACCAGTCTCGATTATCGCCATCTCAGCCAATCAGATGCTTGAGATTTGAGACTGGTTTAAAATCTCAGTTCATAATCTTCAGCACTGGACTATTCAAATATGCAGAGCTATTCAACTGACTTACTGTTTTTGTTCAGTCTGATATATCTTGCAAGACTACAATAGTTACAGTCATCTTCCACTTTGCAATGATATAAGTCTTTCTTCAAACTGTTTCCATTTTGCATTGGAAAACAATTGGGTAGGGACATGGCTAAAAAACATGCAAAAACTCACTACTCGTACTCGTACTTACTCGAGTACCAATTTTCAAGTACTCAGCAGGACTCAGTACTCATCTTAAATTACAAGTACAAGTACTCATACTTACTTAAGTACTGAAGAAAAATGGTCAGTACTTATGAGTACTTTACGAGTACTATATGAGTACTTTCACGCTTTAATGAAATAAAACTTAACCTAATGAAGTGCATATATAAAATGGAATAGTAAGAAATAATTCATTAATATCACATATTGGGCAGGGTAATTAAACAAATTTTGTATATGCTGTTTTGTTCTTACTTGTTTTTTTTATACTATTTCATGCATTTTATTAAATTATTAAGTAAACCATTAAAATTGTCAATGGTTGAAATACCTTACTAAAATTTACAGTGCATTCAGTGGATTGTAAGATTTAGCAATTAAGTCAACAGAACTGATTATCACCTTATTATAATACAATGGAAGAAAACATGTTTTCTTAATTTTGCAAAAGATGATTATGGTGAGACCAGATAGGTGTAGATGACATTTTTTGAAAGGCTAATTATGTTACTATGCAATACCTGTGACTATTGACAGCTGAAATAGTTGTTGGTGGTCACTTTTTTCAATAATGGAATACTTATGATTTCCAAGTGTGTTTATATATTTTTTGTCTAGTGACAATGTCATTTTTAATAATAAAATTATTATGACTTCATTATTAATAAAATTATACGAGCATACCTCATTTGAATAAGTGTATAGTATGCTTTATAATTACAAAAATAAAACTTAATGCTTTCGTACTTGCAAAATATTCGTGAGTACCTTAAGTAGTACTCAGTTCTTACTTAAGTACACTCACAAAAGTGAGTACTCAGTACTTACTCAAGTTCATCTTAAGCATCCAGTTCTCAGTACTTACTCGAGTACTGAACCTCAGTACTCAGTGAAACCCTGGACTGTGCACAATATATTGTGATGTTAATGAGCACAGACATCTTAACATGAGTTTTTTACACCCTTATTCTCAATATGATCTGATTATGATGCTATGTAATTCTTAACAGGGGTCAATTGATCCCTGGTTTTCAAAGCTGTTGAAATCACTCTGCAGGCTGGAAATTGCTGTGATTTTTCTGTAATTTCTTTTTATTGTCTTCTATCAATCCTGAAGTACCACGGCCTATTGTGCCTAAAGCCATCTCTACAGCTGTAATTTGCTCTTTGTGCCATGTCAGTCATTAACTTAGTCTTCTTCCAAAGTTTAATGAACTTGATATGAATAAATACAGATCTATTTATTAGTTGCACAGCTTAGTTAGGTAATAACACTTGCTGGTTTAAACTGGTTATCGGTTATAAAGGAAGGATAAGTGACATTATGAATGCATGGTTTCAATGTTACACTTTATTGTCTGACCTGATAACTTCACCATTATCATATCACAATCAATGTTTACCAACGGCCTGTTTTGCTCACACAAATGCTGTGCTTGAATTTTTATTTGAATTTGTTCATAATAAGATCCATATTTTGTAATCCATATCTTTATTAAGGATGGCATTTACATGTCCATAATTCCCATTTAACTTCCAGGAATGAAAAGAGTTGGTTTTAATGGTGCCTAAGGGCTTACCTCACTCCACCCCAGCACGTTCATCGATAAAAAGAAAATTATCAAAATCTCAATAATGGCAAAATGCTTTTCAATGAAACTTTGCACAAATGAGTGATACTAATAAAAGATTTTGACAATTTTCTTTTTATCGATGAACATGCTTGGGAGGAGTGTGGTAAGCCTTTGAAATGGTTCATTAAAAAACTTGAGTTTCATTTTCAGGGCAGAACTATTGTATCTTCAGTGTCCAAGGTTATAAAGCTGAGATTGGAAACCAGTCTCAAATCTCAAGCATCTGATTGGCTGAAATGGCGACCAGTCGCCATTTCAGCCAATCAGATGCTTGAGATTTGAGACTGGTTTCCAATCTCAGCTTTATAACCTTGAGGCCTCCTTTTCTTTTTAACCCTTTACTCTATATATACATGTTTTGTCGCATGTGTGAACTGGATCAACACTGTTTTTGCACATGCAATAAAAACCGTATCTGTGGTGTGAAGAATTGAATCAATAAGAAAGAAACTTCATTGTGAACATTACCTGTTGTATTAAAACTTGGATATCTAAAAATAAAAAGTCGGAACCTCAATGCTTTTATTTATGTCACCTTAAGAAACAGATATGATCTTTTTTGAAAATGTTAGCATTTAATTTTACAAAATATTGCTTTTATAAGGTCAAAAATCACAAGCACTGGTCAATATTTAGCAGTTTAGAGACAAAGTACTTCAGTGTCATGGAAGACTGTGTCCAAGACAAGGGTCCTAGAACATAAAACTGAGATTGGAGACCAGTCTCAAATCTCAATCATCTGCAACCATTCCCTATTACAGCCAATCAGATGCTTGAGATTTGAGACTTGTCTCCTGGGTTAGTTTTATGATCTTAGGCCAAGGTTGCCTGATGTTATTCAGTTCACACTGACAATTAAATGTACACATATTTCACACTTAAATCTTTGTCAAGCATCTCTGTTAAAGTCATACTGATGTAAACAAACAATGTTTATTCAGTGATGGGGCAACCAATCACAATTATAAAGTATAATTAATGCACCTGTTTTTCTTTGTGTTAGACTTTGGTGTTGTGTACGAAATCATGTTTAAGTGATTGATTTCCCTTGGCATGGTAAGGCTTAACAAAACAAAACATGATCAAAAATATGAAGTTTATAAAACTGAAACCTGCCAGAATAAGAAATACAAAACCATTCATGTATGAAATGGTTGCAGCATATATCCCATTCTGAATGAATGAGGTCACAAGGTTACACACAACTTGTATGGAGGCCATGCTTGCAAACAGTGCCCCCTGTTTGTCTGTCATTGTCATTGCTGACATGATACCTCGTATCATTGGAACAGTCAGTAACGAGAACATTCCTGCCACAGGAACCATGTAAATCATCACATCATTCGTGGCTCTAGCCTCCACAATATATGATGCCGCATTTGACAGGGAACTTAAAATGGCAATTGCTTGATTAGACATACAAAACTGGAAAACTTTTAGTGAGAGAATGGCTACTAAACTTTTTGAAGATTGTCTCACCATGGAGAAAATTCCAATTTCTGATGGCCCCCAACAGAAAGGCTGTCCAAGAAAATACAGAGTTTCCAGTGATGTTCTGTTTAACCCACTTAGTTCACCAAATGTAAAGCAAAGCAATAGAAGAACATAACACAGTCTCTTTCCTTTGAATTCTCCACTATAATAGAATTCGGTAGATCTTTTAAACATCGCTATAAATGGTTTTCTTTTCTCTCTGTGATTTTTGTCAAGACTTTCGGGTAATAAAAATGCAAACAAGAAAAATCCAATGAAAGCAATAAATGCAGCTATGATGCTGGTGTAAAAGAAGCCAAGTTGCGATGTTTCTATCATATATCCGGAGAAAATGCTGGCCGTCACGGATGTGATTGCCATAATGACTTCCATTACTACGATGCATGTCACTCGTTGATTGTCTTCTTTCGTTAAATCTGCTATATATGAGAATGTTACACTAAGGATTGAATAGGTTGTGCCTGTGAGTCCGTCAATAGCGTAAATCACTGTCACATAGCTTAGTGGACGCTTGAAGTGAATTATGACCGACATCAGAATGTAACGTATTAGCATTCCCAGAGAGGACAGAATGAAAAGGAAGCGTCTGCCGTATGTGTCGGTGTAACTTGGTAGTATCATACTCGTAAAGAATGTCGGTATGAGCTGCGCTGTACTGTACACAGCTATCCACAGGGATGACGTTTGCTGAACGGTCTTGTAGTGATGGTAGTTTTCACTGGAATGATTCTGCTCATGACATGCAAAGAAATTGTGAATTTCTGTCATATTTGGAAACAGATCTGTGCGGATGTAATACTGTGTCCATTCGTTGACAATGTACACTTGAATATTTGCTCCAAGCATTAGGAAGAATAGAGCAGGCATAATTATGAGGTGTTTACCTGGAATAGAGTTCTTTTTCACAGGTATTACCTCGACATGTTGAATCAGGCTCGCCTTCTCTGAAGCCATACTGTAACATTGATTCTCTAGGAAGAGATTTTCTATCACAAATCCAATATTTGTCCTTTACACATTATATGGTCATTTTTCAAAAACAGATGCAGAACTTAAGTCCATAGTTTCTTGAGACATACAATTTGTGTGGTTGTGTTCTTTTCAAAAATGACATTGTTATGTTGCATTTAATCCTTGAATATTTCACTTTTACGTATACACTGTTAGTTCAATGTTATGGGTGGCATTTTTTTATTAAGTTAAAACGAGATATCTAACTTGCATAATCATAACAAAAAGCAACTAAGATACAGTGCATAAATCAGATAATGGCTGACTTGGTACAAAGATAAACTGTACTTACCATTGTTAACCTAGTTTATAACCCTGTTCAACCTCCCAATTGAAATATCTACAAAAATCTAAATACATGTATCTACATCAAACTAGGTCACACTTTGTAACAGTGACCAGTCACTATTTCAGCCAATCAGATACTTGAAATATGAGACTGGTCTCCAGTTATAGTTTTATGATCTTGGGCCCAGTATTGTTGAAAGAGAAGTAAAGATAACAATATTGGTTATCATTATCATCGAGATATATCTGTGAGGTTGTGTGATTTAATAATTATATTATGCAAACACAAATATTATTGCTACAGTCCGTAACATCCACCCTGTACAGTTGTAATCATAGCTAGATAGTCGAGATTTCTGTTTGAAGAAAAAAAAAACTGCATAGATATATATAATTTTCTTAGTTCGAGTCAGGAATTAGAATATAGTTAATGCCCCTTGTTTGAAATGAAGTAACTGCCAGGTGGCAGTCTTATGTTTACAGGTTTTTCACAAGAGTAACATACTGCATTTCGCAGAGGAGTCATTCAACTTTGGGTTACCAAAGTGTACAAACTGATTTGTCTATGCATAAAATCTGTTCAGCTTAAAAGGGAAAAAATGTGTGAAATGTTTTGTGTCTAGAATTGTCATGACATGCATTTGTTTGAGGTATTAGGTTTGGTATATATAGTGTAAGTGTTGTATATAAAGTGAAATCTATTTCATTATGTGTGGTAAAGTTTGTAGAATTTATTTGGTTTACCAAAGTCTACCTAAGTGCTATCTGAGCAATTTTTCAAAATTAAATGTTGATATTGACCCTTGAAGTTTGTGTTTTATGGTTTTTAAAAGTTCTGAAATGGTAATCAGGGAATTGAATTTTGATGGCAATTTTAAATTTAATTTGTTAAAAGTTATGCCTTTCCAATATCAAAATTCTGGGTGATATGAATTTGTCTGTCATGTGACTTTCTAGTTATCAGTGACACATTGTACAGATTATGAAATGTTGCTTGCTGTGGCAGGGGTCGCAAATGTGACAAGTTATCATACTAAGGATATTATAAAAAAATTTGCATTAGATATAAGCCATCAGGGCCCAAGATAATACACTAACTAAGATTGGAGACCAGGCTCAAATTTCAAGCATCTGATTGGCTGAAATGGCAAACAGTGGTCATTTCAGCCAATCAGATGCTTTAGATTTGAGACTTGCCTCCAGATATAGTTTTATGATCTTGGGCACAGCTCAAGCTGGCAACAACATGCCATCTGTACAGTCACCATACAAAAAAGATCATCTAACCCTTTCCTCCATAAATATGCCATTTTACGTGTGTGGGACCAGTGTAGATCCAGATCAGCCGGCACATCCATGACGTCCGATCAGGATCTACACTGTTCGCTTTTTGGTCACTAATAAGCTAATAAATAAAAAAGCAAACAGTGCAGATCCTGATCAGACAGCACAGATGTGCCGGCTGATCTGGATCTACATTGTTCACCCACGCAATAAGGATTTGTCTACGGAGGAAAGGCTTAAACACTTTACTCCATATACTGTAATCACCCTAGGTCTTGGGACAGTTATCAAAGTTTTGTTGCTGTGGTTTCATTGCCCTTGAAGATGTTGAAACAATAACAAAAGGTGTGGCTCGAAGTAATGCAACCCGAAGGTATGATTAAATTCTTTAATTCAATAATACTTTTCGATTACTTTTCAATGAAAATATCAGCCTCCTCGCATCGTGTTTGATGTTTTGGTGGCAAGCCAAAATCTAATTGATATCCAAATTTGTAGTTAAAATAATTATTTTTTTTATGTCCCAATATTTATGGTTGCCAAATATTAAAAAAGAGAAAAAAATGTACCATTATTTTGGGTATCATCAATTTCTATAATTTGTATGCATGCACCTGAATGAAAGACGCTTGCCAGGTTGAAAGAGATAATAAGGACTATTTTCACACCTTCATTGGAAATTAAACTAGTAAAAATTGATTGGACTGTTTTGATAAGAATAAACTTCAATTAACACAGATAACAAGCACCTACCAGGGTAATTTTAACATCATTATTGTTGCATTTATTGACTACTAGTAGGTAAAGTATGACTCCTGGCTTTTACGAAGTCATAGTTCATACTTAGGACTGATTCTATGTGTCCTAAAACACATTAACTCTAAAATACCATCCTAAAAGTTTTCCAAAATATTGAGACACAAAAAAAAATGCAATTAATTTTGTGAAAAAAAGGCTGCCTCAATATTTAGGGTGTCCCAAGAATAAGGGTGATTACAGTATACAGGTTTTTCAGTGTAGATCCAGCACAACCATGCCATCTGATCACAGTCTACACTGTTTGCTTCTTGGTCAGAAATAAGCTAGTAATGACCTATCAAACAGTGTAGGTTCTTATCAACAGACTAGTTGATCTTGATCTACACTGTTTGCCCATGGGATGACAGCCATACACCTTGAGGTAAAGGATAACTACAACATTCCACAAGTTTAAAAATATGCTGCCACTTTAAATATTGTTGAAATTGAATATGCTTCCAAGTTACCACTACCATTAGAATTTTCATTTCTTCAAACAGAAAATCACATGAATATCGAGTTATCAGTGGTCAACTGTACGAAGGCTTTTGCAGGGGATTTTATGTTACGGGTATGCTTCATTTTGTTCACTAGTTGAAAACCAAGGAAACTTGAGGTTAAAACCCTTTCCTCCATATATACGCATTTTTACACATGTGCGACCAGTGTAGATCCAGCCAGCACATCCATGCCATCTGATCAGGATCTGCACTGGTCGCATTTTGGTCAGAAATAAACTTATGAATAAAAAAAGCGAACAGTTTAGATCCTGATCAGATGGCACGGATGTGCCGGCTGATCTGGATCTAAACTCTTCGCCTTTGCAATTAAGGTGTGTCTATGGAGGAGAGGGTTAATTAATCTCCATTGCATTATGAAAGAACTATGATCATGGAGTAATAAAATAATACAAAGCAAACACAACAACTTTTTCAATCGAAATGAAACATTGATAAAATTGTTTACATTTATTCTCTGTCAAATTTGTTATTTTGTCAAGGAAGAGCTTTTTTCATGTCCAAGTCTTCTATTAGTTCAATATAGTCAGTAGTTTCACGTTTGTCTTCACGTCTCTTTAAACAGTATACAGTTAACATTATCCCAAAATCCATCAATCCAAATCCAGCCATAACTAGAAACACAAATCCATTCATAAAGGAATAAGTTGCAGAATATATTTGATTTTCTGAAAATGATGCACAAATACTGACCATAATTTCTGTGACTGCTATGCTGGAGAAAATTGCTCCCTGCTTATCAGGGTTTGTCATATTTGACATCAGTCCACGTGTCATTGGTACAATCAAAAACGACAAAATTCCAACGACTGGAACCATATATATTGTGACATTGCTGTTTGCTAGTGCCTCAAACACAAATGATGTTACATATGAAATTGTGCTAAAAATGGCTATAACCTCATTGGATACAAATTTTTGTAGTATTTTCATACAGACAATTCCAACAATTCCTATTGAAGCATGCCTTGTCATGTTAAATACTCCGATCTTGGAAGGTCCCCAGCAAAATGGAAGGCCAAGGAAATATAGCACCTCTATATTTGTCCTGTTGCTGCCACTTAGTACAGCAAATAACAACCCAAGTAACAGAAGTATGTATTTTCGCCGTTTCCCTTTAAAATCAACACTTATATAGAAGTCTACCATATTCCGGATTGTTGCAAGAACGGAGGTTGCAGGCCGACGTAAATGTTTAGATAAACTTTCCGGAAGTATCACAATAGTTGCAAGAAAAGCTGTTCCACAAGTCACTGTGCTGATAAGTGATGTTTTGTAGAATCCAAGTTGCCAGGTTTCAATGAAGTACCCAGAGAGTATGCTGGTTAAAATAACGGAGAATATCAGAACGGCTTCTATGAAGACTATTCCTAGAACTCGATAGTTTGCTGTTAGCGTGATGTCAGCGATGTAAGAAAATGATACGGCTAATAAAGCAGAAGAACTTCCCATACAGCCATCAAATATGTTTGTTCCAATCATGTACAGAAATGAAGCGTCACAGTACATTATCACTGTATTCAGTGAGAACATTAAGGTCTGTCCAAATGTAACAATTAAGAATAAAAACTTGCGTCCATACATGTCTGTGTACCCAGTAAGAAGTAAGTTAGAAAGCAACATGGGCACCTTGTTAGCAATGGAAAAATACATAACCCATTGGGCGGAATCTTGTTGAACCGTCTTGTATCTGATGTAGTTTGGATCAGAATGGTTGGTCTCCCCGCATGCTGAGAAATTCTTCGTTACTGTAACACCAGGGAAGTACTCTCGCTGCACTTTGTTTTGTGTCCATTCACTCAACAACAAATTGTTAATTCCGTGTGCAAAGAATACAAGGAATATCACTGGAACAACAGCCGCGTACTTCCAAGAAATCTTCTGACCATTGTTTGGATCACTTTCAACAGTATACATTGCATCATCACTGTGATCAGTGTCAACATCTGTATCCCTTGGAAATTCTTCATTATTATGAATGGATGAAATGTTGCCATTGCTTATCAAAGAAATATCGGGTGTCTTACTCATTGTTGCTGCTGAAACTGTCTGTCTCTGATCAACAAAGAATATGTAAATGAACTTTATATAGACTGCATGCTGCATGTGACTGTTGTAAATGTATACTACTGAACATTTAGTAGCTTTCATGTTTTAATGTACCTTGATACTGTTTATCCAGAAATGAAACGGTTAATCTTTTTCTTATAAATGTGTATGGCTATTTTTATGCCCCCACAAAGTAGGAGGCATATAGAGTTGCACACGTCCGTCTGTCAATCCGTACGTCCCCAAATCTTGTGGCATCAACTCCTCCTAAACTATTAGGCGGATTTCTTTCAAACTTGCTCAGATGATCAAGCAGGATGTGTAGATGATCGTAAAGAAAGGATTTTTTCCTGCGACCATTTTTACCAGATTTATGGCCCTTTGTTATTAAAAATTATGTTGCAGCAGTGGGGGCATCAGTGTCCGAGGACACATTCTAGTTTTTGTCTTGTAACTTGTAAGAATAATAACTTGCAAACATCCTCTCATATTAAATCTGAGGCATTGTATGGGCTAGTTGGCTGACTGATCTCTTCTGTTACCAAAACAAAACTTGTATAATGTTGTTTTTTTGTACAAGCTGTCTGATAGAGATCTTTTTGTGTCAAAACAGCTAGTTAATATAAGGTACAACAGAAATCAACTTTCATTTGAGGGAAAACCAGAACATGAGGCTATAGCTTGTATAGCTTGTACTTGGTATACATCATTGTATGATACCTATCAGAGTGAATGAAATTCACTGAGATGAAAAAAAAGATGAGTTTCCAGTAGGCCTCTATGTAGTTGTTTTGCTTTTTTTATTCAATCTTACATCAATTTAAGCTTGATGGCTTTCTTTGGAAATATTTGAAAGAATATAACAAGGTAATAGTTAAGCAGAGTGATGTATAACACATATAATGACTATGTTATTTGGCTGTCTGTTATACACTGTATTATCAATTCATGCCCTTCAATGATAATCTTACAAAAATGATTTCCAATTCTAGCAAATTGTATGATATATAAATTATGATCTTTAACAATTATGAAAAGTATACTTAAATAAATATGTTAAAATGTTTATATTAAATTGTGGACATGTGACTTAAATATTGTTTTAGTAGAACAGTGGACATGTGAATGCTTGATAACATGCAAGATTGGTTGGGAGCAATTTGTGTTAAGAAGTGCATGACTGCTGTTGAACTGTCTGCAGGACAGAGTACCAAATTAGTACATGTATACTCAAGTACTTTGAACCACATTGGTACACAAGTACTTCAAACTTTTTCTGCCACATACTAGAGTACTCCTTCTCTTTTTAAGAAAAGATAGGTTGTTCAACCTGTTTGAACATTGTGAATGAAAGATAACTGAAACTTTATCAAACAAACACATACACTTCACAAAAATAAATAAGGATCTTATGAGTACACAATTAACTTTATCCAGTTTAATCTGTGGACAAATTATTCTACAATCTTATATCTAAAATTACTTTAATCAAAGATAGAATTTTCACTTCAAAATATTTTACATGTATTTGAATGCTCTAAACATGAACATCTGTACTGCAAGTATATGACAAATACATAGTTTTAAAACTGAGCCTTGATTAATGTTGTTGAGTGTATATGCAGGCCATATATATAAAAGGCTATCCGCCTAAAACTAGTTTACCCAAATGCCAATTTTGTATAAGAAAATAAGATGTAATTTTTATGGAAATTAACCTATTACTCCATGTTAAGTCTTTACTCACATGGGCAACCAGTAAACACACCCAGGAATCATTGCGACCACAATATTCCTGTTATGTGTTAAAATTGTCGCAATTGCCATTTCTTAATGTTTCTTCATCAAACTTATAAATTGTATTACTTTGACAACACAGCCCTGATGATGCCAAATTCATTAGGTCTAGGTCAAGGTGAAAGTAGACAGATTTTGACTTGGTATTGAAAATGTGTACAATTATACAGGCATGAGACTTAGTGGTGAGAACAGGCGTCTTTTGAGGAATTGATTGATACTGGAATTGGTTTAACTCTTTCCTCCATATATACCCATTTTTACACATGTGCGACCAGTGTAGATCCAGATCAGCCGGCACATCCGTGCCATCTGATCAGGATCTGCACGGGTCGCATTTTGGTCAGAAATAACCTAACAAATCAAAAAGCGAAAAGTTTAGATCCTGATCAGACGGCATAGATGTGCTGGCTGATCTGAATCTAAACTGTTTGTCTGTGCAATAAAGGTGTATCTATGGAGGAAAGGGTTAAAGAAATCTGTGATGTAACCGATTCTAGTAATTGCATCTCAATTAAAAGTAGATTATGATCTTGTACATACTATTGATTTGTGTTTGTAGGCTGAGCATGAGAAGCAGAAGCTGTTGCTGACAGAGGAGTACCAAGAGACCATGGAGGAAATCCCCTGGTTGTATCTGACCTGTGACCTCCCACCCCAGCCACTATACCCTGATGAACTGCAGGAAAACATCATACCCCAGGTAAGTCCAAGATCCTTTACCTCCCACCTCAGCCACTATACCCTGATGAACTGCGGGAAAACATTATACCCCAGGTAATTCCGAGATCCTTGACCTCCCACCTATTCCCCCAACCCCACTCCCCTCAGGCTCTGCAGGAAAGCATTATATTCCTGGTAAACAAAAAGAATAACTCCTAATTGTTGAAGTTTTGAGGTTTGCCCCTTTTCAATGGACTTCATCCTCTTAACCTTTTACTCCATGGGTTTTTTCACAAGTGCAACATAGTTGATCCAGATCAGCTCACGGATGTGCTGGCTGATCTGGATCTACAGTAGTTGCACATGCGTAAAAATGCATATTTATGGAGGAAAGGCTTAATGTGTTTTGTCATATTAAATATTTAAGGTGCCATTCCACACAATCCTGGCAAAGTTTAATGGGACATATGAGAAGGAATACAAGACGTACAAGGACTCCACGCTGAAGAGGTTTGAACTGACCAGACTGCCTCCCTACATCATTGTCTATGTCAAGGTAAATATTTACTTTCAAGTAACTATGACGATAAGGAAACAATATCTGATTTCATATTAAGAAATAAACAACAACATTGCTTAAGTCAAAATAATTGGAAATACATCACATGTTCAGAATTACTTATAAGTACAAGTGGCATTCTTGATGCCGATATTTGGCATTAACAAGTTATTTACTCTAGAAAATTTTCAAAATCAACATTTTAAACACACAGTGAATATGTATCACCAGGGATACCGTTATCACAATAATGAAGCTAGAAATACCAAACAAATATTGAAAATGTTGGAGAGTAAAAAGTGGGCATAAAATGTTCCACTACTGAACTGTCCACCTTGTATGTCAATGCTGGCTAACTGAAATCACAACAATGTTTTCAATAAGTTTTTGCTAACTCTTGCTTCATTACTGGTTCAGCATTAGTGATAAAATTAAATTTGAAAACTACTTGACAGAATGATTACAACCAATCTTTACCTACTTCTTGGGCATAATGACATGTCTGCAAAGTTTCATTTGAAGCTTAAAATTTCCCTTAAAACTGAAAAGTTGAGCTTAAGGAGATGACATTATAGCCATATGTCTTTTAAAAGGCTACACTCTTTACTGAGTGAAAGACTTTTCCTGTCTGTCAGTACATTCCTTATATTTCTCAAATAATTATGACTTGTTTTTCTGAATTCTAGAGATTCACAAAGAACTTTTTTGTCCAAGAAAAGAATCCAACAATTGTCAACTTCCCAATAAAGTAAGTCATTGTGATTTCTTATATTCAAATCTTGCTTATGTGAAAACTTAGTTATACCCCCCCATACGAAGTATAGGGGGTATATAGGAGTCATCATCCGGTTGGTTGGTTGGTTGGGCGGTCTGTCTGTGGCACTTACAGCGTCAACAGTTTTCAAGATATCGACTTGAAACTTTAACCATATTTTCGTGAGGACATTTGCGCGAACTATTTTTTTTCTCATGTGGATCAGTCCATTATTTTTCGGAGGGGAGCACGATTTAACAAAGTCTTGTTACGCAAACTACTTCTACAGTTTTTAAGATATTGACTTGAAACTTGATACACTTGTTCGGCATGAAGTGTAGATGTGCGTGACATATTTTTCGTGTGGATAAGTCCATTATTTTTTGCAGGGGACATGATTTAACAAAATCGTGTTATGCAAACTTCTAAATCTTGTGATGCGAACTACTTCTATAGTTTTTAAGATATTGACTTGAAACTTGATACATATGTTTGGCATGAAGTGAAGATGTGCGTGACATATTTTTGGTGTGGATCAGTCCATTAATTTTTGCAGGGGACATGATTTAACAAAATCGTGTTATTCAAACTTCTACACTTACTACGTCAACAGTTTTCAAGATATCGACTTGAAACTTTAAACATATGTTCGTGTGTACATTTGCGCATATTTCTTTTTTTCTCATATGGATCAGTCCATTATTTTTCGGAGGGGAGCATGATTCAACAAAATCTTGTGACGCGAACTACTTCTACAGTTTTTAAGATATTGACTTGAAACTTGATACATATATTCGGCATGAAGTGTAAATGTGCGTGACATATTTTTCGTGTGGATCAGTCCATTATTTTTTGCAGGGGACATGATTTAACAAAATCGTGTTATTCAAACTTCTACACTTACTACTTCAACAGTTTTCAAGATATCGACTTGAAACTTTAAACATATGTTCGTGTGTACATTTGCGCATATTTCTTTTTTTCTCATGTGGATCAGTCCATTATAATTGAGGGTTGCATGATTCAACAAAATCTTGTGACGCGAACTACTTCTACAGTTTTTAAGATATTGACTTGAAACTTGATACATATGTTCTGCATGAAGTGTAAATCTGCGTGACATATTTTTCGTGTGGATCAGTCCATTATTTTTTGCAGGGGACATGATTTAACAAAATCATGTTATGCAAACTTCTACAGTTTTCAAGATATCGACTTGAAACTGAAATCATATGTTCTACACGAAGTGCACATGTTAGTGACATATTTTTTATGGATCAGTCCATTTTTGGTTGGAGGGGAGCATTATTTAACAAAAACGTGTTATGCAAACTTCTACACTTACTACGTCAACAGTTTTCAGATATTGAATACAAACTTATATGTTCGTGAGCACATTTTCGCAAATTTTTTTTCTTATGTGGATCAGTCCATTATTTTTTGGAGGGGAGCACGATTTAACAAAATCTTGTGACGCAAACTACTTCTACTGTTTTTAAGATATTGACTTGAAACTTGATACATATGTTTGTCATGAAGTGTAGATGTGCGTGACATATTTTTCGTATGGATCAGTCCATTATTTTTTGCAGGGGACATGATTTAACAATATCGTGTTATGCGAACTTCTACACTTACTCCGTCAACAGTTTTCAAGATATCGACTTGAAACTTTAAACATATGTTCGTGAGTGCATTTGCGCAAATTTTTTTTTCTCATGTGGATCAGTCCATTATTTTTCTGAAGGGAGCATGATTCAACAAAATCTTGTGACGTGAACTACTACAGTTTTTAAGATATTTACTTGAAACTTTATACATGTGTTCGGCATGAAGTGTAGATGTGCGTGACATATTTTTCGTGTGGATCAGTCCATTATTTTTTGCAGGGGACATGATTTAACAAAATGTTTTATTTAAAATCTTATGACGCAAACTACTTCTCCAGTTTTCAAACTTTAAACATACGTTTGTGAGTAGATTTCCATGACATACTTTGTTTCATGTGGATCAGTCCATTATTTTTTAGCAGGGGAGTATGATTCAACAAAATCTTGTGACACGAACTACCTCTACAGTTTTTAAGATATTGACATGAAACTTTAAACATATGTTCGGCATGAAGTGTAGATGTGCGTGACATATTTTTCATGTGGATCAGTCCATTATTTTTTGCAGGGGACATGATTTAACAAAATCGTGTTATGCAAACTTCTACAGTTTTCAAGATATCGACTTGAAACCAAAATTGTATGTTCTGCATGAAGTGTTTGTCAGCGACATATTTTTTTGTGGATCAGTCCATTATTTTTTGCAGGTGAGCATTATTGAACAAAATCTTTTATTTAAAATCTTATGATGCAAACTACTTCTCCAGTTTTCAAACTTTAAATATACATTTGTGAGTAGATTTCCATGACATACTTTATTTCATGTGGATCAGTCCATTATTTTTTAGCAGGGGAGCATGATTCAACAAAATCTTGTGACACGAACTTCTTCTACAGTTTTTAAGATATTAACTTGAAACTTTAAACATATGTTCAGCATGAAGTGTAGATGTGCGTGACATATTTTTTGTGAGGATCTGTCCATTCTTTTTTGCTGAGGACATGATTTTACAAAATCATGTTATGCAACTTCTACAGTTTTCAAGATAATGACTTGAAACTGAAATCAAATGTTCTGCATGAAGTGTGCATGTTAATGACATGTTTTTTATGGATCAGTCCATTTTTGGTTGGAGGGGAGCATTATTTAACAAAATCTTATGACACAAACTACTTCTCCATTTTTCAAACTTTTAACATACGTTCGTGATTAGATTTGCATGACATTTTTTTTTTATTTGGATCAGTCCATTATTTTTTGGAAGGGGAGCACGATTCAACAAAACCTTGTGACGTTAATTACTTTTACAGTTTTGTTTACATCCGGTGAAAACCCAAGTCGCTATTTTTAAACACAACTTTTGCTTTACATGCACGTGGCGATAGCATTAGCTCACCAAATGACATCATTATTCTTATCCCTCTCGGAAGAATAACAACATGTGCCCAGGTGAAGGTCGAGTAGCTGTGTGCTTATCAAAAGATTGTAAAAAAAATACTCAGAAGATGCTCGATTGTTTTTTTTTCTGACACAGAGACAGCGTAGTAAGTAATACGTATGTAATTATCATGCAACTGAAATGGACTTGTATCGGTAGGCGGATATAGTCCTACGATTGGTTTCGTTAGCATTAGCTCTCCAAATGACGTCATTATTCTTATCACTCTCGGAAAAATAACAACATGTGCCCGGGTGAAGGTCGTGTAGCTGTGTGCGTAAAATTAAATACAGATTGTAAAACAATACTCAGAAGATGCTCGATTGTTTTTTTTCTTACGCAGAGACTGCGTAGTAAGTAATATCTATGTAATTATTATGCAACTGAAATGGCCTTGTATCGGTAGGAGGATATAGTCCTATGTTTGATTTTTCTAAAATTGTTATGCCGCGAGAAAATTTAATCTCGGACTACACAAAATGAAAGTAGGTCTACATCAGAATATGCCGTCCAATGATGTACTTTGGAAACTAAAATGCGCACAAATGATGTACATACTTTGTATTGGAGATATTTATTATAAAAAAACAAAACAAATAACCCAGCAGAAATAAACAACTACCGTCAATTTCATAATTATTGAAAATATTCATGCAGTTCTATAATTTTTGTTTATGGAGAATTTTTACTGAATTGAGAGGCATAGTTGATTAAGATAACTGACAATAAATGATAAACCCATGCCTCCAGATGTCTTAATTTTGTGTTTCAAAAAAGCTCAAATGCATTTAAGAAATGCCTCCCAATGGTATATAAATTGCTATCTTCCAGAAGCTTTGGGGGGCTTCGGCCCTCTTGTCCCCCACCAGGGCTTTGCCCTTGACCTACCGGAGCCCTAGCGGCCCTTGGACCCCCAGCAAATTTTCAGGATTTCAAATATTTTTCAACTTTCACCCATGAAAGATGCAAACATCATTTCTGTATACTCTGACAAAGCAGTATTGCGGGGGTATTAATCACCTTCAGTGATAGCTCTAGTTTATCATATTTTGAGTGTAACATAATCTTACAATATTATTTCTATTTTGAAAGTTATTTACTTTTCAAATTGAATATCATAAAGCCCTATAATTATGGTATTGTTCTTCTATTGCAGGAACATAGATTTTGGTGACCTTCTGTCACCTGAAGTTCGGGCCATCCATAAGAACACAACATATGATCTGATGGCTAATATAATACATGATGGTCAACCAGGGCCAGGTAAAGGGACGTATAGGGCACACATTCTACATAAGGTATGCATGTCATTTACTGTGCTGTCTAAATCAAAGTTACAATCTATGTCTAAGCAGTGCCCAAGGTTATAAAACTGAGCATGGAAACCAGTCTCAAATCTCAAGCATCTGATTGGCTGAAATGGCGACCAGTCGCCATTTCAGCCAATCAGATGCTTGAGATTTGAGACTGGTTTCCAAACTCAGTTTTATAACCTTCAGCCCTGGGAATGGCTTAGACGGAGACTTGGGAGAAGCAGTCTCTCCAATGTCCTGAATTGCCTTTTCTTCTTAGCCAGGAAAGAAGTTTATAGCTTGACTTTCCAAAGGAATACCAGTATATATTCACCATCAAAAGCTACATTATTACCAACAAGACCCTTTACTCTGCTTCCAATATTTTTCAAGTTTTGTCCCCTTTTCACTTAGATTTTGCATTTACCAAAATAAGTAGTTGTCCTATAACTTTGAAACTACTTGATATATCGCCGTGTAGATTGATCATGTATTTTTATAAATTAATCATAATATTTAGTGTACATTGTGAGGCTTTACTCCATGGGATAAGGCTGTTTTTGCATGGGTGGCAAGTATAGATCAAGACTTGCAAATCCATGCCATCTTATTAGAATCTGCATTGTTGTTGTTTTTTAGCTCACCTGTCACATAGTGACAAGGTGAGCTTTTGTGATCGCAATTTGTCCGTCGTCCGTCAGTCTGTCGTCCGTCCGTAAACTTTTACTTTAAACGACATCTCCTCTTAAACCCCTCGGCCAAAGTTGATGAAACTTGCCACGGATGTTCCTTGCATGAAGCTCTTCGAAATTTGTTCAAAGAAATCAATTCCATGCAGAACTCTGGTTGCCATGGCAACCTAAAGGAAAAACTTTAAAAATCTTCTTGTCTGAAACCACAAGGCCTAGAGCTTAGATATTTGGCATTTAGCACCCTCTAGTGGAACTCTACAAAGATTGTTCAAATTATTTCCCTGGGGTCAAAATTGGCCCCTCCCCAGGGGTCACTTCATTTTACTTAGACTTATATAGGAAATCTTTAAAAATCTTCTTCTCACAAACCACAATGCGTACAGCTTAGATATATGGTAAGTAGCATTGTCTAATGAATGTGTACTAAATTTGTTCAAATTATGTCCCTTGGGCCAAAATCGGCCACACCCTAGGGTCTTCTTGGTTTACATATAGTTATATAGGAAAAACATGAAAATCTTTTTCTTTAAAACCACAAGGCCTAGAGCCTTAATATTTGATATACAGCATCATCTAGTGGTCCTCTACCAAAATTGTTCAAAGTATCCCGCTTGGGTCACTTGTTTTACCTAGACTTATATAGGGAAAACTTTAAAAAATCTTCTTCTCTAAAACCACAATGCCTAGAACCTTGGTATTTGGTATGTGTCATCATGTAGTGGTCCTAGTGTTGCAGAGTCGGACAAATATCATAATCGATTATCAAATCGAAATTCCTAGAAGAAATCGATTTAAATCGGGAAAATAATCGAAAACTTTGACAAAGGCTTTGAAGGTTAATGCCTGTGTTTTGCTATGCACCTTTAATGTTTAATTATGTTCTATAAACTTGCTACTTTAAATGTAAATAAGACAATTGAGAGAATCAATTCAATTAAACACTATACAGTCATTATTTAAATAACAGAACCTACATTCTTGTACGGCTATAATGTTAACTTGAAAATCTACAGAAGGTTAGTCTGGGTGCTATGTTGTGTGACATGAATGCTTTGCCCTATTTTTGGGGTTAGTTTTCTCAAAAACTAATTACCGTAAAAACCCTATGTTTTTGGTCACCCTATGTTTTCGGCCACGGTCTTTTTAAAAAAATATTAATTGTTTTATTGACCCTAAAAATTTGGCCACTAAAATTCGGCGATTTTTTCGCTAACCCTATGTTTTCGGCCAGCATTTTCAATTCTCAACTCGTCTGTTTTTATTAGATTAGTAACAAAAAATATGTTTGTAAACATTGGTTTTGATTTTGATATTAAAGATAGAACTTGAAAATAACTGTATATATCATTGTCCGCTGATTGAGTTCGTTTCTGAACAATTATTTGTCATCATCTTATTTGCGGTAATCAATATTGTAACAACAAAGCGGTAAGTAATGAGATCGTACCCTGGTAAATATAATGTTCTTCTTATTTAAAGCAATTATAATAATGATAATCTTCAGTTTGTAATCTGTCATCTCAAATCTGTAGACGTTGCTATGCAACTTGGCTATAAAGTGCGAAATATTTCGACTTTACGATTGCCGCGGGCATACATCTATTGTACTTTTTAATTGATCACATAATCGGCACTTAATAATATCCAAACTGTTTTCAGTCAAATGATTTTTCGATTACACAAATGTTATTCCGAAGATAATATCATAACTCGTTTCTAGCCAATAAATTTTTATGAACAGAACTGATGTTTTTACAACCGTTATTCAAATGCAAGTTTAATTTTATTACGAGTAAGAAAAATGCGAGTTTAATTTTATTACGAGTAAGAAATAAAATGAACGATGTGTGTTTTTAATTAAGCGAATATACTTGCCCCTAAAATATCCGAGAATTGTTACATGTACATTGACTAAAATCATCAAATTTACAACTGCTATGAACACCTGTTCATTGCCCGTTTTGATCTAAAATGTCAGCGATGCTTGTGTATTTAACACCAAAGACGCCGACGTCAACTTGAAACGCTGCGCACCGCTCAAACATCGATCGACGGTGTATTACAAAAAATTGCAACCCGTCAACAAACTAGGTTCATTTCATTTCTAAATCAGTCGATTGTTTGATTGATAGTATTTTGTATAATTAATGCTAATTTCTGATCGGGTTGTGTTTGTATCTGCAGTACCGGCACTTTGCCGAATAAGCAGTTTGCAACTTAACTATTGCACTCCTATCTGCGACAGCCTTCACAATTCTTTTGGCAATTTTGATTATACAACAATAGGATGTTTATTTAGCAACTATGGAGTTAATTATTTGACAATGGTAAGCAGAATTTTTAAAGGTAGAAATGTCTGGTATGTGTTGACTTATTATCGGCTTACATTTATGGACGTGTCAATTAATGTACATGTGTCTGAATGTTCGAGCTATCTTTTTTTAAATAAAAATTCTCGTCTCTAAATATTCGTTCAGCCAGAAAAATAATATTTTTTTCCGTCCAAAGACTTAGACAAAATACGATAAGTTACGTTACGCATTTCATTAAAAGACATGTATACTGTACCAGTATTCGGATAGTCGGCGACGCGGACAAAATCCTAAGTTTTCGGCCGCGATTTTTATAATTATTTTTTCGTGACCCTAAGATTTCGTTCAAGAAAAAAATTATTATTTTAAGCTGCCCGAAAACATAGGGTTTTTACGGTATGTAAAGGACTACAAATACACTGTGACCTTAAGCAGCAAGCTGCAATTTCAAAGGCATTGAAAAGTATGAGCAAAATAATACAGTGCTTTTTTCTGCGAGAAATCAAGAACAAAATACATAAACAAAGTACTTTAAATTCTGCTGGTAAAATTTCCATGCTAGTTTTGTTTCAAAGTTGAAGCAGAATTCTAATAGAATTCAATAGTATGAAAGTGCATCAACATGATCTTGGATTGATGACTGAACATGTTCAATTGTTAATGCATTTGTAAATTATGATAGCATCACATACAGATGTAATCCCATTTGGTAGTAAAGTATTTTAAATAATCACTATTCAAGAGACAACTACACCCTTTAACTTGAACCTTTATTTGCTAACAATTTCAGACACAATCATAGTATTGGGATATTGGTTGCAAATCATGAACAATCATTGGCTGGAATCATTTGCCACTTCCAATGTGATTTCATTGATAAGAACCAATTTATGAAACAGCTTAGTGTATCATTCACAAAATGGTAGTAGCTTACAAAATTACCGCTTACTGTTGTGTGCTTGCTGCCACTTTTAACATAAAATTTGGAGTTTTAAAGATAAAATATAACACCTTTCAATTATTTTTTTTCATGTACTAAACATTGAATGAAAATAAGATGAAAGAACAATGCTTTGCAAAAAATATATCCAGTCAAAAGTGGAACAAATCAAATTTGTGTGCATCAAAATGCAAAAATCTGCACCTATTTGAATCCCTGCAACCTTCAAAACGGGTTGTAAATGGAAAAAAATACCTACAAGGTCAACAAAATTTATGACTTGTACAAATAAATGACTACAATATGCCTTATTATGCTGTACTTAACTGACAGTGGTAAACATCAATATAAATCGATTATGAGGGAATGACATCGATTATCAAATCGAAAAGGCATTCATAGACGATTAAGCGATTTTAATCGATAATCGTTACATCACTAAGTGGTCCTCTACAAAAGTTGTTCAAATTATTCTCCTGGGGTCAAAAATGGCTCCCCCCCAGGAGTCACTAGTTTTATTACATAGTGTTATATAGTAAATCTTTAAAAATCTTCTTCTCTGAAACCGTAAGGCCTAGAGCTTAGATATTTGGTATAGAACATCGTCTAGTTACATTTTCTCCACAATAGCAGCTTAAATTTTTTTTAATTTTTGACTTGATTTTACCAAACTTGCACACAACTCTTGCAACCATTGAGCAGTTGTTGATAGGTGAGCGACCCAGGGTCCTATGGACCCTCTTGTTTTAGATTTTATTTACTTTATTTCTGACTAAGAACTATTAACACTATAGATCCAGATCAAACAGCAGAGATATTCCTTTGATCTGGATCTACACTTGTCACCCTTGTGATAAAAGTTATATCCATTACGTAATGGGTTTAGCCTCAGAGCCAAGAAAACTTCTTCAAAATATTTAAGACAACTTTGCTTTGGTTGTTCAGTGTATACCTTGCAGAATTACTCCCCTTGGACTTACCAGTTTTGAATCATTGACTTTCTAATAGTTGACAAAATTCTGGGATTGTAACTTTGTATCTGTGATCAACAGCCATGTGGCATTGTCAGTTTCATGTAGACATATTTTCTGCAGACTAATCATATTATTAGATTTTGTTTTCTGTTTTTCTTTTCAATAACTGATATGTTAATATTCCAATATTCTCCAGACTTGACAGAGATTGTTTTGTTTAACTAACACTTACACCAAGTTCAATAATGGTTTTATCCATAATTATTGAGACCATCAATTGTTTATCATATTATTTACACAACATGGTAGTTTCTGTCCAGTAATAATCCTGTATAAATCAAATTGAGGTTTATATACCTACTTCATTTACAAGCCCAATCTGACTAGAACTTTGGAGTTAACTCCCTTGGATTGTTTCAACATTTTGAAATGGTTGTTACTGTACTTCTAACCCAACTGGGAAATTGAGTTCTTCTACACAGGTTGTTAAATAACCTTATCAGTCTGACAATACCAATGTTATGGACTGTTTTAACTTACAAGTCATCTCAATAAATGTTGAGGTTTTCAGTTATGCAGAGTTCTCAATTGAATATGTGCCTAAGATCATAAAACTAAATCTGGAAACCAGTCTCAAATCTCTAGCATCTGATTGGCTGAAATGGCAACTGGTTGCCATTTCAGCCAATCATATGCTTGAGATTTGAGACTGGTCTTCAATTTAAGTTCATGATCTTGGGCCGAGGTGTTGTCAGGGTCTAACTATGATTTTTGATACATAGAATAATACATATAGAATATTGCACCTTTTATTGATTTTGCCAGTTTTCTTTCTGTGTTTAGGGTTCAGGAAAGTGGTATGAGTTACAAGATCTGCACGTAGCTGATATCCTTCCACAGATGATCACTCTCTCTGAGAGCTATATACAGGTACGTAGAAACTGTCACAGAAGTTAAACCTGTCAGAATGCAGTAAACCTTACATTTCATAATATTTGTCCTTTTTCTCATTGCACTGTCATGAATGAAAAAAAAATTAAAAATCTCTCTTTTATTGAACTGCATATTGCTGTTAGAGAGGTTTTTACATTTTTCTATTTTGTCAATGACAGAACGATGATAAAAGGACTAACACCTTAAATTCATTACCTCTTTCCAATTTTTCAGATTTTTTACAAGAAAACATACAAATAAAAAGAACATTCCTTTGCTTCAGTGAAATATCAATTTTATTTCATGAGTGATCATTAGAAACTGATATCTTCTATTTGTAAATCATTTTGTAGTAAAATGAATATTTTGCAATGAATTGTTATAATTGACCTTAATCAGACTTTGAAGATCCATAAACAGGACTGATTATAAAACATTTAACCAGTCATCATTTCAGCCAATCAGATGCTTGAGATTTGAGACTGGTTTCCATTCTCAGTTTTGTAATCTTGAGACCTGGCCCCTTGATTATAAAACTTTTTTCATGCTCAACTCAATTCTGTGCTCAAACTTAAAATGTCTAAAACATTAAATATCTAAACAAGGAATAACTATCTGTTCAAAAGTTGTTTTTGAGAGCAATTTTGTCATATTCAGTTTAAAATGTTTTATTTTATATAATGAACAGAAACGAAGCCATCAAATTTTCATGCTCAAATTGAGTCAAGCATGAAAAAAGTTTTATAATCACGGGGCCAGATCTGTTTCTACACTGGTCACAAATGTGACTCAAGTCTTTTAGTACTTTTACAGTTTATAACTGACTAACAACCTTGTATTATTCCAGATATTTGAATTGAGAACGGATATCCCTAATCCTGCTTATGTTCCTAAAACAAGCAAGCCGGAAACCAAACCAGCAGATAGACATGATGATCAATCAGGGAACCAGAACAATGGAAACAGTGGGAACCAGACGGCAGAAGATATGGATCTTAGTAACTGAGGGACGGTCAAAAAGACTGGAGTATTTTGCAGATTTGATCATACAGCTGACACGAAGTTATAATGTCATGGTGAGAACATCAGTGGCCGATAGAGCAAGTTAGAAGATGGACAGAGTGATGCTCGTTGGAATTCTTACATCAGCTTATCAGAGAAATCAGTGTGAGTGAGGAAATCTGGGCAACAAACTGATCATGGATAATATCATCATACAGAACAAACCAGTGTAATTTCTTTTGGATTAAATTGCTACAATTTACAAGATTTCTGAAACAGTTAAACATTTTAGCTACATGTACACTTCTTTTATGGGTCCCAAGTGCAATTTAATAAAAGGTTTTACAATTCCAGTAGAAAAAATAACATTTCCAGCAGTCTTTTATCACAGGTTATAGTGCAACAATAAAGTTCAGCTTGCTCAGGACTGTTTTGGGCTTATCAATCAGTGTATAATCATGATGGTAGCTGGTCGACTACAATTATTGATGTACCTGTGTTGAAGATCATAAAACTGAGAATGGAGACAGTCTCAAATCTCAAGACTCTAATTTACTGAAATGGCGACTTGTCTCCATTTCAGGCAGTCAGATGCTTGAAATTTGAGACTGGTCTTCAATCGTAGATCTTGTTCCCAAGTCTCTTTGAAGAAAGTAAAGAATGAAAGATATAGGACTTTGTTTGTTGTTAATGAAATAAATCATGAGTTGATACATTTTAGAGGAATAAAATAATAACATTCTGTTGTTTTATTGTGAGGATTATGTAGGTTATCTTACAAATACATGCGAGAAAAGTGGTTAGTTACGAAATAATAACATGCTAACACTGTTCAGTGTAATACACCCATATATAAATATTTTCTTCTCTAAAATGGGTAAGATAACATTTTGTCGCTTGGGTTTCATTATCCTTAGGGATGTTGAAAGCACTAAAGTAATAACAAAATGTGTGGCTTAAAGTAAAGCAACCTGAAGGCGTGATTAACTGTGAACAGTGTTCTGTCAATTAAATTTGCCCGTCACAATTTGATGTTTTGGTTCAAGCCAAAATCTAAATGAAATCGTAATTTGTAGTGAACTAGTGAATAAAATAAGAAACACAACCTCTTTATGACATAATGACAGCATTTCTTAGATGGCATGCACTATTCCCAGCACAGATTTTTATTTGAGACAAAGTTGTTTTGACTCTTTTTTAAAGCATGTGATTCAAATTATCTGACACTCGTTGTAATGTTTTACATATCAAACTATTAAACTGTTCTTTACAATTTATTATTTAGTTCACTTAATTTAACATTTTCCTACATATACATGTATACGCATTTTTACGCATGAGCGATCAGTGTAGATCCAGATCAGGCGGCAAATCAGTGCCGTCTGATCAGGATCTGCACTGGTCGCATTTTGGTCAGAAATAACATAACAAATAAAAAAGTGAAGAGTTTAGATCCTGATCTGGATCTAAACAGTTCCCCCACACATTAAAAGTGTTTATATGGAGGAAAAGGTTAAAAATGATTTTCCTTAACATATTTAATATTTTTTGTTTGACATGGCGACAGATGTCTAATCCTTTATAGCAGTACATGGTATCTCTCTCTTGAGGAAGACATTTTGTTTGCCCTGTCTGTCATCCGTCCATCACTTTTCAGTTTCACCTAAAATAACAGGAGTTCTCTATAACCCAGTCCTCAAACTTCATGATAAGCATGATGCTTAGCATGATTGGACTTACTGAGTAGATGACCCTTATTGTTTTGGGGTCACCATGTCAAGGTCAAAGGGACCTGAAGAACAAATCTGTTTCTGCGCAGTAACTCGTGAATCCTTTGTCCCATAGTTTTCAAACATAAAAAGGATGATTAAACCAGGGCTTTCATTTGACCCGGGAGATGACCCCTTGATTCTTGAACTTTCCAAAAAGCCTCATTTTGACCCCTACAATTGTAACTGAAGGGTCATTTTACCTTGAATTAGCAGTGTTTTGGTTAATAATAAGAAGAATCCCCTAAAAATTTCAAATTCAAAATACCCTTGAGATTCTGCACTACTGGAACCCCTGTGGACTCCTTGATTAGATGACCCCTATTGTTTAAGGGGTCACTGAGTCAAAGAAACCTTTGTCCCAGAGTCATGAAACTTCAAAGGTTGATTGGAATCCCTGAGTTGATGATCCCTATTGTTTAAGAGGTCAAAGGTCATAGTTGTAAGGGTTTCAAAGTTCAAATCTGTTTCTGCTCAATATCAATAACTCTTTGGCCCAGAGTCTCCAGACTTCACACAATTAACAAACACCTTGCATAGATGACCTCTACTGTTTTGGGGGTCAGAGGTCAAGATCACAGGGCAGTAAATCACAAATTGTCAAATTGGTTTCTGATCAGTATTTAAAGAACCCGTTGACCCAGTCTTCAATTTAACAGGATGATTCTGCTCTGCCAGTTGATGACACCTATTGTTTTTGGGGTCACCAGGTTAAGGTCAGGGTCATAGGAGCCATGAAATTCAGTTCTGCGAGTTGATGACACCTACTGTTTTTGGGGTCAGCAGGTTAAGGTCAGGGTCAAAGGAGCAATGAAATTTAAATTAATTTCCACCCAATATTTTCAGAACCCTTTGACACAGTCTTTAAACTTGACAGAATTATTTGCATCCACTAGTTCTGGGGACATCTCTTAGTCAAAGATCAAGTTCACATAACTTATCATTGATGATTTTTTTCACCTATTACTATGCAATGGGGAAGAAACAAACATCTCCAGAAATACAATACAGACCAGACACAAGCTTTGTCATATAAAAGACCAGTATCTGCAGGCTGTTCTGGATCTACACACTCATTGTGACATGGGCGATATTGTTTAAATTAATAAGTATGTTTGTCAATTAAGAATTTCTAGTATCATCATTATTTATAGGGGTACAAGACAATTAATACAAGTGTATGCTCAGCTTTTAAAGTGCCAGAAATCTTTGTGTTTTTTTTTTCATTTTAAAGATGGCAGTTAGAGCCTTGTGAAGTCTCTTTATAAAACTGTCACTCGACTTGATGTGTTTATTTTGTCAAACACTTTACTGTCAGGGCAGATCTTCAGTGCTTGAGGAATGTTGTCAAGTTGCTGTATACCACCTTTCAGTCAACACTTATCAGATTTCAGAGCAAGAGAAATGATCGAAAAGAAAAAAGAAAAAAAATCAAATTTAAACAAATAAAACTTGATGGTATTTTTATAAAACTCACTTTTGTGCTTATTTGTATCAATTGGCATAGTGAAGTTCAGTTTTATGGGCATAAACAAGGTTTTAAAAATGATTCTAACTATCAGGATGAATTTCATTTTGACAAGTGCTGAGTGCGGATGACTTGCTAGAAAACAAAGTCAGTTGACATGTCAAACTTTGGAGAATACTTGCACAACATTACAAAATTCTTCTCAGTCATAAACATATTTAAAACAAACATTGTTCACGAAATGAAAACTTATCCAATAAAATAAATGGACCACTTTGGATGATTGTATAATGTTTATGCATTTATCAGGGATTTGAAGTATGCAGTCCTTGAGGTGTTATCTTGCTTAACTTTACCAGTGTGCTTGTAAACCATTTCTTATAGATTGGTCCACTTCTTTAGAAGTGGTGTACTGGTCTGTGCTGATTTAATATGTAAATCTTTTATTTTTGTAGGTTCACATTTATTAGTTAACCGTTTATTCCATACATAACATTTTGTCACATGTGCACCCAATATAGATCCAGATCTGCCTGCACATCTTTGCCATCTGAACAGGATCTACACTGTTTGCTTTTTTGGTTAGAAATAACCTAATAAATCAAAAAGTGAACATTGCAAGTCCTGATAAAATGAGTTATTCAATATTTCATGAGAAACCTATGTCCTTGTTTGAAAAATGAATTACTGAAATTAAACTTGCAGCCTTTGCAATGAATAACATCTTAACCCTTTCCTCCATAAATATGCGTTTTTATGCATGTGCAACCAGTGTAGATCCAGATCAGCCAGCACATCCGTGCCATCTGATCAGGATCTGCACTGGTTGCATTTTGGTCAGAAATAACCTAAGGAATCATAAAGCGAACAGTGCAGATTCTGATCAGATGGAACAGATGTGCCGGCTGATCTGGATCTACACTGTTTGCCCATGCAGTAAAGGTGTATCTATGGAGGAGAGGTAAATTTTTGTATGCAACCAGCTGCCGTTGCCTATTTCAGTAAACACTTAAATGAGTTTGATTTAAATTTTCTCATAATTCTATTTTTACAGAATTATAAGTCGTGCCTTCTGTCTTTTTTGGAGTAACTAAATATTTTCTCTTTAATTGTGTAAATGTATTATAGTATATGCTATTTAGATATTTCTAGACAACAAGTCATGTCTACTTTATTCTCAATACTTGTTTTTATTCCTTAACAAGTCACAGCTTAATATCTATTGAATAGTATTGAATAATATTAATTCGAACTAATAAGCTTTTAGTGATTAGAGTTATCAGAGATTACCAATAATTTTCCTGTGTTTTCTGCGGAATCAAAGGCTGACTGGTTCAGTACTTACATTTTATATATTACTTCAGCATTTTGTTTTTACTTTCAAAAACAGGAATCATAAGATGGTAGGAACAATTTACAGTTTCTACAAATTGTGATTTTGTAATGAAATTTTTCTAGCATACAATTTGAATTCTTTCAGTATTTATCCCAACATAAATGTATTAATTCTAAATGGTATCAATGTATACATTAACAAAACGATAGTAAATTGTTTCCACTGTATAAAATCAGAACAGACAGTCTTTGTTATTACCAAAAGGAAATTTGTCTTTTCATCCATATTTAGACCAAGTTTTTTCAGCCCATCTCATTCTTTTGCATTCTTTGGTAGTTCTAGTTTTTAATATTTTTAATTAAATGGTTTTGATTTTTAAAATGCTGACACCTCAACTGAAAATCAGTCCCTAAATTTATGAACCAGACATTACCTGACATGCTTGTTCTAACTTTACTTATCACAAATTTGTACCTTTTCAAATTAAAATCAATTTGATTTTAAAGCTTATATAAATACATTAATATTTATTGATTATCCTGTGGCCTGAAGCTTACATGTTTCAAGTACCTGATATAAAATCCTACACATACTGTAATTTAATTTGAATGATCTTTAAAGTGACTTTGACATACATAAAATAATAATTCATGTGGACTCAATGACAATTTAAAAGATAAAATGATTTTAAGAAATTGATTGATTGATGGATCGATCGATTGATTGATTTCCACCGGGCCCCGAACATTTTGAAACCTATGGCGGATTTGTGGGTATTGTAAGTTTTCTCGACTCCAGCCGCGAGGCGGCCTTTTTCTGAGAGCGTCGCGCGAGGGAATCTTGGACGCCGAATGGCAGTAGAACGGGAGCCGTGAGATACCCGTATGGTTTTTACACATCGTAAGGATCTTGGAATTTGTACGCGTGGCATACACTTTGATGAACCTGAAATTCCATCATCCGTGCGGTGCCCTGATCAATGTTTACGGGTCCTCGGGCAGTAGAAATTTGCACGGCACATTGGAAACTAATTCCACGCTGAAAACTCTCAGAGCACACTACGACCAGGAAATAACACCCATGAGTGCCCACAGGATTGCCAAATTTCCCTTGCGACCACTGTGACATTTTGCAAACGCTCGCGTAGGGGCGCCCTATCCTGAATCGGTGGCTATGTGACCTGGGCCGAAGATCATCTCCAATCTCACGCTTCTGATTGCTCAAATGCTTGATAGTTGAGCCTGACCTCGAGTTTTAGATTTCGGGGCCTATAATTTTAAGTTACCCTTAACTCACCAAGGTTTTGTCTTGTAACGGATCTAATGCATTACTCTTCTTAAAGTATGTAAGACGGAATGCCAACCAGAAAATCTGGGCGAAATTTAACGTTCACATAGATTAGAACTTGAACCGTAAATTATACTTTTATAAGATCACTTTAAAATTGGAAAAATTCTTATCATTTAAACTTGGTCATGAAATAATAATTCTGTTTGCAGGTAATTTTAAGATTTATTTTAATACGTTCTCCCTATTTTTTTTTCTTCTGTTCAAATATTTTTTTTTCTAATTCATTTATATCACAATGTTTAATTTATTAAAAAACGAGGTCTTCAAACGCTTATCTGTTTACAAAATGCTTAAATATCAATAATTATCGAATTAAATTTTATCTTTATTTAAAAGTTACGTTTGAATACCCAATATATTGGTATCAAATCCCCACCATTTACTCTATCTACCTTATATCGCTGATTTTCTGTATTCTATTAAGTGCGACGTTGAGACATATTTGATACCTATGTTAATCTTCGTCCAATACCCGTCTTCCATTCAAGCCCTTGTCTTTACAATAGAGGATTAGCCCGTTCAAAGTATTCTTTTCGGATGATCTGTTTTCTATATACCACTAAACAAAAAAGTCAGGGGAAATAATAGCGTATTTGACAGTATATGGTTATTAATCAGCGAGCGCCGAGAGGGTAACCAACCATACGTTGCTAACGGTGACACGCGGTGTTTGAGACGAGAACAATTCTATACCGTGTGTTAAACGGTGGAACTCTAGTGTAACATCAAAGAAAAGGGAACTTTGAGGATTATTTCAATAACATTGGATTCTTAGAGAGCTAGCATGTCGCAGGTGGGAGTCAGACCGCCCTCCCAGATGAGCACAGGCCGGATGGGGGTGACATTGCCCCAGATACAGCACCCGTTGTCCCGTATGAGCAACCCTGGTGATATGGATATTAGAGGGGTCTCGCGGTCAGGGGACAGACCCATGTCGAACCCACTCGGAGGTAGGCCCCTTGCCAACGAGTCACACTACCCGCTAAGGAAGTCTATGAGCGCCTTGTCTGGACGGGACAGCCGACAGGCCAGCCGTATGGGACGGGAAAACATACCCCCACCCATGGCCATCGACAGTATACCGGAAGGTGTGGAAGTGGCCTTTGGAGACCCTAACAAAACTAGAATGCCTATTTTTGGTAAGTTCTTTTGAGATTTTTCTTTTTTCCGCTAAGGTTATATGTTTAATGAAATGCACGACTTTTAATATTTAAGGTCTTCGATTTTGTTCGCTGAGAATTAAGGCTCTGATAACACCAGTGCGATCTTGTGCTTAGCAGACTGTCTTAAGCATATCGTGGCGTCAAGCAGTCAGCAAGTCCGTCAGTTTGCGAACTGTTTGATTTGAAAGTCAGATTAATGGAAAACTGTTTGCATGATATCTTGTTTGAATTTCTTTAAGATTTTGATAAGAACATTGTGAATTAATCTTTTCCTACCGTATGGTAACTTGAATGGTCGTTCAAATAAGTTTGCTTACTTACGGAAAAACACATATTTACATATCTCGGGCACCTATACCCTTAAGTAAACGGTACGCCGTATTACACGTGCCAGTTTACTTTAAGTAAGGGTTTTATTCATTAACGAACTTTCGGAGTATCCGGAACACAATAGAACATGTATCATAAAGATTTGATGTTGTATGCAATCCGTTTTAAATGTATCATTATTTGCAGAAGCCAGCAAACGAATACTTTTTTCTTTTAAATCTGTGCAAAAATGTACTTAAGAAATCGGCCCAATTTTCCTCCGAGAACCGTAAATATACACGGAACATGCAGTTCATATGAGGTAGTATACATGTTCTGTAACATTCATTTACTACATGTATGTACTTAACGTTTTGTGTTTGGTTAAAAAAAACAGCGACCCTTTAAATTACATTTACTTCAGTTCTGCTGTGGTCCCCTACCACGTCCGTTTACAGTTTAGGAAAATTTGGAATTTCATCGTATCTAGAATTAAGCTCGGATATTTTGAATAATTGGTAGGGTATGAAAACCATGTTAAATAATTTGAACTGTACATGCATTAGGTGACATCGCCTCTTGGGGTTTTACGTTATCTTTGAACAACTGGAGTAGATTAGTTAACAAAAAGGGTATACAGATAGAATTATGTATGCACACAACTCTTTTATAACAAAAAGGTTCGTGAGAAAGTTTCCCGTTTTATATTCCGGGTTTTGTGCCACGCCACTATTTTATCAAATACCACGGTTTTATAGCTACCAAAGCTGTTGAAGAAATTGGGCTTATGAACTATAAACAGATTCATCTTCACAAATGTTTGTGTAAGCTACATGGCATCACTGCATGGAAGCAAATGTTCGAGTTCCTGGTGTGCTCGGACACATGTTCCAACCACTTACATGTAATCAGAGACATTTTATGCACACTTACATAATATATACACGTGTTGCTATTGTAGACCTATGACACGTTTTGGTTACGTTATAGCGGTAAGCTATGACACGTGTTAGTTAGTAACATGTTCACGTTAGAGCTAGATTTATCTATGTTGTAATACTGTATGTGATCTCTATGTATACAGGGCACGCCGCTGATAGTAAGTACAGCTTGTACCTAGAAGAAACCCTCGTGCTTGCTATGTAGACATTTTATATATTTAGTCACATAGAATATAGAAATTGTAGCTATCACGGTGCTTGCATGCGAACATTGTTTTATTATTGCTGCTTTTCCCGTTTCATTGTCATGATCGTGAGCCGGTCAGTCTTTCCGAAAGATGGCGGACGGATCGTCCACTTTATTCTCTTCATAGTAACAAAGACATGGTATCCCTAATGTTTGCGTACGCTTCATGTGCTAGTAAAAAAAATCAAAAGATAGTAAACGGTCATCAAAACGGAAAAAGGAAATGCAAATCGAAATATGATTTTTTTTTCGTTTATATCGCGAAAATCTACGTCTGAGATATATTTTAACTAAAGTATGTTTTTTTTTCTTTAACATTGTGTTTTGACAAGGTTCAAACACAGTGGTACAAGAATTTTATTTATCGCAAAAGAATAAATAGAATGGTCAAACCGTTTCACGGAAAGACTGTACCAGTTACTACAGGCGACAGTTTATTTAGTTGTTGTTGTTGTTGTTGTTGTCTTCGCTGTTTTATAAATGTTTTCTGCGTTTGTTGGTATGATAAGACAGTTTTAAGAAACGGACGATCAGCTAGTCAGTACTAGTAGTTTATTTATTTGTTCACTTTGTTCAAGTATTTTTTTTCTGTTTTTTTTTTTTTCAGTCAAAAAGATTTCAGGAGCAAGTGCTTGTATAGAACGATTATTGATAGATTTAAAACTAATTAATTTTATTTCACTATACAACGACCATCAAAAAGCATTCAAAGAATGTCTGTGAATACCATCATATAGAATGTCAAATTCGCAATTCAATAAAATGTCAATAAAGTTTATTGAAATTGCGATTCCCGCACATCATGGTCGCTCAACAATGTAAACGAAATGTGCCTTTACTATACTCTAGCATTTGCTTGTTATTGCTAATTAAACAAGGATATATCAATGAGGAAACTGAGCGCGCTGTGCTCGTGCTCTAATCGATATATTTAATATTCTCAGGCAGTTCAATTACTTTTTATTATGGTGACGCTTAAGTACGGAAATCACGGAAATCCCGACATCTGTTCTTTCACGTTGTTTATGTCATTCGGTCCTGGAAACAAATGCTTTTGAATTCCAACGTAATAACAATTCCACTAAGCCCTAAATTTGTTTTTGGTGTTTCTTATGAAACTGGATTCTGAAAAGGTTGATAACTTTAATGATTTACCCCGTAAGATAAACCACGGCTCCAAAAAAACTTTGTGGGCCGTTTTTGATAAAACTGTTGAGAATCCAAATTCAAAGTACAGTGGAGGTCCGACAGAACGGCTGCTAAATATATTATTCGATTCGCGGAGCAGCAGGTTTTTTGTGATGTTTTTTACAGCTCATTAATTCGTCTCCCGGAGAGCCCAAATTCACCTTACGAGAATTGACAATTGTTTTTGAACTTAAAGATGAAACCAAGTAAAATTTATCCCAAAATAAAGTCAAAATTGATTGCGCGAAATAGATCACAAGCGAAACATTTGATGTATAAATCTCTGCATACTAAATTTAACTCAAAGATATGATTAATGAACCAACAAACGTAGCTATACGTGTGCGTTTAAAGATTAAACATTTCAAAACGATAGGATTCATTTTAAGAAGTATTCTCTTTTTGTAAGCAAAACTTTGCTTGTTACTCATTCCAGTGTTACCCGGCTGAGGGGGCAATTGATTCCACATGGCAGGCAATTATTAATAAACCAAATGATTAATTCATTCATTTGTCTGACAGACGCTTTTATCCTTGATTTCAATAGTATGGCATGTAATTCACATCAGAACTTAAAAGCTGTTTTGAATACAAAATGTAAATCAAATCGCAAATCTATAATTTGCTACGTTTCTACAATAAAGATTTTTCTAACAGTTTCCAATTTTCCTGTATAATATTTTTACTTAACTAATTCTTCTCAATTTTAGCCTGGTAGAAAACCTTTTTAAAAACATTTTGTTAAAAATAATAGCGGTTTGTTTCTTATTTCGTTTGTTTGCGGTTGGAAGTTAAACACTTTCTTACAGAACAGCAAAGTATATGTGCGTAGTATTATTTACATTTATTTCCGCCACTGTCAACCTTCGCAAATATTTTGCATGTGTGTTAATTACCCTGTGGCTGCTGTAAAAAGTAACACCGTACTTCACGTCAGTGTAGTATTCAATTTCAATTACCTCCCTTGATGGTAATATGCTAATTTCAAACCAGAATGCCATTTATTGTAGGTGGCAGTATATAGGCATACTTGAACTATCATCTTTAGGGAATACTGGTGGTATTGTCTGTATTTGTCTCTTGCATGGTTAGCAAGGCGCTGACCCAAACTGGCCAAATGTAACAAAACCTTATGTACCGTTATTTAAATGTATGTTGATAAACTCGAATTTCAGATAAATATTTTGTAACGGAGTATATACACAGTGTATAAGCAGGGTCTATTTAATTAGTAATTTGATTAAATAGACCCTGGTATAAGCGTACAGTTGCTCGAAACGGAAGTTGCTGATCTGTACGCCGATGATCACATAGTTGCTTACAGAAAAACCTGCGACATCGAATTATTTATTGGTAAATAAAACCAAATTTAATGTGTATTTGGAAAAAATATTTCTGTGGTAAGTACAACGTTAATTGTTAGTCCTGCTGTGATCATATAGACTTAAAGGAAGGCTTAGTATTGTTATAATCCATCATCTTTCCCAACTCGATCAGTGAAAATAGGAGCAAAACATTGAACAAAACGGGACGTTTTGTGTTCAAATTTCTTTATGTAAATAGATTTTGGACCATATTTGTGTTGGTATGGGAGAAAATTCATTTATTCAACTTGTGTACTTCGTTGACCTGAGTTTGAACGACTTAGCAACGAGAAAATGATACTTTATTTGTCACTGTAAATGATAAGACTGTACGGATAGTTGCAACTGTACGCAATCGTTAGTTGTTAACAGATGCCTAACATCTGTACGCATAGTTGTCAAACAGATCATTAACAATTTATGGTTCCAGTTAATGCTTTCTGATTACATCGAAAGGTTATCATTTTAGCTTCAGTTAACCTTAATAATTCTTGCACGAGAACCTGAAAAATGCATATTTTTTCAACAATTTTGCTCATATTCTTTTAATAATACTATTCTATAAACAAATAACTGATCTTGACTTCTGTTTCTAATTCAGATTTGTTTTTAAATCTCTTGTTAGCTCTTCATGAAAGGAGGCGTGAAAAAAACGACTATAGTTCAACCGAGCTATATCAGTGGTAAGACCGTGTAAGATATGCAGAGGCCCGCTGTAATGTTTTCATTTCTTCTCTGAAGTGCGAACAGTAGAAGCCATAATATAGCTGGACAAATACCCGTTAGTACTTCAACCATAGTTTCTAAAGATTTCATAAAATGCTCCAATCACGTAATCCCTGAAATCTACCAATGAAAGTCGGCCAAAATGAAATCCAACCCGAAATGTTAACGACCTTAAACATGAAATTCTTAGCAGTTGCAGACGTAATTGTAGACTAACTTAACTCAGTCACGAAGTGGTGGATTTAAAAATCTGAAACCACTTTATGGAGTTTTCCTGTCAAAGACCAGATTGTTAAAGTCTTTATGATATTGGATAATATTTGTGCATAATGTATGTTTTTGCCAACACCGGCAGGAATTTCAGTAGGTTTATACTAGGTTTTATTTAATGTCACAATCAGGGGATTTAGGATTTTTAGCAATTATCGGTGTCTTATTTGCAAAGTGTACCAATTCGTTCATATGGTTCAACAGTAGATCAGAGTAAAATACCTATCAATTTATATCTCAAAACTTGCCTATCAGTTATAAAATGTGATCATATAAGGTTTTATTTTTGATAAATAATACATTAGATTTGATTGATTCCTTTGATTGATTCCTTTAACAAGTTCTTGCTTCATTGATGCTTTTCAGTTGAACAGTATATGATGCACTTATGATCACAACTGTTCGTACAGTCTGACATTGAAATACTGCAACTTTGCGTACAGTCTTGTCACTTTCGGTTGCTGCACAGAAAGACCATTTTCTCGGTGCTAGTTCATTCAAGCACCGTTCAACGCATTTTGTGAGCGTTGGAAATGATTTTTCTTTCACGGGAAGTCAAATATATACTTTTCCAATATATACATTATAAAATATGAGGTCACAAATGCAGATTTTCTCCACTCCTTTTCCCCATTTTGTACTGATCAAGTGTGAAAAGATTACAGATTGCAGCTAAACTAGCCGTTAGTTCAAGTCTTCAAGATCACAGTAAGACTATTAATCAACGATGTACTTATTATAAAAATAATTTCTGCAAAAAACACGTTTAATTTGAATATATTTTACAAATAAAAAGCCGATGTCGCGTGTTTTTCTGTAAGCAACTATGTGATCATCGGCGTACAGATCGGCAACTTCCGTTTCGAGCAACTGTACGCTTATACACTGTGATATAAGTGGTACATCATGACAAGTTACTTAGCAATCGTTAAATGACCGGGAAAATGTTGCTCACTGGCTTTAGGCCTGTGATTGCTCAACTTATTCTCTTTATATAGTCTTATTTGTTTTCACCATTATAATGTTTAAGTACCGCTTACACTGGCAGTGTTTAATGTATTCTGACCTGACTATGAACTGAAACTACACATTCAGACTTAAATCAGTCCTCAAACAAGTGGACAAAATCAAATACTAAAAGTGTGGATATTTGAAATTATTTTACCTACTGAATGTGATTCGTCTCGGGTACATTGTCATCAAGTAGATTCACATGATATAGGTATTAAAAATAATTTCGACATTTAAAGACGATTGCGGTAGTATCTGATTTCACATTTTATACTTTTTACATGAACACCGTTTGCATACTTGACCTTCTTTTTTGGGTTGTTTTATTTCAAAGAAATGAAAATATCATATTTCATCTAATTGCCTGGGAGAGACTTTCTTATAAAATACTTGTGCATAAACTCTGTTTAACGACTGAGTTTCCCTATTTCGATTGCTTCATGCAAACGTGCAAATGGTGAGCACGTAAAATTCTCAACTTTGTAAAAAAAACATTTTTTTGAAAATATGTTTGGAAACATTATGTCACAATATTTTGTTACTCTTTACGATAATACAATCACGTGACTCTCTACTTATCTTTAATCAGTTATAGAGGTGTATTCACTCTGAACCTTAACGTCCTTCATAGAGTTGATTCACATATGTGTATTGTTTGTCTTACATATATAGTACACCAAGGTCGTTTGGACCATGTCAAATACCGGAGCCTTCTATGTATACTATGCTATTTACCTAATGTATATAATTAATGTATTGTTTAGTCTGGACTATGGAAATGTATTCTCGTACATTGTACAATAATGGAAACGCAGAACTATTTTCAATAGACTGGAAAGGTCGAACAGTAGTAGCAGCACTGTAATAAAATAGGTTTCAATACAAATATTTAAAAAAATATCAAATTACATCAGGTCAAACTACAAGATCCGTGATTTTTTGGCCACATAGATCATTAATACACGTGCTTCGTCAAATAAATGACGAAAAAACTACTCGCAAGCACTGATAACGAACTCGGAAAACTAGCTGAAATAATGAATTTTCTAATAAGACAAAACAAGGACCCAAGATCATAAAACTATGATTGGAGAACAGTCACAAATCTTAAGCATCTGATTGGCTGAAATCTCCAGTTTTAGTTGTATGATCTTGGGCTCTGTTTATTAAATCAAAGACCGTGTGGTTGTCAGCTTGACGCAACTGAAATTTAAGAGGAAGAACACGGTTCTCAAGTGTTATACATGCTCGCTTCCGGTGTTCATACCATTTATGAAGAATCCGCCAGAAACAATTCTCAGATGTCCATTCTGGTGAAACTTTCGTTTTATTTCAAACTGAATGTTAAGAAAATGACGTGTTTAATTTTCTACCTACAGGCAGTAAAGCCGACGTGTCGGCACGACCGGATGTTCCCCCAAGCCGAGCCAGTTCGCGGCTCTCAACTGCCACCGCACAGGCCAGGCTCGAAATCGACGAGGTGAGTAGGCCATATGCTAACTTTATACTTTGTATATTTTGGCCAGAAAGTAATCCTCACTAATAACATTTGTTGTGGGGACTGAATACCTGCTTTGGGGATCTAAATAGTTTACAAAATTCTCACCATTAATTTTCTTGTTCTTCAGTTGCATTGCTATTTTTTTCATGTTATCGACGCTTTTTTCGAGGTCTTCTTTTGCAAATGTCAGAGTAATAACGATACTTTGTTGCCCAACAATGGCCACAAAGTTCAATACTTTTTAAAATGTCTAGTTTGAGATGAATACGAATAAAATGATATAAATCGTAAAAAGAATATCGGCAGAGTAATTGCGGATCTATATAAAATTCCACAATTATGCAGATATCAAGAAGATAAAGACCTAACTTTGCGAGATATCAAATTCTTAAATATTGCAAATCTTTTAGAAATCCGATCTTTCATTTGAACATGTATGAATTGACTCGTGCACCGTAAATCTCAGTTTGACTCCTTCCATGTCTAACCTTTGGTAAATATTATGAAAACGTTTTATCTACGATATGAAAACATGTTCGATCTATCTCTGGACGATCTGCAATTGTATAAAGTCATATTTAACAAATAATTAACACTAACGTATCTTCATGGGTTATGCTTAACTTTGGTTTGATAAAATCAAGTAATTGGTATATGCTTTTCTTTACAACAAAGGCGGTTATTCGACTAGCAAGGTATACATTCCCCAATATATTAACTTAACTATTGCTTTCTTTAAATTAAAGTCGCAGGAAAAACTTAAATTTTTATGTTATCTTTTGCCCTAAAAGGCGAGGACTAGCGATACCGTCTAACTAAAGAGGTATACTTATTACTACCGTACGTCTATCACTCCCTTGAGACTATTAAAGAACGGTAGCCGTGAAAATAAGAATTAGTTCTCATCGCAAAGCCACTTAAAACCGAGAACAGAACTGACAAGATTTTTAAAATTGGTCCTCTGGTTACCGAGATCTGGTCGGTTCGATATTAATCAAAATGTATGCGGGTGGCCATTTTGATGTGACCAGTGACATCATCAGTCGAGTTTTCACGGGATAAGTTTCTAACAGAAAATTCACAGAAAAATACATAATAATTGTAAAGAAGTTCCTATATTGTTACACGAACAACTTAATGTTATTTTGAGATGTTCTTTATTTAGTGTTTATATTTGTGCAAACGAATTGACGTTGTCAGTGGTCATTATTCAAAATGGCTGCCTCAAAAAAAAAATTAAATTTGTAAGTTCGGACAACCGTAATTTATTTATTTGTGATACGATTTTTAAAATTAGTTGGCTGCTGTGAAGAAAATTTGTAGCTCTTTGCAATTATGTATTTCAAATTGTCTGGAATCCCCCATAAACACACTGTAAATGGAACAACGTACCAGAAAGTTATTGTTGAATTGAAATGTTAAATTTCTGACCAGCTTATCTTTTCTGTCGTTTTTTTAACCATGTGCATATGTTGTAAGAAGGTATAGCCTTTTAGGTTTGAGTTCAATAGTTTCCTTGCGGGATTGACTGACATTTATAGTCAATGACTGGGTATTCACGTTTTAATATTCTCAACTAACCAACGCATAACTTTCAGTTGGAAATGTTACTACGACAGAGAATGCGGGGAAACTTCTTTGAGATACGAAAACAGTTCCAGAACAATGATCCCGAAGGAAAAGGCAACGTCTCAAGGTAATCTGAAACATAAAATCAGTTTATAATAGACCCAATTTACATGATACAACATAGTTACATGTATTACCTTGCACGATTAAACTTTTGTCTAAAATCAGATAAAAACTATTAAACAATTTTAAAATGTGCAACTTAATTATATAAATAGCACTATCACAGAAGCGCTATTTGTGCAGTGTGGCGGCCGTAAAAAGTCTCCTCGTACATAGTTATAGTCAGTACTGTTATCGGTAAAATAAACCGTTACCGATGTCATGCAGTGATTGTTACGTACATCAGGGCTATCCGATCAACCATTTTTGGGGTTGTCCCGATTAGCTCAATTGGTTGCGTCGCAGGAATTGCAGGGCTATGCGCTATCGCCGTGACGGTGCGGGTTCTCTCCCAGCTAGAGGCGCTATCACTTTACATCAATACTTCTATCAGAACTAATAACTTATTCACTGTTTGGCTGTTTTTAATTGACTGCTATGATGTATATGATATATAGAATGATGTTGATAACTACAGTGAAACCCCGCTATTAAGATCACCTCTGGGTCAGAACATAAGTGGTCTGAATAGTAGAATGGACATAATTTCCGGTTGAAAAATAGTTCAAAACTGAAAAACGGACATTGAAATCATAGTCTTATTCTCGTGATATTCATTTTTTCAGAGTGTATTCCTGACGTTTTTTTTCTGTGTACATATCATTAGTAATGGTGAAAGCAGTTATCTAAGAACATTTGGTTTGATACCCGCAGGGAGGCTCTGTACCGCATCCTGATGACAGTGCTGGGCCGTCAGCTGACACAGAACCAGTTCACCAAGCTTCTCGAGAGACTGAGCTTCAACAACAAGGTGGTCATCAACTACACCGAGTTCTTTTCACTGTTCCGTAAGATGAACGAAGAGGATTCCTCTTTCCCCAAATGGATGGACCCGGTCCAGAGGACCCATCTAGAGAAAGCCCACATGACCGCTGATCAGGTTCATCAGCAGCTCAAAGAAAAGGCAAAACAAAGGTATTGTATCAGTAGTTGTACCAATAGATTGTGTGGTCATTTTTTAATTAATCGTTTCGGTGCAAGTCGTGAGCTTGAAAGATACTTTGAGTGGCAACCCATCACGTTTTTTGCGCCAGTAAATTTTACGCAAGAACGACCCCGTAAGTACAAAAGGGTTTTGGGGTACCACTCTCAGATGCAGGGCTTGCGATCAATTAATTTTCAGATTGTTCTAATTCAACCAGTTTGATTGACCAGACACAATTCAGTCTTACAATCACTTTTAAAACACACTTACAGCAAAAATAAGCATCCATAACACAGAATTTACACAATAAGCAATTGAATAGTTCCGACGAGTTATGATCGTAAGACAAAAAAAAGCGTTTGCAGTTATCGGCTTTTTTATTGGCTAATACTAGGCCTAAGATCATCAAACTTATTCAGGAGACCAGTCTCAAATCTCGAGCATCTCATTGGCTGGTTGAAATTGCGTCTGGTCGCCGTTTCAGCCAATCAGATGCTTGAGATTTGAGACTTGTCTCCAATCTAAGTTTTACTATCTTGGGCCGTGATATTGACTTATGACGTGAATCTCGCACAGGGTGATGGATGTAGCGGAGCTCATACCGCAGATGAACCCCGGGGGTAGCGGTCGTATCATGAAACCGGAACTCAAACAGCTGCTCAACAGGCTCATGTTCTACATGGACGATGATGAGTTCGAGAGACTCTGGAACAAGTAAGTCCCCAAGTTTTTAATGGTCATTTGCCTGCTTTGATAACTAGTTATAACCTATAGTTTAATGTAATTCTGATAGCTTTTATCTGATGCTCGTCCAGCCCGTCAGTGACATCGTCTTTTGACTTACTACAGTAACTCCAGCTGGAGTCTGAGTATGGAACGGTAATGCGGTACGTGCCGGACCTAATATGATGCCAACGTATTTTGAAAGAATTTGGGGATTCGGGATTATTGGAAATAGTTTTGATCTCATTCATAGTGTAAGATAAGTAATTGGTGCACAGTTGATACCTGGCGACATAGAAGTAGTTGCATTCGTATTTTTTCAATGATTTTTCCTGATCATAACATTAGCTCCGTTGTGCATTCAGATATGATCCGGACGCGTCTGGAACCATCAGCGGGGAGAAGTTTATGAACAAGCTAGGCATCGCATTTAGGAACGGGTCGGCTGGCAACGACAGACTGTCTCCTATACCGGAGTCTGGTAAGTGGTATATTATGCCTTTGTGTAGCTGTGAGAAAAAAAAACCTGCAAACAGTTCCTGTTCTTGTTGTAAAAGTAAAATTTCTGTTTTGATCGCCGCAATTCTTATATATTCGTTTAGGTATGTCATTTAAAACTTCAAAACTACATGCATTTACCTTCTGTCTAATTTCTGTTCTTCTACGTTAACCCTTAAAATCGTATCAAGCGTCGTGATAAAGCATTACTGGTCCCAATATCATAAAACTAAAACTGGAGGCAAGTCTCAATTCTCCAGCATCTGACTGGCTTAAATGGCGACCAGTTGCCAGTTCAGCCAATCAGATGCTTCAGATTTAAGACTGGCCTCCAATCTCAGTTTTGTAATCTGAGCGTAGCGTATATAACGTTATATAGAATTTAATATAACATTATCCGTGAACTTGTCAACTTTTATTGAAAATTCCTGCTTACATTGTTAGATCTACGAAAACTAAAAATCTCCGATCGAAAAGTGATAGAAGAATTCAAAGAATTAAGTAGTAAGTCGAGCGCACTCCTGCAACAATACATGCAGTATTTGCAAAGTAAGCACGGGCTCTAATCATGGAGTTTGGGTTTGCTTGTCGCGAGTAATATTGGACTTCACTGGCTGAAACTGTTGTGGTGTCATCGATTTACAATTTCTTTGCCAGACTATCATTGCTTAACAACATGAGCAGTGTTACGACGCCAGAATACTAGTGCCCAAGGTTACAAAACTGAGCATGGAAACCAGTCTCAAATCTCAAGCATCTGATTGGCTGAAATGGCGACTGGTCGCCATTTCAGCTAATCAGATGCTTGAGATTTGAGACTGGTTTCAAATCTTAGTTTTATAATCTTCAGCATAGTAGTCACTAAAACATTGTGTTGAGCTCGTTGTTTTCACCACTACAGCACCATACAACGTTCATGATTGTTCACATAATTGCACCGGTATAGATGAACTCGGTTTGAATTTTCATTGTCACAATCAATCGCATGTGAACTTACAGTAGTTGACATTTAATTTAATAAACACAGTTTTATGCTTAATTGATAAATGTCTGGGTTCGATTTCTTTCAATGCTTGTTTCATGTTATGGGTACACATTTGGTGGATGGCTACACATTATCATTAGTAATGGTTGCTCTTTTTTATTAATTGCTTAAACAAACTCGTGATCTAGTTTGATAGTTTGTAGTTTGTACAATTGGCGTGTTTGTCATTTACAGTTTACTTTTATCCAGTGTAGTTTATTCGATTCTGTGTTTTCAGGCAAAGAATAAGTTCATTTATTTATACATAGGGTCTTAAAAAGTCATATGGGATCATTTTAAATAGTTTAGAGATATTGATTTATAAGCGTCTTTCCAAAATCATAACAGTTAGCAATGTTACAGATTGTACGTTACACTGATAATTTAAACTTGTCTTCTCAGAGCGTTCCAAGCGGACACCTCGACGTAAGGAGATCGAGCGCCGCCATCAGCTGGACGTTGAAAGGTGGCTCAAGAGCAAGTTCCGGGAAGGGTTTGCCACTATGAGAGATGCCTTTGAAGCAAAGGATACCAAGAACGATGGCTGTGTAAGGACTCTAATTTGCTTGTTGCACTTGTTTATACACTATTTTACTTTTAAGTCGTTCATGTTAATTCATCGAAAACCTGTCTGGGTGTATGTTAAAAAGTTCTCTTTGCCCAACGGTCATCGCTGGTGATATATGTTATAGCTGGATTTCATAGATAGCTAGCAGTTGTAGTTGCGGAATAATCACATGCTGTTGTGTTTTGTAGGTTGGCTTTGACGACTTCCTGGAAGTTCTGGGTAATTTCGGCCTCACTCTGGAGAAGAAGTACCTTGCAGCGTTCCTCTCGCGGTGTAGTGTATCTGCAAACAAGAACGGTACCATACCGTACCGCGAGTTCCTGCACCGCTTCCAGGACCGTAGTGAGAAGGGCATGACTCATACCATTCTCACTGATAACAAGCACAGGCTAGTGAGACTGTTAGTTTCGTATTTTATTATACAAACCATGTGTGCCAATCCTAGCACCCTGACTGCCGTGTGTGGCTCGAACTTGCTGCAGCTCTATCTGTAGACATCAGTCATAGCGGTTTGGTTTGTATAAACTTGAGCAAACACCATTAGCTTTGAAGAATGAAATTTGTGACATTAAGTTGATCATTATTCTTAAAATGGCGTCTCTCCGCAACATCCCTTAAATATTACTCTGAATTTAATCATGATTTGAAGAGACTTTAAACTGATTTTTTTTGCAATCAAAAGATTAACAAACATTTAGGCCTAATTTCGTAAATTCTTAAAATAATGGTGTTTGATCATTTTTATTCGATTCTTTTATCATTTCTTTACGTTAAGGTTTATTTTTTATACATCATACAACGATTTTGTTGTATTACTAATAACCATGTTTCATATTGTTAAACAAAATCATCGGTATTCAATGTGTCGATTCTTTGAATTGTTCATTTTTCTATCTAGTATTTCGGTAATGGTTGAATTCTTTACCACCATAACTCTCGGGCATGATGTGTTTCACGCTACTTTTTCGTTCATGTCTCTATTTTATATCATATGTGATGTCTACACAAGTGCATGAGTACGCACTCTACGCCACTCTGTGTGTGCACACTCTATTCCAATCTACTTTTACACATATTCACTGATCAGAAAATATAATAAAAATCAGTATGATATGTGTCCAAGTTTATAAAAAAAATAAATTTCATAATAGAAATAGTAGATTTAATTTATAGTTTAAATTATAGTTTTGCGGAAGTGTGAATTTAGAGTTGCCCCCCCCCCTTAGTGAGCTGCTAGTTTGTAGTTGTAATTAATTACAATAAATTACCCGGAATAAAGCAGGCGAAGAGTGATACAACAATAATAATCCCCAACGCCGCACTGTTTTATTTTTGGCAAGTGGCTGAATGCCAGTCACAATAATGCTATATCGGTTTATAAATATCATAAAGTTAGTTATGCACGAGTTTTTTATTTTTGAAGAAAGTTTTCTGAAAGTCAAGAAGTAAGTTAGATAAATTCAGAAATGAATTTAAAGGTATATTAAAAATGTCTAAATTTATTGAAATTCATGTTCGGCAATTGTTTGATTGCTTCTTTATGTTGAGGATATTTCATAAATGTTTTAAACGAAATCGGATACATTTTATCTATTATCGAAAAAAAAAGAAAAGAAAACTTCATAATTTTGTGAATTGTTTTCTAGCATCATCTTTGAAGCTTCATTAGTGTTCTGAAATACGATTCCCATTTGGAAATGCTCAATAATGTCACACTTGGTCCATCAAGTACTAGAAGTAGAAACTATAGTTAGCACTACATAGTACTAGTATCCAGTTGCGCCCCTAACATCCTTAAAAGTGATGATACCGTTACTTGTAGAAATGAACGTTTTTGCTTCGTATAGTTAGAAATAAAAGATAATCTCTATCAAATATTCGTAAAACCAACACGCTCTACTAAGTTCCTATCAAAATCAAATAGTTTATGTTTTTCAGGTAAGACCACCTGCACATGTATATGTAATGAACTTGATTGTAATTTTAGACGTACTAATTATTATTTGAAAGCATAATTTACATATAGGTTCAACGATGACCAAGGACGCCAGTCGCCCGGCGGAGTATCGAACCTGAGCGCCATAGAGGCCCAGCTGATGAACATGTTCCAGCGTGACTTCCTCGCTCTCTTGGGCACCTTCAAGTAAGCTTACAGATTTTTTATCATAAATCTTTTAGAAACAACAAACTTTCTAGGGTATATTTAAAAAAAAAATAAGAAAGAGAGAGTGATGTCAAAATTAATTTCATTATTCAAACATGGGTCTAAGATAAAAAAAACAAACTGGAGACCATTCTCAAATTTCAGCCGCTATTTCAGCCAATCAGATGCTTGTGATTTGAGACTGGTCTTATTTTCTTGATCCACGAGTATCGACCCATTTGCTTTGCATTTTAAATAGTGTTTTGTGAATGTGAAATTCAATACATAAATTCACATTTGCTTTTAAAATGGTCTTTTGAGGAAAATGTGAATCATTATCAATGTATTGTTTTTGCTTAGCCAGTGTTGAGGTATGGCCGTATTCAATGATTGATTTGAGCATTACAGTTTATAGTTACAATGGACCTTGAGCGAATGTGTACATATATTATGGATATTTCTGTGGTAACTGTTACTATTTAATCATGGACAATTTTTCATAGAAAGAATATTTGAGGTGAAAGGGTATCGTTGCTAAGGTTGATTTTGTTATGGCAAACTACATGCAATAATGTGTTTGCATTTAAACAACTAAACCTTGCAACAGACGCAAATTAATACAGATATCGCGTGTGTGCTAAGGCCTTATACAATTAAAGTGAAAACTGAAACTTAAAACTAACTCTCAATCTGTATTGACCTGAAATGATAAAAAATATGCATTTTACATCGGAAATATTCTTTAAAACTGGGATCCAGAATTTTCCCTATTTTGCCCATTTAAGCCCATTACACAACAACTATAAATGCATAGCAATCACATATGGTCTCAAATGCATTACCATAAATTTTGCAACTGTTGTGAAAAATATTAACTAGATTTGGCCTTTATGAACCGGTTTCTTTGGTTTGATTGGTAATTTTTGCCTTTCTTATATTATGAAATGATTGATTACAAGATAAAATAAGGTATGTGTGTCTGTCTGTTTGTCTGTGTCCGTTTCTTTATCCGTCCGTTTGTCCATCTAATGTAAATTTCCATGGAAGTTGTAATATATTTAGCTAGTGGCTTTAACAATGTAAATATTATACTATCTTCAGGAGTATAGATAAACTGGAAACAAATGTGATTAGTCAGGAAGAATTTCGAGCAGCTATGGAAAGCCGTTTTAACCTTACTCTGTCCGATGAACAGTTTGACAGCTTTGTCGACAATGTGCCGCTTGATGAGGATGGAAACGTGAAGTACACAGAGTTTATGCAACAGTTTGATACCAGGTTTGTGCCAGTATACAGCACAATATGTAATATACTGATAAGTTTATTTATAGTATAAAAAGTAGATTGTGTATAAAATATAAAGATTACCCCAAAGCAACAGAAGCGTCCAGTAAAGCATGCTTGAGACAAGACATAGTACATACTATCCTTGACTCATTAAAAAAAGTTCACAGTCACCCACAATAATTGACATCCTGCATGGTTTGAAATTAGCATATTACCATGAAGGGAGGTAATTGAAACTGATATCTACTCTGATTCTTTTCACTATTATATGTATTTCTCACTAGTATTTCAATTTAGATGTGAAGTTGTAGTCTAACAAATCATAAAACCTTAATAATTATCATTTCATGTTACAGGGGAATGGCACCCAGTTTATTCCCATCGAAAGAAAAAGAGGCGAAGAAACCAGTCAAAGTTGGCCCACTTCCGGAAGATCCACCTAAACCAAGCGATCCCAAAATCCAGAAGACCGATGTAGGGGAATATGTCAGTTTTGACGAACCTTCCCTTATAGACGAATCTGCCCCGAGACGGTCACCCCAAGAAATGTTCAAAATTATTAAAGATTTACTCACTAAACGATTCAACGACGTCGAACGAGCATTCTTTGAATTAGATGAAATTAATTCAATGAGGATGTCTCAAGAACAAATGTTCCAGTTACTTAGAAGGTATGTGATTGTCCACCATACACACTTAGTGGGTCTATAACAGATAAACTTCCTATTAAAACTAAAAAAAACAGCTCACCCTCTTTAAATAAGTACATAGATTTTTTTGATTTTTTATTTAAAATCTCCAAAGGTAGGAGAACGTTTTGCTTGAAATAGCCAGTAGAGTATACACGCACATTTTACGTTACCTGTTGAGGGAGGTTTCCGAGGGGCTGGCATCAATTTCCTATATACTGTATTTGGTATACTGGACCTATATATGAGTTTATGTATTTTTGTCTCTTTTGTAGATTCCCCGAGGTCCGACCGGAAGTCACTCGTGGTGAAATCAGGGATATCTGGAAAACATTCATCACCAACAAGGATAAGACGCTAGATTATTATGAATTTGTCCGCCATTTTGGATTCTCCAAGACGTCTGCTGCATTTCCAAATGCCAAGCGTGTTCCACCTAGACACGGTGACGCGGACTTCATGATCAGGTCCCGGAAGTTGAACTGTGCCGCTGATATGCTGCAAGATAGCTTGAGGTCAAAGGTAATTAAGAACAAAGCAGTTAATTAAAAATTACCGCGACACTTGTATTTACAAAACCTATAATTTTATTGAAAATGCACTTTATTTTTAAATTCGTTCTCTAGCGTGGATACAGCAGGATCCATGTTGTGTAATAGATTGTACAATAGTTCTTATTTCCCGTTGGTTGCTACGGACTCAAGTGCTTGGTGAAAGCTGAAAGTTATTAAAGTGTCGGTTAAACATCTGAAACTTCAGACCTAGTGTGGTTGTCGAAAAAAAGAGATGTTTTTTGATGACAACCTTTGAGATTGTGCGAGAGAAAAAATCTTAGCTTGAAATGTGTTTCAGCTGATTCATTTAACCTATTTATTTAGATCGATTACATGTGGGAGGACTTACGTAAGGAGTTTGTCGGCATGGATCCTTACGGTACTGGGTACATATCCCAGGAAGAGTTCAGAGAGGTAGTGCGGGAATTGTGTGTGCACCTCAGCGAGTTCGAACTGGATACGCTCTGTAGAAAATTCGACATGAAGAAGGACGGCAGGTTTGTAATAATACTAGTACATATGAAAAAAAAAGTTGTTGCTCCTACTGAGGAGCGAACCCGTACGGCGACAGCGCCTAGCCGTTCTTAGTCGGCTTGTCGGGATTAGGTAATTATATGTGAGATTGTGATTAAAGATCAGTCCCAAGTACAATAGCAATTGCAATAAAAACCATACAATATTATTAATCCAGATGGTACTGAAATATATTTAATTTAATTTAGTAAGTTTACATGCAAGATGTGAAAATGATTTGCAGTGGCTATTTTACACGTTAACATATTTATTCCAGTTTCTATTAGACACATTTGTAGTTGAAACACATGTAGTTTAACACTATTCAAGAACAATTTCTGATATAATCTTTCAGAATATCGTACATTGAGTTCTTGAAGCCTTTCGCACTGAGGAAGCAGATCTGGCGTCATGGAAACAACATGCTCTCTTTGTTACAACATCCTCAAGCGGAGCTGCCCGTAAGCGACATCGTGGAGCCCCCACAGAAAGGTCTCCATGGCATTACAGCCAAACTCAGACAAAAGGTACATACATAAAGCGCAATATAAATACATCGAAGTACGCTTGATATTAACATATTTATTTATTATGTGTTCCTTTACCGGCGCTGATCTAAAGAGTTTCGGGCTTGTTTGTTTGTTTTGGAAACCCCGAGCACCAGTATGTCATTGTTGTGAGGATTTTGCCGTTAAGATGGAAATTAAATTGTAAATACCCCAAGACTGTCACAAACGAACCCCCTTTCTGGAAATCTTGCACCCAATCCTGCTGGTTAATATTTGTTATATTTGTATATATTTGGATACAAGTTTATTTTAGTAATATTGTCCGTTTGCTATGTGTGATTTGTGTAGAAGTTGAATTCGGTTGTGAGGGTGAAGTAATACTGTTTTGAGATGTCTAAGAAATACTTATCACTTTTATGTATTTTCAGCTGGCAGGGGATTGGAAAAATCTTCGTAGAGCATTCCGTAAATTGGATAAGACAAACAACGGGTACCTGTCCGTCCCAGAGTTCCGTTCGGTGCTCAAATTAGCAAACGTCATCTTGGACGAAGACGAAGTCTATCATGTACTGAATAGATTCGATCACAACATGAGTGGAAAGATTCAGTATGAGAAATTTATTGAAGAGACATTTAAACCGGAATCCCGTCACAGTGTACGACCAGTGTGAAAATAACGTGATTTACATTTAGTCAGTATTAAATCAGTTCAGATTCCTATGAGGTCATAAGGAGTTATCAGTTTATAAATGCTCATTTTTGTTATTCATGGACGAAAGTGTTTGATGCTAGAATTAATATATACTGTTGTATAATGTGTAAGACTATCAGGATAACCTAGATCACTTTTTTGTGCTCAAACGTGTTTTATTAATCTATGGTGTAAGTTTTGTATTTAGCAGCCAGCGGTCATTAGGAGCCAGTTTTTCATTTAGCAGCCAGCGGTCATTACGAGCCAGATTTGTGTTTGGCAGCCAGAGGTCAAGAGGGGCCGAATTTTCAGCCTTCATTAGGCGGCTGCAATTGTGGGACCGGGCATTGGCTAATGGCCTCCATAGATAACTATATCAGTATGTCTAACTCTATCAGTTTAAAAGCATCAACAACGTGATTTGATGTATGTGATATGTTTTATTCTATAAAGTTTAACTGTGATGAATGATAAATGTCTGTTATTTGTTGTGCGTTTGATTTACAATTTATAGTTTGTTTTGTGTTGTATATAAAGTTCTTAAGTATTCTTGTTCTAAATACGCCATATGCTGAAAACAATAATTTTAATGGGTCCGAAATACTGTAATTGGGGCATCTCACGGTAACAGGTCCTTAGTCATGTATTTGACATTTTAATTGTTGCTATTTATAAAGAACGTACAATCGTGTATTATTTTCTTGTAACTCACACGTTATTTTGTTACCCATGACGCGCCCCAATTATTATAAGAATTTCTAGGGACGGAAAGACACACTTTCCTCTAAATTATCTAAGTATAAACTGTAGAAATATATATGTATTTGAATTCATCCATGCTCCGGAAAGCTGACGACACTTCACAGCAGCACACTGTACCCGAGCTATAAAGCTGATTTTATATGTATTTTAAAACGCATTGTTAACGGCTTCAAATTTTATCGTTGTTTTATATGTTATGTATTATAGTTATGTTGTTAAGATAGCGACGCTGTCAATTTTTATATGTTATATCTATCCGTCCATATTCTTGATAAAATCGTACATGACTATTTCGTATTTAATAGATATATAATTGCATGCATTTTAAGCATTTCTTTAGATGTTCTGATTATTTACATTGAGTATTTAAATCGAGTGATGATGTATCTTTTTGTATTATTTCTTTTTATAACATTTCTGACAAAACTTTTAATACAGCAGTTTGAATAACACCCGAAGAAAACAATAATGCTCACTGATGGCGGTACCCTTCCTCTTGGTAACGCCAGTGGCAATAACCGAAAGCCAGTCCCTTATTCAGTAATTTGATGTTTCGCACCCTCTAATAATTGACCTTAGGCCTTGCTGGACTATTGGCATAAACATACTAGTGAAAAGAATGCTTTTGGTAGGCAATGTTCACACTATCATGGAATAAATTTAGTAAACTTTACTACAAATGTATGTTTATATCTTTTATGAAAGTGGGTAACCCCAAGTGTGGTGCAAACGAAGATATAATTCTACGACCTGTTAGCTTGTGTTCGTACTCGATAGGCCCATCTAATGGACATTGCAAGGCCGCCATTTACCGCTAGTAATATATGCACACTCTAGATTTTGTTGTTTTATATACATCTTGATACTGATCCAATTTCTGTGATAGCTTTTTCGTTTGCAGTTTTACCAAATTTCTATCATTGCACTAATCATGTCAATAAACATTCAAAAATAAAGTCATGTTTACACAAACAGTTGTTGTGTTTAGTTCTTGTGACTAGATTTCGTTTTATTAAAATTCTTGTATTTCCTGTGTACAAGGGAGTGCACAGCTGTATCAATTGAATATCTAACGGACAAAATTTTGGAACTCTTATGTATGTTTTATCATTTTAGTTTTGCATTATTAAATCCTGCTAATCATTCATAATTCGAAATTCCTGATGCCGACATAGATATTGTTAACGGGAGATAATTCAATTCATTCAACAGGATGCATGTTGAAAAATATATTGAATAAACCATGAGGCAAAGCAGAATCCAAGCACCAGATATGGCGGTAGTGGTTTCCAGATTCTCATGGGGAAACAAATTTGGTAAAGACCGTAACATCAGGCTATTTGCCGTCAATACTATTTCGTATCGGTCAGTAAAAATCTCAGACGGCTCACGCGTTCTTGAAGCTCACCAGACAAGTTTCAGTGATGGGAAGACAAAGTGACGTCTTTTCACCCTAAAAAACTGTGAAGTCCTACGGGTGACAAATCAAACGAAGCCTATGCTTACACACGCTTAAATTTATTAAATGAAATAAAAAAACATACATTCGTTCCATATATGTATGGAGCTTTTCGCTACCGTCCCGGAATGCCACCAATCAGATTAAAATGCTACGTCAGATTTTATCAGAATACCATCATAAATATCATAACTAATGCTTTCGACAACTATGTCCATGAAATGCATAGGTATGCCAACAAAAGGAAGTAAAATATACACATGAAAACGGTATGACATTTATAAGTCCGCTTCAAAAGTTACAAGAAAAACAAAAGACAAAAGTTCTCATCTAATGTCAAACAGAATGGGGAAATCGGACCGCGGGGAGATAAATCCGCAATACCACAGTGGCGGTTATTTTGTTTATTTTAATAAAAAAAGGGAAAGAGTCATATCAAGAATTGCCACAAATCGAAAAAATAAGAAATATACACATCTTTCCCACGCAGCCAAGGGAGAAAAAGATATCGTGGATATATAATTTAATTAGTTTTAAAACGACATCACGAACAATTAACAGAAAAAAACCCCAAAGTGTAGCACGCCCTCTGGTGAGAGAATGAGTCTGGATTACCTGCCCCTAACACTTCGTCTACCGAGATCTTTTCTGTAATTTTCTTCTTTGACACCATTAAAGCAAGGGAGGAGACTCAAAACAAATATGGCGTCGATTTTCAACACACATGTTTGCTGGTCCAAAAATTTTTGTAAACAAAGCTGTACACCTGACTGACGAAATGCAGCCTGTTCCAAAAGATATGGCAAAAGCCTTTAATCACGAGGTAGAAATGTTCGAGGAGGAGAATGAACTATCAGATGCTCAGTTGAAAATTGCGTTCAACGAACTTCGGCACAGGGAAAAAATTGAAGGTTCAAAAAAGGTCACGCAGTCATGGAGAATGAAAGAACGCGTAAGTGTCTACCAAGTCGCTTGATTTCGATTGGTTATGAAATTTAAACTTAACCACGAATTTTTACAGACACTTGCCTAGTTTCAGTTTTGAAAGTTTTAGCTGTCATCTTTTGCCCTACTTCTTGGACGTGAATTACAAATACTAGAATGATTTACAAATACAAGGGATGGTATCGTGGAGCAAAGCGTATCCAGAAACCTATATAAAGTGGTGTGTGGCAAGTCTGCATACCTATCAAGAAAGCTTGACTGATGTATAACATGTTTAGTACTAATAGTAGCTAAAGACAGGTACCTACCAGGGTTTCACTACTCGTACTTACTCGAGTACTAGTTTTCAAGTACTCAGCAGGACTCAGTACTCATCTTAAATTACGAGTACAAGTACTCATACTTACTTAAGTACTGAAAAAAGATGGTCAGTACTTACGAGTACTATATGAGTACTTTCACGCTTTAATGAAATAAAACAACTTAATGAAGTGCATATACACGGTGCCTATTCATATCGGCTGTTTCTTTGCGAAATTCGCTATATCGGCTGTTTCTTTGCTTTGGCAACGGCTATTCTTTGCTAATAACAATGGATCGAGAGCATATGTCGAAGATTCCAGACGCAAATGTTACAGATATAAGGTATATTGTATAAAAAAAGTTTGTGCACGGAACATTAGAATGTCTAAACTATGCATTGTAGTGTTTACTTTTTAAATATGGGCGATTGTGGCCGAAATCTCGATGAAACTAGTTGACGATACACAGACGTAGGGCACAGATCCAGCTTTTCCACAGTCTATAACGAGTGTTTGTTCTGATATCTAACGTATCAAGCGATATATTATATTCATTTCTTCAATATTCTTCCAAAAAATACTTACAAATATGTTGAAATATTAATAGATTTATCCAAAACCCTTTACTTTCGGTTTAATTGGGGAACCGGCGGCCTCTCTGCTCACAAGTTTTTGATGCACAGGCTGACTCTGCATTGCGCACAGGTAGGCTCAATGATAATGACTACTTAGGCACCTGTTTACTCACTGTATTATGGACAATTTAGAATTGTGTCACTGCATTCTCTTTATTAGAATGTAAATTAACGTTACATGAGCAGGGGACTTCAAAGTTGAACGAGAAACCTTAAGGTTTATCGCAACTGTGTTAGTATCCTTTTCATGTAAGGTTAATGCATACATTGATAAATGTTTATGAAAATGCTAATAGATATTTTTAACAATAATAAAGCTTTACAAAACTTTAACAAGGTTAAAACACTTATTTGATATGTATAGCCTATGTACATTCTATATTGCAGTATTAGCACAGAACTCCACTTTCCCATTTATTGGTTTATTCGCCGGTTCATTCATTCTTCCGGTCGTTCATCGTCCATTTTCCATCAACCGATCGTCCGTCGGTCGGTTCTTTCTCTCATCCCTTCCTCCCTCTCTCCGTTCATTTGTCATTTTATCCACCTGAACGTCCATCTGTCCGTCCATTCATATTTCTCCCTAATAGTCCGTTTCATTGAACCTTTTCTATAAAATGATCATTTGGTTGTATAGCCTTACAAAATATTATCTGAACAGTTTTCTTTAATCACTTCGAAAATAGGTCGTATTATGGGAACACCCATGGCGGGCAGGCGAGCGGGCGTCCAACCTCCGGGCTGCGTCAACAGCGACAAATTAATATAATCATTCAACCTGATAAATATATTAATACTATTTATTGATACTCAAAAAGCGCTGTGCGCGGTTACCTAAATCTTTTGATTTTTTTAGATAAGGGCCGGCAAATATGTACCCGACCCGGTCCAAAAAATGACGCACTGGCCATATTAAAATCTGTAAGTGAATCCTGTCGTAGCTAAACTGCAAACAAGCAAATCAGACATGAGGGTTATCGCTAACTTGTACATAATAGCTCTTTAAACAGCCATATTTATTTAACTTTTCTTAAACGATGCAAATAATGCATTTTCAGGGACCATAACTCTTGAACCAATACCGATTTGATACTCGAACAGATCTTATTTGTTTAAAAAGCAAGCCTTGGTACATTAAATATATCTTTATTGGTATCAAAAACTAGAAATAACACTAAGATGGCCATTAGTCCACCAAAGTCCCCTTCTGGATTTCATCATTACACCATGACCATACAAACGTTTTTTCTTAATTATGTTCGTTTGAAGGCTCTCGCTCAAGCAGAGCAACTGGATTATGAGGCAGAATAGATCGTGTCGTCACAATTAAAAAAATCACACATGTTTAAAGCTTCTGGTCATAAGAATATATATATATGTCAACCCTGTAAGTAAATATAATTAAAAACTTACCATTTTTGATAATCTGCACTGTATATATTACCTAAAGAGAAAAAAATCAACAAACAAGTAGCTTAATTTTTTAAACTCACAAAATGATTGAAATTGACACAGGTTAAAAGAAATTTCAGAAGAAAACCCATTTAGAATAACTTAATTCACTTTAATTCTACATTTATGCACAATAAAAGAACTGATATCTTAGTTAAACTAACTGACTTTCTTATCAGGAATGATCACTAAAGGTTGAAAGTCGTACACAATGTCAAATTAATGAAACTTTTGTGTCAAAAAATAAAAAGTATAGAGCCTGCCTGGAATGCAGAGAGTCAGCCTGTGCATCAAAACTGGTGAGCAGAGAGGCCGCCGGTGCCCCAATTAAACCGAAAGTAAAGGGTTTTGGATAAATCTATTAATATTTTTACCTATTTGTAAGTATTTTTGGAAGAATATTGAAGAAATGAATATAATATATTGCTTGATAAGTTAGATATCAACGCAAACACTCTTTATAGACTGCGGAAAAGTTGGATCTGTGCTCTACGTCTGTGTATCGTCAACTAGTTTCATCGAGATTTTGGCCACAATCGCCGATATTTAAAAAGTAAACACTACAATTCATAGTTAAGACATTCTTATGTTCCGTGCACAACCTTTTTTGTACAATATACCTTATATCTGTAACATTTGCGTCTGGAATCTTCGACATATGCTCTCGATCCATTGTTATTAGCAAAGAATAGCCGTTGCCGAAGCAAAGAAACAGCCGATATAGCGAATTTCGCAAAGAAACAGCCGATATGGATAGGCACCGTGATATATAAAATGGAATAGTAAGAAATATTTCATTAATATCTCATATTTGGCAGGGTAATTAAACAACTTTTGTATATGCTGTTTTGTTCTTACTTGTTTTTTTATACTATTTCATGCATTATATTAAATTATTAAATAAACCATTATAATTGTCAATGGTGGAAATACCTTACTAAAATTTACAGTGCATTCAATAGGATTATAAGATTTAGCAATTGAGTCAACAGAACTGATTATCACCTTACTATATTACAATGGAAGTTAACATGTTTTCTTAATTTTGCAAATATGATTTAATAATGATTATGGTGAGACCAGACTGATAGGTGTAGATGACACTTTTGAAAGGCTAATTATGTTACTTTGCAATACCTGTGACTATTGACAGTTGAAATAGTTGTTGGTGGTCACTTTTTTCAATAATGGAATACTTATGATTTCCGAGTGTGTTTATATATTTTTTGTCTAGTGACAATGTCATTTTCAATAATAAAATTATTATGACTTCATTATTAATAAAATTATACGAGCATACCTCATTTGAATAATTGTAAAGTATGCTATATAATTACAAAAATTATACTGAATGTTTTCGTACTTGCAAAATATTTGTGAGTACCTTAACTAGTACTCAGTACTTACTTAAGTACACTCACAAAAGTGAGTACTCAGAACTTACTCGAGTTCATCTTAAGCATCCAGTACTCAGTACTTACTTAAGTACTGAACCTCAGTACTCAGCGAAACCCTGGTACCTACCAGAAAGAAACTGTCCATTCAGGAATTGGTTTGATGTCATTCATGTGTATAAATTTGCTCATAAGGCGTTAAAATGATATCATACTGAAATCACACAAATGTTAACATGACGTCAAAAATGTTGCCCAACTCTGCTCATGCCTATGTTGACTGTCAATTTTCTGTTTATATTAAAAATGTTCCAGTGTCCCAAGCTGCAGACTTTTGAAAAGTATCTTTAATGAAAGGTCATTATAAATATCAAACATATATTAAGGCCAAAACTGTCAAAATGGGGAAGTTGGAATTAGGAGGAATATAAAGCAAATTTATTTGATGATTTTGATACTGTGGAGTGGTTATTTACGCTCAAGATAGTTTCTAGAAAGATGTACCCGTCATATGTTTCAAAAATCACCTATTTCCCTAAAAAAATTGTGGATGGCAGCTGGTTCTTATGATATAAGTGTTTTTGTAAATATGCAGATCACATGCGTAGAGTTGGGCACATTGCCCATCGATCATAGCAGTTAACTTTAACTTAGCTAAGAGGGGCTACAGCAAGGGAAAATTCGGAAGCCTATAGTCTAGAGGATAAGATGCCTCCATGCGCATGTAACACCATGGCTAGAAAGATAGTTTCAGAGCTAGTGATAATAATTCATTTGATTTTTGTTAAAGCAGACAGTATAACACATCATTATGATTTTAGATGAAGACAGTGAGTGTGGCTCTGGTTTTATGTCTAAATGTTGGAGTAGATCCACCAGATGTGGTGAAGACATCACCGTGTGCTAGACTCGAGTGCTGGATTGGTAAGTATCTTAGGATAACATGTTTAAACACAAATATTTCATAAAAATGGATATTCTACCAGGAAATCTCATTTATGTTTCCCCACAGAATATCCATTCAATTGTAAAATTTTGTTTAGTTAATATATGTTTGTGACTGAACCAGAACAATATGTCATTATTATGTGGTAGATGATAGAATGTTTGATACTGACATAGCATTATGTCATTTCTGCACTTTGTGAAATTATACTTGAATTACATAGATTTTAAATGCTTATTTTCAAAATACAGAGTTTACATGTATATTTATATTGGAACAAGGATTCAAAAAATTGTTGGCCCCATCACACAACAGCAGTTTTATCTCTATACCAACCCCACCACAGGATTTTGCTGTTTGGAATTTACAGCATTTCATGTGTGTCAAACAAGAATTTTGTCTAATAATAATTGAATTAATTTTAATACCCCTGAATGACTTGTTGCAGCTATTTTCTGACTGAAATAAATTTGTCTGTTATGAATATTATGTTAATGAGATGTTCTGTGTCAACTAAGTTAGAACTTCTCTACCATAATTGTTATGGTAAATTATGCACATATAGATATTTTTAAAGTAATGATTATTTAACAAATAAATGTATGCTATTTGATTTGACTTGTAGATCCATTGTCACAGAGTCCACAGAAAGCTCTGGAAGCAATTGGCGCCAACCTTCAGAAGCAGTATGAGAGGTGGCAGCCGCGGGCCAGGTACAAGCAGACGCTGGATCCCACAGTGGAGGAGGTGAAAAAGCTGTGCACATCACTGAGGAGAAATGCCAAGGTAAGCAAAAGCTTCAATGGCTCTAACACACTAGTTTACCAACATAATGTATCGCATTAGTTCAAAATAGAAAAAAGTACCTCAGAGCATAGAAGATACCTTTGCTTTTTTACACTAAGATACAGTGACAATCCTATAACTGAGAAATAGAATGATGTTTCCAATTTCTTAGGCATGATGATTGATAGAACATTACAGCAATAAGGATGTCACTGTAATCTCTATTTCAAACTGATATTACATCTGTTTGCAATAGCTATTGACTTCCATACTGAGATAGAAATTTCAACTGTGAATTAAAGTAATAACTGAGATAAGAATTTTATTAAAGAAATCTGTTTATTTAAATGACATTCCAGCCTATGACAATAATTGATTGCAATTAATTTGATCTTTTTCAAATTTTATTTCCATGACTGCATGTCTTTAACACAATTTAAGAAGATGTAAACCCTTAACCCATTTATAAGCCTTTTATTACATGGCCTAGGAGTGTAGATCCAGTCCAGCTTTCTGATCTGGATCTACAATGTTAGATTCACGGTCAGATATTACCTATGACATCATGGTCAGAAATAACCTACATGTATGACTGCTCAGATGTGCAAGTTGATCTGGATCTGCACTGTGCGCCCTTGAGTTGTATTGCAAAGGTTACATTAAGTATTAGCAATTCAGAATTTGTCTTTGATTGCTGTTAGTGCAGAACATTCAATGCTTTGCTTGATAAAGCTTTTATTGCAACAATATTTGTTGTATTAATTAATTTGAAAAATTGAAAAAAATAACATTTGAGATAAAAATCAGAATATAATAATGTAACCAATGACTTGGATATCAGCTTGTAGATGATATTTACAGGAGGAGAGAGTTCTGTTTCACTACAATGGACATGGGGTCCCCAAACCTACTGTTAACGGTGAAATATGGGTCTTCAATAAGGTAATTTAATATTGTTGCTGTATTGTCAAACCCTAGAACATTCATACTGGGACAGAAAAACAGTTAATGTTGGGACAGTTTGGGAATGAATAACAAGATTTCACAAGAAACAAAACTTTTGAGTGATCTCTTTTTTAAATAAAAATTTGTTCAAGTTGTTTACAAATGAAGTGAAAAATGAACCTATGTTATAAATGATAAATGTTTGTATTTTGCTCTGTAATGAAGTGCATTGTACATTTCAGAGTTATACCCAGTATATTCCACTATCAATCTATGACCTGCAGACATGGATGGGTAGTCCTTCTATCTACGTGTATGATTGTTCTCATGCAGGAGTCATTGTAGAGCTCTTCAAAACATTCTCACAACAGAGGGAAAATGAGGCCGAGGTAAGAACACTAATATCAAATCATATGCTCTATGGATTTGCCTTTAATCAGTGTAAATCCAGATAATTTGGTACATCAGTGTCATCTGATCAGGATCAACATTGTTTGTTTCTTGGTCAGAATAACCTTATAAATCTAACATGGTTTAAAGAGTTCAGGAAAAGTTTGATAGTAATAGTTAATTTATCTCTTTAAAATTCTTTTCTTTTGGCTGTGAATGTGAAGAATATATTTCCTTGACTTGTGATCCAGCATACCCAACTGGCATAGAGAGCATCAAATAAAAAATATAAAGAAATTATGATCAGCTAGAGCAATCTGATCAAAATCATCAGAATACTGATATTCTATTAGGATGACAAGTACTAAAAATTCTTTTATCAACAATCTTCCAAACCGTTCAGATTGTTGCCTACAAAATCATGAAAGTATGTGATGATCGACGTAATTATCAGCGTTCCAAACATTTTATTGTATATAGTATCCATGTGTACATGGTGCTATAAACCTCAAAAAGAGTTGACACCCTGTGTAAAGCATAATTAACTCAAGATAATGTGTGTTTTATGAGGTATTGCATTGATTTCCACCGTAATGACATTTTCAGATCATCGCTATTGCTTATAATATTATTATATAGCGTTTGCAGATCATAATCAGATCTAACATTCTGTTAGATATGACTTAAGTGAGATTGCTGTTAGAGCTGATATTTATATACTATATTCAACAGTATTTCAGGTGATCTTCAAATAAAGGCTCTAGCAGGTCCACGCAGTGCATAGCTGCGGAATCGCAGGGTGTTTTTAAGTGTACTAAAGAGAAATTTTATATGTTTACTATTAACATTCCATCTTCAGGCTGTTAATGGCAAGAACCACTCTGCCACAACGTTGTCCAGCGTCAAGCACGACATTCAGCTGGCAGCATGTGGGCCAACAGAACTACTGCCGATGAACTCTGACCTACCTGCGGACCTGTTTACTTCCTGTCTCACTACACCCATCAAAATAGCCCTGCAGTGGTATGTACAATAAGTAGCTTGGTTGTTCACATGTAAACCGAAAACAGGGATAAGAAATAAAAATGTCTTCTACTATTAATTTTATCGAAAATAATTAATTGGTGGCAAATTTAATATTTATAGAAGTTGAGTATTTCATGCTCGTCTTGAAAGGGCAAGCATATGATTGATACAAGTGCTACATATTTCGGTAACACAAATAACCTGTGTGAATGGTGGGGTTAAAATATGATGAAGAACGGTATTAGATGTATAGAGTAAAGGATTTCTTTTGAGTTGAGAAATATGTACATGAATTCTTTTTTTTTTCAGGTATGTGTTACAGAATAACAGCAGACTGGTTCCTGGTCTTACCCTTGACCTTGTGGATAAGTAAGTTTATGTGACATCTTTTTGATCTTGTTTACAGCATTCTGAATGAAGTTAGCAAACAATGTGCAAGTTTAGATTCTAGTACAGATGTTATAAACGGAAACTGGAAACACGCCATGGATCTTGGCAATTTGAATAAAATTGAGCATTCTCTGAACAAAGCAGTGGCACCATGAAAAAGCAAGACTGGTCTCCACTCTTAGTTTTATAACACTTGAGCCTAGTAATGTGCAGGATATGTTATGATTTTCAGCGAGTCTTGCATAAGCATGATAACTATTCTTGAGAATAGGCTGTACTGGAAAAATTACTTGGTTGCTACTCTTCTGAAAATGGTATAACAAATTCCACTTTTCTAAAGCTATGTAATTCATTTCTCTCACTCTTGTGAAATGAAATATCATGTTTCATTTTTTAAGATCATGGTTTTCTAATAAGCATTAAGATATCTAGAATTAAGTTTAAGTAATATTTTTGATACATGTAGTTAAAAGAGCTGTTTTATAGCATTGTCACTGTATTGTTGCAGAGTTCCTGGGATGTTGAATGACAGGAGAACAATGCTTGGCGAGTTGAACTGGATATTTACTGCTATAACTGATACAATTGCTTGGAACACACTTCCCAGAGGTAGGCTGTACATATTTGAAATGCTTTTTTATTATATGGAAATATAAACACTCTGAATGTAATATAATAGCTGCTGGTCTGAATTTTTACATTAGATTATGGTTTGAACAACCAATCAAAAATAATAGTTTAATGTAATGTTTACTAAAGTTTCTTACTACATGTATTTGAGGAAAGTGGGATTTGGTTTGCAAAGTGTGCACAGATCATATTTTATGTAACATTGTGTTTATACATGCAGTGATGTTACACTTCATTTGAATGCATTTTGCTGGATTTTTAGCTCTACAGGTTAAATTGCTGGATTATGTTACAAATTTAGTTTGCTATCTATTATTTAAGAAGAAAGGTGTATAATCAAAGGGTCACTGGAATAAAGGGGTCACAAATCGAGTTTTCCAGTCCAGCAAGCTGTATTAGCTGTAATGGCAGATTGATAGTACCAGTACTCCTGGGCTAAATGTTATTAAACTGAGATTGGAAACCAGTCTCAAATCTCAAGCATCTGATTGGCTGAAATGGCGACTGGTCGCCATTTCAGCCAATCAGATGCTTGAGATTTGAGACTGGTTTCCATGCTCAATTTTATAACCTTGGGCACTGTCTGCTGTATACTTGTTTGATCAACACACCACTCAAGACAACACCAGCTTGCTGGATTGAATGTCTGTTAATGACTGTTATAATATTAATTTAGTTTCATTAGTATTCTTGACCCTTTACTCCATAGATACACCTTTATTGTAAGGGTGAACAGTGTAGATCCAGATTAGTTGCACATCCGTGCCATCCAATGAGGATTTACACTTTTTCTTTTAGATTCATTGGGTAATTTCTGACCAAATGTGACCAGTGCAGACACAGTCATGGATCTACACTGGTTGCACATGTGTAAAGATGCACTAATATGGAGAAAAGGGTTAAAGAACTGATTTTTTCTATTGCAGACTTATTCCAAAGGTTGTTCCGTCAGGATTTGTTGGTAGCAAGTTTGTTCCGTAACTTCCTGCTGGCAGAAAGAATCATGAGGTCTTACAACTGTACACCAGTTTCATCTCCCAGTCTTCCTTCAACGTACCAGCACCCTATGTGGTGGGTTCATTGTTGCTATGCTTCTGAAATGTTTTAAGTTTTACTTCTAGGGTAGAGAAGATTGTCTAATAGTTTTAATCTGATTGAGTCCGGTAAAATTGTATTATTATTCAACCATTATACATGTAGTGAATATAATTCAGACATTTATATGGACATACTTTTTAACGTTTTACTCCTTGGCATATTGCTTAAATCCCGTGGGTGACAGATGTAGATCCTGATTGGCTGGCACAGCTGTTCACAGTGGATCACAGTGTTCTCTTCTTGTCATAAGTAACACTATGAATCTAAAAGTAGCTGATGTAGGTCCTGATTAGACAGCACAGATGTGCAAGCTGATTTGGATTTTCACAGATTGCACTTGGGATAAATGTTTATATATGTATCCATGGAGTGAGGGGTTAAAAAATAACTTGCATATTATGGTATATTCCTCTGATAGAAATAGTGTAGAAGATTTGGATATGTCAAAGTAATGTCAATGTAAACATACTTGGTAGCCAACTATTTTATACATGTTAAACAAATATTCTCCTTTTGCTATTTCCTCACCAATGTCTGTTATCCCCTCACTCTGTCCTCTGCAGTAAGCATGGCATTTATAGCCCTCACTGTAACTATAGAATGGCATAAACATATTCCAGTTAGCAGGTCACTGGCACATGGTCTCCTGGACTAGGACACACAAAAATGGCTTCAATAGTACCATGGTGCTAAACTAAAGAAACAGGAAGTCTAGAATAAGGAAAAAGGGAGTTTAGAAATTTTACTTTTATTAAGTTATTTATATGTGTGAATGGTAGCATTTTGTGTTTCAGGCAAGCTTGGGATCTGGCTTTAGATCTGTGTATGCGACAACTTCCCAAGTTACTGGAAGATGAAAATGCTGCCTTCCAGCACAGCCCGTTCTTCACGGAGCAGCTTACAGCATTCGATGTGTGGTTAAAGTATGGGGCAGAGACTCGAGCTCCACCGGAGCAGTTGCCGATAGTGCTACAAGTGTTACTGAGTCAGGTGCACAGGTTGAGGGCCCTGGAGCTGTTGGGGAGATTCCTTGACCTTGGACCGTGGGCTGTTAGTCTGGTAGGGTGATATTAACTTTGAAAGTTTCTTAGTTTCTGAAGTGTTTATTTTCAATGTAATGGGGGTTTCAGAAAAAACTGTGGCGGCTTTAGTAAATTAATTTCATGAGTTGACACCTTTTATCACATGGGTGGCCATTGTAGATCCTGATCAGCCTACACATATTTGCCACCTGATGTGGATCTACACTTGCTGCTCAGTGGAATCAAAAATTGAACAGCGTAGACCCTTATAAAACAGCATAGATGTGCCAGATCCAGATCAGCCTGCACTTTTTTGCTATCTGATCTGGATCTGCACTGATCACAATTTTGGATACAATGTCCCCCACCCCTTTATGCAAGCACTGTTGTAGAAAGATTATTTTACATATTCAGTATTGGCTCATTATGCTACTACATGTATATGATGATATTCCAACTGTTTTTTCAGGCACTATCTGTTGGGATTTTCCCCTATGTGTTGAAGTTATTACAGAGCAATGCTAGAGAGCTGAGACCCCTTCTTGTCTTTATATGGGCTAAAATACTCTCTGTAGATAGTGTAAGTGTAGGCTTCATTATGTTTTTATTCATTGTTGGTATACTTTGCATTATTTTTTACACACCCTTTGTTGTGCAGAAGTTTAATGTTTTTAGCTATTGTCTTTATTTTAATTATTCTTTAATATATGACATGCATATTGAATATATAAATATACACACCAATCACAATGACTTGAAGTGCTTGGGGTCCAGCCAATCTAATAGAGTCAATGCATTTGTCAAGTCATCGCATCTCGGGTAATTTTATACTTGTATATAAATTACATCTAGCTGGTGTCAAAATAATTTCATTTGTGATGGTTAGTAATAATTAATCGGGTAATTATTTTAGATATACATCAATTAATTAATTAATTTACATCAGTTTCTTTATTTAAATGCACAAACAAAAATAAATAGTGGTAACTTTTCATAGAAATTTTGACATACATGTATGTTAAGATCCCACAGGTTATAGTAGAGTTACATTTTTACATGGAAAACGGGAATGCATATTTCAAACCAATGTTACAGTATTCTCAGACATACTGAGTGATGAGCGAATAATAATTTTTATGCCTTTAATTATCAAATAAATGATTAAATAATGAGGGTTATGTTTTACCAAATTCATTTCATATAATTGACATGCAGACAATGGCCCACTTAATGTATCCAGTCAAAGGTTTGAAAAACATTGTCAAACATCCAATCATAGCAATTTCCAGTTGGGGCATTTTTCGACTCATCTAGTCATCACATTTTTTTAACATTGAACTGGCTGGACCAGCTATTCATGTCTAGTAAGACCAGTGTCATGAGTCATGTCATTTTGAGTCATCACGCTGGACTGCGTATTAAACAGTAGAAGGAAAATGGCAGTTTTTATGATGACAATCTAGACAACTTTTAAGTAAGATGTATTGATAAATTATTAAAAAAAACTGCTCAAACTTAAAAAGTACAAGTTGCACTATGGAAACATCATGTTAGTTTATAGAAATAAAGTGAATTTATTACAATGATAATTTGCCTGTTATGAAGACATTGATCAAGTCTTGTGTTTTTACAGTCATGTCAAGCTGACTTGGTGAAGGACAACGGACACAAGTACTTCCTTTCTGTCCTAGCAGATCCATACATGCCTGTAAGTTGTACTTAACTTGTACCATCTGATCCTTATTGTGTGCTTAAATCTTTTTCAGAAATAGTCAAGCATGCTTTAGATTCTAGCTGGCTCTTGTTAATCTTTTCAAGTTAGTAAGACAGTGCTTAATTCTTAAAATTTGATATTATCTTGAAGAGAAATGTAGTTTATTGCTTGTTAACATGTTAACATAATAACATAATATCAAAGAACCTTCCTAAATATATATGTAAAAGGATGTTTCTGTTTGTAGGCCAAACAAAAAACCATGGCAGCTTTTGTACTGGCCATGATGGTCAATGAATACAGACAGGGGCAGGTAAGATTTATATAACAAACTGTTACTCTAGTTTACACTCTAGCTTTATTTTTTTCCAAAATGTATTGAATGATCTTAGTTTGTCCTTGGTTTGTCTTAAGTCACAAAATTGGGCTCAATTTATTTAGTATATATGTTATTGTGCAACAGGTAATTACTTAACACTAGGTGCTGATCAATAAATTTGATATAACTGTAAAAAAATTTGACTGACCATTAAGTACTCTTTGATTCCACAGACTATTTGTCAATGCAGAAATAATTATTAAATTTCTTGTTGTAAAAAAATTTATTATAAAAATACCAAGACCTGCTGCAATTATTTTAACTTACAGATGGGTGTAATAGCTCTTTACTTAACTGTCACTAAACTGATCAGATGTTTATCTGAGAAGTTGGTATATTACAGGAAGCAGCATTACAGGGCAATGTGGTAGCTATATGTCTGGAGCAGCTGACAGACCAGACTTCCCTGTTGCGCCAGTGGCTTGCACTCTGTCTGGCCAAGGTTTGGACCAACTTTGACAGTGCCAGGTGGTGCGGGGTGCGAGACAGTGCACACGACAAACTCTACAAACTGCTGAATGACGCTGAGCCAGAGGTAGGGGGAGATAACTAGATTTAGACTTTCTTGTTATCTTTTGTGTTTGATGCAAAATATTTGGGACTTGGTGATTGCTTCTTAGACCTTTAGCCCTTTCCTCCTTATTCACATCTTTGTGGCATGGCCAAACAGTGTAGATCCCCATCAGCTGGCACCTATGTGCCATGTGATCAGGATCTGCACAGCTCGCTTTTTGATTTATTAGGTTATTGCTCTACAAAAAGCGAACAGTGCAGATCCTGATCAGATTGCAAAAATGTGCAGGCTGATCTGGATCTACACTGGTCACACTCATGTAAAAGGTATATATATATATGGAGTAAAGGGTTCAGATAATCGGTAATGCTATGAATACATTAGAAGTTTTTGAATGGTTGTAGATTTGTGCTACTTTCTGATGTGTGTTTCTAGGTGAGAGCAGCATCTGTGTATGCCCTGGGGACATTTATCAGCAACATCAGTGAGAAGAGTGATCACGCTACCAGCATAGACCTTGGTGTAGGCATGAAACTTGTACAGGTGGCCCATGATGGAAGTCCTCTTGTCAGAAAGGTACCCACATAAGCTTTAAATATACAGTTGTTTATTTACTATTTAGCACATTAACCAATTACTCTATATAAAATTATATGCCTTTTATTGCATGGGCAAACATTTTAGATTCATGCCATCTTATCAGGATCTGCACTGATAGATTAATTGGTTATTTCTGAACAAGAAGCAAACATAGTTGATCCTGATCAGATGCCATGGATGTGATGTCTGATCTGGATCTACACTTTTTGCCCATGTGATTAAAGGAGTATACAGTGGAGATCCAATATAATGCGGTCCGTGGGGTCCAGACCCTAAAAGCGCGTTATTATCAGATCCGCGATATTCCGGGGACAAAGAAACGCACGCTAATCATAAGTCCATATCGCGGATGTATTGTTACCATGGATAAGCACTATAATACATGTACACAGTTATTTAGCATAACGTTTTATCCATATTTGAAAATAAAGCATTTTGTTGCCATGTTGTTGTTTTTCTCTCTAACTGGTGCTATAAAATTAGTACTATGTGAGTTTAACTCACTAACGTTCATACTGCGGGTTAATCTTCTCATGCGGAACTACATGTATTCATAAGACCTGTACGCTGTCGAGAATGAAAACTGATTCTCAGCATGTGTCAAATTTAGACATGAGCTTCTCAAATTGGAAGCCAATTAACAACATCAGACACATTTATCATTTTATCGGCAGAAGGTGCGAAAAACAACCATTTAGTAACCATTTAGCATCCTTGATTAGGTGACCCAGTGTTTAGACAGCATTAAACAATTTTATGACAGTTTGCTTATTAAAGAAACGTAGTACACAATAATAAATAGATCCAATAGTAAAAAAGCTATCTCTTCAACCATTCTCGGTACGTTACTGAATGAGCGTCATTGTCTTTATCGATTAATGCGATATCGACATGGTTACTTCCCTTTTATTCCCTTTCCATTATGCAAAATTTGCCGTTGATAGATTTTTACTATCATTTTATGGGGAAAAAACAGGATCCACGGGTTGACTGCGTTATATTTGATTTCGCGATATAGCGGATCGCGATATAGCGGAGCTCCACTGTATATGGAGGAAAGGATTAATGTAAATGAAAAGGAACTGGTGAACAGTGATCAATTGTTATTAATTAGTCCTATTTATCTGATAAAAACTGTGATAATAATCAGGTATTACAAATTCGCCAAAATTTAGTTTGCTTAAAAGAGATTTGGTTGAAATTGCAAAATCTACATGTACGAGTAAATGTAATAAAAAGAAATGTACTGTAGAAAGGATATGAATGATTTAAGATTGTGAAAGTTAGCTTATAAAACATATCAGACAGCACAGTTTTTAAAAAATAATCAGTAAACGTTGCTCTTAATATTGCCAGGAGTTGGTAGTGGCATTCAGTGGACTGGTTGTACATTTTGAGATGCAGTTTGCAATCGCAGCAGCCCAGCAAGTTGAGGATGAAAAGCTACGTGAGCGGACTCCGGCTGTGGTATCAGGAGAAGCTCCCGGTGGGTGGAACCTAGTGTCCCCAGGGTCCCCAGGTATCATTAACCCATCTACTAACATCCTTGCAGCTTGTTGTGAGATCACTGTTTAATATCCTCCAGTTTGCCCATATCTAACCAATACTTGTAACAGAAAGCAAAGGCAAAAGCTATTTATTTGAATCAAGAACATATTTAAGCATACAGTTAGCAATTGTTTGTGCACATATTACTGTGTATGTATGCAATTATTATCAAATAGACTAATTATGGTATGTTTGTGTTTTTAGTATCAGATCAAAATTTGAATATATTTATTTATTGTTTAAACATTTAGAATGAAATGTTTCTGTTTGTTTTTTACCGCCATTCCAGTACAAGCTGACCTTTATTTTCAGTATGTTTTTTTATTAATAATGATCAGACTACACTGTTCACACATGCAATTAAACCTTATAATCAAACAATTTGCTAAGAAATCAGCAGAATTTTTTAATTTGTTAGGTTATGGGCAAACTAGAATATTCATTTGTGACCTTGCTTAGTTAACCATTTCCTCCATGAATATGCATTTTTATGCATGTGCGACCATTGTTGAGCCAGATCAGCCGGTACATCCATGACGTCTGATCAGGAACTGCACTTATCGCATTTTGGTCAGAAATAACCTAACGAATCATAAAGTGAACAGTGCAGATCCTGATCAGATGGCACAGATTATTGCCTGATCTGGAAATACAGTGTTCATCCACGCAATAAAGGTGTGTCTATGGAGGAAAGAGTTAACTGAGGAACATTACAGGGATGTCAACATGAAATAGACCACTATCTTTACATGAATAACTTCTGTTGTAACTAATTGAAATATGGAGAACTCCAAGTAATTCTGCATATTTTACAGTCGTTCCAAAATGTACCTGGTGAACACATAATCCATCATCAAAAACTGATGTTAAGAAATGGAGGTGTGTTCATGAAAATGTTTTAAGGAAAAGTATAAATATGTTGTTGCTCTGGCTCAAACACCTTGTTGGTGCTTCCTGCATCATGCAATGCCTCGCAAAATAGTTATAATTGGTTTTGTTTAAATTTAATGAACCTATATCTGTTATGTTTAGAGATGGGATGTGGCTTATATAACGTGTGAAACCTAAGTTGATTAAAACTAGCTTGCACATTTGTGCTGTCAGATCTGGATCGACATTAGTCACTTTTCAATTCGTTTGGTTATTCCTGACCAAGAAGCAATTTGATGTAGATCTGTACTGCCCACCCATGCAATTAAAGTTGGTATCTAAGAAAAATAGGATTAAATGCCTTAAGCATCACATTAGATAAGATATAACAATAAGAGCATTCTTAAAATATAGATAAAATAATAAATAAATCAATGACTTGTTGATAAAATGAACATACCTTGGATTCTCAAGATCACTTTTTGGTGATATAGGCAGTGTTTACAGTGCCAGCAAAATAATTTGTTGACATTCTTGGCAAGGCCCCCATATTTGTTGTTAACTAACACCTGTTAACACCTGAACTGTCAAAAGTTGTATACATATGTGTAGCCAGTTTGTCATTTGACTCATTACTACCCTTATGTTGTGTGAACACCTTTCCCCAAGATCATAAAACAAAATCTGGAGACCAGTCTCAATTTTGAAGCATCTGATTGGCTGAAATGGCAACTGGTTGCCATTTCAGTCAATGGAATGATTGAGATTTGAGACTGGTCCCCAATATTAGTTTTATAATCTAGGGCAAGTATTTGTTTATCTGCACAATGTGCCAAAATAACGTATCTGCTTGTTTCCTCTTACCTTGCATTCCAGATATAGTCCCCTTACCCTCCTATATTATTGATCTTGAATTGTTAGCAGCTTGTATGAGTAGTCTTTTTTCAGTTTTTAAAATATATTATTATATTTATCAGTAAGTAAATATAGTTTGTGAACAGTTGAGATTGATATAAAGAATATTCTAGTTATGGTAGGTCTTCACATAACAATACACTGCAGCCCCATTACATCATGATCTGTTATGTTGCAATATCAAATACTGTAAAACTGGTTTTATGCACATTAGTTTTATTTTCACTAATACTGGTGATTCGCTTACTTCATGAATTCATAAATACCATGAATATATGATAATTTCCATATATCTGTGAATAAGAGTATCCAAAAATAGGAAACTTAAAATAGAACTGTTAATCACTTCAAATGCCACATTTAATGCCTTTTTGGCCACCGTTCATTTATTTGATTTAATTATTTAATTATATTTGGCAATAAATATAAACAATTATGTCCACAAATTATGTTAAGGTGGAAGGCGACAATGGGAATTTTCGAATTTCTTCATCAAATTTGGCAAGGTATTTATTGACCATGACTCCAGCATGAATCTGCAAACCATTTTCCATTGATCAAATAGTTGTTTAGATATTTACCTTCAAAGTTAGCTATCAACACCAGTTTTTTGCAAATGACGTCAACAATGCTCACTGAACACTTTTTCGGGACTGGCTGAAAATTGGGGTTTTCAATTTCATTTATTTATTCTTTCACAGATGAATTGGCGCTGAAAATACCTTTCCTGTGATATAAGATTTAACATATTGTGACCATTTTTGACAACATTTTGTTAAAAATGCGAGTTTTGCCTTATTTCTGTTGACTTGTTCAAAATTTCAAAATTGTGAAAAATTCCTGAATTTGATTTTTGATTTTTTTCCATAAAAAGTTTGAAAAAGCAATTCCAATCAAATCAGCGAATAAAATTTGGGAGTCACTGACTTAGTTATTGTGCTATTATCATTTTAAGTACCCCTATCCCCCTAAAAACGCATAAAGTTAAGTGTTGTTTTGCAAGTTTACTGCCCTTTCCTTTAGCTCTTTACTTCATTTATACACATTTTAATGCAATTGTGACCAGTGTCGATCCAGATCAGCAGAGATATTTGTGCTATCTGATCAGGATCTACACTGATTGCTTCTAGGTCAGAAATAGCCTAAATGAATCAGCAAGCAAACAGTGCAGATCCTGATACGATGACACAGATATCCGGCTGATCTGGATCTACACTGTTTGCCTACAAATAATGACCATATCATTTGGAGTAAAGAAGTAAGTTAGTTGTTGATCATTTTGTTGATCTTATTTATAGTTTATATAATATTTTATATTTGATATTGTTCAGCATCTTGTTGATGAAGTTAACATAATTCTAGGTTACCAGGGTCAACAACACAGAAGTCATAAACCCTACGTAATTATAACACCAGAACTGCCTGATGTTGTTACCCTAAAACTGACTGACCCAAGATTGTCTGGTATTTCAAACTGATCTGTACTTTGTCCTGACCATATAGTAGACTAGACCTGCCACTTGACAGTATCAGCCAGTCTATTATCACAGTCTGTTATTTTACCTCAATTTGACCATTTTAACCCTTTCTACAATATATATGCTTTTATTGTATGGGCAAAAGTGTAGATCAAGATCAGCCGGCACATCTGATCAGGAACTGCTCTGTTAGCTTTTATGATTTATAGGGTTATTTTTTACCAAAAAGCAAACAGTGCAGATCCAGATCAGTAGATCCAGTGCTGGATCTACACAGGTCACACATGCAAAAAAATGCATATATATGAAGTAAAAGGTAAACCTGTTATGGAGGGGTGTAGGGCTAGAATGTTTATAATGATCTGGTGTGAATCCCAGCAGGTATGAGATTCTTCAGCAATTTCCATAATGGACCCACATTGTCAATACTGGTTTCAAACCAGGAATATAAGTATCTAGTGTACTAGAATCCGAATATATCCAGAAAATCTGGCCTGAGGGACATGCTTTTGGGAGTTATAAAGGCCCCAAGATATGGTCACCACAAAGTACAGCGGGTGTATAGCAATGGAGCTACTATTCAATCAGAGCTGTGCTGCATGGTTATCACTGTAGAATGCATCACTATGCCCAGCTATGCCTCACACATTTTTTTCTGCTTGCCTTATATCTACTTAACTCTTAATTCTTTGAATATGGTTTATATTCCATTTGCAACCAGTGTCAATTCAGATCAGCCTGGAATCTGATCAGGATCTTCATTAGTTGCTTTTTAGATTCATCGGGTTATTTCTGACCAAGAAGCCAACAGCTTGGATCCTTTTCAGTCTTCACCGTTATGCTGGTTGATCTGGATCTATACTAGTTGCAAATAGGATATAAGAATTATTCATGGAATAAAGGGTTAAACTTTAGGTGCAAACAATTTGTGTCATAAAGTGCTGTCAATCCATATTAGGCCACTGCTATCTATGGACGATCGATTAGACATCACTTGACAAAGTATTGTGCAGGGTTTAACATGGAAGTATTGCTTTGCTTTCAGCCAATTAATACAATTATACAATGTATATTATTTATGCGAACAGTGCCATACTAGTAAGCAGGGAGAAGGGTCATATATTTGTACAATTAGAGGGTATAGTATTTTGAACTGACAGAAACAACATGTGTCAATGAAAACACTGAATTTCAACCAACAACTTATAAAATCATTAAATTGTATCTTTATATTTTTTGTGTTTACTTGGTAATAAGTGAATTGAGTGAAGAGAAAACTAAGATGATGACAGAATTTTTTTAACATAACAAATTTCAGATGCTTGTTTCTATTACACTAAGAATATTTGTTATAATCAGTTGGACTAATGAAAAGCTGTGTAAGCATGAATCATTCATCTACAAGCAAAATGGATAATTATTAACCCTTTCCATCATATGTAAATGAGTTTTATCATGTTTGCAACCAGTATAGATCCACATCAGCCTTGCACATCTGTGTTGTCTGGTCTGGATCTACACTGGTCACTTCTTGGTCAGAAATAACCAAATGAATCCAACAGTAAACAGTGAAGATCCTAATCAGACAGCATGTATGTGCCAACTGATCTGGATCCATGGGATATGGCTGTTATCCCATGGCTGTTTGGATAACATTTGGATAACAGCCGTATCCCATGGAGGAAAGGGCTAATATAACAGGGCCCAAGATCATAAAACTAAGTTTTGAGATCAGTCTCAAATCTCAAGGATCTGATTGGCTGAAACGGCGACTGGTCGCCATTTCAGCCAATCAGATGCTTGAGATTTGAGACTGATCTCCAGATTTAGTTTTATGATCTTGGGCCCAGGCCTTAAGATTATTAACTTGAGAATGGAAACTAGTCTCAGATCTCAAGAATCTGATTTGCTGAAATGGCAAATGCTTGAGATTTGAGACTGATTTCAAATCTCAGTTTTATAATCATCAGCACAGCTTGCATACTAGAGCTTATTGTCATCATCCATCATGTTAGAACTTTGTTCATGTTGACTTTCAGAGGGCATGTTTCCAGCTACAACGCCGAGCACCGGTGGCATAAAGAAGTCGTCATCCAAAGGCAGCCTGAAAGCTCTCTTATCCTCCACCTGTAAGCTCCAACCATTCCCTTCATAATCTGTCTACCATCACGTATATGCTTAGAAATTAGCCACTATAGAGTAAATCTGTCTTTATCAGCTAACTTGGGGGGTGGGGGTGGGGGGATGCTGAGCCATGTAGAGAATTTGTCTACAGTTAATGGGCTCAACTTGATTTTTATTGCACCTACAATACTGACTATAAAGAACGTTTTCACTTAAACATCAATGTTGTATGTATCTTTAATGTAAGTTATTTATCAATACACATCTTCTGAATGAATGACATACATTCAGAGTGTTGATTTTTATGTAGAATTTTGCTGATAATGACAACCTATTACACTTTATAAGGGCTGCTGCTAACAAATGTTGGACTATGTAATCATTAAGATTAATCCATATACGGATATAAATGAATCATAATCATTCTTAAATGTTAAGTTTTGCATGAAAAATGCTTAGAGCATCAAATTAATTTTTTTTGTAGAATATTCACTGAATGTTACATTAACCCTTTACTCCATAGATCTGTTTTATCACATTGGTGATCAGTGTTAATCCAGATTAGCTGGCACATCTGGTCTGGCTGATCTGGATCTAAACTGTTTGGTTCTTGGTCAGAAATAAGAAAAGTGAACAAATGTGTCGGCTGATATGGATTTATACTATTTGCCCATGCAATGAAAGTTGTATCTATGAGTAATTGGTTTATGTTAAAATTAAATACACAATGTATCTTAAGGATGTATTAACACTGTTGTGCACCCCTGTAATGACAAGACTGATTGGGGTGCACAATGATAGTGATGATGGACAATTTATCTGGTATTATATTTGAATTTCTCTTTTTGTTTTATTCATCTTTTGCATTAAAAGCATTACTGATTTAAGCAAAATTTTCTGAACAGTTTTTATTTTTGTTTAATTTCAAGTTAAATTAACAGTTTTAATGTTGCCTGTTTTGTTTGTACAGGTGAGATTTGAATGGAGTTCTGACTGAATAATTCGGTTAACTGATAGTAGTGATACTTGCTAGAGAATAAGAAATTGCATGTGTTAGGATGTTTTATTATCCACTGATGTCATGTAGATATATAACAATCATGATTCAAAACCACATGACCATATTCTAACCCCATCCAATTCAATCCCTCCAGTACCCAATTCCTTCTATGAGATAGTTACATTTACATCTGTCATGGTTGGTACACATATGTATTTTATGTTATTTTACATAACAGCATCAGTGAGCGGTCTTCTTGCATCAGTTGCATCTCCGGCTCCAGCTCACAGCTCTGCCTCCTTCTCCATGGAGACATCAGCTCACCTTGATCTTCCATCTGCTGCTCGAATCCCTCGTGCCATGTCAACGAATGCAATATCTAACCTCATGTTCAACAACGTGTACACCACTGTGTGGAAGACATTGGTGCAGCTTTCAGTAGATCCCTACCCCGAGGTGGCACATATGGCAAAGAGTCTGGTCAACCTAGTTAAATCAAAGGCAAGATTGCATACTTTTCTTGCAGTGTTTTCTATGTAGTTATCAGTTTCAATCAGGGATTCTAAAATTTCAAAATCCCAATCGGACATTGGCGCCAAAATTGACATTTCGCCGACTTCCGGTTCGCACGAACTGCGTTTTCCGGTTCCCGGTTCAGCGTATTTCACTCTCCCGACCCCCACTCCATTTCTCTTTTCCGGCATATTTTCTTGTCGGCGATATCCTACAACCTCTCAAAAGATTAATGGTTTTCGAGCTATAGACCGAAAAATTCTTTGATGGATTTATAAAAACGGCACACGACGTTTGAAGTTTACGGCGATCGGCATCTTTGTTGTAATACACAAGCATTCCATGCATTTAAAACGTGACGTAATGGTTCAAAAAGTTATCTTCAGCAGTGTTCATAGCGATTGTGAAGTGGATTATTTAGTTATTAAAAATGTTTTCTCTCTCGGAATTTCTGGAGGCAAGTATTCGCTTTACGATAATATACATCGATCACACCATGTTTTGTAACACTATATTATAGTTGTTTGAAATATTATTCTTTTCTTTACCGGATGTAGTAATTTTTGAATCTACGAACTTACAACAGTCAGCGTATGCAACATTACTCGGAAATAAATGTTGATTACGTAGATTTTTGAAAATTTGAAATTTATTTGAATCGTTATATGCGTAAGTAACCAAGCCGGTCACTCGAATTTTTTCACATTTAAGTATATATTTATTTGAGCCATTTCAAATTTGTTTTGAAATGCTAGCAGTTCAAGTAAAATTCTCATGATATAAGTTTTCTTTTAATTTAATAAATAGCAATTTTCGGTCGTCTGTCTTTTAGAATTACGCACATATCGGACTAACATGTCTGTCAATAAAATGCAAACTGGTTTATCCTTTACGTTAATTAATAAAACCATTTGTAAATTTTGCTATCTTAAATTCTGACATCAGACAGCCTTTGACTGGCACAGTCCATTTTTGGAAATTAAATAACCAGCCCGTTGTTAAAATGAGATCGACCACATCCCGTTTCATCTATGCCGCAGGCTATTCACCGAACGTGTAGTCGTGGTAGTCATGGTAGCAGACTTGTGAAGTCGCTAATTGACAGGTTAATAGCTGATTAAGCTGTGAAAAAAATGTACATGTAGGTAATTTTGTAACAGTTTGTAGGCCAATATTCATGACCGATTTTTTTAACCAATTTTGAAATTTCAATCGGACATTCTTCCTGAAAATCGGTCAATGACCGGCCTGCCGACGATTTTAGAATCCCTGGTTTCAATTACCTCCCTTGATTGTAATATGCTAATTTCAAACCATGCAGACTGTCAATCGTTGTGAGTGACTGTATATTGGCATACTTGATTTGGTTTCTTCCATTAAAGTCTAAAGGATGTCAGTTCTATTACATAGACTTTAAATTTTCTTTTATGAAGCTAATTTGCTAGAGCTCAGACAATTTGTATCTTTAGGTGAGTGGACCATTATAGATCTCTGACATATTATAAACCTGTTATCGGTATAGTTTAAAAAGATAAAAAATAGAAATTATCCACTTTCTTAGGTTTTGAACGAACAATTCTTTTTCATATGAAAACCTTAAAAATGATTTTCTTTCAACCTTTGGATAAATAATATCTCATTTTGGCATCATAAAATTGACAAGTGTCTAAAATTTGGATTTAAATAGATGAAAAGGGAACTTTAAAGGCCGACGAACACGACAAATATGAAAATATTGCAGGCTCGGTTTGATTGAGCCTGTTCATGGGCAGTAATTGAAATGCATATTACTGCCCATGCCGCCTAGTCCCGGGTTGAGCGCAACTCAATATTTACACCAATAAACAGTACAATTTTGATCCATCCCAAATGATGGAATGCATATGGCGGTGAACATGTAACCTTCAATGCGGCATTTTCAGATTAATACCATTCATGTTCAGCGGCGTATGGTCCCCAGATAAAAGAATGGGTTTGCCCTAAACGAGAAAACAATGGGCGGAACTAAACAGAATAGAATTTTGACAGGGGATCTGAGAATAAAAATCCTGCATATCACAGACAACGATAAAGATAAAGATACTCCTAGGACAGTTGTCATTCGTTTAATAATGCTATTACACTATGTCTTGTAGGTGACCTCATCAGCTTCAAATACAAGGCCTCGTCTTGTATCTCAGAGCACGAATATATCTCCACACTCTGCCCCGTCTAGTCCTTCCAACAGACCAAACAGCAGTATGCCAATAGGGTAAGTTGTGTTTTTTTATTTACACATCATAGTTTACCCACCATAGTATACCACAACAGAACAATCAGAAGTATGCCATTCGGGTAAGTTGTGCTTCCGATTTCCACATTATAGTTTGCCGACCATAGTATACAAATATGCATTTATATAAATGCTTATGAACAAGCCTTATCAAATCGATCCTACAATATTTCATCTGTGTCAGTGTTCGCTGACTCAGAGTCTCTGTTTCATCTTTTTATCAGTCGGTTATACGAGATTTACTCATGCCATATCCCTTAACATCTAACAACTTTGTGTTTTCTCTTTCAGTACACCTCCACAGTTGGGAAATTTGCTGGAAGATTCTACAGATCTTAGGTCTCCATCCAGAAACTCGCAATCACTGATTCAAACCCCAACAAGTCCATATGCATACTCTGCTCAGTTTTCGAGGTCAAGGAAAATATTTGACAAGGGACCCAACATGGTTAGTAAAAGTCCCTGCAGAATTCTGCAATGAACGCATCATTCTCTCGTTATGCAAGAACTCCTAGCTGGTGTTGTAAATCGATTTAACCTCCACATATCATAAATGTCTAGGGCATATATCTAGGGCACATTTCCTTTTCATCCTGTTAGTCTGTAACTTGGTCCGGATCTACACCTTCCACAAAGTCAACAAGTCTCGTTTTCTAATGACGCTTACACATGTCCACACTGTTGCAATTTATATTAATTCATACTGTATCCCTGGGCCCAAGATCATAACCCTGAGTTTAGAGACCAGTCTCAAATCAGCCAATCAGAAGCTTGAGATTTGAGACTGGTCTTCTGTTTTAGTTTTATGATCTTGGGCCCTGTTTGACTGTAAGGTGGTTTGAACTGAAAATCAGAACAATTATTAAGCACTCTAAAAGAAATTATTTTTTATGTTTGTTATCCCCCGCTGATGAAATCGGGAGGGGGATATTGTTTTGGCGTTGTCCGTCCGTCACGGTGTCACGTTGTCACGGTGTCCGTCCGAATTTCGTTTCCGGGCTATTTCTCTGCAACCACTGGATGGATTTCAACGAAACTCTGTGGGAAGTATCAGTACCAAGAGGAGATGCGCATATCGTCGTCTTGTTCCGGTCAGACGATTTAACACAGAGTTATGGCCCTTTGATAACTTATGCATTATGTATATAGGGCAGTATTCGTTTCCGAGCTATTTCTCTGCAACCACTGGATGGATTTCAACGAAACTCTGTGGGAAGTATCAGTACTGAGAGGAGATGCGCATGTCATCGTCTTGTTCCGGTCAGACCATTTAACACAGAGTTATGGCCCTTTGATAACTTATGCATTATGTATATAGGGCAGTATTCGTTTCTGCGCTATTTCTCTGCAACTTCTGAATGGATTTCAACGAAACTCTGTAGGAAGTATCAGTACCAAGAGGAGATGCGCATATCGTCGTCTTGTTCCGGTCAGACCATTTAACACAGAGTTATGGCCCTTTGATAACCTATGCATTATGTATATAGGGCAGTATTCGTTTCCACGTTATTTCTCTGCAACTACTGAATGGATTTCAATGAAACTTGCTGCAAACTATCTATACTAAGAGGAGATGCGCATATCGTTGTCTTGTTTCGGTCAGACCATTTAACACAGAGTTATGGCCCTTTGATAACTTATGCATTATGTATATAGGGCAGTATTCGTTTCCGAGCTATTTCTCTGCAACCACTGGATGGATTTCAACGAATCTTTCTGAGAACCATCAATACCAAGAGGAGATGTGCATATCGTTGTCTTGTTCCAGTCAGACCATTTAACACAGAGTTATTGCCGTTCGATAACTTATGCATTATGCATATAGAGCAGTGTTCGTTTCCGCGCTATTTCTCTGCAACTACTGAATGGATTTCAATGAAACTTGCTGAAAACCATCTATACAAAGAGGAGTTGCGCATATCTTTGTCTTGTTTCGGTCAGACCATTTAACACAGAGTTATTGCCCTTCCTTAACTTATGCATTATGCATATAGAGCAGTATTTGTTCCGCGCTATTTCTCTGTAACTAGCGGATGGGTTTCAAGGAAACTTGCTGAAAACCATCTATACCAAGAGGAGATGCGCATATCATTGTCTTGTTTCGGTCAGATCATTTAACACAGAGTTATTGCCCTTTGATTACTTATGCATTATGCATATAGAGCAGTATTCGTTTCCGCGCTATTTCTCTGTAACTAGCGGATGGGTTTCAATTTTCTGAGAACCATTAATATCAAGAGGAGATGTGCGTGTCGTTTTGTTCCAGTCAGACTGTTGAACACAGAGTTATGGCCCTTTGATAACTTATGCATTATGCATATATAGCAGTATTCATTTCCATGCTATTGCTCTGCAACTACTGAATGGATTTCAATGAAACTTTCTGGAAAACATCAATACCAAGAAGAGATGCGCATGTCATGGTCTTGTTCCAGTCAGACTGTTTAACACAGAGTTATTGCCCTTTGATAACTTATGCATTATGCATATATAGCAGTATTTATTTCCGCGCTATTTCTCTGCAACTTTTGGATGGATTTCAATGAAACTTTCTTGAAACCATCTATACCAAGAGGAAATGTGCATATCATCCTGTTGTTCCTGTCAGACTATTTAACACAGTTATGGCCCTTTGATAACTTATGCATTATGCATATTATAGAACAGTATTCTTTTCCTCTATTTCTCTGCAACTACTGGATGGATTTCAATTAATCTTTCTGAGAACCATCAATACCAAGAAGAGATGTGTATATTGTTGTCTTGTTCCAGTCAGACTGTTTTGCACAGAGTTATTGCCCTTTGATGACTTATGCATAATAGAGCAGTATTTGTTTCCGCTCTATTTCTTTTCAACTTCTCGATGGATTGAAATGAAACTTTCTGGGAAACATCAATACTGAGACGAGATGCCCATTTTGTCATCTTGTTCTGGTCAGACTGTTTAACACAGAGTTATTGCCCTTTGATAACTTATACCTTATGCAAATAGAGCAGAATTTGTTTCCACGCTATTTCTCTGCAACTACTGGATGGATTTTAATGAAACTTTTTGGGAACCATCAATACCAAGAGGAGACGCACATATTGTCATCTTGATTCAGTCAGATCCTTAAACACAGAGTTGTAGCCCTTTGATAAGTTATGCATTTTGCTGGTAGAGCAGTATTTGTTTCCTTGCTATTTCTCAGCAGGAATCTATGGAAACCATCAATACCAAGACAAGATGCCAATATTGTTGTCCTGTTCTGGTCTGACCGTTTAACACAGAGTTATGGCCCTTTGATAAGTTATGCACTATGCATATAGAGTAGTATTCGTTTATATGCTACTTCTATGCAACTTCTGCATAGATTTCTTTTAAATACAGCACTATATTTTTACTACTGCATTCTTCATTTCAACAACTTGAAGACTTTTTGTCTCATTCATCTGAAGTTTTTTTTTCACCTTTTTTGCCATCCATAATAAATATCTAAATAAAGCCCTATGACTTCAGCTGTTGTGTTAGTAATAACCAGTACTCGGCGGGGGATATAAATTCAACGAATTTGCTTGTTATTTATCTTTCTTTATTCTATCTGCTTCATATTTCTGTATAGGATAGAATAGTTTCACACTAAGCCCTCAATTTGTTTGGTTTCAGGTTGAAGATAAAGATGATGATAAAGACAACAAGAACATCGCTCAGAGTGTGTGTACCGAGTTCTTCGAGTGGAACTGTAAACATTTCGTGCTGCCAGTGATGAGACTGTCCGACGAGGAAGATCCGCAGAGTGAGGCGTACTGTCAGAGACAGTTTCGCTTTGACCGGAACAACAAAGTCCGAGAAGAGGCCAGTGAGGAGCAGTCCAAGGCCGGTCAGTGGTCAAGTTTTCTGCAAGTTTTAGACAGTTCAGGGACCAAGATCATAAAACTAAAACTGAAGATCAGTCTCAAATCTCAAGCATCCGATTGGCTGAAATGGTGACCAGTTTCAGTTTTATAATCTTGTGCACTGTTCATTATCAAATAACAAATTTTATTTAAAACCTTCTTAACAACATGTTTTCTCCATATATCCATAACCCATCCAGAATTTTGAAAGTACTAATAAATGTTCCCCTCGGATATTCATAGTATGCGGAACCTAGCTTCATGTCACATAAATTCAAGGTCACACTTATGTCTCATCCATATCTCATCAACCTCATAAAGCCCACAGATGCTGATTTGAGACAATTAGCAGAGGATAAAGTTTTGAAGGACTAAAGGATAAATCTTTACAATAGTACACCTGGTCGTCTAACACAAGGTCACACTTGAGGGGCAGTTGTCTAATTTCCACAAGCAAACGCCTCTTCATTGGTCACACTTCCCTTTACTCCATATATATACAAATTTTATGCAGTTTTTACACCAGTGTAGATCCTGATCGGCCAGAACAACTGTTCCATGTGATCTGGATCTGCACTGGTCGCATCTTGGTCAGAAATAACCTAATAAATCTACAAGGAAACAGTGTAGATCCTGATCAGATGGTACAGATGTGCCAGCTGATCTGGATCTAAACTGTTAGCCCTGGCAATAAAGGTGTATCTATGAAGTGAAGGGGGAAAAACCAGATCTGTCATATAGTAATATGTCTGCTTCTCAGAGGAAGATTTTGTAATTTTTTGAAACAGTTGTCATTGTATTATTGAGATCTGCAGACATAACATTTTCACATGGTCACACTTCATGGATTATAATGTTTTCATAGTTATATGCTCCATCTGAGTAAGCCCTTAGCCTTTACTCCATATATATGCATTTTTATGCATGTGCAAAAAGGGTAGATCCAGATAAGCCAGCTGTCCATGCAGTCTGATCAGGATCTGCAAACAGTGCAGATCTGTGCCAGCTGATCTGGATCTACTCTGTTTGTCCAGGCAATAAATATGCATATATGGAGGAAAGGGTTAAAATTAAAGCAATTTTGTTTATGGTGTGTTCAGTATTTTCACATGAGTGATTCTGCCCCATTCTGATCTCTTGTTTCATTGATTTGATTGGTTTCAGGTTTTAACCGGTTGGACAATGAGATTTTTGTAAATAAAAATCAAGGCATACCGTCTGTGATAAAATTCCATCCATATGTATCCGAGCTGGCAGTTGCTGACAAAGATGGAGTGGTGTAAGTTTCTCTTGACATTTGTCTAGAAAAAAAGTTGATAACTCAGGACCCATGATCATAAAACTGAGATTGGAGACTCTAGCATCTGATTGGCTGAAATGGTGACCAGTTGCCATTTCAACCAGTCAGATGCTTGAGAATTGTGACTGGTCTACAGTTTTAGTTTTGTGATCGTGGGCCCAGGCAATCTTAGAAATATTTGACATGACCTAAATTATATCTCATTATGAATTGTCATTTCATTTAGATTTTTCTTTGGCAGGGACATGACATGGACATTTTCCAACAAATTTTGCAGATATTGAGTATGTTTTACCCTTTCCACCATATATACACATTTTAGATGTGTGCGACCATTGTAGATTTAGATCAGCCAGCACATCCATGCCATCTGATCAGGATCTGCACTGTTGGCTTTTTGGTCAGAAATAACCTAATAAATTCAAATAGTGAACAGTGCAGATAATGATCAGATGGCATTAATGTGCCGGCTGATCAGGATTTACACTGTTCTTTCATGACATAAAGGTGTGTATATGGAGGAAAGGGTTAACCTCTTGTTTAAAATCAGTTTATAATTAATTATTTGTTATAACAAACAGATTTTAATCAAATAGATAAGTTTGAAGAGAAATCATGACTGATTGCCTTAACATTTTCCTCCCTATATAGGCCTTTATTGCCAGGGCAAAGAGTGTAGATCCAGATCCGCCAGCACATCTTTGCCATCTAATCATGATCTGCACTGTTTGCTGTATGATTTATTAGGTTATTTCTGACCAAAAAGCCATAAGTGCAGATCCTGATCAGGTGTGCTGATTTGGATCCACAATGATGGCATGTGTAAACATTATATATACATATATGACGTATATATGGAGGAAAGGGTTAAATAGCAATTATTCTCCTGTGTTCAGCAATCAGCTTGTTTGTATAACAGCATAAGATTAAGAGAACACATTCACAAATATCACAGCCATTGAGGTTGGTTGTATTGCGGCAATTGTTGAAGAAGTCGTGAATGTGGACAAAATTCTATTTTCAAATTTTCTGAATACTTTTTTTACAGATTTTGGGATTGGGAGCAGGGTCCGAAGTTAGGTTACCTGATGAATGGAAATGCTCGTCACACCAGGATTACCTCCCTGGAGTACATCAATGCTCATGATAACACCCTTCTGCTCTGTGGATCAGGTAACTACTATACATCAGTATTTGTTGGAGGGTCTACTTTTAACATTTATCAATATATTTTTATTGATATGAATTAAACATGTGATTGGCATCAAGTGTAGATTTTGACATAATTATGTTCTTAAATATCTTATTGTATGAACTGATTCTATATTAATGAAGATAATGACTTGAGCATTTTGAAGATATCATCAGAATAAGATAACTATGTCATAACATTTTGGTCTCCTCTGTCAAAGCTGACAAAGTTGTATTGTTCTCATTCAGTGATAGCTCTAGTTTGATGTAAAGTTTGATGTAAACATCAAAATACCTAAGGTACTGTTTTTATAGTATCAAAAGATTCCTATTTATGTTTTAGATGATGGTTGGATGCGACTGTGGAGGAACTACATATCAGAGAATGAGTCCGAGAGAGAACTGGTGACAGCCTTCCAAGGAGTCAGTGATATGTTACCACTCAACAGAGGTAAACCTTTAGTTACATTAGTATGTCATTGTTGTCAGGAGGCAGCTTTCCAAGGAGTCAGTGACATGTTACCACTCAACAGAGGTAAACCTTTAGTTACATTAGTATGTCATTGTTGTCAGGAGGCAGCCTTCCAAGGAGTCAGTGATATGTTACCACTCAATAGAGGTAAACCTTCAGTTACAGTACTATGTCATTGTTGTCAGGTGACAGCCTTCCAAGGAGTCAGTGACATGTTACCACTCAACAGAGGTAAACCTTTAGTTACATTAGTATGTCATTGTTGTCAGGTGACAGCCTTCCAAGGAGTCAGTGACATGTTACCACTCAACAGAGGTAAACCTTTAGTTACATTAGTATGTCATTGTTGTCAGGTGACAGCCTTCCAAGGAGTCAGTGACATGTTACCACTCAATAGAGGTAAACCTTTAGTTACATTAGTATGTCATTGTTGTCAGGTGACAGCCTTCCAAGGAGTCAGTGATATGTTACCACTCATAGAGGTAAACCTTCAGTTACAGTAGTATGTCATTGTTGTCAGGTGACAGCCTTCCAAGGAGTCAGTGATATGTTACCACTCAATAGAGGTAAACCTTCAGTTACAGTAGATTGTCATTGTTGTCAGGTGACAGCCTTCCAAGGAGTCAGTGACATGTTACCACTCAATAGAGGTAAACCTTCAGTTACAGTAGTATGTCATTGTTGTAAGATGACAGCCTTCCAATGAGTCAGTGACATGTTACCACTCAATAGAGGTAAACCTTTAGTTGCATTAGTATGTCATTGTTGTTAGGTGACAGCCTTCCAAGGAGTCAGTGATATGTTACTACTCAATAGAGGTAAACCTTTAGTTTCATTAGTATGTCATTGTTGTAAGGAGGCAGCTTTCCAAGGAGTCAGTGACATGTTACCACTCAACAGAGGTAAACCTTTAGTTTCATTAGTATGTCATTGTTGTAAGATGACAGCTTTCCAACAAGCCAGTGATATTTTACCACTCAATAGAGGTAAACCTTTAGTTACATTAGTATGTCATTGTTGTCAGGTGACAGCCTTCCAAGGAGTCAGTGATATGTTACCACTCAATAGAGGTAAACCTTCAGTTACAGTAGTATGTCATTGTTGTCAGGTGACAGCTTTCCAAGGAGTCAGTGATATGTTACCACTCAATAGAGGTAAACCTTCAGTTACAGTAGTATGTCATTGTTGTCAGGTGACAGCCTTCCAAGGAGTCAGTGATATGTTACCACTCAACAGAGGTAAACCTTTAGTTACATTAGTATGTCATTGTTGTCAGGAGGCAGCTTTCCAAGGAGTCAGTGACATGTTACCACTGAATAGAGGTAAACCTTCATTTCTTGAAACTGATGTTTTTATATAACATCAAAGGAAATTAAAGCTTTGCTTTACCTAAGATTATTGAGTCTTGTGAAAATAACACCTGTTTTCAGGCTGATCTTGTTCTACATTGGTTGCATAAGATATGGGATATAAGCTTTATTCAGGAAGTAAATTGTTTTATTTTATGCTTTCCAGTGAATTATAGAATTTTCCCGGTGAAATAAAAGTGGTATTTGTTTTAAAACAGTGGAATATCATTTTTATTTTCACTGTTTTTTTCACTTTGGTACCCAAATGTACAGAACATTCTGAATGAGAACTTTAAGAAAACGGGCTCAAATTTAGGTATGTGACGTCATGACGTCACGTCATAAACGTTTTTGTCCCCATTTCATGCAATATTTTTCTGTCAAATTCATGTAAATTGTGAACTAAAATCATAAAATAAGAAAGAAAATTTGTTTTTACCAGTGAAAGATAGAAATATATTTCACTTGTGAACTCCGGAATTATGTATTTCGCCACTCGTGAAAATACAAATTCCGGAGCTTACTTAGTGAAATATATTTCTATCTTACACTGTCAAAAACAAATATCCTCTATAGGTTGCATATATAGCTGCATCGAAGAGGAAACTGAAGTACTGTTTGTCATGTTTTCAGGTTCAGGTTTGGTGAGTAACTGGGAGCAGGATACTGGCACACTGCTCACCTCGGGTGACGTCAGGTTTATCCGAATCTGGGACACGGAGAAGGAAATCAAAGTACAGGTACTGTGAACATATACTCTATTTACTGATAAGAAAATATATTGATTTTAATCAGTTATTTCACATTAGAGTCGGGCTCTCACACCCATGCAATACCGTCCAAGATCATAAAACTAAGATTGTAGACCAGTCATTGTTTACAAGGATCTTTTACAGAAATGTATGAACTGAATTTATTGACAAAATAGTGCATTGCATAGACCCTGACAGGGTTTCACTACTCGTACTTGTACTCTTACTCGTACTTACTCGAGTACCAATTTTAAAGTACTTGGCAGTACTCAGTACTCATCCTGATCAAACTGCATGGATGTGCAGGCTGCTTTCAGTCTACACTGGTTGCAAAATGTGAAAAATGCTGTACTACGAGCTAAGCAGCTTAATTTCTGTAAGTAAAATATTAAAGAAAAGACATTGGTATATTTCAGGACATACCGACAGGGGCCGATAGCTGTGTGACGTGTTTAGCATCAGACATGTCAGGGAGATCTCTGTTGATAGCTGGTTGTGGGGATGGTACAGTGAGATTGTTTGATAGGAGGCTGTCTCCTACTGAGTGGTAAGTTCCTAGCATTTATCTATAGTGAAGACAGCGGCTGACATGTGTATCTGCTTACATGATGGGGAGATCTCTAAAGATACTATATAAGTACTTATTTTGATGGGGGTTTAATTTTGGCTATATTGGCGGTCAGGGTCAGTTGCACCAATGTAAAAACACCGCCAATAAAAATCACCATCATTTGGTAACACTGCCATTTTAATATCTGGAAGGTATACAACTATGATACACTAGCACATATTACATCGCAGTTTTGTCAGTTTGATACAAAAATAATAGAATATATAGTGAATCAAACAAAGCAATATATAATTAGGTAGCTGTGATAATGTTTTCACACTGGTTTTATAATAATGTGCTGTTGAATATTGAATGTAATTTTGACGATCGGGTTTTATTTTGGCAGTCTGGTTTGTTTGTGCCAATTTATGACCCCGCCAACACTTCAAAATACGTCAAAATTTGACACCTCCAATATTAAGTGCTATACAGTAGGTGGTTGTGAGGATAGCACAGTCATCTGGTCATACAGTTATAAAACTATATAGAATGGAAACCAGTCTCAAATTTCAAGCATTTGAGTGACTGAAATGGCGACCAGTCGTCATTTCAGCCAATTAGATGCTTGAGATTTGAGACTGGTTTCTAATCTCAGTTTTATAACCTTCAGCCATTGTTTGATAGGTTTGGAATTACTTTCTGTACTAGATTTAACTCTTTACTCCATAGATATGACATTTATTGCCTAGGCATACAGTGAAGATCCAGATCAGCTGGCACATCTGTTTAGATTCACTGTGTTATTTGTGACCAAGAGGCAACCAGTGCTGATCTGAATCTACACTGGTCACACACATTAAAATTTATATATATGGAGAAAAGGATTAAAAATGATGTATATAAATACTGCAAGTAGATTTTAGGGTTTGAGACTTTATATATAAATCATTGTGCACTGCTGTTATTCCATGCCTTCAAGTTGATTATATGTTGTGATGTTTCTAGTCGTGTGATGACTCTGCGTGAGCACAACAAGTGGGTAGTGAAGGTCCATCTTCAGAAGGGAACAGAAGGCAAGATTGTCACTGCAAGGTAATCTTCATGTTTTTAATCATTGCCCATGATCATTAAAACTAAATCTGGAGACCAGTCTCAAATCTCAATCATTTGATTGGCTGAATTGGCAATTTCAGCCAATCAGATGCTTGAGGATTGAGACTGGTCTGCATTCTTAGTTTTATGATCTTGGGCCCAATTTACAGGTAAGAGACTATTGTATTGTTACCAATACTCTGTTGGAAATAGTCAATTCTTGGATTGATAGTATCTTGTAAGCCACTGAATAAAGGAAATTATATTTATTTTATCTAAATAAAATAGTAAATCTTTGCTCTAAATGTTGAAATATTAAACGTAATAAAAATGTTGCCATATAATAAGCATATATTTATTGATTTATTTATCACAATGTTCATTTATTTGAATGAAGCACACAGCTTTGATTCAATAATATGGTTAGTTTGTTTGTTGCAGTAATTCTGGTGACCTGAGATTTTGGGACCCTCGATTCACAGAGAGTGTTCGATGTTTGAACCTACAGTCAAGTTTTACCACAGTGGACTTACATCCACGAGCTGATGTCCTTGCATGGTGAGCAAATACCCTGATATCTGAAGAATAAATTTTGTGTTGTCCTTGTCCTTGGTTTAAACTAGTTTATTTTACATCAATTATAAAACAAGTTCTTTCAACTTATTATTCACACCCTACACTGCTTCCTGGGTTGAAATCATTACTGGCATCAAATGTGGATTGTGGAAACTACAGAAGCATCTCATCCCAGGTGGATTCAAACCTGAAATCTCTGGATCTAGAGTTTGACGCTCAACCCCTAGACCAATAATTATTATTCATTAGTAAGGATATCACATGAAAAACAAATTAGGACTTGAAAAACATTGCTTGGCGTTTGTGTTGATATTGACTTGTTTGTATTTTAGTGGCTCACTGAACCAATATATTGGTATATACAACCAGTCTGGGGACACTTTGAGTACCATAAAATATCACGATGGATTCATAGGGCAGAGGATTGGGGCTATCACGTCTCTTGCTTTCCATCCTTACAGAGTAAGTTAGAACTGTCTTTGTAAAACACACATTTTAACCATTTACTCTATATATAAATACGAGTGTTTTCGCTTTTGCGACCAGTGAAAATCTAGATCATCCTGCACATCCATGGCATCTGATCTGGATGTACACTGGATATTACTTTATGAGAATTAACCAAATGAATCTAACAGCAAACAGTGCAGATCCAGATCAGTGGGCTCATTGTGCTGTATACTGTTAGCACATGTGAAATACTGTACAAGTACTAATAATGGCGGGGGTTTAATTTTGGCGATATTGGCGGTCAGGGTCAGTTGCGCCAATATAAAACACCGCCAATAAAAATCCCCGTTAATTTAAAATACCACCAATTTAATATCTGGAAGGGAAAAAAGAAGCGTTATAGAGTTATAGCTTTTGTACATGTAGTAAATTAAATCGAGTTTTTTCAATATCTCATGGAAACTCGCTTTAAAATAATTAAATAATATTAAATCGAACAAATAGGTAAACATATAATGCGTCAACAAAAGGGATATAATTGAAATATCAAACAAAGCAATCGCATACTGTATTAAGGTAGCTGCGATAATGTTTTCACACTTAAAATTTAAAATAGAAAAACTGTGATGTTTACCTTTCTCTTCCATTGTCCAATTTCCGCCATTTTTCATCAAGGGTTTTATTTTGGCGGTCTGGCTTGTAAGTGCCAATATATGACCCCGCCAATATAAAACACTTTAAAATACGCCAAAATTTGACACTGCCAATATTGAACGCTATACAGTAAGTCGTATCAGTGTTGTAAAGGGTAAGTAATTCTTTTACTGCAAAATGATCGTGGTCCTATATAAAACCATTTAAAGTATGTTTATTTTAAAGCCAGCTTGCTTATGGGTTATTAAACATAGATATTATTCAGTTTTATTTTAAATAAATCAGCAGATTTTTTTGTCAGAAATAGCCTATTGAATCAAAAAGTGAGGAGTGTATATCTGGATCAGATTGTATGGATGTGCAGGCTGATCAAGATCTACACCTGTCACACATGGGATTTGAGTCTTACCCTTTGAATAAAGGGCAAGGTTTTACTACTACGAAGTTATGCTTTGTTGCAGGTCAAGCTAGCAGCTGGCAGCACAGACTCGTACATCTCTGTATATTCCACATCTCTGCGACGTAGCTGATTGGATACTCATTCCTCATACACATCTGATTGAGGGGTAACCTCTTCACAGCCGGTGAAGACAAGTATATTACATGTCATACCTGGGGAAGTGATATTCTGTTCTGTTTGAGTGCATTTATATTTCATTAGCTTTAAGATGCAATATGTCTCACAGTTCAGTTACATCATGATCATGCTTGCCATGGAACAATCAGACTTCTTGCCATGGATCAGCAAGGCAGTACTTGCCATGGAACAACCAAACTGCTTGCCATGGATCAGCAAGACAGTACTGCCATGGAGCAACCAAACTGCTTTCCATGGATCAGCAAGACAGTACTTGCCGTGGAGCAACCAGACTACTTTCCATGGATCAGCAAGGCTGTTCTTGCCATGGAAAAATGGACTGATTGCCATGGATCAGTAAGGCTGTATTTGGTATGAGAAAAATCAGTCCATGGAACAGCAAAACATTGCAACTTAAAGCAAGAGTGACATTTGCCATGGAATAGCAAGACTGTTCCTGGCATGGAACAGCAAGAATGTACTTGCCATGGAACAACAAGAAGAATGTACTCACGATGGAACAGCAAGAATGTGCTTGCCATGGAATATCGAAATTGTGCTGGTCATGGGAAAGAAAATTATGTTTGCCATGGAATATTCAGACAGTTTCAGTCATGAAAAAGCAAAACTTTCATGTGCTTGCCTGGAAACAAAAACAGTTTTGGGCTTGAGAAAACATGAATAAACTTGCATTGGAGTGTGAAGACTGTGCCAGGGAAGGAACAGCAAGACTGTGCTTGAGGTGGAACAGCTAGACTGTTGACCATGAAACAACTGTACTGTGCTAGTCAAACATAATAGTTTGTGGTTACATTACATTAATACAGTTTCAGTTATATTATATATGTATAGTGTTACTGTGTATATTAGTGGGCAGTCAATGGATCATTGTTATGTATTAGGGTTAGTGGTTGGCCGTGGATCATCAAAAGTGGAAATCACCATGGAATTCTGTTGAAATCAAAATGTTAATACGCATAAAATTATTGTTTAATCTCAATATTGCCAGAAATCATAGAATGTAAATGAAGTTATTCTTGTTCGTGCTTATTATGCATTCTCGTCTTCTGCTTTGTATGCCCATCAAAACCATGTTTATTGTAAGATTTAGAAATCTTGTGATCTTGTAATGTGTTCAATCTTTGAACATTAAACTCTGTAAATAAGCACTATAAAAGATGGATGTGATCATGGGTAGCAATACCCTCTATGCACATGCAGCAAATCATCTCATAGACACCTTGTTATTATAATCGGTATGCTTATATTCATATTATTACCCCTTTACTCCATGGAATATGACTGTTATCCATAAGCATACAGTGTTGATCAAGGTCGGTGGGCACATCCATGCCTTCTGATCAAGATCTACACAGTTCCCTTTTTAATTCATTAGGTTCTATCTGACCATAGGTTCTATCTGACCAAGAAGTGAACGGTGTAGATCTTGATCAATTGGCACAAATGTTCCATTGGATCTTGATCTACTCTGGCTGGTCGCACATGTCATTAAACCCGTATATATGGAGTAAAGGGTTATAGATAAGCTGTTTGAGATTAAATGTTACAGATATTCACTGGATCACAGGGAGTAGAGCTTCATGTTCATCAGTAGACCACCAGAATCTGTATTAACCCTTTCCCGTGCCGTCTGATCAGGATCTGCACTGGTCGCATTTTGGTCAGAAATAACCTAATGAATCAAAAAGCGAACAGTTTAGATCCTGATCAGACAGCACAGATGTGCCGGCTGATCTGGATCTAAACTGTTCGCCCTCGCAATAAAGGAGTGTCTGTACAGGAAAGGGTTAAGGGCTAGGGACCAGAGTATTTGCTGATTAACCCTTTACTCCAAAGATACATGTTTATTTCATGGGCTAACAGGGTAGATCCAGATTAGCTGCTACATCAGTGCCATCTTATCAGAATCTCCACTTTTTGCTTTTAGATTTGTTAGGTTATTTCTGACCAAAATGTGACAAATGCAGATCTAGATCAATCAGCATAGTCAGAAAAAACCTAATAAATAAAAAATCCTGATCATACGGCACTGTTTGCCCAAGCCATAAAAGTGTATATAAGGAGGAAATGGTTTAACAATAACAAGGCTCAAATGATCGTTTGCTTATCACAAGTAGCAAGGCCAGTTAGGCGCAGCATTGATTAGACTTGCCAATAAAGGGTTACTTGCTTTAGAAGTTCATTCAGTACTGATAGTTATTATAATACTGTGTTTCTTGACTAAGTCCAAGCCCCTGTATTATTATTTATTTAATTTGCAAGGAATGCAAATTGTTTATTTACTCAGATGTTTCTGTGTATGTAAGGTTTTTGTCTTGCTGTATTTTCCAGTTGTGTCAGACTGGACCTATGATCCTTAGACTAGACTTGACACCAGCTCCAATTCTGGAATAACTGATTGTTTAACCCTTTTCTCCTTATACGCACATTTTAACACAGTCATATGCGACCTTTGTAGATCCAGATCAGCCAGCACATCTGTGCCATGTGATCTGGATCTGCACTGGTGACATCATGGTCAGGAATGACCTAATGAATCTAAAAGCAAACAGTGTAGATCCTGATCAGACAGCAGGAAAGTGCGGGCTGATCCTTTTCCACACCGTGCATTAAAGGTTTTTTTTATGGAGTAAAGGGTAAAAATTGAGCCAAGATTGCCAACTTACCCAACCTGAACTAGAGTTTCTAGACTGGTATTCAAGTTTTATGGTCTATGGGGTTGGTCTTGAGATGATTGGTCATTATGAAGTTTAATGTTGATCACCTCCTATGAAGATATGCATTTTAACCCTTTCCTTCATAAATAGGCATGTTTACGCATGTGCGACCAGTGTAGATCCAGATCAGCTGACACATCCGTGCCTACTGATCTGGATCTGCACTGTTCACATTTTTTTCAGAAATAACCTAACGAATCATTAAGCAAACAGTGCAGATCCTGATCAGATGGCACGAATGTGCTGGCTGATCTGGATCTACACTGTTCGCCCATGCAGTAAAGGTGTGTCTAGGGAGGAAAGGGTTAAATGATATAATTAAATGTTTTCTTGGATACACTGTGTACAACAAATAGGTTGTTCAGGTTTATTGTAAAAGTTGACAAGGTCGTTACTTTTCATAAGATAGAAATAGTTGTTATGTAGCCATTGAAAAAGTAATAATTGAAGTTAAATTATTAACCCCTTTACTTCATAGGTACTTGTTTAATGTGTGGACAAAGAGTGTAGATCTGGATCAGCCATGGTGAACAATAAACATCCAGACAGCCTGGACTCCCATGCCATTTGATCAGAATCTACTCTTCAGTTTCAGATTCTTTTTGTTATTTCTGACCAAGAGGCGATCAGTGTATATCAAGATCAGATGGCAGGGATATAAACTTGGAATAAAGGGTTAAATTCAGTCTCTACGCAATGTACAGACATTTGTCAATATTATTTTTGACCATAAAACTTACTATTAGTTGCCAATAACTTAAATTAAAAAACAAACAGTCATTTGTTTTTTTGGTTTTTTTTTTGTTGTTTACTGTAAAACTCCTTTTAAATGCCCCCATGTTATTTTTTGAGGAGAAAAAATCAGTTAACCCTTTCCTCCATAGACACACCTTTAATTCGTGGGTGAACAGTGTAGATCCAGATCAGCCAGCACATCTGTGCCATCTGCACTGTTCTCTTAATGATTTGTTAGGTTATTTCTGACAAAAATGTGACCAGTGCAGATCCAGATCAGTCAGCATGGAGGAAAGGGTTAATCCATATTAATCATTCAATATCCTTTCCGCGCCCAACCCTGTTTTATGGACAGACCTTCATAATGTATTAGAACGTGCAGAAATTTTGAGTTCCCAAAACCCGACCCTGATTTCTTGTTGGACAACCGTAACATACAAATACGTATGTTTTTTTCCACGATTTTTATACTCGTAATGTAAATCTGCATAAAATTTCAAAATGTCTGTTGATTAGCGTATGTTTGAATAAAGCAAATACGCTTTTGTCCATTATAGGTATTCTACCTTTTAATGAAATTCGGAATTTTCAACATGGTTAGAAATCCGATTAAATAACGGTAAAAAACATTACGGTCTTTTTTCTATAAAAAATGGTGAAATGTGCATATCAAGAATAGTTCGTTAAAATACCGAATTTCAACGCTCTGTTAAGTAATGAGTGAAACCAAATCGAAAAATTCGGGTTATCGCTGGAAGACTATAATGGAAAATTCCGTAAATCAATTAATTTAATCAACTGTCATTAATTTTTATGCCATTGCAAAAAAAAGTCATTTTTAAGTTATTACTAGGTAGATACAGGTATTTTTTTAAATATTGAATAACTGTTTTGGAGCAACTTTTTTATTTTGACATTGAAACAGCAACACTATAATTAGATTTATTTTCTTAAAATTTGACTTTGATCAAAATACTAATTTTTTTATCAGATTATCTAAGTCACATGTAAACAATTTCTTACTTTATGGTATTTGAGAGAAAATATGCGATGCATTCAAAGGAATTATAGTGTTTTACACTTAACGATGATTGCGTTTTTTTTTTTAAATAGCCACCGAAGTAAGTACTTTTTAAAAAAAAGAAATACAAATCCACGGGTCTCCGACGAAAAAACAGGGTCGGGTTTTGGAAAGCGATTTTTTTTATACGTTTAAATACTTTTCAGGCATCCTCCAGTAAATCAGGGCTAGGATTTGAGAAGTCAAAATTTTGTCACGTTTAAATATGTTATGGTCGAGGAAAGGATATCCTCCAGAATCTAAGAATAAAAAAGTACTGTATAAATTAAATATTCTTGAAAACTAGTATGCTTAATAACCATAAATGCTGCATACCGCTAAACTGATTTTACCATAATGGATAAAAATATCCTAATAAACACCCCCTTTCAGAAAATGTTAACACCCCTGGGGGCATTTAAAAGGAATTTTACGGTATACATGGAAAACAAGTTACTTTCTTTCTGATAGCCACAGAGAACATCAAGTTGTATTTGCTACTGTACATGCATTTTCTTTGTGAGTCAGTTTAGGAAAAGGGTTGCATGTACATGTGTTTTTGCAGTGTTCTTTGTGTATATGTTGTTGTAAGTTACAGAGAAGCAGTCGAGTGCTGGACTGTGATAAGCTTACATTGTGATACATTTGCCAAAGGTAGCTTTTCTGTTATGTAATTGTTGTTTGGTTATCATTACCACAGAATGCTTGAATACTAGACAGTGGTTGAGTTGTTAATTATGATAAGATAATTGAAATTAAAAAGGTATTGATGGATTATGTTTGTCCTTTACATTAACCCTTTACAGTATATATACAGATTTCATTGCATGTGTGAACAGTGTAGATCCAGATCAGCCAGCACATTCTTGCAATCTGGTCAGGATCTACAATGTTTTCTTCTTTGTCAGAAATAACCTATCAAAAATTTCTGCAAGTTATGTGAATGTAATAAAATTGACTGAATTTTTGTCAGTTCTTTATACTATAATTAAATTGCTGAACATTAGAAACAGTGCTAGTGTGTCATTTGATATTTGTTAGTGAAAAGATTCTATTCTTTTTATTGTGTTCCCTTTCCTCTTTTATTGTGTTAACATTTCACTGACTATCCAATACAGGACATACAAATGTGCCCAGAAAACATCTCTTGTGAATGAGTGTTTGTCTCACCATCTCAATTTTGTATTCTAACTTGATGTTTGTTTTTATATTGACAATGTAACAGAATGAATTGTTAAGTTGAATGGAATATTGTTGAATTCTTATTAAAAGATTGAAATTCAGATTTTCATTATGGTTATTTTTCATTGGAAACTAAGTTTGCACTACAGCCACTGCCACAATACAGTGGAAGAACAATTTCAATAGATTAATGGATTAGCAACAATGTAATTTAATGACAACAGTCAAACAAATGCTGGAATTATACTTCCTGTACTAACAAACAAGTGCAAGATTATACAATGGGGTGTCAGGTTGAATCAGGAGCTACTGATAATGGATAAAAATTATGGATGTGAACCTGCACTTGAGAAAAGACATAACATCACATCACAGTATATTGTGATGGTACCGGAATTCCTTACCTTTAAGGGCTTACTACACTCCTCTCCAGCACGTTCATTAATAAGAAGAAAATTTTCTAAATCTCAATAACAACAAAATGCCCTTCAACGAAACTTTGCACAAATGAGTGTTACTAATCTATCTTTATAACAGTGAATAAAAATAGCGAGATCAAAAAAATTTGCTAAACTTCTATTTACGTAAATTCACAAAAGCTAAACAACACAAAACATCATTTTAAATGCCCACAAGAGTAATATGATACTAACAACAATTTATTGTGTCCTCTGGACTTACATATGTAAACTTTATGAGATATTAGTAAAAGTGTGTTTGACCTTCAATTTCCTGGTTGCATAAACGGATGACAATTGATTTCTCTTTCAGTAGTTGAACGTTCTTTACAAATTACACAACAATTTCTTGTCAGTATCATTACACTCACATGGGAATTTAAAATAATGTTTTGTATAGCTTAGATTTGTGAATTTACTTTACTAAGTTGTCTTACTGTATGCAAAATAAAGATACATTAGTAACATTCATTTGTTCAAATTATCATTGAATGACATTTTACCGTTTTTGAGATTTTGATAATTTGCTTTTTATCGATGCTGAGGAGGAGTGTATGCCATTCGTCCATAATTTCGGGTGTTTAACAGATGAATTTTACACTGGCACTCTTAATAATTGTTTTTCAAATGTTTATTTTTTATTCACCAACTGCAGTCACTTGTGTTTGACCGAATAAAAAGCCAAAAATTTGAAGTCGTCACTATTTCCCACTGCCACCATTCGCAACAGATATTGACCCTCTGAATCTCACAGACGCGTTCTCATATTTTCGGGACTTTCGATTGGATGTTAATTATAACCATGAGAAACCCACATGTTTTGATTTTGTTCACTTGGAACATCGAGAAGAATTTGATCCTGACAGTGTGAGCAAATATCTAAAATTTTAACATGTTTTGTTTAGTATTGGGACTGAAACAAGAGAGCAGTCAAACAGAGAAATTGCTTTTTACTTACAAATATGATTTTGACTATTAGAATTAAGCATAGTCATATGCTTTTTTTAATGATATTGGAGTGCAACAGTCTAAAACTAGAATTATCACTGAAAGTGATTTAATACCCCGACATTTGTGCTTGATATTGAACTGGGAATTCTTAGAATCAATGTGTGCCAAAAAAATGAAAAATAAATGAAGCCTTTCATTAGAAATCATCCAGAAACCATTTTTTCTATTTTTAGTAACAGTGAACAGTGACCTTGACCCCACCAGGCCCATTTTCAATATTAAGTTTCGTCTTCACAGACTACCTATATAGCAATTTTCATCACAATATCTCATTCCGAACTACAGTTATTGAGCATATACAGTTTTTCTATTTTTAGTAACACTGACCTTGACCCCACAGGCCTTACTTTCAATTCCAAAAGTCGTCATCACAGAAACCACCAATACACCAAATTTCATTCAAGAATCTCATTCTAAGCTTTAGTTACTGAGTGGAAATGAAGTTTTGAAGTTATAATAACAGTGACCTTGACCTTGAACCAAAAGGCACTAAGTCAAACTTAACCTTTATCTTGTAATGTTACATCTGTGTCCCAAAAAATAATTAAATCTATGAAGTATTTCATGACTTATTGTCCAGAAATAGTTTTTCTATTTTAAGTAACAGTGACCTTGACCCCACAGGCCCCAAAGTCGAACTCAACCTGTATATTCTGATGTTACATCTATGTCCCAAAAAAGGATTTAATCTGTGAAATATTTCATGAGTTAACATCCGGAAACCATTTTTCTATTTTTAGTTACACGAGGCCCTTGACATCGACCCTACCAGTCCCAAAGTCGAACCTGACCTGTATCTTGTGATGTTACACCTGTGTACCAAACATTTTTAAAATATTTGATGCCTTTCAGGAGCTATCGTCCGGAAAGCATTTTTCTATTTTTAGTAACAGTGACCTTAACACTGATCCCACCAGCCCCAAAATTGAACTTGACCTGTATCTTATGATGTTACACCTGTGTACCAAAAATTATTTAAATCTGTCAAGCTTTTCATGAGTTATCATCCGGAAACGAAGAATCTGACCAACCGACCGACAAGCTCACTCCTATATACACCCTCAAACTTCTCGTCCTATATGACTTTTCAAGCTGTGTACTGGTCCAAATATATTCCCGTATTGTACAGTAAAATGTATAATAACCTATAAGTATTTCAGATAACCGGACAGATTATGCGTGAGTGCATATGACATTTGAAGACGTCACGAAAATATGGGAAACCCCGAAAATATGAGAAAGAGCCATAGTAAGCCCTTAAGAAAGTATTAATTGGGTTGGTGGTGCAAGTTGTTTTTTTAACCGTTTTACTTCTTTCATGACTTTTTCATTCCTTCCAAGTATCCTCCTTTTTTCCATTTTTCCAATTGTTTGATTCATGAACATTTTGTATTTTGGCTAATGCACTGGCAAGGCAAGACTCAACACAACTGTACTCTTTTTAACATGGATTCCACAGTATGGTAGCAAAAAGTGAGCAAAGTGTTAAAGCAGTGAAATTTACTTAGTTTGTACGAGAACTTGCATATAGTTCTCAAACCAATTAGAGGCTCATGAACAAGCAAAACATTGGTGGCCATTTTTTATTTTATTTTTTTTTTATCAAAGAACATGCTTCCTGCATGCTGTTTTTTAAAAAAGTTATTGCATTTAACAAGAGTAATGATCTTTTACAGTTAATATTTACAGAGAACAAAAATAATATACATGAATATATATACAATGCTGTATGTATGAAAAGTGACAAGAACCAGATTTAGGATCAGATTAAAAGGCATACTATTCTCCAAGCCAACAAAATCAGCAATCTCTGCCTTCGTAATCGAATACAATGTTTTTAAAGCCAATTTTAAAAGTGGTTTATAAATTTAAAAGATAATACGTTGTTTCTGCTGGGTAAAGAAAAATTGCAGCATCAGATACATAAGAAATATATCAAGGTTCTCTGTATTTCAGTACAATGTGACAAAAATTGCTAGTGTTTTCAAAATACATTTTCTAGTAAAAATAATGAGCTGCATTTTGGCATTTAAAAGTGCATTTTGGCATCTTTAAAAGTTAAATATATGTCAGGTCTTAAAATGTTTATGGCAACAGATGTGCAGTAAAAATAATGAACTGCATGTTGGCTCTTAAAAATTTAACCCATTATTTAGATTTCCTAAAATGTTGATGGCAACAGTTAGCCGTCTTTTCTGTCGCAACAGAGTGGGAACTCCCGACAAACAAAGGCTAATGTTCTCAATGGGCTTTTGATTCATTTAGGGGTTAACAGAGTTCCAACTGTTGTCATGAAAGCTAGTCAGTGTGTATATTACTATCAATGTACTTAAATGGGCATCAGAATAAACAAAATAAACATACAAGGCCACTATCTAAAGAATGAACCATGGTTACTCCTCATGAAATAGTGGTTTGTGTATGCAACAACAGAAATGTGCAGCCCTGAGATAACCTGGATTCTACTATACATCATATTTACAAGGTAATGAAACACAGTTGTAATCACAGCAGCATACTCACTGATTTCAACATATTTAATTGCTTTAGAAACCATATATTTGTTTAAATGTTTTGAAGAGCTATAATAAAAATAAAAGGCAACCAAACCAGAATCTTTTTGCGTAACTGGGACTTCAGACTACAGATTCGGTGGCAAATACTAATAAATTTACGAGTTTTCACAGAATATAGTGCTCCATTTCTGCCTAGAGAAATGCTGAGCTAATTCCTGCTTAAATGGTATATAATGTACATGTACCCTACATCAGTTATTCCAATGGCTTGATAGCAAAATGATTTGCTAAATAGCCATAAATCAGTATATTATTGACATTTGTGACATTCAAACTAAATTCGACTTTGATTTATGGATTAGTGATCCTAATTGACATATTGTTCACAAAATGGCATTGTAAGCCTGGTTAAAGGGCTGTTCACTCTAGCCTGGCAGCAAACACAAGACTGAAGAGCAGGCACCTGCAAAACACAATTCTGGCCAAAAACTATACAAAAATTCATTTGATTGGCATTTTAAAGAGGAGTCTGGTAAATGGCACAGCTCTATTTGAAGGGCAGCCAACTCTAACAAGGCTAAGGCTGCAGGTCACGAAAATTGCAACTTATCATCAAAAGCATATAAGTTGTAGGTGTTCATTGTAATACCAGTCAACTGCTTCTAATATTTTATTTCTATTTCTTTCAATAAAGACTTGGCATTTGTAGTATTAAATATATGTTAATAATTCTTACTGCCAGTTCTCATGCGTCTTCTGGAAGTCCCCTTAATCTTTTCTCACTTCTTCCTAGTTTGCAATCAGGGAATAATAGGCGGATCCCTGATAATGACTAAGACCTCTTGAATATTCTATTCAGTCAAATGACCCACAATGATTTTCTAAGCTATCACTGATTCAATGGTTCTTATGATCATTCAAGAAACTTGCCATGTAAAAGAAAACTAGACTTTGTCCTTGAACATTGATGCCCCCACTGCTACAACATTTGTAACAAAGGGCCATAACTCTGGTAAAAATGGTCGCAGGAAAAAAATATTTTCTTTATGATCATCTACAAATCCTGCTTGATCATCAATGCAAATTTGAAAGAAATCCACCTGATAGTTAATGAGTTGATTTTGGGAACGAATGTACGTACAGACGAGTGAAACTCTATATGCTTCCCACTTTGTGGGGGCATAAAAATGTAGTCGATGTTAACACATTACTGCGAATATGCTGCTGCTACTACATCCTATACAGAACAAAGATATGTAAAAGATAAAAACAAAATAGAACTAAAAATAGACTTTCTCAGATGCAATTCTGTAATACAGACAAAAAGAACAATTAGAACAATTAAAACAATACTAAAACAATGCAAATCCATTGCCTTTTTAAATAAAGCTTTAATTTTCAAATGACTAGGTACCTCTTTGTTATTTAAGAATGTTTTTCAAACTGAATAAAGGAGCAACCACAATATGCTCTAAAACAACAATTTTAATTGTATGACTTGAACTGTAATTGCAATAGATGAAAAGGGAACTTTAAAAACGACTGAACACGACAAATACGAAAATACTGCAGGCTCGGTATGATTGAGCCAATTCATGGTAATGAAAAGTTCTTTTTTATGAACTTGTATCAAAATGAAGATCAAAATTGCAAAGTCTGATTCCCTAACACTTCCTGAAAACCTACACAACTTGCCATGTAAAAGAAAACTAGACTTTACAAGATAAGAATCTATCAATTCATTTGTAACACACCAGTGTAACATGGCCTAAAGGTTACTGATATATTACAGGGAAAACAAAAAGAAATATAGGACAAAAAACAACCTTGCGTATACTATTACCTGCCAAAATATTGCACATCAACAAAACATAAGAAGTAAACAAAATCTGTTAGTATGTCATGTTTTCCTCAAATTATTAAATAAAGATCCATTTCAAGATAGATTTTTGTCTTCGTGAAATCATGTGTTCTGTTGTGTAGTTCTGTGCAGGATGACCTATGTTATAATGTTCCTGATGGGCTATATACAGTGCTACTGTGTGTGCAAGATTAAAGGTCCAAACCTGTCTGAGGGAGACTATAGAATTCTATTGTCTATTCAAACCTAATCTTTACAATGTTGTTATGATTCAAAATGAAATGACACTAGTCTGACTAGAGGATGATCTACACACATTTGTTTGTTGAGAAAATTTATCTTATCACAACAAATCTTTGGTGAAGACATTTATTGCTTCCAAACCTGCATGTCTGCAGTAAAAATTTATTGTTTACCCTTTCCTCCATATATATGCCATTATGGCATGGGCAAACAGTGTAGATGACTAAATCCAGATCAGCTGGCATATCCATGCTATCTTATCAGGATCTGCACTGTTCACCGTCTGATTTATTAGACTAAATAGCGAACTGTGCAGATCCTGCGCAGATGTTCAGATTGATCTGGATCTACACTGGTAGCACATGTGATAAAATGTGTATATATGGAATGAAGGGTTAAGCTGAAGCATCGAATTCTATGACACCACCCCTATAATGTGAAAAATAAACTAAAATCATTCAGCTTCATGTGAAGAATGATAAACTGAAATGATGCTTGGATGAGCTCTAGATTTTGACCTTTAACTGCACACAATGAATTTCTATAACGCCTTTATAGTCCTGAGATCTTAAACTTGAGAACACATGTATGTAAGGTGATCACAGTACACTGGAGTAAGAGGCACAATGTTTGGCTGCCACATGCAGAACAACATGGTGCATAGTACTTTTAGGAACTTGCTTTAAAACGTCAAGTATGTTAGCACTGTCAGTTCAATCATTACACTACTTAATCTCGCACTCTCTGATTGAGAATCTAACAAAAAGTCTTCACTGCTAGTGGCTCTCTATCATGTACATGGAAGCACCTGTTGGTATTGCTGATGGTATCTGTGACACAACCCACTTACAGGAAGAACAGTCTGTCTGACAGCTCCTTGCTGGGTTCCTTGTGAATATTCTGACCAACCAACTGGGCCAGTTTGTGTGCATACTGAAACAGTCCAATAATATCAATTAGTATCAGTGGCCAAAGACATCTCATCATACTGGCCAATATCTAAATATCAATGTGAAGTTGTTAGTTCGCACCACAAACAAGTTTTCATAACATTAAATTATGCACCTGAAAATTACCTAAAATTAGTCCTTTTTTCTATCAATTGAAGATTGTGTAATCAAGTTATTTTAAACAACCTTATGATTTTCAACTCAGTATTTCTAATACAATTTGTTGTACGAAAGAACAGACATGAAGCTGTTTGCAAACCAGTATCTGTACTCCAAAAATCCAGTCAAACAGTCCTAGAATTTAGACAATACAAAATGTTAACTTAAAATCTTTTGCACATCTCTTGAATTTAACGCACAACATGAGAACTGTTACAAAAGCTACTTTACAGTTAACTGTGATATTTACCTGGCAAGGTGCAGGTACCCGTACTGTGCCTGGCCAGTTATAGTACATGTGGGTCATTTTGTAGGCCATTCTCTGCATGTGGTCAGGTCTCATACCAGAGTCATCACTGACCACGATATAGTGGGTGGGGGAAACCGTTCCTTGCCGTACATGTTGGGACACCAGGAAGAAATCATACCTGTAATGGTCAATGAAGTAATTCAGGATAAAAGTGAAAGATAAAGGACACTTGACCATATCTTACTATTTATTTTACCTGTTCTTTTGTAATAGAAAAGTTTCAGAAGATGGTTTTAGAGTTGAATCCAATATACTACAAATTTCAATTTCAGTTAGATTTGCAACCAAAACATCAAACAAGATGCGCGGCGACTGAAATTTTTGTTGAGAAGTAGCACAGGAAGAATAATTGACAGAATGTTGTTCATTGATAATCACGCCTTCAGGTTGCTTTACTTTAAGCCACACCTTTTTTATTGTTTCAACATCCCGAGGGGAGTGAACCCAAGCGGCTAAAGTATGATTGACAGCAAATGATTTTGGAAGTAAAATACAGCGTCTTGATTGGAGCGGCAGTTCTAACAGACTAAACAGTCATCAAATGACAAAAAATTTACAGAGGTTGCTTGCTGGGTCAATATCTAATTGAAATCGAAATTTGTAGTATATCTATGAAACAAGTATTGAACAAAAGAGAAAACACCTTACAGGCAATCTACGTAACTGCCACAATTGGACAGTGCTTGATATTGTGCGAAAGTTTTCATTGAAAATAGGCAAAAGTTTATAAACATAGATTTATTACATACAGATTGAATGATAATACACATGGAGATCTTTGTGGGACTCCAAGCCCCACTTTTTTAATGCATACACATAAAAAAAAGATTCCTGATTAAGTCTAGGCATTTCGACAGATTGAAATTAATATCCAGCAGATTCTGCCACAATTCAGCTGCTACCTTATAATGATGTATACACTTTTAAAATTGTTCCATCAACATGAAGTAGTGATAGTGTTAAAATGAACCTACCTGTCTCTCCTGGTGATGGTGTGATCAGCCACAGTTCCTGGTGGAGGATTATCCAACTGTCGACCCTTCTGAAACAATAAAATAACGTCACTGGTAAAGGTCAAAGAACAAAATTACTGTTAATCTGTAATGGTCACACAATGAAACTAGAGTTATCACTGAAAGTGACTATAACCACACAATTCTAAATTTTCAACTAAAGAAAAAAGCAATTTGAATTATTTTCTGTGTAATTGAAACAATTCCCTATGTTTATGGCAAAGTTTTGGTCTGAACATGAATTTTTTATGCCTGCCCAATAATAACTGGGTTTTCTTAACAGAGTTAATAATTTATTAACATTAATGGCAAAACTTGGTAACACATCTTCTTAGGTGTAAAATGGGCTTAGTTAAATTACAGTACCAAGTTATATACTCATTCTGCCCCTATTTTACAGAGTTTACAGAAAACAGTTCTCACATTGAAGAAGATCCTTGTGTTGATTCTCTTCTGTACAATGACAACAGACATCTTGGGTGTGTAGTCATCTCCGAAGTGCGAGAAGCACGTCCTTAGCTGCTCTACCTCATAGTCCTGAACAGTGTTCAGCTGTCCGTCTCCCACACCATCCCTAAACACCAGGATCTTATCTGGCAAACTGTGATTCACCTGAAATTAGAACAAAACTTCCATGTTTCTCACTGACAATTTTTTAGGACTATTAGACCAGATTTAAGCTTCATATTCTTACAATATAGCAACAATTAACTTAGGTAAGTATTTTTCTACTATGTAGAAATGATTTTCAAATACAGAAAATATGAAAAAATAAATTTTGTAAGAGTAAGCATAACTTTGAATGTACATGTAATAAAATACACATTGCAAAGATAAGGTCTGACATGCTCACCTCATGGAACTTGGTGAGAGCGGAGATGAGACAGATCTTGAGTCCGTCCACCAGCTCCTGGCTTACTGGCTGGATCTGGCAACGGCTAAACCAGCGGGTACAGTTGCGGTTCATGGAGGCTACAAACCCACAGATGCTCTGCTTCTTGCCTGCCGAGTCATGGTAAATATCAATGCCCACCACCATCAGGCTTTTCTGAAGTAACATTTCAAGACTTGTTTACTGAAACTCTCCTGATGAAAAATACTATACTCAACAAATAAAATGAAGAATCATCCATTTCTTATTTTATTATTAGTTGTAACCAGATTTAAAATCCATTAAACATCTATTTCCAACATACAATTGTAACTAAGGGTTTTGTACAAGATTTTGAATACACATTTCAAGAAATTCCAAGTTATAATACAATAACGATTGGACACGTAAAATTTTGTTGATGGTCCAAAGCCCTGCAACTATATCCAAAATCAAACAAATGCCTCAGAACTAACAAGTTTGCATATTGAAAGGGATAATCAGGTTATGCAGACAGAAACAATGCACTTACAAATGGTATGGAGACACCCCAAAGTTCTCCACCGAGCTTACAGTTGATCTGTAGAGCAATCTTCTGGACAACAGATCTCAGCTTCTGAGGGTTACCTATGGTCTTGCCATTGATCACCTAAACATTATAACATCACAGACATATCATATACACTGGCACAGAACATGCTAGGGGAATTTAGCATTGAAATAACTGCTCTTGGCATTAATCCACATTGGTTTAAGCCTTGATATGTTAAATATCAACCTGACAAAATTAAGTTTAATAAAAATTCATTGATTGAACATAACCATTAAATCTTGGCAGAATTTTTCCAACCATTTTTTTTTTATTTTTCTATTTACTTTGTCCAATGTGCAAGATGTCTAGCAATTTACCTGACTTGGAATTGGTTGGTCCACACAGCAGGTTTTCTTGATGGCTGAGTACCTATCATCTCTGCTGGTAGGGCAAATGGCCACCACTATCTGCAGCTATATTCAAATGGTAAACATTACATTAAATAAATACCATGACAGTACAATCCAAGGCAAGGATCATTAAACAAGTATATATACAGCACAGCTGCATCCAACCTCTGCATATTTTTATCAAAACAAGAGTCTTGTTTTGTTTGATCATGAACTTACATAAAGCCAGAAAAACAGTGTTATTAAAGCAAAAACTATAAAAAAAAATAAATGCCCTCAAATATAACAAGAGCCAGTCGGAAACGACTGCAAGCTCTACTATTCGAAAAGTCAGACATATTTAAGCACATTTTAAACTGGGCTTCATTTAAACTGGGGAGTGATTCAGGAGTTTATGACACCCCCAACACACACACATGAACAAAAGTTTCTTCATCCAAGTTAGGAAATCAATAAATTACACTTAATTTATTCTTGTAGGTTTTTTTAAAGGGTTTACACAACCCAGCCCATACACCCCTGATCCCACACCCATCAACCCACTATCCCTGCCCACCTATAGTGGTGTTGTGTGGTGTAGTATAGTATGATATGCTTGTTCCTGTTGTTGGTGGTGGTGTTGTTGTCGGTGTTGTTGGTGGTGTTGGTAATGATGGTGTTGTTGTTGGTGGTGTTGTTAGTTGTGTTGTTGTTGTAATTGTTGGTGTTGGTATTGTTGGTGGTGGTGTTGTTGATGGTGTTGTTTATGTTGTTGTTGTTAATGGTGTTGGTATTGTTGTTGGTGGTGTTGTTGGTATTGTTGTTGTTGGTGGTGTTGGTTGTTGTTGGTGTTGGTGGTGGGGGGCGGTACAGTACAGTAGATTAAGTAATTTATAGTATGGTATGGTATGGTATGGTATGGTATGGTATGGTATGGTATGGTATGGTATGGTATAGTATAGTATATGCCCCCACCCGCCCCACAACCACTCAACACTTTCAACAAAAGTATGTTAAGTACATCTGTTTTAAACCTTTTCTATAGAATTACATATTTAAAAACACTAACATTGAAACTTTAACCATAATTTCTAAGTCTTAATTCTAATTTCTAAGTGAAAAAGGGCAAAAATTAAATAATAAAAAAGCAAGGATGAGTTATGGGCCTTTGAACATCAACCTGATGTATGATAAAATAAAGGCATACAAATTTTTAAAGTTGTAGTTTTATTAGAATAAAAGTTATGAGCTTTCACAAGCTTGCATGCAAACTTTAACCTTAATTTCTATGTCTAAAAAGGGCAATAATTTGATAAAAATCAAAGAGTTATGGTTCTTGGCATACATAGTCAGGGTCATGATGGTGCATAAGTTTCAAAGCTATAGTACAAGAAGTATGAAAGTAACTAGCTTGCACGCAAACTTTAACCTGAAATTCTATGTCAAAAAAGGGCAATAATTTGATAAAAATCAAAGAAAGAGTTATGGTTCTTGGCATACATAGTCAGGTTCATGATGGTGAACAAGTGTCTGAAGTTTCAAAGTTATAGTACAAGAAGTATGAAAGTAACCTAAGCTTGCATGCAAACTTTAACAAAGTCTACACTGGTCAAAAGTTCTAAGTGCACACTTTTCAATTTTGAATATCTCAAAGTAAGCTTATTCTAATTGAATGAAAGTTTGACACAATGTTAATTATGATCAAACAATAATATTTTTTTTGAAAACCGTGCACATGGTTCACGTATTACGTCATCCACGTCGGCATACGCTATTTATGCGTAAACCCCGTGCGGCAATAAAAAATTATTTTTTTACAATCGTTTTTGTTTTTCACATGTTCACCGACTCCAGACAAACACGAAAAACACACCAACAAATTGTAACCATGGAACGGTTGACGTCAGCAGACAACGACATTGCCGTCAAAATTCTTTTCACTGGCACAACTTCAAATTTGTTCTAAAAAATTTTGACGGTTTTTGTTAATGCAAAAGAAATACCATATTTTTGCATATTTAATTAATTTAAGAAGAAAATCAAACGATATTATTTTCTAGATTGATAACGTTGCTTATGTTGAACGCTGACGCTACTCAATTACGTCATTCAATATTTATGTAAAACAACGTAAACTCGAAAAAATTAGTGTAGCATTTGTTGGATAAGTGTCCAATAAATAAAAATTTAAAACTAAAATTTATAGAAATTCAATAAACTTTAAAATCGAATGATTCGAAAATGACGTTCACTTGGTCAAAAAGCGTGTCCGAAAACTGTTCAGTTTTATCAAAATGAATACATTTTTTCATTTGGAAAGGCTGTTACACATATATCAGAGAGAATTGCATCATCACAAACTGCTTGACAATTTAAAAACTTTTGGCACAAAACATTGTTTAAACAAATGGGATTTCCTCCTTGAAATCCTGTAAAATTGTTACGGATAAAATAGAGAAGAGTGCGTTGGCTCATCGTGCCCAGCAGACCATTACAAAGCTACAGGAAGCTATTTTAGTGAAATGGAATGGCAAACTACAGTATTTCCTTTAAATTTGCATGAAATTTAAATTATACAGAGATGAGAAAACGACCAAAAATGATGGCCGATGCAGTGATAATTAACTTGAGAATTTCTTTCTGAGTATTAGTGAGCTAAAATGTTATTATTTTTTAATCTGGTTAAGCAGACATAAATTTTTTGGTGTGCTTTAACAGAATATTGATTCTCCTTCATTGTAATTTACACTATTTTGAAAGATTGAATCAAATAATTTGAAAAATCAACATTTATCAAGTGTGCACTTAGAACTTTTGACTAGTGTAAGTCAAAAAAGGGCCATTTGATTACAAATTAAAGAAAGAGTTTTGGTTCTTGGCAGGTTCTTGGCATACATAGTCAGGGTCATGATGGTAAACAAGTGTCTTAAGTTTCAAAGCTATAGTACAAGAAGTATGAAAGTAACTAGCTTGCACGCAAACTTTAACCTGAAATTTTAAGTCGGAAAAGGGCCATAATTTAAACAAAAGTTAGAGTTATGGTTCTTGGCATACACACTCGGGATATCAAAATGAACAAGTGTTGAAAGTTTCAAAGCTGTAGTATAAGTAGTATGGAAGTTATGGGTTTGTACACTAGCTTGCACGCAAAATTTAACCTGAAATTCTTATTTGAAAAAGGGCCATAATTTGATCAAAATGAAAGTTAGAGTTATGGTTCTTGGCATACACACGAGAGACATGATGATGAACAAGTGTACCAAGTTTCAAAGCTGTATTATTGAAGTTATGAGTTTGTACAGTAGCTTGCACGCAAACTTTAACCTGAAATTCTAAGTCGAAAAAGGGCCATAATTTGATCAAAATGAAAGTTAGAGTTATGGTTCTTGGTATACACACTCGGGACATGATGATGAACAAGTGTGCCAAGTTTCAAAGCTGTAGCTATAGTAGTTTTAAAGATATAACTTTAACCAAAGCGGGACACCGACGCCCAAGTGAGTAGAATAGCTCGACATATTCTTCGAATAGTCAAGCTAAAACTGAAATTGCCAAGTTATGTTCATTTTGCTTGGAAATACATTAACATCACAAAGCAAGCAATGGATAAAATAAATTGTTTTGGTTTCTTTATTCATAGGAAGATGTAGGACCTTTACTGGACAACTTCATATAATACTAACTGTAGGATTAATGTGCTCCCTGAGTGCTCGGATATATGTTTCCACACGATCATCTCTCAGTTCAAACCGTGTAGGTGGACTACAATCAATGCCCATCTGAGGACACAGCTTCATCATCCAGCTGATGTAGTCATTTGCCTTGGCCTGGTCTCTCTTCGTGTACAACACCACCCAGTTCCTCAGTGGCACAGCGGTGATCACCTTCTCTCTACTTGTGGCCTGACCCCAGTCAGCGTTCTCACCAGCTTTCACTGTCCTGGTACTAAATACAATGTCCTCCTGGGGTAGCACTCTGCCTTCAAACTGCACAAAGCAAACAGACAATAATTATTACAGTAAAAACTTGGACTATAAAGTAATCAGTCATAACCAGCAGGAAATTTTCAGTTACCATGGCAACCATGTATATATATGATTTCCCATTTAACACACAAAAAACAAACAACTATAACTGATTAAAAAATGTTGTTAATTTCTTGATTTGCACCAGTTTGTAAAGTTTAAGTAAGTGTACAGTTTTTAAGAGCTCGCAATAGAAAAAAAATCAATAGTACTTGAAATACCCTGAAAAGGAACATACTAATAACACCGCACCAACATTCTTTGTATTACAATTCATCAGACACAGAACATCTTGAGATACCAATTCTGTTTCTTACACATAATACAAAAGATACATAAGTAAAAGTATTTAATGTATTTTAGTATTTAGCTGTTTTTTTTAATGTAAAACATCAGTTGAGTTACCATGGCAACCAAAAACAGTCACTGTATGCATAAAATATAAATACAACAAAACTGCAATTGAAAACATTACTTAACCTGAATACTTTCCGTTTTTTGATGTAATCTCATGTTTATTTAAATAAAACAGCGAAGTAATCTATGTTTGCTTTTTTCAGACATTTGAGTAAGATAAAAAACGAAAATTAGTGGTTTCAGCTTTCCTTTTATTTCCACAATGCATTACCTGAGCAAACATAAAAATATTGCTCTTTGTATATATGTATATATGAACATAAATATGGAATAAAATACTCACTCTGTCAAAATTTAATTACCTTAAGTATACGTATTGTCGTTAGTTAAAAAGCCTATAATTAATTAGTAAAACAAAGTACATGTATGTTCATTTGATAAACACAATAAATACAGTTACCATGGATATATGCAAGAATTATCTTAAACAAGGCCAAACAAACAAACAAACAAACAATTATTGCTATAAATGACAACTGCAAACTTAGCTTATGAGATCTCTTTTTGGTACGCCATTGACCGCATATTGCTTCTCATGAAAATGATGTAAATTTTATAAAATAAACTGTTGTTGATTTTTTTTTTAGTTTCTTTCGATAATAGTGATAGAAAAGCTGCTTGAAATACGTAAATCTGATATGAATTTCAGAACTATTTTCTATTGCTTCATCAGTCGAAATTGAAAGTTAAGCGGCAACTATTTTGCGGCTCTTCACAGGGAACAAGAAACTCGCAAGTTTTCAGTTCTTTACTGATTACTTTGTCAAGAAAAAATAAAATAAAACGAAATTTGTTTGTTTCAATGAAATATCGATTTTATTTCACTTGTGAACATCAGAAACTAGTGAAAATATCAGTTTCAGGAATTCATTCATGAAAAAAAATCGATATCTCACTGACAAAACGAATATCCTCTATGCTTTCGGGCAGCTACAAATAATAATTTTTTGCTCGATCAAAACTTAGGGTCGCAAAATTATTACAAAAATTGCGGACAAAAACATAGGATTTGACCACAACGTCAAGCATCCGAAAAACAGTATAGCGTGCTTTGAGAAACTCGTAGCGAAACTCACCGTGTTAGTTATTCATACAGTACTCTTCTGTAATATGTATATTTCTCTTTCTTTTCATAGTAAATTGAATTTAATATAAAAAAAACAACAACAAGAAGCAAGAATATCAAGCCTTCAGACAAACAAATCTGTAACCTGTCACTTCATTTATGGTGATATGTCACTTTTCATTGCACTGTCTTTGATATAAAAGAAAATAATCAAAATCTCTTTAACGCCAACACGTTGTTCAGTTTAACTCTGCGCAAATCAGTGTCATTATGTATCATGTTAAACGTGTGTTAATTAAACATACATTAATAAATTTTGAATTGTGCAAAGTTTGATCGAACTGCATTTTGCCGTTTGAGAGATGTTCATATTTTTTCTCTTTTTTGTCTATGACATAGCAATGACGAAAGTAGCAACACCTTAAAGCATCTTGCACGATCAGGCATACAATAACGTGTCACAAATGCACATCCATTTTGTGTAAAAAGATTTTGTGAAAATAGAGGAGAAAATAACAACTGTGATGGCGATGTCGGTTCTTCCGAAATCCAGATTTTATTTCAACGTCTCTTTTTATTATAACATTTAAAATCCGCATAATTAAAAAAACAAGTTAACTTATTTCAAATACCGAGATAGTTCATTCATGTATAATTTCTGTTGTTGTTTTTTCATTCCTTACAAGTATAAGACATTTTGCTGTTTATTAATGCCTATCAATTAAATGCAACTTCAAAGAAGTTATCGGCTCCTTTAGAAGAATGAGGGTTTTTTCGCCTTTGTCGTATAAACATTTGATCTACCTGATTGTGTGTACGTGTCATTTTAGCTGGAGTAAAATGCTTGGTGATGCAATAATAACTGAAATCTTTAAAAGTGATGAGAATACAGTGACTGTGACGTAGCAAGCCTAAATTTTGAAACACCTGTCAAATAATTCCCGGCATCGTACAAACATAGTTTCTAACAGAAATTCATTAAAAATGTGCAGAATTTAGATTAGATATTATAAACTATACTAAAATTACGCATATGTTTACTTTTTGATAAAAAATTAACACTTTACAAGGGGAAAAGTGATTAAAGTTGATGAAATATTTCCAGGGGAAGATGCCGACTATCAGCGTCATTTTGTTAAAAAGAAAATCCTTAAGATAATTCATACTTTGACAAGAATAAAATTAGAGGTGTGTTTCCCTTGCAAAAATGTATCAATTACCGAAAATCAATCAATCAGTTTAAGTTGAAATTTATTATAATATTATTTGTCACGCAAAAGACGACGCCTTTTAAGAATTTTAATTTTGACGAAAAAGGGCCTTTTCTCGCATGACGTCATTTGCGCAATTGGCCTGGTTTTCGTCGCCGACGTCACATATAGGTTTGCAGACAAACAAACTTGAGTAACAGTCATATAATGAAATGTTACTAAGAGAGAGTATTCAATTAAGTGACCTCTAAGTTGGAACTGAAGCTCTTCCATATGATGTAACATATTAGCCTTATAATATTTGTTCATTTTCATGAAATGCAATCCTGTAAAACATTGCCATTTACCTGTAGTGTGTTTTCCTCCAGTTTAAGACCCCATTTGTCAAGCTCTGCCTTGGCTTCAGGCTTGTTATTCACAGCATTAATGAACTTCAACATAGTGAGGCGTCTCTGCTCTGGTGTCACTCTGGTGTGACAAGCCAGATCCTGCAATTCACAATACAGAACTTGAAGCTGTTTAACACAGGACTGGAGTCATTCTTTCATACATTTTATCAAGTGGAAGTAAATGAATTTATTTTTAAGAATATTTCTCACAAATTTTTAGAAATTTAGAAGGCTGAACACATTTAACCAAGATATGTTATGTTTTTATTAGGATAATGAGGATGCTGTGTTCAGTAAACACAAATCCCCAGCATATTTAAAGTCTAGCTCAAGGCTATCTAAGCTGCCGCATCACTAAAACCCCCACATTCGTACATTATTATTTATATTAATAAATTTGAATATTGACTGGCAAAGAAAAGCTTATATAAATATTTATTAACATTTTAGGCAAACTTTGTTATTATTTTATTATTGTAAGTCTGTGGAAAAAAAAAGTCAGCATTTTTGTGATTGTACCTTCATAACTTTGAAGTCTTCTCTAAGAGCGTCTGTAAGTCCCGACATGTAGCACAGTTCTGGTATCAGACATATCACCTCAGGCTGCTTCCGAGGTTGCTGTAACACATAAAACATGTTAAACTTCAAGTCTGGCAATAAAAAAAACAAGGAATTATCAAATAGGAGTTAGCAGTTTTGTTGCTACAGTACTGTGAAGGTTTAATGTTACAAAATTTTCGTCTATCCTGCGTTCGTCTATAGTGAATTGTGCGTCCATCTAACGTGTATCGTGCATCCGTCTAACATGCATCGTGCGTCCGTCTAACGTGCATCGTGTGTCCGTCTAACGTGCATCCCTATATCGTGTATTGTGCATAAAGCGTTTTTAATTTTATCATGCAACGTGAATAAGTAACTTGTTTTTGCAAATTTATGTGATTTAATTTCAACCATTCATCTAATATTTTGATAGGATTTTCAAACTTTTAGAAATTTCTTACACAAATTATATGAATCGGCAGTATCATGTATCGTGCGTCTTCCGTGTATAGTGCGTCCGTCTATCGCGTATCGTGCGACCGTCTATTGTGTATCGTGCGTCCGTATATCGTGTATCATGCGTTTTGTTTGTAACCTAAAACGTTCATAGTACTGTACAGATAAAATTTTTCATTCAGATGATAAATTTCAAGAATTAAGTTAATAGAACAAGTACTTTAAAAGTTATAACAACATTAAGTGTAATATTAATGTCATTTCAAAGGGACATAAAACAAAATAAAACATGAGATATCATTCTTGTTCTCACAGACGGTATTTGTGTGGACCTACCCCGCCTTGGTCCATCTTCTTCTTTGGTCTGTGCAGCAACAGGGGCTGCTCATGATCATTTATGTCCAGATTATAGCTCTTCCTGAAAATGTAATAACATAGTGATTTACCATCAAATTTATGTATTTGTATAAATTTGCTACCAGAAAAACAGGTCAAACTAAGGCAAAAATTCATGTTAATACAATTGTTTGTTAGATTTGACCTCTTTGTATCCTTAAAGTTTGATTAGGTATAGCTTTATGTAGAATCAGAATTTCTGATCCTAACAGATACAGTATGGTGAGTTTTAAAAATAACTTAAATTGTCAACAATAACTTTAGTATGGACTTTAAGCTTTGCCTACTGTATATAGAATTAAATCTCTGTGGAATATTAACTTTTCACTTCATATATAGGGTTTTATCTCATGTGCAAACACTGTTGATCCAGATCCGCAGGAACATCCATGCCATTTGATCAGAACCTTCACTGTACACTATTTGGTCAAAATAATGGATGTGCTAGCTGATCTAGATTTACACTGTTCACCCATGGACAACAACCAGATCCCTCGGAGTAACTCCTATAAGCCGATCAGTATTTAAATGATTTCTTCCTAACCTAAATTAAATTGTTTAATTGTCTTAGTTCTGGCACTAATCAATTGCAAAAAACAATAAAATATTTTTTATCTTAAATTATTATATACAAATCCACATATCAAGCAGAAATGTTAGAAAAGAAATAATGGCAACATACTTGTAGTATTCAACAAAAGAGATCTCTCCTCCAGCATGTGTTGAGAATGTCTGACGCGGAGTCTTGTCCCACACGATATCATCTACTTTATAAGTTTTATTGTTGTACCGAGTGAGAACAACTGAACCAACCAGAGTACGGATCACCTCATCCCTAAAACCCTGAGGATTCCTGTTCACAATGGAGGTCCTGAAAGCAGTCCAAGCTTCATTAATGCTAAATCACAATATATTTGTTTATCATTAATGTTTGCACTACTAAATTATCAGCCTAAAACAGATGATATCATATAAACAAAATTCAAGGATTATCCATGATAACTTAATTGGGATTAAAACTTCTGGATTTACATTTGATAAAATTTGAAATGTATAAAACCTAGTAACTGACTGATAATCTGACCATTGAAATATACTGGTCATTTCTTACTAAGTTAATGTATTCAATGAAAGAATAAAGAAATATATGTTAGGCCAGAGAAAATAATTTATTAGATTCTCATCCGGATTTTGGGGAAAAAAAGGGGCGGATGGGCACTTTTTAATTTTTATTTTTTATTAACGAAATACCTTAAGAAGGTATTTCGGAATGGTCTTAAACCCATTCTGTACGGAACAGAATACGTTTTGATTTTTTTACCAATAAATTTCTTTGGGGCGGGTGGTTTTGGACAGGGGCGGGCGGGGATGAGAATCTAAAATATTTTTTTCTATTGCCTTATGTTAATGATTTCTTTTGTTTGAATGTTTATGTTACATAAAATCATGATGAGAGTTTCTTATCCTTCAAAGCAAATGCATAATGTGGTTATATTGTCAGATTTGTAGTAACTTTTCCAACTTACATAACCTCGAGGACGGTTTCTGTCCTGAGCACACGATGAGAGGCGTCAGCTAGCAACATGAGACCACCCTCCTGCTCAGCAACTGCAGTGATGTATCCAGGCCATACCTCTAACCTTCAGACAGCAGCAAATTAAAACAGTCTTATTATTCTACTAAATATTTATTAGCATCCTCAAAATATGACTAAACTATGTCCAAAGATATTAAAACGAAGTCGTGTAGAATGCAGAATTGCATGTTTGTCTTACAGGTTATTTAAACAAAGCAAACATTACCGTCATTGTCTACATATAAGCCGCACTGATATATTAGCCGCACCCCCCAAAACCCCAATGGAAATGGGTTAAAAAAGCCTAACTCTATGTATAAGCCACGGCCTCTTTTTCAGACTGGTCGCCATTTTGAATCGCCAGTTCCCGTGTGCTTCAGCGTAGGCAACAATAGCCAGCTATCCTTTTTCAGTGTAGTACATACGCGTTTGACCCATGACAATTATTATGTTTGACAATTTGAAGGTCTAGACATTTTAAATGAAGAGTAATATTCGAGAAAATTGGCGGGAATGACATATGACCAAAATGTGCGAGTTTTAAATAAAATTCGAGTCAACCGTGTCATCTCAATATCTTGTCAAACATTCCAAAAGAATCTCAAAAATGGCATCATGCTTTCAGTTTTCACACCTTAGTCAAGTGACATACCCTCTATGGCAGGTGAGACCAAGCTGCCAATTAAGGGCAACATTGATTTTACCAAGGGAATCTTAAACATGTCATCTGTCTTACAAAGTTTTTCACACATTACGGTCACTGTGATTTTACCGATACACGTTTTTCTTGAAGTTCTCAATCTGATATAACGTGAAATTAAATAAAACGCGATCACCTCGTGGACCCCACTTTTTCCATAAAATGATAGTAAAACACTGGTAAAAGCCAGTTTGCATGATTTAAATAAGTTAAAATAATTACCTTGATGGTGATGTTGGTTCTTACGAAATCCGCATTTTATTTCCATTTATCTTTACATTACATTTATAATCCGCATAATTTGAGAAACAGCCGTTAACTTATAAAAACCGCATGTATCCCTTATGGAGGCAAAAAAATCGATACCGCCAAACATCAAACGCAACTTCAAAAGACGTTGTCGGCTCGAAACAACCATCCGTGTTTATTTCGGCTTTGCTATAAAAACCTTTGATCTAGCTGGTAGTGTCATTTTTAGCTTGTGTGATGCAATAATTACTGAAATGTGATAAAAGCGATAAATTAAAGATGTATTTTATATGATGGAATATGTTAGCGTACAGTAAATAATAATTATATTTACTTTGTTGTTCATAAATGTTGCCGATTATTTACTCGTACGTACCGGTAATTGTATTTGCAGTAGAGTTTGTGACAGCATTTCTAAGCAGTTGATTGCCTGTGGCAATCATAATTATTTTTGTTCGCACATGATTACCTCGTTGCATAGGAATGTCCCCGGATTGGAGATCATGACAAGTTGCAAACTGACAATTATTTTTACTGAAATTACCGGTACTCAAAATAAAAAGAGTAAAAGATTTCAATAATAGTTTATTATTTAGTACATTTTTTTACCCTTCAAATGATATTTTCGAAAAAAAAAATATGTGTAGACGTAAAAAATATCTCATTCAGCGTCCGTATACCAGTGCGCTTCACACATTCGCCGTGGTAAAAAAAAAATCGGTGTTTTGAAGGCCTGGAAAAATGTCTTGGGAACCTAAACCTATGTATAAGCCGCACACCCAACTTGTTTTCGCCGAATCCTGGAAAAAAGTGTGGCTTATATTCAAACGATGACGGTAGTAATTTTTAGTATGTATGCACAAGATGTCAAAATTTATGTATAATGATGCTGACCTAAAACAGGGCACGACAAATCCATTGCCCGGTTCCCGCGGGCTACCGATTTCGACCCTGCGGACTACCAAATAATTTCAGCGAGTGCCCGCCGGGCCACCTTAAAATTCCCTTAGTGGTTGCCCCTGCAAATCATCAATTTCAATAAACAGGAAACATTATGACACTCGACTGTAAAACAACACGCGCGGGTAATTATCGATTTCGTCACCTTTGACCTCTCGCTGTCAGTCTCGCACGCTCTGTTGTATGCTATCTATGTATTTAACCGAGCGTGAGGATACGGCGAGATAATACGGTACTTTAATGTGTTTTGATTAGATCATCACTCTGTCAATTAAACAATCTGTTGATTGCAACTTTCACAGTTTCGGCAACCTAATTTACGACAGATCAAATGTGTAATTGGTAAGTATGTCAGATGATTGAGGATGATTGGGTTAATTATTACGTAGGTGAGAAAAGCAATGGTCGGCGAGAAAATAAAAGCGTTAAACAGGTGATATTTCGCAAAACGTTTCATAATAGAAAATTCTATATATCATAAAGATAACGTGTTATAAATGTTATTTGTTTAGTTGGATTAGTATTTTGTTAATGAAAAATGGATCGTTGTGTCATCAGAAGGCAAGTTGTATGTTAAATTTTCTTGCCAAATGCTGGTCTTGGGGTTTAAAAAAAAAATAAGATATGATATAAGAAGTATTTCTCCAAAGGCCAGTTGAGTTTCTGTTTCTAATTTTAATCATATCGATTTGAATTAGATCATATTCAAGCATGGTGTTTTATAAAAGTTAACAGAATAGGCTAGATAAATTAAAAATCTGATGTTGGTTGTTAAAGGAGTTTCAGGGGCAGACAGTGATGAAACTCTTAAATTCAAATATGCATTTCTTTTCTTTTTTATCCAAAGGCAGGAATGAATATAAATATTTTACATGATCATGCTAGAAACTTAATTGGTTGCTGATTAATAAAGGGTTAATAAAAGAGTAGAGATATAATGTAATTATTTCTATTTAGGAGAGTGAGCCTTCGACTCAAAACCCATCATCAAATCACAGCCAGCAGTCAACTCCCAAATCAGTGAAGAGAAAACTAGATGATAAAATCACATCAACGCCCAAACGACCCAAATTCTCTGGCAAAGAATATGACAAGAATCAACGGTTCGAACATTTCAAGTCAGCTGGCTTACTTCATATCCCTGGGTGAAACATGATCTCGGAAGTGGTGACCTTGGATTTATGTATTGTAATAAAGTAAATAAATAAAAGTAAATAATCTGAGAGGTGTTTTAATATTGACTAGTAATCCAAACCGTCCCATCATTGTTGTAAAGTGTATATATCTAAGGTAATAAATACACAACCGAAAAGTCCGGGCTACCAAGTGAAAATCCTGGTAGCCCAGTGGGCTACCAAGTAATTTCAGGATTTGTCGTGCCCTGCCTAAAACATAGGTTGACATCTGAACAATACTAGCCAATTATCAACAAGTATATAAAAGCACTTACTTGTGTTGAGGAACACTGGATGGGGTGTTCGGGTTGTAGTAGTACCGACCCACCTGCACCATCTCCAGAATAGACATTATCCTGGAAAATCATACTTGTTTATTAGATTTTAAATGGCACTTCAATGCGAACCAATCTCAAAGGTGGTATATCTATTGTCAAGGTTTTGAATCAGAACATATACATACAGATAACATATAATTTGTGTGAATTGAATCAAATTTGTTTAATAATCAAACATAAAATGCTGCAATCAGAAAGACATTAATGTTAAATTTTTAAAATGCATAAACTGAAGAATGAGCTACGAACCTCCTAAAGACTATGTTATACAGTTGCTGGCAGGACTCAGGGGGCAGAACTTTCACAAGCTTGATGATGATGGTTACCTGAGCTTTATCTGTTGGACGTTCACTCATTAACACTGTCTCCTGAAGCAAAATGGTTTCAATGATATTGATGTTCGCTACTGCTGTAAAGATAACCCTTTACTCCATATACACATTTTATCACATGTGCTTACAGTTTGGACTTATCTGTGCCATCTGATCAGGATCTGCACTGCTTGCTTTTTGGTCAGAAATAACATATCAAATAAAAAAGAAACGGTATAGATTCTGATCAGAAAGCAGAGATGTGCCATCTGAACTGGATCTACTCTGTTCACCCACATTGTAATATCCATATTTATTATAAAGAAATTTCCTTGAATTTGATTGGATAATTTGCCGCTGATGTATATCCGTATTTACAGATCGGCCATAGATATGAACTGCATGTGCCTTAATTTCCCCGTCTGGCCTCCCACCTTTTGTTGTCGTCCGCCATTTTGTTTTGAATTTCGGTAAAAATGCATCATTTCAAGCCGATTTTGTAAATTATAAAGCGGTATGCTTAGGGATTACTAAAATTGTTACAGAAAATATTTCTGTTATGTTTTTAACATTGAAAACGATCAGATTATTCTCAAATTTTGTAAATAAAAATCAAATGGATAGTCCATTCAATTTCTTTAGAAGTGACGTCATGCAGGTAAATTAATGACGTCAGACATGTAATTATTGAGGTTCTCAGAGGGGAATTAAGCCGTTCGGCATTAAATAAGCGAAATAATCGAAAAATCGATGTTTTCTTATTAATTTTGTCTGAAAAAGTCTTTGCAGTATAATAAAACAATTATTTGGTTCCTTGAAAGGGTATGTGAGGATATATTGCCGGTCTGGGTGTCATATTATCCCTCGCCTGCGGCTCGGGTAATATGACACCCAGACCGGCAATATATCCTCACATTCCCTGTCAAGAAACCAAATAACTATATAATATATATGGAGGAAAGGGTTAATGTCATAAACAAGATTCTAAGCTCATTAAGTGTAAGTTTTGCATTATAAAATTGAAAATACTCAACTGGTAATTTTTATTACAAAAGTTCACTACACCATCAACCTAACAGCTTCATCATTTTGGGTTTAAAAGATGTATTATGGAAATAAATTTCATTAATCTTACAGATAATGCAACTACGATATACCTGCTGAGGCAGTTGAATAGGCAGAAACAATATGCTGCCATCAAAGGCTTTAGTGAAGCCGATCACATCCCTGTGTTCATTTATGAACCTGATTCTCATGCCTTTGGAATCTATGATGGGACGGAAATCAACATGATACTGGTACACCCCCTTGTTCTGACAGTTAATTCGGATGTAGTTGGCTGACAAGCTCACTCTGCAATTTTGAAAAAAACAACAACAATTGAATAGATCATCTAACATAAGAAAAGTTTATAAGAACATTCTGATATTTAAATTCTTCCTGAAATAGGGGAAGCATATTAAGGTAGTATTTTACAAAGTATGAAAAAAGCTAATTTTGGAATCGGATAATTTTTAAAGTTGTTAATATTTTACAAGTTGACTTGTGAATTCTTGATGACAATTCACATGTGGTCCTAACTATAATGAATACGACTTTTTCCCCACAAAAATCTCCATAAAATTCCCAATACAATGTGAGGTGCTTACCGATCTCCAGCTTCTCCTGACATGTGTACAGGTGCTGCTCTCTCTAATGACATCCTAGCTAATCGACTTGTTGGTGGACCACCTCTATCCTCTCCTCCCCTACTGTCGGCACCCCCTGGTGGGGATGCTTGTATCTGGGGTCGACCTGGAGACTGCTGAGTAGGTGGTGTTTTTGTCTGGGCTGGGGGACTTGGTGGGTGGGGTGCTACCACTGTCTCCCCTCTCTGGCTCAGAAATGCTGCTCCTCTTGCTGGTGTCTGTGCAAGTGACTGACCTTGCCTGAACAGATATCATACCTTTGATGGTGATTTACATGACAGATCAACTGTGCTGTTTCAAGTTATATACAAATACATAAAATACGCATCTTGTATAATAAAGTGTTAATTTATTGTATTGTGGTACCATTATATTCTGTAGAGGTTTAATTAGCTCCTATTTCATGCAAAGGAATGAGTGCAAAATCTAACCCAATCCAATTCAGGGCCCTTTTAGGCGTTTTGGGGAGAGACCCCGACTTTGCTTGGGTTAAAAGTTGGTCAGTTTCTATGCGGTATATAGTCAAAATCATTGACAAATCAAACCAGATGGGAAAATTCAACATTAACTATTTTGCTATACAGCTTAATTTCTCTTGCTTTGCAGTCTCTGAGAGTATTGCAGAGCCCTTTGAGAGTTTGTTGCAAAAAGTCTCTTGAGCATATGGTTTCTCATTTATTTGTTTCCTTTTTTTCTTGAAATTTGATTTTTTTCTTGAATTGTGAAAAATTGTTGCTATTTGGCATTGGGGAATGGGGCAAAAACTCCCCTTGAGACAGACTGAAAAAAAGCCCTGAAATTTAACCATATAAAGTATATTATGTGAATCATACAACTGTACAAATTAATGTCTGCTACGACTTCTGTGCAAAAATTTGATTTTTTTGGTAAATTAAATACATTTTTAAAACTATTTCCAACAGTTAAGGGAGCTTTCAAAAAAACAAAATACACCTTAACTACTGCTAAATATGAAGCACTCTTTAATGAAATTCACTAACTTCTAAATATGTAGAATTTCCTAATGAACTTAAAACTGAAAATCTATACTGATGACTTACTGTTTCAACAGGGCATTTAATGATGCCAAGCCTCTTCCCATTGGTCTAGGAACAAGAGCAGGTGCATCCCCACCTACAAAATAAGTAAATTTCTTTAATTCATATTATTTCAAATAAATGATTGTTATGAGCAATCAAAAATTTTGAGTATGTATCATTTTAGAAAATCTTAGTGTTTCCAATAAATAAGGTATTTTTGATATCAAACAATAGAAGAAGATCTAGGAATTAGCTACAATGAATGGATGGTATCAAGCAAACTGGATTATTCTCACTTACTAGACAGAAAAATCTCTATTTTTAGCCGTGTGAGATTTCTTATCTATCATGGTCTTCTCCAACTCCGCGTGCTCGCTTACTTTCGTATTATTGCACACCATATCCCATATTAATTGAGCACTTTCATTATTGATTTAGACTACGTCATGATGCTTATCACTACGTCATTTAAATTTATTATGTGATGTAATATTATACGAATGTTTACTTTTTCAAATAGAGCAAGCTGTTGATTTTGTTTTATCAAGATTTACCGGCATTGTTCGAATATAAGCCGCACTCATGTATAAGCCTCACTGCCCCAAACATGATAGAACAGAATGATGAAAATGGCTTAACATAATGTATAAGCAGCCAAACCTTTGTATAAGCCGCACCATCAACTTTTTACTTCTGAATTCTGGGGAAAAAGTGCGGCTTATATTCAAACAATGACGGTATTTCAAAAATCATTAGGAAAGGATACACTCGGAGGTTGCTAAATTCTCAACGCTGGAACTTGAAAGTGTTTATTGTGGTATGAGTCTGAAAATGCTACTTTTTTTAGAGTTTTTCATTCTTATACCGCTGTTGCGAGCTTCATTAAACATCATGCTCAGTGGAGAAAATGAATGGACAAAAAATTAGGAACTATACTGCTTTTTAATCGGGATATTTTAACTGGTATGTACAATTCAATCTATCATATTTGAAGTGTGACGAAATCACGGATAACCTTAAAAATCGCAGATCCGTTATCAATGGGTGAACCAGCTGCAGATTTTCATGCCATGAAAAAACGATTATTTCCCTTTCTTAAATTTGTACCAATATTGTTGTAAATGTTAGGGGTGTTAAACTTTGACAGGACTGTGTATTCCTTGCTGATTTACCGTTCCTACTGGAAGTTACCAAAAGAAATAGTTCTCCAAAATTCTTTTTAAATTTTAAAGAATTTTGTTTGAATCTTCAAGAGTTAAGTGAGAAAAATAATCAATCATTGGTATTCGGCATAGATCACGGTATCCCAACACTCGGGCAATGCTTTCCAGACGGAAACTCGGCACAGCCTCGTTTCCGTCTGGAAAGCATTACCCTCGGGTTGAGATACCTTGATCTTCGCCAAATACCAATGATAGATTCTTTTTATCCAGTTTCAGTTAAGCTCCTAGTGACATCTCTTTTCATGTGGGTCACCTTGGTGCACAGGTCTGGAGTGTATTTTAAAGGAGAATATGACAATAAGTTCTAACGGACAGAATTTTTTAAAACTTTGCACAATTAAACAGAATTCCTTCACAAACAAAATGATATAAAGAAAAATATAGCTTTCCATGCTTGTTTTTGAGTAATCGCTCATTATTATGCCCCTCTATACGGCCATTTTGAAGGGATTTTAAGAAAACACACAAATATCTTTTAAATGATTGTTACATCTGGAATTCCTAATCAACACCTTATATCTATGCATTTTTTTGTTTGGAATTATGTGTATGTATGGTTTTGGATGGAATTATGTGAGATTTTTTGTATATTTGAAGAAAAAACTTTGAAAATGACCAAAACATCCAACAAAAAAGGGAGACAATTCAGTCCCTGACTGGAAAAAAATCTATATATCTTTTTTTGTAACGGACAGATTTTTTTAAACTCCGTAAAATGACACAGTATATATTTCTAAACAAAACAAAAACAAAAAAAACAGGGGCATCCAGGCTTAATTCTATATTCCTTCAAAGTTGGTCATAAAAGTAAAAAATATCTCTAATTTTAATTCAGTTCTACAAATATCCATCATAACATGTATAAATAGTTTTATAACATGCTCATCAAAACCAATTTCATATTTTGAAAGAAATAGCTATTTCTTTATCAAGAAAAATATTACAGTTACCACATTTCTTTCGTAAAATTCCGACAAATGCAGCCCTGAGTGTTGCCAAAGTTTCCATACATATCGAAAAACACCTAACACTGATAATCAATGAAAATCATATAACAATCCCTAAATCTTATGATCCATTAAGTAATTATACAATTTCTGAACAACAGATTTAAGAGATGTTTCTCTAGGTTTGCCTGTGTCAAGTTTCTCACCAAACAGCTGAGACAATCCATCTAACCACGAGAGACAGCAAGTTTTATATGACTCAAATTCAAACCGGATGCTGCAATTTTCTTTGCCATGTGACATGAAAGTATTTTCTGTTTGGTTAAAAATTCAAGAGTATCAAAATTAACATCAGTCATTTTCACATGAAATAACATTATCTACTTCGGACGTCAAATTATCTGAAACACTTGAATCATTGTCAGGGCAAATTATCAAACCAAATAATTTACGTTTCTTCACAGCTTGGTGATTTCCATCACTAACGTACCTGCCCTTCTTGTTTTTCTCGCATGAGGCCATTCTCAAGGACGATTACTTTGTGAGAAATAATTTGAAATATTTAATCGATTGATTTTACGCAACAGTCGAAGTACTAACGTTACACAACTAACACCAGTCACTGAGAAAAATACATTTCGTGAAACTAGCGCTTGCGCAGAAATATGCGCGTAAACTATTGTAATATACTCCTTTAAATCTTTTTTTTTTGCCTTGCAAGATGATTTTAGAGACAGCTCAAGTGTGTTGACAAGGTACATAATTTATTCAGGTGTTATTAAAAAGGACAGCATAACATTAATTGAATAAGGCTTAGCAGGATTAATGACTAATGGATGTGCAGATCTGAAATTAAAGCGAAGCACTCTATGTTTGAATGGGCTGAAAAGAACTCTACTAGCTCTATATGCTCAGTAAAGAACAATAGAATGGTGAGAACTTTTTTTTATTTATAGTCAAGCTCATCCCGCTGACAACAACACTGAATGATCATTAAACCAGTGACAATCAGTGAATTACACTGATGCTTATAATATTATAAATCTTTTAACATGCTCCAAGGAACTGAGGGGCTCCCACTTGCCTGGCGTTGGCTCCTGGGCTTGTTGAGCCTGCTGACTGAGAACACTGGCAAGCAGAGCACCACGGCCCCTGGACATTCCGACTGGTGCTCCCATAGCTAGAGGAGCTGCTGCTGCAGTCGGCTGTGTTTTCTCTCCCTGAAAGTAAGAAAAAAGATACTCTACATACAATATGTAAATTATATGTGAAGAAATCTCTGCAAAGAAATTTTACTTTCTGGCATAAACACGTTTTTAAATTTTACTATCGCTTATTAGCTTAGCCTGTAAAATAGTGCCTTCAGTGAAATAAAATGCCATTAACTTGTATCTTTATTTTATTATGCTGGTACAAACAAAACCATAAAGATGATTTTAAAAAATATTTATGTTTTATGTAAAATGCCGAAAACACTAAGGTCAGTTTTCAAATTTCAAATAGCAGGTGAAAAATTGTCTGTTTCCTTATTTAAAACGACGACCAAATTTACCCAAGAACTGCTTGAAATTCTTTCATAATATTAACCATTAACTCCATACACTTCGAACTCTTTATAACGCGGTATAGCGGGTCCATCATCCCGACCGCGTTAATAAGTGAATCCGCGTTATATTTTCCCGTGCAAAATACATGTCCCGATTTTCCCGCAAAAATAAATGACCCGATTTTCCCGCGCAAATATACAACCTAATACACAACTAACGAGATTATGCATAATTCCTAGTAACGTCACGATTCCCCACACTGTACTCGACAAATAATATTTCTTACAAGACATACAATTACCAACTCTGACATTTACGAACGTAAATGTAAAATAAATATTAAAACACTAACCATCTTGAACATATTCCATTATTTATAAATTACATCCTAATTTTATCTCCAGTATAATATTTCAGTATTATTGCATCATCAACCAACTTAAACCAGCTAAAAAATGCCAAATGTCACGTACACACTTCTTGCAGATCAAATGATTTCATAGCAGAGCCGACAAAACATCACACTCACAGTCTCGATACGAGCCGACATTTTTCTTTGAAGTCGCATTTCATTGACAGATATTATCGCTGTTTAAAATGCAACATCGATGAAATTAACAGGAAGGCGGATCAAAGCAAAATGTACATCAATGAACTACCGACAGGTTTAAAACATGATTGGGAATATTTTTTTGTTTCTTTCCGAATTGTGCGGATTATGTGATAATTATAGAGACAATCGAATTAGTAACGGATCAATGATAAACAGTAAGTAAGCATTCACAAGTTTGCCTCGGGCTGATATCTGTCACTGGGAAAGGACTGGTGTTAAAACACGGTTGTTTTAGGGATAAAATGTGTGCGTCACTTATATACATGTTACAATTGTGACTTCCGGTTTCGATTTATTTGCCGTTTTACGATCAAAAATGATTTCATGGTAAAAAATGGACTTAGAAAAAAAATAGGGGATCCACGGGACGACCGGGTTATAATGGAGCGCGGATCTAAACGAAGCGCGTTATAAAGAGTCCGCAGTGTATATAGATGTTTTATCGCATGTGCGAACAGTATAGACCCAGATCAGCCAGCACATCTGTACACTGTCTGCTTCTCCGTCAGACAGAAATTACCTAATGATCAAAATCAAAATGTGAACAGTGTAGTTTCTGATGTTACAGCTTGAGCTGTTCACCCATGGATAAAGAGCAATATCCCAAGGAGTAAATGCTTAAAGAAGTTGTCATACTATGTTGGTAATTTATGAACATTAAAAAACAAGTAAATCTGTGAGCTAATATGACTTTCAAAATGTTATTTGCATTTTTCAATAAAGATGCCTTTTGGTTTAAGTAATGCACCTATATAGTGATAAAGATACCCTTTGGATTGTGTAGCGCACCTGTATAGTAACAAAATCTAAAAATATTGGTAAACAGGAAGTAGATGAGCAAGGAGCATAAAATCGCTTTAAACCATATGGGACTATAGGATAAAGAAATATGCAAAACATGAGGCTGCTGCATGTCATAGTTGCTTAGAAAACTGCGACAGAAATTGTGCATGTTATCATCTATGTGTAAAAACCTAAGTATTCAGTAAACAGGACGTAGAAGAGCTAGGAGCATAAATTCGCTTTACACCATATGGGACTATAAAATAAAGCAATATGCAAAACATCAGGCTGCTGCATGTCATAGTTGCTTAGAAAACTGCGACGGAAATTGTGCATGTTTGTCATCTATGTGTAAAAATCTAAGTATTCGATAAACAGGAAGTAGATGAACAAGGAGCATATAATCGCATTACACCATATGTGACTATAGGATAAAGCAATATGCAAAATATCAGGCTGCTGAATACAGACTGTCAACCAGGTCATCTCCAAAATATAGGAAAAATATAGGAATATTTTTGCAACAAATATGGGAGTTTTTGGTTGATTTTGAGGCAAAATATAGGAGTTTGGAACTGATAATAGTTTTATTTACTTGCACTTATACAAATGATTTTCACATGTGCATTTACTGTTTCTACAATTATCAATGTCCAAAATGTCCACTGTAAAAATGATGGAAACCATTCACTTTAACATCAGCACCATCAAGCACATCACCAGCATCTGAATGACCATTCAAACAAGGGGGAAATGCACAAAATGCATTAACAAAGCCGGATTTTTCGGTTTTAGTTTGTCTTCTATGATATATTATAAGTATCATGCATGAGTGTGAGGTGAAGATGGAAAAATCTGTCACCGCGGGTTAACTGTTTTGCAGGAATGAGGCTCTGCCGAGTTCCCGCCAAAACAGTTCACCCGAGGTGACAGATTTATCTATCTTCACCGAATGTCTCATGCAAGATAATTTTTCTTGCATTCCTTTTATTATTTATAACATTTCTGTGTAAGTATACAAACTTATTTATTTTCATTATGCTGAAATATTGACGTTAAAGCAAACTTTTTTTAAATGATGTCACTAACTTGAATATATTACGTCAGATACTTGAAGATGTGACGTCACTCACGTGACTCATTCTACATGGGGTGTGTATGATCGAAATTTCCTACACGGGTGAAAACACCGGATAACCAGATCTGGTATGCAAGAAAGTACTGTACACAGCATCGACCCATCCTCTCATAGTCATATTGCTTTGTGTGTAAAAATCTGGGTTACAATGTCCAAAAGGGTTCAGTCAAAAGTGACCCCAAGGCCTTACTTTGGTCAAACTCTATTGAGAACCTGTATGCAATACATCATACAAAATTATATGCCCTTCACTACTCTAGAAGTTCCGGAATATGATTCCATTTATTTATTTAATCTACATGGAACAGTACTGCAGTCAAATAAGTTAGTTAACCTAAATACAAAGACTATTGCTACAAGTTTCAAGAGAAATGATAAAAACTTATAAAGTTATAACCATAACTGAACTTTAATTCAAACTGCCATTAAATTTCTATACAAAAGCAATAATTTTCAAAAGCCAAAGCCTTCTTGGGAATAGATGGACATTATACATTTCAGGTTCATTGAAGTTTAACAGGAATTTAACTTTTATCCATTGAGTGGTTCCATAAAAAAAAAATAATTTTAGAAAACTATGCAAATATTTTGCAGATTATCCTAATAAAAAAATTCTAAAGTTATCTCAATTTATTTAACAAACAGTTGTTGCAAATTATCAAATAATATTGTTTTTATTACCTCCCTTTATTTGACTTTGCCTTTTGAAAATTATTGTTTTTGTAAAGAGTCCTTCTTTTGCATACACTCTTTTCCAACAGTTTGATAACACTCTTTTCAAACTGGAAAATTGACCACAAAAGTCAGCTGAAGAATTCTTGTTCACAGTCAAGCTTGTTTTTCCCAGGGGTCCATCTTGACGTTTTAGACAACCACATACACCATACCAAATATAATCTCTCTAGTCCTTGCAGTTGGTGAATAAAATTTAATGATCTTTAACATTTTTGCATTTGGTTGCAACTGCAACAAAAATTTTGCATAGAAGTGAAAATTTGTTTTCGTTAGGTAAGCCTTAATAACCTGCTACAAAGTTGTTAGATAATCAGATTAAAACTCAAGTAAATGCCACCCGCAAATTTTTCACCAATCTAAAAGTTGAGTTTTGTTCTTGAAAAAACAAAAAAGAAGAAAGCAAAAGCAGTATCAAAGCAATATTTTCTCTCTTAATTAATCGGCCAAAAATATAGGAATACACATAAAAATATAGGGGAAATATAGGAATATAGGAGGCTTTTCAGAATATAGGATTATCATCCAAAATATAGGAGAAATATAGGAATAAAGGAATAGGTTGACAGCCTGTGAATATTATAGTTGCTTAGAAAACTGCGACGTAAAATAAAAATGCCCTTTTGATTGATGCAATGCACCTACATAGTTACAAAATCTAAAAATATGCGACAAACAGGAAGTAGATGAGCAAGGAGCATAAAATCTTTTTACACCACATGGTATAGGATTAGGATGAAGCAATATGCAAAGTATCAGGCTGCAGCACTTTATAGTTGCCGAGAAAACTGCGACGGAAATTTTGCTACCGATGCACAGACACATGGACGGACAAGGGTAAAACAGTATACCCCCCTATTCTTCGAAGCAGGGGTATAATTACAATAATTAAGGATGGCATAAAATAGCAAGATCTTTGAGGTTACCAGAAATATAACTATTGATTTTTTACCTCGTCTGGCTGGCCATTATCTCCAGGTTTCCTTGCTGGTTGATTGAGGGCCTGTAGCAGTGCCGCTCCTCTCCCTCCTCTACCATAACCACCTGATGCCATTCTACAACAAAACAATAATGGGTGTCAATTAAGAGGCCAAAGTAGGAAGTTATAGCATAACAAGATTCACTTGGAAAACAACAAAAAATAAGATGATTTTCATTCAAACTGTCCTATAATTTACTCCCGCCTATTCTGAAAGACATAGCCTAGTTGACAACTTATATTTAAATATTTAAAGTTAACTCCAAAATAATAACATGTGCCACCTTGTTTGCCTCAAGCTGCTTATTATCACCAAGGTTGTTTTCTCCTTAACAAACTTACGCCAATGGTTGGGCAGGGTTCTCACTGTTGATCGAAATGTTATTGAAATAAAGATGATACCCGTATCCTGTAGAACAACTATAATGTCAGGGATTTTTTGAAGGAAAAGGGGAAGACGCTGGACGCTGGTCAAAAGGGGAAAAATGCGTGAAAAATACAAAATTGCGGAAAATTTAGTTTATTATACACTCTTACTTGTATTAGCTACAGTGAATGTTTATACAAAAGTTTATGCTTCTGTCTTTCTTTTTTACTTTAGATTTCATTACCAAATAGTCTATTTAGCATACAGAGGCATGTCTCTTTGTTATCTGTTCATAAACAGTACAAGAATAAGTTTATTTATACTTGCTCACTTTCGGAGCCTGCTTAAAATGTATCCATTAATTGTGTGCTTAGAATCAGAATCATTTCGGATGCAAGATTTCCAAAAATCTTTTGTTAAGGGCAGTGCTTGGGTAGTTATTGATAATTTCCAACTTAATTGTTGAATTCTACAAGAAAATTAAATATTGCTGCTCAAAAGGAGGGTTCGAGCAATTCCACAGACCCCCCTCCCCTAATACGCACATGCTAATACAACACATGACGTACGATGATAAATGATCATAAAATAACACGGTACTTTGACTTTTAAATGTCGCGATAATTAATTTTTATTGTAGTTGTGAGTCACATCGTAAATTTGGACTTCAATGAATACTCCGGAAGATTCGGGATATAAAATTCTTGTGATAAAAATTATTGCCCGGCACAGTTTTGAATGTGTGTTTCACCTGACGGTTCGTATTTTTGTTACAGAACATGGCACTGTATTCTGTTGTTCGTATTTTGCATTTTTCGTCGTTCGTTTTACCTGACAGTGCAAACAAGCCGCATCCTTTTAAAAGCGCGATGAAGACAATATACGACAACTAGCAATTTACTTAATAGTTAATCTTCAATTAATTGCCAATTATCAAAACAACAGATTCTTTTTTTTTCCCGGTGTCAGAATACATTCCTCGGCGATAATTAGATCGGCGCGCGCATGCATTTAATCGACTGGTTGGTATTATTCAAGTGGGCGGAGCTTATTGTTTTAGCAAAACATGTTTTCTATCTAATCGTAAACGGTGTGACCTGAAAGATTATAGGCGGGGTTTAAATTTACTACGACTGTCTACGTTGATGGTTGTGATTTTCTTTTTCGGAAGTCCGCGGGACGTATGTTATTGAGAAATTCGCCGAACAAGTTGTATTTAAGCTGTAATTTACGGCCACACGCTTGCTAACGGTACTCAACTGTTGTAAAATCCACTTAAAACTGGCAGGCAGAATTCCCAACACGACAATAATCCAGGACCAGTAATGTTAAAGTTGAAGACCAGGATACAGCGTCTGTGATGTAGCAGGGCTTTCCCCAGGCAATTATGGCATACCGGCGCCGGGATGCTTTAATTTCTAACCTAACATTTGCGGGACGCTTATAATCCGCCGGTATGTCATAAATCCTGTCCGGGATGCTTTAAAATTCAATAAACAAGGTCAATAAACATGTCAAATTACGAAACATTTTCGCCAATTTCAAGCGTTTCTCTGATATTGTTAAGCGTCTACTGTACAAGATCACACCTTACAATTTTAATGAGCGTCTGCTGTGTATCAGAAGTCGGATAGTTGGATAAGTGTCTGTTGAATACAGAGAAGACAGTCGTAAATCAACCAATTAAGAATAGATTATCTCGGTAGTTATGATGGCCTAAATGAGATTAAATTGTTATATTGTTCTTTAATGACCTGCTAACTGTGAAGAGTTGTGAGCATGTAAATGGTAAATGATAATCTTGTCACTTTTATTAACAGGTGATTACAGAAGTTTTATAACAAATAATTACCAAAGATGAAGACGATTTTAAAGTAATTAAATGTTATAAAATACTAACTGTTACATCTTTAAATGCTGTCCATATCAATAAATGGCCATTCTATTGAACATGTTGACTTTTCAACATGTATTAAATTGTGGAATGATAATCACAATGCATGAACAGGGCTGCAGTCAATGGTGTATCTTGTGTGACAATTGCAACATGAGAAAATTGTGGCATTTTTTTAGTCTGATGTACATTAAAAATGAACCAACAACTGTTTTGAATTAAGTACAATACAATAGCAAGTGTGTGGTAGTTCTGTGAAAAATGTACTTTATAATGTACAAATAAAATTTTTTCAATAAAACTATGTTGCTTTGTGCTAAATAAATATTAATATATTTGTAAGATGCACCCCATCAACCATGTGAAAACATTTTGCATGAATTAGCTCGTCACGCGTAGAATGCCAGGATGCCTTAAATTTTTTCTGGGGAAGGCCCTGTGTAGCGAATCTAAATTTAGTAACATTCGACAAATAATACTAGGTTGCGTACGTACCTAATTTCTAACAAATATTTGTGAAAATTTTGCAGATTTTAGATGAAATAGATTAAACATAACTATAAATTAAGCTTCTGTTTACGTTTTGCAAAAAAAAATATCACTTTACAATGGAGAAAGTGATTTTGGTTGGGGAAAAATTTACATTTGGGAATTTTTTTCCCGGGGGAAGACGCCGACTATTGGCGTCAGTTTGTTAAGGAAAAAAACCCTGTCTGGGGATGTTATAAGATCAAACCGACGATGTTCTGAAAACGATGTCAGCGTCTTGGTTATTTTGTTTTCGATTTAATCAAAATGAAAATGGCTTTGTTGCTGTTGTTGAATTTCATTAGAGGCTATGTTACAGAATAATCAAAATGTCAGAAAGTTATTGATCTATTTTCTGTGGATATTATACAAAAGGGGATGCTTTAGTTCCTTCCTTCTTTGCTCGAAATAGTCAGATGGAAGAAGTAAGTCATTTTTATAAAGTTTTGTTCCGATTACTGCTGAAAAATATTGTTTCACATAAATTTACGGTATCAGATAAAAGTTTTAGCCGCACCAGCGTGTAATCCATCCATGAAATGACGTCACAGATTGATGGGTGATCACAGTCGATGAGTATGGAGGATAATGTTATAGATTTGGTGGCAGGCCTGACACATGATCCATATCCTGATTTCTGCGGTTGTGGGTAAAACCCTGACCAGACCCAGACCCAGACCAGACCCCGGAAACTAACGATTAGGTACGGAAAACTTCGCTCGTTTCCGACCATACATTACAAAACAATAACGACATTTCTGCTAATTAGCGGTTCGTGTTTTAGAAGCTTTAAATTATTTCATAATCTTAATTCTTTTAACTGCCAGAAATATGAAAAAAGAATTAACTGAACACAGACTGCTTACAATCTCCATAATCATAATTTGCCCGACAAAACTCTGAGTATTTATGAGAAAGCTCTGATCAATATCCTGTTTGTTGCAATTTTCGCCAAATACTTTCATCACTAGTTATGAAAAAGAAAAGATTTTGAAAAAAATTATTAAATTGAAAAAAATTATTAAATAAGACAAGGATTTTCAAACCATCTAAAGACAAGTCGACATAATAATCGTATTTCGCTTCATAAGTGCTAAACACCCTGTAAGGCAAATCTCAATTAGATAAAAAAAATCTTATCACTGCCTTTCAGATATGTGTAGTGTCAATAAATATATTTACAAAATTAATGAGATGTTAAAAGTTGCATTTTCTACTTAACTATTTCAGCCAAATCGGGTTACTGAAGCACAATTGGGCATTTTCAGCATGTTTTGTGTCTGGAGAAGCCTTCAGTAGGCAGACGAGCCAAGTGCGATACTTACCTCTTACTTGCGCTCAACTCTCGCTTGCTATGGAATATTTAAACTAACATCTAAAAGTCTGTTGAGTATTTTCTATGCAAATATCGCACAATCATATATATATATATTTTACGTCTAATTCGTTTATCTGCAATAATTCCAAGTTTCTAAGAGCGCCTCGTTTTGAAAAACTTCCCCGGATGTCGATAACAAAATCAGATTAAACGAATATGTTTTCCAATCGTGATCATTTCAATAGTATAATAAAACACAATGGCAAGTATCAACAAAATAGACATGTCAAATAATGATGTTAATGTTAATACTGCTTAATTGATATTGGAAAAAAAGGTCATAATAGAACCTAAAAGGAGACATAAGCCATATTTCTAAGGAAGTCGGACATTTTAACCCCTCAACATTTCAACCCTTTCTTCAAAACGAAGACTTTTCAGCCCCTCAAATGAAGTCTTTTCAACCCATATCCCATTAGAAATGTACATTTCAACCCATGAAATGAAGACATATCAACCCCTCTATTTACATTTCAACCCTTAACTTTGAAGATATTTAACCCCTATTAATGAAGACATTTCAACCCCTCTGGTGAAAAAACAACAATTAAGACATTTCAACCCCTACTAAGGCCAGAGAAAATAAATTATTAGATTTTCATCCGGATTTTGGGGAAAAAAGGGGCGGGTGGGCACTTTTTAATTTTAATTTTTTATTAACGAAGAAGGTATTTCGGGATGGTCTAAAATCCGTTCTGTACGGAACAGAATATGTTTCAATTTTTTTACCAATAATTTTTTTTGGGGCGGGTGGTTTTGGACAGGGGCGGGCGGGGATGAGAATCTAAAATATTTTTTTCTCTGGCCTAATCTGCATTACATACAACATGACGCTCAATAATCTCTTCATATTAAAATGTCGGCGGTTTTTGAAAGATTCCAAATATAAATCATTTATTAATCACTGACATTTTTTAAATGTATAGAGATGCGATAGCCCAACTATTTGTGCGCAACAAGGGCTTTTCTATACATAAGATGGTCGCCCTTCGCGCACAACCCAGTAAGCATTCAAATCAATGCGGAATATTTTCCTACTATGTCTATATGCCAGCGATTAGAATCCTTGTCGCAACTTTTGAAGGCTTGAATTAGTTCTTTAAACCTTATATATCGATCTTAAAAAAGACATACCTGAAAAGCCACATTCAAGTAGAATCAATATATATAATCCTTTATAAGTAACGTTTTTATGCAAAACTCTTTCAAACCTCCAACCATGTCACCAAATTTCGATTACGCCCGCTTAAAGTTTACCTGAGTCAAGTTTATCGATAATTTTCACGTTACCAGCTTGAAATACTAGTATGTACTGGGTAAATTCTTGCTACGGTCAATACAAAGCAACTTATGGATACAGGTTTGATGAATAAAGAAAGTATAACTATTTGCAAATATGATTAACAAGATAATATACACAACATTATTAAAGATTGAAACTTCATATAGCGGGGCGGGTATCTAACCAGATGAAAAAAAAAGAATTTTGACAACCGTCGAACATGACAAATAAGAAAATATTGCATTATCTGCATATTCAATCTTAGTTACTGCATTATCTCGACTTCCTTTGTACGGCTACAGATTCTTGAGCATTTCAAAACCAAGGCCATGAAAGAACAGATGTCCATTCGTTCACCATGTAAAAAAAATGAAATATGCATATCAGGAATGGCCACATCCAGCATACACAGCCTCCCCACACAGCCAAAAAGTAGAGAGGAAAAGAGAGCATGGATTACAAAAATCAGTTTCAAAATGGACGCCACAAACAAATAACGGAAGTGAGAACCGGAGGGGTTACCGCCTTGGAACGGTCAGTGGCAAAACAAATTGCCACTGGGGGTTTAAACCAGGTTCTAGGGTGCACCAACCTCACACTTGCCCCAACAGGTTCTCGTATCACAAAACAAGTACAAATTGTCTTGGTGAAATAACACCAACCCACTAAGAAAACAATTGTGAACTATGTGGCTGTGATGTGTGTTTTTTTTGTAGTTTTTGTCACTCCAGATGTGAATGTTCCGGAAAGCTAGACTATAGAATCAGCTGTGCTGTAAACTACTGGATTTGCTCTTTAAGCAATGTTTTAATAGCTTATATATCCGTATTAAGTTCGGTCAAAAACACTTGATCAAGTTAATGTGAGTATGTTATGAGTTTTTCTCCGCGTACAGCCTCCCGGATTGTAAAAATATGTTTGAATTAAAAGAAACGTTTTCATTGGTTATCTGGTTTTCGTATCGACATGTAAACGGCATATACCGTGGTAGGTTTAACACCTTATTTTGTGGAATATTTATATTTATAAAGATATTTAGACATACCAGTGTTAAAATTTTCACGTGTGAATGAAAAAAGAAAGAATTTAAATCGGCTCGATTTCCGCCACAGTTTTGCAAAGACAGTATATATATATATATATATATATATATATATATATATATATATATATATATATATATATATATAGGTTTTTGAGTTTTGATCCTAACTGCTTGAGACGTAAAGGACAGACATCTATAAAAAGTCAGTATGATAATGGGTCTGTGCTTGCAGTCGAATTATTGAGACTAAGAGATGCGGATGTTTATTTTCTATTACACTTTGTCTGTTTCCGAAAATTTATTTGTCATCATCATTAGAATTTAGACCAAATATACGTTTAAATATACCTTAAACGGAATCACATATATACAATTATTTATTCTTCGTTGGTACATGGTCAAGAAATAAATTTTTGAAAAAAAGTATTGATATGTTCAAGTTTAAGTTTCATGTTTGACTTGACTTTTAAAGAAATAATCATTGAATATATTTATATTATAAAGTAGCATATATTTGTTGTGACTCATTAATTGTTATTGTTGAGTGTATTATTATTAAAGAACAAATTAACAGAAGGCGATAGTGATAGGTGTGATATTTTGATAACTGTGTTTTTAATAATTATTTAACTATGATTAGCGGTTTGGACAAAACTATTTGTTGAATCTATTCTGTAAATTAACATTGATATGTTATTGTTATTATTACACTTAGTTTAAGAATTTTATTTGCTGCACTTTTCCTTAGAAAAGTGAATGGATCATAGACAAATGTGTTATATTTGTTTAAACAGCTATTTTTATTATATGCATGTTCTTTTCAATACACACTACTACTGTTATAATCCAAATCAGTATATTATTCGTATAAACTATTGTTGTTTAAGCATTATAATTTCGTTACAACTACACATATTGTGTAATACATGTTGATTCGTCGTTTCCAATGATATTGTCGTCATTGATTATCATATTTTATGTATTTCATATTTTTTGCTATTGTTGTTCTTTGTATTAAGAAACTTAGCATGTAAATAAAGTTTGAAAGTTTGTAAACATTTGATTAGGGTAGGTATGTACTTTGATTTAACATTTTAATCATTTTAATTACATTAAAATAATCATGCAACTCAATAATTATATAATACTCAAATTATGCTCAAATTAAGAATCTTAATAATATGTATATGCGGATTGACAATAAGCATCACTTTAACATTGTAAAGTTATTAGACTGTTAGTGGTGTAATTAATATTTTTGTGACAGAGGGTTTGAAATGTCTTCATTTTTGAGGGGTTGAAATGTCTTAGTTATTTGGGTGTTGAAATGCCAGAGGGGTTGAAAAGTCTTTGATTTTACAAATTACAGAGGGGTTGAAATGTCGAGGGGTTGAAATGTCGAGGGGTTGAAATGTCTTGCTCCCATTTCTAATTGTTGTTGGCCTAACAGTTATTATTATTAAACCGTGTGAAGCTGTTTGAGAATATTTTGCTGTTCATTCATTATATATATGTTGGATAAAAATGTTGCAAAACTAGTTACTATTTCATGATTTTCAGAAGACATATAAAACGAATGTTTTTCAGGATATTGACATACATTGACAATTATTTTCACATCATATATATTTATACACTTCTTTTAAGGAATAGTTCAATTGAAATATGCTTTCTCCCGAAGCTTTCTTCTTTAATTTCAGAGTAGATGCAAAATGTGAAAAAAATATCATAATAGCCACTCTCAGAAAACACAGTTTCACCCAAACAGCCACTTAGTAGCATTGTTTTACAAAAAGATCAGCTGTAAAAAAGTTTCGCGTACATTCAATCAATGCTTTTATCAAATTACTTCCTTACGCACGATACTATGTTAATAATACTTATAAAAATCACTTTTGTTTTAATACTTCGGCCATTTCATAGATGGGTGGTTTCAATATCCCAGCCATTATAGATTTTGATATTGTTCAGTCACCCAAAGTATATATTTCATGCATTTCAAATTTGGCCTTTGGCGTTGTCTGCGATATGCAGGATTTATATTCTCTAATCCCCTGTCAAATTTCTAATTTTTTCAGTTCCGCCCATGTTTTTTTCGGTATACGGACGATAGGGCCCATCGCCTATACGGCACACATGATTTAGCCCTGATTGGTGGACGTTACGGCCCAAGAATACGGACAATATATAGGGCCATGATTTAAAGTTAAAGTTAATGCATAGAAAGGATAAACTGAAGACAGTTTTTGTGGATTTAACCGGCGAATTTACCATACTTAGACCAAAGAACATTGTTCAGCACATAAGCTTTGATCAATTTGTAAGAAAAATGTCTTTATTTATTGAAAACAATAAGGGAATGAAAAGGAGGTCTCTTTTTATTTTATTTATTAAACCCCAAAAATGTTTATTTAACATCCAGTTCTTATATATATATATATTGAAAGTACATCTAGCTATCATACACTAGATATGTTCTATGAGGCCAATCTGTTTTTTAAACAGCACAGGTGTATATAAGCAGTCAAAATACTTGTTCACCATAACTTTTCACCAATTATCAACTAACCATAACGCTCATTTCCAATGCTGTTTGCATGTCCATGTTCGAGTTCAAAAAGGTCGCCAATCCAGATTATTAAATAAGTAACAGATTGTCCTGTTTCATAAACTATTTCAGGTTTAGCAGTCGGGCCTCAATTTCATCACTTGAGTGAATCAAATAACAGCTGTTTTACAATTACTCGTTTTGCTTTCCTCATGCATAATCCCCACATAGTATACCACTGACCGTCAACAACAATTACTGATGTCTTTAATCTTAAAATACCACAATGAAGGCTCTGTGCTCACCACCACTCGAAGACCTATATATATTATATATCTCTCTCTTTATATATAAAGGTCTTTGTTGTACTATTAGTGTAAATATTGAGTTGCGCTCCACCCGGGGCTAGACGGCGTGGACAGTCATATGCATTTCCCTTACTGCCCATGAACAGGCATTTGACAGAATTTCTTGAACACCCTAACATTATTTTGGCGAATTAGCACTAAACATTGTAGACCAGCATATACTTATTTCAGGTATGAGTTGCTTTGGTATATTGTCCATGAATTTCAAAGTTCTCGTGCAAACGGGTTTTCATTTGTTTAAGTATGCGCTTGGTAATTAGAACATGAATTAGACTAAATTGTGCTTGCAAACATTAGTACATATTTAGATAAATCGTCGCCTTATTATTACAATGTTCTAACTTACTTTTTTACAGTTTGGAGAAAATCGTCTTCAAAGTTTCAGATTTCTCTAAAACCTTCATATTCCACCGAATTTGCTCAGAAAAACAGCAGCGTGTGTGTTTTGATGAAGTCTATAAATTACATGAGTTTGTGTTTAGTCTTTATCTTTAACTTTTTAAAAATTCTCTACTTTCGGTTTAACCTAACCAGTGTTCTTGGACTAACCAGTACTAACCAATTTTCTCCGCAAGTAACTCGTCGCCTTATTATTACAATGTTCTAACTTACTTTTTTGCAGTTACTTAGAACAGTGTAATCCTTACACGAGTGTGAATAAACCGCAAGATAGAACATTGTGTGATTGGGAATTTTAAAAACTAAAGTGAATCAACCAATTCTGAAACCATATTCAGATATGTCTTTTTTCCACGATTACAACGGTATAAAAATCTCATTTTTCGAAAAATATCACTTAGAACATTGTAATAATAAGGCGACGAAATATATTTCTTCACTAAAATCTAGGTAGCAATGATTATTTTCCCCAAAATTCATTTTTAAAATTTTAGCAAGTTTATACCATTTGCAATGTTAGTGATACCTTAAGTTACAGCTGAACTTTCACCATCATTTTGATAATAGGATTTTTCAGATGTAGTGTGTTTTATTCACGATTCAATTTATAACGCTAATTTAGTAAAATAAGTATGGTAAATAAAGTTTTCGCTACATAAATCATAATAACTACCATCGTTTGCGGTTTCTTTTTTAATCATCATATTATATACCATTCTCACTTTTGAAATAAGGCTAGGCTGCGTTTCCTAAATGATTTTAATTACTTGGACAATTGTTATGTTACTATGTCTCTATGATATGGAGATAATTAAAAGAACTGCAGATTGTGTTCTAACAACGATTTAATGTATAACTGTATTCTAATAGTGTGGGTAATAACTGACCATGTGATAAGGCATGCACAGCTTGTTATATGTGATAAGGTAGACAACCCTGTTTTACCAGATACTATTACAGAAATAAACTGCAGGACATACATTAAAACCAAGGCCAGGGTTAATAGCAACTAACTATTTACACACGTAAATAGTACGATTTTGATCTCAAATGATATTGTTTTATGTGCCTGTGTTTGAATATAACATGGCCGAGTAATGAGTTCATTCACTATGGCACACGTTTGTTCATTTGAGAAGCTGACGGTTTATATGTGGTGTCGATACACAATAGAACTTGCATTGAACCCCAAGCGACAAAATGCTTTTTCACTGACCTGTCCAAATACATCCATCAGTGTGAGAACATCTGTGGGAAGATCTTGAATGTTTCAATGCGCATGTCTATACTTTCAGCAGACAGTTTATTTTCTGATAACGACGGAGAAAGAGTCTATGGGAAGATCCGGGTCGATAATAATTTTTATCCAATCTATTTTCCAAAATTTCGTTTAAATATTTCGGCTAACTGATTCTGACCAACGACAAACAAGGAAAATCTATAAATTGCTAATAAAATAACGTATGTAGTATGTCTTTCAAAGCCAAATAAATATACTTGTTCTTGCCACGCGTGAGAATATCTCGAGGTTCAATAACTGAACAATTTCTAACGCATATGCAGGTGATACCAGGCCGATTCGTGCATTTATTGACGGCCAACAAACGTGCTGTTCATTCATGTCATTACACATTCACACGAAAATAATCAGCACATATCCATTAAATGTAGTTAATCACTGTTTTCGACGCACGTTTTCTTTCATGAAAAACAACATTTTTTTATACCACTAACTGCCACAGCAACCCCTTTTACTGACTTCAGGTTTGTGGAGCGCCAATGAATCTGATTGGCTAATGCCGGGTTTCCCCAAGGCCGTTATAATTTTTGCTACCATAAGTTTTAGGACCCAATTTGTGACATACCTTAATTTTCCTGACATGCCCGTTCTGCCACAGAGTACCTACTGAATGCATTAGCTCTATGAAAACCCCTTATCAGTGCTCACACTGGCTGTTTTAAAATAATAGCCACAATAGTTTTGAAAAATAAATTAATTGCCAAAGTTTTACGCGTTGTTTCCACACGCGTGGGAAATAGCATTATAATTATTTGTTTTGTTTTTTAATTAACATGATTTATCTAACATAACAACTATGTTATGAAGATTAACTGTTAATTATTACTTTATTAATTTAACCTAGTCAATGTAAATAATTGGCTTTATGTAAAATTACTGATGATTTTTAATAATAAGGCATTCTTCACTTCACTATTGCAGACAAAATCAATTGGATTCACTGCTATGTAAACATACCAAGGTCTAACCTTCAAGGCAGTCTTAACCAAACAAAATTGTAAAATATTGCATTAAAGTTTTGGGCAAAATAATTTAATTCACATCAATTTTCTGCTTAGAATGAGTTTGTATGCTAATGGGTAGTGGCAAAGACGATTCGGGATTAGATTAATTGTATGTCAAAAATAGACGTCGCGAAAATGGATGACAAACGTACAGTACAGCTCGGGTGTCTTTTACATTTTTCACCCGTCCACCGTGTTAATAAATCAGTCCGGGTGGAAATTCACCGTGAATATGTCCTTCCGACGCGGCGATTTTCGGGTGATTTGTCGTGATTCGCGGCGATAATTCTGCAGTCATTCTCGCTCTTCTCGTGTTCATCGTCAGCAGTTAAGCTTCAGGGTCGATCGCGGGGGATCGCGGTGAAAAATCTTTCGAAAAAGGAGTGTATTAAAATGTATTTTTGTAATGTAAAACATTCTTTCTTTAACCAATTTGAACGTAACATTGTATCAAAATAATGTAAAAAATTTTAGTCGCGTAATCGGACGTGCCGATTTGTCAGCATTAAACAAAAAAAAACAATTTTCTTTGTTTGCGTATCTTCTGTGAAAATATCGAGTTTCTTAATAAATGTAATAACTTTTTAATATAACAGAGCTTGATTTTATCACCGACGCCCGATTTTTGCAAACTGACATGAATTAATCGATAACTTTTTTGAAAGTGCTTACCTGTCAACGTAAGAAGCTTGGAGTTAATTAATCCATATAAAACACCGATTATCAACAGCTTAGTTGATTCGCAAACAAAAATGACACACAACTCAACAACAAATCAACTATTGAATGACCATTTTGAATGTAATGAGTAAGTCGTGAACACAAACATTGTTTATTTAAATAATATTTGTGACAGGCATATGCTATTAATTTCCAGCATGTTTTGATTTTACAAGGCATGTTTTGATTATACAATGTACAACTCTAATTTGTTTCGAGCAATTTTAATTTTTTTGTTGAGAGTTGACAAATGAGTCAATCTGTTAAGAATAAAAAAACGCCGATGTTTGATCAATAATTTTTTTTACCAAACACAGCACCTTTGATCTCGGAAAATCAGTATTACTCGTTGGCGTTCTTTTTGAAGTGAATAAACAGAAGTGATGATGAAATATACAATGCTGATCACACTGGTGTTCAAACTGGTGTTGATTGCTCATAAATGAAGATGTTTTACGAAGGGATTGAGGAAAAATACTTACGAGATGGATTTTATACATGTAGCTAATGTACTTGGCTGTTATATTTTCACTGTTATTTATTTTCTCAACATGTTCGGAGTACTTAGGAAAAAGAATATTATATATTTATCTTTCATCAAAATAACAACTAAGGAAACGATAAGGTAAGAACGACACAATTTTTATTCACTTTTCTCTCTGTATTATGTCCAGTTTACTGTGTGTTTCAATCGCAATTATACTCGTATTTTAAATGACCTTGAATTCCGATCTGAGGCGTAAATACTATACTTGTCAATGAATTCTTATAATTTGTCGTAAAATAATTAACCAATTTAATAACTGTTGTTCACTTTCTGCAATGACCGTGACAACATTCCACTTAGAAGCATAATAGGCAGCAATTTACGGGGCAAGTACAAAGGTGTTTATGTCAACACGGAAGGTGTGGAAAACTCCAGTGTTTCAAATAATGGACAATATATTTATGCATTGATCAAGTTTCAGATCTTTTCTCTGATACGAAAATACGTACAACATATTTCTTTTTAAATAAATAAATTCGGAAGAATGTCTTTAAATCACCGGTAAATCTTCACCGCGATTCACTCTGATAAATCGCGGCAAATCACCGTGATTTTCTTGTCAGGTGATCGCGGTGGCAAGATCGACGATCACCCGTGATCATCCGAAAAAAATTGGATGTCGCGCTGACAGTGAAACGCGGCTATGTTAAACATATGATAGGGGAATCCATAATACATTGTAGCTATAAATAGCAACAACCTTAGAATTCCCTTGTCGTGACGTAATTGAAAAGCCCAAAGTTTACCGATTACAAACATCAATCATTGGGTGACCTGTAGACAAGGACGCCAAGGTGATTATCTTAAAAGACACTTAGTTCACTTAGGGAATGAACGACCCACAAAAAATTTATCAGAAATGTGGCGACCGCTCATGGCAAAGTGAATGTAAATAAGCTAACAATAACTTGATTTTTTGACAATTATTTAATCGCCAAATTTTACCGCCAATTCTTTGAAATAATCAACAAAGACGTAAAATTATCGCAAATGGCGACAATGTCGACTGACAGCGTGAGCACTGCCTTATACACAGACACAGCTAATTGCTTTGATAATTGACAACGTCAACAACGTTGCTAGTTAACAAAGTGGTGACAAGAACTTATGCCCAGCGTGCATCTGCTATGCCCTTTTGTTAGTAGAGCAAACTGTTATTTGCAGTTCTTTAATTGTAAATGCATTGTGCATTAACCTTTTTTTTCACTAGTTAAGTATATCCTGTTTACTCCGTTATCGGTGACTCTTATTTTCAAAATCAGCGCATGCCCAGTGAAAAATGTCTTCATCTTTTTCAGTCTAATCTTAACTGTAGGTAAATGTCACAACTTTACATTCCTAACTGAAATAGCTCAGAAAAAGTATGATAGAATTAATTATTCTAACCTTTGACATACAAGGGTAATGTTCTAGGTCATCTGGAAGCTTGCTCAGTGTTTTTTTTAAGCCAAATATTTGGAGAAAATGGGCCCCATTCCCCCCTCAAAATAGTATATATTTTTCCCCCACTTCCAAGAAAAAATTCCCCCTTTGCTGGAGTCTGTTTGATTTGTTCCGCTAATGTGTAATAGTGTGATAGTGAAAATGATAGTGAAGATGATGCAAGAAAATTCAACTCTGGGAAGTATGAGGCAAGATTTACTTGGTTGTACAACAGTGTTAGCAAAGCAAAAAGCAAAATATCAGTGAAAACTAAGTTTTTTTGTGTTTGACAGCTGCAAGTATTTTCCAAATATTCCCCCTTTCCTTTGTTCACGTCGCAATTTTCCCCCTCCAAAGGGCTGCGACCCCCTTCCCCCAAAAGTGAAAAAACACTGTTGCTCATCAATCTGTGACATTTCATTGCCTGGCTGATGACGTCATTAAATTTGCATTTTGTTAACTAGATACACTGCTCACTGAAAGTTTGAGACACAACTGTTAGACTCCATGCAAGTGTCATGATTTAGATTGATCTAGTATTGAAAAAGCAAAGAAAAATTAACATGGTATCAGGGTTACACCTCCTGTACTGTTTTACTATTTTTGATGGTTTGGAACTATTAAAACATGACTTTTGTGTTAATTAAAAAATGTAAGTGGAGTAATTTTAGATTCCAATGTTTTAACTTTAATTAAAAATGGATTTATCTTAACATTTCACAAATCCATTTCTAGGCAGTCGTAAAACTTATTCATTACAGTTAGTTTTTCATTTCATAATTCCTAACAAAAAACTAAAAACGATGACAGTTCATGGTATTTACTCGAGTTTCAAACATGGGAAATAACTTTTGTTAGGCAGTATAGTTACTTAGTTCATTACCAAGCAACCGATTGATATAGACAGTGTTGCAACACAGCTTTCAGTGACGTGTCAAAATGGGAGAGGAAATGATGAAATTTGGAGGAAAATGGTGGATTTTTGTATATTTTTAATAATAAGATAAAATCAATTCATTTAATTGTTGCTTTCTATTTTTTTATGCTTTTTGTAGCCTTTTTATTCCAAATACTGCTGAAAAGTATATTTCAAATAAATATCTAAGGTATCAGATAAAAGTTTTTGCCGCACCAGCGTGTAATCCGTCCATGAAATTACATCACTGATCGATGGGTGATCACGGATCGATGAGTAAGGAGGATAATTATAGTCTGTACAAAAGTTAGTTCAAGTATGATTTTTTCCACATTGAAGTGGAATTCTGCTTTTTGCCACGCCTGCTTCTGATTTTCAATTTTATTTTCCACTTCGGATTCAATTCGCCAACAGGACTTTGCTGTTCAAGAGCCTAGGGTCACCACACATTTTTTACGGGTACCATTTCTACATGTACCAATGTATTTCTGGTTCTTGAAATCTAATCAGCGATATGATGAGATCAGAGCAATCGCAAATTGTTATACATGTATTCAAACTACAGTTATAGTAATATTCCTGCATGGCTGGGAAAATTATTGAAAGAGATGTTGTAAATATAAAGGACATTGAAAAAAAGGCTTAAAAAACATTTGCAAATGGGAATGGCTAAAAAGGAAAGTGAACGACCAGCCAGTCAGGCATTTTATCAGAATGATTAACATTAGAGGACTGGTGAGATGTGAACTTTGTACGAAAGATATTAATTATAACGGGAGGGGATGGAAGAGCATTGAACAGCACATGCAGGGTGAACATTTGTAATGAAATATCATATGTTTAATAAATATCTAGATATGGGCATAAGTAAGGAAGAAATCTGCGAAAAAAAGGGTTTTGTTTTAAGAGTAAAAATGGTCCCAGGTGAGGCCCAGAATGCAGGATTTTGCACCATTAGTTCTGAGGGCGTTGATCGGCCCCCAGAGCCGACGGGGTATTTCAGCTTTTTCCAGTCATAAAATCATGCCTGTTAGTTGGACATCAGGTTTTGCCGGTAATAAATAGGGAGGTCCAGCTAATATGAAAGAGTTCTGGTTTGGCGTCTTCAGGCTGTCAAGCGGTCATACTTTTTCCTACTTTTTCCTACTTTTTAGTCTTGTTCCTACTTTTTCCTACTATTTTACAAAAACCTTCCTCATATTCCTACTTTTTTGTCAGTTGGACAAAAGAAAAAAATCTATATCTTTTAAAACGAGATTTTTAAAATATCTTTTAGTGTCCAGAATGTAATGTAAATGTCATAACTGTATTCATATTGATAAGTGAAAAAAGTTCTATGAATTCCTTCTGTCAACATAACTTTTGGTCTAACACGCCTGACAATGTCATTTGTCTAAGTCAAAAATAGAAATAAAGGGTTTCATTACAACTCTTGTGGGTAAAAATAGATAACTGAGGGTAAAAATAGTTAACAGTAAATTTCATTAATGCCAAGTGAGTGTTGAAAACTCCTTAAATGCAAGTTTTTAAAACTGATAATTTAACCGTTAAATTGCAATAAAGTATTTTTTTCAAACAGGAAATCACCTTTATACACCTCAGAAACAGTCACCTTTATACACCCTAGAAAAGGTCTGACCGTCATTCTCATGTCATGGAAAATAGCCAAAATTTTTAGAGTATTTAGAGGAATGTTTGATCCATCTAGCAAGTCTCCTACATAGTCTTTAAAACCTTTAAAGACCTGTAATTTCAGAGCAAACTTAAATCCTTTTAAATCTTCTCAGGGCTTTTTTCTTCTTTAGTACCACATACATTTAGATGTTTGCAGTAGTGTTTTCAAGACCATGGGTGTTCCATGTATTCAGCATTTTTAGCTCACCTGTCACTTTGTGACAGGTGAGCTTTTGTGACCGCTTGATGTCCGTCGTCCGTCGTGCATCGTCAACAATTGCTTCAATCAACTTCATCTCTGAAACGGCTTGGCCAATTTTGATGAACTTTCACAGGAATAATGCTTAGATGATGCCCTTTCAAAATTGTTCAAAAAATGAATTCCAAGCAGAACTCTGGTTGCCATGGCAACCTAAAGGAAAAACTTTAAAAATCTTCTTCTCTGAAACCACAAGGCATAGAGCTTAGATATTTGGCATTTAGCACCCTCTAGTGGAACTCTACAAAGATTGTTCAAATTGATTCCCTGGGGTCAAAATTGGCCCCACCCCAGGGGTCACTTCATTTTACAAAGACTTATATAGGAAAAACTTTAAAAATCTTCTTGTCTGAAACCACAAGGCCTAGAGCTTAGATATTTGGCATTTAGCACACTCTAGTGGAACTCTACAAAGATTGTTCAAATTATTTCCCTGGGGTCAAAATTGGCCTTCACCAGGGGTCACTTCATTTTACAAAGACATATAGGAAAAACTTTAAAAATCTTCTTGTCTGAAACCACAAGGCCTAGAGCTTAGATATTTGGCATTTAGCACCCTCTTGTGGAACTCTACAAAGATTATTCAAATTATTTCCCTGGGGTCAAAATTGGCCCCGCCCCAGGGGTCACTTCATTTTACATAGACTTATAAAGGAAATCTTTAAAAATCTTCTTCTCACAAACCACAATGCATACAGCTTAGATATTTGGTAAGTAGCATTGTCTAATGGATGTCTACTAAATTTGTTCACTAAATTATGTCCCCTGGGCCTAAATCCGCTACGCCCTAGGGTTCTCTTGGTTTACATATAAATATATTGGAAAAACATGAAAATCATTTTTTCTCCAAAACTAATAGGACTAGATCTTAGATATTTGGTGCTGAGTATAGTGTAGAGACCCTTTAACAACATTGTTTAAATGTTGGCCCTGGGGTCAATATTTGTGTAAGACAACAAAGTCAATATTGTTAGTGAATAAGCAAGAAACATCATAGGTTAATGTTAAGTTCATCTAGGTATATAGGTTAACATGTATCGTATGATAGTATTTCCGGATGTTGTCGGATGGTTCTGTTGAATAATTTATGATTTACTAATCTTCAGTACATTTGAGCACGTTCTAGTATATGATTCGTTGTTCTGGAGCGCTTTGGACTTATTTGGGCATCAGTTAGAAGTAACGTTGGAGATTTGTAAAAATATACCTCGATCTTTATTCCGAGCGTTCTGATTAGTCCAAAGGTCTAAAGTTTAGAATGATCTATCGCGCACGGCAGCGTTGTAGTCAGTCGAGTCTTGAATCAATCGCAGTCCAGATCGTTCACTTTGAACAACTCTTATTCTAGGACGTGCGAAGATGATTTTGTCATTATATTAATATGGAATATTATTATTGATATATAAAGTAAATAATTTACTTCCGAAATTAAACAATGTGAAAACCAATTGATTTTCGTCATTTATCAACTTTATATGTTTCCAGTATGTAAAGATCCCGGACATTAATTGAGTTAAATATCAACAACTTATTAACTGCAAACATGCTGGTTACATTTGCCCCGCCCTGGGGGCTCTCAATTTGTAAAAAAGGCAATTCTTAAAAATCTTTTTACTGGAAACCTCATGCCTTAAGCTTAGATATTTGGTATGTAGCATTGTCTAGTGGATTTCTACCAAGTTTGTTCAAATTATGTCCCCTGGGCCAAAATTGGCCATGCCCTGGGATTCTCTTAGTTTACATAAATAATCGTTTTTCTCTGAAACTATTGCGACTATGACTGGCCTCGGATATTTCCTGTTGAGTATTGTGAAGAGACCCTTTACCAGCATTATTTAAATGTTGGCTCTGGGGTAAAACTGAGAGTATTTTTGTACTTAGGTGAGCGACCCAGGGCCCTAAGGGCCCTCTTGTTAATGTAACTCAGCATTTGCCAAAATGACCAATTATTAATTGCAATTGAGTACTGCTTGCTTTATGAATGTGGTGGTTGTGACAAATGCTGAGTTGTTAAATAATTAAAAAAAAATCAGGTCTGGTGATACAATGTTTACACTATGGCAACAGTGGGCAAGGTCTGGTGAAGATAAGCATTTTGAGCAAAGTTGAGATATAAAACATGCCTATTTCAGATACAGGTATATGTGGTTTTAGAGTAGGTTTCCATATGTAAATTAACTTTTTTACCCAAAATTATAGGGCATGGGCCCCTTCCCCTACACTTACATACTGATATATGTTATGCTTTTTCAACGAGAATTCCAACAAATGTATCCTTTATCTGTTATTTTGAAATATTTTACAGTAAATGGCCTTTTTTCCATAGACTGTAGCCTTTATAAAACCCTTTTTAATGCCCCCACGAAGTGTGAGACCTATAGAGTTGCACTGGTAATGCCCCCTCTGTGAGTTTCAAAGAGAGTCCCCCAATCTTGTGGCATCAACTCCTCATTAACCTTTGGGCAGAATTCTTTCCAACTTGCAAAGATTGATTGAGTTATGGCCCTTTGTTTTACAAGTGTTCTTGAAGCATTTGGGGCATGTGTGTCCCCAGGACACAGTCTAGTTTTTCAGGCCTTCTAAGAGGTCTGATCTAGGTATAACTTGAAACACTTAAAAATCAATATTTTTCTGCAATAAAAATGCATTTTCATTACTTTTCGAACACCTCTCAAATAGCTGGAAGACTAAACCCATGGTATTGCTGTAGTGCTGTTTATATTCACCAAGATGAGGCCCCACTGACCCATACTGACTCCACATAGACATCTCTCTAAGTTAGCAGTGGCAGTCTGGCTTATGCATTGGGGACTCAGCTAGATGACCATGATACATATAATGTGTAACAGAAAGAGTTAAATCTGGACTCTGGAAAGACTGTTATGTATTCCTACTTTTGAGGGAAAAGTTCCTACTTTTTCCTACTTTTCTCCTACTTTTTTGTCGAAATGGTTCCTATTTTTTCCTACCTTTTGAAGAAAGATCACTTGACAGCCTGCATCTTAAACCTCATTCTACCCTCATAAAATCAGAATAAGAAAGTAAATTTACTGTCTAAACAGAAAGCTAGAAGTATACATGTAGGGGAAAACAAAGTTCATATGTTGCATAATAAACTTGGACATAACCTACGTCCACAAAGGTGATTTTAAACCTACTGATACATCCTTATCCTAAATATTCATATTTCAGTCAATCAAATTTAAACATACTTGTTTTTTTTTAAACAATTGTAATTTTGTGAAGGTAGTAACAATATTTCCTTAAGTGTGATTTTGGTGGAATGCTACTTTCGTAAATATGAAATGTTATCATATAAGTGTTAAGAACTACATGTAAAATGTTATAAAATTCATATGTATATAATCAGAAAGAATATAATATTATGAGGTATTATTTTGTTTGTTTGTATAAAACTTCCTATTTTTGTTGAATGAAAATACATTTGGTGTGCCACTGATTCACATTACAAATTTATGTGATGGAGCAATTTTAATTGGATAAACTTTGGTTGAAATCATTTATAGATTCCCAGGATGAGCATTACCCCTCCCACTTAAAAAGCACTTGACACAATGGGTGAAGGTACACATCTTTTAACTCTTTCCTCCATATATAAGCATTTGTACGCATGTGCGACCAGTGTAGATCCAGATCTGCCGGCACATCTGTGCCATCTGATCAGGATCTGCACTGATTGATTTTGGTCAGAAATAACATAACAAAAAAGCGAACAGTTTAGATCCTGATCAGACGGCATGGATGTGCCTTCTGATCTGGATCTAAGTTGTTCGCCCTCGCAATAAAGGTGTTTCTATGGAGGAAAGGGAAAAAGCACAGAACTCTTATTATCAGAATCAATTTCTAAATTTCAGAAGAACATCTGGATAAAAAAAAAATGGCTTCTTTTGGAGCTGGAAAGAATCCTCCATGGGCGCGAGGAGGAGCAGGTAATCTTTATTTCTGTCACTGTAAAAGGTTACCTATATAACTCCAGTAATCATGATTTAACCAGTTCCTCCATAAATACACATTTTTATGCTTGTGCGACCAGTGTAGATCTAGATCAGCCAGCACATCTGTGCTGTCTGATCAGGATCTGCACTGGTCCCATTCTGGTCAGAAATAACCTAATGAATCAAAAAGCAAACAGTTTAGATCCTGATCAGACGGCACGAATGTGCTGGCTTATCTGGATCTAAACTGTTCGCCCTCACAATGAAGGTGTATCTATGGAGGAATGGGTTAAGAGGGTATATTGCTTGTGTCTGCTGATGTTTACTATTACTTTTGCCTATTCATTTATACAGATTTCACATTACAGAAAATTATAAAATTATCAATTTATAAGTAAAACAACTTTTAATATTTAGTGGTTGACATCATACCAAAAGAGACCATACTGTTGTTGGTTCACGTTCTCTAGACTCTGTAAAGCTGTTTGGAAGAAATTAATACTATCCTCTTTCCTGCATGTGACTCTTATTCTTATTATAGGCTTGAATTGGAATGGAGTCTCCATTTCAGCCAGTCAGGTGCTTGAGATTTGAGACTGGTCCCCAGTTTTAGTTTTATGATCTTGGGTCCTGTGGAGACAACTTGCTTAAATAAATAGCTAAATCAACATGAAACTGGTAAACAGGAGAAGAAATGAAGCTCAGATTGTAGATAGATTGACAAAGAGAATAAAATGTTTATGCAAGTTTGCCTGCTGATACACCTGTGAGAACAAAGTCCAGGAGTTGTCTCACTTTTTCAGAGTTTGCAAGTGTAAACATGACCCAGCAGATGTTGACCCCTGCTGTAGCCACACAGGCTGTGTACAACCTGGCAGCACAACAGAATCTTCAGTCACAGTTCCAGGCACAACAGATGGCTGCAGCCACCATGCAGGTAACTGACACAGTGCATTTCATTCTTATTAGCCTGAGATATTTTCGAAGAATATTGTTTTCCCAGGTCATGAGAATTATTGTATTTGTCACAAATTACATTTTTCACAGAATACCATCCTATTATGATTTTTTTGATGATAAAATGGTGTTAGAAACCAGAATGTTTGTTAGTTGGTTTTTATTTAAAGCCCCATCCCTAAACTAAAGTAAGAATATACTATTGAAAAATCATATTTGTCCATGTAGACTCCAATATATAAACTCTCTAACAGAACACAAAAGGTCCGATCGAATTCTTTCTTATAGACGCGATTTTCAATGATATTGTTAAATTATTGTTAACTAACTTTTAAGAAGCTAAATATAATGGAGCTATATTTATAATGGAGCTATATTTAGCACCGACTAAGAGACCACTTCATGCGCGATCTCTATTTCTGTGACGTTTCGGAAATCCTACTTTCGCTTTTTAAGTTTTAGTCGCGCGGACCAAATTTATTTTAGTAAATTAAAATTTTATTTGCCAGAACTAATGCTGCAAATTTGTGCCTATAGTTCCAAATACATGTAATATTTCATACAAGAGCGGGTTAAATTGAAGTAATGCCGCTTTAAGCTGTTCTTTGTGGGAGGTAATTAGTTGTCAAAGGGGTCTTCTATTTGAAAAATTTCAGAAGCAACACAAATGAAAATTTTTCAAGTGCAACATCTTGTGTGATTAATATGCTGGTAAAGCTCATTGCTGTAATAACCCAACTTCCATTACTGTCCCTATTGAAGGGCTACAGCTTGTTTCTTATTGTCCTTTGTAACCTTTGCACACAAGTATTCATTCCTGTTTTATTCACTGTGTCAGCAATAACATCATCATAGATGTTTAGAGAATCTTGAGCATGTTATGAATGTAGACAGGTCTTTAAATTTTCTTTTTTTTAATAGTTATTTCAAACTATCCAACTGTGACCAGTTACAAAATATACATATTTGTGATGCAACAGGTTTGTTATTGTCACAGTATATTGGCAATGACCTATTTTATCATCCTATAATTTGTACAGTGTAGTAACTTAAAAAAAATTGCGAAACTAAAAACCCACTTAATTTGAATACAGATATGTAAAGTGTATTGCCTTGTTTACTTGCTTAGAAATTAAAATTTGACTTTGTTATCCTTCAGTCAATGCAACAACAGGCAATGTTGCCTCAACCTGGTATTGCCATGCCTACATCCCTTGCCACAGCAAATATGGGAGCAATTAGTTACCCCACCCTCAAGGCACAGAATGCCCAGCAGGCAATACAACCTAAACAAAGGGTCTTCACGGGCTCTGTCACCAAATTACATGATAACTTTGGCTTTGTTGATGAGGATGTATTTTTCCAAACTACGTAAGTATTAAGATTGTTTGTCATCATCTGACTGACAAATGGAAACTTGTGCCCAAGGTTATAAAACTTAGCATGGAAACCAGTCTCAAATCTCAAGCATCTGATTGGCTGAAATGGCGACTGGTCGCCATTTCAGCCAATGAGATGCTTGAGATTTGAGACTGGTTTCCAAATTCAGTTTTATAACCTTCAGACTTGATTAAACCAATTCTTTGATGTATGGAAGAACAATGAGTACCATAGAGATTTAGTGAATTAAACATCTCACAGCAGGAGGACTATTGGTGTTGAAAGTTTTCAATTGTTCAATCTTCATTCAAATGTTACTCGCCCAGTATTCATTTACTGTTATTTACAAGATTGCAGAGTGAAAAAAATGTATCTTTTTTAATCGGGTGCTAATTTTGGTGCATGTATATTATCACCTAATGTTATTAGCATTTTCTACTAGCCTTTTGTACAACTAATGATAAGTGTTGCATGCTGGATTTGTTATTTAACAAATACTGGTTAATATCATTTTGTTTTATTCCTAGCTGTGTCAAAGGTCAGATGCCTAAAGTTGGTGACCGAGTGTTAGTGGAGGCACAGTACAATGCCAATATGCCCTTCAAGTGGAATGCTACCAGTGTCAAAGTACTTAACTATCAGACAGGGGGTGCTTTACCTGGAAGTAAACCACCAGCTCTGTTGGACACAGGTGCAGGTATGTTTTGTGGAAAAACTATGTATAGTTATGTGATGTGCCCAGGTATTTTAACAGCTCTGAAAACCAGAGCTAAAGGTTATAAAACTGAGCATGGAAACCAGTCTCAAATCTCAAGCATCTGATTGGCTGAAATGGAGACTGGTCGCCATTTCAGCCAATCAGATGCTTGAGATTTGAGACTGGTTTCCAATCTCAGCTTCATAACCTTCAACCCAGTAGTCATCTGACTATTATTTAGAAATTTCAAGAGGTCATAATCAGATAATTGCGAGTCATAAATAGAATTCAGTGAACTTTTCTACTTAAAAAAATTGTTTTAACTTCATGTTTATTAATTTTCAATGGTCAAATAAGCATTTACTTCATATTTAAAATGCAACAGACACAATATTTGTCTGTATTCTTGCAAAATGTGATCACTTCATTAATTCTCCTATTTCAAAATGACCCCATGCTTATGGGGTATCTGGGATATGACACAAGTTGTCATGTAATACAAAAAAAGATTAAACAAGTTCTGGAATATTGTTAAGCAAGCCTTTGGTGAGCTTAATAAAGAATTCCCTGAACTAGTTTTATATTTCTTGTATGACCTGACAATGTGTGTCAGATTCTTCTATCACATGCTTAAAAATTAATAAATCAGTAAAATTTAACATAGACCGAAGAAATCTGCTCAGAGTAAAGCCTACCCACATTTTTATGCCCACGCCATGAAATGGCGACGGGCATTAAGAGTTGCTCCTGTCCGTCCGTCCTTCATCCGTCCATCCGTCCGTCCGGCCTTCCGTCCGTCCGTCCATCCTTCCGTCCGTCCGATATTCTCGTGAACGCAACTTCTCCTACACTACTGGTCGGAATTTAATGAAACTTGACCACAATGCTTGGCCTGATATGTAGTTGTGCATGAAGGTGGGGTTTCGCTCTTACATGTTCCGTTCAGAAGTTATTGCCCTTCGATACTTCCATTTACATTAGTTTTAATAGGAGTATATCTCGTGAACGCAACTCCTCCTACACTACTGGTGGGAATTTAATGAAACTTGACCACAATGCTTGGCCTGATATGTTGTTGTGCATAAAGGTGGGGTTTTGCTCTTACATGTTCCGTTCAGAAGTTATGGCCCTTTGATAATTCCATTTACATTAGTTTTAATAGGAATATATCTTGTGAACGCAACTCCTCCTACACCTCTGCTGGGAATTTGATGAAACTTTACCACAATGCTTGGCCTGATATGTTGTTATGCAAAAAGGTGGGGTTTTGCTCTTACATGTTCTGTTCAGAAGTTATGGCCCTTTGATACTTCCATTTACATTAGTTTTAATAGGAATATATCTTGTTTCTTATATTTTGTGCATTTTGCCCATAACTTAAAAACTACTTGAGATACTGCCTTGAAACTTGAAATATATTTTCACCATCAAAATCTACATCATAACCAACAAGACCCATAACCATGCTTCCAATATTTTCAAATTATGCCCCTTTTTCACTTACATTTTGTGTTAAGAAAAATATACACTTTGCCCTTAACTTTGTTTGGAATGGAGGGATTTCAAAATAACTTGGCACAAATGTTCACCATAACAAGGCGGTGTGTCGTGACTGTAGGTCCAAGGTCAAGGTCACTGTTACTAAAAATAGAATTTTCTTGCAAAATCTTGTCTGCTCTGTAACTTTGTTATTTCTTATTGGATTTTTAAATAACTTGGTATAATTGTTCACCATATCAAGACGGTATGTCACATACATGCCGAAGCCTTTAGGTCCAAGGTTAAGGTCACTGTTACTAAAAATAGAATTTTCTTGTCCGGGCTGTTACTTTGTTATGAATGGAGGGATTTCAAAATAACTTGGCACAAATGTTCACCATGACAGGGCGATGTGTCACGTACCATGCCCATGCCTGTAGGTCAAAGTTCAAGGTCAGTGTTACTTAAAATAGAATTCTCTTGTCCGGGCTGTTACTTTGTTATGAATAGAGGGATTTCAAAATAACTTTGCACAAATGTTCACTATGACAAGGCAGTGTGTCCGCACAATACCCAAGCCTGAAGGTCCAAGGTCAAGGTCACTGTTACTAAAAATATAATTTTCTTGTCCAGGCTGTAACTTCATTATAAATGGAGGGATTTCAAAATAACTTGACACAAATGTTCACCATGACAGGGTGGTGTATCGCGTACCATGCCCATGCCTGTAGGTCAAGGTCACTGTAACTAAAAATAGAATTCTCTTGTCCGGGCTGTAACTTTGTTAGGAATAGATTGATTTCAAAATAACTTGACACAAATGTTCATCATGACAAGATGGTGTGTCCCGTACCATGCCCATGCCTAGGTCCAAGGTCAAGGTCACTGTTACTAAAATTGAATTTTCTTGTCAGGGCTATAACTTTGTTTTGAATGGAGGGTTTTCAAAATAACTTGGCACATATGTTCACCATGACAAGGCGGTGTGTTGTGTACCATGTCCATGCCTGTAGGTCCAAGGTCAAGGTTACTGTTACTAAAAATAGAATTTCCTTGTCCAGGCTATAACTTTGTTTTGAATGGAGGGTTTTCAAAATAACTTGGCACATATGTTCACCATGACAAGGCGGTGTGTTGCGTACATTACCCATGCCTGTAAGTCCAAGGTCAAGGTCACAGTTACTAAAACTTGAATTTACTTGTTCGGGCTATAACTTCTTTATGAAGGAAATTTTCAAAATAACTTGGCACAAATGTTCACTATGACATTGCATTGCATTACCACCAACTTCTTCACAGACATTGCCGTAATGAGAAGACAACAGTGCCACAAATACAAATAATTTACTTGATCATCAAGTTTATGCATATTCTTATAATTACTCGAACATCACTGTCTTTGAAATGCTATTATTCCCATCATTGCACTTTAGTATCTGGAAACGATGCATAGCGGGGGCATCCGTGTCCTATGGACACATTTCTAGTAAATACAATTGATGTTATGATGTCAAAAAATAAATTCCTTTCTCTTTATTCCGAATAAAATGACAGCTTTTTGAGATAATTTTATGTGTCTTTTTAAAAAGATCACTGTTGTTATAAGTTGATATTCTAACAAAAAGTTACTGGTTATTTTTGTAAACAAGAGTCTGAATTTAGTTACTAGTCAAACAAGAGTAATCAAACAGAAGCAACAGTACTGACCTGTTGTATTTTTTAGAGCAGTTTTGGTCATAATATGTTTGTTTTGTATGTTCTAGGTCGAAGAGGTGACAGAAACCGGTCAGGAAATCGAGTGTTTGATAGGGACCGTGAACGTGACAGAGCCCGACGTCGTGAGGAACGGGAGAGACGAGAAAGTCGCAGGAGGTCAGAAGTCAAAGAAGTGGAAGGAGAGGATAAGGACAAGAGAAAGAGGTCAAGGTCACGTCAGAAGTCTGGGTCACCTGCTTCTAGAAGGTCAAGGTCACCAATGAGAAGGAGGCCAAGAATTGTACCTCGCTATGTAGTCCAGGTTCCTAAATGTCAGCTCTCAATGTAAGTCATGTTGCTGTTCAGTATACCAGTACTTAAGTAAGCTAAGAGATTTCTTATTGTTTTTTTCTGAGTAGACATTCTCTTTATCGAGGGTTATTGTTCCCCTACTTGTGTATGGGTTGAGGCACTAGGATTGCTCTTCTCAGTCTGTTATTTCATCCTGATGTTTCTGCTCTGTAATTTTGTTTTGCATTATGAGATTCAATAATTACTTTGCAAAAATGTTCATAGTACCATAACAATCTAAACTGATAGCCGTCCATCGGTCTTGTTGATAAGTCCTTGAGTATTGAACCAGCACAATATAAATGTATTAACTTAAGTTTAGCCATTTTTCACACTTCTTGCAATAATGCTTGGATGATATGTTTATGGCCAACATGTTAACAGAGTTATAAATTGCATTGTTTATAGGAGGGAATGCACAGTAGTGTCCCTGAAGACACGTTATAGCAACATGTACATTCCTAGTGACTTCTTCAATGGCGAATTTCCCTGGCATGAGGCATTCCCTCTGCTGCGACCATTCCAGCTTGGCAAGGCATGTACGTTCCATGTGATGCATAAGGATATAGATCGTGTGGGACAGAACAACGCCGTACTAGACCCTCCTGATGCTGATCATATCTACAGTGCTAAAGTAAACAATTATTTTTGTTATCCATGCATGTTAGAGTGTGTCAGGTAACAAAACTTGGAGCATGCCACATGAAAAGGTGTCCTCTGTGATTTTTGTTTTCATTGTAGTTGTTACTGTATTTGGATAGAACTTACAATTATCGATTATTTTCTCATGACTATTAGCTGATTGTTGTAAATATTTTGACTATAGAACATTATTTTCATGCAAAATGCATAATACACAATACTGTCTGCTACACTGTATCATTCAATGTTGCAGGGCCTTTACTGGTTATGAAAATGTTCTTTTTTCAGTGATTAAACTTAAGATTATTATAAGACTGCTTATAATAATTGACACATTCTAACTGCTTAAACTGTTAACTGCAATCCAGAGAAACTTGGAGCTCAAATTTTATACTCGGATGTTCGATCGAGTACTCAAGTAATCGAGTAGTTGATGCCATCCCTATTTTAAAGATAAACAAGAGATAAATAAGAATACTAAAAAAGAACTTAAAAATGTCAGGTGTATGCTTTTTGCATATTTTAATAGGTTATTATGCCGAAACATTAAATAAAATGATGAAATTAAATAATCTAACTAGGTTAGAAATAAATTTAAGAAAATTAAAAATAGTTGTATTTTGCATAGAAAAATATTCCTTATATACATTTAGATAGGCTTCAAATCTTTGACAACATTGTCCAGTACATGTGTGAGACTGGTATGTGTGTTACAGGTGATGTTGATCTCGTGCCCCAGCTTAGACGACCTGTACCACAAATCCTGCTCTCTGTCACAAGATCCAGAAAACACGCAGGAAAACTTTGTACACCCAACACGCCTCATCAACTTCCTTGTTGGAGTCAAGGGCAAGAATGAGCCGATAGCCATCGGAGGTCCCTGGTCCCCTTCGTTGGACGGACCCAACCCAATGGAGGACCCTAAAGTGCTGATTAAAACTGCCATCAGGACAACTAAAGCCCTCACTGGAATCAATTTGAGCGCCTGTACTCAATGGTAAGCTAATGATGTTCTGTTACATACCTTCATTGTGATGTTAATGATTGTTTTTTGAAACAATAACTAATTTGTTATTAAAATTACAATCTTATAATGATTAGTTCCTTGATTAAACTAAAAAATTTGAAAAAAAAGACACAAACAGTGAAGATTTTGTTTTCATCCGTATCAGTATCTTGTTTAAATGTTACCTTGTTTTTTTTAGCATTTTGATTAAACATCTTAGTTACATAAAATATCTTTATTATGAGGATAATTGCTACAGCATGCTGAACAAACAATTAATTCTGTTAGCTTTGATTAAGGTTCACGTTATCTACATGTATGTGTTAAATTGTCGAGGCATATTTGATTTACAGCAGATGACATGGCTTAGTAACCAAAAACAAGAGGCTGCAGAAAAGTGCATTTATGATAATGTGGTTGTCTTCACATCATAATGTTTTTGTTCCTTAATATTCACTGCAACTGTTTAAAGATTTGAAATTAAAATAAGACTCAGTGAACATGGCTAAAGGATCGAATGAAAAAAACTCCTTCGACTTGAATTTATAATCTAGACTGCCTCAATATCATAAATACTCAGAATATAAAATAAAGAGTCATTACTAGATCAATTTCATGTTCAGCGATGTTACACATGATCACTTATGTAACCTTATCACCATGCACTGTTGTAGAAAACATCATGTCATAATTTACAAGCCTCCTAGGACATATTATCTTTGTGAAGAAAGGGGATGGAGGTGGGTAAAATGTTAGGTAAAACACTGGTTATAGCTCAATTCTACTCACCCTGTCATCAGAGTTTGTTAACTGTATAGCGCTTAATATTGGCATGGTCAAATTTTGGCATATTTTGAAGTGTTTTAAATTGTCAGGGTCATATATTGGCGCAAACAAACCAGACCGGCAAAATAAAACCATTGTTGAAAAATGGATTTAACACAGACCGTCAAAATAAAACTCTTGTAAAAAAAGTCTAGTTTAAAAAAATATTCTTACTTTCGCAGTATACTTTTGCCCTGAAGTTAACTTACCGTGTTTATTTTCTGGATTTTGCTTATTTAAACTAATTTCATAACACTTATTTATTGTAAAATTGTTGACAATGCATAAGTTCTTTCTTGTCTCAGCGTTAAACATTTGCATTCAATATTCAATTATAAATACCAGTTTGCAAACATTATCACAGCTACTCAATAATAGATTGCTTTGTTTGATTCATGACATATTCTGATTATATTCTTTTTGTGTCAAACTGATAAAACTGTTACATAATAAGTACTAGCATATCGCAGTGGTCTACATTCTATATATTTAAAAATGGTGGTTTGATGAAGCGATGGTGATTTAATTGGCGGTGTTTTAACTTGCCCTGTCTGCCAATATAGTCAAATTAAACCCTAGCCATAATAAGTACTTATACAGTATGTGCACTTTGCCCATAACTTTCAAACTTATAAAGATATTGACTTCAAAATTCATAATCAACAGCATTTTAATCAAGACTTATTATTTCTACAATCTTTTTAAAGTTTATACCTTTTTTTCACTTAAAAGTTTTTATACAGTTGGTCCATGACCTAAATATTTTTTAATTATTATAAAATTTGAAATAAAAAAAAAGTCCCCCATTTAATTTCATGATATGATTTCAATAGATGAGTTCGGTGTCTGAAAGCTCTTTTTGTGATTGTGTATACATCTAATGAGTAAACTTTTATGAGGGGGAACCTTGTTGTTTGCCATTAACAGTTTTAATAATACTGGGGCAGGTAATATTACGCTTATTACTGGTGGCCAGTGGATCAGTTTGAAGGTTTATTTTTATTACTGTTTGGATTTATATTCCGCAAGCTGTACGGGGCTGTTTTCCAATCTTGTCTCAAATTTAACAGCAAACTTGATATTTTATCATCGGGCCAGCTAGGAGGCTTGTTTACTTCTCTCCTCCCCTCTGCTTGTTTATGAACTCTTTTGACACAGTTATTTTTATCCCCAACTTGAACAGGTATCGTGTAGCGGAGGTGCGTTACCTGCGCCCAGAGGAGACCCACAAAGGGAAATTAGTTCCAGCTCGTGTGGAGACCAGCGTGATCTACCTGCCTGACGTGTGGAGCTGTGAACCTACGCACCTTGAGTGGGAAACTTTACAGCTTGCTTACAAAAAGCAACTTCAGAAAAAGCTCGCTCAGCTCGAGGGCAAGGAGGATGCACAGGCAGACACCGTTTCTCCATACTAATCATAGATATACTTAACCATCTTGTTTTTTATTTCAAATAGCCATGAATTTATGAGTGATTGTGCTATCAAATTGCATCAAGGACTTCCGACACGGCATTGTATTCCACATCAACCGTGTGGAGCAAGTTAGGATGGACTTGTTTTTTTTATTACAGACTTTTGCTCATTTTTTTTTGCAATTTTTTTTCACATCTGGTAAATTCTACCTGCAGAAAAAAAGAGAACAGCATTCCAGGGGAATTGGTTTGGATCTCGTACGGGTTCTTCTGTTTGGGTATTTTTTTATTGGTGAGAGAGACGATTCATCTAAACTATGGTTCAAGTTAGCAGTGTCATAGTAGTGTTTTGTTGTTTTTTTCCCCTGATTTTTTTCCGATGAGAGGACTTGCTTTTTCTGATGCCATCATCAAACTTGCATTTCACGTCAAGACTGTTTGTGGGCGAAGAACATTTTTTCCTCTTATCACAGTTAGAAAACATAATAGCTTATTTATCAGGTGTGTGAATGTAGTATGAGTTGATGATAAACTTACAAGTTCAATACTTAAGCATTTTCTATACTTTTTAGGATGATGACGAGGAGGGGGGCGATGAATCTCTTGGAGAAGTTAAAGATCCAACGCACTACTCTGAACTTGATCCTAAATCTATGAAGGTATGGTCGTTGTTGTTTTTTCTCAAAATTTTTGATTTTTTACTCCCTTTCAATGCTTGAAGGATGTTTTTGAAGAGAGGTTATTACACCAAACAGTTCAGCATTTGTAGGTAGTGGTTTCTGCATTATGCTCATTTAATTATCATTATTTGGTACAGCTTTTAGATCAACAGTCAGCTGCATGGTTTGAATTTAACATTTCTCCAGGCATGACAGGATAAAGGTAAATCAGCAGTGCCCAGATAGCAGATTTTTAATTTGAGAAAACATGCCATCATTGACATTTTGAATTCAAATTTTGAGACAAAAATGTTCATCTTGTGATTAATATCCAAGGGTTTCTTTTCTGTATATCTTTTAGAGATTTTGGAAGCTAGAGTGATAGGAAGTGCACATTGATGATTTCTTGATCTTGTTGTAGATCCTAGACTTGCGTCGAGAGTTGGAGTGTCGTAACCTGAGCTCTAAGGGCCTCAAGTCACAGCTGATTGCTCGCCTCACGAAGCAGCTCAAGACGGAACAGGAACTGGAGGAGGAAAATGCTGCCAACAAGAAGGAGGAGGAGAAGAAAGTATGGCAACTTTTTTTATAACAATTAACTGTTGACTCGGTTGATACACACCTTTATTGCATGGGTGAACAATGTAGATCCAGATTGTGCCATCTGATCAGGATATACAGGGTTCACTTTTAGATTATTTAGGTTATTTCTGACCAAGATTCAACCAGTGCAGATCTAAATAAGACAAGATGGATGTGCCAGCTGACCTGGATCTACAGTGGTTGCACATGTGTCAATATATATATTCATGTATATGGAGTAAAGGGTTAATTTAAGAGGAAAAAAATATCTGGAAAGTTTTTTCAAGGTTTTCATGAAATTTCAATAGAGAATGCAAAGTATTATCCCTGATTGTTATTGATGATTTCCCACAGAAACATTAACCAATGTTTACAATTCAACAAAAGATTGCAGATGGTGGTTCATATTTTTATAAGCTTTTACAACTTTTACCACAAAGTATTCTCTAGTATTTGATGCATCAACACAACCGTTACTTACTTATTCTAATCATATTTGCCCTCTTGCAATATATTTGATGTCTTTTGCTTTCGGTCTTTTCGAAAAAAAAAGGTTAAACCATTGCTTTCACTAAGTCAGATTTAACCGTTTACTCCATATACATGCATTTTATCACATGTGTGACCAGTGTACAGCCAGATTAGCCGGCACATCTGCCTGGCCAGAAATAACCTAATAAATAAAAAAGCGATCTGTTCTGATCCAGATCAGATGGCATGAATGTGCTGGCTGATTTGGATCTACACAGTTTGCCTAATCTATAAAGGCCTATATATGGAGGAAAGGGTTAACAGAAATATGATCACTTGATACGTCAAATCATACAGATATCTTTGTAACCACTCAAGTGATTGACTTTAGATTTTCCACAATTGGATCATCATTAATCTTAACTATCAGAGATAAAGACTTGGGGTATTTGAATTGCAGGAGGAAGAAAAGAAGGAAGAAGAAGAAAAGATGGACACAGAGGCGGATGAAGAGAAGAAGAAAAAGGAGGTCAGTTTCTTCTTAACTTTCTTAATTGTTCTTCATGGAAATTTGTTTGAATGGAGACCAGTCTTAAATCTCAAGCATCTGATTAGCCGGAATGGCAACCGGTCATCATTTCAGCCAATCAGATGCAAGTTGCCATTTCAGCCAATCAGATGATTTAGATTTGTTACTGGTCTCTGTTTTTAGTTTTATCATCTTGGGCCCAGGTTAAAAAGGTTGCAGATCTTGATTTGTATGTCCTAATCATAGAATTTATCTTGCTTTTCCTAATGACCGATGGCAACAGTGAATTGCAAACCTGCATGAAAATCATTCAAAATAATTGAAGTTCATGGCAATTAGAGCTGTGGGCAGGAATAAGTTGTTGGTAGTTTGAATCATTGTATAGTATCTTATCGTTCTTTCATCAACTTGCCATTTTTTCTTGGTATAAGTTTTATGATATAAAAATCATTTTGGAATTGCCTAGAAACCCTGAAAAAACAGCTTTACTTCATGTTTCTAAGTACAAACCTGTATTAAGCAGACACCTGATGGAGTGACAAAAAGTGGCTGCTTAACACAGGTGGCTGTTCAAGGCATGTAAAACAAAATGTCAGTTTAGGACATATTCAAACTGGCTGTTCAGGACAGCTGGTTGCTAAACGCAGGTTAAATTATATTAAAAGATTTAAGTATTTCCTTAAGTACAGAGAAGAAATCAAACACAAAGTGAAGTAGTGATACCAGATGTTTAAATGCATTACAACAGGAAGAAGAAAGGAAGAAGGAAGAAGAACGTAAGAAAGCTACCCTGGAGAGGCGCTACACCCTGCCAGAGAAAAAGTCCATCTTAGTGTACCCTAACCCAACAGCAAAGGGAGGGAAGTTTGATTGCTCTGTCATGTCTCTCAGTGTACTCCTGGATTACAGACCAGAGGATAATAAGGAGCATTCCTTTGAGGTATGATCTACTAGTTATCTGCAGGTGACACGTTTTACATGTGAACCCATGCATTGTTTACTTTTTGATAAATTAGGTTATTTCTGACTAAAAAAGCTAACAGTGCAGATCCTGATCAGATGGCAGAGATCTAAACTGATCACACATGCTTAAAAATGCATATGTATAATATACTTATGGAGGAAAGGGTTAAAGTCAGCAGGTAGGGGCTTTTGAAGTTTGCATGTAGGCAGCTTTGATATTTTAAATACTGCACACTGGTAGCCTTGAGCTGTTGAAATCCGCAGGTGACATGTTGAAATCTGCAGGTAGGCAACTTTGACCTCTTGAAATATGCATTAAGGCATCTTAGACATGTAGATAGCAGAAGGTAGGCTGATTTAAGAAATTGACTTTTAGAAAGCTTTGAGCTTTTGAGATTTGCTGGTAGGCAGCTTTGAGCTGTTGAAAACTGCCAATGAAAGGTGTTGAAATTTGCCGGTAAATTGGTTTATAATGAAATCTGTAGGTAGGCAGCATCTTCAGGCAGGTTTTAGATGTTGAAAACTGCCGGAATGCTGGTAAGTTCCTGGTATATGGAAGTTGTGTATGTACTGGTTTGTTCAAAAATGAAAATAATAGAATATTCTTCTGTTGCATGTTGATTAGAATGGTTTGCAGGTCTTTCCTTTGGAAAACTTTTTATGGGATACCAATATTTTACGGATATTAAATCTAGCTGTGTTTTTTGCATGAAAGTAATTTTAGAACATTTACGATATTGTATTTTGGATTTTAGAAGCATAGCTTATATTATCAGATTTTGCATGTAGAAAGTAGAAAAAATATCTTAGAAACACAGCATATATCAATAATTTATTGTACTTTAAATTTTTAAATGCACAAACATATTTGTATTAGTCTAGAATAAGTGATATATTTTCTTACAAATTATCTATCACATTTATTTTCAAGAATGATCTAAAGGTTGGGGCACTTTTTAAGGACCATATATTTCTAACACCTTTATCTAATCTTTTACTGATTTTATGAAGTGCACGGCTTTTTACCTAACAGGTATCTCTGTTTGCTGAGTTGTTCAATGAAATGCTGATGAGAGATTTTGGATTTACACTGTACAAGGCACTGGCGGCCATGCCAGAGAAACCCAAAGAGGAGAAAAAGGAGAAAGAAAAGGACAAAGATAAGAAGAAAGATGATGTAAGAGTTAAACATGTTAAAGGGTTGATTATAACTGAATTGTTAGAACACTGAGACTATTGGTTTGATGAAGCCTTCTTTCTGTCAATTCCACTTCAATCTTAATATTCTGGGCTGAAGGTTATAAAACTGAGTTTGGAAATCAGTCTTAAATCTCAAGCATCTGATTGGCTGAAATGGATTCCACTTCAATCTTAATATTCTGGGCTGAAGGTTATAAAACTGAGTTTGGAAACCAGTCTCAAATCTCAAGCATCTGATTGGCTGAAATGGCGACTGCTCGCCATTTCAGCCAGTCAGATGCTTGAGATTTGAGACTGGTTTCCATGCTCAGCTTTATAACCTTGGGCACTGGTCTAAGTTTGCCTTTAGTTGTGTAGATTAACATATTAAAATATATATTTTTCTTGTTTTGGTAGAATCCTGGATTAGAGCTGATCTGGATTAAGGAATTTTACTGTATGTGATTTTCCAATATAATAAACTTTCAGTAGTTTGTTCCTCAGAGTTAATTGACAGAAATTACAGTTATCAGTATGATTGTATCTAAATTGTAAATTCATTCTTACATTGATACTGCTGCTGTTCAGGAGCCGGCTACCAAGAAGAAGAAGACTGATGATAAAGACATTGACAAAAAGGAGGACAGTCCTGATAAGAAAGAAGACAAAGAGAAGAAAGATGAAAAGAAAGATGACAAAGAGGACAAAGGTTTGTGTTGTATGCTGAAAAGTTATAATGGCACTTGTTCAGATTTTTATTACAGAAGCAACAGTTTAGCATAAAAAACAAAACAATTTGTTTCAGAATTGGTGTGAAAAAATTTAATCTCCTATCCAGATAGCATCACAGTCATGTTGACATAACTCTGGGTTCAAAGATACATGTGTAGTTATACAGAGAAAACTAAAATGTGATTTTTTTGCCTGTTTTAATGAAATTTTGTGTTGGACAATTTTTTCTTTGAACTTGAATCCTATTCTTCAAAGAACGATTTGAAGTTAATAATAAACCGAAGAGCAAAAGTGTCTACCCTGATCAGAACACAAGTAGACATAGATGATTTTAGTGTACACTTGTCACAGATACAACATGAATGAGCTACTATAGATATGTTGAACCTCAGTGTACTAAAGACACTACACACTATGTAGTGTTCAAACATTGTAATTATAGTAGTGACGTTTCAGTCCTATTTGAACTTTTTTTTATTTTAGGAGACAAGAAGAAGGAGAAAGAAGACAAGGAAAAGAAAGAGAAGAAGGAAAAGCGTAAATACATGACGACGAAGCCCGAGCTGTTGCTAGCCTGTATCTACTTTGATCAGAACCACTGTGGATACATCCTTGACAAAGATATGGAAGAGATTGTGCATGCAATTGGACTTTCCCTCTCCAGGGCACAGGTCTGTATTTGCAGTTTTATTAAGTTAAACAAACAATTTCATGTTAAGAAGAGGAACTTTAGGTTACCTTGTGGGAATTTGTTTGGCATTACGATGATATTAAAAGTAGTTAAACTAGTTGGTTTCTCAGTTCTCAGTGTGATAATATTACAGTTCTCATATCTTGCATTAACGCTGCTTTGAATTCTAATTTTCAGGTGAAGAAGTTGATAGGGAAGGTAGTATCACGAGACACATTTAACTATCGTAAGCTGACGGATGTAGCAATAGGTGAGGATGAGAAGGAGGAGGAGGTGACGATGCTGGAGGTGGACCCGGAGCAGCTTGCTGCTGGTAAGTAACGCTTCCCGGCATCTTCCAGTCATATAGGACTTGGTCATGATGAATCAACAACTGCTGGTTGGTGGTGAAGGCTGTATTAATGCAACATTATCATCAACCCTCTCTTAAAAATACCAACAACAAACAACAAACCCAAACAAAACAACAACAGCTAAACAACATATTTATAATTTTTGTTCTACAACAAAATTTAATATTTGATACCCCATACGTGAAGGTTTGTTATAATAGGTATGAAAGTCTTTTCCTAAGCCTATTGGACCCAGCTTCTGTTGTAGTCTTTGATGTGTATATGTTTGCAGGCAATTCTGCTTTCTTGGCCCAGAAGAAGGAGAGTACATCGACTCCCAGTAAGAAGAGAGGAGTCAGCAAGGGTGATGGGGAGACATTGTCGGGTATGGTGATGTATAATGGTGCCATGTTAGATATCGATAGTCTTCTGGAGAGACTGGAGAAAGGCGAGAAATCAATGGCGGACTTCGAAAGGATTGTCAAAGATATAGAAGATGAAAGAGGTATTGATATAGAAACAAAGTAGGCTTTCAGATTGATTAATTTTATCTGTCTGTCATAAAAGCCTGGAATATTTCCCTGTTATTTTTGAACTACTGAAGTGATAATTACAAGCTTGGAGATAATAACTCTCAATGTTCATTGCATCATTATGTCACCATTCGACCTGCATGTCCCTATTACAAGTGCATTTTATTATTTGAAAATGAGTAGTCTAAAAATATATTAGGAAACTCTGTTTCTAGTGAAGAGATCGACTTCAAATTTCACAAACAGTATTTTACCAATGGTGATAGAGAGTTTTTGTTTTCTCTCTTTTCAAGAAAAATTGTTCATACTTGGGAACAAATAAAAGCGTGTCTTTAGACTATAATATTTTCTTTTTGATATTATAAGTTTCATTACCAAATACATGTATTGTAAACAAACATTAATTTATTTTGATCATTTACAGTTTTGATAAACATGATCAACATCTTTAATCTCTATTTTTTTTATTTCACTATTCCTTAAAACATGTCATTTTGCAGAAAATCTAAACTAAAATATTTCAGACTTGGATTTCATGTTGTTAAAGCTTGCATTATACAATTGTGTCAGTGTACATGTTAAATATTCTTTCTCCTCTGTACAGATCAGGCCAAGAAAGATCTCAAGAAGAAGGAAGACCAGCTCGCTAAGGTGACGTCTGATTTAAAGTCCGTAAAGCACGAGCTTTCTGTACAGACCAAGATCACAAACAGCTCTGAGTCCAACAATCGCAAGTACCTTTCGGCGTTAATGGAGACGCAGACAATGGTTCAAAGCCTGGCTACCACGGTGACAACAGCCCTCGGTGACATGGCAAACATTAAAGTGGAGAAGATTGAGGCAGCTTCAATCAAAGAGGAAAAGAAAGAAAACGGAGATTAAACTTTACCAGATATTGTGTTCAGTCTTTTGGAAAACATTGATAGCATTGTTTCTATCATACAAACTTGTTTTGATTTTTTAAAATGGATAGTTTTAAATGCTTCTGTGTAAGATATTGCTTGTGTGTAAGATATCAGTGTTAAGATTTATTTGTTAAGATACCGAGTCGGGTAATGTACTCAAAGGATGCTGGACACAGAGAGATAGGTTCTGGAAATCTTAGAGTTTGGACAGTGTAAACAACATACTTATTGGGACTTAACATTAGATAATCTTGAATGAACTTTGGCCTGAATATGTAATATTCTGGCCACTTTGATTTTTCAATAACTAAAAAGTTGTACACGGTAATTAATACCTTTCCTTTGCATGCAGTTAACCCTTAACTCCATAAATATGCATTTTATCGCATGTGTGAACAGTGTAGATCTAGATCAGCCAGCACATCTATGCTGGCTGATCTTATTCTACACTGTTCACACATGACATTAAGAAGTATAGATCTAGATCATGTAAATTAAGTAAATGGTTAAAATCCAGACCCTGATAGATGCTGGTGAACTGACCCCTTGTAAACCTTGATATATCCTTAAATTTATTGCATAATTATAAATCCGAATTTCATCCAAGGTCATAGTCTCCGTGTTCATGTAAACAAGTATTCAAATAATTAATAAAATTTAATATGAAGCAAAACATGATGTTTGAAACAAGTGTCCATAAGTATTCTAAATTGTAAAATTGATTTTCATTAATTGATTTTATTCTATCATTTGTCTGATTTGAGATCTATTTTAGTCATCTCTCATCAATAAAGAGAATTTTAAATAACATGTCTTTTGTTTTGATTATAAATTCCATATTAAATTGTTTTTAAAGTGCCAACAACAGGCCTGTTATAGCACTGTTATATAGATTCTTTTAACCCTTAACTAAATATATATATCTATCTTTGCCTTACCTTATCGATGCCATCCTTTCAGGATATGTATTGTTTGCTTTTTTATTAGGTTATTTCTGACCAGAAAGCGAACAGTTCAGGTCCTGATCAGGCAGCATGCATGTGATGACTACCAAACTCTAAAATGTGTATATATGGAGTAAAGTGTTAAAAGATATCCTATCAGATTTTTAGATCATGTCCGCAGCATATTTTCCTGGCTTGAATAAAGAAAAAACGGTACAGAATGGTGGCTAATTTGTATATTTTTTGCATAAAATAAATTATAAATATTTTTTAAATTTCAATTCTGAGCATATTTATTGACCTATTTTCAAATTTGTTTCAGGTTTAGAGTATAGGATACCTTTTTTTAGAAACATAACACATTTTTGAAACATTACACACTCTTGAAACATTCTTTTTGCTATGATTGAATTGATATTTTGGTTTTGTATAAAACGATCCAGATGCTTTTGATATTTCAATGAACTTTATAAGTTAATGGTTCAATTCATATTTTGATATCCGTAAATATTTTAATTAAAATTATAGCCAGTTGGGAAGCAAATCGGGCCCCAAGATCATAAAACTAAATCACGAGACCAGTCTCGAATCTCAATCATCTAATTGGCTGAAATGGCGAGTAGTCTCCAATCTCAATTTTATGATCTTGGGCTCAGGCTTTGAAGAAGTCAGTCAGTTTGACTGTTGTCTGCGTATAACACTTTGCTTAAACAATTTAAACATTCCTAAATAACTTAAAATGACTTCAAACTTGACACAAATGAGCCTTTTTTCTCATTAACATCCAAAAAATGTATGCAATATAACTGACAGTTTTTGTTTTCATTTTGTGACTATAAAAAAGGGAGGTAATAATTGAGCAGATTAACTTGAATCGGCTACGACAAACCGACATTCCATGGGTGCTTTAGATTCTCATCCGGATTGGGGGGTGGGGGGGGGAAAGGGTGGTGGACACTTTTTTTCTTTTTTTTTTTATTAACGAAATACCTGAGAACAGAAGTAGAAACTAACTTTTTAAACGGAATCTGTCCGGAACAGAATATGTTCCGATTCTTTAACCAATACATTTTTTGGGGGCTGGTGGTTTTGGACAGGGGCGGATGGGGATGAGAATCTAAAATATTTTTTTCTATTGCCTTATCTATATCCGAAAAAAATGTGTGAAACGATAACGCACACTAGGTTGAACGCGGACACGAAATTCGGTTACGAATTACGCCAATCGTTTTCTTACTGAACATCATTTCGTAAACGGAGATGCAGATACCCACGCACCCGGACCATGCATCATGGTAGTTGGAATACTGGCCTTAGACGTTTATATGGAAACCTCATGGCAGCACATGAGGTATTTTCTCAATATTTGATTTAAATCGACACGTCCTCATTAATGAGAGTCGGTGTTACGGAGTCAAAAATTTAATCATCTCGATTAACACGATCTTCGGCATCACTAAATGATGATTTTTGCAACTCATAAAATTTCACTCATTATTTATCCCTTACGATAACTTAACGATGAATTTTATATGTGGTATTTTATTAGTTTGTCAAAATAAATGTTGACATATGATTTCGGACCAGCGTATAACAGTATCCATGGTTACATATCCATGAGCATGTCCATGGTTTCTAAGACAGAAGTATACAGATTATGAATGAAATACCTTTTTAATCTGATAATGCAAAAGAACGACAACAACAAATTTTACAAGGGTTTAAATTAACTGTTTAAAAGGGAAAAAATTGTTAATAAAAATCCTTGTCGGGATGAAACTCTCGAACACAGGATCTCACCAAAATACGCGCTGCTATTCTAACTTCCCGGCATCCCCGCATTGCTTTTAGTTACGATATGAAATAGAAGCAATATCTGCACCCCTGTCGAATTTGGTTCTCCTTTGATCAAACAAAGGTCATAGACGATCTGGATCGCAAAGATAAAACCTAAAGTGACGAGATCCCATTGAATAGGTTAAATTTCGTTAATTGGGTCGTACTGACCAGGAATCTAGTCTAGATTCATCTAACCTCCTGACAGAAGCTGATACTTATTCCGATGAATAATTCCAAAAGAAAAGCATAAATCTAGTGTCACTGTTTCCGCATGCATTCAAAGAAACCAGAAACTGCATTTATTGTCAAAGTTGACGACGAGACAACACTTGCGAAAAGTAACACACAATTGGTGCATAAGGCCTAATACGAACAGTGTGACTGATGGAAACCTGATCGGCATCACTGTGGAAAAGAATACACGATTGCATAAAAATGTCCTGTAAATTGAATGAATGCCCTAGTACGATTTTTGTTTGTGTAATGTGGTGATGTGAAAACACATGACAGTTTGGAATAATTATTGATAAATCGCTACTATTCTGCAGCGCGTGTTTATCGTCTGAAGAAATCAATTAAAGGGAAGTAACCGCGGGATGTTGCTCAAGTTAAAGCATATGAAGGGAGATAAGTACTGTTTAGTGACGTATGGCGCGTAGTCACACCTGTAATCGGCTTATTGTGCGACTGCACGCGTTCATTTCAGTTGACATTTAACTTAACAGGTGATGAATTCGCTTAGGACAAGGGAGAAAGCGGAATATATGTGAATTGAATTAATATTGTTTTTAATGCTGGAATTATTATAATAAAATGATGAGAAGCGGTACAGACGATATTCACAAATTAACGGAAGCTGTTTACAAGGTATATTTATTATAGAAAGATGCTGTATCGATCAGTTCTTTGATATAATATATATATGCTGTAATTGTGTATCATAGGGCCTATATATAAAACTGTTTTCAAACACATTTGAACAAAATAATTTAATATAACACTCATACTTTTTAAATAAAATATATAATATAAAATATATAATAAAATATAATATATACATTTAAATTTTCAGAATTTGGTAGAGAACTTTAATTCTGGGGTGCGGCACATTTTGCTGACGGGAAAAGCGTACTACAAATCACTGCAAGGTAATACAGAATATATACAGTTTTTACAGCATGATTGTTGTTTTGAGGGAGACAGTGGATACAATTGTAACAGACATTCCCGGATGGTCTGTGTTGATAGCTATGTATTGGTTTAACAACAGGGTCAGCCTCTTCTCCCTTGAAGCTGATCTGATAAGCCAAGTAAAAGTATATTTATGCCAATTATATGATTATTCTTCATAACAAGTTAAATGCCATTATAAGAACAATAGAAATGAAGGCTGTCACATTTTTACTTTTTTTACAGGTAATTTTGCACAGTGATATCGTTTAATTTTACAGGGATCAGATTTTGTGCAAAAACACACAAATGTTATGTCAAAAATGCATAAATTTCATTATAATTAAACGATAAGATCCCAAGATGATAAAACTGAGGTTTGAGACTAGTCTGAAATCTCAAGCATCTGATTGCCTGAAATTGCAACCAGATACTCCAAAGTTTGCTTTCACTGGGCTTTGATTTCATGCACTTTCCCTTGCAAGAAATATGCAAAAATTAATCCCCCACGAAATACATGTATGATGATATCACAATAGTTTATTCAGATTTGGTATGAATTGCACCAGATAGCTGATACGGCAGGATCTAACACAAATCTGAGTACATTTCAGTCCATTGTTTATGTGGATATTCTTACGGGCTTTCTGACACAGATTTTAATGAAAGTGCCTTAGACATGACTGTATTAAGTAAATATTTGCAGCTTGATACTCGAATATTGTAGAGATAAAGTTAAAATAGCCGTATCAAGAGTACTTCACAATAAGTTGATATTGTTTTATGTGAAATTTATAAATGAATATAATGTAAACAATGTGTTACAAACTTTAAAGCATTTTGTTGTATTTCATGAGCTTTGATTATATATAAGGCAGTACTTCTCTGAGGCAAGCCAATTCATGCAGATATTACTGACCGAAGGTGAAAAGAAAATCAGAAATAATTTTGTGTTTTATTATGTGAAGTGAAAAACAACAAACTGTACTGTATTACAGTGTTATTCAAATAATAGCCAGTACATATTGACACATGTTTTTTGTGTGGAAACATTGTTTGAAACATAAATATTACATTCACCATTAACTTAACATGACAATCAGTTTAAAAGATGTACCAGTATATGATTTTGATTTAAAACATTGGCTGGAGTACAATAAATGTTCTTAGAGAATTTCATTTCAGTTGGATATCATTTACAATAAACAACGTGTTGGTAGAACCCCTCATTATGACCAACCCGAACTTAAGACTACCTCGATAATAAGACCACAATTTCAGTGTCTCTTTTTTAAAGTTTTGCAATTTTGTCCGCACAAAATAATGACTATCCAACTATTTAGACCACTTTAGTCGAGTCCCAGAGGTAGTCTTGGTAGAGGGGTTTCACTGTAAGGCCAGAGAAAAAAATATTTTAGATTCTCATCCCCGCCTGCCCCTGTCCAAAACCACCTGCCCCAAAAACATTTATTGGTAAAAAAATGGAAACATATTCTGTTCCGTACAGAACAGGTTTTAGACCATACCAAAATACCTTCATAAGGTATTTCGTTAATAAAAAATAAAAATTAAAAAGTGCCCACCCGCCCCTTTTTTTCCCAAAATCCGGATGAGAATCTAATAATTTATTTTCTCTGGCCTAAGTTATTGCCAATAAATTAATATTTATAATTTTATCTATAGAATTGAAAATACATGTAACTAAAATCTTGTTATAGGATGTTGATTTGTTTATCTTCAGCAGCAAACATTTATCAGACATGTATATATGATGATGTTTTTCAGTTAATTTATAAATGTCATGATGTCATACAAAAAGTGTACATGTTTCACAACAATATTAATTATAACAGTTTGTTAAATGGAAAGTTTGTTATCTATTGTAATGAGGGTGTTGCTTTATTCATGTCAACTTCCCTGGAGTAATATCATTAAGTCAAACACTAATCATCTTCACTTGACCTGAGTGAGTTCACCACAAACAGTTACCTCTACTCCATGAATCCAGATTACATCCTATGTGTGACAAGTGTAGATCCAGATCAGCTAACACATTCACGAAGTCTAATAGGGTCTACAGTGTTCCCTTTTAAATTAATGAGGTTATTTCTGACAAGGAAGCAAACTGTGTAGATCCTGATTACACTGCACTGATGTGCAAAAAATATTTGGTTTTAAACTGTTATCATTTGGAATTTAATTTTTATCCATTAAGTAAAGAGTTAACCCTTTCCTGCACCTTTAATGCATGGGCGAACAGTTTAGATTCAGATCAGCCGGCACATCCGTTCTGTCTGATCAGGATCTGCACTGTTCGCTTTTTTATTAATTCGGTTATTTCTGACCAAAATTCGACCAGTGCAGATCCTGATCAGATGGCACAGATGTGCTGGCTGATCTGGATCTACACTGGTTGCACATGGATAAAAAGGGTTAATCCATACTCTATATAATTATCTGCTTTTTCACATATGTGACTTGTGTAGATCCAGACCAGCACATCATTACCATCAGATCTACTGATCTGCACTGGTAACTTCTTGGACAGAAATCACCTAATGAATCTAAAGTGTAGAGCTTGATTTGATGTGTCAGTTGATCTGGATCTGCACTGTTTGCCCCTAGGATAACAACCATATCCCATTGAGCAAAGGGTAAAATCTGATATGGTTTTTTTCTGGTAAAATAGTCTAGATCAATGACTGTTCAAACACTTGTTATATGTGCAAATGTATACTAAAACCTTATAAAAGTTAAAATGCACTTTCATCATTTTCTTTTTTTTCTAATGAAAGTCTTCTTTGAATAGAAGATGAATTTTGTTACAGTTGTGGCATTTCAGTGCTCAGAAAACCAGTCCTAGGTTGAGCAGGTTCATCTGTCTCATTACATACTCATTTAGTAATCTGCTCACATCGGGATTTTAAAACCTCCACTTTGTGAACAATGTTATCAATATCAAGGTTTCATTACAATTTGTCGTTATTGATGACACATTCAAATCTCTGTGTATCCCAGGTAAATCCTACGTAAATTAGAAACTGGGCAGAGGTCGGTGTAAGTACAAGATGGGTGGAAAAGGTACTTCCAATTTTACTGCAGTACAGTAACTCGTAAAAACATTTTAAACAGTGAAATGACATCATTGTTTATCTGTAAATCCAATATTTATATGTAATTTATTTACTTTGATAATGAGATCTGCTCACACCCTTATGTTAAAGGACTTCAGGTTTAAACATATTAACATTTTAACTGTACTAGGAACAAACACAAAATGTTTTGTTAGGAGAGTCAGTGACGTCTGTTATGTTTTTCAGCTGTAAACGTCACAGCCCAGGCGTACAATGAAGCCCTTGCAAGAGTGGGTTCTGCTGCCAAAATATGCAGAGGAGGTACAGAAGAGATAGGTGGGTATCAGATTCAACATGTCCTGTAACCTTTTACTCCATAAATATGCCTTTATCATGTTGACAAGCAGAATCAGACTAGTTGGCACATTAGCGGCATCTGATCAGGATCTACACTGTACGATGTTAGATTCTGTCAGAATTGTAAACAGTGTAGATCCAGATCAAATGGCACTGGCCAGCCAGCTGATATAGATATACACTGTTTTCCCATGTGATAAATGTCATAAACATGGAGTCAGTGGATAACTAGTCTTAAAAATGTCAGTTGTGCGTATTTTACTTAGATTTTGGGTGACATTGTTTTGCATTTGGCTTTGATGTAATGCAAGCGCTGGACATCAAACTTGAAAAAAAGTTCTTTTATTGATTATTATAATAATTAATAATATTTTGTTTCATTTTTAGTATACCCCTTTTCAATATTTGATGTATATTTTAGTTCGTTGATTATGTTCCTTTCCTGAAAACAAAAGGGATTGATTTCACAATTAAAATGAATGTTGAATTTCTTACTGAATTTCTAACAAGTCATAGAACTCTGGTAAAAGTTATGTTTTCCTTTTTAATTAAACATTAAATAACAGCTAAGTTTTGTGTGTTTTCAAAATAAACGTCAGCGAACTTCCACAATTGACATTGTATTTGCAACTTATTTAACTGTTGTTGGCCTTCAGCTTATAGACCTCTAAATGTACCGGCTTCATTCTTGGAATAAATGGTATTAAAATAAATAGTGTTTATTTCAGAATGGAAATCTTCTCAAACTGCATTATTGGAAAAGTGTGGCACATTGAATTTTTAAATGATGGCGTATTTCAAATTTGAAATAAAATGACATAAATAACTTCAGTCATTGAACCTCTAACGTGCTGCCTCTGCAGACCTCTGACAATAGAACGACATGATACACAAATCTAAAATGCAAACCCCAAACATTTTGGGTTTGTGTTCTTCTTTGTTAAGGTTGACACTATGCCCTATACCCAGTCTAGTTTGTCTCTATCACAATTCACTGTAAACTAGGAGATTCTGGTTGAGTACATCTAGAACAACAATGTTAGGCATGCTGTCCATAAAACAGGCTGACAGCAACCTTGTTTACCTTAAAGTTTTTTATCTGTAATATCCATAATGTACAATTAATTGTCTTTCTTTTTTCTTTTAAAGTTATGAGGTACAGGTTTTGTATGTCATCCAGTTCATACAGTCTGTACAGTCGAAAAACTACAAATGTAGTAGATACTGAGATAATGAGCAGCTTTTGTTACTTTGTTTTTTGTTCTTGTTACTTTGCTTTAATCCTTGCAATTTCTTTTCGCCAAATGAAAATATTTTAACTTTTAAAATATTTTGTTCAAAGGCTTTATATGTTGATAATTTGTAAGTTAGCAATAAGGGCATCATATTTGTTTACAGCATTGAACAGGTATGTGACAGAGATGTCACTGCACATATTATCTCTCTGCTTTTGTTCAGGAAGAACACTCATAGTTATTTTGACCAGTCATGTTTGAGATTGCATGTTAGATTCACTACCTGCTTGATTATCTTTGCAATTCGATTAAAAATCCCAAAGTGATAACAATTCTAGTTTCAGTTAATGATTGTCATTGTTACCCATATCATTATTGATTTTTTTACAGATGTTGATAATGATACAGTGACCTATCTGAATGTTGTACCATGTTTAACCCTTTACTCCATATAAACACATTTTATCGCATGTGTGATTAGTGTAGATCCAGATTAGATGTCACATCTGTGTCATATGATCAGGATCTGCATTGGTCACTTTTTGGTCAGAAATAACCTTATATATCAAATAGCCAACAGTGCAAATCCAGAACAGACAGCATGGATGTGCCAGCTGATCTGGATCTACAAGTTTACCCAAGCCATAAAGGTGAGTATAAGGAGTAAAGGGTTAAAAGATTTTTGTTTGTTTTAATTATACACCAACCAGATGCGTAGCTGCCTATATGCGAGTATGTGGCTGAATTCATGATTTACCTCAGAATACACCTGACTGCACCAATGTTTTAAAAATTTTCAAGGGCGGACATGCCTTTGGATCACCCTACAACAATTATGAATCCACATGAACAGAGGGCTAGCTACTGTTCATGTGTTATGAATGTTGTCCTTGACCGCATGGTATAAAAAACAGTAACATCAGGCACATCCCTGACAATTGAAGTTATACACTTGTGCTATCCTTCTGATGTTAAACTTCCATAACTTGGGTTGTTTGTTTCATTATATAAGAGTTTTTATTTTCATGCTGACATAGCAGGGACAAATCTTTGCAGTCTGCAAATTTTGCATCTTTCTTTGTCAAGCTAGAACTTTGTTAACATGTCATTTTATTTAATTAAAACTCTTAAGTAATGAAAGATAAATGGGTATCTCGTGTGTTAGGTGGTCATCCATGGTTACCTGGTCAAGACACAAAAATTAATCAAAATGCCGATGATGTCTAGTTATGTAGGATTAGCAATGGAATGACAAGTGATAAATGCTGTGAGCTCACAGGCACTGTCACTCTTGTTTAAATACATATCATTTATTAATGATCACTGTGGAAGATTAATACTGTGTCCAAGAATTTTAACCCTATACTCCATGTACTCCGCCTTATTTAGTGTGTGCGACCTGTGTTACGATCAAGATCAGCCCACACATCTGTGCCCTCTGATCAGGATCTGCACTGTTTGCTTTTTGGTCAGAATTAACCTCATAAATAAAAGCGAACAGTGCAGATAAGGATGTGCCAGCTGATCTGGATCTACACTGTTCGCCCATGCCATAAAAGCATATTAAATATGGAGGAAACGGTTAATAGATTGTTATTTAAAGTTGTACTAGTACCAACCAGACAGGCTGAATTGAACATTTTCGGGGAGATTTACCCGTGTACTAGTTTTTTTAGAGTATTTTGTTTAGTGGGTCATATGATTCTGATTCTGTACTATTGTGGTGATATTGAGAAACAGTTGATATTAGAGTTGTAATCAATGTTGTTTGGTTGCTATAGTAACATTGGATGGTAAAATATTGCAATGCCTTGTTTATGTGTATCTTGTATCATCTCCGATTTCAGTAAAATTCCACAACAAATGAAAACACCTGGGAAGTCTCCATTAGTTTTCTTATTAAGAAGGTTACCAATAATTGTATACTTGATGCAGCTGAAGCCCAGTATCGCCCCTGCTGGGTTGTGTTTATCCCTTTATTCCAAAGATACACATTGTATCACATGTACAAACAATGTAGATCCAGATCAGCTGGCACATCCATGCCGTCTGATCAGGATCTGCACTGGATGCTTCTTGGTCAGAAATAACCTAATTAATTAAAATGCAAAACAGCAGATCCTGATCAGAGATCTTGTTTCAGGTTTGTTTGAAGACAAGTTTATTGTAAGGTATCAGTCCAAATCAATGGCGAAAGGTTTCATTCAATGTCTAATGTTTTATCAAATCATTTTTAACTCACAAGTAAAATGGTAATAAATGAAAGATAAGATTTTAAATTGAATTCAGATTATAATCAACCTGATTAAGGAGATGAACATTTGCTTAACTAATTATGTTTGAAAAGTAATGACTAGGATTTTCCACTATTTAATTTGTTTGTAATTGAAAAATTGTTTCATTGTTGAATAAAAATGTATATGAGTGTCCTATACTCTTTCCAATCAAAGGGACTTTCGACCCTTTACTCCATATATATGGGAGTTAACACATATGCAAAAAATGTGTAGATCTGTGCCCAAGGTTATAAAACTGAGCATGGAAACCAGTCTCAAATCTCAAGGATCTGATTGGCTGAAATGGTGACCAGTCGCCATTTCAGCCAATCAGATCCTTGAGATTTGAGACTGGTTTCCAAACTCAGCTTTATAATCTTCAGCCCTGGATCAGCTGGCACATCCATGCCATCTGATCGGATTTTTACAGCAGTTTGATCTTCACTGTTTCTTTTTTAATCTGAAAAAAAACCCTTACGAAAAAAAAAACAAACAGTATTGATCCTGACCTAAAAGTGAACTTAAAAAAATGACAACTTATTAATCGTGTTTATTAACACATATATAGAAATCAAAAAAAAAATATGTCTGACTTGGGCAGGGTGCAAAGTTGCACCATTTTGTGTAGAACTATCTTAACATTTATATGCATCACCTTAATTTCCCGCATCCTTAAGTATCCCTAGCTGTTTGCTTCAACCCTAGGTTACTCCACCTGTTGCCTAAATTAAGCTGTCAGAATAATGAACTTTGGTATTGATCAGTATGTAGGAAGAACTTTATTTCTATTGTGAGCCAGAAGAATCCATGAAATACCTCACTTGTTGAATCTGGTCACCTTAGGCACTTTTAGATTAATTTACATGATATTGATATAAATTGTAACAATGGATCTGGTTTTATAAACAGATCCATCACAGGGTTAAAATTTTCATGAAGCTTATTAAGATGGTAATTGTTTCTTTATTACCAGCAGTAATAATTGAAAATGGAGGTGCACTGGTTATTTATGCGACGGACGTATTATATAGTTATTTTTTTTTCTTGACAGGGTGTGTGAGGATATATTGCCGGTCTGGGTGTCATATTACCCGAGCCGTAGGCACACCCTGTCAAGAAACCAAATAATTGTTTTATTATACTGCAAAGCCTTTTTCCAGCAAAATATATTAAGAAAACTTTGATTTTTTATTTCTTTCGCTTACTTAATTTGGAATTGCGTATTTCCCCGCTGAGAACCTCAAAATTTACCTGTTTGACGTCATTGATTTACCTGCATGACGTCACTACTATAGAGTTTCAGCGGACTATCGGTTCGATATTTATTTTGAAAATTAAAGAATATTTCAATTGTTTTCAACTTTATTAACTTGGCACAATTATTTCTTGTAATAATTTAAGTAATCCATGAGCTTACCGCTTAATAAATTAGGAGATAGGCTTAAGAATGTGAATTTTTAACAAAATTCAAAACAAAATGGCGGACGACAACAAAAGGTGGGAGGCCAGGGGGGGGAAATAAAGGCACGTGCAGTTCATATCTACGGCTGATCCATAAATACGGGTGTACATCAACAGCACATTATCCAATCAAATTCAAGAAAATTTCTTTGCAGTATAATAAAATTATTTATGATGGACATATAAAAACGAAGAAGCACCGCTACTTAAAGTGGCGGGGCACTGGTATTTTATAGGTGCACCTGTAAATTTATAAGTCAGTCGTGTAAATTTATATGCCAAAATCATTTACAGGTGCACTGGTAATTTTGTATGTAGGCGCACCTTCAATTTACTTTTAAGCCTTTTCATGTGCAATGTATATCAGTCTGACCAAACCATATAGTTTGTGATTCCATTTTTCTGTATAATTGCAAGAAAAAACCCATCAATTCAAATCTTCAAGTTCACCATTTTTTATGAAATTTAGCGCATTTAAGGGAAAGTTGGACATTACCCACAGCTGTCAATACATTTGTCACATTGTTTAAAATTGGAAACAAAATGCTGAGAGGTCTAAGGCATTGTCACATATATTTCACATTGCATGCAAAATGCTGGCAGGTCTATATAATTGTCAACTATATTTCACATTGTGAGCAAAATGCTGAGAGGTCTAAAGCATTGTCAACTATATTTCACATTGGAAGCAAAATGCTGAGAGGTCTAAGGCATTGTCAACTATATTTCACATTGGAAGCAAAATGCTGAGAGGTCTAAGGCAATGTCAACTATATTTCACATTGGAAGCAAAATGCTGAGAGGTCTAAGGCATTGTCAACTATATTTCACATTGGAAGCAAAATGCTGAGAGGTTTAAGGCATTGTCAACTATATTTCACATTGCAAGCAAAATGCTGAGAGGTCTAAGGCATTGTCAACTATATTTCACATTGGAAGCAAAATGCTGAGAGGTCTAAGGCATTGTCAACTATATTTCACATTGGAAGCAAAATGCTGAGAGGTCTAAAAAATTGTCAACTATATTTCACATTGGAAGCAAAATGCTGAGAGGTTTAAGACATTGTCAACTATATTTCACATTGGAAGCAAAATGCTGAGAGGTTTAAGGCATTGTCAACTATATTTCACATTGGAAGCAAAATGCTGAGAGGTCTAAGGCATTGTCAACTATATTTCACATTGCAAGCAAAATGCTGAGAGGTCTAAGGCATTGTCAACTATATTTCACATTGGAAGCAAAATGCTGAGAGGTCTAAAAAATTGTCAACTATATTTCACATTGGAAGCAAAATGCTGAGAGGTCTAAGGCATTGTCACATATATTTCACATTGCAAGCAAAATGCTGAGAGGTCTAAGGCATTGTTAACTATATTTCACATTGCAAGCAAAAAGCTGAGAAGTTTAAAGCATTGTCACATATATTTCACATTGCAAGCAAAAAAGCAAAGAGGTCTAAAGAATTGTCATCTAAATTTCACATTGGAAGCAAAATGCCGAGATGTCTCAAGCATTGTCAACTATATTTTACATTGCAAGCAAAATGCTGAGAGGTCTAAAGCATTATCACCTATATTTCAGATTGCAAGCAAAATGATGTATGGTTGTAGGTTTAATTCATACATTTGAAGTTGCTTTTTGCATAATAAATTTATTTTTAATCTGATTTTGCATGATGTTTGTGCTAGACCACTGGCAGATGATAGTTTAAACTGAATGTTGAGTAAATAAGCATTCTATTAAATGACGTCTAAATAAGCATTTTATTTTACATGTGTTTACATCTATTTATAGACAAAAATATTCCCTTGTCTTTATTGACTAGTAAATTTAAATATGATAATGATGCTGATCACTATCATCAGTGTCTGCAGGTGTGTTACTGACAGCAGTTAGCTGTTACAACCTACTATTTTCTACTCTTATTAATGGTATCTCTGTGGCCTTGGGGACAAACTGAAATGGCAAGTGCTTGGTGTTGGACAACATACCAATGGTCAAACAAATATGCCCGCCTCAAGGCAACAATGTACTTTCATGTTGACAAGATTGTTTTAGCACAACATACATGATGTTTATCATCAGTTTATCATATTGTGAACTTGCAGTAGTTTTAGTGTATGAAACTTAGGACAGAGAAAATATTGAATGTGTGCATAAGAAGCCTGATCAGGGCAAATTTTAACCCTTTACTCCATACATATATATTTTAACATGTTTGCAACATGTTAAGACCCTGATAAGCCAGAACATCTGTGCCATTCGATCAGGATCTCCGCTGTTCCCTTTTTGATTTATTAGTTTATTTCTGACCAAATAGCGAACAGTGCAGATCAGATAAGAAGGCATGGATGTGCCAGCTGATCTGTATCTACACTTTTTTCACACATGCATAATGTATATACGTAGTAAAGGGTTTAAGTATAAACAATCAAAACCTGTATCTTTGCATCCTCCCATAAAAACTAACCACTAAAACAATTGTTTCATGCACAAGAAAATTCAAAATGCACAGATAATTTTAAAGCACATTCAAATTTTATTTTCAACCACAATTCACATGATTTGTCAGTCTGACTTCCCTGAGATAGGTCAGACAAGCAGGTTTTGTTTTATGTTGAGCATATTTACCCTTTACTCTAGATATAAGCATTTGTTGCATGTGTGAACAGTGTAGATCCAGATCAGCTGGTTTCCTGTGCCATCTGATTAGGATCTGCACTGTTTGCTCTTTGATCTGAAATAACCTAACAAATTAAAAAGCAAACAGTGCAGATCCTGATCAGATGGCACAGATGTGCCAGCTGATCTGGATCTACATTGTTCACCCATGCAATAAAGTTGTATCTAAGGAGTAAAAGGTTAAGTTTATTTTACACAACTGGCTTTAACTTATATTTTCAATGCAGCCAAAATATTTGAGTATTCAACTCTACATGTAATGCACATAAGGCATCAAGATAATTTCAAATTTATGTGACCAGTGTAGATACTGATCAGCTGACACATTTGTGCCATCTGATCAGGATCTGCATTGGTCGCATTTTGGTTAAAAATATCCCAACAAATAAAAAGCAACCAGTGCAGATCCTGATCAGATGGCATACATGTGCTGACTCATCTAGATCTTCACAGTAAATGTGTATCTATGGAGTAAAGGGTTCAGATGCTGCTTAACCCTTTACGCCATGAGATATGGCTGTTACCAAAGGGCAAACAGTGTAGATCCAGATCAGCCAGCCCATTTGTGCCATCTCATCTGAATCTACTCTGTCTACTTTTTGAAAGAACCTAGATTCTGATCCATGGCATGGATGAGCATGGACCAGCTGGATCTACACTGTTTTCATATGCGATAAAATCTGTTCTAATGGAATAAAGGATTAAATCATTTAAATCATGCTTTTTAGTTGTTATTACCCTTTTCTTGAAATCATGTTAAACATGTAACATATGTGTGACGCTAACAAGTGTTCAAGATAATTTGGCATACATGTAGCACAAAGCATATTAATATCAGGAAGTGGGGTTGCTTCATGATAATTTGTTTAGCTGCATGAAACATGATAGTTGGGTATCATATGCCCAGAATGTTCTGTTATTTTTCAGAGTTGCTTATTAATGAATTTTTAAATGCTGTTAAATCATGAAATTGTAATAACAAATGGTAAATGCAAATTGAAAATAACTTACAGTTGTTTAACGGGCACATGAACAATGGGCACACAAACAATATATGATTGTGCTATATTGGGGTTGAATTGCATGTCAGGTAAAATCACCCTAATAAAAGTAGAGGGAATAACAATTGCTTGTATTGACATTGCTTGAGTGTTTATTGCAGTAGGTGTAAATAGGCGATTGAAGTGCTAATAAAAGGTAATAGTAATACCAACAACACTAAACAGCAAACAAGAGTGCCATAGTTAGATGTAGATGGATCAATGGACTTTAAAGTTATACAGGGCCCAAGATTATAAAACCAAGATTGGAGTCCAGTCTCAAATCTCAAGCATCTGAGCAATCAGGCTCCAAGGTTATAAAATTGAGCTTGGAAAACAGTCTCAGATCTTAAACATCTGATTAGCTGAAATGGTGACCAGGCTCCATTTCAGCCAATAAGATGATTGAGATTTGAGAACAGTTTCCAGTTTTATAACCTTGGAATCAGATACTTGAGATTTGAGACTGGTCTCGAGTTTTCGTTTTATGATTTTGGGCCTGGTACTGAGTGCTGATGGTGTCTGCTGTAGTCAGGCCAATTAAGCTTTCTTACAATTGAATTTTACCCTCCCCCAAACGATATTGTAAAAATGTGAAAGTGGCATTAGTAAAGTAAGTTTGTACACAATAAAGCTTGGTACCGCGAGTAAAAAACATACCTCTGTATACCACGGTATATTCCAATCTTACCTATGAATTGTTCAGCTATATATTGGTTAATAAAAATGACGAGCCAAGATCGTCTTTTAATTGACCTAAAAATATTTCATTATACATTTAGCCGGCCAGTTTAAAATAGAGAACTGTGAGGCTTCGATGGTACGAACTAGAGCTGACTGTTGACTCGGTTAAATAATTATAAATTTATCCTAAACAAAATCATGGAGAACTGTTTATTTTCTGACACTAAATGGGAAACTCCAAGAATATTTCGAAGTGAAAAACAAAAAGGGTTAACCTGACAAAATACTGGTTTTATGTGATGATACCTCGGTATCGTACTGCGGGTCTTTTTACCATGGTAACCAGTTTACCGGTAGTATCGCGGACCTCTAGTACACAACAATTTTTTTAAAATAAGATGCTTAATTTTCACTGCTTATATTTCAGGGGAAGCTATTCTGCAGATAGCTGAGGCCCAGAAAGAAATCCAGGCCAGATTAGAAGACAGTGTATGTATCACTTTTGTTTAAACTTTGCTGGCTACAAATGAAGTTTTGAAAAAGAAGGTCCTGCAGCCATGCTTAATAATTGTGAAGATTGTTTGTCGTTTTATGAATGACTTTCACATCATACAACTGTCATAAATTGAAGCTTAAAAAGTTACATGTGCAAAAGCTGATCAATATATCAAACTACAATATTTTGTTGATCAAACTACAATATTTTGTTGAGATAATACTTAAAGGAAAAGCTAACTTCAAGAAATTCAAGAAAGACTCCTATATGTCTACTTTTGGTTAAGTATCTTTAGAAGGAATGTCGTTCACATTTTAAGTTACTGTCATGACCATAATGACAACAAAATTCCTTCGCAAGTATGGCATGGAAATAATCACTTAATTCTGCCTCTTGGGATTTGAACCAAATCGTCCATATATACACCTTTATTGAGTGGGCGAACAGTGTATGATGTGCCGTCTGATCTGGTTCTACACTGGTCGCACATGCGTTAAAATGAATGGAGGAAAGGGTTTACTCCCTAGCATTTTTGTTTCACCAGTAGTTGATTTTTTCAGTATGAGGTCAAAGGTGTTTTAATTCGGAGTAATTAATGAAATGTTATTCTTTTTCAGACAAAGGCCTTGTTCACAGAACTCATTTTGCCTCTAGAGCAGAAACTAGAGAAAGACTTCAAGAGAGCTCATGTAAGCTTCGTTCTTGGATCTTCTGGGTGGGAGGGGTTTGGGAGAGAGTGGGGCCAAGGAAAGGGTGGGGATAAAGTAACGCGAGGAATATATTGCATAATTAACTGTTAGCCCATGTGGTGCTGAAACTCATTATAAATTAAACTGTAATTAGGAGGAAAATACAAATATACATTTCAGGATCACAAAAGCTGAGGGAGATGTTGTGAATGTTTCCTCCTATAAATTATTGGTGTGTGTCCATTTATATGGGGATTTTTTTGAGAAATAATTTGGCTCAAGCTACTTAAATTTTTATCAAACTATACTTCATATTGTTTGACATGGTCATAAAATATTCAAATTTAATAGCATTAAACTTTTAATTTCCTTATTATTTTACCCACATATTTAGAGATTCTGTTTCGGTATAAAGTGGTATTATGGACTGGTTTCATCTTTCACATTAGGAAATGCGGATAAAATCTGATATGAATTTTTGAAACATTGGGCGAGGTTTAAGGTCAATAGCTAGATATTGAAAGTTTTACAAAAATTAGAATATACAACATGGTGCACTCTGACAACAGTGTCAGAATAAAGATTAGAAAGCGGGAAAATATCTACTTAATTCAGATGTCAAGTTTTGTTCAAATATTTGCTAATTGATAAACAAGTAATGACTTTCGCCCAGATATGATTTATCATATCTTCTTTCAGATCGTTTTTCACTACCTCATTCTTATCTAACACGTAAATAAAACGACAACACAATATTCCCATATTTGGTAATATAAGTGGGAATTTGTATTTTGTTTTGGAGTAACAGAAACAGTTTGTTTCTTTGTTACACCCAATATTCTGTACAGTAACCTGTCCTTCTTGACAACTCAAGCACTGTCATAGCAAAGTTATCCATGTCCTTAACTGACTGAAGAAATTCTGTATGAGTTGACACTACATCCAACTCTTAAAAGGTGTTTTCAGTCGGAAGTTCGAGCCCCTAACTGGAAGCAGTGATCAAATCAAATCTCTGACTCATATTTTATTAACCTTTTCCTCCATATACATGTATATAGGTTATATCACATGTGTGTCCGTGCCATCTGGTCTGGATCTACACTGATCACTTCTTGGTCAGATATAACCTAATGAATCTTAGAAAGCGAACACTGTAGGTTCTGATCAGATGGTACTCATGTGAATTGAATAAAAAATATAAAATAAATAAAATGATTTGTTCATTCTGTATAGGGGAGCACTTTCTTGTTGTTTCTGAGCTGTATTTTTTGTTGCAGTCAGATGCCAAGAAGTATGTGAGTGAGCATAAGGTGGTGATGCAACCGTTCAACAAGGCATGTGAATCACTGAAGAAATTCCGAAAGAAAACCAAAAACAAACTTGTCTATGATAACGAGAAAGAGGCTCAGGTAAATAACCATGTAAAGAGGACAATATATTAATATGAGTTTGACACAAGTTTATACACTCCCTATCTGACATCTGTCTTAAAATACTGGGAGCATTCTTGGTTTGCCTGATTGATGACTTTAACCATGTGGGCAAACACTATAGATCCAGATCAGCATGCAGATTATCTGGATCTTCAGTGTTCTCTTCTTGGTCAGAAATAATGAGATGAATCTGAAATGAACAGTTTAGATCCCAAACAGACTGCAATTGATGTGCCTGCTGATCTGGTACATGTACTACAATTGTTGCATAGGGGTCTAAGACGTGATGTTGTGTGTATTAGACCAAGTACATTTTCTGTTACCTTTTAAACAAATTACCTTTACCAGCAGATATTTTGAAGTTCTGACTCAGTGAATGCAAGAGCTAAAAAATGAAAATATTTTGGAATAAATCTGATTTACATTTAAAAAATATGTTTTATGGAATTTGAGAATACATTAACACTTGGCTCACTAGTTACTTACAAGTTTAAAGTTACCTGAATTGCTGTTCTTTCACTTTTTTAAAATTTCTTGATTATGGCATAGATATGCTTTTTAGCACTGTCTCCCCTATGATAAAAAGTGTATCCATGAATAAATGGACAGCCTTAGAAAACAAATGAGGCACGCCACGGGAAAAGGTACCTTCGGTCATTTTTTGTGTCATTTTTGTTGTTACTATATTTAGAAAGAACTTTCAAATTTCTATTATTTTCTCATAACAAAACAGTGATTTTGTTACACATTTTGACAATAAAATGGTATTTTTACCACGAATTGCATAATAATTAATGTCGTCTGCTCAACTTTATGACGTCGTTTCAAGGATTGACGTCAACTGCCCGAAGGTACCTTTTCCCGTGGCGTGCCTTAAATAATTAATATTATAAAGTTGATCACATGCAGTACTTTGTTAGGATCCACTGTGGATCAAGGTAGACGATTCACAAATAGTTGTCTTGTTTTTCGTGTATATTAAATATTTTTATTTTAGCATATGAGAAGTCTTGAGAATTGCCGAGAAAAGCTGGATAAATTCAGAATCCAAGGTTTGAAGTTGGTAAGACTACAAAAATTGTTATCACAGACATATTTAACCCTTTACTCCATAGATAAAGCTTTGATCAGCCAGCACATTCGTGCTAAACTGTTTGTTTTAAGATCCATTAGCTTATTTCTGATCAAGATGCAAACATATGTCTGGTCAGCATATACACTGTTGGCTACTTGGTGATAAATAACCTAAAGAATCAAACAGCGAACAATGTAGATTCTGATCAGGCACGAGTGAGTAAATATTTTGATTCTTCTTTTAACTCTCTGTAAATTTATCTTAACTATTACCTCCATTTTTGCCTTTATGGCATGGGCAAACAGTGTGGACTGTTCGCTTTTTGATTTATATGGTTATTTCTGACCAAAAAGCAAACAGTGCAGGTCCTGATCAGATGGCACAGATGTGCAGGCTGATTTGCATTTATACAAGTCCCACATGACTTGTGATAAAATGCATATATAAAGGTTAAATGAAATTATGTATAGACATAAATGGATTGCTTCTACTGTTGACTTGTATAGAAAACCACATTTTCAGCTGCTGTTGATGAAATTCACAGTTAAGTAGCAACACTTTATAGATTAATGGAATATCCATGGTAACATATATGTTTAAAAGGAAATAATGTAGTGAGCTGTTAAATGCTGCAACAGCTTTCTCTATATTTACATTCATAAAAACAGTCACCTGTAGTATGTGTGTAATAAACTTCACAGAATGTTTTCTTTTTCTAAAACGACACACACTGGTCAGATATAGTACCTTAATGGTGTATGCTTTGATGAGAAAGATGTACAAATATTTTAAAATTTATTTTTGGTATTTCTTATAGAAGCGGACATTTTAGATCCTGATCAGATGATAGTGATGTGCCAGCTGATCTGGATCTACACTGTTTGCACATGTGATGAAAGTTATATATATATATAAAGTAAAGGGTTAAAAAAAATCGCATGATCGGAATAGCAGTGATCAGTTGATAAGGATCGATTTCCTGAAACATGTGTGGTATTGATTGGTAAAGTTAGGAGACACATGTGTCTTCCTGATGGATTAATTACATTAAGAAGTGACACTAATTGCAACGTGGACAGTGTCTGCTGGTAGCTTACAGTTAGCAGATTGCTGTATTGTTATTGAATATATCCTTATCTAGCATCTCAGAGTTGTTCATTTACAGGACCAGTTTTTGGTGTCATAAAGTATGGGTGTGTGGGTATTTGAGTCTTGCAGTTATTGAATTTCAATATCCAATCATATCATGTTACACAGCATCCTGTGACAAATTTTTAGTTATTTCTAAGAATTCTCATGCTGTTTTTATGTTAGCATTTCCTGTTTTCTTAGAAGAAAATAAGCCAACGTTTCACCTGCTATTGTTGGCAAGTATGTGGTATAAATAATACAAAGAAAATTTATTAACTCCAATCATAGACATGTCTGTAAATAAGCAGTTGTATACAGTCTTCTTTTTTCTGGCTTGAATTAGTTCCACTATTAGCCTAAAACATGCAGGCATGCATCATGCAATTGTACATGAAAACAATAAATACAAGATTGTCAGTATATGAAGGGAGACAATTCCTGACCACTTGGGATTGCTATTTAGGGTATTAAAAGCCATGTTGTTACATCTTGAGGAACTCTCACCTGTTTCTGATGTTTCAGGCTTTGATGGAGGAACGAAGGTGTCACTGTTTTGTTTTACAACGTTTATGTGCAATCTCCCACCTGAAAGCTGCTGCATACAGAGCTGGACTGGACATGTACTCTTCTCTGCCGGAGTGGAGGCAGATCAGCTCCAATCCACACGTGCTGCCACCATCTGCAGACTTGTTGATAGCTGACTATCTGGTAAGATTATGGAGATCTAAGCATTTACTATTTCTGGTCTGGAAAACCCTTTTCCCTGTGGGATATAGCTTTGATCCCTTTTCCCCATGATAAAGCTTATAGATCCTACCAGTAAACAGTACAGATTCAGATCAGCTGACATATCTGGGCCATCTGCTTAGAATTATCACCATTTACTTTTTGATTCATAAGGTCATTTCTGAATAAGGAAGGAACATTGTAGATACTGATCGGACAATATAGATATGGGGGCTGATTTGGATCTACACTGTTCTCGTGTGCAAAAAATCCATGTAGATGGAATAAATGGTTAAAGTTTAAACAACAATTTTGGTTTTGGTTGCCCCATATCAAGCAAAAAAGTAGGTAAGAATGGCTGCTTGGTCCAAAATGATTAGTTTTTAAATATTTTTTTAAGATATCTAAATTTTAGTTGAGTCCAATTTGTTTCATTTATAAATTTTTAACTATAATTGAAATGTTGTTTAATACTGTCCAAACCAATTGTTTTTTGGAGTTGCCGTAAAAACACAGTTCCCATGGACCATAATTCCCCATGCTAACTAAGCTCACATGATAGATATCAGAAAGCATTTCCCTTTCATTTTGTTTGTTATTGATTATTTTTTCGGACATCAATCATGATTCTACATACATTAAGTATTATAATAAATATTTATTTTTTAACCCCTTATTCCATGGACATGACTTTTATGGCATGAGCTCTCTGATCAGGATCTACACTGTTCACATTTTGATTTATTAAGTCATTTTCTAACCAAGAAGCCAACAGTCTAGATCCTGATCAGACTTCATGGATCACATGCAATAAAATTCCTATGTATGGAGTTAAAGATTTATCATAATTTTTGAAATTCATGACAGTGCAGGATATAGATCAGATTTGCAAGGAGATTTATTCTGAAAATCAGATGTCTGCATTGCATGTAAGAAAGGATGGAAGATTGTCTATAATCTTTTTAGGATGAGCCATTTGAACCCATGAATGGAGGGCCTGGTTACCATAGCAATGGATTTCTTCATAGAGACCCCCAGGAAACCCAGTCACTCTCGCTAAGCAACGAATTTAGAAGGTCAAAGAGTACACAGGATCTCTACAGGCAATCTGGACATTTTGATGGCAGTAAGTAGGTGCTGTTAACACAGAAATATTGTTAACCCTTTTCTGCATGGGATTTGCGTCTTATCCCATGGGCAGTGTGGACCCAGATCAACCAGCACATTTGTGCCATCTGATTAGGATCTAGAACATACAAACACTGTTTACTCCCTGGGACATGGCTGATATTACTGCTTTTGAAATTTTAACTGAAGAAATTTAAATACCTTATGTGAAGTTTGTTGTAATCACGCAACGAAAATAAAATTCAGAATATGAAATTTTAAAAATTAAGAATTTAACTCATTGCAGCAACATAAAATCTAAAACATTATTTTTATTAACTCCATATTTTCATTTTCTTATAGCATGACTGATATGCACAGCTGTGTCATAATAACACAAAAGTGTTAGGATACTGCCACCTCCTGAAAACCAGGGCACAATCACTGAAGACTTTCTATAAATTAGACAAAGTTTTCTTATTGTAGCAAAGACACTACCACCCAGATCTGTTGCTCCACAGCCCCCAAAGGCCCAAATACAGGCGATGTACTCGTTCACCGGGGCCGTAGACAATCAGCTGAGTTTTGCTGAGGGCGATCTGATCACTGTGATGGGAGAGCACTCTGATGGTTGGCAGTATGGTCAAAACAATGCTACCCAGAAGTAAGTGTACAATCTCTTGTTGATTATCGACCTGTGCCCAAGGTTATAAAACTGAGCATGCAAACCAGTCTCAAATCTCAAGCATCTGATTGGTTGAAATGGCGAGCAGTCGCCATTTCAGCCAATCAAATGCTTGAGATTTGAGACTGGTTTCCAATCTTAGCTTTATAACCTTCAGCCCTGTTATTTCATATAATGTGTTATAAGATGTTAAAAGCGTGTCCAACCAATGTAGATCCAGATCAGCTGGCACATAGCATATTGGTCAGAAATAATCTAATGAATCCAAAAGGGAACAGTGTAGATCCTGATCAGATGGTAAAGATGAGATGGCTGATCTTGATCTAAACTGTTTGCCCATGCAATAATGGTGTATCTATTGAGTAAAAGATTTAATTATTCTGTTTATTATAGCAATGGATAACCCTGTACTCCATGGCTATGGCTTGGTATTGATCCACCTGTGCAGTCTGATTTTGATCTAGTGTTCACTTTTAGATTTATTAGGTTCTTTTTGGCCAGAAGGTGAACAGTGTACATCCGGATCAGATTGCACTGAATGACTGATCCTTTAGTTAATAGGATACGCCTATGTCATATGTGCAACCAGTGTTGATTCAGATCAGCCATATCTGATCTTACACTGATTGAACATGGATGGAAATATGCAAAAAAATAATTATAAACAAAAAATTGAAATTATTATTTACTTTAAAAATTAAATATTGAGTATATAATACTTCTGCAAAAGAAGGATAATTTTGAGCAGGCAACAGAAAATGTTGTCTTTGGTGGTAGTTTTTGACATTTTAGTAACATCACGATATTTGGACAGAACTTACAAAATTTTACCAAATATTTTTTATCAATTATATTTTAAACATTTTGATTGTATAAAGTTTATTTTACAACAAAATGTATACTAAGCAATGTCGTTTTAATGGTCAATTGTGCGAAGACACCTTTTCCTGTAACATGCCACAATAATAGAGCTGAAACATTTCTGTAAGAAAGATCTGATTGGATAAAAAATGGCATAGATATTTACTGATTACTAGAAATACGTATTACTTGAACCTCTGTTTTATTGTATGTGTACAATCTGTATATCAGGGCCTCGAAAAATCTGTTAAGGAGTCGTAGTTGTCACTATACCAGTTTTCAAAGATACCCTTCTGCCCAGAGAAGTTTGTACCAAAGGTAATCTTGTAATGACTCCCACACTGGAGATATCACTCTGCAAATGTTATAGTTTGATCACAAAAGCATGCAGAATATCAGTGTTTGAGTTCCTCTCATAATCAATTCTTACCTGCTGATAATCACATAAACCCTTTACTTTATAAATACACCTTTATTGCGTGGGCGGACAGTAAAGATCCAGATCAGCTGGCACATCCGTGACATCTAATAAGGATCTGTACTGTTAGCTTTTTGGTCAGAAATAACCTAATAAATAAAAAAAACTGATGTGCCAGCTGATCTGGATCTGCATTGTTCCCCCATAATAAAAGGCGTATATATGGAGGAAAGGGTTAAGTATCAGGAGAAAAGGGTTAAGAAGGGAATGAGCCATAATAAAAGATTGGTCAGTATGTTACCTGGTACAAATATTCAGCATGTTCAAGTAAAACACAGAGTTATTTCATGATTGTTTATTCACTCAAGCATTAAGCATGTGAAGTATTGTATTCTTGCACAATAAATTATTTGTTCCTGTAGATTTTCGAGGCCTTGGTTTGCAGCACTTCTAGCTTTGCCATATCTGTTTTGTTTTCCTGCTTACTCAGTAAATTATGTTATTCTGAAAAAGGGAATGTACTGTAATAAATAGAACATTGTTATGTTGTGCTGTATTGAAATTTTATAAGTAGGTAATGGACAATTCAGAATAATTTAATCTTCAGAAGAAATGGTAGAGAAATCGAGGAACAGATTGTTACCCTTGTTTAACACTGTACTTCACTGGATATGGCTGTTATCCTTGGGCGAACAATCTAGATCCAAATCAGCGGCCTCATTTGAGCCATCTTATTCTGATCTACACTGTTTGCTTTTTTTATTCTTATTTCTAACCAAGAAGTAAACAGTGTACATCCTGATTGTACGGCACATTCAATAAAACCAGGATATATGGAAAAAAGGGTTAAAACAGATTAATATACATGTATCAAGCTTATAATTGGCACTTTTTAAGTGACTGTATGTTTTAATTAGAAAAGAAAGTTTCTGCTGTCAAACCCATGTTAACAACAGCATCTAAATAAAAATATCCTCCAAATGAATGAATGCAGTTTTCTTCAGTTTTTCTATTTAGTGTATTTAATTAAACTGTGTTCAAAGACGACCTGGATACAAGGACCTCAGTCTCATGCTATCAAGGGTAGTCTTAATTCACAATATGGACTTGTGTTCATAGTCCTGTATTCTGTTTCAGGCTGGGTTGGTTTCCTTTATCCTTCACACAGCCTGTGGTTAACAGTGGTCGAGTCAGTCCATCCTTTAAATTCTTAAGGTAAGAATTGTGTGATGATGTGAGACATCGAACTTTCAACTTCAGTTAATATATTTTATTCAGTTCATAAAACTGTGTGACTGTGTGACTAGTCTATTAACCCTTTTCTCAATAAATATGCGTTTTAACTAATATGGAGTAAAGGATTATGTAATTGTAGTGAAGAAATAATGTTTTAGAAATCCCCAGACAGTATTACACTATTGTAGCCATGTGATAAAGTTTATCTTAAGTACAATTCTTTAAAAATTCTCTTAACTCAACATATGGTTGACATTTTGTAGTTCAAACCAAAGATTCAAGAGTATGGGTGACTTACACGACAGTCGTTCTCTGTCCGAGTATACACAGCATTATGAGCATGATGTTCCAGGGAATGTACGTAGACCCAAATCCCTGTATGAGGGGCCAGCTCGTGGGGCCATAACACCTCAGGTATATTCTTTATTTTCTGCTTTGGTTTGCACTTGGTTGTATTCTGCAGATTCATACTAAAAATCCACTGTACATGTTTTGTATTTCCTGTTCCACACCTGCCAACTAATTTCATCGAAATTCTATTTATTTAAGAATCAAAGGCCATTTATCATAAAAGGGATTTTTTATGTGCTTGAATGATGGAGACTCCTTCCATATGTGTAGGTCTTGGCAGGTCTGCTACTTTTGTCTTTAAAATTATTTATTTGGTGGATGTTTAACTCTTTCCTCCATAGACACACACTTATTGCTTGGGCAAACAGTTTAGATCCAGATCAGCTGGCACATTTGTGCCAGCTGATCTGGATCTACACTGGTCGACCATGCGTACAAATGGAAAGGGTTAACCTTTTACTCCATAGGTTACAACTTATCATTTTACTTTGTGGGACTTTTATCCCATGTTTTACCACTTCAGATCCAGATATACTGGCACATCCATGTCATCTGATCTTGTTCTACACTGTTCATTTTTGTAGATTCATTGTTGTATTTGATTTCAATTACCATTGTTATCAAGTTAATTTTATTTCTTGAATTTTATTTTATTAAATAAATGTCATGCAATAGTAATATAATTATTTGATTGTTCTATATGGACCAATATTTAAAAACAGTTGCCACATGTATTGTTCAGCATTATCAAGATGACATGTCACATGCATGTCCATGTCTCAGCATCCTTCAAGGTCAAGGGCTGAAGGTTATAAAACTGAGTTTGGAAACCAGTCTCAAATCTCAAGCATGTGATTGGCTGAAATGGCGACAGGTCGCCATTTTAGCCAATCACATGCTTGAGATTTGAGACTGGTTTCCATGCTCAGTTTTATAACCTTGGGCACAGATCGCACTTACTGTTTCATTTCAGAGTGTATATTTTAAATGAGATTTGTTTCATTATGTGATATCTGAATGAGCTATGTTGATCTGGTGATTGATTGAGGACCTTAGGTCCTATTGTGTTCGTAAAATGTTTGCTTTATTTTACTTGTTTATGTAATTTGTTTAATTTTGCCTACACAACTTTTAACTGTTTCAGGCAGTCAGACCCCATGTCCCTGAATACACCACTTACAGCTCAGTCCCTCCCCACGCACCATACCCCACCCCCTCCCTGTCACAGGCAGACTGTGACAACATCTACCAGCCTATATTTACACCCCCAGACAGCAGCCAGCAGGTACCAGTCAACATGGAATCCCAGCATGCAGTGTTTGCATCTATGTTTTGTTTTGTGTTTGCTCTCTTCCAGTTATCGTATTAGTTATCAGTTTGAGAAGCAATAAATGTCACTGACATTTTCAGACATTTCGTACTAGTAAAAGATATTCATTTAAACACAAATTAATGTGGAATTTAGCAAAGGTACTATCTGTTTTGCACAGGTCTTCAAAAGACTGGCTTTGAAGTTTTGGAAATAGTCCTCAAACAATGAAACCTGTGAAATATTTATGTAATCACAAATTAGTTTGAATTTGAAGCAAAGTTTTTTTGTTTTTTTTGTTTTTTTCAAAGATTTTTTCCAAAGATCTTTAAAATACTAACTTAAAGTAAAAGTTTTCCAGCATAGTTTAACAATGCTCCAAAATTATAAGATGATGCCGGAATAAAAGATGTCCATTACAGTGTAGATCCAGATCAGCCGGCACATCTCTGCTACATGATCAAAATCTGCACTGTTCCCTATTTGATTCATTAGGTTATTTCTGACCAAAAAGCGACTAGTGCAGATCCTGATCAGATGGCACAAATGTGCTAGTTGATCTGGATCTACACTGGTCGCATACTGGATCTACACTGATCCATTAAAACATGTCTATATGGAGTAAAGGTTTTAACTACTGCTCTTGGGATAAATAAAAATGGACATCTCCCCAATTCTATTTTTAATAATCTTGTCCTGATCGAACTGCAATTTGACATCTATAATAATATACAATAATAACTTTTCAGAATGAAATCTTTCTGGCTGATTTTTCTTATTATAACCTTTCCTCCTTTTATCACATGTGCAAACAGTGTAGATCTGGATCAGCTGGCATATATGAAACAGCTGATCTGGATCTACACTGTTCACTTATGAAATGTAAGTTGTATGTATGAAGAAAAGGGTTAACGGATCAAATGCTTGATTGAGAAGTTCAAGTTTTCCAGCTGTCTGTTGTCACAGAGATGCATATGTAAGGACCATGGTTTAGTGTTCCCTTGAAGTTCTGTACAGTTGATAAATACATCTGTTGTTGTATCCTCTTTCCTCTGGAAATGAATAAGATCGACTTTGTTGTTTTTGAGAAGTGTTATTTCCAATTCATCGTATGTTTCAAAATAACCCATCCAAGTTTGATTAATGTTGTTTCTTTTTGGCATGGAATTTTTATTGTTATGTCTTTACGACTGATGTGGAAATTAAGTAATTTTTTTAAAACATAATTTGAATTGGTAACGAATGAAATCATTCATAATACAAAATTAAAATAGATGAAATTAATTTTTTGAAAAATTAAAGAAAATCCTCTAGTAAGTCAAGATAATACATGCAACATGTTTTTGATTTAATTGGCAATTTGTTAGATTTATTGCTCAGCATACAAAAATTGTATATTAACAAAAAGAATATAAATTAAGAAAACCGAACCAAAAAATTGTTTACTAAATATATAATTGAAAAGTGAACAATTCCTTTACGTTATCATTACATTGATTCAATGATTAATGAAATAATCTTGTTTCTGTTTTTTTAGCTGCAAAGTATGTACATGGGGAGAGATGTGTCACCACAACACACATCCTCCGTCTACACCTCGCATGGAAGGCCCGTGCAGAACCCGCAAGAGAGTGCTGCCCCCATTTATAGTTCCCAGGTTTCCCCACCCCTCCCCCCACCACCTTCCCCTCCCCTCCCCAACTCCCATATTAACAGCACCCAGGTCTATAACACCAATCAGCCGCAAGTACACCCTCGAGCCAACACCCTCCCAGCTACGACCACAGGTTTACGAGGTATAACAGGAACCCACCAGACTGGCCCAGCGCCTGCACAGTCTACAGCACTGAGAAGTTTACTAGGGGTGGCTGCACCACCTCCAGCACCATCTGTTCCACCCCCTCCTCCACCTCCACCGGCTGTAAACATACCACCACCACCACCACTACCTAACCCAGGGACCCCACATAAACAACCAACATATGTTTCATCTCCCTCTATATCACTTTATTCCCAGCAGAACTCACAGGTGACAGGTAACCCTGGTAATGCACATCTGTCATCAGCCGGCTCCCACATGTCATCAGGGAACCAATCAAGCTCGGCTAGACAACAGACCAGTCTACCACCCCCGCCACCACCACCGCATGATGGAGAGATAGAGGAAAATGTCAAGTAAGTACTGCAGATGAAAGAGGAACAATTTGGCATGTGCAGTGTAGATCAAGAGGCGGTTCAGAAGGGGTGCTAGAACCCCCTATTTGGGCAGCAATATTTAACTTTCATGGGGATTTCCGTCAGAAAGCTGCAAATTATTATGTAACTACCGAAAGACTACCTGAAACAAACCCCCTTTCTGAAAATTTTGCATCCAAACCTGATGTGAATAACCTGGCACTGTTCGACTAAGCTGTTGTTTATCTCACGCATTGTCTATTAGTAAATGTACTTCTTTGGCATGATATATGTATTAGGTACTATAAAAGCATTTTTTACATGGGTACGTCTGACATACAACAGAGACTCTCAAGGAGCTTCAGATCAGCTGACTCATTTGTGCCATCTGATCAGGATCTGCACTGTTACTTCTTGGTAAAAAATAATCTAATGAATCAAAAAGTGGACAGTGTATATCCTGATCAGACAGCACAGATGTGCCGGCTTTTCACATATGGATAGTCGTTGAAGTAAAGGGTTAATCTTGCGTAACAAAAGAAAAACAATATCATGGTTTAAAACCTTTTTAAAAGAAACAAATTTTGTTTTAAATTTACAGGTAATATAAAATGTTTTTTTTGTGATTTTGCAAATCTCCATTTTTCGAAAGTTTTGGAGTATAAAAAATACTTGATATATATGTATATTGTAGTTACCAGAGCAATCCGATGTTTGCAAGTGTTTCCCTCCGACAGACCAGGACCAATGACAGATCAGCCCCAAAACTTTGACAGCAGAAGATAATTGCAGATATGAAATAATCTCTTAGACATGATTTACAGCAGAAATCCACAACTATTGAATTTGTTATTATTTGTGGTAGAATGAAGTGAAAAGTACCCAAAATGGATTATTATCATTGTCCAGTAAGAGAATGTAGTGATCTACTTCTGTCTGTTAATAATTTGTTTTATTTAACCCTTTTCTCCATTTATACTTATTTTATTACACATGCAAACATGCAGTGTTTGCTTTTTGATCAGAAATAACCTCATCAATCAAATAGTGAACAGTGCAGATCCTGATCATATGGCATAGATTAGCCAGCTGATCTCAATCTACACTGTTCTCCCATGCAATAAAGGCATATTTTTATGGAGGAAAGGGTTTATAATTAAAGTCATGGATGCAAGAAAAAAATAGTGCATTATTCCAACAATTTATTATTATGAGCCTTGGGTGTATTATTGGGAAGTTGACATTATTCTGTGAAACTATGACTTGTGTTAAAGCTGAGCAGACTTCATTCAACATTATGCATTTGCTGAAATAAATATATGAAGTAGTCAAAATGTGTAACAAAATTAACTATTATTAGTAACATGATAAATAATAATTGTTATTAATTTCAAAAAATAGCATCATTTAAAAATGTTAACCCTTTCCTGTATAGATACGCATTTTTACGCATGTGTGACCAGTGTAGATCCAGATCAGCCGGCACATCTAAAGTCTGATCAGGATCTGCACTGGTCGCATTTTGGACAGAAATAACCTAATGAATCAAAAAGCGAACAGTTTAGATCCTGATCAGACGGCACGGATGTGCCGGCTGATCTGGATCTAAACTGTTCGCCCTAGCAATAAACATGTGTCTATACAGGAAAAGGTCAAAGATATCAACGAAGACACATGGCATGGCTCGTAAGCAAGTTTCGTAATTATATCTCCAAGTTTAAAATGAGCTCATTTTTAAAATCATTCTCTCAGTTATATATTATTTGAGAAATTTAGATTTTTGTTCCACAAACTGAGTGGCTTATCACAAAATTATTCTATCTTATAAAGAATTATGGAGGATATAGAATAATTCTGTGCTGAGCTCTTGAATTATTACATTCATGTTTTTTTGTACTTAGAGTTGATCGCCTTACCTTTCTCAGAGCTTTAAGCGTATGAGTAGTTTTATCAAACATTCATTTGAACTATATGACATTGTTTTTGTATAATATTTCTTATTGAATTCAATGTATGAGGGTTGTCTCAGAAGTTTGTAAACTGTTGCTAAAAAAATGCAACTCTATATAGATCTACATAGAAATCATTAATTTTGTATTTTTGTAGGTTGATAAATTTTGTCCATGATGTATAAATATTAGGTAAATACATTAAACAATAACAAGGTTACAGCAAATAACAATATCACATTAAGGCAAAGCCGCATTTGATGTCATGATAAAGTCATTGATTCAGTCACACTCTCTCAATGTAATGACTGCAGATCTCTATATCTCTGTAAACATAAGTGTAGGCATCCTGAACCACTCACTGTTGTATGAGGAAGCCACTTTCTGCATATACATGCTAAGGGCATGGTCGCCATTTCAGTCAATCAGATGATTCAGACTTGAGAATGGTCTCCAATCTTTGTTTTATGATCATGGGCCCTGAACCAGTCCCTGTTGTATAAGGAAACCACATTCTGCACATACATGCCAAGCTCTCTGGCATTCTTAACCCTTTCAACTATAGATACTCATTAATTCCAAGGGCGAACAGTTTAGATCCAGATCAGCTGGCACATCTGTGCCATCTTAATAGATTATAGGTTTTTCCTGACCAAAATGCGACCAGTGCAGATCCTGATCAGATGGCACTGATGTGCCCGCTGAGCTGGATCTAAACTGGTCGCACATGCATAAAAATGTGTATATACGGAGGAAAGGGTTAATACCATACACCTTGTAGCCCTGCCATGAACATTGATCCTCTTCTATGGAGCATTCTTGCTTCCTGAAACTGCCAGTGCAACTTAAAGACTTGAGCCCTACTCCATTTCTTGGTCTTAATGGACCTCTGTAACATTTCTTATGTTTCCCTTGGATTCTTGTCAAATCCCTGGTAACTCAGCATTGAATAAATGGTTTTGAAATTTTAGTTAGAGACAACACCATTAAAATGTGTGTATTCTTCAGCCAGAAACTCCAGCATATGTCAAAACTTTTAAAAATGACCTTATAAAAGACATCGGACAGCAGATGATTTCTTTGAGTTGTTTATAAAAGAAAATCATTCAGATGTGTTAGTAATAAATTTAAGACCATGTGCTCTCGATATGTCAATACAACTTGCTATGGACACTGATTATTTAGCAAAAAAATATTTAGTGCATTTGTTATTTTAAGTTTAATCATTTCCTCCATATCTATGCCTTTACGACATGGGGGAACTGTGGAGATCCAGATCAGCCAGCACATTTGTGCTGTCTGATAAGGAACTGCACTGTCTGTTCTATGATTAATTGGGTTATTTCTGACCAAAATGCACCCAGTGTAGAACTTGATCAGATGGATGGATGTGCCGGCTGATCAAGTTCTACACTGGATGCACATGTAATAAAATGTGTATATTAAGGGTTAATTAGTGCCATTTTTCTTGCTACTATGTAAGCAGCTAGACTACGAACTTCTAAGATATAGCCGCAAACAAATCATATTGAATTTTTTCATGTGTATGTTTTTATTAATATTAATAATTAATATTCACTTATAATAATCCATTAGAACATTTCATTTGTCAGGGATTTTGAACTCTGAACAATCTGAACAAATTCATCAAATAGTTTGAATACTGAAAACTTAAGTTTTATTGTTTGATCTCCTAGCACCAAAGAAATGATTTTCTATGTTAATCCTTTCCTCCATATATAGGGCTTTATTGCATGGGCAAACAGTGTAGATCCAGATCAGTTGGTACATCTGTGCCATCTGATCAGAATCTGCATTGTTTGCTTTTGATTTATTATTTCTGACTTAAATATGAGCAGTACAAAATCAGATCTACACCTGTTGCACATGCGATAAAATGTCTATATAAAGGAGTAAAGGTTTTTATCATTATTACCACTGTGTGGATTGAAGGTACATTATCTCTGCTAGATATGTCATCATGCTTCATTTTGCCCATTAGACAGCCAGCAACATATGTGAGTCAATCATAAGCTTTTTATAGTGAAATATTTATCAAGGTAATCAAGAATATCTATGGAAGTGAGTCTTCAGACATTATTTAATACCACATTCATGGTTAACCCTTTTCTCCATTTATGAGTGTTTTATTGTGTCGCCTGCGATAGCAGGTAGACACATAGGGATCCTATTGTCCGGCGGCGGCGTCAATGCCGTCGTCCGGTAGTCCCCCAACTTTAACCTGAAACTTAATGTTGCCTATAACTTTGAAAGTACTTGTCCTATTCACTTCATACTTGGAATATATCATCAGCATGAACAATGCCATCTGTAACGACAAGAATGATAACTCCAGTTTCAATATTTTTTTAGTTATGCCCCTTTCAAATGCAACTTTAACCTGAAACTTAATGTTGCCTATAACTTTGAAAGTACTTGTCCTATTCACTTCGTACTTGGAATATATCATCAGCACGAACAATGCCATCTGTGACGACAAGAATTATGACTCCAGTTTCAATATTTTTTTAGTTATGCCCCTTTCAAATGCAACTTTAACCTGAAACTTAATGTTGACTTTAACTTTGAAAGTACTTGTCATATTCACTTCGTACTTGGAATATATCATCAGCACAAACAATGCCATCTGTGACGACAAGAATGATAACTCCAGTTTCAAAATTTTTTTAGTTATTCCCCTTTCAAATGCAACTTTAACATGAAACTTAATGTTGACTTTAACTTTGAAAGTACTTGTCCTATGCACTTCATACTTGGAATATATCATCAGCATGAACAATGCCATCTGTGATGACAAGAATGATAACTCCAGTTTCAATATTTGTTGAGTTAGGCCCCTTTCAAATGCAACTTTAACATGAAACTTAGTGTTGCCTGTAAAATGGAAAGTACTTGTTCAATTCACTTAATACTTTGAATAACTCATCTGCATTTACAAACCAATTTTTGAAGTTAATAACTCAGGTTTCACCATTATTTTAGTTGTTCCCCTTTTAAATGCAATTTAGATGACACATGTGTTCTGTGGTGTAGTATTGAAATCAACTTAAATAAAATATTTTTATTATAAATGATTAATAATAGGCCCACATTTCAACTTTTTCCATGCAGGCAACACATGTTCCGCGGAACACAACATTCTAGTTGTGTTTGTAACCAGTGTAGATCCAGATCAGCTGGCACATCTGAGCCACCAGATCCAGATTAACAGTGGTTGCTTCTTGGTCAGAAAAAACCCAACAGGCAACCAGTGTAGATCTGAAAATGAATGGATGTGCCAGCTGATCTGGATCTACATGTTCTCCTGTGGGTGACAGCCATATCCCATGGGGCATGGGGTTAGTTAACACTTCACTTTTTATGTTTTTGTTTTATTGCATGCACCACAAACCTTTTTGGTCATTTTACAAAACTCTAATAAAGTGATGAACTAAAAAAGTTACTGAAGTGTCATTTAATAGACAGTTCTTTATTTATCTGTAGTTTTTTGTTCTGCTTGTTGTCAATGCAGGTTTCATATTAACCATTTTCCTTACTGTTTCATTCATTAATTAACCCTTTCCTTCATATATACGCATTTTAACGCATATGCAACCAGTGAAGATCCAGATCAGCTGGCACATCTATGCCCTCTGATTAGGATCTCCATTGGTTGCATTTTGGTCAGAAATAACCTTACAAATCAAAAAGCGAACAGTTAAGATCCTGATCAGATGGCAAAGATGTGCCGGCTGATCTGGATCCAAACTGTTCACCCAGGCTTAAAAAGGTGTATCTATGGAGGAAAGGGTTAAACCAATGCAACCTTTGTAAATCTTTAGTAAGAGTGCAAATCAAATCCAAGCTAAGGTTTTCAAAAAGTTGATGGACTTAATAGCAGTTTTTAACTTTTTATACCAATATAATTTCTCAGCACTTTTTCGATAAACTGTTTTATGTTCTGCAACATGGGCTGTTCGTTAGAATTATATCACCTTGTCACAAATTCAAAAACTTATTTTCTGCTGAAATATGACACAAATTATCTTCAGCATAAATTGCATAATATTTTGAACAAACTACACCAATGCCACTTTCAGACCATCATTCTGTGCTGAAGATTATAAAACTGAGATTTGAAAAAAGTCTCAAATCTCAAGCATCTGATTGGCAGAAATGGCGACCAGTTGCCATTTCATCCAATCAGATCATTGATATTTGAGACAGGTTTCCATTCTCAGTTTTATAATCTTGAGGCCTGGATGCTATATTTTATGTTAAGCATTAGCTCAGTTAGGTCATGGACATATGTGTTCTAGAATTATAAAAAATATCTATATTATAGATTGAATGCTTGTCAGTATTAAAAGAATTACGCAATTGTTCTATGTAGACAGTGGGTTTAACTTTTTATCCTGTTTTAAGGTCTTATAAAATGGCCATAGTCTGAAACGAACATAATATATCCTCTGTATTTTCTGTTGTTCAGCAAATTAATGAAGTTTGTAATGAAGAGAACTTGGTACAAATCTGTATTTATTGTTAGGGCATTTAATTAATGTATAAGTAGTTGTTCATATCTTAGTTTCTATCCAATACCCGTAATACATGAAAATGGACAGTCTGTTTGTGATAAGTGAAAATCTCACTTCTTGTAATAGGGAAAATGTTCATATAACTTCTTTGATTAATGAAATCTCCGGAACTGAAAAGGTAAACACTTTTACTTGTCAGATTTGCGACCACTTTGATCAAAGTCCAAATGTTTGCTATTCATATTCTGCAAATCATGTTAAGTACATTGGCAGCTGACAGTTAATTTATGGGCTGTAAGTTTTCTTGTATGAGCACAACTGTTATCTGAAGGTCTTCTCTGCCAACGTGATTATTGTTTATCAATGGGAGATGCCAACTTACATATTTTTGCATGTCTCTGTGTGATACTTAACCACATCCTGTTAAATCTGTTGTTAAGTTTGTAACAATTAGTTAGCAAAATTTTATCCACATGCAGTACTTTGTATATACATGTATATTGTTATACTACATTATGGATGTATTATTGTTGAATTAATAAATTATATTAAAATATGCTTGTGCTTTTCATTACCACTTTACTGAGTATTCTATACACTTCAATCTTCAACTGGTACTTCTTTGAAGTTAACCCTTTACTCATTACATACCCATTTTATTGCATCGCCAAACAGTGGATATCCAGATCAGCCAGCATCGTCAAACAGTGGATATCCAGATCAGCCAGCATCGTCAAACAGTGGATATCCAGATCAGCCAGCACATCCATGCCTTTAGATCAGGAACTGCATTGATTGCATTTTGGTCTGGTCTGAAGGTTATAAAGCTGAGCATGGAAACCAGTCTCAAATCTCAAGCATCTGATTGGCTGAAATGGCAGCTTTATAACCTCGGGCACAGAAATAACCTAGTGAATCTAAAAGCAAACAGTGTAGATTTTGATCAGACAGCACAGATGTGCCGGCTTATCTGGATCTACGCTGTTTGCCGTGCCATAAAGTTGCACGTGCCATAAAGGTGTGCCCACTCCATAACGGGTTAATACCACTTTACAAACGACTGTTTCAGCTGGAAAGCTCAGTTGTTTCTGCTGGGCCCAATGAGCCTTAGAATACCAGTCGAAGAACAATGGGCTCAACCTGGGAACATGTCCATGAAAGACAATTGTCAAAAGTCCTCAACTGTTTACCAGGCATTGCTTTCAGAGAACAAGGGAATACAGATCCAAAATCCTTTGAATGACGTTAGATTCACTGACATGCTTTTAGACAATTAACACTTTTCTCCATATATATGCCATTATGGCACACCTATGCTGTCTTTTCAGTGTCTACACTGTTAGCTTTTTGATTTATTAGGTCATTTCTGACCAAAAAAGCAAACAGTGCAGATGCTGATCAGACGGTTTGATGTGTTGGGCTGATCTGGATCTACACAATTTGCACGTGCAGATAGTTATCAAGAGCTAAACAAAGTACTATAATTTTGAAGTAGTTTAGTAGCATCAACATGACGGTTACCACGATAACTGAAAAAAAAAACAACTGAAAATATGAATTAAACTGCAATGTTTTAATATGCAAAATACTTTAATACAGCTATTTTAAATATGTATGTATGTATGTGTCAAACCATCAAAGGCAAATGAAAACGAGTTTCCACCAATAACTTCTCATTCACTAAAATGGGACACACAGAAGCTCTGGATTAGACGAAGGCAACGCTTTCAGAATTCACTACTAGACTTAAGTATATTATGTTAATGCTTTTAACCATGAAAGTAACAATTACTGAAAAACGTTTCATTCACTAAAATGGGACACACAGAAGCTCTGAATTAGACGAAGGCAACGCTTTCAGAATTCACTACTAGACTTAAGTATATTATGTTAATGCTTTTAACCATGAAAGTAAGGTCGAACTCGAGGTTCAGATTGTATAAACTTTAGATCTGTAAAGGATAAAGTTCCTCTGGGCATCCTCTAGCGCAGGCACGTTTTCTCGTGCTGTAAGGGTGAAAGCGGGGGATTGCAAAGGATGTTCTGTTTTTCTCCACACACCGGACGTATTTGTAAATGTGGATTGTTTGTTCTGTCTCGAGATCTACATCCTTGATATCGATATCGTAAAACTGAGGTCTGTATGTAATTTCAAGCCCACTGAACGTTGATCAGTATTTGATCGCCTCTTTCAGTGCCGACTGAAGTACATCAGCTTCATTTGCCGACACGACTAACATGTAAAATACGCAAGCATCGTCCATTTCATGATAAGCTCTTGCTCTACAACCACTTTTCAAATGTGTAAGAACTAGGCTGAAGATTACAAAGCTGAGATTGGAAACCAGTCCCAAATCTCAAGCATCGGATTGACTGGAATGACAAGTCTCCATTTTAGCCAATCAGATCCTTGAGATTTGAGACTGGTTTCTATTCTCAGTTTTATAATACCGGAACCTAGTCGGGCCTCTGAACGGAAAGCAAGTTGTTTGTTACTGTCTCTTTCGTGAACAACTCCATATAAGCCAGTATAGTCGGTGCACGTTGTAAGATTGTTTTGGTCGTTGATGGCAGTATATATTCTTGGTTTATACAAATACCTAGAATGCTTAAACGTTCCGGGATACACGCGTTCCTTTACGAATGGATTTTGGCAAAATATGACGGCGATCTCGCACAACTTTTCTTATTTCTGCCTTGCAAGGCTAAACACGCTTTCTCGTTATCCAGGATTGGCTACTTCCGGCCATTTGAGATAAGGGAGAGTGACATATGATGTAATCTTTTAATATAGTCTGATGTGTAGTTTCATCTTAAAGGTCGACAGTAATGGCAGAACCATGCTCATTGACGGTGACCTTTGGGTCATGATCCTTACAACTCAAGGACTTAAGTTCCCTTTCATAGTTTCGAATGTTCTCCTTTAACATGAACCGTATCGATTTCACTTAATTCTGTCAATGAGACATTTTCAGTGAAATCACATGGTTTCCACATCTGCATTGAATGTAAAATCAATATTATATCTTAGACTGATCCCGGCGGACTCTTTGGCGCAGACTCTGATAACCCAAACACCGATGGGGATGACCCGATGTGACGAACTATCGAGTTGGAAAAGATTAACTTTCTGTCTTCATCAGGGGTATCTGTGATATATTGCTTACCATTGATATTGTATTATCTGTGGTAAAGCCACCCTCTCTGCTTGAACCAGCACAATGCAAGTGCCCAAGATCATAAAACTAAATCTGGAGACAAGTCGCCATTTCAGCCAATCAGATCCTTGAGATTTGAGACTGATCTCAAATCTTAGTTTTATTATCTCGGGCCCTGAACATTACCGTTAGGGGCCGCAAGACCCAACCACCGTCGCTCTTCCCGCATCCGTCTGCTGAACTTCTACATGCAAGGAAATGTTCAATAAAATGATCTACAACATGATTTCCAACTTCTCTGTCGCTATTGCGAGATGTGAACAAATGCGTTGGAAAAACCCCAGACATCCTTGTATTTCACAGAGAGTAAATGATTTGTAGTCTTGAACAGCCTTTGCACTGGTCAGAGATCGGGTGAGCCGCGGTCTTCTTGCTGCCAAGTCCAGCATCTCTGCCGTCACGCCGGGTTTGAACACGGTGGCTATCGATTGTGACTTAGTTTACCCACAGCTATCCCTTCCCAAACCTGTAAAAAATAATCTTAAGAACAACTTAATAGAAGTCCAAGAAGATTGAATCACTCACTTTACTATTGATAAGCTTGTCTGGAAAACAGCATGTTGAGGCGATTGATGTGCGTCCTCTGTTATTGCTTAAATATTTGTTTTTATTTGTTTGGAATAGTGAAAAGTTTTTGGATGCATTCGCATGGTTTTAAGTAATGTTTTAAGTAAAGTAAAACGAAATTAGCTTTTTTATATCCTGACTCAGCAGTGTCAAGATATTCCAAGAAAATCATTATAGACACAAATTCGTATAAGTTTAATGAAAGTTGGATGAAAACTAGTCTTTTAATTTATTCAATAGATATGTCTTGAATTTTACACATTGGCCTTATTTTGACTTCAGGATTACCATGCGAAACGATGTGAGATATCGTCAAGATAAACTGATGATAATCGGATTCACCTTGTCTCTAAATGTGTTCAGAATTTTTTTTTGTAATTTTATTTATACTGACAAAGTCTGTAACCACAGAGAAACAGATTCTAACTCTACCGAGATATCGTTAATATTAATTCGCCATCTGAGATATCTGACTATCTGAGTTAGTTTGGTGAAAATCAAATGGAAAATAAAATCTAATTTTATAAAAATGGCTTCTTTGATATGGCATAGTGACCTATTTTGTTTATGCCCCCCCCCCCCCCCCCGCCCACCACGAAATTAGTTGTACTCGTCCGTCCGTCCCCAAATCTTTTGGCATCTACTCCTCCTAAACTATCAGGCTGATTTCTTTCAAACTTGCGTAGATGATCAAGCAAGATTTGTAGATTATCGTAAAGAAAGGATTTTTTCATGCGACCACTTTTACCAGAGTTACGGCTCTTTGTTATTACAAATGTTGTTGCAGCAGTGGGGGCATCAGTGTCTGAGGACTCATTCTAGTTTTTATCCCAGATTCGAACTCTTTCGACGCACCATCAAGATTAAAATATTTCAATAAACGAATAACATGAAACTGTTCTGTTTTGGATTTTATATCTGGATTTTTAGCCTATATGAAACAGTTTTGAGCTCGTCGATTCTGAACAAGATTTTAAGATGTCAAAAATATGGTCCCCTTAATGTTAGCAAGGTTTCCATTTGAGCTTATCTTACCAATTTTAAACACATTCTGTTGTATATTTTGAAAATGAGAAATAGTCTGTCACAATATCTAAATTAATATGATATGCTATAATAAGTTATCCTCTATAGGATACAGACTGAAACACTAACCTTGAAGTTGATAACTGTCCGCATTGTTTTGAATACCACCCACCTATTACGCAATACTCAAGCTATCTTTATACCCAGTTCAACCAGGAAGTTGTGGCTTTCATGGAATAGACTAGCAGCAAGGCAAAATCGGTTAGAACATATTTTATAAAAAAAAAGAATTACCTTTAAATTAACACTTTTCATATCTTATACGTTGATATTGTGTCTTTTTTGACGAGGCATATAAACTCCTCAATTGCCTGAACATCGCTTTCATAAGATTTGAGAGAGAAATAGATAGATAGAAAGAAGAAGAAGAAGAAGAAGAAGAAGAAGAAGAAGAAGAAGAAGAAGAGAGAGAGAGAGAGAGAGAGAGAGAGAGAGAGAGAGAGAGAGAGAGAGAGAGAGAGAGAGAGAGAGGCTCTTTTTTAATTAGTCGCGCAATAATTTGATTTAACCTCACTAATTAAATTAGAGAGCTGAACGAGAGGTGCAGTTATTAATTAATGCGCTCAACGAAATTAAATAAATCACAGACCTATCAAAATTTAATTAAGGGAATGATTTAGTTGCTGAGCGGTTTATCTCCGTCGATGCGCTTTTTCGTTTTTTAAGGCACTGACCGAGAGCTGTAGAGGTTCGCTTTTAAGCCCCTGGCCGAGTGGTGGAGGTTCGTTTTTTAGCCACTGACCGAGTGGTGTACAGGTTCGCTTTTTATCCACTCGCCGAGTAGTGTAGAGGTTTGTTTAATATAAAATTTAGTGTTATGTTTTACCCAATGAATTAAGATAGCACAACTATTTTTTTCATTATTTTTAGTGTTTTCTGCCAATTTCATATCTAGCATTGCCATGAAACTTTCATGAATCTCCATTGTAACCGAATCGTGTCCCTTCTTCTAATACTTCAATTACATCCTAATAATGTCTCTTTTCTAACAGGCGAGTGTACCGCTTCCCCCGACAGACTGTTTGAATTTCAAGCCTGGTTCACACTGTCCTAGTATATAGCGCCGGTGCCGATTTGGACATCTAGGCCAACCGGGATCATAACCGTAGCGACGCCGGGAAGCACTGCAATAAATTGGGATAAACCGTGTTGAACCTGCGATCACCGGGGCGGTGGTGTATAAAATTTTAATACAAGCGGGACTCACCGGGAGCGATACCAATGCCGGCTTATTCGTAACGTTTCCGGCATGACCCTTCTCACCACCGGGTGAAACCGTAGTAGACCGGCATGGGCTGTGCCCAAGGTGGAGATACGGTGACTCCGGTTTTGCCACTGTGTGTCACTTAGGAGAGCAGACGTAGCCAAGACTCGTGCCGGTCGAACTACGGTTTTTCAATGTAGCAGGCGGTGAATGCCAATAAAGTAAATTGGCGCCACGATATGGCTAAGATGCAAGCCGGTGGATGCAGACTCAACTTCGGAAGCCATATTTAAACCAATATTTTATACTTGGTGTCCAAACCGTGATCCACATGGGCTGTGTACCCGGGCAATGTGAACTAGGTTTCACGAACCTTACCGATTCATCCCAGTCCACAGGCTTCAAATTACCGGGACGCTTCGGGGCATACACTGGAACAGTGTGATATGGGCTTTACATTGATATGTTCATATATATTTTTATACCATAGCATGTGCTAATCTTATTAAAATTCGCATAAATTTAATTCTTATTTATATGAACAACTGTCCCCAACAGACTGAATTTCACGTTGATATGTTCAAAAGTTTTTCTGTACGGTAGCATATGCTAAGCTTATAAAAATTTACATTTAATTCTACTTTTACATCAACAACTGCTTTTCTTTAGAACAGTAATGTTTCCTTACATTCTGTGATTTAATATAAATTAAAAATACTAATAAATGTAAATACTTCACAGAAATTAAGTATAACAATGAAATAGTAAATTGCGCCATTCCCGAATTCGAACTAATGCGTGCAGTGATTTTGATCAAACACAATTTTACAAATATCTCATATTGTATACAATTGTTAAAAGGACCTCACATTTTGTTGTCAGTTTCATATTACATATGGATGTTTTGTGAGGTTATTCAAGTGTTTTTGTGTTTGGATGCAAATAGAATTTTAGGGAAGTTTTGAATCTAAATATTTTTCTTTACTGTTTTAACTTAATTTAACGTATGTAAAATAAAGAAACATTAATACAATTTATTGTGCAAAGATTTATTGAAATGCAGTTTGCAAGTAAAAAGATTTTAATTTTATTTTGTTATTAATGGAAGTGCAATGACAAGTGCACGAGTACCTTAAGCGGAAGGAAATTTAGATAGCGGATATACTGGCGCGGTGGCCATGCTATTCTATGAATAATGTGAACGGGAAGTCCCGATAAAAATAAACTTGCTTTCGATTTTGAATGGATAGGTATATCGTTATTTCTGGTTCTGAAAGCGTGGATTCACATGTTCTAAGGTAAGAAATTTCTCGAGGCTTTTCATTAAAACAATTTGGAATGCCCCAAGAAGTTTCTAACTTTTGTTCATTAAAGCGCCGAAAATTCGATATTCGTATGAACTCGATACATTTTCGATTCAATGAAATCTGTTACAAAATTTGAAATTGTGAACATGTATAGACATTTTTTCGGTAATAAAGAACAAGTGTATAGGAATTCGTGTACTGTCAACATGACGGTCGCAGTGCGGCAGGTTGCAACTCTACTTTCGGTTTCGATTTGTGGCTGAAACTGTGGAATTGTTGAGCAAACAATATAGCAAGGAATATTACATGCACCAAACAGGGGAAGCTTGGGGAAAACATGTTGAGCTCAAGAATACAAAAGTCGTTTCGTGAAGCGAAAATAAATCGAAGCTTTCCTTCGTTGTTAGTAAAACGGAAACACTAACAAATAAATTATAAACATGAAACATGATTTCAAATGACCTGGCATCAGATGCATAGTCCAGACGATGAGCAATATGGAAATCAACTAAAGTTCCTCAATGTCAGTGTTGTTTGCAAGGTGAATCAGTCTGTCCGCATGTGGGAATACTGAGGCTTAAGTAGATGGACTCTATTTTCATCCACGCTTTCAAGTCAAATTAGATTCAGCAAAGGAAAAACAGATCAAATAAAGTCGGGGATGAAATAAAGTCTGTCCAGGGATCAAGAAGGTCTACTCTTATTGTGTGTTAAATTAACATTTTCTTTGCGGCATTGTTTCACATCCTTTTCCAACAAAACAAAATATTAGTTTGTTGATTTTACGAAGTGGATCAAACAAACATCAATGAACATTGCTCAGTGACTTGTGGAAAGGCGACTGACAATAACAATTAAGACAGTATTAAAATTTCATAGAATTTATTTATTTTTGCATCAATATTGCTAAAATTTAATAGCCATACCAGTTGTTAAACAGCACAATACCATGTAAATGCTTATCTCCAGAACAATGGAGAAGTCTAGGCTCAAGATAATAAACCTTAAAATAGAGATTAGTCACAAATCTCAAACATCTGATTGGCTGAAACGGAGACCAGTCTACAGTTCAGCCAATCAAATACTTGAGGCTTGAGACTGGTCTTCAATCTCTGTTTAATGATCTTCGGTCCTCTTATTCTGATAACTGGAGACTTTTTCTATCTTTGGGGAAAAAACCCCGGAACAATATCCAATAATCCTTTTTCCTTTACCATGGTTCTTCATTGTTTTCACATCTGATGGCCATTTAAAAAAGCATATTAATACACATATAAAAATTTCTATAGACAACATAGTAAAAATGGATGTATTTACAATAATTATTGACAACAGAAAGTACTAAAGAGTAAAACGACCAGACACAATAGTGCCATTTATTTTTACTTTCTTTGTAAACAACACTATTTTAATGTCCCTAAGTTCTAGAAGAAATACATGTAAGTTACAGATAGACAATAAACATCCGGTTCACTTATCTCCAAATTGAAACACAGTCTATTTAACTTCCTTTTTAAAATAGAAGATACCAAGATACTTATAAAGAAGAGTTGTCAAATGCCTTAATCAGCAAAAATGCCAATTTTAATAAAACCCTGTTATTATTTATATAAATAATAAATGTCCCTTTTTCTCATATGCTGAACACTTTATCTGGGCTAGGCTAGGAGTATGACAAAACAGGGCATTAAGCATAATTGATTAAAATACTACTAAATAAATAACACTATTACAGGTATTTTGTTGTTTTTCGTTTAAACTTTTTCATTCATCAAGGAAAATGTAAGTAATTTAGCTGCCCTTAACTTGACACTCATTTTCATTGAATTCCTGCCCATCCTTTTACTATACTGCAAACATGATCTCATCTGTGTAAATAAACCAATGATTTGCATATCAGGTGATTATTTCAAAACTTCCTCATTCTAAAAACCTGATGTTGAGCAGATAAAATAAGTGGATTGTTATTAATACTATGACTGATGTATGTTGTGAGACCTGTGCCTACAATCATAAAACTAAAACTGAAGACCAGTCTCAAGCATCTGATTGGCTGAATGGCTGAAATGGCGACTGGTTGGCATTTCAGCCAATCATGCTCGAGACTTGAGACTAGTTTGATGATCTTGGGCCGTGTCCTGTACAATGATCCACTGTCTGAATGTAATATCCACTGAATGATTGTTTCACAATTAAAAGAGTGAATTTTTGCGGTTATGGTTATGACTTATTTCACAATTAAAAGAGTGAATTTTTGCGGTTATGGTTATGACTTATCTCTTTTTTTATATTGACTTAACGCTTAAATTACTCCATACATACAGGTTTTAAAGCATGCATGAACAGTATCAATCCAGATCAGCCTGCACTGCGTGTCATCCGATCAGGATCTGAACTGTTCTCTTTTTGGTCAGAAATAACCTAATGAATCATAAAGCAATCAGTGTTAATCCTGATCTGATGGAACATATGTGCCCACTGATCTGGATCTACACTGTTCACGTATCTATACCAGCCTATATCCCGTGGAGTAAAGAGATAATCAATTACATATATTTTTAAAGCAAGAACAATTTGTAGATACAAACTAAGACCAGACTTCCAGATCTATACCTACACCTACTTCTGATATTTCTTACTAATCCTCTAAGGAATATGGCTGTTATCCTATGGGTGAACAGGGTTCATGTGTAGATCCAGATCAGCAGACACCATGCCTTCCAATCAGGATCTAGACTGCTTGTTTTGAAATTCATTAGGTTACTTTTTTACCAAGAAGCAGCAAGTGGATCTACACTGGTTTCACATGCCACAAACCCCATATATATATATATATTTATATATGGAGTAAAGGGTTTTAAAATAAATGCTGGAAACCAAATGCTGAAACACTACAAACAATCTTACAGACATCAAGATGAAGTAATCATGAACCGAGACACTCAAGCAATCTATTATACACAATTACTATAACTAGCTGCCATTGCTGTTTTAATGTCAATTGCCTTCGTCTTCATAAAATGACCACAAATCATATAACACTGCGAATGAATAAATAGACCTAAACACTGTGAATGAATAAATAGACTTCACTTTGGATGTTTGCAAGCAAACTTGCCAAAATCCTGCAGAGCCAGTAGGTATATTATTTCCAAACTGGGGAGGTGATTGGTGGTGGTGGTGGGGTGGGGTGGGGGGGGGGGGTTGTCTAATGCAATAGAAATGAAGATTGTTCAACATGATTGTTATAGTTCCTAAAACAATAGTTTATTCCAAATAAAAGCCATTTTGCCTCTTGGAAGTCATACATGTAACATTCTGCTTCTGTATAACACCAACATATATGTTTACAATATTGACATACATGACCTTCCAATTGTTCATCCCATACACTATCTCTATTCTTCGGAACATTTGCAAGTTTACTAACAGTTTAAAACTGAAAAACAACTAGTATGTTAACACTTTATTCCCCGCCATCTGATTAAGATCTAAATGTCTTGCTTTTAGATTCATCAGGTTAGTTTTTACCAAGAAGTAACAAGTGTAGATCCAGATTAGATGGCACAGATGTGCTGGCTGATCTGGATCTATACTGGTAGCACATGCTATAAAACCCATATAGATGGAGTAAAGGGTTAACCTATATTTTATGTTTATTCTCAATGACAACCTCTGCATGAAAACATCATTCATCTTGTCCTTGAACTTGGACCACTGTATGTTTCTGCTGACCTTGAACCCTGGTGTAAGGTCAGCATAGGGCATCTTGTTTGTTCTCTTCACTGGCTTGAAGAACCGAGTTTGACAGTTGATCAGGATTTTATTGTTTTTACACCACATGACTATGTGAAGCCTGCAATATGCTGGTGATCACTTGGCAGGTGTGGTTGGGGTGTGTTGGATGGAGCTGGGATCACTTGGCAGGTGTGGTTGGGGTAAGGTGGATGGAGCTTGGATCACTGAAGTTTCCCACTCGATTATGAATATCCATGGCACGTACAGCAAAGTGATACTTGTTGCCCACCTGGAACTGGGTCAGTGTACATGCCATCGGCAAGGGCAGAGCTTTGACATCTCCCACCTGAAAACAGATTGAATTATGCACTGACCTACTGTCCCTAGTCTGATCATGTGAAGTTTAGTATGAGATGATTACTGATCAAGCTTACAAAACACGAGATGTGGACCAGTCTTAAATCTCAAGCACCTAATTGGCTGAAATGGTGACTGGTCACCATTTCAGACAATCTGATGTTTGACATTTGAGACTGGTCTTCAATCTAAGTTTTATGATCTTGGGCCATGTTGTCAAGCTTAAAAAGTTGTAAGATGTAGTGATGGGTACTATAGTAGAGACACAGACATGTGATTGAGATTTAAAAAAAATCAAATTTTTACCCCATGATTCAGTTATCCTCAGATCATACTGGTTTTACTTTCCATATATGATGTAACATAGATTGATGAACAAGTAAACATAAAACACAAACTTTTAATCAAACTAACACCAAACATTGTAAAACCAAATTTTTAAGATCAACGTCCTTGGGAATAACGCAATGCAATGTACTGTACTCAGAGCCAATATCAACACTATGCTAAGCCAAACAGACTACACTGCTCAGGAAACTGACAGAAACCTGACCATTGAACTTAAGGTCTCAAGCTTGTTCTGGGACTATGCTTAATATCAACAAATTCGAATGTAGAGATCCGAGACTTGTCTCGCACCTTTGCTGAATAAACTTGAGACATGGCAAATCACTAATAAATAAATTATGCCAATTGAAAACACACGACAAACCCAAGGTCATAAAACTGAGAATGGAGAATGGTCTCCTGATTTAGTTATATGATCTTGGGCCAAGATCTTTGTGTTAGGTTATATTTATGTACCAAAAATGAAGACTCATCTCTTTGAGGTGAACCTCTTGTTTTTATGTTGATGTATTTATGAGACAATTTTTGTCACAATAAAGAAAAGTTACCTTTTTCCACAGAGACGGAGTTGGCTGAGCGGAAGTTTCTTGGTATGCAAACAGTTGGTAGTTGGAGATCTCGGCAACAGAGTCTGACAAACTCATGTTCCAGGATAAAACTATACCTGTAACAGAATTTATGACTTAAGATTCAGCATTCAGACACCTTGGTAGAACCAATCAGGACAAACAAGCCCACTAGATAGCTTCCTCACTTGGAAATTCTTATTCTGTGTAAGGCTCTAGATGTCATATAACACTGTTAAAGAACTCCTATCCTCAACAAGAATTTTTTTTTATTTTAACAGTTAACCATTTACTCCAAATAAATGGGTTTTATCAAATGCACAAACAGTTTAGACCGGGATAAGCCAGTATATTCAAGCCATCTGATCATGCTCTTGACTGTTTGCTTCTTTGTCAGAAATAACTAAATGAATCTAAAAGCAAACAGTTTAGATTCTGATCAGATGGCACAAATGTAGCAGCAGATCTGGATCTACATCCTTTGCACATGGGATACAAGTCTTATCTTGGATTTGTTTTGTTGCATGATTCCAGCAAGTGTGCATCAAGTCAGACATTTATGCATATAGGTGTTTGGCTTTAATTCCATTTTAACTGGGTAACTTGGTAGGACAATTTACTTGGAAGTCATTTGTAGAAAAAAATAAACCCGTCACATCAATGTTATAGACTGAAATAAACAGAGTAAATGTTACCTTGACTAACTCGGGATATTCGGAGACTTGGTTTCGGGGGCAGCTGTTTTAGCCCCAATACTGCCTGATTGGCTGGTAGGTCTGGGAAGGGTGCAGGATGACTGCTAATTACAAACTGAAACAGACAGCAAAATGTCACAACATCTTTAGGATGGTGAGTTTTAATGCATAAATTAATCAAGTACTCATGTTTTTGGATCTACAAAATGCTTTGGTATGTATGCATACAATTACCATTCATTAGAATTACGGTGGTCGTACTATTTAATTTTGCAGGAACTGAGTTTTGTGCAAAATAAAAATCACATATTTGCGCTGTATTGAATTCACATAACTGTATACATGTATATGTATTTTGACATATCAATACACTGTTTGCACCAAATATTCGAAAATGAAACCGCACTTAACAAAATGATACCACAGTACTTAAGATTTGAAACTTTGATCACTGAACTGCAACTGGTGATTTATTTCAAAGCTCACAAAACTTACTGTGACAACAGTGTCTATAATTGCATTCCGATATAGATAAACTAAAATTGCTGGGATTAAAGATGTATCAGAAAATTAAAACTTGTTTTTGTGAAATATGAAAACGTAAATATTTGTGTTTTGGTTCCAACCCCTAAAAAATGTCTTTGCTGTTCATACCGGACCTCTAACAATTTAATGACTAAGATGAAACTGATAAAGTTTTATATATATAGTAGTACTCCTTTATGGATAATAGATCTAACTATTCTGGAAGATGGGAAATTAACAAAAATATTTCAATTTCAAATGAAATAATGATGTTCTTAGTTGCTTACTGCCATACCAACAAACAACAAGGAATATCAGACATAGAAACATCCCATTGTTGCCAGGTTAAGACTAAATATTTGTCATTATTGTTAGGGTCAGAAAATAAACATACGGTATGTTAAAAGAACTGAAAAAAATAAGATTACGTTTGTTGTTTTTTTTTCATTTTACAATTCCAGTTTAACAAAGCTATACCGGTAATTCCAATTTCTGCTACATTTTTACTTGTTCTGAAATCTGTTAAGAGTGCTGGTATGAGTGACCATCTGTCTGACCTTACCTTTGACACAGCGACAGCAGTTGTAGGTATGGTAACTCTCGCCAAAGAAGTGCCAGGTGTGACTCCACCTGTAGCCGTAGTTTCTGGTTGAGTTGTTACATTTGAAACATTCTGTTGTACCGTTTGCAACAATGTGGTAGTCTTTGGCATTGCTGACTGCACTGACACCATCATACCAGACGAAGGCGGGGAACTGAACACAAGTTGATATGTAGGCTGGGATGTCCCAGAGCGCAAGAGCTGGGTACCAGGTGCCAACACGTGCCGTATAGCCTGAGGTGTGTTAGCATTCATACCAGGCGGTATTGTAACCAGTCTTGCTTTAGTGCTTTCATCATCATCTGTGAGATCAATAATTTTTGCACCTGGCGAGGTAAGAGTTACTGTTCTTGTTGGAGTTTTAGACCCATTTGTTGAAGAGACTTGGGTCATTACTGCTTGCTGTGGGAATCCCTGAGGTGTCGTCGTCTTTGATAATACATTGGATGGATACTGGAGTAAGCTAAGCACAGAGCTTACTGTTGTTGTTGTTGTTGTCTGTTGCACTGAACCGATTGTTTTCTGGAGGCGTGTTGTATCAAGTAAACTCTTCACTGATGGTGTCTGGTATGTGGAGGTCACCTAAACAGTTAATTAATATATGTATATATATAAACCATACAGGTCAGATAGATTTAAGAAAAGCAGGACATTTATGTCAGACATACAACAAAGAATTTCTTAAGACATTTTAAGAAATTCTATCAACAAATGTATGTCAAGTAAAATCACATAAATATTTCTTTAACACATAAATTTAATTTCATTGGAAAGAAAAATAAGCAGCAACTTTTACCGGTATTGAGTATGTTGTAAAGTGACAAAACAGTAAGTCTGCTACTTACCAGTTTAGTTCCCTGGGGGAGATTGGCTGTATTTACAGACGGGGTTACAGAGGATGGAATGGGCAGCCTTATCGTGTTATTACTTGGGGTTTGGGCCACTGGAACTGGACCATGTTGAACACGGGGTGATGTGGACCCAACCTTCCGAGTATTTGCAGTCTGAAAGGGATAAAATAAAAATACTAATGAACAGTGGAAACAAAATCATCTCAACACATAACTAGATGAGCAGGTAATTGATGGAAAGGAGTAATTATCACAAGTTAACCATTTACTCCGTAGGATATGACTGTCATCCAGGGGAAACAGTGTAGATCCAGATCAGCCAGCATATCCTCTGTGCTGTCTGATCTGGATCTACACTTCACTTTTAGATTCTTTTGGTTATTCTTACCAAGAAGTGAACTGTGTTGATGTTGATTAGATAGCATGAATGTGCCGGCTAATTTTGATCTACACTGTTCACACATAGGATAAAACCCAGATATATGGAGTCAAGTGTTAAGCAGCAACCAGTTCACAATTTAAAGTCCAAAAATAAAATAGCTTTTAGCAGTCACATGGTATTAACAGCCACATTTGAGGCTTCCCTTGGCGGGCTGTTAAAGGCAGGTATAGATGTAATGCATACACAATTTTGAAAAATGTTAACAATTCTAGCAATTAAGTTCTAGAAAAAACCTCTCAGTCTAGCAATGGTTAAGTCTATATATGTTTCTACAATTACAGGTAATTTTGGTACAGCAGAAAAAAAGCCATGAAATGATTTCTATATAATTTTACATTCTGCAGTGATTCAATCCTGCCCAGATCATTGAATTTAAATTGTCAACTACTTTGGTATCATTTTTGCTTATTTTCATGTGGAAATAAATTAGTGCAGTTGTATTATTCTTATAAATTATGTTGTTGATATCTGCAGAGATTTGATTTTGCATCAGTGATTTGTGCAAAAGATGTGAAAATTAAATTCATGCGAAATATAATAATCCCACATTAACAAAATGATGATTCAAAACATTGCTGAAAAGCTAATAAACAGAGCTAAACATAAGCAGAACTAGCAGGTGTCCTAGGCAACATATTTATTACCAAAGGTGAGCTTAAGGCAGTCTCTTGAGGGATGGTCGACTCAACAGCCTGCATTTTCATTGCTAACATCTCTTTTATCACTGTATGAGCAGACATGGTCTACAATGAACATGAAACAGGTAACTTGGAATGCAATAACTAAGTATTACATGTATCTTTTCTTCAACAACGATTTAAAAAAACATCCTCAAGGCATTTCAACCAATTATTTATTAAATTCAAGACAGACCGGTCTTTCCTTTAAACTGAGACCAACATTAAATGTAGGTGTTTGCTGTTTTTATTAGTTTTATACATAATCTTCTTAACTCTTTACTTCATTTTTAGTGATTTAACTCATTTGCGAAAAGTGTAGATCCAGATCAGCAAGCACACCTGTGCCACCTGATCTATATCTACACTTGTCACATCTAGGTCAGTAATGACTTAATGAATCTAAAAACAAACAGAGAAGATCCTAACAGAGGGCATGGATGTGCTAGCTGATCTGGATCTACAGTGTTCTCACATGAATAAAGGCATATTGTGGAGTAAACGGTTTACTTTGACCATTTTGCAACAAAATGAAAATTTTGTTATCTTCATTTGAGGTTCAAAGGGATATTTTATTGTGTTTATCTGAAAATGAAACTAGAATGTGTCCTTGGACACTGATGCCCCCCACTGCTACAACAACATTTGCAACAAAGGGCCATAACTCTGGTAAAAATGTTCGCAGGAGGAAATCCATCTATACATCCTGTTTGATCATCTGTGCAAGACTGAAAGAAATCCATCCAATAGTTAACGAGGAGTTGAAACCACAAGATTTGGGGGACGTAAGGACGGACATACATACGGAAAACTGCAACTGTATATGCCTCCCACTTTATGGGGCATAAATACATTTGGTTTGGTTGAAAATCTCAAAAATGTACTTTAAATCAAAATGTTTTTCATACCCAGATGAATAGAATAAACTTTCAGTTCAATTCGTATAGTTACACTCCTAAATATTCTCAATTTACCAATTCTTTAGAAGAATTTAAGATGCCACAGATTTATGTATTTAAGGCTCAAATTAATATTTCACTAGCACATTTGATTGAGCATCTGTCATGCAATGGTTAAACTCTTGAACTCGAGATTCTGCACAAACAAGACTATCAGCTGGAGGTTATAAAGCTGAGCATGGAAACCAGTCTCAAATCTCAAGAATCTGATTGGCTGAAATGGTGACCAGTCGCCATTTCAGCCAATCAGATGCTTGAGATTTGAGACTGGTTTCCATGCTCAGTTTTATAACCTTGGGCACTGTACATAAGGTTTGGTCTTGTTAAATCATGTTGGTGCCAAATCAAGACAGATAGCTAAATCATCCTGGCTCAGACTAATGAACAAAGTTAAAAGTGGACACCACGGACAACAGTGAAGATAAAACCATGCAAGATTGTCAAGTCCCTGCCTTAGGTGAGCTAACAACTGAACTAAGTCTCCTAACAAGTTAATGGTTTAAGCAGGAATAAAACATCAAAAACTAACAAGGAAGGACAGTGTTGTGGAAGTAAAAATAAAATGTTGAAAAATATTAAATAACATGGCAAATTAAAGCATGCCCAGTAGCTAGAACATTATAAAAACGGACTCAACTACCATACCAAGTTTTTATCTTCCTGGAATACACAATACAACAGCTCTCTTACATGCAAGGTCAGTTATAAATCTAAAGTTTACAATTATGCAAGTGTTGCCCTGCAGTGAATTTTACTTGGACAGCCCTGTGATAGTTTTCATGATGGTTATATAACCTACGAATTTGTATAGCTTCAATATATTTTTCAACTGTTCCCCCACCATACTTTTCTGTTTAGAATTATTACTTGGTTCTTATGGATCTCAAAGATTGATGTTTCAGTTGCGTGTTCACTTATCTGTCATGTTTTGTTTGCATTTTAATCAGTTGAAATTATCAGACATAATTTGTTTTGTCAAAACTGAAGCAATTACGCCGACAGTTTCCTGCAAATTTACTTGTGATAACTTTGCTGTTTCCAGAAAAGTGGTATCATATTGAAGTTAATTTCTAATCTCAAGGAACAAGTGCCGAGATAGTAAGAGTCAATGTGTTGATGCCATATACTGCCCCGCAGATCACAGCAGGATACCTTGTGACCAAATTAGGTCTAATATTTTTAATGGTTTTCCTTACAAAATTGCTTTATTCCTTTTGATCATAATTACCAAGTACATGTGGAAAAGTCTGAAGAAAAGTAAGTCTTTCCTTTAACACTTTTTCAGTAGGATATGACTTTTATCCATTGGCAAATTGTGTTGATCCACATCTGAGCCATCTTATCAGGATCTACTTTGTTCAGCGTTAGATTCTTTGTGTAATTTCTGACCATAGAAGAGGTGTGTCAGTGTTAGGAAGTATTAGAAGGTCCAGCTAAGCAAATGATTGGCCAAGAATGGAAATCAAGTTGACATACTTTTACAAACTCCTTGAATGTTATGTAGATAAACTCATGAAAAATAAAACATATCCCATATGTTAATTTCTCGCATGATCAGGTAAGTATTAACTGACATTTAATGACACAAGATACATGAATGAATGAAGTACACAAAGCATGTTTATACAGACGACATGCTGATAGTTTGGCGAATATACTTACACGACCTTCCTCTACCTGCACTGCCACATTTCTGGTTGTTATTTGCTGAAAACAGAAACAGAAAGATCTATTTAAGAGTACTCATTAAAGAACTGCAAGCATAACTGATATAAAATTAAAAATGTCAACTAAAACCATTTTTACCAAAACTGCCATAAAATTTAATCATCTCTCATTTGATAATTTTCTTATTACAAATAAACTTCATGATAAATGAACCTCAATAAGTCAAGTCAAACAACAGTACTGGCCAGATTTATTTTCCATTACCGAACTTTTAGGCAACCGTTTTCTCCCAAGTCCCCCTCTCACCCATTCCCTGGGATGTAATAACATGATTGTATAATAAAAAAAAAAAAGACTTATATTTTGAATTTAATGAGAGGAAGATCATAAACATGTGCAATTATCAACACTTTCTCAACCAAGCAGAACTTATGTCATGAAGAATAATTAATGATATTTTACATGTTTCATATTCAATGACTTTTACCCTAAGAGCAGCTGTAGCTGCCTTCCGTCTCTCGAGTTTCTGTTGTAGCACAGTGACATCGTTGACCTTGACCTGTAAATCCTTGACCTGACGTTTCCATAGGTCATTGTTAAGCTGTAGGTCCTTGACCTTCTGGCTTAATTTAGCAACAAGGGTGTCTCTATGTGAAGACATATAGGCCTTCACCTTTTCTCTAACCAAGTCCTCCAACTCCTGTAATAATATTGTATTTGTGAAAAAGGAACACATAAATTTTTCTGTCAATTCCATTAATTAATTTAACCTTTTATTATTTGTTGTTTAGCAGTACTTAGACATATTAGAATGTGTTATATGGGTAGACATATTAAAATTTGTTATAAAGGGAGGGTGTAACTGAAAAATGTTACTGTAATTTACTGTAAATAATTACATTTTGTCAAGACATTGGTTGTAATTGTTTATTAATGGTGGCCATGTTTTTTCCATATCCGGGATTGTCTAAAACCCGTTCTGTCCGGAACAGAATATTTTCTGATTTTTTTACCAATAAATTTTTTCGGGCGGGTGGTTTTGGACAGGGGCGGGCGGGGATGAGAATATAAAATGTTTTTTCTATTGCCTTATTGTAATGTAATTAATTGTGTGAGGCAATTTTACTTTTTACAAACAAATTTGGTATAGTACATATGTATTATTGTAATCGTAATGTAATGAAATGTTGTCTCAAAATAAGCATACCGGTATTTAAAAAAAAAATTACAATTACTCATTCAAGAAATTGACCATAGCCCTGTGTGTTAATTCCCATACATAGGAATTTTCTTTTTAAATCATCATTTTACATGAATACATACTTATAGTTTCTTATTGCCAAGTACATTTTTCATTATACATTGTATGTTAATGTTTATTTCCAACTATTTGCACCAACATTCTCCAGCTATAATATTAATCAAAGACTTGAGATTTACTTGTAATAAAGGGAAGTAACATCAGCTGAATTACTAATACTTTTCCCTTGTTTTAACATGATTTGCTTCCCTTTACACACAAATTTTATTTTATTGGTGATTATAACCTTATTTTACTAAATCAGTAAATTCATCAGCAGAAACCCAATGTTGATTCTACAACATTAGTCGCCAGAGATCACATATGACAGAACTGAACGTATTATCACAACATGTTTACTATGAAATATTGCTAAACGAATGGGTTGCCATAATTTTATAGCAGATTGGCTAACCAGTAACATGTTTTTCTCATTAAAAATCACACTGGTAATGTCATTTAAACAACATAGGCGGATCCAGGGGGGGCGGACCCGGCGTACGACCCCCCCCTAAAATTGCCCAAGCAAAGTTTTTTTCTCTGTAATGAAATATGATATATAGGAAAATATATATAAATGTCAAAAAAGTTTCGCACGCTATGCGTGCAATAAGTTTCAAGACTAGGAGTACACTAATACAATGTCATAACGAACAATTCACAAACAATTCCTTCTCATTTTTTGTAAGATTAATTTGTGATACCTAAGTTTACGTGTTTGCTATATTTTTCCTCTCGCTTGAATTGAACAGTTTACATGTTCATAGTAAAATACGTTTCTGGATTTTAAATATTCCCACTTTCACTTACTTCCATTTATATTTTCCTTTGAGTAAAGTGAGTCAACAAACATGGATGCACCAAGTGGGAAACACGCAAACATTCAAAATATATATTGTGCAAAAGATCTTATTTTTGTCTCCGTTTGATTCATACCTTAAGCACACAGTAGATTAGAGCTCTCGTACATTGTATTGTATACCCTGGGAAAGTATATTTCAGGTTCTGGAAATGTGCATGAATCCCTTAGAAATGACTAAAACACAGGAGCTTCCGGGGGCCTCTGGCCCCCTGAACCCCTGTCCAGGGCTTTGCCCTGGACCCACCGGGAACCCTTACGGCCCCCTGGACCCCCAGTCGGATTGTTTATTTTCCGCCCCCCTAACTACAAATCCTGGATCCGCCTATGACCAAAAACACCAAGTCACCAAGAGTACAACTCGCTGATAGATGGGATTTTAGTAAAGAAACCAGACACTTTGGTAAATAAATCACCCCACATTTCTAAAATTTTCTTTGATAATGCATATATACGAGATAAAGATATTGCCCATGCTTGTCTCTTATATTTACACATGTACTTTAAACAATGGTCATCTAACATTCGCTAAACTTTTGGTATCTTCTGAGAACACTCTCCACAACTGCACTGAACAATCGCAATTATTGCAAAATCGCTCTTTTAGAGTCATTACAATCAAATTGAGATAACTTGAAGTCGCAAGGGACAGACGATTTACTTTGAATTCTTCCGAGTTATCGCGACTTTGACTTTTCCGTAATACCCTTCGAGTTTAAGAAACTAACGATGTGCAATTATTACGGTACCATACAGAATGTACATAACAAATGATTGTTTTCAAGTTTGCTAAATAAAACTATTATAATTATAATTATTTTTTTAATAATTTTATTACTCAGTTTTATTTTCATGATTGTATAAATGAGATCAATGAAGAAACAACATTTACATAAATTTTTACGAATATCAATATACAAACATGAAACATTACTCAGAATGGAAAATGTTGTTTTCCTATCCAGGTATTCTCCCAGTTACCCGGGTCCTTCACTAGATTACACGAAAAAAAAATTTAATAATTTTATTATTTTTCATTATGCCATATGCGAATTTTGTTTTCTCATTGATACATTAATGAAAAGTCGTTTTATAGAAATGAAAATTAACAACTCCAAATGTTTGTTTGACACTAATTTGAGGCAAATCACTCTAACTGTTTGCTTCACAAATATATCATTACAATGATGTGCCACTAACAACACTTTTTGACATGTTGGCGATAAACAAAAGACTTCGAACATTTGTGTGGGAAGTGTGAAAAATCGTTTCAATACAAGTATTTCGAGTTATCGCAATCAATTTGTGCTTATTTCTTATTCAAGGGACTTACTCATATGTTTAAGATATCGAAAATTTCGAGTTATGGCGTTTCGAGTTATCCCAACTTTTTTCAGTTAAATATATAAAGAAAATAGACAGGACTGGCGGCCAACTCTGAGTTACACTGTCATTTGGAATTATCGCGTTTCGAGTTATCGCAATTCCACTGTGTTTTGACAACTAAGCAAAGTTTTGTTTTAAAGGTTGTTTAAACATCTTATATGTCATAAACCAGCGCTTTTTTTCAGTTGATTTTATAGCCGTTATTCGGTCATGTTCCCAATGGCAAAACATATACTTTTTTCCCAATTTGAGAAGAAAAATTCCCAATTGAATCAAAACAAACATTTCTGATGAAAAACTACAGCATCAGCACTGCATCTTTTGCTCTTTAAGCCAGGAATTATTGACAATATTAGATATAGATGGCAATGATTAAAAAACAGCAGATAACAGTAACACTTCTTAATCCCCAATGATGCTAAAAAAATTACTAATTTCTGGCAAAACGGCGATAAATTTCCCAATTCCAGGGGTATGGGTCATATTCCCTAAATGGTGAAAAAAAGCCCTGCATAAACCTCCATCATTTTACAACCAAATTTGGGATTTATATCACAAGTTGGAAAATTTTCAATTTTAAGGCATGGGTAGAAGTTTTCATCAATCTTCAAAGTGAACCTATGGGCAGACAGCATTTTTTGAAACCCGCATATTTTCATAGATATGTCTTATAACCACCACATTTTACTGTCAATTTTTGAATTTCTCAATGTCTAAAACATAATTAAAGTTATAGTTACAAAAACTGTCCCTACTTCTATATTCGTAGGCTTTTCGGGAGCATAAAAATAGAAAAGAACGAATCTTTTTGGGGAAAAATGAATTCAAGATAAAACCCATTCGTTTTAGAGCTAGGGACAAACTTTGTTCCAGATCTCTTGATGCAAGTTATTTATTATATATAAATATATGACACATGTCTGCCTTCACTCAACAGCTTTGTATAAACATAAAAAAGAGAACAACTTTGGGGAAAAATGAATGCAAGATAAAACCTATCCTCGCTTTGTAGGGTTAAGCTGATCCAGAATAACCCATGGTTAAATGAACTTCTTGCAAATCTATTGCTGTACCAACCTTTTCTGTGAGTGTGATATATTTTTCTTTCTCTTTGACTTCCTCTTCATCAACAGTATTAGATCTCTCCTCAGCTGTGTCAGTTGTCTCTGACATTTCATCTTCCTCAGAATCAGACAATTCAATACTAGCTGGCTCAACCCTCGACCCTAGCTTTCCTATCAAGCTAGGTAAATCAAGTCGTGAACGTTTCCTTTCTATCTCTGAAAATTCTTTTTCCTCTGCTGATCTTTTTCTGTCTGATGATTCTCTATTTGCATTTGGAATGGTTGTTTCTGTTGTGTCATGTTCAACAGATTGTGTTCCTGTATTTTTCACTGCATTGGCATCGGACACCTTATCTGCACTTTCAGATATCTTTCTATTTGAATTGGTCTTTGTTAGTAATTTATCACAGTTTTGCTTTGATTCTTTAGCATCTATTTTAGTTTCTTTTTCAAATATGACATCATCATCATCCTCTTCGCAAGTGTCATTTACTTCATCACTGATATTTTTTCTATCACTAACATTATGAGACAGATTAGATTTTTCTGTTCTCCCTGAAGATAAAGTTTCATTAAGATTTTCATTAGCACTTACAGTTTTAGGAGAAAGAGGTTCTGTATTCTTTTTACTGGGTTCTTCTTTAGGTTTTTCTACTATTGTTTCTCCTTCAAATATCACATCATCATCTTCATCATTATCACTGACATCACCATCACAATCAGTATTATTTTCTAAGCTGTTGTTTTCAGTTATTTTTTCTGAAACTTCATCTAAACTATCAAGAGGTTCTGCATCATTATTTTCCTTAGGGGATGACACAACCTTTGGCATAGGCAATTCAGTTTTTTTGCATGAAATGTCTTCATTACTGACATCAATCAATTTTATTCTGTTTTTCTCGTCATCAGTACGTTTGGAACTAATGTTTTTAGGGTCAATTTTATCAGTGTTAGATACTTTTATTTCTGTTATGTCCATTTCCATAGAAACATCTTTTTCATTGTCTTCATTAACCTTTACTGTAGAGCTATTGTCAGAATTGCTATTGCTATTCAAACTAAGTGGCGAGTTTGACCCAGACAAATCCCGATTAAGAAAATTCACAATATCAGTTATCTTTCCTACGCTTCCATTTGTAAAATTACTGTTGCTGTCTTCTTCAAATTGAATACTATCTTCTGTCTGTTTACTAGCTGAACATTTTTCTACAGATTTTCCTGTTGCTTCTTCCTCTTCGTTATCACTTATGATTTCCACTGAACAGCTGTTGTTAGTATCTTCAGAATAAGGTGATGTTTCTTTATTTTCTTTACTGTTTTTTGAAAAAGAACTTGTAAAGGTTTCTTTGACATTGTTCTCAGTTTCTGTCGAACTACTGGATTTTGTTTCATCTGGATCAAGGTTAAGCAACAGTTCTTCACTGTCACTTCCAATTTCCATGGCAATACCATCATCATCATTACCCGCCAATATACTGTCATCATTGTTGGGAGAATTATTTTCTGATACTGATGACTGACTGTCATCCTTTTCATTATTTAATGATAAATTTGTATCATCAACACACTCTGAACTTTGTAATCCTGTTTGAAAATAAAAAAAAATAAATAGAATACATAAAAAATCTTATCACTGAATTTGAATAAAAGAAAAAAAAACATATGAAATAAACAAAACCTATTTATAAGCAAATTAAAAACTGACTTCATCGCTAATCAACGACCAACTTAAGAGATATCAACACTTCTTTCTGCCATCAGCATACATGTCTTCTAAGAAGCCAAGACCGTTGGTCTCTCCAACCCCATCTCAATTTAGAAATTTTAGAGTGGTCTCAAGAATGGAATATATTTTTAAAGCAATTTTCTCTATTTAAACATCCTAGTTCAAGAGTAAAAAAAAATCACTTACTTGGTGAAGTTTGACTATCACTCACAGTATGAATGGATTCCACAGGACTTAAACTATCTCTAGTCAATTCTGATGACTTGACTTTGTCCACTAATCCTTTAAGAGAGTTTCTGACTTTATCATCCAGAACAAAAGGTGACTTAGCACCATCAGCTGATGAAGTTTTTTGCTTAACTGGTGTAATATTCACTGAACTTTCTAAGTCTGTGTTCGTTTTTGACTCTTCTTGTTGTTCCTCATCATTAAATTCAAGTTTTAAATCATCTATTAAGTTCTTGTCATCATCTAAATCCGGTTCTGAAATGCTGTTTCCATTTTCTTCATATTTCTTTGCATCACCTTTTGCATCACATGTATGGAGATTTGTTTCTTTTACACAATCTTTGAGATCACTTGACTTATTTAAATCATCTTCTGTGAGTTTTTCTGTGTCCCCTATCTTGTTTCCTTGACAAGCATTCCCTCTTTGTTCCTTTGCAACAATTTTATCTGTCTCAAGATCATCTGATGTATCATGCTGAACTCTGAACACCTCTTCAAAGTCAGTGCAAGGGTTTTTAGAATCACCTTTATTATGTTCTTTTGACTTATTTTCAGTGGACTTTTCATTTGTAGTCTCTCCCTCATCTTTTTGGCACAAGCTAATGCTGTCTACATGTGTATTGGTAAGACTGCAGTTTTTGCCATTTAATGTAAACTTGCCATTAAGGCTCTTACCAAGGACACACTGACCATTCAGATTTTTTATACCATTTATGAAGTCTGTAGAATCACTTTGTACTGGACTATTGTTACTTTCGTTTGAACCAAATCCTTCATCTACATCTTCCATAGTGATTTTTGCAATAAGATCTAGATGTCGTAAATCTGAAAAAAGTGAAAAGCAGTGTTACTTAGTTTGAAGCTTAACCCCTGTACTCCAAAAATATAAATTTTATTGCACAAGCTATTTTCTGACCATGAACCAGTGTAAATAAATATCCGATGTCATGGAACATTGGAATGCCTGCTGATCTGGATTTACAATGGTTGCTAATGTCATAAATTGAGTTAAGGCTCAAAAGAGGATCCAGACAACTTTCTAAAATCTAAAAAATTTAACTTCACATCATTTAAGGATTATAAAAACGGACCATAGATAATTAAACTATGGCTGTCTGGCGTTGTCAAATTAATGCTTTTGGAGGCAGCCATTTTGAAAGGTGAGAAGTGACATAAACTATTATTGAGCTCAACGTTGGCATCCCCTTCAGATAACGTTGATAATTACAAACAAGGCAATGAAATATCTTAACAACATACATTTCTAACAAAACATAAAAATGAATAGCACAACTGCATTAATTTTATCATTCAATTCAATTTTCTCTGAAATGTGTATTTGTTAAAATCAAAACTGTCACATAAACAAGCCTGAATTACTTGTCGTGTGCAGCTGTCTCCTGTAGCGGAGACAAAGACTTTTTCAAAACCAATTTCACTTCGTTATCAAATGAATAACCGCAGATACCACCGATCACGTAACGAGTCAACGACTCCTTTCTGGTTACTCATGCCTGACGAAAACGGAATGCCGTCCGCACATGTTTAAAGAAATATTTTATGTAAACGAAGCCCTCATTTCACGCAGTAATAGTTAAGTATGTGAATAAATCAATACAAAAGTCATAATTTATATAAGCGTGTGCGTCGATTTTGAGTAGTGAATTTTGCTGTTTTAATGTTGAGAATCGAGTCAAAGGCAACAAAGGACCATTTAAAACACGAACAAAGTAAAAAAAACTATTATAGGAACAAAAATGAAGACTTTTATTAGTAAAAGAAATATACAGGAACACGCGTGCGCAACATTTTCGCAACTACACAAAATTATCGCTTTTACGTATGCGAAAAAGACGCAAACTTAAAAAAAGTACATAAGATGGCACCAAGTAGGTCATATTAACCTCTATCCGATATTTGGCATGGTGATCAAGTATGAAGAATTTATTGATTTAGTACCGATGGTAAGCGCGCCGACTTTAGTCAATGTCAACACGTCGTTACTAGCATATACACGGACGAGAAAAATAACTGCTAATACAATTAAAACTCCTAACTATTGTATGACATGAAACAATTCAAGGCGAACGTAATTTTTCTACAGAGTGGTGTGTTAAAAAAGTAAAAAAATGTTTAAATCAGTAAAAATGTTTCTTTGGTCCAAATAAAGCATGACGACTTTCACTACATATAAATTTAAACAAACAGCCGCCATTTAATTTTTAAATGTGAACATTTCTTATCAAAAATATTTGATAGCAACAAAATTATGCCATTTTATTTGCATCAGCAAGTTTTACACACACCAGCTGCAAAATACTGTACTTGAAGCACACTTAATACTGACTACGAATACAATATTAAGTCGTCAATCGAGTCGTATAATTAAAATGCTTGATAATTTTCTTACTTATTGTCAGATTTCAAAATTCTTTCAATTCAGTCATCTGTACGTCGTTTGCCAATAACACTCTTTCTTTCAACAACCTTATAGTAATAACGGATATACAAAGAATACCTTTGCATTTTGTTTCCGATTCAAGACACTAGTACTCGTAGAGGCGAGAATATATACATGATCGTACCCGTAACACGTCCGAGTTTTTTTCTTACTAGTCCTACTCCGCTGTTTTTTTTTGAGTCACTTGGTTATGACAGGAACGTTGTCTGTGTTGAGCGAACGAAAGCCTTGACATACCAAACACAGATGTTTAGCATCAAAAACATAAAGAACATGCCAAAATGGATTTGAGGATGCCATTTGCGTTCCACTGGCGACCCTCAACGTTGTTATCATTGTTTTAATTTTATCACATGTATTGATAATTATATTATTTCACGATTTATTTTAGATAATTGTTTTAATTTTATTACATGTATTGATAATTATATTATTTCACGATTTATTTTAGATAATGAAAACAAATGAAGCCGTCAAATTTTCATTCTCAAATTGAGTTGAGCATGAAAAACTTTTATAATCAATTGGCCAGGAATACAATAGTATTCTATTCGAAGAGAAAAACGTTTAAAGGCGTCGACAAAGGTAATAATTTTTAAACAATGCCTTTTTTTCATTTAATTATTGTGCCATGCTGAAAATACCGCAAGCGACATATTTATTATATTTAAACAGTATCTGAAATCAGATGCAATCGTTCTTTCCATGTTACGGTATATTTTAAAGAGCAGAATAATCTTATAAAAACGGAGCAAAGCAAAGTGCAAGAAGGGGAGCGACGAAGATACAAGTGCGCCAGTGACGCACGGTGTTAGTACGGTTGCGAAGCACGCTGCAAGCTGAGGGAGACACACGTTGCAAGTGAGGGAGCGACGCACGTCGCACGCAGGAGAGAAGCGCACAGTGCAAACAAGGATGGGGTGGGAAATACGTTGCAACTACAGCGACACACATGGCAAGAAGGGGAGCGACGCACGTGACAAAATTTCTATTGGCGGCAGATCTGTAATTCTTTTTATTATAACAGAAAAAATATTTCAAGCGTGTTTCCTTTTATCATTATAATTATGCCATGGTTTCATTTAATGATTATCTGCAAAAGAAAAAGTCCCTAAAACAAGAAGCATATCAAGGAGTTGTCATGGTTACAACAAAATGTTTGTATTAAAATGTTAATTTCGATCGCTGTGAGTGATCAAATTCATCGCTGCATATATTTTAACGCTTGCAATTAAGTTATCAACCATGTCGTGAATTTCATGAAGAAAGATCTCAATACAATTCGCAGCCATTTGTACACCTTGCAGCAATTTTTATATACCGTAACACGTATGGTGATAGGCCAGGTCACTGGCGCTTGACCAGCCGCCCCACCCCCTGCCAACCCTTACTAATATGCCTTTTTTTGTAAAAATGGTGTCAAGTCACTTATATTATTCCATTCTATAAAAATATGCGAAAATACACCGTCAAAATCGCATTCTAAAAAAAAAATATTTCTAAGTATATAATTGAATAATGGTCAGGAACGGCTCCAGACCCCACCCCCGTTCGAGAGGCTGTTTTTCCTACAATACGGCGGGTTCCAGCCTGACAGCTGTTTGGTTCAACGCATCAGTGTCTGATCTAACAGTAAATGTCAAAAAGGCTCACCAAAAGCTCGAAATACGCGTAATATTCAACAGGAAACGGCCTCCGAAATGCAGGTTATTTTTTCATAGATTCTTCTCCCCTGTACGACTTCCGGAAATCCTCGATGATTTTGTTAGAAGCGTTCTGATTGGTCGAACGATTTGTGTGCAAAGTATTTCCCGGACTACGTCAATAGTTCTACCAATCAGAACGCTCCGAACAGAAGCGTCGGGGATTGGAGCCGTTCCTGACCATTTTTCAATTATATACTTAGAAATAATTTTTTTTAGAATACGATTTTGACGGTGCATATTTTGATAGAATGGAATAATATTAGTGACTTGACACCATTTTTGCAAAAAAAGGGCGTATTAGTAAGGGTTGGCAGGGGGTGGGGCGGCTGGTCAAGCGCCAGTGGGCCAGGTGATCTATAACAGGCTTCAAATTCGTCGGGTTTCCGTCGAAGTAAAGAACACGTGTAAAGTTTCTTTATTTATTTCTTTGTTCCAATTTAATTATTAATAACGATCAATAACAATAAATTAATGTTCAAAATATTTGTTTCAGGTATTCCTTTGCAAGGTTTACACTTGCAAATAAATGCCAAATAAACACTTTGTATAAAATGCAGTTAAGGTAGTCCTTATTTGTGAGCGGTATTCCTTCGCTCTTGTTTAAAATTTAGATGTTTCTTAGTGTAGAGTCAAAATTAGAATGTCTTTAAATAGTTATACGCTATAAAATCCCTAAACTTTTCATAATTTATCTGCCTCGGGCAATCATTACCATGGCAACTATAAGGGATATCTACATCTTATCGGTAATAAAATTGTCAACCGCTTACAAAGAATTATAGATGTCAATTATGCAACTAAGTCTCAAACTGATTATGACAATAAACTTCAAAATTAAGTAACACAACAAATATTTGAATTTAAAAAGAAAGAATTTTCACTTAAATAAGAGTACAACAACATTTTAGATAGCTACCATATTTTAGCATGGTAGCAGATCTCCGGCGTCGAAAGCAGTTTCGAGTCTTCCTGGACCGAAACGGACGATACTTGCCTGTCATTTGTTGATCAATATTTTACTGTTTGTTATTTATTTTTGTAAAATATTTCTTTTCAAGAATTTCTATGAAAACCAATGCCATTTTACTGAGGTAAATGTCATTTTGCCAGAGACGGGCTCATATTTTTGGTGTCGTTTTGTTCGTTGTTTGATTTTTTGCGTTATTTGTGATGTTGTAAAAGATTAGTTTATTTTATTTTCATACATTTCGTCAAATTAGATCGCTGAATTCAATTCAAGCTCAACCTTTATAAGTTGTATTGTGCCCCGTTTTATTGTCAATGAACTGTTTTGATGCAGTTTGGTGCATATCAGACTTGGGCGCAATGCGGCAGATTTTCTTAACAATACTTTCAATTATATAGAATTAGTCATTTTCCATTGTTAAGTTTGTTCTTATTTAAGAGCAGTAACATCTCGGCCGTTTATGGTTAAAGGGAAACAACTTGAACTGTTTATTAAACTCGCACAAGCGTGCAGCCAATAATCGACATCGGAAGTAACTGACGCACGGCGTTATATATAGAGGAGCATTACCGGAGCGGGTCAACATTGATTAATCGCGCAAACTTGAATACTAATCAAATTGCGCTGGAAAGCGAAACATGATTAAGACGTTGTTTAATAAATTTTATAAAGAATGATGAAGGCAATATATTTATTACGAAGTTTCAGCTGTGCGGGCGAGCTTAAGTATCCTAACGGACAATTTTTTAGACCAACGCTATTGAAAACGATTTTAAAAATCGTTACACGGAAAATAACTGGCTTTTGGAACCAAGTTACCTACTAAATATATTCATAAAACTCATCACGGCGGATTACGAAGAAAGACAAAACAGACAGTTTTACGATTACGGATTACAAAAAAGCAAACAAATGCGAAGCAAATGGAAAATACTATGTAGTCTGCTGCAGTTTATCTGTTGAAAATTTTAAATTATGTATAAATAGCAATTTTAAGTACTACACCCGAAAAAGTTAGCCTATGGATCTTAAACTCACATATTTTCGGAAGGTATTGGAAAGTTTTGAAAACATGTATTTTCTTATGACCTTGACTAATGTTAACGCATCCGTACACCAGTAAAAAAGGCAAAATCCTTCCAAATCTGAGACATTTCAAATGAGAAATCGAAAGCTCGAAAAGATATTTTAAAAATTCGATTTATAATAATATTTATTGTTGACGCATGCGCAGAACTAATGCATAATTAAGCTCCGGCCAGGGACTGTCTCAACGTTAATTTTCTAAAAATCGTTACGCGGCAAATTAGGATGGCTGTTCAGCTGCAGCGACATCATACATTTTTCGACTTCCACAATTTGAAATCAGAAAATCAAAGGCAGGAATAACTTATGGTAAAAATTTCGTAAATTAACGATAATCAAAATATTGAAGATTCAACCGCAAGTCATGAATATATTTTTAACTTGCCGATTCGTCTATAATGATATAATGAAAGAAATGCCAGACAACAGTCGCTTTTTAGAATAAAACCTCAACATTAACCGGGTTAAACCAAATGACGAAAGACCTAGCCCTAGCACTAAACCTTACGCTTAACCGTTAGCCATGATCCCTTATGTAGACAATACACGCTATTTACAAAACAATAAACTAGAATAGAATGTAATGGGGACATATTCCTACAGCAAAATCTAGCAAAAATCTCATAACAGCAAGTGTCTACAGGATAACTAGCATACAGATCATGCCGAGGTATTAACTGTGTTAAAAAGTAACCGGTGTAAAAATAAGTTGTGTATGCATTGACCTTTGTCGGTATATACCGCTTTGTTCTGTTCGGCTTGTTCGCGCACGTCGAAATGATTATCAGCCTCGGTCTGGTAGAATGTAAAGTAGGTCGACTCGAATATAACTCAATATTTGCTGTTTATACATGATATCACTGCGCCGTGTATACGCTGTAGAACATTTCATTTAAATAGTTTTCATCAAATGCAAACATGTACTATAAATAATACAATATTTACAAGTAAACAGTTTCTTTAGTAAAAGCGTTATCTCATAATTTCCATAGTAATCTACAGCAAAAATGTCAAAACATTCAACTTTAAGAGCTATTTATATATATATATATATTTAATTTGAGCATACATTTTTTACAAACTGGTGGATAAGTTAATTAACTGCCTCTACGGTTTGTGTAATATAAGCTTATTGAACATAAGCTTAAGTCAATACACTCACATTAAGTATTGAAAGTATCATTCATAGAAAAATACATTCATTGAGTAAATAAAAATATGCACTTTTTTAGTCAAACTGAGTAGACTGTTAAATATATATACACTGGTAGCTGACTAATGCTACTTTCTTTAATACTTATTCAAAACTTCTCACCTAGTCATGAAAACTGGCATATTTACCTAATGTATAATTGGAACTTGTAAAGGGTCACATAGCAATGATCTGCAGATAAAGTCACCTTGACCTCAAATTTCTTCAATCATTTCCTGAATGTTTTGAAAACTTTTTATTTAGATATATTCTTTTCTCCTCTGACATGTATTGTTTACTAATTAATACCTGAGAAACACAGACCATCTACAAAAACAATTTAAAGTCTGTATCTAGATTTTAATTATTTTGCAATATAAAGCTACTTTGAATATGACCATAGTGTATAATATTTTTTTTGCATCTTGTTTCACTTAAAACATGCTTATTTTTATTGGGGACGGTGACCAAATTTATAAAGTTAAATGAAAAACAACCATGTATCAGACATGACCTTCACTTTAAACCATGAATTACTGAACAAATTAAAACAAAATTATTGTGTTTTTTTTATAACAGTGTCAAACCAATTTAAATAGCTAGTTCGTTGGGCTTATGGAAAATTTGTTCATGAACATCATTTGTTTCTGTTTCATATGCAGCTGCCTCAACCATTACCACAATAATACCCATATGAAAATTTATCAAGTTTTCTGAATGCACAAAATTAATGTCCAATAAATACAATCTATAAAGGAATAGGTCGACAAATGAGGTGTTTCAAAAGATTGGCTCTGGTAACAATGTAGTCATAAAGTATTTTAGACATGTTTGTCCGACAGCACTTGTTCATTTGTATCCTGTTGAGAATGACTGGTGTTGACTTTTAAGAATAACCGAGGCCCTAATATGGTCTAATGATTAAAACGAAATAAGAAAAGAGAGTAAGAGAAGTTAATCAATCAAACATAAAACTAGAAAATAAAAGAAGTTAATGAATCAACACTTAGTACTAGAAAATAAAAGCCACATGTTTTGCTTTGCCTTGAATGAAAACTCCCAGGACCCCAACACATAAATATATGTGAGATGATGGTATCTTTTAAACCCTTTACCTAATTGAAGCATAAAATAGTGCAACAACAAACAGATTCGCAAGAAGTGATGATATTCATTTAACCATATACATGCTTTTATTGCATGTTCAAGTGTAGATCCGGATAAGCTAGCCCATCCATGATGCCTCATCAGGATCTGAATTGTTCGCTATCGTCACAAATAACTTATTAAATAAAAAAGTGAACAGTGCAGATCCAGATCAGATAGAACTAATGTGCCATTAGATCTGGATGTACATGTTCACCAATCCCAGAAATGCACATAATTATATAGTGGAAAGGGTTAAAAAAGCAATTGAGGCCCATAAGGGGTGACATGAAAAAAAAAAATGAAAAAAATATGAGAAGACAACAAATCTACACATAACACTGGAAAATATAGTTAGTAGTATTTTTGTAATAACTGAATTCATATATCCATTTTAAATATTTATTTCTGAATTCCCCGCGAAGAGCCTCACTGTTGATCTATAAATACCGACACTCACGTGACACTTGCATTAAACAAGGCAGGGACCGTCTCAAGGGTTATTTTTGCATGAAATAGTATAAATTAACTTCAAAAGTAAAGCTAGATTTAAGTTCAGAATCATTCCAGCAAACATATTTAGATAAGATATGACGTCTTTTATCACGACTTAGTTTAAAAATGCACATCGCTACGCTAATGTTTTGCAGTGTTGACTAGAGTTACTGATACATACACCGACACAAACATACTTTCGTTTATATTTCATGACAATTATCTAGCATTTTTCGAGAGCTAATTTTGAGCTAATTTTGATGATTTTTTAATATGCGTGATTAAACAAATGCTAAGTTAATTAGTAATCAGTATAAAGCGTAACCTACCTAGAAATACGCCAAATTTCACCAAATTTGCTAGATCGGTGTTGACTGTCCAAAACAAATATGGCGTCAATACACACGCATGCGCAGAGAGAAAATTCAACTAAAGCACGTATTTTCCTTGCATACGTCGATTTGTGACGTCGGAACGTCACAGACAATGTTCATGACGATCGTTTTTTAAATCTTTATTGGGATTGGTAGCCTTTGTATGAACGTTTCGTAGCTATCAGCTCGACTCACAACGGTAAGATACTGTATGTAAATAATGATAGTTTCACGCCGCGTTCCATTCACCTAGACGTCGTCATATTGAAGTGCTGGTATTTATTTGAGACACATAATGCGTTCTCCTCAGACATGTAAGTCTAATTTAGCCAGGAATATATAAGTTCAATTGTTTAGTTCAAGACGCCATTATGGGCGAACATCACTTTAAAATTCGACCGTGCTCTTTATATTTACTCTGTGTAGTCTACCTCATTTATCTGTGTAGTCTACCTTCTAACAACCATTTTTCAGTAGGTTGAAAAGTCCGGTTGTTATCGACTCATTTTATCATATTCGATGAGCAATAACAGAGGCGAGCGAGTAAGACTAAAATATAAATCTCTTGCCATTGCTTGCTCAACGGAAACCAAACGTGTTTCATCATTTTGGCATTTCGTTGATTTTAACATCTGAGAAGAAATGCCTTTTATGGTTTAAATTTACAGAATGTGTGAAAACAAAACAAATCTACATGTAGCACGCACTGGACTTAATAATATTGAAAATGAACGGCCTATACGTTAAAGTTACCTCCCTTGATCCAATCGATTCGCATGTATGTGACCTTGACAATATTGTTTACTTGAGCTATTTATAATAGTAATGTTTTCTTTAAAATACCACTATAATTTGTAAACTCACCTAATACATTAAAAGAAAACATCAATTTATTTAGATGTTGCAGATTTATGTGCTTTAGTCAATGTTAAACCTGGAATAAATAGACCGGGAAGTGGGTGTTGCGTTTATCTATGGCAAGCCGAATGCACAATTAATCCGGTAATAACAACAATTAAAGACTTCAATTTTGTTATTCTTTGCAATATATATTTAAGTCTATTTTATCACGAAAAATGTTTGCATTTAAGGTGGACGTCTTATTTTCGAATTCCGCTTTAAATTGTGACAAGATAAATCTATTTATTTCACAACATCCGTAGTTATCAAAGTAATGCAGCCTGTAAGAACTTTTTTAAAGTGTTATTTTTTCTTAATATGTATTTAAAATGTGTAATAGCATAGTTGTTCATATTATTATTTTTTGTGTGTCATTTAACAACAATACAAATCTCGTAGTTTTTCTTTATATAGATCTAAGTTATCGTCAGCCAAATATCAAAACCTCGTGTCAACAAAATTTGACTTTTGGCAACGCGGGAATACAATCTGTCAAAATCTCGCACCTCTATGCCAATGGGAAAGGTTCAAGATAGTCATGTATTGAAATAACGTATTCTGATTGGTGGATATTCCAGTGTCTAAGCGCACAGTTAACCCAAACGGAAGTTGCTGATCTGTACGCCGATGATCACATAGTTGCTTACAGAAAAACACGCGACAACGGCTTTTTATTTGTAAAATATATTCAAATTAAACGTTCTTTTTGCAGAAATTATTGTTATAAAAAGTACATTGTTGATTAATAGTCTTACTGTGATCTTGAAGTCTTGAACTAACGGCTAGTTAAGTTGCAATCTGTAATCTTTTCACACTTGATCAGTACAAAATGGGGAAAAAGAGTGGAGAAAATCTGCATTTGTGACCTCATATTTTATAATGTATATATTGGAAAGGTATATATTTGACTTCCCGTGAAAGAAAAATCATTTCCAACGCTCACAAAATGCGTTGAACGGTGCTTGAACGAATTAGCACCGAGAAAATGGTCTTTCTGTGCAGCAACCGAAAGTGACAAGACTGTACGCAAAGTTGCAGTACTTCAATGTCAGACTGTACGAACAGTTGCGATCATAAACGCATCATATACTGATCAACTGAAAAGCATCAATGAAGCAAGAACTTGTTAAAGGAATCAATCAAAGGAATCAACCAAATCTAATGTATTATTAATAAAAAATAAAACCTTATATGATCACATCTTAGAACTAACAAGCACGTTTTTAGCTATAAATTGATAGGTTTTTTACTCTGATCTACTGTTGAACCATATTAACGAATTGGTACAATTTGCAAATACATGTAAGACACCGATAATTGCTAGAAATCCTAAATCCCCTGATTGTGACATTAAATAAAACCTAGTATAAACCTGAAATCCCTGCCGGTGTTGGCAAATATATACATTATGCACAAATATTATCCAATATCAAAGACTTTAACAATCTGGTCTTTGACAGGAAAAATCCATTTAGAGGTTTCAGATTTTGAAATCCACCACTTCGTGACTGAGTTAAGTTAGTCAACAATTACGTCTGCAACTGTTAAGAATTTCATGTTTAAGGTCGTGAAAATGTCGAGTTCGATTTCATTTTGGCCGACTTTGTTTGTTAGATTTCAGGGATTATGTTAATCTGATTGGAGCATTTTATGAAATCTTTAGAAACTATGGTTGAAGTACTAACGCGTATTTGTCCAGCTATATTATGGCTTCTACTGTTCGCACTTCAGAGAAAAAAAGAAAACATTACAGCGGGCCTCTACATATCTTACACGGTCTTACCACTGATATAGCTCGGTTGGAATATAGTCGTTTTTTTCGCGCCTCCTTTCATAAAGAGCTAACAAGAGATTTAAAAACAAATCTGATTTTGAAACAGAAGCCAAGATCAGTTATTTGTTTATACAATTGTATTATTAAAAGAATGAGAAAATTTGTTGAAAAAATATGCAATTTTCAGGTTCTCGTGCAAGAATTATTAAGGTTAACTGAAGCTAAAATGATAACCTGTCGATAAAATCTGAAAGCATTAACTGGAACCATAAATTGTAAATGATCTGTTTGACAACTATGCGTACAGATGTTAGGCATCTGTTAACAACTAACGATCGCGTACAGTTGCAACTATGCGTACAGTCTTATCATTTACAGTGAGATAAAGAAAGTATCATTTTCTCGTTGCTAAGTCGTTCAAACTCAGGTCAACGAAGTACACAAGTTGAATAAATGAATTTTCTCCCATACCAACACAAATATGGTCCAAAATCTATTTACACAAAGAAATTTGAGCCCAAAACGTCCCGTTTTGTTCAATGTTTTGCTCCTATTTTCACTGATCGAGTTGGGAACGATGATGGATTATAACAATACTAACCCTTTCTTTAAGTCTATATGATCACAGCAGGACTAACAATTAACGTTTTACTTACCACAGAAATATTTTTTTTCCAAATGCACATTAAACTTGGTTTATTTACCAATAAATAATTCGATGTCGCAGGTTTTTCTGTAAGCAACTATGTGATCATCGGCGTACAGATCTGCAACTTCCGGTTCAGTTAACTGTACGCTTAGACACTGTGATATTTCATAAGTCAAATCCTCGTACGAGGTTTTGATATTAGGCCGACGTTCTATTAATTATGTAGATTGCAGGACGTTGCGTACGATATCAGCGCGAATTTATAAAAAAATATTGGCGCCACGTCTTACGTCAAGCAACATGTTGACGATATACTGACTAGAATATGTTGTGCCCTTTTGACTTATATAAGTAAAAAATAAGATATTCACTGCGAAACTATTCTATTTGCTTCACATTTCTGTATAGAATAGAATATTTCAATTTTATTTTGTAAGTGTTTTTGACCTTGAATTTCATAGTCGCTTCATTGTCGTGCAAATGTGTGACAAACGTTGAATTTTTCTCTTTATATTAAAATTGAAAGTAATTTAAAAAGGACACATCATTTTGTCAGGATCATTATACTCATGTGGGCATTTAAAATAATATTGTGTGCTGCTTACGTTTTTCTTTGAATTTTTGTAAATAGAATTTAAGGGAATGTTTAGGTCTAGCTAACTAGACTAACTGTGCTAACTTTTCTTACAGTTTGTAAAATGAAGATAAATTAATTACGATTATTTTGCAGATGTTTTATTACCTGCAGTTTTGCCGTTACAGATACCATTTGCGCTTGACAACGCCATTAGCTTCTTATGTTGCATACGTTTTTGTGCTTTTGTGTAAGAACCCGTTGGGAGCAAGTGTGAGGTTTGTGCACCCTGGAACCTGGTTTAATCCCCACAATGGCAAGGCAGTGTCTTCCACGTTGTCTTTTCCCCTCTGCTTTTTAGCTATTCCTGACACTTATATTTCACTGAATTGTTAATCGTAAAGTCCCGAGTATGTATTCCTAGGAGCACAACTCTCTCTTCTATTTTGATCAAATATTGGCCCATATTCAACTTAGAATTAAGGGTTATAACCAAGTACGAGTAAGCATGTGTGGTGAAGCTACTTTTTTATGTTACGGTTGTTGCGTAATTTTGGGGTGACCTTACGTAGAGTTATGTAATTTAGAATTTAAATGTATTTTAAAGTAAGGTCAATTTAAATTAGTAATAATTTTAAAATAATACGGGAGGTTTTGAACTGTAACACTTAAATGCGTTGTCAGGATGACACCACTGGCTGTAAAATATGTACTGGTAAGCCCAGCCAGGAAACTAAACTCAGTAAAAAGTAGTGATCTTTTAGATGATAAACTCTAAATCTTAATATACATTAAAAAGAAACAACAGTCTGTTTTGATGAATTATTATTGTTTAAACTATGTAAATCTAAGAACTAAGTAAACATCAAAAGTTATGTAAATTATCAGAACATATGTCAATATCAATAAAATGAAAAGTTAACCAAACTTTGAGTGATTCTGGCTCAAAAATATGTTACTTAAATACAAGTCTAAGAAAGATTATAAGACCATTAAAAGTAAGCAAGGTTAAGGCCCAGGAAAGCACAGTTGACCAACGGATAGCTCACAGGTCTACCAGTCAGGGTCTAACAACCGTAAGTTCCCATATAATGATATAGCCAGGAGTTTAAAACCATACGGGATTAAAAACCCAGTCTATAACATAGCAACAAAGACAAAGTCTTTGTTGAAAAGTGGTCTATTTAATTATTAATAATTGCTTAAATGCCAATTTTCCTAAAAGTCAATAGTTAAATTAATCTACTTAATTGAATGCCAAAATTAAAGCTACTTTTCTGCTTTAATGTAAATACAACAATAATTTAGACTTGATATCTACTGATTAAACCTAAATTTTTATTTGTTATTTTTAATTTAGAAAGTTCTGAAGTTTTCCTAAAGTACCTTATTTATTACTTATTAATTAGAAAGAAGGTTAGAATTTTGATCATAACAGTTCAAAAACAAAGAATAATGAATTCTTAAAGAGTTCTGCAATTTATAGAACTAAGCTACAAGTGGTATCTTCCACTGAGCATAATCCCTTAAATCATATTAATCTACTTCTAAGTACTACAAATAACATAAAAAGAACATGTAACATATAAAATGCACAAATAAATGATAAATCTACATAACAAAGTCTAAAAAGTAAGTATGATACAACAAATAAGGAATCTTGGGCCTTAATCTCAAAATAGCTCAATTTCAGCCTTAATCTAAAAATAGCAAAGTATCTAAGTACAGGAAAGGCTTATCAATAATGGAGGCTAACCTGTAAGGCTACCTGTCCTGACTTGAACTCCCTATATTAAAGCCAATACTTAAAGCATACTCTAAACTGCTAATTAAATATACATTAAAGACATTAAAAGTACTTAATTAAACTAAATAATTGCCCCTTAACAGTTTTAAGGTAAAAGAAGGCCTATACCTCTAAAGACTGTATCAAGAAATTCCTGAGATTCACACTGATTAGGATATGATCAATATTATCAATATAAGACAATGGTCAAATGTTATGGTTCAATGGTTTCTGATTGGACTTAAAATCAATAATCTTAAGTGGTAATGAAATTAAATTTGAATCATTAAATAACTGGTCATTATATAAAGTAAAACAATATATTACAAAATATTGCATAATCTGATGATGCTTAAAACTGACTTTACCACAAAGCTCCCTCTTTTGAAAAGAAAAACTTTACCCTTAAATGTTTTTCCAATTTCGTCCCCGAAATTCTCAATTAATTAAAGCATCAGATTATGCAAAATACCAAACAATCAAACATTCATGTTATATTATAAAGTCAAATGACAAGATAATATCATAGTCATATGATAGTCAAATAATCAAGATAATATCATAAAGTCATATGATAGTCATATAATCAGATAATATCATATAAGATCATATAATAAAGACAGTTCTTGTAACAAAACTAATAGAAACACATGTAAAAGAACATAAATTATAAACACATTAATAAATCAAAGGACTGAAGGTACTGATGGGTCGGCCATCAAAACACAATTGAAAAGCGATGGATTTTTGACAAAGAGTTTGGGTTTGATTAAGTTGGACCAGAAACAAACTGTCGTCTCAAGAACGGGGACCAATTTACTTTATGTCCTCTGAGATACAGGTCTTCGACCCCAGAACAATTAAGGTCCAATTAACAAGTCAAGACAAATACTGTTATCAAGTTTGCAGACGCGGTGACATGGAAAGCGAATCTGGTGATATGACAATATGTCTAAAGACATAATTAGAATATGATTGGACTTGAATACGATAATATGAAATAAGGCACTGCCTCTCTCGGAATTGACCAATCAAAATTAAGTGAAGGATATCATACTTCATAGGTCTTATGGTCAACAGAGAAACAAAGCTGGTCACAGTTCACAGACACTACAATTTATTTAAAAGTATCACTCCTTTCGTCCTTGCATTTTGCATTTAGACAGACTTTTTTAATTTTTCATTTTATCAATTAAAACCTTTATAATTCAATAACAACACTTTTTCAACTCGATTTCATTTATTTGATCTAACTCCTGTCTTTATAATTATATAAACACTAATTAAGCTAAGTTAGTTGTCGTTTGAAACACATCAATTCTGTTAATTAACAGATATACAAACACAAAATCGCCCCTCAAATTATCAATCAATACATTTCAATTCATATCATGTATTTAACTTTACGAATACAAAAATCTACAAGAAATTCACATACATTCATTATATATCAACAAAGTCCAGTTGATAAATTAATCAACATAACAAACTACACAAAAACAAAATTAAACAGTACCAATCAAAAGTAAAAGTCACTAACAACAATATATATAACAAGGGTTTTGGGCGCGTGGGTTTTTTATTCGTCGAAAAAGACACAAGCAATGACAAATTTGCTTAGAATTTCCCTTTAAAGGATAACAAGTGAACCAATAAAATTGAAGTTTAGAATTACCAATCGAATTTAATCTCTCATGAATGATTTTAAGAATTATCTCCCCTTACAGTTCTATAACTTACTGCCCCTTTTTCTTATAAAACGTTTAATTAACAATTTTAATAATTGTATATTAAAATTAACCAATGAGAGTGCAATGACAAATGGAATATTACCTTAATGACATGAATACTTTTGAAAAGTTTGGAAGAATCCTGTGAGCAGTTGTTTGCAAGCACAGTATCATTAGACCACCTAAATTGAGTTGAGATAGGGTGACACCAATGACAGAAAAAGTAGCTAAGCTTGTCAAAATCTTTGAATATTCAAACTTGAAATCAACAAACAGAATTGGGTCACATCATTCAAAATAATACTACAAGTGGCATTATGTTTTTTTAATGGTTCACACAATTATACTGATGCTTTTTTGTCAATTGATGTTTTTTCAATGAGGTGCACATTAAAGTGTTTTTGTTATATTTTATATAAATTGTCACAATTTCACACCTGCTATTTGTAGTGACATTTGTGTTTTTTTAATTCTTGTCTATAAAAAAGCAGCATGTTCCATTGCAGGAACGAGTGGCAATATATAGGCTGTATGCTCCCTCAGACAGTCATAGACAGAATTGTCAAACTGGTCTCCTCACAGCATTCCACGTGAAGCTGTAATCCTGAAATATAAATTTAAACAAATAACCTATTTATATTGAAGTTCAAGCATAATTTATGGTCTATGCTTTTTGAATTTATTTGTCGTAATTGAAAACGGATAAATATTTGACAATAAATTAGTTTGTCCAATTATATTTCTTTTCTTGCCATGGCAATACTACATTTATCCCGACTCTTGGCACGGTAACCCTAGGGTTCTTATTTTCGTTCATTGTTTATGGTGTATGTTTTGAAACCGACCATTTTATTAACCATGCTCTCTCTTTGGCTGTGTGGGGAGGCTGTGTCTTCTGAATGTTGCAATTCCGGATAAGCATATTTCGCTTTTTTTTCTAATAGAAAAATATTTTTCTCACTTTTTATGATGTACCTTCACTCCTTGGAGATGCCTTTTATCACATGGACAACCAGGGGTTCCATTTGACCCAGGAAATGACATTTTGACTTTTGAAAAATAAAAACAAAATTAAAAAAAAACCCTAATTCTGACCCCAATGATTTTAGCTGAAGTGTCTTTGCTTTCCTTTATTAAGGGTAATTTTGGTTATTAATTGCCAGAATCCACCAAAAAGTTACACTAGATGGATGTTCACTTGTGTCGCCCTGGGAGCTATGTCAGGTTAAAAATGCAAGAACAAGAAGGGGAGTATCTTGATATAAAGAACTTGGGAGTCATGATGAGTGTGTTTTAATGAGCAATGTAATTTGAAAGTTTGATGTAGAAATATTAAGAAAAGGCAAGGTTATAGTCAACATTTAGTTTTTCTGTTAAAATACAAGTAGGGATTAACTCCATCAAATGTGACCTTGACCTGAAAATTAACATGAGCTCAAGCATGTTGTCACAAACAATACAATTTGAAAATTTCATGAAGAAATATTAAGAAATAGCAAAGTTACCGCTAACGTCAAGTTCTCGTGTCAAAATCAAAGTACAAGAAAGGGCATAACTCCATCAAATCTGTCCTTGACCTAAAGTATTTGGCATCATCATGACCGTGTTTTCATAAATATATACGGTATATATATATATATAATTTGAAAGTTTGGTAAAAAAAATATTAAGAAAAGGCAAAGTTATGGCCAACATTAAGTTTTCGTTTCAAAATCCAAGGACAAAAAAAGGTACAACTCCATCAACTGGACCTTGAACTACAGAATTTGGCATCACAATGACCCGGTTGTCATATAAAGCAATACAATTTGAAAGTTTGATAAAGAAATATTAAGAAATGGCAAAGTTATAACCAACATTAAGTTTTCGTGATGGACGGACAGACAAAGCGATCCCTATGTATCGCCTTTTCTTCCAAAGGGCGACACAAAAATGACAATTGAGATTCAGCAACTAGTTGACACCTGTAAAACAATAGATCAATATCAGCAAGAACAACTTTGGTGTCTGATTGGGATAAACACTGTTTGCATATTTGTAAGAAATAGCTTCATGAATCTTATTGTGAACCGTGTAGATCCTGTTAAGACTGCACAGATATGCCTGCTGATCTGGATATACACTGGTCACTCATGTCATGTATTCATGGAAGAAAGGGTCAAAAACAACACAGTAACTTTTATATAGGATGATTGATTTTCTTGTGAACTGAGGTCTCACAAGTCTTCACATACATACAAACACAATTTTATGTTTTCTTGTTACAAGATATAAAAATACAAATACCAACATATACAGATAGATTTAGTGTCTCTCTATCATACATTCATGCAGCTCTAATACATGAAAATAAAAAAATGCATACCTTGTCTCCAATTTCTACAGTAACATTCATATTCTGCTCCCTAGTTTTCTACCAATTCTGCAGAAGTTTCAAGTCAACAGCTTTCACTAGACTGATAATACACATGGCTGAAAATAAATGTTGTATTTTAAAATCATAACAAATAACCCAAGTCAATTTTACTGTACTATGTGTTGCTTATGTACATAAATTGCTGTTGCAGGTTAACAGTTAACAGATTACCCTGTTGTCATACGGTAATTCATTTTAAGGTAATTTCTTTAATGTAAATATCACACAAAAGGAAGAGGTTTTTCTGATGTAAGCTTCATGCCATCATCAATTCCTATAGGCTCCTACAAAATTTATCGCATTTAACCTTTTCCTCCATGTATATGTCTTTATGGCATGGTTGATTAGTGTAGATCTAGATCAGCCGGCACATCCATACTGCCTGATTAGGATCTAAACTGTTAGCTTTTTTATTCAATAGGTTATTTCGGACCACAATGTGACCAGTGCAGATCCAGATGAGATCTGCCATCAGATCTGGATCTCTACACTGGTTGCACAGGCATTAAAATGTGTATAAATGTAGTAAAGGGTTAATAATATCAATAACACACCTGCATTTTGATACTTCATTTTACTCAAAGGATACACCTTTTAACACATGAGCAACCATTGTAGATCTAGGTGCTGACACACCTGCTTTCAGTTAAAAATTGCTTTAAGTGTATCTAATGAACAGTGTATAATTATACAGATCAGACCACAAAAATGTCTGATGTGCAAGCTGATCTGGAGCTACATCTATGCTATCTGATCTGGATTTACACTGGTTGCTCATGCGGTAAAATGGCGTGTCCATGGAGTAAAGGGTCAAGTTATTAACCATGGAAACGGAAACAGCATTGGATTTTTGAGACACATTCATACGAGATTACCCTACTTAATAAACGAATAAGCAACCACAAGAACCCATTGTGTTTGTGCAAGGTGGCTTACAGATGAATATTATAATGTTATTAATCAAGTGAATTCATGCTGGCCTTGTTATTGGGCCAAGGGTAGTCATATATGCCTGAGGCAGAAGGCCGAGGGTAAATATGACAGCCCGAGGCCCAATAACATGGGCCAATATGAGAATTGCTGGGCCATTATAAGATAGTTAAGTATTAATGTGGTGTACAATGTAGTGTCTGCCAGGAATATGGCATGTTCAGGTTAGGTGATTTTTACTGCAGTCATGTAAAAAAAGGGCAGAGTATGCAATGTCTGTACTGTATATTAATACAGGGCTCTCACTGGAGAGAGACTTAAAGGAAGTAGTCTCATCAAAAGTGACCAGACTTATCTCTTCATTGAGCTATGGGAGAAGTCATTGTATATACACTATATAGAGAAAGAAAGCTGTTGACTGCAAAATTCTCCATAATTCAGTAAATTATGACAAAACTTCTCCCTGATTTGCAAGTCTGATGAGAGCCCTGTTAATAGTCAATTAATAAATTTAATATACCATTAGCCTTCTTCCTCTCCTCTTCCAATTTCATGCTTTTTGAACCAGAGATGTCACATTTCTTTCATTTGATTAATCATTATATCACTGAAATACATATTTAAGTTAACAAACACAAAATTATAACAATTATTTTGATCTTTGCTCAAATTACAAATATTCTTTATAATAACTGATTTTATTTTTTAAGGGAGTGATCATAACAATATTAATTTACTCTCATTTTGTACTTTGCTATAATGGTCTTTCTCCAGATTGTTTTCTAATAGTATTCTGCACTGGAATTCAGTCAGTCTGAGATGTGTCTATAAAAAAGTCATGCACAATCTTTTGGACTGTGCAAAATGTTTTTCCTTGTGACATCAACAAGCATGCTCGACGTTTAACTTGCTAGTTGCTGTGAAAAAGAGTCCTGTCATTTGTTTTGTGGTTAATAATGCCTGTTCCAACAGTCATTCAAGAATATTTCATAAAGTTATATTGATTAACTGGATTAAGTATCCATGATGTTGCATCACTGCCAGATAAGTTATTATGTGTTTCCTTACATGCAGAGTTTGTTTGCTATCCATCATTGGAAAAAATCATGAGATAGACTGAATATTATGACCTTTTATTTGCTCTAAAATAATATCAATGCCAATAAATTTGGCAAAATCACATCATTGGGAGATTTTGTATTGAATAGTATAACTTTCTTAAATTAAAAAAAAAAATATGGACCCAGCATGTCACTTTAACCAGAAAGAATCAGACTGCAAAAAGCCAAAAATGTGTTGACTGCACTTATAAACTGGTCAAATTGGGTTGTCCATAAAAATTCACAAAGGGGTTCCTTTCCAAATATCTACCGGTAATTTATTTTACATTGCTGATCAGAATTCAAGTCTGGGTAAAAATCATAGAATTAAATAGACATAAATGTCTGAAGTAGTTTTGGATTATTTTACTTTAAAACAATTTGTATTGGAAAGCTTATAAATACTTGTTACATCAAAATTATTGAACTGAACATTGTGTAAACCTAGGTTCATTTCAATACTGAATACTGGTGTAACATCAAAAGGGGGGCAATATATTCATTTTTATAATTTGGCACATGTCTGTAGTGGACAAAATGTATATCTTTGGTTTTTCATCTTTAGTTTTTCATAATTTATTGTTAATTTGTTAGACTATTCTACTATTATTAGTAAGACTTAATTTAACACCAAGAAACTTAATTTGAGTTATACATGAAATGGGTGATGTAAATGTTTCTTTTGTGGAAATCCCGGTAAGATATTTTGTATATGGTAATAATCTTACCCATTCAGTACGGATAACAGATTTGGGGAAAGTTTTAAACTTTATTTTAATGCCCTGTTAGATCAAAGTATCCAATACTGAATTTACATTATTTTCATTAGGTATTTGTGGAAATAATTCAAATTGTTCTGTATTTATGAAGTGATTCATTTACAATATCATATCAGCATAGTAATTACTGTTGCACTGTTGAAACAGAACACAGAATTAACAGCATCAAATTGCTTTATGTCCATTGATACTGTATTTTGGGGCCCAGAGCATGAACCTTGTGGGTAGTAGTTGCCCCACTTAAACCAGTCTGGCTACGTGTCAATACAAATAAACACAGATTATTTATCAAATAACAGGAACCTGAATTTCCATCAGAAAATATCCAGATCCGAAAAAATATTACAATTTCCCAATGCAACGGATTCATACCCCACCCACTAACATGTTACAAGAATTTACCAGTTGCAATGTTGACACAGCGTTATCGCAGCTCAAGCATTACAAAGAAACTGAAATATACTGTTTACAATAATTACATCTCCTAAACAGTCATTCTGGATATAACTCAAACATTTTTTTTCTACCTTCACTTTTGTAGTCCACTCCATTGCTAACGTCAAACAGTTCTATACCGCTTCAAATGGAGTATTATGTCTAACTTGGTTGATACGGGTCTGACCAGAACCAAAGATCATCTAAACCTGTTTAAGAATAATTAAATCAACAAATAAATACTTCATTCTTTCTTCCAGGATGCTAAATTCACCTGAAATGTATTTAAGAGATACTGTTAAATAAATGTTGTGAAGTTCCTGTTTCTGTATAAACTTAGTGAATCCCCGAGCTGCTACTCTTTTTCTTCTTTTGGTATTCCCTGGGTTATTTGGAGAATATCTGTTCGGGTTAAATGACCTGTGAGACATCATGGAATGGAGTGTATGACAAAATTGAAAGTAGTAAAATCTTCTGATAGTGTTTTTCAGAAGGTCTACATGTAAGGTGCAATTATTGAAAACATTAATTGTCATTTCTTTGAAATTTTATTTTCAGAAAACCCCGTGTCAACTATGTAGCTGGAAAATTCTTATTACAATTTGGGAATGGGTTATGATATGGGAAAATGTCATTCATCTTAAATCTGGATATTTTCTGATGGAAATTCAGGTTCTGGTGATCAAATGCATTCATTAATATATCTGTTAAATCAATTCATGTATTCAGAGATAGATAGATAATTCGTTGATCGTACAAAATCCGACTTCTTTCAATGCAATACATTGAAATGATTTGATTACTTACATCTCTAAAAGGTGCCACAATAAATAGTTACAATGATTAGGGCCCTAATTTGGCTAAATAAGTTTTGCTTTGTCCTACTCATTGAGACTCCTACTTTCATTCTGGAGAGTGCATTAATTAAATGACGTAACGTTCAATAAAACCCAAAGAGCCAAAATTACCTTTACTGCGGTATAGTTTTTCGAATATAAAATTTCAAGTTTTACAATGATTTTGTACCATTCGTAAACCACAAATTCACCTCCATTTTCCATATTAAAAATTCTAATTACAAAGAGAAATGCTTTTATCAATACACATTAAAATGTAACCTGTGTGTTATAAAACAATGCATCACGAAAATAACTCGATAAATACTCACTGTTGAGTTGATTACGATGGATTGTTCGTCTTCACCGAACTTTGTCAAATCCAATATGGCGATCCGCCATCCGGTATTCATGCGCGTTCATGACTCAAAATTTCTTTAAATATTGATTGATTTCCATATTTTTTTTAAATATTAATTTTATCATTTTGCACAACATTACAAAATTCACTGCTCTGTAGCATTGACTTACTTTTTGAAACTAAGAACTATTTTGTTAGGTTGGTAGTAAGGAATCAAAGCGCTGAAAGCGTTGAAATACTGGCGCGCTGGTTGAATCGAACATGCCCTGCACAGATATCATTACTGTAAACATATGAAACTATGTGTGATTTTTTCGTTAAACTTTGTGACAGTTACTATCATCAACATTAGCAAATAATTCTGTATATTCAGGGATTTCAATAGATGCAGGTACTTGTATTCTGATTCATCGCTTTCTCTGAAAGAGAAGAGTATACAATTATGTGCACTAAATGTAAGTGGACTTAAAAAGCGTCTCCAATACCCAGATTTTATTGACTTTGTACATAAATTTGATATTTTTTGTTTATCGGAAACACATACGGATGATACAGATATACTTGATATCGAGGGCTATACCTATTACCAAGGGGTCTAACCTAAAGTAAGAAGATCGATGCTTTAAGACGGCCATTTCATGGAGAGTGGTGTCAATTGGTGATAAAACAGCATTGTTTTGTTTACATCGACCACTAATTCAGTAAAGTAAGTACATTTTCTTGTATTATAGGTATTGTGTATGAGATAACCACCTAGCCGCTTGTTTCAGACATCTGCTTCTGGTCCGTTTTTGTCTGTCCATGCAGTGGTTGAAGCGTGAAAGAAGGGATAGCGGCATAGGGGTCCAAACTCTGCAATGTCTGCAGACTGATTTTGGGAGCTTTAGAGAATTAGATTTCGCCTTGCTGTGTTTGCGGGGTGCAGCATACATTATTTAACACTTTAGAACGTTTTTCTGTTCAAATAGGAGCCTTTGTGTTCATTTTTTTTACATTTAAGACGATTTCATGGAGAACTGTCTCACTTTAGGACAATTTCATGGAGAACCGCCTTACTTTAGGACAATTTCATGGAGACTTACATAAGAAAGCCATTGTTAATGGATTTAACACCAACTCTTGTTTTCATTTTTTAGGTCTAGTTCCAAACATGAGAAAAAGAAAACCCGTGTTGAATCTAAGAAGAAAATGGAAGGAAACCGAAAGAAAAAGAAAATTATCCCATATCTCCTCACCACTGAAGACGACAAAGAAAAAAATATGTCTTACGTCTCCATCACCGCTGAAATTATTATCACCTAGATCAACATCTGTGAAATGAGACATTCTAATACTTTTAAGTGTTCGAATATTAATTTTTGTTAAACGAAATACAAAGAAAAGCGAATAAATGTAAATTATTTCTGGTCAGGACATTTAATTTTCCACTAAATTCGATGTACAATGAACAGAAACACCTGGTGTTATTATAAGAAGTGTCATAGTCAATATACTTCCACCAATTAACAGTGATTGGCAGTTTGAGTGACCATTAATATCAATTATCAGGGCTTCTTGATAACAATACGGACCGGTGTTTAATAAAGAGTTTTGCCATGAGGTGTGCATTCACTAATGCCGGTGTATGTTTTAATTCAAAACTTTACCATTGGGTAAAGCTAAAAAGGTAAAAAGCCCTATCAAATGATTGTCATAATAAAGATAATTTGCATAATCAGTATCACGCGCATCCAATCCCGATCGGTATTGCAGTCACGTGCAAACTCAATCAAGTGAAATGCTAAATATGCTAACAACACTTGGATTTCATTCTGCTTCCTCCAATAGTTAGAAACTTAAAAGTTTAATGCAGTTATCGTCTCAATTCAACATGCGTAACTGCCGTGACGACAACGGTATCACCATAAAATTACTATGTCCCGTAAATGCACGTACAAAAGACGACGAAAGTACACTGACTTCTTTTATAGTAACTTAATGTTATTTATCAGTAAGCGGACAGCACATGATCATTAAATGTTAGAAATCGAGATTTGATCTTACTTTAGCATGACCTGATGTAACACGTTATTATAATTGGAAAGTCGTTATTAAGCCGGAAGTGTTGTTTGACAGACACATACGGCATACTCCAGCAAAGAGATCGCAAATACAAATAACTATCGAATATTACAATACTTGTACATCAAAATATTCTAATGACAATTTTGCTATTCGTTGCCATCCCTAAAAAGAATACATCCACATAAAAATAAATAAGGTGAGGAGAACAAATGCGTGTACTAAAATCATCATTATAAATATGTTTTGCATGAAGTCAATTTAACACAATGTCAAATACTGGTCGATTGGAAATTATATAAACTTTGAAAGTTTCAGCAAAAAAGCCAGTAACACTGGGAACAGTAGGGATTAAGTGCACCTACTAAAAATATCTGATTAAATTGATTTTAATCAGAACTTGATTATATGTGAAGATGGTATTAAAGGCAGGGGATCGTAACCCTGCAGACTAGCAGACACTTTGCTTTTGGCCCAAGCAGATACCTTGTAAAATACCCACCATGTGGGAACAGCCTGATGGTAAAATTACCGCTAAATACACTGGTTAAAAGTTCTAAGTGTGCACTTTTCAATTTTTAATATCTTAAAGTAAACTTATTCAAATTGAATGAAAGTTTGACTTAATGTTAATAATGATCAAACAACAATAATTTTTTGAAAACTGTGCATATGTTTTACGTTTTACGTCATCCACGTCGGCATACGCTTTTTATGCATTATCCCCGTGCGGCAAGCGAAATTTATTTTTTTACAATCTTTTTTGTTTTTCACATGTTCACCGACTCAAGACAAACACGAAAAACACACCAACAAATTGTAATCATGAAACGGTTGACATCAGCAGACAACGACATTGCCGTCAAAATTCTTTTCACAGGCACAACTTCAAATTTGTTGTAAACAAATATTGACGGTTTTCGTAAATGCAAAAGAAATACCTTATTTTTGCATATTTTATTAATTTAAGAAGAAAATCAAACGATATTATTTTCTAGATTGATTACGTTGCTTACGTTGAACGCTGATGTTACTCAATTACGTCATTACATATTTACGTAAAACAACGTAAACTCGAAAAAATTAGTGTAACATTTGTTGGATAAGTGTCCAATAAATAAAATTTAAAACTAAAATTTATAGAAATTCAATAAACTTCAAAATCGAATTATTCGAAAATGACGCTTATTCGGTCAAAAGGCGTATCCGAAAACTGGTCAATTTTATCGAAATGAATACATTTTTTTCGTTTGGAAAGGCTGTTACACATCTATAATAGAAAATTGTATCATCCCAAACTGCTAGACAATTCAAAAACTTTTGGCACAAAACATTGTGTGAAAAATGGAATTTTCTCCTTGAAATCCTGTAAAAACGTTATGGATAAAATAAAATTGAGTGTGTTGGCTCATCGTGCCCAGCAGACCATTACAAAGCTACAGAAAGCTATTTCAGTGCAATTGAATGGCAAACTACAGTATTTCCATTAAATCTGCATGAAATTTAAATTATACAGAGATGAGAAAACGATCACAAATGATAGCCGATGCAATGATAATTAACTTGAGAATTGCTTTCTGAGAACAAGTGAGCTAAAATATTATTATTTTTTAATCTGGTTAAGCAGACTTAAAATTTTTGGTGTGCTTTAATAAAATATTGATTCTTCTTCATTGTTATTTACACTATTTTGAAAGATTCAATCAAATTATTGGAAAAATTAACATTTATCAAGTGTGCACTTAGAACTTTTGACTAGTGTAAATAATAAAAATCAAGGACACTTTGGCCCTAAATCAAAACCATCACACTTGCCTCGCAGTGCCGAGACATCTGAATGGTTAAACATGGCTTTTCCAGCCCGTACTTCCGGCAAGGGGTTGGGGGTGGGAGAGTGGATTCATATGACTTTTCGACTGGTGCATACGTTAAAATGGGATGTCTTAAGGTGAAATTGTGTCGCGTAATCCGTTTTAAGCACTAAAGTATAGTACAGTCATGGATACCTAACAAGCAATGATATACTGGTCTTAATTGTGCTCATTGCATTTAATGGGTGCAGTTCTTGACTTGCCAATATAATCATGTTCAATACATGGTACAATTACAATAAAAATTACAGATATGCTTCTGTTCATTATAAACTAATCAGTGTCTAACCTCTCCAAAATTTATAGCTCTCCATGAAATTGTCCTAAAGTGAGACAGTTCTCCATGAAATCGTCTTAAATGCAAAAAAATGAACACAGAGGCTCCTATTAGCACAGGAAACGTTCTAAAGTGTTAAATAATGTATGCCGCACCTCGCAAACACAGCAAGGCGAAATCTAATTCTCTTAAGCTCCCAAAATCAGTCTGCAGACATTGCAGAGTTTGGACCCCTATGTCGCTATCCCTTCTTTCACGCTTCAACCACTGCATGGACAGACAAAAACGGACCAAAAGCAGATGTCTGAAACAAGCGGCTAGGTGGTTATCTCATACACAATACCTATAATACAAGAAAATGTACTTACTTTACTGAATTAGTGGTCGATGTAAACAAAACAATGCTGTTTTATCACCAATTGACACCACTCTCCATGAAATGGCCGTCTTAAAACATCGATCTTCTTACTTTAGGTTAGACCCCTTGATTACGCTAAGAATAGGACTCAAGCATATTATAGAAAGTCGGGAGGTATGTTCGTAGTAATATGGCGCCTTTTATTTCTGTTCATGAAAATAATTCGGAATATGTGCTTTGGATATCAATTGATAAAGCTTATACAAACTTAGAGGAACATATTATTCTCGGTTCAGTTTACATTCCGCCGGAAAATTCGCGTTTCTTTAACGAAGATCTTTGGAACGAATTTGAAAATGAACTAGTACAAAAATGCTGCGAGCATAAATACGTATATGTTGCCGGTGACACCAACTGTCGCGTAGGTGTTCTTCGTGATTTTGTTCCTTCCGACCCACACTTAAACAACTTATTTGATATTGACGAGGAAGTTCAAGCTGATATTGATATGCATAGGATACTAGAAAATTTATCAATCCCGTTAGAACGAAACTCAAAAGATCTTAGGTCTAACAGTCACGGCATGCGACTTATTGAAATATTGAGAACTAATAACTTATTTCTACTTAACGGAAGACTGTTCGATGATAAAAACATTGGTGAATTTACATTCAGAAATAAAACCGTAATTGATTATGTTTTCGCGACCGCCGAATGTTTTCAGCAAATAACAGATTTTAAAATTGTAGAATCAGACTCTTTATTCTCTGACGGCCATAATGCACTCTGTTGGGAAATACGCGTTCTTAACAAAACATTAACTCCCGAAAATAACTATATAAATATTAGAAATAATCCGAAATGGAAACCTGAGCTGTCCGAAACATTCATTGCAAATCTCGATGTTAACGTAATAAATAACATTAACTGTCAACTTGACCAATCCCCACAATCACACCAGACTATTGAACAAGTGACCAATGAAATTCAAACTCTTTTTCAAAACGCTGCCGAAAAAACCTATCCACAACGACCACATGCTCAGTTCACTACCTCCTATGTAAATAATAAGCCCTGGTTCGGACCACAATGTCATAGGGCAAGGAAAAACTACCACGAGGCAAAAACTACTTATCTTTCTACTCCGAATAGCGACACCAAATTAAGATTAAAGCTTGCAAGCAAATCATATAAAAGAACTATGAACTTTTATATAAAGAAAAATAAACAAAACAATGCTATTAAATTAAGAGAACTAAATGATAAAAACCCGAAACAATATTGGAAATTCTTAAACAGTATAAAAACTAATAAGAGAGATAATCCTTCTCCTACCATACAGGAATTTTTGGATTTCTTTGAAAAAACTAATTTAAACACCATTCAAGATGGCAGATTTGAAGATTATGAATTACGTTCGTCGCAAGAGTCCAATGATTTTCTTGATTCACCGATAAATTCGACAGAAATATACAAATGTATTTCAAATCTTCGAAACTCCAAAGCCCCGCACCCCACTGATAAGATTATAAACGAATATTTAAAATCAAGCAAAGATATCCTTTTACCTACTTACTGTAAATTATTTAACAGTGTACTAGAAACCGGTCATATTCCTAAAGTTTGGCTAGAAGGGTCAATTATCCCCATTTATAAAAACAAAGGAGATCCAAAAGATCCAGCAAATTACCGACCAATTACAATTCTTAGCTGTCTTGGGAAACTATTTACATCCATCCTTAATCAAAGACTAACACAATTTCTAGAAGATAATAACTTGTTAGATCAGAATCAGGCAGGATTCAGAAAAGGTTACGCATGTAGTGATCATATATTTACACTACATTGTCTTATTGATATAATCCGAAAGAAGAAACTCAAGCTTTTTTGCGGATTTGTTGATTTCTCGCAAGCTTTTGACAAGGTATGGCGTATAGGCCTGTGGCACAAACTCCTTAACAATTCAATTAATGGTAAATTCTTTAAAGTCATAAATAACATGTATAAAAACATCAAATCTTGTATTTCACATAATGGGCAAATTTCGGATACATTCATATCCGAAATCGGTGTAAGACAGGGTGAAAATTTATCGCCGGTACTTTTCTCTTTGTACTTAAATGATCTTCAGTCATCCTTACACTTACACGGTGCTGTTGGTATAGAGCTAAGAAACCCACTCGATTTTGATATTTGGCTTAAACTTCTAGTCTTGCTTTATGCCGATGATACTGTTATTATAAGTGACTCAGCCGAAGATTTTCAACGTAGTCTCTCATTATTTAACGACTACTGTAAAAATTGGCACTTGCAAGTTAATATAAAGAAGACAAAAGTTATTATATTCGGAGCCCGACAATTGAATAATTTTGAGTTTAAATTAGGCGACCAAATTATTGAAATTACCGATCAATACCATTATCTAGGAGTAACTTTCTCAAGCAGCGGATCTTTTCTCAAAGCACGTAAACATATTGCTGAACAAGCAACAAAGGCTATGCACCTACTCTTCACCAGAGCGAACAACTCTGATTTACCCATAGACCTTATACTAAAACTGTTTGACCATACTGTCCTTCCTATATTAACTTACGGATCCGAAGTATTTGGTTACGAAAACATTGACATCTTAGAAAGGGTACACAATAACTTTCTTAGGAAAATCACAAAAGCCAGACGCTCTACTCCTATGTATTTTCTATATGGAGAATTAGGAAGATATCCTATCTCTATAACCGTCAAAGCCCGCATGATATCCTTCTGGAATCGTTTAATTTCGAGTAAAGAGCAAAAGATTTCGCTGCAAATATACAAATACATGCTAAATCTACCTGACAGTAACTTTAAGTGGTGTTCTAAAATAAAAGAAATCCTTAATTCAGTAGGCCGTCCCGATTTGTGGGAAAATCAATTCCAGTTAAATCAAAAAAATATCCACAAACAAGTTAAACAAACCTTGATTGACCAATTCAAACAACAGTGGCACGAGCAATTACGAGAATCTAATAAGGGTCTGATTTACAATAGCTTTAAGGAACAGCATGAATTTGAACCGTATTTCAAGGTCCTCACTATACAAGAGTCGATGACTATTTTTAAATATCGAACCGCCAACCACAGACTACCTGTTGAAACCGGTCGTTACGACGGAACCCCTTTTGTTGATAGAATATGCACACTGTGCAATAATAGAAATGTCCAACCAGTCGGATGTGAGAAACATTATCTTCTTGATTGCACCTATTTTAATCGTGAAAGAGCCGAATATCTAGGTTCACTTACTATAAGAAATCATGATCTCTCATTGAAAACACTCTTGTCGTCGACTTCTACAAACATACTGAAAAACGTGTGCAAATTCGTAAATGTTATAATGAAAAAATTCTAATCTACCAACATGGAACCAATGCCTCCCAACTTTTCTTTACATACCTCTAAAACAAAATATGATGTTATGTATTTAATTGCTATTGTGTGTAAATTATATCACTTGCATCTATTCATGTTTGTAAAACCTAAGGTAGTAAAACATTTATTTTTTCCTAAAAAGATAATGTACTTACCTATAAACTGTGTTCTCCCTACTCTTCACATGTCTTAAAATCTTTGTGTCACAGTAGTAATCTAACTCAGCGTAAAACATACAATGTTTATAACAATACGTCAGTCTGTCGTTATTATTATTGTAAAAATCGTGGTCACATGCTTTCCACGCTATTCATTGACGTTACATTCATTGACTAAGTAGTGGAATTCACTGATTGGGTAGCCGCAATGTATTTATAGCTCATTTGCATAAAACGAATGCTCGCAGGTGCGGAGATATACCACTGCTGCTCTTACAGGTGAATTTCAGATGTAAACGTCGCATGTCCTACTAAGTTTCTCCTCTTCTTAAAAGATAAACTATATCTTGTCAGCCCCGCTGGTACCTTGTGTTTCGTTTCGACAAGAACCAGCTCATGGGCAGGACAAAATTTACTTACATGTTAAAGTATGTACAAATATTTAAATTGCTTTTATGATAACAGATATTTAGAATTGTGTAACATAGTAAGAAACGCATCCAAACCTGCTCATTAACACGATTGACTGTAAATTGTTTTACTCACAAATGTATTATACCTCGTGCTTATAAGCAATTGTGACATGTAATAACAACACTTAAAGCAGCGCTGTTTTCCATTTTCTGGATCTACAATTTGTATCTATTAATGTAAGAATACCAAATGCATGGTACATTACTAAGTATTTGTTGTTTGTTATAGTGAAAACCACTTTAATCCTTATACGCATGAGAAACTTATGATTTACCCCTGAAATAAATGTCTGCCATTTACATTAAAATCTAAGAGCCCGACACATTTAAATTGTAAATTTGATATGACTTAATTCGTTGCATCTTATTACTCTTTACTAGTTACCATCTTATTTAAGTAACTTGACACTGCAATGACTGGGTAATAATGTCGATTACGAATTCCCCCCAGGCATGCTTCTAAAAGTTGTTATTGTCTTAATCCAATGTAAATTGTCATCAATTTTTATAAAATATGTATACGGATCGCTACCCCACATGTCTGTTCAACCATCATTCTTCATATCATTTTCCATTGTTTGTTTGTTACTTTTGCTTAGTTATTGTTGCTTACCTGTGTGTATATGTGATTTATGTCTGTTTGTCTGTATCTTGACCTGAAACCTAATTATTGTTTTAGTATATTGAATTTCGTTATATCCCCATGTTGTACATATAAAGTACCAGGGTGAAATAAAAGATATGTTCTGTTCTGTTCTGATGCAAGGAAATTAGGTTTTCCACTTTTTTTTCACCTGAATCTTAGGCGGGGGTCTTTTTGATGCAGAAGCGTATGATTAGTGGTTAAATTTTGCTAGAATAACGATGATCAGGCTCCGCCACAACTGAGTATTGTCAACAATGAAATGCACAAGGCTCACGTACCTTAAGAGACTGAAACAGTTACAATCTTAATCATACTGCAGAAACTACCTCACTGGACAATACGTCCCCGAAAAACCAATAACTCTAGATAACAAAGCGATCGATTATTATCCCGATATACCTTTAACTGCCTTAGGGCAAAAACCGATAAAATAATAGTGCGCGCAAACTTATGGTTTAGTATCGCATCAATAAATTAAATTTAAGTAATGCGGACTGTTTGGTTTAAGATGCTGTTTTTTTTTTATTATACAAAAACAATTATAAAGGAGTATATTAAATATTTAAAAGAAAAACACTCATATTCATTCATATACTTATTTTATTTTCCTCCAGTCCAATTTAACAATTAGTTATCACCAACTAACTAATTTGAAACAGTACATTTAGTCACAATAAAATATAAGCTATATAAATAAATAAATATGTCCGACTATTTCATTTATTTTGTAGCGTGCACCCTTTATTCCTAAATGGATATAGTTGCGAATTCAGACAAGCGAATGTCACATATAGACCGTGGTACGTAGTTGTCAATAACACTGGTTGGTAAGTTGCAGGATGGTTCCCTTGTACAGTCAGATGTTGGATACCCAGACCACTTCACCAAATATTCATCGCTTCCCTAGAAATAAAGAAAAATAATTGTAAGAGTAACATAAAAACGTTCCCAGTCTATATGGATAATGGAAATTCGGTATTTCATTTCAATGATGAAAGTCCAAAATAATCATTATAAAACTATGTTTGAAGACCAGTCTCAAATCTCAATCATCTGATTGGCTGATAAAGCGAACAATCACCATTTCAGCCAGCCAGACGGTTAAGATATAAGACTGGTCTCCAAACATTGTTTTATGATCTGTGGTCATTATTTTCGAAAGAGAAAAAGGAATAATTAACAAATGTAAATAGATCTACTATAAAATAATTAGTTTAACTAATTTTTACTAAATATAAATTGATAAATAATAAAAAATTTGATTCATATATGTTTTTTTATCACCTTTCAACTTTATGAATCCGTATTCAAACTTTTCATATTCAACAGTATCTTCATTTAGTTATAAAATAGTAATATTTTTGCGCATGTGTAGACCCAGCTTACTAACGTCTAAATACGTTATTTACTGTTCGCTACTTAATAAAACAGCATTGTCTGTTAAGCAATTTATTTATTAAAAACCCTTGAAATAAAAGAATGTAAAAGACGCGAATTCAGTTAGAATGGTACACATTTTTTGAAGTACACATCAAGATGGAAATTTATTATACATGTTTTATTAAAGAAATCTAAATTGGGAATTTATTGAGGTTAGCCGTTTAGCCTAAGGACTGCTAAGTAAACTTCGTTCTACGTTTCACTTCAAGATAATTTTATGCTTTCATTTCCAAAGGTTTAACATAAAAATTGAAATTATAAACTCAATTCCTGACTTTAAATTTCAAGTCTGTCGTTTTTCTTTTGTTTTACCAGATTTTATTTTTAACAGCGTATAAACGAAATAAATTCCTGCATTAACGGGGCACTTAGTCCGGATGTTAACAATTAACCCGCAATTATGTGCAACAAAACTGCCAATTAACCTGCAATCATGTGCAATAAACCACCACAATAGTTTACACCAAATGGGAGATTTTGTTTTGTTTTAAAATCAATAGAAATAATACAAACTTGAAATAGTTGTTGTAACAAAAATAATATCGTACAGTTTATACGCTCGTTATTTTCACAGATAAAGCAGAATAGTGAGACAATTAATGAAATGGTTTATTTAAATTGATCTTATATTAAAATATCGCAAATGCATTAGCAAAATCATATGTAATCCAAATAAGTTATTGGTAAATGTGTGTTTAAAAAAAATTAATTTTCAGATTTCTTTTAAATTGTTGTATTATCTTATTGTAATAAATAAAACATAGATTAATATTGGTACATGTATTAAAAAAGATGTTTTTATTTGTTTCCAGATATTGATAAATTCTATGTTCGAAATGAATTTTTAACAGTCAGGTTTAAGTGTCTGAAATAGTAATAATATGCGGTATCTTATTTATAATCAATAATTCTTTTAAATGAATGTACAGCAGATAAGCAAGATAAGTAAAATAGTAATGTAAAATAGACAAAAAACAAGAAGAGAATGACAGAGTAATTAGTCTTTACAGAAGAATTATACTTACATCATTTGTGGTTGATCCCTTCCGGTACCAAATAATACGTTCTACGAAATATTTGTCAGGTAGCACTTGTCTAGCTAAAGCACGAGTTGAGGTAATCTCTGGCAGTGGCTCTCCCTCATGCAGTAACTTATAGTCAGGTTTTTTTTTAAATATTTCTCAGAGAAGCCATCATCAGAGTTTATGTCAGTTACCAAAATGACAGGTGTGCAACCGTGGACTTGTGTCAAGGTTGGGGATTCGAATCTTTAAATGACACGAACACCTGAGAGATATTCGCAGTTTGCAATTTAAGGTGTGATTTGTTTCAAGTTTAAGGACAAACGTGATTATTCGCCGCATCCAGTAGATAAATCACAGATTACCTTAATTAATTAAGAGTTTGAGTCGATTCAAGTCGGCGTCTTTTGAAGCTAGCGTGCCTTAAAATGTAATTTATATAATTAATTGAATAAGTTGAACAACAAAATCAATAATAGGAACAACAACAACACTTTTTCGCAATATTCATATCCATACGCCTTTGCTATTACCGGCATTTAACCAAAACTGTTCTACAGCAGGTAAAAATCAGTTTTATTCAATACATGCTAAAATAGCACATTGTTTCATTTAAACGGCTAAACCGTCTTTTCCAACTGCAATATAAAATATCTGCCTCAGGCCAATATGACGTCAAACGATTTTTATCGATACAGCATAATAATTGTATCGGCTCAATTTTGAGAAAATTCAAAAATAGCCTAACTTCAACCTCAAAACAGACTATCGCAACATAATATTTCTAACTAAAAAAATATATCATTTGAAAGATTAATTAGTCTTCTTTTTGAATCCGTTTGCACCTAAGCTTTTATTGCAATTTAATTAGTGTAATTAATTCATTTAAAACGGACAGGTCGGCGATTTTGCACGATTTTCAATAGAATATATAGGAGGCTGAGATGGTTAACTTTAACCTTAAAACAGACTATCGCAACATACTTTAATATTTATAAAATAAACATATAATTATCAAGCAAAGATTAAATTTTATGAAACCGTTTGCACCTAAGGATTTAGATGAACAGAAAAAAAGTTATGCTCATTAAACCAACTAGTGCCTTCTTTGTTCTATAGAGCGAAAAATTTGCGTATCGGAAAACCCGGTGAGGTAGTTTCTCCAGTATGTTTTACGTCGATCGCAACAATGCATTAACAAAAATATTCGCCAACTTACTGACGGTCTCCCCAGGATTTTTGGAAGGGTTGTCGCTGGATATTTCGTGGATATAAGCTCGCGAAACTTTATTTTTTAACTATCATTTTTTACAATTTTATATTTGTACCAAAGTTTACTGCAAAAACTGTATATAGTACATAGATGTTTTTTTTTTATCTCTTTAGAGCCAAGAAAGGTACAAAGTTAAAAAACATAAATAATGTGAAACAATGTGTAAACAGTATGTCAACATGTGTTTTAATAACATAAACTGATCTGATCTCATCAAGTTACAATGCCAACTATATACTCTGTATAGTTAGTTTTTCACCTTCATTGTCCAAGATATCTCACACATATCAAACTCAGTGTTTCATTACAACTGACAGAATTAGGATTACACTTTCAGAAGCCTCTTTTCTTCTTGGGCCCAAGCGCTGACTGCCTTATTATAATCAAACTTCAGTACATCAGGACCTTCCATGGATATCATTAACAATAAATTTAATGTTGAATTGTTAAGCCTGCTTCTAAGCTTAGTCTTCACTCTTGATAAAGTGGAAAAACCCCACTCACAATCTGAAATTAAATTAATTTACGATACCAGTAAACATATAGATAGCTTTACATATATAAAAATAATATCATAATAGGTATTCAGTTAACACAAACAGGTATAATAAATTATGTAGTGCACCCCAAGAACCTGATTTAAACCCCTAGTAGCAAATTATTTTGCAACTGACTGTTCCAAGGCGCTAACCCATACGGTTCCCCTTTTTTATTAAACAATCAACAAACAAATCATTTATTTTCCTCTCTTCTTTTTGCTGCAGGGGAGGCTGTGTTTTATGAGTGTGGCGATTCCTGATATGCATATTTCCCTTTTTATATATAGTAGCATGAAATTGAGTTATTTTATTTATTTAATGCAAGTCACAAGGCTAAGTAAATATATATAAAAAACATTGCCAACTTCTTGCAACCAGAAGTAGACTTTCTTCCACTTAGGATCGACACCTGACTGGATCGAACTGGCTGTTCGAGGTAGCCGGCGTTGATTCAGTGTCTCGGCATGTTGGGGTACCGCGTCCGGCGTCGGAGTAATTTCACGACGTGAAGGGGTATTTGGCGTCGTAAGAGTCGCTCTTAGAGGGCTATCCGGAAATGATCTCGATCTCATTTCTAGAATTTTGAAGTTCAGAATGCCCGATGGAGTTGGCATCAGCCTCACAAGGCCGGTTTCTCTTGAAATAAGATAGAATTGACGAGTCGTCGTTCTTTCGCGCATGCATACTTGAAAATGTGTCCGACGAAAATGAACTGATCGTTACGATGATAGCGCAGTAAAATGCCACAGAATGTATTTCTTTTGCAATTTAAGTTCTAAATGCAACTTGCCAACAGATTTGTTTAAAACAATTCCATTATCGCACAATTATGTTCATACATGTATACAGTACAATTTTCGAAGTGTTTGTCTTCTAATCACAGAACTAAGAATAACCAAATAATTACTCATGATCGCATCTCATTTAAATCATTGAACATTATGTTAAACACACCGGGTTCCGCTATTAATTGAGAATATCAAGAGTCAACAGAGCCAAAATACGATCAAACGACACCGACAGACTTGCGAATTCACCACGTGGAGAGGCGGAGTTATCCAGCTGATAGTAAAGAAATCGATTGTGATTGGTCAAATCGCCCATTGCTTAACCTTGAATGAGGTGTGTATTGAAAAGCGACCTGTGTTTACAATGCAAGAAACAGAAACTTATGACATGTCGATTTTGAATAAACGGATGTCGGCGAATTTAACACTTGTTGGAAATAGATCAAAGCTTGTTAACGGTTGTCTGTGGAGAACACTGGGACCCGGCCCGGTCCTTGTTAGCCGAGCAAAATCTCGATCCACAACTGCTCCAACCTAACCAAAATGGCAACCCACGCTATCTCCCGCTTGTCACGTGACTGATTTGTTTTTAATCGTTCTTTTAATATCCTTTCCTTGCGAATCACAACATTAAATTGTTTTCTTGTTTTTATTTGTAGAATTATCTTTCAAAGTTCGCATTCCTTCTCGAAATAATTGTATTTTCTTAAAATGCACTACTTTTTATGCCACACAACTACGAAATCTTTCAGGCGTAACTAAACTACTCATTCATATCCAGTTGCTTGTTCACTGCCGTAGCTGGTCATGATTTCACTCTACATTGTCCGATGGAATTTTTGGCATGGATGCTCCAAAATTACACGGAAACTTACTATCAATCGCTCAGAATTCGTGGAATGGTGTGCTGCATTGTGCTTCACACTTGTGCAGAACATTTCGGCCTGCTCTCGCGGTGACCACTTACTTGATACGCTCTCGTGGTCGCAATGATACACCCGAAGTTCAGGACTGCGCGTCGCAGAGTTCACAGCATCGTTAGTAAAATACTGGCGCATGCGCGCCAGTATTAAAAACGATTGTCGAAAACTGGCTAAACTGGATCGGCCTAATGGCCGACCCAACAAGCATGTAAAGCATACACAATCAAAAGGTTTCAAGTGTCTCTTCTGGGATTGTTAGGTCATCATCGGTATTGTGAATGAATCAATAGATTTTAGTGTCTCTTCCAGGAGTGTATGGTCATCATTGGTATGGGTTTCAGGGGCGTTTCTATATAACTTGTAGTATTGTTACTGTCAGTTTTCAGTAAATATAGCACTTTATAAGTCTTTATGGGTCATCACAGTTACATTTCTCAATAAGCATAGCACTCTTGGCTCAAGTTCATTCATTATTGTTTCAGCTTTACTGTAGCACTGTTGCTGCACATATATACTTGTGGACATCTGCACTGTCGGGATAGGACCTAGGCCATGCTCCGGCAAAAATAATCAAAGCGCTGAAAGCGTTGAAATACTGGCGCGCTGGTTGAATCCCTGCACAGATATCATTACTGTAAACATATGAAACTATGTGTGATTTTTTCGTTAAACTTTGTGACAGTTACTATCATCAACATTAGCAAATAATTCTGTATATTCAGGGATTTCAATAGATGCAGGTACTTGTATTTTGATGCAAGGAAATTAGGTTTTCCACTTTTTTTTCACCTGAATCTTAGGCGGGGGTCTTTTTGATGCAGAAGCGTATGATTAGTGGTTAAATTTTGCTAGAATAACGATGATCAGGCTCCGCCACAACTGAGTATTGTCAACAATGAAATGCACAAGGCTCACGTACCTTAAGAGACTGAAACAGTTACAATCTTAATTTTTACGTCGATCGCAACAATGCATTAACAAAAATATTCGCCAACTTACTGACGGTCTCCCCAGGATTTTTGGAAGGGTTGTCGCTGGATATTTCGTGGATATAAGCTCGCGAAACCTCATTTTTTAACTATCATTTTATACAATTTTATATTTGTACCAAAGTTTACTGCAAAAACTGTATATAGTACATAGATGTTTTTTTTTTATCTCTTTAGAGCCAAGAAAGGTACAAAGTTAAAAAACTTAAATAATGTGAAACAATGTGTAAACAGTATGTCAACATGTGTTTTAATAACATAAATTGATCTGATCTCATCAAGTTACAATGCCAACTATATACTCTGTATAGTTAGTTTTTCACCTTCATTGTCCAAGATATCTCACACATATCAAACTCAGTGTTTCATTACAACTGACAGAATTAGGATTACACTTTCAGAAGCCTCTTTTCTTCTTGGGCCCAAGCGCTGACTGCCTTATTATAATCAAACTTCAGTACATCAGGATCTTCCATGGATATCATTAACAATGAATTTAATGTTGAATTGTTAAGCCTGCTTCTAAGCTTAGTCTTCACTCTTGATAAAGTGGAAAAACCCCACTCACAATCTGAAATTAAATTAATTTACGATACCAGTAAACATATAGATAGCTTCACATATATAAAAATAATATCATAATAGGTATTCAGTTAACACAAACAGGTATAATAAATTATGTAGTGCACCCCAAGAACCTGGTTTAAACCTCTAGTAGCAAATTATTTTGCTACTGACTGTTCCAAGGCGCTAACCCATACGGTTCCCCTTTTTTATTAAACAATCAACAAACAAATCATTTATTTTCCTCTCTTCTTTTTGCTGCAGGGGAGGCTGTGTTTTACGAGTGTGGCGATTCCTGATATGCATATTTCCCTTTTTATATATAGTAGCATGAAATTGAGTTATTTTATTTATTTAATGCAAGTCACAAGGCTAAGTAAATATATATATAAAAACATTGCCAACTTCTTGCAACCAGAAGTAGACTTTCTTCCACTTAGGATCGACACCTGACTGGATCGAACTGGCTGTTCGAGGTAGCCGGCGTTGATTCAGTGTCTCGGCATGTTGGGGTACCGCGTCCGGCGTCGGAGTAATTTCACGACGTGAAGGGGTACTTGGCGTCGTAAGAGTCGCTCTTGAAGGGCTATCCGGAAATGATCTCGATCTCATTTCTAGAATTTTGAAGTTCAGAATGCCCGATGGAGTTGGCATCAGCCTCACAAGGCCGGTTTCTCTTGAAATAAGATAGAATTGACGAGTCGTCGTTCTTTCGCGCATGCATACTTGAAAATGTGTCCGACGAAAATGAACTGATCGTTACGATGATAGCGCAGTAAAATGCCACAGAATGTATTTCTTTTGCAATTTAAGTTCTAAATGCAACTTGCCAATAGATTTGTTTAAAACAATTCCATTATCGCACAATTATTTTCATACATGTATACAGTACAATTTTCGAAGTGTTTGACTTCTAATCACAGAACTAAGAATAACCAAATAATTACCCATGATCGCATCTCATTTAAATCATTGAACATTATGTTAAACACACCGGGTTCCGCTATTAATTGAGAATATCAAGAGTCAACAGAGCCAAAATACGATCAAACGACACCAACAGACTTGCGAATTCACCACGTGGAGAGGCGGAGTTATCCAGCTGATAGTAAAGAAATCGATTGTGATTGGTCAAATCGCCCATTGCTTAACCTTGAATGAGGTGTGTATTGAAAAGCGACCTGTGTTTACAATGCAAGAAACAGAAAATTATGACATGTCGATTTTGAATAAACGGATGTCGGCGAATTTAACACTTGTTGGAAATAGATCAAAGCTTGTTAACGGTTGTCTGGGGAGAACACTGGGACCCGGCCCGGTCCTTGTTAGCCGAGCAAAATCTCGATCCACAACTACTCCAACCTAACCAAAATGGCAACCCACGCTATCTCCCGCTTGTCACGTGACTGATTTGTTTTTAATCGTTCTTTTAATATCCTTTCCTTGCGAATCACAACATTAAATTGTTTTCTTGTTTTTATTTGTAGAATTATCTTTCAAAGTTCGCATTCCTTCTCGAAATATTTGTATTTTCTTAAAATGCACTACTTTTTATGCCACACAACTACGAAATCTTTCAGGCGTAACTAAACTACTCATTCATATCCAGTTGCTTGTTCACTGCCGTAGCTGGTCATGATTTCACTCTACATTGTCCGATGGAATTTTTGGCATGGATGCTCCAAAATTACACGGAAACTTACTATCAATCGCTCAGAATTCGTGGAATGGTGTGCTGCATTGTGCTTCACACTTGTGCAGAACATTTCGGCCTGCTCTCGCGGTGACCACTTACTTGATACGCTCTTGTGGTCGCAATGATACACCCGAAGTTCAGGACTGCGCGTCGCAGAGTTCACAGCATCGTTAGTAAAATACTGGCGCATGCGCGCCAGTATTAAAAACAAAGTACCATTCAGTTTGAATATAAATTAAGATGATTCCCTTAATGATAATAATTGGAAAGTAAATGTTAATGTGTAATAATGCAAATAATTACGAAGAAAACAGTCTAAAGGGAAACCGGACATACATGCGGGACGCGCCCTGTCCAGATATGCCACCAGATCTACACATAAAGTATAAAGCAGAGTGTAGAGCTTAACTCTAACTCTAAATGCTAAAGTGACTTTAAACTTATTCAAGTCATAAGTAAAAGACTAAACAGACAGCATTATGTAAAATCAAATGGATATTTAAAATCCATGCTCCACATAGAACTCTGTTAAACTTACATAATTAAGAGCAAAATTACTAAAAACATTTACTGAGACTCAAAGTGGGAGCATGGGTTTATAGTAAAACCCTTACATTTTAGTTGGATCCAATCTTCAGTATGATGTCTGGCAGTACTGTGCTGACTCTTCTTTGGAGTTACATCATATTACCCCGCAGGGCGGCTTGTAGGCCCTGAGCCCATGTTGGTATAGTGTCATAGTCATTGAGCTTTGGTCGTGATCATGTGTTATTGTGGTCTTCTTCCCCATTTGGTATGCTGTGCGACAGCATGTTCTGGTCACATTAGATGGTAAGGCGCATTGATGGTTTTCTTCTGTTCCTCTTGATGGCGATCTCCTGTAGACTGCTTCTGGCATTGTCGGGTGATAGTGACAAGACGGTATCAGTTTGGAATCCGGTTGGGTGGTCGTTGTCCTGGAGACATTGGAGACAGCAAAGTTGTCATCTAGTCTGCGTTCTTCACAGTCGGGCCATTCTTTATCGACTTGTATCTCTTTCTTCATATGAAATGCTGTGTCTTCCTCATCATAGTTATTGCAGTCACCATGGATACCATCTTGTATAGATACAACACAGGTGGGCCAATTGAAGGAGATCTTGCCTATTGTAACGTTGAGTTCTGCATTTGGCCTCTTCTTGCCTGCACCTGGAACATTTGAGTCTGTCTTTTTCTTTTTATCTCGTTTCATCTGTGAATTGTCTAGGTGGTTACTGTAGACTGGTTCTTCCGTGGTCTTGCTGGTAACCTTCATTTTCTGGGACTCTGGTATTTGCGCTGGAGTGTTAGTTGTGACTGATTGAACTCTGTTCGAGTTCATTTGGAGACAGTCCATGTCTTTGGTATCTTCAATGATACAGATTTCTTCTTGAATGCTGTTAGGGCTTCCAGTCTTACTTGCGTCTGTCTCCTTGGTATTCAGTATTTCTGCTTCTGTTTCTTCTGTTGTGGCCATTTCTGTAGTCATGTTCAGACTCTCTGTTGCATCTTGGACTGAGTGTAGGCCACTGGACTCAGTCCCTTGTAGTTTAAAGGATTCTGGTTCTCGCTTTTGGAGGCTCTCTTCTGGATCTTCTCTTGTTGGTTGGGGACAGTCGTAACTCAGGTGTCCGTCTTCATTGCAGTTGAAGCATTTGACCAGTTTTCTCTTGGAAGTAGTGTTTATAGCTTGGTCTTCTCTGCTTTCTGTGTATGTTTTATCTTTCTGTTCTCTCTTGTTGCCTAAGTATTTGTTGGCAAATTCTTCTAATATTCGCTGTATGTTTTTCTCTTTGTCCCTGTGGTACTGTAACAGACGCTCCTCAGTTACATACTGTGTGCTGTTTACTCTGCGTAGACATTCTTCAGTTTCATCGTCTGAGTCCTCGTAATCTGTATATACGTTAATTGTTCGAACAGCTGGTCTCTTTCTGGTAGTTTGTTTGCATGACTCCATCCAGATGATCTTCTCCATGGTCTCTGTTAAGGTTTGTGGATCGAACTTCAGTACATCTTCTGCAATGTCTTGGTCTGGATACCCATTCAAAACTTGCTGGATTGTCAGTTGGGTGAAAGTTGCTGTGTTCTGGATGTCTGGATAGGCCTTGAGCATAGCTGTTTGAACCCGTGAGGTATAGTCTTGAAGTGTCTCCTCTGAACTTTTTCTCAGGGTGCTGAGTTGGGCTCTGTAGGTTTGGGCAGGTAATGTGCTTCCATATCTTATCTTCATGGCTCTGGAGAATCTATCGGCATCTTCTAATGTGTCAAAACCGAGGCTGGCTGCAAATGCTAGAGCGCTCCCCTTTAAACTCATAAGCAGGTGCGTGGCAAACTCCTCATCGGTGAATTGGCATTGTCTTGCACACATCTGGAATTTTACCCAGAACGACTCCCATTCGTCAGCTTTTCCATTGAAGGTCGGAAGTTTAAGCTGGGGCCTCCAAAGTTGATCTTGATTGTACTGGTGTCTCTGTCTTGGATATTTATTGAAAGCCATGTCTCTGAAGTTGTTCTCCATTTCATCATAATCGGTATCTCTTGAAGTAAATATGAAGTTACCGTTCATTGTTAATGTTGGTGATTTTTGATAGAACGCTTCTCTTTGTCTTTTTGACCCATAACCGCCAGTGTTGAAACATGGTTCACGGGTCATTGTGGGCTCTTCAGTGTAAACGTTTACATGTTGGGGTCTTCTGTAGTCATCTGGTGGTTGATTGAAAGGTTGTCTCAAAGTCGCCTGTGGTCTTCCCTGGGGCACCATGTTGTTTTGTTGCTGTGGTCTGGTTGTGGCAGGGCTGTTTGGTGGTTGACTGTTTAGCCCTGTGCTGAAGGTGTAATCAGGTCTTCCGAAGTGTGGTCGTTCTCCATACAATATTGGTGAGTAGGTTGCTCTCTGTTGTTTGTTCTGTGCAGGAGATAGATGAGGCGGTGATGTGATGACTGCAGGTTGGTTATCATTGTTGCGGGAAACCTGAAGTATCATGCCATTGCTCATAGATGAAGTGGTGTTGTTGGCTTCTGGTTGATCTGCACTGTTAAATGGTTGGGTGACTTTCTTCGACCGTAGCTCCATCTGTAGTCATATTGTTCGATCAGCTGCGCCAGGTCAGGTAGGTATTGACAATATTCGTATTCTTCAAGGTGTGACAATTTGTGTTTGACAATTTCTGTATTCTTCGGAGTGTGACAATTTGGATGTATTAGACAATTTGAGGTAAGCTCTGGTGATCTGGTTTGGCGCAGGCTCCTCTTCTTTCTTCGCTAATTTATTTACCCATATAAATTAGCCAAACAAATCAAAATGACTTGTTCTATGAGTGTCTCACATTAAAGTGAAACCTGCTGAAACTGAATTTTTATATTAGATGCATATAAAGAATACAGATGTTTAAACTCAAAATTATGTGGTTAGCTTTGTTAAAGTTACTGCTCACAGTGAAAATTTAGAAAAAATAACCCAAACACCTTGCGCGTAGTTGTCAGATCAGGTACCTAACCTTAGCTGCCAAAACTGAATCCCGATTCTGACGCCAATTTTGTGGTGAAGCTACTTTTTGATGTTACGGTTGTTGCGTAATTTTGGGGTGACCTTACGTAGAGTTATGTAATTTAGAATTTAAATGTATTTTAAAGTAAGGTCAATTTAAATTAGTAATAATTTTAAAATAATACGGGAGGTTTTGAACTGTAACACTTAAAAGCGTTGTCAGGATGACACCACTGGCTGTAAAATATGTACTGGTAAGCCCAGCCAGGAAACTAAACTCAGTAAAAAGTAGTGATCTTTTAGATGATAAACTCTAAATCTTAATATACATTAAAAAGAAACAACAGTCTGTTTTGATGAATTATTATTGTTTAAACTATGTAAATCTAAGAACTAAGTAAACATCAAAAGCTATGTAAATTATCAGAACATATGTCAATATCAATAAAATGAAAAGTTAACCAAACTTTGAGTGATTCTGGCTCAAAAATATGTTACTTAAATACAAGTCTAAGAAAGATTATAAGACCATTAAAAGTAAGCAAGTTTAAGGCCCAGGAAAGCACAGTTGACCAACGGATAGCTCACAGGTCTACCAGTCAGGGTCTAACAACCGTAAGTTCCCATATAATGATATAGCCAGGAGTTTAAAACCATACGGGATTAAAAACCCAGTCTATAACATAGCAACAAAGACAAAGTCTTTGTTGAAAAGTGGTCTATTTAATTATTAATAATTGCTTAAATGCCAATTTTCCTAAAAGTCAATAGTTAAATTAATCTACTTAATTGAATGCCAAAATTAAAGCTACTTTTCTGCTTTAATGTAAATAAAACAATAATTTAGACTTGATATCTACTGATTAAACCTAAATTTTTATTTGTTATTATTAATTTAGAAAGTTCTGAAGTTTTCCTAAAGTACCTAATTTATTACTTATTAATTAGAAAGAAGTTTAGAATTTTGATCATAACAGTTCAAAAACAAAAGCCAGAATAATGAATTCTTAAAGAGTTCTGCAATTTATAGAACTAAGCTACAAGTGGTATCTTCCACTGAGCATAATAGTATCTTCCATTATTAACCAATCAAAATGCATAAAAATAGTATAACCCACAAAATAGGTTGCTTAGGTTATACCAATATCCCTTAAATCATATTAATCTACTTCTAAGTACTACAAATAACATAAAAAGAACATGTAACATATAAAATGCACAAATAAATGATAAATCTACATAACAAAGTCTAAAAAGTAAGTATGATACAACAAATAAGGAATCTTGGGCCTTAATCTCAAAATAGCTCAATTTCAGCCTTAATCTTAAAATAGCAAAGTATCTAAGTACAGGAAAGGCTTATCAATAATGGAGGCTAACCTGTAAGGCTACCTGTCCTGACTTAAACTCCCTATATTAAAGCCAATACTTAAAGCATACTCTAAACTGCTAATTAAATATACATTAAAGACATTATAAGTACTTAATTAAACTAAATAATTGCCCCTTAACAGTTTTAAGGTAAAAGAAGGCCTATACCTCTAAAGACTGTATCAAGAAATTCCTGAGATTCACACTGATTAGGATATGATCAATATTATCAATATAAGACAATGGTCAAATGTTATGGTTCAATGGTTTGTGATTGGACTTAAAATCAATAATCTTAAGTGGTAATGAAATTAAATTTGAATCATTAAATAACTGGTCATTATATAAAGTAAAACAATATATTACAAAATATTGCATAATCTGATGATGCTTAAAACTGACTTTACCACACATGCAAGCTGTTGTTAAAGCTTGTTACTTCAATATTGCTGCTATACTACAGCTTTGAAACTACAAACTTCATTACCATCATCTCTCAGGTTAATGCACCAAGAACCAGAACCATAAATCAAACTTGCTGTTTGATTTAATCACGATGCTCTTTCCAGGGGTGGTGATCACGTGGTACAATGTTTTGGTACCAAGCACTAAAATGGCGGCGTCCACTGAGATTGTATGCATTTTTGATTTGTTTTTCATTTATATGAAAGAAATAAATTTCCTAACAATGCCGATGTTCCAGCGCCAAACTTTCCCTGCATTGTGATAGATTAATTACACTCCTCACCGCTATCTCCATTTTTTAAAACTTCTTCTTTTTTAAACTCAAAACTGTTACCAATAACATTTCTTGGTGGGGGTGGGGAAGGATCATGGGTACCCATCTACGTATTTTAGCAAAAGATATAAAACAAATAACTACATAAACTTGGGTATGAAGAGCTAAGTGGTTTAAAGTTGTGGGAAAATGAGGCTGATAAAGGGAATGCAGGGTCAAGGGTGTCTGAGTGGGGTAAAGTCAAAAACTATTAACTCAAACCAACACCTATTTTTGTTGTTGGAAGTGGGAAGGATTCAGGTGGCTATCCACCACACACGCCTGTCGTCCTCACTTCTTTGACTTTTTTTCATTTATTTAAACACACCAATTAAAAAGTGGTAGAGGGGCTAGTAAGGATCAGGGGTACATTCCCCTTTTTAAAAATGTATAAGACCATAGCAAAAGGTATAATACAAATGACACTGACTTTGAAGTGTAGTGGCAGAGGGAGTGAGCGGGGACCTGGAGGGCAAACTCCTCGCAGCGGTTACTTCCCCTCACAATTATGCCCCCTTTCGAAGAAGCTGGGTATATTGCTTTGCACATGTCGGTCAGTCCGTCGGTCGGTCCGTCCGTCGGTAACCACCTTGTCCGATCAATAACTAGACAATGCTTTCTCCTTATGACCTCAAATTTGGTAGGGAGGTTTGTCATCACCGGTTGATGACCCCTTTTGATTTTAGGTCAGTAGGTCAAAGGTCAAGGTCACACTGACCTTCACCACAAAAAACATTGCCCGATTAATAACTAGACAATGCTTTCACCTATGGCCCTGAAATTTTGTTGTGGGGGGGGGGGGCTGTCATCACCTGTAGATGACCCCTATTGATTTTCAGATAAGTAGGTCAAAGTGAAAGTGACCTTCAGCACAAAAAACTTTGTCCGATCGATAACTAGATAATGCTTTCACCAATGGTGCTGGAGTTTAATAGGGAGGTTTGTCATTACCTGTAGATGACACCTTTTGATTTTCATCTCAGTAGGTGAAAGGTCAAGGTCACAGTGATCTCCAATACAAAAATCGTGTCTCGCCAATAACTAGACAGTGATTTGGGTGATCAATCAACAACGGTTTACTATCCATGTGGCGCTTGGAGGGCATAACTGTTTTTCAAACATCTCTTATTTCAATCTGTGTAGCAAAACGAAGCAAATCACTGCGTGGACCTTTAGAAGGGGATCAGAGGTGTTTGGCTGGGGTAACCCACACATTAAAAAAAATCTTTTTATTTACTTGATAACTGAATCCAACATCTTTGTTTTTGGGGAAGGGGATTAAGATATGCATCCAACAACTTTCCGCCTCTCTTTTTTTTACTTTTTGTTTAAAAATTTGCTAATAAAAAGAACTGTTAAGTGGTAAAAGGGCAGGTGGGGGAGGGTAGAGGTGGTGGGGGGTTTAGGGATGTCTGGGTGTAGAAGTGTTTTCCGAAGAAATGCTTGAAAATTTAATAAAATAAGTCAAAGCTGCATGACCATCTTTGTTTCCTATCAAAATAAACGCTGACAGCTCCATCACCGGAACTTTGCAGCACAATTTTCTCGCTTCACCAGCGGTAACGGTTGTGCGCGATCCCCTCCTGTGTTAAATAACATCCTTTTTTAAGCCAATAACGGGCTATGTTTATAATAAATATTGATAAAATATCATTCACCCGAAGAAGGGTCAAATAAACTAGAAACCCGAAGTAAAATATTGGAGTTCCTTTATTCATTTATATTAGGATTAGAAGTTGGTGTTCCGCGGAACTCATTTGTCGCCTGCTTGCATAAAGTTGGAATGTGTGCCTATGTTTAATCATTTATGATTTAAAGTTTTAATTCAAGTTGATTTCAGTACTATACTACGGAACACACGTGTCACCTAAATTGCATTTGAAAGGGGCATAATTAAAAATGGTGAAAAATGAGTTCTCATTCTTGTTGTCACTTATAGCTATGAGCATGCAGATGATAATATATTCTAAGTATAAAGTGAATTGGACACGTACTTTCGATGTTACAGGAATCATAAAGTTTTATGTTAAAGTTGCATTTGAAATGGGCATAACTCAATAATTGCCAAACAGGAGTTACGATTCTTGTTGTAACCGATGTTGTTGTTCATGAAGATGATATATTCCAAGTATGAAGTGAATAGGACAATTACTTTAAAAGTTAGAGAACATTAAGTTTTATGTTAAAGCTGCAATTGAAAGTGGCATAACTCATAAAATAGTCAAACAGGAGTAAACATTCTTGTTGTAGAACATGACATTCATGAAGATGATATATTCCGAGTGTTAAGTGAATAGGATAAGTACTTTCAAATTAAAGTCAACATTAAGTTACATGTTAAAGTTGCATTTGAAAGGGGCATAACTAAAAATATTTAAACAGGAGTTATATTTTGTTGTCACCAATGGCGCTGTTCATGTTGATGATCTAGTCAGAGTATTAAATCAATAGGACACGTTTAAGTCAACATTAAGTTTCATGTTAAAATTGTATTGGAAAGGGGAATAAGTTAAAAAGAGTCAAACAGGAGTTATGATTCTTGTTGTTATCGATGTTTATATTCATGATGATGATTTATTCCGAGTATTAAGTGAATAGGACAAGTACTTAAAATCAAGTTTAAAGTTCAAGTAGCATATGAAAGGGACATAACCCATAAAATAGTCAAACAAGCGTTATCATTCCTGTTGTTAGCGATGACGTTGTTCATGAAGATGATGTATTCTGAATATTGATTGAATAGGACAAGTATTTCCAAACAGGAGTTATGCTTCTTGTTGTAATCGGTGTTGTTGTTTATGTAGATGATATATTCCAAGTTTTAAGTGAAGAGTATAAGTACTTTCAAAGTTATAGGAAACATTAAGATTCATGTTAAAGTTGCATTTGAAAGGGGCATAACTAAATTATTGAAACTGGAGTTATCATTCTTGTCAGATGGCGTTGTTCATGCTGATGATATATTACAAGTATGAAGTGATGAGGAAAAGTATTTGTAAGTTATATAGGCAACATTAAGTTAACGTCAAAGCTGGGGGAATACCGGACGACACCGACGACGTCGCCTGACAATAGTATCCCTATGTGTCTACTTGCTATCGCAGGCGACACAAAAAGTACTTTGACCTCGGAGCGGCAAAACATACCAGTTGCTAATACATCGTCACGTAACATTGTTAAAGATACCCACTCCAAGACAGAAAGACTTGGTGTACATATATACATAAAGTACCCAAAATCCAACACAAACAGCTACACAAAATAACAGCCAGTTTCAAGTCTTGAAACAAATTTTATTCACATTGTACAGTTACCCGAAACAGAAGTTGCTGATCTGTACACCGACGATCAGTTAGTTGATAACATAACAACAGCCACGCTCGACTATTCGAAAAGTCAGACATTTTTAAGCACATTTTAAACTGGGCTTCATTTTAACTGGGGAGTGATTCAGGAGTTTATCACACTCCCAACAGACACAAATGAACAAAAGTTTCTTAATCCAAGTTAGGAAATCAATAAATTACACTTAATTTATTCTTGTAGGTTTTTTTAGGGTTTACACATGCCAGCCAGGTGTTGTTGTTGCTATTGTTGGTGTTGATGTTGTTGTTGGTGGTGTTGTTGTTGGTGTTGTTGTTGATGTTGTTTTTGATGGTGTTGTTATTTGTGATTTTGTTGGTGTTGTTGTTGTTGTTGGTGGTGTTGTTGTTGGAGGTGGTGTTTGTGGTAGTGTTGTTATCGGCGTTGTTGTTGTTGTTGGTGTTGTTGTTGTTGTTGGTGGTGGTATGTGGTGGTGGGGTTGGGGGTTTGGGTACAGTACAGTACAGTAGTAAGTATGGTATGGTATGGTATGGTATGGTATGGTATGGAATGGTATGGTATGGTATGGTATGGTATGTGCCCCCACCCACCCCACAATTACTCAACACTTTCAACCAAAGTATGTTAAGTCCATCTGTTTTAAACCTTTTCTATAGCATTACATATGAAAAACACTAACACTGAAACTTTAACCATAATTTCTAAGTCTTAATTCTAATTTCTAAGTGGAAAAGGGCAAAAATTAAATATAAAAAATCAAGGATGAGTTATGGGCCTTTGAACATCAACCCGATGTATGATAAAATAAAGGTATACAAAGTTTTAAAGTTGAAGTTTTAATAGAATGAAAGTTATAAGCTTTCACCAGCTTGCACGCAAACTTTAATCTTAATTTCTAAGTCTAAAAAGGGCAATAATTTGAAAAAAATCAGAGTTATGGTTCTTGGCATACGTAGTCAGGGTCATGATGGTGAACAAGTTTTGATAAACAAGTGTCTTAAGTTTCAAAGCTATAGTACACGAAGTATGAAAGTAACTAGCTTGCACGCAAACTTTAACCTGAAATTATATGTCGAATCAAAATGAAAGTTAGAGTTATGGTTCTTGGCATAAACACTCGGGACATGATGATGAACGAGTGTGCCAAGTTTCAAAGCTGTATTATAAGTATTATTGAAGTTATAAGTTTGTACATTAGCTTGCACGCAAACTTGAACCTGAAATTCTAAGTCAAAAAAGGGCCATAATTTGATCAAAATGAAAGTTAAGTTATGGTTCTTGGCATATACACTCGGGACATGATGATGAACAAGTGTTAACCTTGATATAGACAACCTTCCTGTGACAGTAGTTTAATACTATGGTGGATAATTTGGAAGTTTGGACTCCCGGCAATAAGGCTACACTCAGTAAGAGAAATTGTTTCATATTTCTAATTTTTTATAATTCCTGTTTGACATGTAACATTTATATGCCCTATAATTGATATCTGACGTAATAAGAAGATTTATAATTATTAAATAACATGAAATTTTATGAAAATAGGAAACCACACTCCCACCAACTTTAACAGTATATTGTGACAAATGATACCACCTTAGTCTCAATAATTCGACTGCAAGCACAGGCCCATTATCATGCTGACTTTTTACAACTCTAGCGGTCACATTTTTGCCTCGATTGTTTTGAAACTTGGTCAGGATGTTTGTCCCAATGATTTCTCGGACGAGTTCAAATATGGGTCATCTGGGTCCGAAAATTAGGTCACTGTTCCTAAAAATAGAATTTTCTTGTTAACACTCTAGCGGTCACATTTTGCTTTGATTGTCTTGAAACTTGGTCAGGATGTCTGTCCCAGTAATTTCTCGGACGAGTGCGAATTTGGGTCATCTGGGTCCAAAAACTAGGTCACTGTTACTAAAAATAGAATTATCTTGTCTTGGCTGTAAATTTGTTATTTCTCATTGGATTTCAAAATAACTTGGCACAAATGTTCACCATGACAAGGCGGTGTGTTGAGTTCAAAACCTATGTCGGTTGGTCCAAGGTCAAGGTCACTGTTACTAAAAATAGAATTTTCTTGTTAACACTCTAGCTGTCACATTTTTGCACCGATTGTCATGAAACTTGGTCAGGATGTCTGTCCCTGTAATTTCTTGGACGATTTCGAATATGGGTCATCTAGGTCCAAAAACTAGGTAACTGTTACTAGAAATAGAATTATCTTGTCTTGGCTGTAAATTTGTTATTTCTCATTGGAATTCAAAATAACTTAGCACAAATGTTCAACATGACAAGGCGGTGTGCTGAGTACAATACCCATGATGGTTGGTCCAAGGTCAAGGTCACTGTAACTAAAAATAGAATTTTCTTGTTAACACTCTAGCGGTCACATTTTTGCTCGGATTGTCACGAAACATGGTCAGGACATTAGTCCCAGTAATTACTTGGAACAGTTAGAATATGGGTCATCTGGAATCAAAAACTAGGTCACTGTTACTAAAAACAGAATTATCTTGTCTTAGCTGTAAATTTGTTATTTCTCATTGGATTTCAAAATAACTTGGCACAAATGTTCACCATGACAAGGCGGTGTGTCGAGTACAAAACCCATGTCGGTTGGTCCAAGGTCAAGGTCACTGTTCCTAAAAATAAAATTTTCTTGTTAACATTTTAGTGGTCACATTTTTGCTCTGATTGTCCGATTGTAAAGAAACATAGTCAGGACATTAGTCCCAGATATTAATTGGACGAGTTTGAATATGGGTCTTTAAACATTGAAGAACGCTGGTCTCGGTGAAAATTTTTGTGCATGTTCAAAAATTATTTTCCGGACCATTGTTCTCCGCCGATTCCCGGCGATCATCGACGTTCATTAGCGTTCAGACTAAGCGCCTCTGGCGATATCCCAGCCACCATTGACGACTGTCAACGTTTCCTCAAACGTCGTAGAACGCTGGCCAGAACATCATAGTGTGACGGGCCCATAAAGCAATATATTTAAGTTGTTGTTTATTTTTGTTAGCATTTATGAGTTTTTAACATTATTGTATAACGATTAGATTTGTTTCTAATAACAAAGTTGCTTATTATAAAAGTATTAATACAAAATTTTTGATTACATCAGAACACGAGGGAGTTATTTTGTACAACGTGAAGCAAGCTACTTCATGAACACAACTTTTACCTGTTTGTTCATATTATAACCTGTTGGAGAATCGTTATTTTCTGGGTGTGGCAATTCCTGACGCATATTTCATTTTTTGAAATGTTGCAAACTAAGCATGTTAAGGGCATATTTCCAACATAAAGGCGCAGATATCGACACAAATAATTTTTGGTTAACGCGAATTTAATCATTTATTCGGATTGATGCCCTTGGGTCATTATGGACCATGCCCGTTTAGAAATGGGAGGTAATTAACCATTTTATAATTAGGTTTAAACTTGGTTGTGTGGCGTTCTGGTACATGTCACGTACTATGTCGGAATAAAAATGCAAGTACTAAAAGGGACATCACTCTATCTTCACTGTAGGTACCCGGAAACAAGGAGATCATGGATAACAAAAGATTGTGAGTATAATGATAGATCAATAGCTTGGAGAAAACAGCACGTAGAGGTGGTAATTGCATGAATTTCGTGTTATAGTGAGATCTAATACTTATATTTTGCTATAGATAACAATGAAGCGATGTCATATCCTTCCTCTGATACTCATACATTTGGAATTGTCGTCAGATAAATGAAAAAAAAAGGAAAATATTTTCACAACATTCCTATAAAAAACTACATATAACGCTCTTTTAAAAATATAACAAAACTGTATTTAATACATGAAACTGCTGTAATCTAAGCACTAAACATCGACATTTAAAACACCAACCCACTTAAGTCCTAGGCATGAGTATTTTCTTCAATAGACGTATTTGATGTTGGGCACTTAAAACAATTAGGATAACGGATATTCGCCTAGTCAAAAGTAAAAGTCAATGGATAACGAAAACTGATGAATGGATAATGGTGTAGTTTCCCTTATTTCAACATAGATACTACTTAGTCTATGCTTTTTTGCATGGTCTCTTTCCGCAAACTGCTATCTTTATGAAACAATACTACCAGCCTACTGACAAGATAAATGACCAATTTATCTTAATTATCTCCCGGAACAGCCTAATTTCTTTCTGTCCCTAAGGCATCAACTAAGAACTAACCCGAACGCCTCTTAACTCCCACGTTAAGCGAATCTGTATTTGTCTGTGGTAATAAATACATAAGTTAATTACTATAACTAAATGGTCTAAGATACACATTCACGTAATGAGAGCCAACCGTTATATACATACGAACGCTTTTGAGAGTGGGGTCCTTTGCCGATTGGGTCGTTCCTGTTAAAAACTGTAAACATTAATAAGCACGATTTATTTGTGGTTAGTATTAATTGTGCTAATTTGCAAAACTTATTATCGACAGAAAAAGAGCGAATTTCTAAGATATTTTAGTCAAATCAGTACATGTTTGGATCTGGTGTGAGTGAAAATTGTGTAAGTAACGCTTTATTAACTTAAATTGGCTCTAAATATAGATTTACTCCTACATTGACTGTGTAAGAATATTACATGTGTTTTCTTTGTTTACAAGTCTTCTACAGTTTATATTATATTTTTTATATATTGTAATACCTTTGTTTTCGTTTTGATACGTAGCACGGCACCATCAAATTATCTTTTAGACAAAATCTGCGATATAAAAATGTATATAAAAGCATGCATAACTAAGTATTCTGTATAAATGAGACCCGGATATTTAAATATTGTGTAAGAAGTTAGATAATACATCTCAAAAGTGCTTTTAAAGTTTAATTTCATCGTCAGATTTAGCTAGAAGGTGAAGCAGACATATCAGGAATAGCCATCATCTTTGTAATCTGATTTTAGGTTCATAAATCAAATATATTTCTAACGATTAAAACTTGACTGTAAAAAAAATAAACTTACAAGCTGCGGACGTTAAGAGGAAAGCGTTAAAATACTATGATTCTAACTTCTTCACAACATTAAAATTAATATTTTTTCATAACGTCCGTCCGCTTTCCTTAATTGAAGAGATCTGATTAAATTCGTTTAGCATAATGTTATTTTTCAAAATCAAAGTTTGAATAATTAATTAAACAATGTCATTACTTTATCACAACAAAAGCCTTCTTGGTACCTGAATGATTTGCTTTCAAAGTGTCGCGAAATTTATACTTAGTTCCTTTTCTTTAATGAAATATGCCATGTGATTTTAGCATTTCAAACTGCAGCGCACATTATTAAACTTATAATTTTTTATCGTACCGGAAATGTCTCATTTTCACGTTGGTTTGTTTGGTATTATTTATATATATTTGTGTTTTTAAGCATTTGATATAATACAGCAACAAGAGTGCCAAACTGACACAAAATACGCCTGTCAAAATGCTGATCATCAAAGTTACGTAACGATCCGATGAAAATTTTTCGACTTGGAGAGCAGATACCGCTAATTCAGTTTTTGGACAATTCAAGGGCCATAATTCAGGAGTGCCTGGGGGGATTTGGCAGGTTATAGACCCTGGTCGAGATATTATGCCCAACAACATATTCACTAAGTTTGATAAAGACCGGATGAAAACTCTTTGACTTAGAGAGCGGAAACAGTATTTTTGGACAATTCAAGGGCCATAATTCAGGAGTGCCTGGGGGGATTTGAACTTCGTCGAGATATTATGCCCACCGACATATTCACCAAGTTTGATAAAGACCGGATGAAAACTCTTTGACTTGGAGAGCGTAAACCCTTATTTTAGACAATTCAAGGACCATAATTCAGGAGTGCATGGGGGGATTTGGCTGGTTATAGAACTTGGTCCAGATATTATGCCCACCAACATATTCACCAAGTTTGATACAAACAGGACAAAAACTCTTTGACAGAGAGCGCAAACCCAAATTTTGGACAATTCAAGGGCCATAATTCAGGAGTGCCAGGGGGGTTTGGCTGGTTATAGAACTTGGTCTAGATATTATGCCCAACAACATATTCACCAAGTTTGATAAAGACCGGATGAAAACTCTTTGACTCAGAGAGCGGAAACTGTAATTTTGGACAATTCAAGGGCCATAATTCAGGAGTAACTGGGTGGATTTGGCTGGTTATAGAACTTGGTCGAGATATTATGCCCACCAACATATTCACCAAGTTTGATAAAGACCGGATGAAAACTCTTTGACTTAGAGAGCGGAAACAGTAATTTTTTACAATTCAAGGGCCATAATTCAGGAGTGCCTGGGGGGGATTTGGCTGGTTATAGAACTTGGTCGATATATTATGCCCACCAACATATTCACCAAGTTTGATAAAGATCGGATAAAAACTCTTTGACTTAGAGAGCGGAAACCCTGTGGACGCCGCCCGCCCGCCGCAGGTGTTCCCATAATACGTTCCGTTTTTCAAACGGGCGTATAAAAAGGAGTACGCACAAGACTTATTAAAATAAAATAACTTTATCTGAGCATTTAAATTAACAGCAAAACGAAAACTCCACCATTATCCATTTCATAAATATTTGAATTTCGGACTGACTAAGCGATCCCTATGAATCGATTTTTCGTCGAAAGGACAACACAAATGAGCATTATGGTTAATTGATAGTAAGTTGTCTCCTTTTGTTTATTTTCGGCCATTGTTTTCACGTGTTTTCTTAAAGGAATTTGTTATCATTGTCGTTTGTTTTGATACTAGTGTCGTTCAGTAATCTGGCTTGGAGGCAGCGTTGTCAACTTATTGTCCAACAATATTGACCTCGCACCTCATTAAATTTCGTAAAGGTCATAGGAAAAACACTGGTACATACATGTATCCAGAGAACAAATTGATATAATCGTTCACTCCGAACGTCAGTGAGTTGTGGTGTATTGGTATACATGCAACCGTATAGGATATAAATGCATTTTACTTTAGCCCATACACGCAAAATATTCAGTTATAAAATACTTCACACTACACCGGTAGTTTACACAGAAAAATAACAGTCTATACGAGTTTTAAAAGAATGGAAATTTGAAAATTAAAATAAAACAAACAAAAGTGGCTAAAACATTAATTCGAACCCACGAGTTTACGTCTTTATTCTCGAATGATTTAAACACCTTTACCAACTGCGCTAAGCGGGCTTCTTACGTTTTGTGGCTTATTAAAATTGGTTATACATAGCATATCGATTTAAATTTAGATCGTAAAGTTTACGAAATATACCGACTACAGGGTCAAATTCAAGAGTGCCAGGTCGATGTTGTTCGACAATACCCAATGCCAATCCTTACGATAATTAACCGGCAAGATAGTACACTACCTGCACATCAATCTGGCTCGGCAGCTGGGGAAACGCTGTTGTAAAAGGGAAGTTGATAAATTTAGGTTTCCGGTCTTGGAATGGATACACGAGCCCGTTAACAGTGTAAGTTGACTACAAATGAAACAACTACGTCTTCCTTAGAGGCAAAACTTACAGTATACTTTTGACTGGACCCTAATTTTGGCCACATTTTTATTGGACGTGGGTCTCCTCAAGTTTTGCTATTAGCAAATCATCAAGTGTAAAGATAAGCATTGTTTATTTAGTAAAAACTAATTAAATGTATCTAAATAATATAGCTTATTCTTATTTAAAGTATTTTAGACTGAAAATGCACGCATTTACTAATTCTATAAAAGCAGATCTATACATGAATGATTAGTTTGGGGGCGTCCGTGGCCGAGTGGTTAAGGTTTCCGACTGACAATCACTTGCCCTTCACCGCTGTGAGTTCGAGACCTACCAGGGTCAAGATCTTACATGTGAGGAAGCTAACCAGCTAGCTTGCGGAACGTCGGTGGTTCTACCCAGGTGCCCGCTCGGGCCTGAAAATTGCCCGGAGGGGCACCTGGGGTCTTCCTCCACCATGGGAAGCTGGTATGTCCACACCATAATGTCCTCGTTCAGAGGCGGGAGGGACATAAAACTGGGAAGTAACAACAACAATGATTAGTTTCTTTATAATGTTATATAAATATGTCCTCTTCTTTAACGATAGTTGTCATCGTTCGTTTCTTTATCACACGACTCTTCTGGATATGAACAGATGTCTGCCGACTTGAAAAATAGTTTTCCTCTTCATCAGCGTTGATTCAATCGTATTAAGACAACATATTTTCTTTTTTTCTATGAATCATACTGCCTTTGTTAACCAAAACATACGCTGCATCCTTTCTGTCCATTTTCGTTGGCTTTCCATATCTGAAAAAAGTCAAATACTTTATCATTAATTTTGTAAGTAGAAACAGTTCCGGAAAAATCGATTTAACATTTATAAATGCTATTCAAATTCGCACCAGCTCTACAAAAGTTTGTACATGTTCTTTCTTTTTACTTCCTTGTTCTGTGGTTTGCGTTTGCATCGTTGCGTACTGAACGGGTGGTATGGTACGTCTATTGTATATCCGTATATGAAAAATTTATTAAAATTTAAGAGCAGGTGTTTTATTTGTCAGTGGCCCAAGCTGAGAATAACTGTTAGGGAACGTCGGCAGTTGCTGCAGAAACAGAAGTGTAAGTGCATAGCCTTTCAGGCATGATTAAGGCATGCACAATGATTCAACAATGTATGCCATATATGGCCAAAAAAGGCGTTTTTTCCATGACAACAACAAGAAAGACATTTGTAAACATTGCACCGAGAGATAAAACCTCTTCAATAACTTTTTCATCTCCAAGTTAATGATGAAACGATAAAGTACCGATTGAAATATATACTTTACACCACAGAATTCACACAGTTATATTGTGAAATACACAAAAAAGCAACTTACAGTGAATAAATGTGACTGAAATTCCTCAAATTTTGGTTTATCTATGCCATTTTGTTTTTTGCCAAACATTTTTCTCATTTGATGTTTTCTTTAAAATACCTAATGTCCTCCCCTCTGAACGGGGAACTACACTTCCCGATTCTTGAAATAATTTCAAGTAGTCACGAAAACGAACAACGAAAAATCACTTTCACCTCTCACGTTTTCAGAATTTGACTTAAGGAATATATATCGTTTCTTTTATTATTATTTCATTCTGAAAGTGACGGCGTAGTATATTATTTGCACATTTATAAGCATCATTAATTTTCATGATTGAGATTTTTGTGAAAATATTACAACTCATAATGTGAAAGTGAAGTAGTATTTAATCTTACGAAGTGTGAAGTATGGCAATGAGTTTCAGGCCGGTTTTTTACATCGACGAAACTTGATGGATATTCACGGTTATCTCACAGACGTTAAGTAAACAGTAAATATAATATAAATCATATTCAATTAATGAAACCAATAAACATATTCATACAACAAAATATTTTTCAGCCTAAATCAAATTTGTTGGGGTATTTATTAATGTGTTTCAATTGATGCGAAAAGCATCGCAAAGCTTAGCATGTGGCCTTTATGTACGTGGGGTCGCCGACCTCGGATTTCCCATACCACTATCAAGCTTTTTCGATGCTGTACTTTCTGAAATGAGTAATAATAATGTACATAATAAATAAAAAAGCTGATCGCTGAACTATAATGATTTTAATAGGTATATATCAGGAAATAATTTAAACATTAGGAAATACTTATTTTTAATGGATTCAATGTGCGGATAAATATAATTTATTTGTATAACAAATAATGGAAAAATACCCATTAACAGATGACTTACATAGTTAGTAATCTGGCTTCATTCTGTAAATACATAAGTGAAGACCATATAGTTACACGGTATGTATCCCAATAATCAGCACTCGGATGACAATGTCAGGCTCGGATGATAAGAGCGGCTCGAGTTGCGGATAAGTGTGAGAAAAGTGTAAGTATTTTTACTTTAATCTTTTTACTAAAGCCGATTTAAATCACTTTAGTGATTGCAATTGTTCTAGGCCAACATAAGCTATATCAAACTGCAATGGTTTTTGCATACTGTCCCTACATTGTGGTAAAAATCATCGAAGAAGGTGGAAAATTATAACAAGTGTAAATCCCTTCATCAAAAACATTTTGTTAAAATTTGGCCTGTATATGTTGAGGTGTCGTTTGAAGACATTGTTGACACACACGCACGCACGCACGCACGCACGCACGCACGCACACACACACACACACACACACGCGCAAGGGCGAACATAAAACGCGATTTCACAGTTGAGAAATGATAAAAACATTAGGTATTGATACATTTTCCTGAAGATAAAATTATAAGCCTGGCCATTACAGAGAAGCGCATATGCCCAGAGAAACGGCTCACTTAGGTAGTGGCCTATACAGTTATAATCTTGGCATCTTATCTGATTTATAACCCTGTAAAATCACCTGTACGTTCAGTCTCTCAGCATGGGAGCTCATTAGCTAATACCAGGATAACACCAGATGTAAATATTTATTGTATAGCATAATGTGCTGCATTTAGTATTGAGATTCTTTGCAGTATCATTAATTTGTAAAACATTATTTTTATTTTGATTGAAGCTATTTATTCTATAAGGATGCTCACCAGAAAAGACAATGGGTAAGTCATCAATTATTATATTTATTAGTACATGGTGTTATTAATGCTGGAGTTTTAATATTTTATAAATAATGTTAGCATAGCTGGAAGAATGGACCATATATAAATTACATTTTCATGTAGTATTTATATTCATGAATAAAACTTTGTTTTTCTTCCGTTTAAGTTTCAATACAATTCTATGGATCTCTCTCTCTCTCTGTCTCTCCTCAAAACATTTAAACAATTCATTTCTTTACAGGTCCTCCTTAAAAAAAATGAAATTTGCACGTGGATTTCATATCTTCAAGGATGAAAGTTCAGAAGATCATTTTGTATATGTTGATACATTCATTACTGTGCTGTAAAGAAACAACCGAAGTCTGAAACGATTCAAAGTTATTCGGAGCTTGAAAAAATATAATTTCGGTCCAGAGTGTCATTTCACTAGTTTAGCTGATCTCCCTGAAGTTTAAACAAGAACCACAAAGCGTCAACTAGATGACACACCGCAACGAGGTGCAAACCCCAAGAAGTTTTTAGCCTCGACACCAAAATCAAAGACAAAATAAATGAAGAAAAAGAGTCCAAGTGTGTAAATATCATTTACTATTAAAATTCATTATTACTGAATAATGGTCTACTGTATTATGTAAGTGTTCTATAAAATTGTAAGTATTGTTTTATTGATTGTTATTAGTATTTAGAACAGACAAAAACACTTTATAAAACAATTTTTATAACATTTTGTTGAAGTCTGGGAAATAAATTTTCAAACAACCACGCAGAATTTAGAAAATTACTGACCGAATTATGTTCAAATTTGACGAAAATCCTGTTTGAACCGCTGACAAATTTTGGTTTTGTGTGACAATAATGCTTGTACTTGCAACTTTTTATAACACCAATAAAATGCAAAATGAAAGACTAAAAGGCAGTTGATTTAGATTAAATAACTTGTCTGGATGTGCATTTGAGTTAATTAATTAATTGAAAATATATTGCTTTTTATTGTAAATATGGGTATACATTGTAATAACTAAATCAGATGCTTATGATTTAAAATGTTTTAATTGTAAATTGCATTTATGTAAAAAAATTAACAACTGATCTTCAACTTTTGAAATAATCAGATTAAAATGGTCTCTCGAAAACTGCTATGCTATTTCATTTTTTAGATCTGACTTTAGTGAGATTGCTTTAGAAAGATCGGAGCATTTTAACAGCAGTTTCGTGGTGTATTTTAATGCATTATCTTCCAATAAGCTTAACTCTTCCTCCACATGTATACGCCTACATGGCATGGGTGAACAGTGTAGATCTAGATCGACTGACATTTATGTGGCTTCTGATCAGGATCTACACTGTTCCCATTTTGATTTATTAGGTCATTTCTGACCAAAATGTGAACAGTGCAGATCCTGATCAGATGACACAGATGTGCTGGCTGATCTGGATCTACACTGTTTGCTCACGCAATGTAATTATTTTTTCTAACATTACAGTCTACTATATAATTCTTTATGCCTAGGTTCAAGACTTTAATATGTAAACCACACAGCTTTTTGTAAATTATGTTTTTATTATACTATCGTAGTTTTTAAAGATTATTTTATGTAATTTAGACTGGGAGGACACATTGATGCAATTCACATATTTTCATTTGAAAAAAATATATCTGTGTTTTTGAAATAACACTATTATTCATTTTGTTATGCAGTAAAACTCGTTTATAAAGTTTTACAAATTTTCCTATATGTTGTTAAAATAATTATCAGTAATAATCATTTAATACATGTATATAGATATGACATCCAGACAGACAAAGTAACAAAGACGCAGTATCTTAATCTCAATTAAGAGGTTGTAAAATTGTCAAGTCGCTAAATATTTCATATTAAATATTTGGTAACTATGGTGATCTGGACAACTATCATTGACTGATTAGCATGGACAGTTTAAGTTGAGATTTCCAACTGGTAGCATATATGGTATTCCATAAGAAACGTATTTGTTGTTAAATGTTAAAATATATTATTTGGATTTTCCAAAAGTGAATATTGATATTTGTTGTTGCAATTGGTTTTCCATTGCTTACCGGACTGATTAAACGCTTGAAATTTGGAATAGAATTCGTTATTCATCCGTAAATAAAACAGTGCCTAAGTAGAGCATATCATATGGTGACAGAATCCGCGGGTAACGATCATATGGACTTTCATTAGCACAAGCGAGTTCTCTTACATTTGAAGAATTTATTCCCCACGTGTGCTTTAAATTTGGACAATTAACAGTTATGTGCCTAGAAACATATTTCAGAAGGCATCCTCCTAATCTTTGTGCGCGTTGTGGAAATACACATGCAGCGAATCGATGCCATGCGTGGAATGCAGTATGCAACAAATGCCGCATGGTCGGACATTTTGCACGAGTTTGCCGCTCTGTGGAAAAGAAACCGAAGTCGAACAACTCACGTAAACGTGACAAAGAAAGGATGACAGCGTTTATGCGGCGGAAAACTACGGAAGCCACACTGCCGTTCATCAACGCAGAGGATGATTTCATCCTAGAAATGCAAATCAACACATCAAAACCTAATTTTGAAACACTTAAGCGAGAACGGGACGACTTGAAATGCATCAATATACGTTTGGAAGCTGACCTAAGGGAATGCCGTTCACAGTGCAACGTTCAACAGGCTTCAATACAAGAAAGTAATCAAAAGTTACAAGCTAAGATTCTTGAACTTCAAAACCAAAATGCAAACGAGCAGCGACGTCGCCAAGCAGCAGAAAACGAAAGAAATGTTCAGGAATATAAAACGGCAAACCTTACGGGAAAATTTGAAAAACGGAATTCCGAACTCGAAAACAAAAACTTTGAACTTCAACAAGAACTAAATTACATCAAAGCAACTAGTGAACAAATCAAATTAAAGTTAACCTCCGCAGAATCGAGTGTTCAACGTTTAGGCCTGGAATTACAGAACTTGAAACAAGAGAGGCACGATTTGCTTTTCTTCAACCGGGACTTCAAGGATCATGCAATAAAACTTAAAAGACAGCATGACAAAGTTAAACAGGAATTCCAATTATTTTTACGTAATTATGCTTATAACAAACACAGGGACAGCTCTTCACAGGCTAGGAAAAACTACTTCTGCCAGAAATGTGGAAGTAACAGTTACCACCATGTCCGAGACTGTGCAGCCAACGGACACACATGCAGTATTTGTGGAAAACAAAGCCATCTAGCTGCGTCGTGCAAAAATGCAGTCCAACCAGTAGAGCTGACCTCAAAAGTGAAAGATATACTTTATAGAATTGCAGACGAAATGGAATTATAAACGCTAGTGGACATATTGAAAATCATATATCAATAATGTAGACGATTCCATCAAAATAAATGACAGGTATTCAATATTAAAATTAATATGAAGTATTTTGTAAAACAAATATAAATAAGTTCTGGTTCAGCTATCTAGAAATATCGCTAAAACATACATATATGTATGGACGTTCAACAGAAATGTTACGTAATTAAACGTGAAAGGTTTCAGTGAATGCTGGTATAAATACGAATTTCGATACTTGTATGTACTAAAATGTATGATTTGGTATTTATATTCTCTTATACTTTAGCGCAACTGTACTTGATCGTGCAATGTTCATTCTGTTGCTTACGTGTTTTATTATATGTAACTATGTTTCGCTTTGAAATACTACATTTCACAGGAGTGAAATAATTTTAAAGAAGGAGGTAGTGTTATGCAGTAAAACTCGTTTATAAAGTTTTACAAATTTTCCTATATGTTGTTAAAATAATTATCAGTAATAATCATTTAATACATGTATATAGATATGACATCCAGACAGACAAAGTAACAAAGACGCAGTATCTTAATCTCAATTAAGAGGTTGTAAAATTGTCAAGTCGCTAAATATTTCATATTAAATATTTGGTAACTATGGTGATCTGGACAACTATCATTGACTGATTAGCATGGACAGTTTAAGTTGAGATTTCCAACTGGTAGCATATATGGTATTCCATAAGAAACGTATTTGTTGTTAAATGTTAAAATATATTATTTGGATTTTCCAAAAGTGAATATTGATATTTGTTGTTGCAATTGGTTTTCCATTGCTTACCGGACTGATTAAACGCTTGAAATTTGGAATAGAATTCGTTATTCATCCGTAAATAAAACAGTGCCTAAGTAGAGCATATCAATTTCACTAGCTTATTGTGTGCTCAATAAAAGCAGGCATCATTATCAAACAGAAATAAATCTGTGAAAATTCATTGTATCTTGTTATTTGGATTGATCAAGGTTAATTCATGTATTCCTTGCACTAATGATAAACATCTGGACAGAGAGTATCAGGCTGCAGTTAATGCTGGTAGATTATTTTGATAATCCCAGTGCTAATGATCACCTGCTGAGAGTTAACAGTATAGAAATTTGATGGTTTCCAAGAAGGCCAGGGCTTATTCGCCAAGGTGATTATTCAGTTTGAGCCACCTATTATCTTTAACAAATTTTACTGAAACCAGCGATTATCCATCTCGCTTTGACATCTTCATAAAAAGTAAGAATTAGATTCATTTTTACCGAACTATGTTACCATGTTGGGATTGTTTATTAACAGAGGGACGGTAAAGGATCAAATAGTTATGTTTTCTTCACTCAACTACCTGAATACAAATGGAAACTTGTTTAATTTTGAGCGATGGGTAGAACTTTCCGCCTTCTTTGGTGATTTTAACCAAAATAGAGGGACTGTCAGCAAAAACCATTGCAGTTTTATATAGCTTATGTTGGCATAGAACAATTGCAACCACTAACGTGATTTAAATCGGCGTCAGTAATAGATAAAAGTAAAAATAATTACGTTTTTTTCACTCTCATCCGCAACTTGAGCCGCTCTTAACATCCAAGCCTGACATTGTCATCCGAGTGCTGATTATTGGGATACATACCGTGAGTTAGTTGATTTTCCACTTTCTGAGAGACATTGTAAAATTGCTTTCGTACCTTTGCAGTCACTCGAACATTTTGCCTTACACTTTTTTTAAACATGAATTTCAATAACGACGTATAATTTTTGTAATGACACCAATTTCTAAAAAAAACAACCTAAACTAATTATACTATATACCCAGTGTTTCTAAAAAGAGATCTATGCCAGGATGCTTCAGGCCAACTTTGGTTACAATGTATTGAGAAGATTGATAAAAAACATTGCTTGTTATAAGCCCCCTGACTGAGGTATGGATGATCATATGGTCATGATTTTAAACCTAGGAAAACAGGTGACCAACAGTTGGTATCGGTGTTAAATCCCTTGTCATCGGTTCACTATATAACTTGGCTTAAAAATCTAACGATCAATCACCGATGGCCTTGTGTAACTGGGCTGTCAATTTTTTTTGAAGACTTCAATGCCAGAATGCTTTAGGCCAAATTTAAAAATCTATCCAGTGGTGTTTAAGATGATTTTTTAAACGAATGTGCTTATCAACTATTGCCTTGCAAATTGGAAACCCTAGGTTAGAGATGAGTCCTGAACTGCTTAAAATCTATCTTGTTTTTTTTGAGAAGATTTTAAAATTTTAAGATTTTGCTTATAAGCCCAATGCTTTGGAACGATTGATACTATGGCCATGATTTGAACACATTTTTGAAGTCATCAATGCCGGACTGTGTTATACCAAGTTCGATTAAAATCCATCCAAAGGTTTCAGAGTTGTTGTTTGAAGCAAATTATTGACGGACGACCGAACGAGAAATAGAAACCAACTAATTTTTTTTGAAATTGCATGAAAATACTGACGAAAGCTTAACTTAAATTTTGTTAAATGATGTTTTATCAAAGAAATAACAAAATTACTCAGATTTTTAAAATTTATTTTCACATAAGGTAGCTTCATAAGCAAACAATTTAAAATCTTTACAAAAAATAAATACAAAAGTACATTAGATTAGTGAAACAACAAGGTATGCCTTGTCTAAAGGACAACAATATCCCCTGCCGCATCAGGAAATGTTTAAAAGGTAATGAAATGTAAAGTTAAAAAATTGTTCAAGTTTTTTTTATGAAAACTTTTCAACACTACGTATGTATGCTCACCATTATTTAACAGGACAGTACGACCCATGTCAGGAAATGATCTGTGTATAAATATACACCATCACTTGTTTGTCTTGTCGCTCAATGTTGCCGAAACCTTTGACCTCCACTTCTGACCTTGACCTTAAGTCAGCACAGAGAAAACATAGGCTCTAGAGATTGTTTCAAAGATGTGGACATTTACTAAAGTTTCATGAAATTTCGTCAAGGGCTTTAAAAGTTATGGAGCAGACAAGACATACTTGGCTCAGACCCACTTGTGACCAGCACATTTGAAACATAGGCTATGCACATCTTCTCAATAACGTTAACATTTGATCAAAGTTTCATAAAATTCCTTCCTGGATTTATTGAAGCGGAGACGCAATACATGACTCAAACCTTTGACCACGACTTGTGACCTTGACCTTCGGCAGGCCAGGTTGGGACATGGGTTCTGCATCGTCTTAATGGAGTGAACACATGGAATTCCATGGGTTTAGAAGTTATGGACCGGATACGAAATACATGGTTCAAATCTTTAAGGTGACCTTAACCTTGAGCCGGGCAGGTAGGAACATGGGCTCGGCACATCGTCTTAATAGGGTGACCATTTGACCAGTTTCACTTTAGTTAAACTTAGTTAAGAAGTTATGGACCGAACACGAAATCTGCACACAGGCAAACACACGCGTATGGATGGATATACAGATGCAAGGACAGATCATGCCTTTTATCTCCTACGCGGCGGGGAATAACAAGACGATGTTACTGGAAAATACTCCTTAAATGGCAAAACCTCTAAATACTGACCAACTGAATATTGTGCATAAAAATACTGACGAAATTAATTTAAATATCATGTAATAATATATAATCATTATAATAACTGAATTTCGCAGATATTTTTTTAAATTTGTATACTAGTATAAGGTTTTCACCATAAGCAAAACATTTACAATTTATAGAATAAAAATAATCTCAATTTGTCAAGATGTAAGTAAATGGTTAATCCACTGTAAGAGTTTAGTCCGATTCATCAGATGCAATAAACAATGATAAATCACCAACTACAATAATAACAAGAGCTGTCAGAGAAAACAGCATGATCGACTATTTGATTCATTTGAAATGAATGCAATTTGAAAAATAGACAAACAATAAATTTGGCCATTCATGTGCATACGTATATAATACTAAGAAGTGAATGGTGAAATAGAAAATGTATTTCAAACAAAAACAAAAAACCCACATAAGCTCGAACTGAAAAAAAGGGATTAACTATTGATATATTTTGGAAAAGTTTGAAAACTTGTAAAAGCTACAAAGTAAGCTACTTGATATACTAGAAAAGCCAATAATTTTATTTACCATATTATATTCTAAGTAAAAAGTGTGACGACAGAAATGCAATGCTGGACGAATTACGGAACTTGTTTGAAATAAAGAAGGTCAAGGTGTTATTTATAGTTTCATGAGATTTGTTAAAGATAAACTAGATGGGTGTTCAGTTGAACACCTATGTCGCCATCTGGTACTTTGTCAGAATAAAAAGTCCTAATACAAATAGTGGCACAACTTCAACAAATTTGACATTTATCTAAAGAATTAAGAATCACCATGACTGCGTTGTAATAGCCACCTTTAAATTTTCGTGTCAAAATCCAAGTACAAAAGGGGTGTAACTCCATCAAATGTGACCTGTACCTAAAGAATTTGGCATCAAACAGAATGGAACTAAACAGAATAGAATTTTGAAAGGGGATCTTAGAATATAAATCCTGCATATCACAGACAACGCCAAAGACAAAATTTAAAAAGCAGGAGGTATATCCTTGGGGGTTATTGAACCATTTCCAAATCTATATTGGCTGGGAAATTGAAACCACCCATCTCAAAACTGGCCGAAATATTTAAACAAAAGTAATTTTAGAAGTTCTATTAACATAGTACATAACTATCGTGCTCAACGACCTTCATATGACGTAATTGATAACAGCACTGATTGAATGTACGGGGAGACGTTTTACAACCGCCACACGGCACAACCAACGCTACTGTGATATTGAAATAGATGAAAAGGGAACTTTGAAAGCCATCGAGCAAGACAAATATGAAAATATTGCAGGCTCGGTTTGCAATATACTGAGCCAAAATGAAAACATGACAAAATTCCTATTACAATAATTATGCCAGTGATTTCAAATATCTGGAAGAATGTGATCACATTTTTTTTCTTGAAAGTTGTTGGTTTAGTATCTATCGGTTAAAAAATTAGAAATGTGTCCATAGGACACGGATGCCCCCGCTATGCATGTTACCAGAAAATGAAGTGCACTGATGGGAATAATGGCATTTCACAGAAGGTGATGTGCTAGTAATAATAAGAATATGAATAAATTTGAAAATCAAGTAAATTATTTGTATTTGCAGCACTGTTGTTTGCTCATAAGTGTAATGTTGAATTCCCCCCATTCATAACAAAGTTATAGCCAGTACAAGAAAATTCTATTTTTTGTAACAGTGACCTTGACCTTGGACCTATAGGCATGGGTATTGAATGCAACACAACACCTTGTCATGGTGAACATTTGTGAGTTATTTTGAAATCCCTCCATTCATAACGAAGTTATAGCCTAAACAAGAAAATTCTATTTTTAGTAACAGTGACCTTGACCTTAGACCTACAGGCATGGGTATTATATGCCACACACCACCTTGTCATTTGTGCCTAGATATTTTGAAATTCCTTCATTTAAGAGGAAGTTATAGCCCAAACAAGAAAATTCTATTTTAGGAACAGTCACCGTGACCTTGAACCTACAAGCATGAGCATGGTACGCGACACACCACCTTGTCAAGGTTAACATTTGTGCCAAGTTATATTGAAATCACTCTATTCATAACAAAGTTACAGCCCGGACAAGAACATTCTATTTTCAGTAACAGCGACCTTGACCTTGGACCTACCGGCATGGGTATTGTACGTGACACACCGTCTTGATATGGTGAACATTTATACCAAGTTATTTTCAAATCCAATAAGAAATTACAAAGTTACAGAGCGGACAAGATTTTTCCAACAAAATTCTATTTTTAGTAACAGTGACCTTGACATTGGACCTACAGGCATGGGTGTTGTAGGCGACACACAGCCTTATCATGGTGAAGATTTGTGACAAGTTATTTTGAAATCCCTCCATTCATAAGGAAGTTACAGCCCAGACAAGAAAATTCTATTTTTAGTAATAGCGACCTTGACCTTGGACAGGCATGGGATATGTACGCGACACACCGTCTTGATATGGTGAATGGACACGATTTTCGAACATACACACACACTGACACACTGACACACACACACACACACACACACACACACACACACACACACACACACACACACACACACACACACACACACACACACACACACACACACACACACACACACACACACACACACACACACACACACACACACACACACACACACACACACACACACACACACACACACACACATACGTGCCCAAGGTGTAGAATGAGGACACCTGACTTACACATGAAAATGGGGACACAATGTTCCCAGTGATATAGGCTGTTAATTTTTGGTATGCATATAATTTAGATTTTTTGTAGCTGGTTTGTCTATTTATAATCATCCTAAATCTAATAGTTAAGAATGTGTCTTTTCACGTTAGAGTGGGGACGACGGGTTCACACACTTCACACTGGGGACTTTTGTCAAATGAGGCCATGTGACAAGTGTGGACTCATACACACACAAAACATTGAGGACATTGCACTTGTCTTTTGAGGACATGAACACTTGTTTCACCTTACATTAACAGATTTTGCGTTAGCAGTTAACAATTCGACGTTTGTAATACTAGTAAAGTAATCCATCCATTTTGAGACTGTCTGCGCATGCGCCGAAAGTCTTAAGGTGTCAGCTGAGAGCCCTCGTGTCACGCATGTGAGCTTTGACAAACATCGGTGTATAATTGCGCCCCAGATGCGTAACCAAATTTGCAATGTTCTTTCAACGCTTTCAACGCTTTGATTCTTTGAATTTATGCAATTCCGTGTTTAAAACTTGCACGATTTTACTAATCTGTTCATATCTAGCGTATTGATTTTTTATTTTCTTATTTCTGTGGGTCGTCACTGCCTTACATTAGCTTGCTGTTCGTTGTCAGATGTTATGAAAGATGCAAACAATAATGTACGAAGCATCACAATTAAAAGATGCAAACAATAATGTACGAAGCATCACAATTAAACAACCATCAAATAAGAACATGCACATAACTAAGTCATTGAGACTTTTGTCGAGCTTTCAAAGTTGAATAGACAGCAAGATAGCTCTTTAGAACCAGCTGTGATGTGATCTCGCTGCTTTGTATCTATTGCCGTTAGTAAAAAGCATAATTATGTTGTGCCTGTTTTGCTAAAATAATATTTTCTTTATTTTAGTCATACCCTCGTTTGCGTTCTCTGCCTCAGATCCTGTAACATTTCAAATATGTCTTATAGAAGAAAAGATAATAGTTTTGTATGCGTTAAAGATGGTCTTCAAATGAATAACAAAATAATTTCAGAGGTCAGAATGTATTTGTCGCATAGTTATCGTCTGTACACAAGGCCCCGGATGGTCCTGTACCGCTCACCTGAGTACCGCAACCAAAGAAATGAATGAAATACCGTATAGCGGGTTATTTCTGCGGGTGCAATGTTTCTGCATTTCTTCGGTCTTTGGATGAAAGCGCAGAAATATATCCAACTGATAAAAAAAATCCTGCAAAAATTAAAATCGCAAAATATTATCTCATTTCAAACTAAAATCACCGGAGTCTCCATGTTCGAGATAATCCGTTTCACAATATAGACGGGTTAAAATAATTACGAGCAATTACCGTTACTCGTTGTCGTTTGCATTGTGTAACGCGACATTTGTAACTAAAATATTTCTCAAACATTTAATTCAATTGAAAAGTTGTTTGAGAGTCGTAATTCATTGAATAATAATATTTTTGTTATTGTTTGATAAAATAAATTGAGTAACAAAATTAAAATGTTGAGTTAAATACATTGTGTACACTAAGTGTTGACTATAAACCTTACCCAATATGAACCGCAGAAATTTATCCTTCATGGGAACTGAAAACGCAGAAATAAAAAACGCAGAAAATTTTCAATCGATTTTTGTGGTCAAAACGCAGAAATAACCCGCTATATGGTAAATATAAACTAGACTCTGTCTCCCCATGCACCTAACTGAAGAATGTCCAGAGAAAGTTTAAACAATACTTAGTAACTGCCATTCCATAGGTCCCTGTGACATTGACTTTGACCTACTAGGTTCTTCTACTTAGTTATGAAGTTTGTAGACTCCTCCAGTTACTGAGCAGAAACGATTTTTACTCTACAGGTCCTCGTGAACTTGACCTTTGATGAATAAGCCCTACAAATTGAAGGGTTCATCTAATACAATTACCATATGAAGTTAGAATGCTCTTGGTGTCATAGTACTCGTGTAATTGAGCAGAATCGGTATTCACCCCACAGGTCCCTGTGAACTTTGCCTTTGAATCCCCCAAACAATAGGGTTCTTTTTATACAATTACCTTATGAAGTTTGAAGTCTCTAGGTGTAAGGGTTCTCAAGTTATTAAAGCAGAAAAGGTTTTCACTCCACAGGCCCCTGTGAACTTTAACTTTGACATAAGAATCCCAAACACATTAGGGTTCTCTAATACAAATACCCAATAACTTATGAAGTGGGTATACTGGTATCCAAGCTACTGAGCTAAAATGGTTTTCACATGCAAGTCCCTGTGAACTTGACTTTTGACCTACGACTCCACAAAGCATAAGGGTTCTTCAAATTAACTTAACCTACGAAGTTTGAAGGTTCTGGCTGTAATATTACTCTGCTTGCTGACAGGAAGATTTTTTAAAAGTTTTCCCTATATAACTCTTTGTAAAACTAGTGGTTTATGAAAAGATTTTTAAAGATCCAACTTTTAAAACCTATTGTAGCTACTGTGGTTCAGAAATGCAATGGACCAGAATCATTTGAACAAACTTGGTAGAGCTTCATGCAAGCAACATCCATATATTACATCCTTTATATGTAAATGAACAGGACACATGACACACACTCAAACAGCTTGTAAACAAACATGGCAGAGAAAGAAACTGTGTCAGATTAAAATGAAAAACAAAAGTAAAAGTGTAACAGTAACCAACTGTGCTTGATGAGCTGCTGACTTTGGCATCCATGTTTGTTTTGTTCATCTTAAAGGATCATGTGTTACTGATGACGTATTATTGTGTTTCGTTTAGAAAGATGTCAAAGCTTTTTCATCAATTTATTTCCTTTATTATTACCAATTTAAGTTTCCGTAAAATTATCCCATTTACCATTAAGTCAAACCTTTCTGACATCTCTTTGTAAATTATTTAAATAACGTACAGAATCGTTCGATTAAGAATTTCTTCCGAAAATTGACTTTATAATTCTGAATCAACAAATCACACCCGTGTTGGGTTTCGAGTTTATTCACAATGAAATAAAATTAATTATATTGGTTTCAATAAAGAAAAATAATGTACATAAGGGATACTCCATTTGAACATATATCCCACCCCAAGAAGGCAAAATAAAGAATTCTATATGGGGTTATTCTTATGTGTATTATTTTTCTAAAGGTGGTAGGGGAAAAGGCTTTTTCACATCTAAAGGGAGTGGGGTTCATTTCGTTTTAACTATTAAAATGAAAGTGAAACAGTGTATTAATGCAAACTGGTACTTAGCAAAATCACAGAAGTATAAATGGCTTGATTAACATGTCCCTTTGCTGACATCATGGTGAAAAACACTTCTGTAGGTGGTTCAAATAAGCAGAATTATGCTTACATGGGGAACTTTTTGTTAAATGAACTTCTTAAGAAAGACAATCCATTTTGAAAGTGCCTTCCTGGAGTGGGATATATGTTTAAATGGAATAGCCCTAAGAAAAAATATAATCAAACTAAAATATATTTATTTCAAAGCACAAAAACAGTAAACTTTACAACATGACGAGAACTATTTTGTGTCGCCCATGTTTAGAAATTGTGAACTATTTGCCATAAAGATTATCCGATAACTAGATGGCAATAAGCCATAAAAACTACAAAAAATTGCATGGATGTGCAACCTGGTCAGGCATACGATATTAAACTTTATCATTGCATATTATTTTAAAATACAAAAAAAACTGGAGTAAAATGAAAACCTATATTTTTTTGTTACAATAAATGAGTTCAAGGTCATGAGCATTTGCCAATATTCTGCATATTGTTCATGAAAGTTTCAACAATAAATTTAATGTAAGTTATCAAAGTGAAAAAGTTTCTACACAAAACATTAAACATGATATCATTGGTGCAAACTCAATGGCAGATAATCATCAAATTTAATTAACTTTTTGTTCTTAAAATGCATAATTTGTTAATAACTTAAAGGGACCAATCTGAAGAATTGATTACATCTCAACGAAATGAAATCTCATTTACTCTTTACCATAAGTTCCTGTCAAAATTCAATTAAAAGAAAAATAGGCAATAACATAATATGCAAAATATTTGTTTCTTATGCAATTCAGTTCTTTGCAGAAGAATCTATATACCAGTGTATTTTGAAGTTGTTACCTCATATTCTTTCAAGAATAATATGCCCCTTATAAAATTAGTGACAAACAGATGAGGGAAACTAAATAGACAAAGCATTTAGAATGTGCTTGATGTTTTAGCAATAATAAAAGTCACTAATATATTACAATATAGTGCAAACATTTTTCTGCTTGTCCCATCCAGTGCAAACAACAAAATGAAATCAGATTCAGGTTGTGTCAACCCTCAAGTGCTTTTTTAATGCAGTGACTTGATTTGTGACAAAATGTTTTATCATGGTCCATAATCTCTCTCTGTCTAAGCTGTTCATGGTTGCGTAAAAGCTCCTTAAACTGTAATTTTCCAAGGAGTTTTTCTTCATCTCTTCATCTCACACAATCTTTTTTTCTGCCTCCGTCCAGGAACTTCTGGTGCTGCAGTCTAAAGAATAAAACATACCTGAATATAGGCACTTTATATCTGATTTCAATGTTGTTTAAACATTATTTTAAATTCATATATCAACCTCAAAATACTTGGGCATGCAACCAAAATAAACCAGTATTTGTTATACATTTAGCATATGATATTCAAAGCATTCTTTGATGACATTCATTAGTAATCAGCATCAGTGGTTGTTTTCTCAATCTACATCTTGTTTAACTTGTATAAACCAGTAAAAACATATTAATTTAAATTTGATACAACCTCAAACACATGATTATGGCTTGTGCTCAATACTTACTGAACTTTGATTTCTAGCAGGTGGTTTAGCATTATCCTCACTGTCACTGGATGAGCAACCACCTACCAATAAAAAAGTTACAATGTCTATGCTTTAAAATATATCATAAGAATATACACAGTGCTATACATTAAAAGTCACCTTGCTGCGAACAGACTTTATGTCTTTATCCAGATGACTGAACGCAAAAAGTCATTACTTGTGTTATACCTTGAATGAATGTCATACAGAAACATTAATATTGATGAAGATAGACAGCCCAAATATTAGTCTTTAACAAGTGGGGACATGTGAACATTTAATTAAGGACAGTGTAACATGTAAATGAGGACAGGCTTGAATAAGGATTTACTGGTACATACATTATCAAAACTTGTACCAGCATTGAATTTTCCTGAATAATGTATTCTTGGGCTGAGTGCAAAACAGTTGAAACTGTGTATGAATAACAGGGTTGGCTTATTGACCGGACCGGTGGTCAATACTGGTCAATAGTGGTCATTACTGGTCAATTGAATTTTTTTCACAACCAAACTGTCCAAAATGTTCTAATTCATTTAAAATCTTTAAGGCCCGTACAATAGCCCCTTTAAGGACCCCCAAATGGTACTTCATTTGTGGTAAAATATTGGATAATCCATAAATGAACACAACTCATTAACTGGTATGTTACTATGTTCGATAAGTAATAGAAATATATTTTCTGCCGGTTAAGTAAAGCAAATTAGATAGAAAATAATTTCCTTTGATCGAGTAAGATCTTTTGAAGGTACCCATCAAAAGTTGTTTTGTTCATTGGTTTAATGCACGAGTTCTCATGTGTATTGTTCTAAAATATACGGTCATTCAGCTTTGGGCATTCAACACTTACAGACACATTTTCTTACGGACTTGGAAACTATAGTGCATATATAAGCAACATGAAATCAATAAATGTAGTATGTTAAAAGTTTCAAGTTACATAATGTTTGCATGTTTTATGTAATTTATGTATTGGATTTGGAGAAGAACATTCCGTCAGCTTTGCCTATGTGCTCAGTACAATATAGACATTATCTGAAACAGTATGACTCGGTTGTTTACATGTGCAAAGATCTTTGAGGTCAAAGGAATTGCAGACACCTCTCAGTCTCCTGACCATCAATTGTCAAACACAAGTGCTAATTGGCAAGTGTAAGTATGGTTATTGATAATCCTTAAATAAACACATTGGCATCTTAATTGACATGTTCCCAAGTTCAATAAACAATAGAAGTGTGAAACAACACCCCTCAAACTCTTGTCCATCTAATGTCATACAAAAGTGTTAGTTGGCAAGAGTGTAATACCTACTGGTGGTGGAAAATTGCCTTTGCTTAATATAAAGATTTTTCAAGTTACTGAATTATATTTTGTCTAAAAACTCACCAGAATAAAGTCTGAAAACTCATGTTTGGGGATTTTATGATCACATTGCCGAGGGAAATAAGACAATTTTTAAGTGCACAGCATGTTCAAGTGAAGTTAGTTCTAAAGTAACTTTTAAGTAGAAATTAAATAAGAGTTAAATGGTTTGTTTTCTTCATTTCTTTTATGAAAACTTGAAAAAAAAGTTCAATTGACCAGTATTGACCATTTGGGGAGTATTGACCGGGATGGTTTTAACCGGTTAAAACGCGGGTTTAAAACAGGGGCAGTCGATTGGTGCCAACCCTGATGAATAAAGAAGAAATTACAAATGTTTTGCACTCAACCCACATATTGAAAACAGCACAAATGCCAAACAAGAGCTGTCAGAGGAGACAGCATGCTCGACTATTCGAATCATTTGAAACAAATGCAATTTGAAGATTAAAACAATAACAACTATGGCCATACATTCATGTGCAATCAGGAAAAATATTAACAAGTGAATGGTACGGGAGAAATTCTTTTCAAATAACAGAAATAATTCCTAAATGTACCATAAATATTAAACTGAATAGGGGAATAACTATGAAATATTTCTGAATTTGTTAGAAAACTTGTTAGTAATTTTTTATTAGAGACATTTACTTTTAGTCAAATATCAATCACTTCAGTAATGTTACAGAAAAAGAACTGAAATGAAAATATAATGGTAGTTTGAAGTTGATACCTTAAGTATTTGCAAAGTTATCGATGAAGTGCACTTAAGTGAAAATATAAGTGAAACTAGAAATGTGTCCATAGGACATGGATGCCCCGCTATGCATCATTTTCAGACACTCAAGTGCAATGATGGGAATAATACGCGATACACTGCCCTTTCATGGTGAACATTTGTGTCAAGTTTTTTTGAAATCCCTCCATTTATAATGAAGTTACAGCCTGGACAAGAAAATTCTATTTTTAGTAACAGTGACCTTGACCTTGGACCTTCAGGCTTGGGTATTGTGCGGACACACTGCCTTTTCATGAACATTTGTGCAAAGTTATTTTGAAATCCCTCCAGTTATAACAAAGTAACAGCCAGGACAAGATAATTCTATTTTTAGTAACAGTGATCATGACCTTTGACCTACAGGCAAGGGCATGGTACGTGACACACCGCCCTGTCATGGTGAACATTTGTGTTAAGTTATTTTGAAATCCTTCCATTCATAACAAAGTTACAGCCTGGACAAGAAAATTCTATTTTTAGTAACAGTGACCTTGACCTTGGACCTTCAGGCTTGGGTATTGTGCGGACACACTGCCTTTTCATGAACATTTGTGCAAAGTTATTTTGAAATCCCTCCAGTTATAACAAAGTAACAGCCAGGACAAGATAATTCTATTTTTAGTAACAGTGATCATGACCTTTGACCTACAGGCAAGGGCATGGTACGTGACACACCGCCCTGTCATGGTGAACATTTGTGTTAAGTTATTTTGAAATCCTTCCATTCATAACAAAGTTACAGCCTGGACAAGAAAATTCTATTTTTAGTAACAGTGACCTTGACCTTGGATCTACAGGCATGGGTATTGTGCGGACACACCGCCTTGTCATGGTGAACATTTGTGCCAAGATATTTTGAAATCCCTCCATTCATAACAAAGTAACAGCCTAGACAAGAAAATTCTATTTTTAGTAACAGTGACCTTGACCATTGACCTACAGGCTTGGGCATGTATGTGACACACCGTCTTGATATGGTGAACAATTATACCAAGTTATTTAAAAACCCAATAAGAAAAAACAAAGTTACAGAGCGGACACGATTTTGCAAGAAAATTCTATTTTAGTAACAGTGACCTTGACCTTGGACCTACAGGCATGGGTATTGTACGCGACACACCGCCTTGTCATGGTGAACATTTGTGCCAAGTTATTTTGAAATCCCTCCATTCATAACGAAGTTAAGGGCCGACTGTATTTTTTGCTTAACACAAAATGTAAGCGAAAAAGGGGCATAATTTGAAAAATATTGGAAGAAGGGTTATGGGTCTTGTTGGTTATGATGTAGATTTTGATGGTGAAAATATATTTCAAGTTTCAAGGCAATATCTCAAGTAGTTTTAAAGTTAGGGGCAAAATGCATATTTTGCTTAACACAAAATATAAGAAAAAAGGGGCATAACTTGAAATATATTGAAAGCAGAGTTATGGGTCTTGTTGGTAATGATGTAGAATTTGATGGTGAATATATATTCCAAGTTTCAAGTTGATATCTCAAGTAGTTTATAAGTTATGGACCAAAGTGCATATTTTCCTTAACGCAAAATTTAAGTGAAAAAGGGGCATAACTTGAAAAATATTTGTAGCAGAGTTATGGGTCTTGTTGGTAATGATGTAGAATTTGATGGTGAATATATATTCCAAGTTTCAAGTTGATATCGTAAGTAGTTTTTAAGTTATGGACCAAAGTGCATATTTTGTTTAACGGATCAATCACTTCAGTAATGTTACAGAAAAAGAACTGAAATGAAAATATAATGGTAGTTTGAAGTTGATACCTTAAGTATTTGCAAAGTTATCGATGAAGTACACTTAAGTGAAAATATAAGTGAAACTAGAAATGTGTCCATAGGACATGGATGCCCCGCTATGCATCATTTTCAGACACTCAAGTGCAATGATGGGAATAATACGCGATACACTGCCCTTTCATGGTGAACATTTGTGTCAAGTTTTTTTGAAATCCCTCCATTTATAATGAAGTTACAGCCTGGACAAGAAAATTCTATTTTTAGTAACAGTGACCTTGACCTTGGACCTTCAGGCTTGGGTATTGTGCGGACACACTGCCTTTTCATGAACATTTGTGCAAAGTTATTTTGAAATCCCTCCAGTTATAACAAAGTAACAGCCAGGACAAGATAATTCTATTTTTAGTAACAGTGATCATGACCTTTGACCTACAGGCAAGGGCATGGTACGTGACACACCGCCCTGTCATGGTGAACATTTGTGTTAAGTTATTTTGAAATCCTTCCATTCATAACAAAGTTACAGCCTGGACAAGAAAATTCTATTTTTAGTAACAGTGACCTTGACCTTGGATCTACAGGCATGGGTATTGTGCGGACACACCGCCTTGTCATGGTGAAAATTTGTGCCAAGATATTTTGAAATCCCTCCATTCATAACAAAGTAACAGCCTAGACAAGAAAATTCTATTTTTAGTAACAGTGACCTTGACCATTGACCTACAGGCTTGGGCATGTATGTGACACACCGTCTTGATATGGTGAACAATTATACCAAGTTATTTAAAAACCCAATAAGAAAAAACAAAGTTACAGAGCGGACACGATTTTGCAAGAAAATTCTATTTTAGTAACAGTGACCTTGACCTTGGACCTACAGGCATGGGTATTGTACGCGACACACCGCCTTGTCATGGTGAACATTTGTGCCAAGTTATTTTGAAATCCCTCCATTCATAACGAAGTTAAGGGCCGACTGTATTTTTTGCTTAACACAAAATGTAAGCGAAAAAGGGGCATAATTTGAAAAATATTGGAAGAAGGGTTATGGGTCTTGTTGGTTATGATGTAGATTTTGATGGTGAAAATATATTTCAAGTTTCAAGGCAATATCTCAAGTAGTTTTAAAGTTAGGGGCAAAATGCATATTTTGCTTAACACAAAATATAAGAAAAAAGGGGCATAACTTGAAATATATTGAAAGCAGAGTTATGGGTCTTGTTGGTAATGATGTAGAATTTGATGGTGAATATATATTCCAAGTTTCAAGTTGATATCTCAAGTAGTTTATAAGTTATGGACCAAAGTGCATATTTTCCTTAACGCAAAATTTAAGTGAAAAAGGGGCATAACTTGAAAAATATTTGTAGCAGAGTTATGGGTCTTGTTGGTAATGATGTAGAATTTGATGGTGAATATATATTCCAAGTTTCAAGTTGATATCATAAGTAGTTTTTAAGTTATGGACCAAAGTGCATATTTTGTTTAACGGACGCCGACGCCGACGCCGACACCGGGGCGAGTAGGATAGCTCCCCTATTCTTCGAATAGTCGAGCTAAAAACTGACTCCCCTATTTTTTAATTATGCATGCATTACCTTTTTATGTATTTTTTTTATTGATTTTCTTAGTAAACATTCTAGTGAAAGAATATAAATATCATAAAATCAAAGGTACACCAGAAAATTGGCATCATACAAAAGTTGCTAATAATCCAAGTGTTACAATATCCTGACATTTCTGACATTTTTTCCTTCAACAAATCTTTAAACGTTCACAATGAAATGATGGGCCAAACTTTGTTAATCTGTAGTCCCTATTAATAAGCACATTTTACTTTTGAATAAGTATACAAGAATAACCTTTAAGTCTCAACTCCAATGCTTCTCAATATTACTCTTAGATATGTCTTTCTCATATTACTTCAAACAGAAACAACAAATATTAAAACAGAATGAAGAAAAGTATTTCCATCAGTAAGTCACTAATACAAACATACTAATTATATAAGTCACAAAATGAGGACAGTGTAAACCTTCTATTAAAGACAGTGTAACTGTCAAATAAGGACATGTACACATATAAGTAACTGAGATGTTTTTGTTGACTTCTAAAGGAAATAAAATTCTAATAGCAAATGATAGTGTCTCTAGCTGGGAGCGAACCCGCACCGTCACGGCGACAGCGCCTAGCCATACAATTCCTGCGACGTAACCACCTGAGCTAACCGAGACAACGCCAAAAAACGTTGATCGGATAGCCCTGATATACGTAACAATCACTGCATGACATCGGTAACGGGTTATGTTACTGATAACAGTACTGACTAAATGTACGGGGAGACTTTTTACGGCCGCCACACTGCACAAATAGCGCTACTGTGAATTTCAAATGATAGTGTCTCTAGCTGGGAGCGAACCCGCACCGTCACGGCGACAGCGCCTAGCCATACAATTCCTGCGACGTAACCGAGCTAACCGAGACAACGCCAAAAAACGTTGATCGGATAGCCCTGATATACGTAACAATCACTGCATGACATCGGTAATGGGTTATGTTACTGATAACAGTACTGACTAAATGTACGGGGAGACTTTTTACGGCCGCCACACTGCACAAATAGCGCTACTGTAAATTTCAAATGCCAAATAAACATATTTATACATATAAATTAATATGTAACCTGTAATAAGAACTGGGCCTATGTAGCATTCATTCTCAGTTTTCAAGATTTTTTTCGACTAAGACAGTTCTGGTAAAATTCATACATTTGTAAATGTTTCAACTTACATGCAGGCACAATCAGGATGTCAGTATCTTCAATCTGGGTGGTCAACTTGAACCCATCAAATAGTTTGAAGAATCCCTATTTAACATATAAGAGTTTATCATGACATCACAATGTAAAGCGCTAATCCACTGAAAAAAAAATATTTTGTAGTCTGCACACATGTTAAGTGGAATGAAACAGAATTTTAACCCTTTACTCCATATATACACATTTTAACCATGTGAGACCAGTGTAGATCTAGATCAGCCAGCACATCCATGCAATCTGATCTGGATCTGCAATGGTCACAACTTGGTCAGAATCTAAAAGCAAATAGTGTAGATCCAAACGCGCCAGCTGATCTGGATCTACACTGTTTGCCAATGCAATTAAGGTGTATTCTATGGTGGAAAGAGTTAACAGTTTCTTTGCAACCATACCATGCACTAGCCCTTTGATTACATGTTGTATCAGAAATACTGATTTATTAACATTTAATTATGAAGTGTTGCAAGCTCAATAAAGATCAGGAGCCATATTCCAAAACTTAGTACACTGAGGACAGTGTGTAACTGCTACTGAGGACTGTGTAATGTGAAAATGGGGACATTTAGATATTTGAGTGAGAATGTAAGTGTTACAATTTTACTACTCCCAACAAATTCAACAAATATTGGAAAACAAACAATGCTGCCAGTGCTGAAAAGAGTGCTAACTATATATTGCCTAACTTACTTGCACCTGAATAGAAAGTCACACAAAATCTGGCTAAAACATTTGAGATCTTTCATAAAATTGAAAATCAAATAAACTTTATACTTACTTGATTTGGATAAATGCCTGAAAATGCAACTGTTGTGCATTTACTATCTTAATCAACAGCTGTCAAATTGTATTTGGGATCATGTTCCATTTCATTATCAACAGCTGCACCTTCACCACTAAATGTCAGGTTTCCCTTCATCAACTAGATCAATGGATGCCCTTTCACCACTAATGTTAGGTTCCTCTTGATAATGGGCTTCATCATCACTAATGTCAGGTTCCCCACAAAGAGTTGTTGTGAACCCTGGTATTTCCTCTGGGTCATTTTGGTACTGGCAGTCTTCTTACCATTGACTTAGTCCAAATCTGTGTTGTGTATATCTACCAAAGTATTTAAATGACAGTTATTAAACATTACAGTATGTCTGAGTGCCCATATGGGGTTTTGTTCACAGAAAGACACAATAAATCAGAATTGGAATTTTTGTAACAAAGTTGGATGTGTTCTATGGACACATTTCTAGTTCTTTCTGCATCAAGTAATAATGTGTAAAGGATAAGACTCTCAAAGATACAAGAAATTTCACACAATTGTGTTAGTTTTCCATCATTTTAGGTGTATACATGTATCCATGTAAGAATAAAAATTAGCAAGTTTGTGAAAATCTAACTTCTGAGTTTGAATGCATCTTTAACATCCTAGTTGTTAGTGCTTATTTGGGTTATCACCGTTGCTAAAATGACAGTCTAGCCTAATACATTGGCCCTCTTGTACTATTTTTCTTCTTCTCTTTTGTGCATTCATTAAAACAGTTATAAATGTTATTGAGATTAATTTAAAATAAAACATAAAAATGAAAGGCTTGATTTATTGATCCAGAAAAAGAATCGTAAACATGTATCAAAAGAATTGGGATTCATAAAAATAGATAACTAATATTATACATTATAGACCTCTGAAATTTCAGAATCGTCCTTGTTCAATTTTAGAAAAACAGGCTATATTGTGATAAATAAGTCATAGGATATACAGCAATTCACGGATATTTACATAGGAAAATTATAACTGCTGATTATCGATCAGCATGGGCTTATTGGTTTTACTGCAGTGAGCACGACAGGATATACATGTAAGCGATAAAATCATGATTTGTAAGGGAGTGTCCTCATCCTGTTGAAAAACCGACCTTCTTCAACATATTTTCGATCATATACTTTAAATAGTCAACCTCATTCAACATTTACTGGCTATTCTTAACAGGCTTTCCAATCGTTTCCTCCACTAGTCATTTCCTCTCCTGGTGTCCTTAATGGAAGGGGAAGACTACAGTGTGATAAAAGAGTTAATACCATTTTGTAATGGAAAACCTAACCCGTCCCATGCACAAACACCCACTAGCACCCCGATAGTGAATAGAAATAAGACTAGTAAGGAAGCAGTTACATAAAATATTTCTCAACTGTAGTAGATCTATATCCTGGAAAAAATACAAAACAAATGGGTTTAAACTGCATTTTTTCTGTTTGTATGCAATAAAAAATTCACAGGTTAAAGCACATGATTTGTTAAACCACAGGAACCTGAATTTTCATCAGAAAACATCGAGATCCCACATACACAACATTTAACCCTATAGGCCTTTATAGTATGCAAACTTTTTGCTGACGACTGTAAAATTTATTCAGGAATAACTTCCCAAAATGATCAAATTGAAATTCAGGAGGATTTGAATATACTGAGTGAATGGTCAAAGAATTGGTTGTTGGAATTCTCAGTGCCCAAGTGCAAGTCAATGCAAATGGGGAACATTAAATTTCCTTTCACATACTCCATGACTGATAAAAGTGGTACTGTCAAGGACTTACCTGTTGTTAAAGAAGAAAAAGATCTTGGAATTACTTTTCAAAGTAACTTGAAATTTGACAAGCATATCAGCCAAATAGTGAACAAAGCTAATCAAATTTTAGGATTAATCAAACGTACATTCTCACGTCTTGATAAACATGCTTTTTTGACTTTGTATAAAAGTCTTGTTCGTTCAATATTAGACTATGGTGGTTCTGTATGGAGCCCATGGACAAAGAAAAACATGCAACTTCTAGAAAATGTGCAACGTCGCGCTACAAAGCTAGTTCCAGAAATAAGAAATCTCAGTTATAGAAACCGTCTAGAATATCTTAACTTGCCTACACTTCATTATAGAAGAAACAGATATGACCTTATTGAAATTTTCAAGATTATAAATCACTTTGAAGACATCAATTATGAAAAATTCTTCAAATTCAATGAAAATGTCACACAGGGACATATATTCAAAATTGAAAAAATCAGATGTAATAAATCGCTAAAATTGAACACTTTTCCTGCAAGAAGTATTGACCAGTGGAACAGTTTAAAAGAAGAAACCGTATGTAGTGAAACAATTCTTAGTTTTAAGACCAAACTGGACAAAGAATGGGCGTATAAGAGGTTTAATACAGACAGTATATATGAACCGGGCATAGTTAATAACTTTATAGGGGGAGTACACAAGTCATCGACTTTTTGAAGACTCCGAAGATTCAAGGTATATTCAAGGTAATAAACTGATAAACACAAGGAAGAGTGCAACGAAATCGTACCCCACCCACTAAATCGTTACAAGAATTTTCCAGCTACAGTCCTGACGCAAGGGTTTTCGGGGTAAAGCATTTCAAAGAAACTAAAATCTAATGTTTGCAATAATTACCTCTTATGAATAGTTCTTCTGAATTCCGCTAAAGAACGTTTTTGCTACTTAAAATTTTGTCGTCCAGGCCATTTGCTAGATGTCACAGTATTTGCCGTATTCCGGTACATTCCGGACGTGCGTCTTAATTATTTGACTGTTTCAATGCGCGTGTCTGTACATTCAGCAGACTATTTTCTGATAACGACGGAGAAAGAATCTACTTAATTATCAAATATTGGAGCCCACCATAGATTAAAATTATTTCTAAGTACATATCACTTAAAGTTATAATTTGATATTATTGCAAAGTAACTATTAAAATGCTGTTTTAATGTGTTTAAAGAGTTTTTTTTATTTGAAATATTTTCATTGACAAAGATTAATGTATATATTTTTAAAAAAAATCCCGGCCAGTACAAATAGCGAAATTGTGATAATTGCGTGATCTACAATGGTTTACAAATATATCATTTTAATGTAAAACTTTTATTTTTCATCTAACAATAAAGAATGGATGTTTGTAATATGATATAATGACTATCACATTAGCCTGCAGTACAATTATGATGTAACGGATTAAGCATATGATAAATCGTTTCATGATAAAATTTTAAGTTACATTTGAAAAGTTTGAATGTTGTTTTATATCGAGAGTCATTCTGAACTGCAGTTGTCACATGCCGACGAGAGTACATAACTCGACGGTTTTTTGTAGCCTTTAGGAAAGACATAAATGTACATAGGGATCTATAATAACATAAATATGCGTTGCATAACACAGTCAGATTGTGCACATGTATATAAGTGATCTAGCAAAGAATCGAGAAATTGTCAGTCATGCATTATCATGGTGTATTATACTATAATTTTTATAAAGAAATTGTAAAATTATTTCAGTATGATTGTGTCCAATCTAACGTCCACTATCAAATATGATTTTCAGACGTCTTTATGAGATTTCAAACTGAACAGGGAATAAAGTGTAGATTTTCAACAAATGTATTTATTATCTATTAAGAAAACAAAAATGTATATGCATCTGTATACCGTGCGCGCAGAGTGCTTAGCGACCATTATTACTTAATCGTGCGTGAATACTCTGTCACCTAACAAGAGAATGAAAAAAAAACACAAGTATACAGATTATGTTTAAATGATCTTATTATCTTAACTATTACACACATAAATTTAATAACAATATTTATGCTATTAGCTTCAGTGGCGGTAATCGGTATGAACGGTTACAGGAATATGACCATACTCATTAATTTATATTAATTTGAGTTTATTTGAATGTATATAGTACTATGTTGTGCCGTAATCTAGTACGTACATACATGTGATAGTGATGAATATTGTTGTGTTTTTGTTGTTGTTGTTTTTTTTTTACATGAAACTGGATTAATATCCAGCTCGCCTTATATATGTCACTGTTTTACGCAAAGTAAGAAAATGACTGTTAATAATTTCAGACAATATGAATTAACTTCACTCAAATTACTTGTTTTAACCTGACAAAATTTAAATAGTTAAAATTCATACCCAAAGAAATCAGTTTCCCTGTTTTGGCAAGGGAACACTGCAAAGGATCCTTGCAGGCGTTTTTACAAAATGTTTACTGGACATCAGCATGTACAATCAACATAATATTAACAATACACATGGACTTAATTAACTCTCATTTTAAAAAAGTCACTGGTTAAAATGTGACTAAAATTCCAGTCATTACACAATAAGAAAATTTCAGTCATTACACAATAAGAATAATTAGAGCAAATATTTCATCAAACATAACCTCAATCTTATTGTTGCTGATCAACATTAAAACACTGATGCAATCACGTATTGATGATTTCCACGACAAACCCAGATAAACATGGCAACTCTTATGGAGGGAGCCTGATGTACAGTTTGTAGGTCAAAGTTTTAAACTTCAGTGACTGGCTAATTCAGCTAAAAGATAATATTTATCAACTTAAAAGTTGCACATAATTTTAGGCAAGGCGCTCAGATTTTAGGGCATGGTACAGCAATCTAAGGACAGGGCCTAGCTTTACCACTGTCGAGTCTAACACTTGTGGTTTCGAAAGATTTTTGTTTTTCTTTTTTGTTGACATGGCAACATGAGTTCTTCATGGACTGCAATTTAAACAAAGAGATGCATGCTGTAGACATCTTTACCAAGTATCAACAATGTTGAAGAACACTGAGGACAGTGCTTAACGTCTACTGAGGACTGTGTAATGTGCAAATAGGGACATTAGGCCATAGAAAATTAATTCCTAGTTTCTCATCCCCGCCCGCCCCTCGAAAGTTACTCCGCCCGAACGTTTTTTATTTTGAAAAAAATACGTACATCAAAAATTTACCTTGCGTTTATTTATTTTTATTTAACCTCATTTTAATAATAGCATTTCTGTACAACGTTCTTAATTCTTATAATGAAAAAGTAAGTTGTTTAAACTTCAACGTTCGCATTTCATCTTCTTCCCGAAATACGCAGGGCTCACTTCGGAGCATCGTCGGATTTAAATTAAATTTTAATAACACATAGACTAATACGAACGAACTATATTTCTGACCGTGCAACGATTGACGTATATTTCTGACCGTGCATTTTAATTTACAATGTTTATGTCCGATGTTTATAATATTTATTACGAGCCAGAAAAAAATAATTATTTTTTCCGTCCGAAGACTTCGGTAAAATACGGTATATAAATTTAGTCTATTTTAAAATAGTAATCACTAATAAAACAACAAATTCTTATATATTGCCAATATATAGATGCGTTCACAGGGAGAATGAAAAATAAAAATTAAAAAATAAAACCCGCCCACCCGCCCCATGTTTTCCCAAAAATAGGATGAGAATCTAGGAATTAATTTTCTATGGCCTTAGATACTATCCACTCCGGATACACCGAGATAGTCGGGAGTTCGCTTGGTTTCTCGTTATATCCGGGTCTTGTTATAACCGGGATAGAACAAATTAAGAAATTCGACACCATCGGGCATCATTTATTTATACTTTCGCGTACATCCTTTTTGAAAGCCATATTATGGGAGGGAACTGTCTAAATTTTATAACAACATATCATGGAATTTAAACAAAGCATTTAAAAACACATGCATGTACTAGCCTAACAGCGGGTTTTTATTATAATGTACATTTTAAATTTCGCTTCAAAATTCACGCAGTGTATTTCTTACGAACACCGAAAAACACTACAAGAAATTAGCCACTTCATCCGTGTTAATCACTTAAATAAAATTTTTGTTAACATAACATTTCCTCATCTAAAGGACAGTTCCGAAAAAAAGCATGGGACGGTGAATATATGCACATTGTACTGGTATCTCGCTAAAACTGATCTCTTTATAAACGGTATAAAATGAAAAGAAAATAGAAGGGAAAAGGTCGGGACACAGTAGAATGTACTTATAAGCGGTATCTTGTTAAAAGCGGTCTCGTTATTAGTGGAGAAGACGTTTTAATAATAATTATAAATGTACCATAAGCTTTATTTTGTTTTCCAAAAACAGTATCATAAAACAGAATTTCACACGTTAAATATATATAAGACTGTGAAACAATGCTTCAAGAGTATTGTTATTGTAAAATCAGTAATATTCGTGGGACATTAATTTTCGTGGATTTTGTGGGTAGGTGTAACTATCTTGCCGCTTTATTTAATCATGGCAATTAGTTCTAAAAATAAAAATCAAATGCATGTGTTATGTAAATGGCTGGTTATGATACAATGCCTAGTACATGTCCCCTTTAAAGTTTCACATACCACATGTATATATACTTCAGATTCACTTTGATAATCTGTACTCAGTCTGCTGACACAGCAACTATTTAACGGAATAAATCTGATGAATAAACAGACATTTTAAGGTGTGACTTCAAAGATGTAACATACCCAACATATGCTTCTTAATCTTATAAAGCCTATACTTTAAGTGGTGAAGATGTATTAAATTATTCTGTGGATAATGTATGTATTTACCTTTTCCCAAGGTAGTTCAGCAATCCCATAGTCATATGTTATCTTTTCACCAATCTCAAGACAAGAGATGTTTGCTTAAACTGATGCTCCTCAAAACGTATTGAAGGTCACTGTGACCTTGACCTTTGACCTTCCGAACTGACAATCAATAGGGGTTTTCTACTGGTGTTGACAAATATCTCTACCAAATTTGAGGACTATAGGGGAAAGCATTGTCTAGTTATTAATCGGTCAAGGTATGGTTACGGACGGAAGGCGGACGGACCAACCGACCGACATGTGCAAAGCAATATATACCCTCACTTTTTCGAAGAGGGGCATAAAAATGTGTATGCGAATGGTCCAACAGACATTTTTACTGTTTAATAAAACAATTTAATGCCCTGGTTCGTACACCTGAATATTAAGATAAGAATAATTTTATATAGCCCAGGTGAGCTAAAAAATAATGTCACACAATTTGCAGCATAATGCCTTTTAATGAGCCTTTGTGAACCACTTGTATCAGAAACTCAATATTTAGCAATTTTTCTTTTTGATTGCCAAGGCAACAGGAACTCTACATAAACATGTAAGGCTGTGGATTTCAAGTTAAGTGGCGATCCGATCTAATCCGTGATTCAGAGCTTATGATTAACAAATCAAACCTCGAACTGTAAATGGAGGAGTGTTAACTAATCTTTTATTAATGTAGATGTGAATCGCGATCCATCGATCTTAAGATTAACGATTATCCAATTCAAATTGTCAGTGTCTGTACCGCGAATATCCGATAAATCGTTACAACTCAAATGAAATGTAATTTAAACATTAAAGAGAAACATGTTGGAGACATATTTGCCAAGAATCAACAATGTTGAAGTACACTGAGGACAGTTCATTAACTTCTACTGAGGACTGTGTAATGTGCAAATGGGGACCCAGTTTATTTTCAGATTTTGATCATTGGGTGGGGAAAAATATTTTGTAAATGTCTACAAAGGGGAATTTTAGTTAAACTAAAATGCAGTAAAAATGGACATTTTTAGTTAAATTAAAATGCAGTAAAAACTTTAAAAAATGTTTTAACAATTCTTTAAAGACATTAAACTATGTGAATAAAACAATTGGGGTTTAATAGTTTACAGCTTTAATTAACTTCAATTATTAATTCAGCAATCATTGCATGAAAATCATCATTGTCTAAATGACCTGCACCTCCATTTTATTTTCTGGATGCCTTGACCTCTTAAAAATATTTATCAGAACAAATTTCGTTTCAAATTGCTTTTAAAATATACTGTTTTAAGAATGGATGCACATACTTTATATATGTATGCTTGTTTCATATAAGTTTTCAATATTTCATTACAATTTCATCAAAAAGAAGTGTTTGAAACTCTACAATCACATAATTAAAATTATGTCTTATTATTTAATATGAAATTTCCATCGTATGAAGTCTCCAGTACCACGATAAACAGGTGCAAAGTGGTGAATAGTGAAGGTGATAAATACGCACACTTATTCAAACCAATCTGATCCGTTTTCATCCCTTTCCCATCCCCATCTCATCCCATCCAATTCATTATAATTATATATTATACGGACACACTTGAGCAGCGCGCGCTTATTACGGTGACAAATGAATTACATATTTATTCAGTAGCATATAAAAGCCACATTAGGCGTAAAAATACCTTTTTTCGTTTTTTTTTCTCAAAATGCCTTTTATTTTGGTGCCCTCTTATAGTTTCCAAAACAGATCCCGTTGGCTATATAAGCTTTATTTGCTTTTTGGCAACTAGTATAGTTATAGTGAAATGGTATTTTGAGTTATGTCATACTTCTTTGTTTACATTTTGCTATATTTATGGCATTTTTTTTCACTTCAAGCACTTCTCTCTTTGGGTGATAAATTGCTAACATGCTTTAAATCCATCCTTACAACATTACAAAACATATTTCGCCCTTTTTAGAGAAACATATTGTATTAATTTCTGAGGTATAATGTGCTTCTAAACGGTTAACTTTATATAGTTAGTCATTACAGAATCTTTATTTACTAAATCATGAAATGTCAATTTCTTAAAATAGAAATCTATTCCGTGGAAATGGGACTTAAATAAATGTTAAAATTTTAGTTATATTTCATGATAACGCCACTGATGTACAAAACAACTTTATTGTGTAGATAATTGTCGTATACTACCAAAATGAAATTACTTATCAAACTTTTAATCATCCTCGATAGGAAAAATTTCCGCCATCTCGTAGGCGAAATGTCCATTTAGTACAGACAAAAGATATAATAATGTTAACAACACAGTGGAAATATATCCACTGGCATTTTCAATCATTATTACTTTATTATCAATATCAAAACCTATGACATGCAAGCCAATTGCATACGAATTTTTACAAAATTTTCAGATAAAGTTAAAATATCAAACATGTAATAGTATGTGTGCTCAATAATCTAAATAAATCTAACCATCTACCAGTCGGTTGAAATTGAATATCCATTTGAAATACATGCTAAACGAAAAAATATCAAAGTTGTTAGCGCTGCGAAATATACAACATGGTACAAAATGTATGCATGTTTAACAACATATCCCGTGCAAATCTTCAGTTGTTTTAATTTCACGAAAACTTGTCATTTATAATTAGTAGTTCGTTTAAATCTATTTTTACTAACTGTAAAGCAATATCTTCTCGTTACTGTTACTATGAAATCGGTCAGTTTTTTTTTTAAATTTCTTTATCGACATTATTTTAATAAAGTGGCCAAATATGGCGTCATTACGAAATTTATACAAACGTATACAGCGAAATTTATGAAACGTAAATTACATTTTATTTAATACGATTGGGGAAAATTGCGCATTCTGGCTTTGAGTCTGTTAATACATTATGAGTCTTCCTTTAGATATTTTTATAGGGAAGACAGCAATATCATGTTACGAGATAATGTCTCGTATAATGGTTGAAATTATTTTTGAGCCAATGGCCATTCAGTATTTTTCAAATATTTCGAACCTTAATTCTCATAATGTTGCGCGTCGGAAATGCGGAGAATGTTTTGTCAGTTACAAAAATAATTTCAACCATTATATACGTTATAGTTGATTTAGAGGCTTGTATGAAAAATTAAACGGTCGCCCAGCTGCGCTGGGCTTGACCGTTTAATTTTCATACAAGCCTCTAAATCAACAATTACCTATACGTAATGTAGATCGAGCTCACGTTTTTATGCACTAATACGGTTTATGAGAATGCACACATGTAGGCAATGAAGATTTGTTGTATGGCAAGTAAAACAGAAACTTAATTATGCGTTATTTTAACAGTTCGTTGCTTTAATGCATTACGAACGATGCATCTAGTACATCAGACGTAATTTCATAATAAATTCCATATGAATACCCATACACATTTGTTAACGAAAATAATGTGTTCTATAATAAATCATTTTTAAAATTAACTCCAGGTTACGATGTGTGACTAACAGTATCATTTAGCTGAGCAGAATCGTTCTGTAATGATTCACTTTGTGATGCCTTGTCTTTTTCACCAAATAGCGACCCCCAAATAGTACATTATTTAAAGGGAGGTGTGCAGGGTCGAGCCGAACGGTAAAATCGTAAGCAGATCGATCTATGTAACACTTACGTGTACTTTTCACTAAATTCTACATTTCAAACCCTCCAGGAGGAAGTTTTCGGTTAATTTTACCGGACCTGAAAACAATCCGCTGAAGAAATACCTATACAAAACTACATAATATATTTAGCTATCAATCTATGTTTAGCTGATCGCTGAGCTTACTATTCGTGGTGACCCAGGCATTTTGAAACAAATGGCGACGTCACCAAATGCGTGTTTTGGTTGAAGTGATCACGAGACAATCCCCAAAACCACCGCGGCTTTACGCGGGAAATACAAAAATAGCTAACCTATGCGCGTCGCATAGGATAGGAAAAACCATTTATATATCTTTAAAAAAAACAACAAATATTGGTTTGATATATTTCGGGTGTAAATCAATATTTGACCTTAAAATAATGATATTCAACAGATTAATAATCCTTTTAATCAATCCTGTTCCATTCATCAATCCTGCACATCACCCTTTAAAATTTGTATATTTTCAATTTGTAACTGTTCGCCACGAAAAAGTAGAACTTTCCACAGCAATCAATCTGTTAAACGTAGAGACTAAACAGTCTTCATAAACATGTTGTTTCTATAAATTTGAATGATCGCTCCGACTGTCGAGCCCAGAAGGACATCATATTTCGCTTCTCCAAAAAAGTTTGAGTCTTTGAGTTATCAAAATCACCATTGGCTTTCAGTTGTAAGTAAACACAAAATGAGAAATATGAGTAATACACCATTTGATATCATGAAGACCCACAATATTCAATGTTAATTTTATATGACAATTCATAAATTATCTAATACTGAATACAAGACATCTGAGGACTTATAGATATGGTAAGAACAGAGACGAATGAGGACACAGTTGCCAATATTATACTTCAACGGCTAATATATAAGCGAAACGTATTGTATTTTGTCAAATTGTATTCTACATCCTAAAATATAGCATTTCTGGTAGAATTTTAATCTAAGAGCTGAACTTAAATAATGTAGGAAGCACTTTTCGGAATTTGGCGCCGTTTTTTGATATGATAACGATGACGTCATATGCGCATGCGCATAATCATTGAGTGTGAAATCGCTATGCGCAGAAAATGATGAAAATTTCAAATAATGATACACACGTCAAAAAATGCTAGGAATTCAACGGCGAATGAGACCTTTTGATTTTAAAAGTTAAAAACACGTTTTATAGAAAAATATGTATTTTGAAGTATTTTTTCATTGTAACCAATTGAGGACGTCCTCACTTTACCGACGAGTCCCCAGTCGTTGCTGTTCTTACTTATACATGTCCTTATTGTCCTATGCGTACCAAACCACACACACACACACACACACACACACACACACACACACACACACACACACACACACACACACACAGCCAGGGTGAACACTATATGCCCTTCCGCCATTACATGGCGGGGGCATAAAAAGTTATTCGGTTGTGGATAATTGAGGGTTAGATTTTGTTCTTTCTTGCATTATAAGGGAGGTGATTTACAAAAAAACCCGGATATTTAAGTAACTGTATCTTTGCAGAAGTGGGCTTGAACTATGTGTTTGAACAATGAGCAATATTTATCTTTCCTGTTTATTATCTGTATTTTATGAGAAACGTAAAGAGTATGGTTTGTGGGAAAATTGCGACTTTTAATTCATAATAGTGTTATCTTACTCTTTTGAAATTCTTGAAAAAAAGTTTGGTTCACAAACTATCTCACATTGCGGCAAAACGGGTATACAATTCAACAATCGGAGTGTATTTTCTAATGTTAACACATTGATAGATAATTTTACTTTAAAAAGGACGAAGTATACTGTTTTAACCTCCGTTACGTTTAAATTGGGTAGTATACTTCATACGCAAATATGTCAGTGCCGGTATAAAGTTTATGTGCCAAATTTTAGAATTAGATTTGTGAAATGTTCTTTTAACTTAAATAAAAACTAAAAATGCTTATTGAAAATCTTAAAAAATCGCTTTATATTAAAGCCAATGGCTCCTTCACAGCTGGAATGGCTGCTACACAAGTTTCACGTGATGAAATAACTGATAATCCATGTAAACCACTGATAGAACTCTGTTGGTCTCCTTCATAATATATTGTTGGCAATTTACGCCTACACAATTACCAAGGTATGACGGGTTGGTCCTCGGCGTAAGCGTCAACGTCAACGGGTCGGTCCTTAGTAACAACGTTAACGGGTCACTCATCTACATCAGCCACAAAGTCAACGGGTCGGTCCTCTGTAACAACGTCAACAGGTCGGTCCTCTGCATCAGCGTCAACGTGTCGGTCCTCTGTATCGACGTCAACAGGTCGGTCCTCTGCATCGGCGTTAACATCAACGGGTCAGTCCTCTTTATCAACGTCAACAGTCAGGTCTTCTGCAACAACGACAACGTCGTCGGGTCGGCTCCTCAGCAACAACGCGAACGGGACAGTCCTCGGTTTCAGCGTCAGCATGTCAGTCTTCTGCAACAATGTCAACGTCATCGGGTCGGTCCTAAGCAACAAGGTCAAAGTGTCGGTCCTCAGGAACAACGTCAACGGGTCGGTCCTCTTCAACAGCGTCAACGCAAACCTGTCAGTCCACTGCAACAGCCTCAAAAGGTGGGTCCTCTGACAAAGCCTCAAATGGTCGGTAATCTGCATGAGTCAATGGGTTTCCGGGATATCCACTTCGTACCGGAGTACCAGCTAGAAAATAACGGCGAAAATAGTATGCGAATTTTAATAAAACATATGCAGGTAACAGGGGATTAAGAAGAATAAGAGTGTCCCAAATGCTAAGGTATTTTATGTCCAAAGCAGTACAAGTGTACTAGAAAGGAAAACTTGCTTTTAAATTAATGCAGATGAAATTCCACATGTTGGTGGTGTCAATGATACAGTGTGGTCAAAAACTGATAGAGTGATAACGCCTAGTGAAGCAGCTGATATCTTAATTCAAAACTTGCCTGACAGTATTATTAATGAGCCGCCATATTGGCCACAGACTGGTACATCATTCTTGTTTGATAATGAAGGCAATCAAAATAAATCAAACGACTGGCGTGCACATGGTTACACATTGCGTATTTTTTAAAAAATGAACAAAATTGGTTAAAAAGTAACAGGAATTCACTTTTTTAAGGTTAACAATCAGGTTATTGTCTGTGACAAATTTCAAAAGCATGCCTTTTAGCTAGAAGGTTCCAATTAAAATGGACGGATTGTGTATTTTGGTGGTAGTGAAGCTTAAAAATCATTAGCCCATAAAAAATCGGACTAAAAAAAATTGTCCACATAAAAGGACAAAACCTTCAGTAATACAGGAAATAAAAAACCGCTGCCTAACAGAAAATCCTAAGACATTACATGACAAAATGATAAATGAAATTGACTCCAGTGAATGCATTAATTGTCTAGCTGTTCCGCGAAAATTTACTCAAATAAAAAACATAAAAGCAGGATTGAAAAAATGCTAAATGAACTCACGATTCTTTGGTTAATCTACATTTATTGGTAGACCAACTAGAAAATTATATTGTTTATACGAAAGCTGTGCCTGTTCCGGAAGTCATTGTGGGAAACAAAGACCTTTTTTATGAAGTAAATAAATTGTTACAAACAAAGACATTGATTTGAAATAAATTATCAGATTGCGTTTAATAAAGGGGATTTTTACGTCTCAGCTGCAGCCATCCAGCATCCTGTGTTTCAGGAGAAACCAGTTATACCCGTTACTTATATGATACACGAGTTGTCATGAAAACTTTTTTTTTGATTAGCTTACTAAAGAACAAAATTCCTACACTAGCATCTATAGACATTAAAATAGTTTCAGGTGGAGAAAAGAGTACAATAAATGCATTTAAACAGCAATTGCCTGTAGTATCTACCTGCGAAACATAAGTCCATATGGTGTATCATCACTCTCTCTCTCTCTCTTCTCTGTATTATATATCATTACGATAGTAGACTTCGCTAAAGCAGCATTGTAATAAAGCTTATATACAAACACTGGAAGTTGTTAGAATATTAGAATGACGACGAGGATGTCAAAGAACTGATGGAGATGAAATGGACTGTGTAACATTTAAATGTGACATTAACCCTTTGATGTGGACACTGGATAAGATTTATTTTGCAACACTTAAATTTGACATAAAATGAACCCTTAAATGTGAACTAGAGAACACTATGCTGTGTAAAATAAACAGTTGACACTTGTGCACTTTTGTGATTAACAAAGAAATGGCTACCAGTGTTACTAAATTTCTGCCGTCATTTGACTGCACCGGAGAACAGTCCGGAGAACATCGCTCCTCGTTAGAGAAAATGGTAAAGAGCTTGTGAAATATATATACAAAGCAAACACATCAAAAATGAAAAATAAAAACGCGCAATGTTAATATATTTAGCTGGGATGGACGCTGAAGATATATTCTTTACTTTAAATGACACTGGAGACGAAAGTGATTATAAATTAGCGATTCAAAGATCAAATGTACATTTTGCTCCAACCGAAATTACTCCATTTCAAAGACACCAATTTCGGCAAATAAAACAGGAAATTAACGAAACAATTGACCAATTGTCAGTCCGACTTCGTATACAAGTAGACAACTGTGATTTTGGGGAAACAAAGAATGAACAAATTCGAGACCAGATTATCGGCAAATGCCGTGACAAGGTGCTTAGAAAGAAATTTCTTGAAAAAGGAGGAAGCTTAACTTTGGACAAGTTATTAGAACTTGCTTGTTGTTATAAAACTACAAAATAGCAAGCAGAAAGTTTCAACTCCGCAGTTCAAGCAGTCCGCCCCAAGCAAGAAAAGAAATCAGGAAATACTCGTGGTCGTCAAAATGATCAACAACGGTCGAAGGCGTGTACTCGTTGTGGAAGGAAGGATCACGACAAGTTCGACCACTCTTGTCCTGTACGCACACAGAAATGCCATCGATGCAAAAAGATGGGGCATTCGCCGCTTTATGCTAAACAAAGCTACAGAAAAAGGAAAATAAACAGAATTATAAACAGAAACAACAAGAGAACAAGAAAGTTGGTTACATGAATTCTGATCAATGCGGAGAAAATTTGTAAATAGATTCCGGAGCGAGTTGCAATATGATTGATGTAAAACCATGGAAAACTTGAAAAAACGAAAATGTTATTTGTAGGAAATATAAGCCACATAAGGATTTATATGCATATGGATCAAAGAAACCGCTAAAAACGCTTTGAAAATTCGTATCATCAGTTCAAATTGGAGATAAAGTGGTCGAAAACGCCGAGTTCTACGTGCTAGATGGCGAATGAATACCATTATTAGGCAGAGCAGACGCCTAGAAATTAGGGTTTCTTGAACAAATATGAACATGATAAGCGAGGAAGAAATCACGCAAAAATATTCTGATTTGTTTAGTGGTGTAGGAACACTTCAAGATTATAAAATACACATCAACAAAGATGTAAAACCAGTGGCGCAAGCAGTTCGACGCCTGCCGTTATTATTATGAGAAAAAGTGAGCGAAAAATTAAATGAACTGGAATCAATGGGAATTATTAAAAAGGTTGAAGGTCCGAGTCAATAGGTATCACCAATCGTGGTTGTGCCTAAACCGTCGGGTGAAGTACGTATATGTGTGGACATTGGTCAAGCTTATGAAGCCATATTACGCGAGAGATATCCGATTCCAACAGTAGACGAAATCTTGTATTATTTGAAAATGTAAGAACTCACGGATTCGCCTCAAAAGGACAGAAATTCTTAAAGGAAGAACTTGTGGAAATGCTCAACAACATAGCCAGAATCCATGAAAGATGTCTTCAGAAAGAGGAGTCTGCTCAAGCTAGTAACGGCGGTACCAAATCCAATGTTAAGGATACCTCTTGGTTTGATAATGAGGAGATGCGAATTGAAGCAATTGTCAAGATTCTTAATGTTGACGGATCGATTGACGAAAAACATCTGAACTTGCTCGAAGATCAACTCGATTATTCTATCACACCATTCAGACAACAAGATATTAGTGTGTGTCATGTTGTTAACTCTACCTCTAGTAAACCACAGTTTATTGTAAGGTTCATCTTGAGGATGCAGATCGGGCTTTTGTTTTCCTTGAAAAGTCTTCTCAACCTTAGTGTCACATATGCGGGTGTATTCATCACTGAAGATTTAACTCCATTGCGTATGAAACTGCTCAACTATGTGAAGAGGAACATGGGAAGAGTGTATACCACGGACGGTAACATACATTGCACTTTTAAGCAGAAGTTTGTGATCTCTTCTCCAGAAGACCTGTTAAAAATTGAAATGGACATTGATTCCAGCGAGAGTTTAGAGATAAATTTGATCCAAATGTTATTTCAAATATGTTAGATGAGCTCAGAACTGTTATTGAAACTCACAATTATAGTGATAATATTATTAATCAGTTAAAAGAAAATGTTGCTTCAATTCTGACAAGTGTAGCGAATGAGTGTGGTCTAATAAAAAAGAAACTATAATGTAATAAAAGGAAAAATACATCAAGGATTTGGTTTGATAATGAGTGTAAAAATGCACAAACTGACAATCATACAAGTAAAAATGTATTTGCTAAAAATCCTACTTAAAAGAAATAGAGATATTTTACTTGATACTAGTAAAAAATATAAAAAGGAAATCAATAAAAAATTCAAAAGCTTCAGAAATCAGTTGTAGACAAAATTAATCGCTTGAAAAATAAAGATCCAAAAGCTTAATGGAGCTCCAATGATAAATAAAAAAGGAAATTGTAAATAAAGTAACAACGGAGGCATTTCATAATCACTTCAGTAAGTTAATTGAAAATTTAGACCAATATCATGCATAATAATAATGATTTTTTACTACTATCACAAACAATGAAAAATTGGATTATCCCGTTACTGAAATAGAAATTCACAAAGCCACTAAAGGCTTAAAAATAATAAAGCTCCATCCTCTTTTGACATTGTGTTAAATGAGTATCTGAAGTATGCACCAGATAATATCTATGAAGTTTTTGTCACTTATTCCATTTTATATTAGATTCAGGTATATTTCCTGAGGTTTAGAGTAAAGGAATTATTTTACCAATTTATAAACATAAAGGTAATATAAATGATCTAGATAACTATAGGGGTATAAAAATTTTAAGTTGCTTGGGCATATTATTTACTATTATACTTAATACAAGACTAAATAACTATTTAGAAAATAACAATCTTTTATGTGAAGAACAGGCAGGGTTTAGGAAGTATTAAAGCACCACAGATCACATTTTCTTTTAAAATTTTAACTGATTTATAATTTATTCTAAAGGCAAAAAACTTTATTGTTCATTTATTGATTACAGAAAAGCGTTTGATGGTATAAACGGAACTTCACTTTAGCAAAAACTGCTAAGTAAAAATGTTAATGATAAATGTATTAAAATAATTCATGTATATGAAGGCTAAATCTTGAGTAAGAGTAAATTCTTTCAGTAAAATGTCAAGAGTTTTTTACAAGCCAAACTGGTGTAAGACAAGGTAAAAATCTCTCCCCGGTTTGTTCTTAAATGATTTAAAGTATTTCTTGTCTCAGCAGTACAATTGATAAGAACTTTTGTCCACTATTGCAAATGAATCTCTAAGTGATGATGATATTGAAGTATACTTCAGGTTTTATATTCTTCTTTATGCTGAAGATACAGTAATATTAGCTGAAACTGCAAATGAACTACAAAAGGCCTTAAATGCCATGACAAGTTATTGTGAATTATGGCATCTCCAAGTTAATCCTGATAAAGTTAAAATTGTTTTTTTTTAAAGAATAATAGTTGATAGTTTTTCGTATCTTGGTGTTAAATTTTCATATAATGGCAAATTTTCTAAAACTAAAGAACATTTGTTACAAGAGGCAAGACAAAAAAAGTTCTTAGTTACTGTAAAAGCTAGATAACTAAATTTACCCATAAGTATGCAAATACACTTGTTTGATACAATGGTATCACCCATTCTGTTATATGGAAGTGAAGTCTGGGGAATTGAACATCTGGACATAATCGATAAATTTCAACTCAAATTTTATAAAACTATTCTTAAATTGAAACAAGGCACCCCTAGTTGTATATCATATGGTGCACTTGGTGTTCTACCTCTTTTTATTCATGTTCAAACACGTATCTTGTGTTACTGGAACAAAACTTTAAACTCTAAAATGGAAAAAAATTAGTCATATTTTGTATAATGTTGCTTACAAACTATATTATTTATCTCCCATAAACTCCTGATAGGGATCAGACAGAGTATGCGCGGCTGTGACGTCACGGAAATCAGAACGAGGCTGTTTCTTGGAAGATAAAGTCGTGAATTTTCAGAGCTTAAAAATTTTCAATTTAATCAAAATATTATCGGATTTAAGAAGGAAAAAGTATTGTGGAATGTTAATGAGGATTACTTATTCGTATTTGGGACTTATTTGGAAGAGTTGGTGGTAAGTTTTTTTACTAGATTAAATAATCCTGAGAATTTCCTTTGTCTCGAATGATTGCCATTGTTGGCACCCACGTGGTGGAAGAATTGTCTGAATGACATGCACCACAGAGTGAATCTCTGGAAAATGTTTTGGTGCAGCCTGAATGGCTCTCACTTCGGCAAAATGTCGATGTGTTATTTGTCCAGAGGGACGAGAGAAATTGAATCATTTCTCTTCTTTTCCGATGGCAAATTAAATGGAATCGCCGTCGGGGAGATTGCCCTTTGTTTACAAAATGTAAATATTATTTTACGTAGCGATTCCCTAAATTATCAAGAAATACGTATGAACAATTAATTTGAACATAAACGATGCGGATCTATATCACTCGAATCTTTTCTTTTAGGGAGAAATTGCAACAATCTTTTCAAACCGGGCGGTAAAATGGAAGAACAAGATGGCAGCGGGTCAGGTGACGCTGCATCAACTCACGTGACTGGTCATTTGAATGCGCAGAAGAACGCGCATTCGACCGGAAATGAAAGGAAACTGGAACGGTTTATGGAAAAAAGCGAATCAATTTTGAACAATTTTGCCGAAAGTATAGCCAACTTTACGGAACAGGCAGAGAAAATTCGTACATTGACAGAATCTGTGCAAGAAATCAAAGCACAGCTGAATCAACAGAAACGTCCGGCAGCAGAATCTAACGATCCGGGACCGGCACCTAAAAAGAGAAAATGCACGACCGCATCAGCGGATACAGATTCCGAAACCGGCGAGTCGGACCTGGACGATTTGCTGACGGATAATGATGGAAATGATGAAAGTCAAAATGATGTTAATGAAATGTTGTATGTCTTTGACGATTTTTTCGCCAACGAGGGTGAAATAGGGGCTGCTATCGACTGCAAAGTGGCAGAGAAGTTGAACCAAGCATTACGACCAACCAAGAAAATAAAGGAGGAAAAAACAAAAGAACTGCTTGAGAAATATAAGCGACCAGAAAATATGCAAACTCTAGAATGCCCAAAGGTAGATGGTTTTTTATGGAACCAGTTGAAAATCAACATGAAAACTGTAGACATTGGCCGCCAAAATGCCATAAAGCACCTGAATAGAGCAGCCATTCCGCTTGTCATTGCAATCAATAATGCCTGTGACAAAGAAAAGCAGGACGTCACCGAGCTGAAAAAATACATTTGGGATTCCTTTAAACTGATATGCCAGAGTATTCAATCGATCAACACACAATGAAGAGAGGCCATCAAACAAGAGCTGTTCGAGGAGACAGCGCGCTCGACTATTCAAATCATTTGAAACAAATGCAATTTGAAGATTAAAACAATAAAAACCATGGCCAAACATTCATGTGCAATGAGGAAAAGTATTAACAAGTGAATGGGAAAATTTTAAATAACAGAAATAATTCCATAATGTTCCGTAAATATTGAACTAAAAAGGGGAATAACTATGAAATATTTTTGGAAGAGTTAAAAAAAAAACTTGTTAGTAATTTATGATTGGAGAAATTTACTTTAAGTTCAATATCAATTACTTCAGTAATGTTACAGAAAAAGAACTGAAATGAAAAAAGCATTACTTTAAAAAGCATACTGTAGGTCAAGTGAAAGTGATCTAGATTATGATGGTGAAAATGTTTTTGAAGTTGATATCTGTTTTAAAAGTTTCAAAGTTATGGGCCAAGTGCATAAAAACTTGAAAACAAAATCTATTGTAAAAAGGACATAAATTTTAAAAAATTGTAGCAGTTTTCAGTCTTGGTGGTCATTGTAAAGATTATCATAGTGACTATACATGTATATTCTAAGTTTGAAGTTAATATCTCATGTTGTTTCAAAGTTATGGATCAAGCACATATTTCGGCTAATGCAAAAACTAATTTCAAAAGGGGCATTACTTACAGAAATATTTCCGATAGAGTTATGGGTCTTGTTGATAATGATTGAGAAACTGATGTCAAACATATATTTCAAGTTTCAAAGTAATATCTCTAGTTTTTTAAAAGTTATGAGAGAATTGCATACGTGAAAAGGGGCATAACTTGAGAAATATTGGTAGCAGAGTAATGGGTCTTTTTGAAAATGACATAGATTTTGATGGTGAATATAAATTCTAAGTTTCAAGGTAACATCTCAAGTAGTTTGAAAGTTATAGGCCAAGTGCATATTTTGCTTAACACAAAATTTAAGTGAGAAAGGGGCATTATTTGAAAAATATTGGAAGCAGGGTTATGGGTCTTGTTGGTTATGATGTAGATTTTGATGGCGAAAATATATTTCAAGTTTCAAGGCAATATCTCAAGTAGTTTTAAAGTTATGGGCCAAATGCATATTTTGCTTAACACAAAATATAAGAAAAAGGGGCATAACTTGAAATATATTGTCAGCAAAGTTATGGGTGTTGTTGGTAATGATGTAGAATTTGATGGTGAATATATATTCCAAGTTTCAAGTTGATATCTCAAGTAGTTTATAAGTTATGGACCAAAGTGCATATTTTCCTTAACGCAAAATTTAAGTGAAAAAGGGGCATTATTTGAAAAATATTGGAAGCAGGGTAATGGGTCATGTTGGTTATGATGTAGATTTTGATGTCGAAAATATATTTCAAGTTTCAAGGCAATATCTCAAGTAGTTTTAAAGTTATGGGCCAAATGCATATTTTGCTTAACACAAAATATAAGAAAAAAGGGACATAACTTGAAACATATTGTCAGCAGAGTTATGGGTGTTGTTGGTAATGATGTAGAATTTGATGGTGAATATATATTCCAAGTTTCAAGTTGATATCTCAAGTAGTTTATAAGTTATGGACCAAAGTGCATATTTTTCCTTAACGCAAAATAGAAGTGAAAAAGGGGCATAACTTGAAAAATATTGGAAGCAGAGTTATGGGTGTTGTTGGTAATGATGTAGAATTTGATGGTGAATATATAATCCAAGTTTCAAGTTGATATCATAAGTAGTTTTCAAGTTATGGACCAAAGTGCATATTTTGTTTAACGGACGGAGACGCCGAAGCTGACACCGGGGCGAGTAGGATAGCTCCCCTATTCTTCGAGCTAAAAAGAACTTAACCACGAATTCAAACAAATTTGCTCGGATGACCACCCCACCACAGCTACAGGCCTGTTTGGAGACAACATGGCTGAAGTTACAAAAGCAATCGACAACAACAAAAATATCCAAATGACAAACAAAGATCAGCATTTTTTATCGCCAGGGAGGGGTGGCAGCAACAAACCCAACAACCACAAGACAACCAATTACAACCAATTACAACAACAGCAAATTCAAAACAACCACCCCTCCACATCCTCAACGTAAAGAGCAATGGAAGACATCTAAAGGGAAGTCAAACATACGGACACAACAAAGCAAAGTATACCAACAGGAAATAATATCAAAAGTGAGTACTGGTAATTTGAAAATCAATTTATGTAATACGAAAGAAAATTTTTTGGCTGGTAAAACAAAATTAAAATTTAATGAGTGGAAGAAAATTACAAATGACAGATGGATTTTACAAACAATTTGCGGTTACAGAGTAGAATTAGATACAAAACCTAACCAAACAACATACCTGCAGCGTTTAAGTTTTCAGACAATGACAGCAAGATGGTTGATAATGAAATAAAACGTTTTTTAGGTTGTGGTATAATTGAACCAGTAATATCTTCAGACAAGGACGAATATATTTCAAACATTTTCGCCAGACCCAAAAAAGATGGGAGTATTAGAATAATTTTAAATCTAAAACAGTTTAATAAATCTATGCAATACATTCATTTCAAGATGGAAACCTTAAAGACGGGCAGTAAATTTAATGACAAAAGACTGTTATTTTGGATCAGTTGACATATCTGATGCATACTATTCTATTTTAATTAACGAAACTGACAGGAAGTATTTTCGGTTTATTTACAAGTAGTGATGTGCTGATGATCGAAAGACATCGATTAATCATCAGTAAGAACCTCCCGATGCCGATAATCGATGCCATTATCCCATAATCGATTTAAACCGATGTATACCCCTGGCTGTAAACTACTGCACAATTACACATATCTTGGTCAATATTTGTAATAGTCATTATTGAAATCAATGGGTAGGGCCTTTTGGACATTAAGTGCTATCAACAACGTATTTTGGGGTGTGTATTCTTTGTTAAGCATTATTCATTCATTCTAATAAGTGCATATTTGAAAAAAACACGCGAAAAAGTTTTATTTTTGTAATAGAAACACCAACATTTATGTAGAAAGTAGCAGCAAACACACAATAATAAGGGATATTATATAAGCTACTTACTAGAAACCATTTGTAAATGTAACACATATATGATTATAAACCGATTAATAATAGGTGAAATCACATCGGAAGTGGCAACCAATTCCAACTGATGATCGATTGTGATTTGCAACCGATATCCCAAAACTATTTACAAGGGTAAGAAATTTCAATTCCGGGTATTAGTAATGGGTCATTCAACAGCTCCAAGAGTTTTTACTAAAGTACTTTAACCAGTGTTTGCATCGTTGAGAGCAAAAGGACACATTTCAACTGCTTACATTGATGACTCTTGTCTACAAGGACAGACATTTGAAAGTTGCCTTGAAAATATAAAGGACACTGTATCACTCATGGACAATTTAGGACTTACAATCAATAGTTCTAAATCACAATTTATACCATCACAACAGATGGAATTTGTGGGCTTCATCCTATGTTAAAAAACAATGACAGTACGACTGACTGATAAGAAAATTAATACTATTGTAGATTAATGTGTGTCAATCATGCGTCAAAAGAGGGTAACAATCAAACATTTCGCACAACTAATTGGAAACCTAGTAGCAACAGAGCCAGGTGTTGATTATGCTCCATTATATTTCAAACCATTAGAGAAAACAAAAGTAAAAATGCTGCGTATAAGGAGGGGAAATTACAATGCGTTTATGACAATCAATTATCAGATTAAGTTGGATATTCAGTGGTGGGTTGATAATCTTCCATCCAGTTTTAAACCAGTATCACATGGTAATCCTGATCTAGAAATACACACAGATGCTAGTCTGTTAGGCTATGGGGCTTGTATCGAAACATTGAACTTGAACACGAATGGGGCATGGTCACAAGAGGAAAAAGCACTACACATCAATATACTCAATATACTAGAATTGAAAGCATGCCAACTAGGACTACTTGCATTATGTCATGATAAACGTAATATGCATATTCGCATCTATACAGATAATACAACATGTTGTGCGTATATTAACAATTTTGGGGGAAAATTTCACGAACTGGATCAACTTGCGCGTGAAATCTGGTACTGTTGTATTAACAGACTTTATTTAAGTGCTGCTCACATAGCAGGAGTTGAAAATATTGAAGCAGATAGTTTATCCGGCAAAATTAACGATGACCTAGAATGGTCGCTGGATAATGGGGTATTCGATATGATTTGTGAAAAGTTCGGATATCCTGACATAGACTTATTTGCTTCAAGACTTAACCACAAACTAGATAAGTATGTGTCAAGACTTCCAGAACCAGGGGCTTTTGCCGTCGATGCATTCACCTTAAACTGGTCGCAATTCTTCATTTATGCATTTCCTCCTTTCAGCATGATAACGCGGGTGCTTCAGAAAATAATAGCGGATCAAGCAGAAGCAATACTGATCACTCCTGTCTGGCATACAAAACTGGTAGCCAAAATTGATGACCTTAGTCGAAGAACCCGGACACTTGCTACCATCACCGCAAACAATTCTTCGGTTGCCACACAAACCAGAATTTCGCCACCCATTAAAGAAAATGCGAATGTCGGTTTTCAAAGTATCCGGGAAGCACTACACAAACAGATTTCACAGAACAATCTATTAACATCATTATTGATGGGTGGAGAACTTCCACCAGAACCCAATATGCCAGCTACATAAAGAGATGGTTGAAATTCTGTGTTAGTAAAAATCTTGACTCTGTGAGACCATCGATACAGACAGCGATAGATTTTTTATCTTATCTGTTTTCTCTGGGCTTAAGTTTTAGCGCCCTTGGAACTGCATGAGCTGCTGTTAATGCATATACATCAATATGTTGTGGAACAGATTTCTCTGAGAACAGAATATTAAAAAATTTCATGAAAGGTGTATTTAACAATAGGCCTCAATTTCCAAAGCACCCAGCTGTCTGGGATGTTAATATTGTCTTAAATTTCATTTGTCATGAAAATAATGATTCACTGATGTTCTTGTCATGTAAAGTTTGTATTTTGTTTTTATTACTTAGCGCACAGTTTGTTTTGTTTGTTTGTTTGTTTGGGGTTTAACGCCTGGTTTCAACACCTTTCTGGTTATATCCCGGCGGTCAGTCCACCTAACCGGTGTTCCTGGGTCTCTTACCAGTACTAACCAATTTCTCCGCAAGCGACTGACTGCTTCCTCACTTGAATCAGAGGTGAGGGACAAATGACTCTCAGACGCAATGTCCGAGTTCAATTGTCACGGAGAAACTTTTCCCGCCTCGGCTGGGGATCGAACTCACGACCCCTGGATTGACAGTCCGATGCTCTATCCACTGAGCTAGCCGGGCGGGCTACTTAGCGCACAGAGGTACTACTGATGTAGAGCTGACTGACAGTCAAGTTATTATTCATTATAATCATTTGTTAAAGCAATCTAGGCCCTCTTTTCACTTGGAAAATATTTATGTGGATAAATATGTGAGAAACAAGAAACTGTGTGTATACGAATGTTTCAATGAATATTTGAAACGCAGAAAGGCATTGCGCCCTGAAACAGAGAAAAAATTATTGATAAGTACACAAGCACCACACATAGGTGTGGCTAGGTCCACAGTCGCCCGATGGGTAAAACGTATTTATGTCAAGCGGGAATTTACCCTTCTTATACCACACACAGTACAAGAGCTGTTGCTACAAGTGTAGCACGTCAGAAAGGTGTATCAATAAGCAAGATTCAAAAAACAGCTGGCTGGACAAATGCCAGAACTTTTCATAGCTTTTATAACAAATCAGTTAAATCTGACAAAACTGTGCAAGAAGCCATACTAGAGAAATAAAATTTGTAATGAACAAAATCAATTTTGTATTGTGCTCAGTTTTCTTTTTACACATCTATGGAAACGAATAATTAAACAATGAAAAAATTTAAAATGTTGACTCATTAAAAAATCCGCTCTAAAATCTCTGTCTGATCCCTATCAGGAGTTTATGGGAGATAAATTAGTAAATTTAAACAAGACTTACCGTAAGGGAAGTTGCAGTTTGAATGGTAATTTATCGACCATTAACTCCTGAAGGGATTAGACACCCATCCCACCCACCCTTATTGAAGGTGGGATTTTTTAATGCGCTTAAGGTGATGAATCCAAGTTTTTGGCATTCATACCTTGGCGCGAGCTCTGAAGACTGATTTCCGTGACGTCACAGCCGCGCATACTCTGTCTGATCCCTTCAGGAGTTAATGGTCGATAAATTACCATTACATGTGGCGGCCGTAAAAAGTCTCCCCGTACATATAGTCAGTACTGTTATCAGTAAATTAACCCGTCACCGATGTCATGCAGTGATTGTTACGTATATCAGGGCTATCCGATCAACTTTTTTTGGGATTGTCCCGGTTAGCTCAGTCGGTTGCGTCGCAGGAATTGCAGGGCTAGGCGCTGTCGCCGTGACGGTGCGGGTTCGCTCCCAGCTAGAGGCACTATCATTTGAAATTCACAGTAGCGCTATTTGTGCAGTGTGGCGGCCGTTAAAAGTCTCCCCCTACATATAGTCAGTACTGTTATCAGTAAATTAACCCGTCACCGATGTCATGCAGTGATTGTTACGTATATCAGGGCTATCCGATCAACCTTTTTTGGGGTTGTCCCGGTTAGCTCAGTCGGTTGCGTCGCAGGAATTGCAGGGCTAGGCGCTGTCGCCATGACGGTGCGGGTTCGCTCCCAGCTAGTGGCACTTTCATTTGAAATTCACAGTAGCGCTATTTGTGCAGTGTGGCGGCCGTAAAAAGTCTCCCCGTACATATAGTTAGTACTGTTATCAGTAAATTAACCCGTCACCGATGTCATGCAGTGATTGTTACGTATATCAGGGCTATCCGATCAACCTTTTTTGGGGTTGTCCCGGTTAGCTCAGTCGGTTGCGTCGCAGGAATTGCAGGGCTAGGCGCTGTCGCCGTGACGGTGCGGGTTCGCTCCCAGCTAGAGGCACTATCATTCAAACTGCAACTTCCCTTACGGTAAGTCTTGTTTAAATTTACTAGTTATGATGATAAAATAAAACTTCCATGGATCAGTTTTGTTAGAAAAACTACTTTAGATTCCCTTGGAATGTCCAATTATTGGCTAGATAATTTAGCTTCACCACAATCTATATTAAAGAATGCTGTGAACACTAGGATTAAAGATCAATTAATGCAAAAAAGGGAATAGTTCTATCACTGAGTCACGTAAATGCAAACCATCTGGTCTTGGTCCAATAAATAGTGACTAATTGATTCCATTAATGACAAGTTCAAGACAAGAAACTGAAATACACCAACCAGACATTGACAAATGCAATTCCCCAATTAAACAGCACGAAAAACCTACAGTTTGTGACAATGGTGAAAGTCCAAATTCTCAAAAGAAAATTTTAATGCATACAAGTATGAACTCAACAAAAAGTAAGACAAATGAAATTGAGTCAACAAAGGCTGAATTAAAGTTGCTAGAAAGTAAAGTTGGCCAAATGCTGTGAGAAATGTAAATAAACAAGATGAAAAGGCCAAAGCAACTCAACAAACTTTAAGGAAGTCAGAGGCCAATGTTGGTTCTTTAACAAAGCCTGTTGAGCAACCGCAAACTGTGAAGACTGAAAATAAATTGTTAAAAGAAGAACTTACAATACAGAATAATATTTATCTTTAATATAATATTTTCACTATTTCTTTAAAATTATAATTGTGTGTGTTGTTGTACTACTTGCTGTGGTCAGAAAATAAATTCAAAAATATCTAGAAAAAAATCTACAACCTCTTTATTTCTAATTGCAATAACTTAATAGGTTGCAAATATACAACAAAACTAATTACAGCAATGGATTCAGCATAGAATTTTACTCGAGATTGGTTGTTTCATGCAATAATAATTTTTATTATTAAAAAAAGTTACAGGGATTTTACTGAATTTCACTCGTTTTTTGGTGCCATGAATTCCATGCGTAGTCTTATATAATTTTTTATAAAAAATTCCACGAAACGACCAAAATTTGAGACCTTTAAATATTCATAACTTTGCTTCTAGTAAAGATATCTTCAAAATTTAGTGCTCTGTGCAGCAAATGAAAAGATGCACAATATGAGAGGGTTTTTATTAATATTAATTGACAAGAAAAAATCAGCTGTGGTTGCTACTTCTAAGATATATAGCCTGATTGTGACTAATTGCTAATGTTGTTTACATTTATGTTTAACATGCATTGGGTATAAAATAAACCGAACAGGGGTTCAGGGACGTCGGCGGCAGAAGGTTCATGGCCAGAGGCACCTTGGAGAGAGATTCTTCCAGAGTTGTCGGCATGGAAGGCTAAATAATTTGGCATCATCATGAGCTTTGTCATAAGCAGTATAATATGAAATTTTCATGAATGACATGGCAAAGTTATAGCCAACGTTCATTTCTCTTTAAAAAAAAGTATAAACAAGGCAGTCGGAACGACAGCAATATCCCCCGCCGCTGCTGGAATGTTGGAAAGGTTATGGATGCTTAATTGGAAAATAACAAATATATCTCAAGCAGTTTGGAAGCTATGGAGATAATATGAAAGACATGGTTAAATTAGACTGGCTCCCGTCCCTATGTTCTGTTATATAGTCTCATGTCACTTATACAATGATCATCAATACCTTCAAGAAAAGCAACTCCTGCAGGTACCTTACTGATATGCATTTTACTTCCCTTATCTCCCAGAACATAGGGACTGGTGGCAATTGGTTTGAGTGTAGCAGGAATTCAGCCTACGCTGCGGTCATACAAAGTTCATGTTAGGGTATTCAATTTACTGTAGCTAATCTGTTTACACTAATGGAGATCAAATTGCCTGAAACACCTGGAGAATGTAATCTTGGAATCTTAAAAGTGATAAGCATATATTTACACCTAATGTTAAATTAAAGAAAGTTATATTTGTAACTTTTTTTGCATGGAATCATATCATTTCGCAAGTTATTAGTAAGAAAATAATACTTACAATTGGAAATTGGATGTTATTTTTCTAATAATAAAACCTATAAGTAAAATTTTAGATTTTCATATAGGAAGATATTTAATATGTTTATTGATATTATATTCTTGTCAATAATATTATGCACTGTTCCAAAATGCAAAAAGGATCTTACTTAAGTACTTAAATAGTGACTAAAAGTTACTAATGTATTGGGTTTATGTTATATAAACTATTGATCTAAACAAAAAAACAGTAATCCGTTAACATTTCTGACAATTTTAGAAATTTTAAAAGAATAATGTTTTATGTATATAATTTTGTGCAAAATATATAAACTCTTAAATACAATACATAGATAATAGGTATTAAATGTGCCATTCATATATGTGCACAAACAAACTTTTTTAATCTTACAGTACTTAACAAATATTGCACTGACCAGTATCTCACAGGTGCAGTTTATCAGTCATTGTAAACCACAATTTTGCATCAGATGTTCAAAAACATGGATAATGCTGTTAAGTACAGCTTGGAATTTTTAGGGTATGAAAAAATTAGGCCGAATCAAGAAAAAGCTTAGAATCTAGGAATTTCTCAGCGGAGATGATGTGTTGTTTAGCTCACCGGCAGGGAGTGGCAAAAGTTTACCATTTGAGATAGAAACTTTTTGTTTTAAATTCTTAAACAAGAAACAAACAAGTTTTACAACCTTTAGTTGCTCTAATCCAATACCAAACGCAAAGCTTACTTAGAAGAGGTGTTAAAGCAGTCTACTTGCAACACATTTCACCATGTCAGATCTTCCTCTGTTATATCGAGGGCTAAGCGCGAAACTATCGTATCTGCATTTTGTAAAATTGTTCAGGAGACAGAAAAACTGTTTTATTTAAATGTAAAATACTTCATTTTTTGAAAATCTGTAATTGAGCATAAAGAACCAATATGATCACAAGACTGATACTTAAAACACAATTTAAAAATGTGTTCTCATTAAATTTGAAAATATGTCAGATACAATAGTTTCACTCTGAAATTGCCATAAATTGAACAAAAACCTCAGGTGAAACTATTGTATCTGCATTTTTTTCTTTTTATAAACAAAGATCTTTTTCTGAATATATTCAGAATGTATACATTGTTTTTTTTTTAAGTAGATAAATATTTGCTATTTATTTTGTATTAAGTTTATCTTTTATTGTGCTCAGCGCGAAACTATTGTATCTGCAATTTTTTTTCCAAATGTTATTTAATGTAGAAATGCACTTATTAAAAAAACATTCCTTTACCCTGAAACATTTCTTGAAGTGAGAACAAATTGTTTTGCAATTTTTTTTTCTGAATTATCAAATCATGTTGTACTTAATTTAATTTATACAAAATACAGTGTCATATTAAGATTAATTGTGACTTTAATGAGGATCCTTTTTAACCGGGTGGTCCTACTCCATGCAAGTGAATGTCTCAAACTTACAACTTAAAAGCTAAATAAAATTTTAACAATCTCGGTGACACATCATTTTTTATTTCATATTTTAATATACAAGGAAATATCCATCAATGCTGAACAAATCAAAATCTATTGGTATAAAAAAGACAAAACTGTAGCAATTGTCTTTAAATTGGTAAACTTATTTTTTACCATTAGCCAACCGTGTAGATCCAGATCAGCCTTCCCATCCGTACAGGATCATCACTTAGGCTTACAAGTCACTTTTTGATTCATTTTAGTGTTTTGGATCAAGAAACTAACAGTATAGAATAATTATGTTTTAAAAGTTCAGTGTTGATTGTTAAATAAAATTGTTTCTACATAGTTGCAAAGTTGTTGCTAAACAAATAACTGCCATTTAACCATGAACTTCATGAATCCCATTGCAGTCCAATCAGGATCTATACTGGTAGTTTCTTATACAACACAATATAATTAATAAAAAAAACAATAAGCCTAAGTCTTGATCTTAATCGAACTGCATGGATGTGATGGCTGATCTGGATCTACACTGGTTGTTATTGGTCTATTATGTTCACTGATTTCAGTCAAGTTAGTGTGCAGATACGATAGTTTCACGGTGAGCACAATAAAAGATGAACTTGTAACAAAATTAATAGCAAATATTCCTCTACTTTTACCAAAAACCATACATACATTCCAAATATATTCAAAATGTATTCATAAAATGATCATTTTGTGTATAAAGAAAAAAAATGCAGATACGATAGTTTCGCGCTGAGCAAAAAACCTGATCGCAGATACGATATTTTTCACTTTTTTAAATTTTGGAAAGAAGACACTAGATTTAATCTATACTTTTTTGTCAGATTATGGGGACTATTAAAACAAGTCAAAATATGAAATAAATCCATTTTTGATAAAAAGTGCATCAAAAGACACAACTCTTTTTTCATTGATATTTTTTAGAAGTTTTTTTTTTCAAGTTTATTTGAGCTAAAAAAATTCAATTATTTTGATGTTGCTGTCAATTCAACATTAAGGCTAACTTTCGTTGAGGTTTTAAATTTCATAGTCAAATCATTCCTCAATCCCTTTTTTACAATCAAGAGGGAAAAGGCTTGACTTCACTGAATGTAGTTCTTGAAAAATCTCTCAGCACAGGCCAAATTAACCTTGTCTAATGTATTCCAATGAAAGATAGGGATCTTGTTTATTTACAGAGATTTATTGATTCACACATGCTGAGCGGCTGACCATATAACTGTTAACATTTGACAGGTTGATTGATAACATCAGAAACCCTCATGCCAATTGCCACCAGGCTAGATGGTTCAGCATATCAGAAAAAAAAGGAAAATGAAATGAATAAAAGGAGTTAATAAGTATTTCAGTGTTTTCTTTAATAAACCATCTAGCTGGTGCCAGGCTATGGTTAAATATGAACCTTCAAAGACAACTAGTGACCTTGACCTTCAGCCGGCCAGGTTGGAACATGGGTTCTGCACATCATCTTGGTGGAATGAACATTTGATTTAAGTTTGATATAATTCATTGATATGAACCGGACACAAAATACATAGTTCAAATCTTCAATGACCTTGACCTTGAGCTAGCCAGGTTGGAACATGGGTTCTGCACATCATCTTGATTGGCTGAACATTTGATAAAATTTTCATGATATTCATTCTAGGGGTTCAAAAGATATGAACCAGAAACAAATTACATAGTTCAAATCTTCAAACATCACTGGTGACCTTGACCTTGAGCTGGCCAGGTGGGAACAGTGGTTCTGCACATCGTCTTCATGGGCTGAGCATTTGACTAAAGTTTCATGAAATTCCTTCTATGGGTTCAGAAGATATGAACCGGACATGAAGTACATAGTTCATATCTTCAAACACCACTGGTGACCTTGACCTTGAGCCGGCCAGGTTGTAACATGGGTTCTGCACATCGTCTTCATGGGAGAAAATTTGACTAAAGTTTCATGAAATTCCTTCTAGGGATTCAGAAGATATGAACCGGACACGAAATACATGGTTCAAATCTTCAAACACCACTGGTGACCTTGACCTTGAGCCAGCCAGGTTGGAACATGAGTTCTGCATGTAGTCTTGATGGGGAGAACATTTGACTAAAGTTTCATGAAATTCCTTCTAGGGGTTCAAAAGATAAGAACCCGACATAAAAAACCTGGTTCAAATCTTCAAACACCATCGGGTACCATGACCTTGAGCCGGCATGGTTGGAACATGGGTTCTACACGTCGTCTTGATGGGGAGAACATTTGACTAAAGTTTCATGTAATTCCTTCTAGGGTTGAGAAGTTATAGACCGGACACGAAATGTGCGCGCATAGAAGGACGGCCGGACAGACAGACGGACTGACGAAGACCATTCCTATATCCCCAAGCCGCTATGCGGCGGGGATAAAAAGGGCATAACTTCATCAAATGTGACCTTGGCCTAAAGAATGTGGTATAATCATTAGCGTGTTGTCATAACCAATATAATTTGAAATTTTCATGAAGAAATATTAAGAAATGGCAAAGTTATAGCCAACGTTAAATTTTCGTGAAGGACGAACGGAAAGACGGACAAAGCCATCCCTATGTATTGCCATTTCTTGGAAAGGGCGACACAAAAAATGACATTGTAATGAACAAAAAACTTTCTTCAAATCATATTGAAGCTTTAAATAAACTGTTAAGGCGCAATGAAGGAATCAAAATTTCATTTCTTCAACTTTCGGAGTGAGTACCAAATTTTAATGTCAAACAGTGTAGACTGTGGACTGTTTGCAATTGCAACATATTTTTGTTTAAATGAAAAACTTAGATAACTATTTTTGAAAAAAAGTTGAAAAATAGTGAATTATGCATATCAGGGATGGCCACATCCAGCAGACACAGCCTCCCCACACAGCCAAACAGTAGAGAGGAAAAGAGAGCATGGTATTATAAGAATCAATTTCAATATGGACGCCACAAACAAATAACGAATGTGAGAACCTGAGGAGTTACCGCCTTGGAACGGTCAGTGGCAAAACAATTTGCCACTGGGGGTTTAAACCAAGTTCTAGGGTGCACAAACCTCACACTTGCCCCAACAGGTTCTCGTATCACAAAACAAGTACAAGTTGTCTTGGTGAAATAACTCCAACCCACCTATCGGTTCAACAATGTTGCATGCAAAAGCACATAAACATATAAAACACAAGAAGAATTGAGAGAATATTAACTTGCTTGTTTTTAGGTTGAAAAAAAAATCATATTTCCCAACTACTAGCAAAAACAATCGGTGGCCTAAGATGTAAACAATTCAAACTATCAGCATAGATAATTATTGTATCTGTAATATGCCAGCTTTCAAAACTATTTGTGAGTAGGGAAGTAAAACTCATCAAAGTGGGTCTTACAGGAAAATGGTGTTGCAGCTAATGCGTCGCGTGCTGAACAAAGGTATGCTCTACTTGAAAGGGAAATGCTTGCAGTATTGTTCTTGTGTGAACGTTTTTGTAAATAACTGTATAGAAAGCATGACGTTTTAAATGAATCTGATCATAAGCCTTTAGAAACAATTATGAAACAGCCAATTCATGCAGCGCCTTTAAAATATTTCTTTATAGGTCTGGGTGACCAATGTAAATGATGGTGAAAATACATTAATTTTTCACATTTGAAATTGCTTTTTACAAGTTAAAGGATATAACTTCTCACTTAATCAGATAAAATTAGTAGGTAAAAATGGTCTCATTTGGTTAAAATGGCCTCACTATTCGTTAAAAACGGCCTCACATTTTTATTCTTTGGTTACAAGGGCCTCACTTTTAGTCAAAACGGCCTCACTTTTAGACAAAATGGCCTTTATTTGGTCAAAACAGCCTCATTTTTGAAATAAATTTAAATATTATATTAGCAGGATTATAATGACTGTATATAATGCTTTAAGACACTTGATATTGAATAAGAATGTCAATTCGGTAAATTTTGGTTTGTTCTTTCTACACAAGTTTATTTATTCCATGACTGGTTCACCCACATGGAGAATTCAACACCATGGAGCGCTTTCAACTTTGGTTGACTATGTGAGAAAGACGTGGATCGAGTCATCTTTGGACAGTCCATATGTGCAAACAACGATATAAGTATATTGATTTTCATTTCTATAAAGCATACATTTTTATTATAATATTGTTATGTTTTGATTACGTTTTCATCATTATTTAACAACCAATTTATTTCAACTGTAACTATTGATTACGTTTTTATCATTATTGAATATGTATTTATTTTTTCTGGCCATTTTACAGTGTTCTAATTGTTTATTTATGTTTTAGGCTGTCATAGGCGACTAAATTTGAAGGGCGGGGTGGCACCAGCCTTTTAGAACCTGGTCAAGTTCTTGTACAGGGAGTGGATGGAGGCTGATGACCAGATGCAGCTCGTTAGAGATGCGCTTGGGCCGCATACAGCGGAAGTCAGTAAGGACAACGCAAGCATGGATATTTGTGGCCTGGGAAAGGTATTATTTGTGTCTATTATTTGTGTGTATTCTTTTATCTTTTACATCAACTTAACGTTGACTTTGGTTATAAATATTATGCTATAATAATATAACGAATATAATAATAACATCAACAACACAAACTAGAATTTGGTGTTCTGTGGAACACATGTGTCCCCTGCTTGCACAAAGTTTAAATGTGAACCTATGTTTAACAATTATATATATGATTAAAAGATTTTGTTAAAGTTGATTTTAATACTACACCACGGAACACATGCGTCACCTAAATAGCATTTGAAAGGGGCTTATCATTTTTATTGTCACTAATAGCTATGTGCATGCAAATGATATATTAAAAGTATTTGGTGAATTGGACAATTACTTTCAATGTTACAGGAAACATTTATATTTCATGTTAAAGTTGCATTTGAAAGGGGCATAACTCATAAAATTGCCAAACAGGAGTGTTCATTCTTTTTTCATCAATGGCATTGTTCATGCAGATGATGTATTCCAATTAAGTGAATAGGACAAGTACTTTAAAAGTTATCGGCAACATAAAGTTTCATGTTAAAGTTGCATTTGAAAGGGGAATAATTCATAAAATAGTCAAACAGAAGTCAAACAGAAGTTATCATTCTTGTTGTAAGAAATGACGTGGTTCATTAAGATGATATATTCCAGGAATTAAGTAAATAGGATAAGAACTTTCAAAGTTAAAGTCAACATGAAGATTCATGTTAAGTTGTTAAAGTTGCATTTGAAAGGGGTATAACACAAAAATTAAACAGGAGTTATTATTTTTGCTGTCACCAATGGCGCTGTTCATGTTAATGATATATTAAGAGTATTTAATCAATAGGACAAGTACTTTCAAAGTTATATGCAACATTAAGTTTCATGATAAAGTTGCATTTGAACAGAGCATAACTAAAAAAATAGTCAAAAAGGAGTTATGATTCTTGTTGCTACTGATGTTGTTCATGAAGATGAAAAAATCCAAGTTTTTAGTGAATAGGACAAGTACTATAAAAGTTATATGCAACATTAAGTTTTATGTTAAAGTTGCATGTGAAAGCGGCATAACTCATAAAATTGTCAAACAGGAGTTATCATTCTTGTTGTAAGCGATGACGTTGTCCATGAAGATGATAGAATCCAAATATTAAGTGAATAGGACAAGTACTTTCAAAGTTAAAGGCAACATTAAGTTTCATGTTGAAGCTGGGGGACTACTAGACGATGCCAATGACATTGCCGGACAAGTGGCTATAGCAGGCGACACAATAATAAAACATTTATAACTACATATGCTTTTACTATTACAGTTTTCGCAACGATGATTTGTCTACCACGGCTGTTTGCCTGCTGTTTCAGTTGACCTAGGAATATAGTTAGAACATACAGTGTTGTAGTTCTGTTGTGCTGAGGATGTATAGTCCGATTTTACGCGTTCAGCCGTGAATGCACTTTTGTATTTATAGATTTTTGGAATATTCCACAAAATAGGGAAGTTAGATTTTCCTATCATATCTCAAAATTTTGAAATTGAAAGACATGTAACAAAAAGGTTTCATAGCCGTGGCAGTAACGCTTCTGATTTCTGATAATGTGTAATAAGGGTTGTGAGTTCGATTCCTGTGAGCGGATCTTATTTTTAATGTCATTCTTTTCATTACAAATATGTAGACACCAACAAAATTGCCAAAAAAACCTTCAAATGTTTAGTTAGCTTTTACCAAGTCAGTTGGTAAGATGTCGCGATCGAAGCTTACTCAAAATACAGTTTTCGGACGATGCCAATACATTGTACAAAATGGTTTTGAAAAGAAGAAAATGTTATGAAGGTTCCATTAACTACAATTGTTTACAGAAAGTCAGGATTCACAACTGTCAGTGCCCCTTAGGGGGTAGCGGTGAAAGGGGGACGGCAAGCTGCTCAACAACAATATATTTAAAAAAATGAACAGGAACTAAATCAAAGGGCTTTGCAAAAGATAATGATAAACCAACAATTAACTAAATAATATCATGCGGAGTAAATTAATATTTCAAAAAGTAAATGAAAGACAAAAATAAAAAAAAGTTACTTTAATTGGATTCGAACTTGCAATGTTTGGCATCATAGCTCGAGATCCTTATCCACTGAGCTATTTCGCCGTGACTAACTTTTGGCTGCTGAACATTTTTTAATGTCATATAAGTTAAGTAAATTTACGGTACCTTTGTAAATTGACGTACTTTACCTATTTAGGATTATAACAATGGACTTGTCCAAAAGGTCACAGCTCACGGGTCAAAATCGAACTATACAAGTGACTATGTTGTTATTATACATGGGCGTGAAAGAGCGTGAAGTATATCATGTGGTGGAGATGTCAGAAAACGACAGAAAGAAGCCGGAAAAAATATTCAGTAAAGTTCGAGCACATATTGGGCCAACACTTAACCCAGTATTTGCACGCTACAAGTTTAACAACATTGTACATGAGAAAAAAAGACTTCAAACAGTTCATGTTAGTTAAAAACTAAGCAAAGGACTGTGACTTTGGTACATTAAAGGACAATTTGATCAGAGAAAAGCATCGACAAAATTATGGGAAAAGTTGTTGCAAGTTGGGACCTGAAAATGGTGAAATGCGTAACCATGGATCAAGAATTCGAGCACTCAGCATCTCAAATGAAAATATTTGACAAGGTACTATTATTACTATGGATTAAAGTTAATGCAAGGGAGCTAACTGCTGCATGACTTAGTATGTGTCTAATTGATATGCTAAGAGTTATCTGTTCATTAAAAGATGGCCAAAGGCTCTTTTTAGTGTCTTTAAATATCAGTTCAGTCCAGCAGTATATTCTTCTGGCACTAGCCAGGTTCATGCATTATCGAGGCTAACAATTCAACAACATGAACGAACGTCAGGGGAACTCACCAGAGAGCACAGGAAATCAGCAGGCTGAGTTTGAGGATAGATGTTTTACACTTAATGGTTAACATACCTGTAAAGTTTCATGATTGTGGCTCTCATACTATTGGAGTTACATGTGACTCAAGATGCTGAACACATTATAAGGAGATTTATAAGGGGCTATAACTCTGGTCTTAATAGGCATGGCCTGAAACAAATCCCCAGGTGCACAACAACACATGATAAACAACATACCTGTAAAGTTTGATTGTGGCTGTCATACTTTTTCAGTTTTACGTGCGGCACAAGATAACATGGTAAATGTATTATACTGAAATACATGAGGGGCTATAAATCTGGTTTAAATGGGTGTGGCCAGAAACAAAACCCCAGGTACACAACTACTCATGATGGTTAACATGCCTGTAAAGTTTTTTCACTATGACTCATATACTTTTGGACCGAGATCAAGTAACCCAGCATCATCAGTGCCAGAAAGTTTGACTGTCGTTGCTGCTGCCGACAGTGACTTTGCTCTTACTGACGATGAGGTAAGGTCTATACACCAGAATAGCTCCAGTGCCTCTTACTGACAATGAGGTAAAGTCTATACACCAGAATAGCTCCAGTGCAGGGAATTTTGGTGCCAACCTGACCAGGCGGCTGTTCCTGGAACTCTTCGTAGTTAACCAACCTTAACACCAATACAACTGGAATGGGCAGCTTAAGAAAAAAGAACTATGTCAGGAAAGGAAAGGACTTAAAAGACCATACGTAGTGAAGCATTACCTGGAGATGGAGGGGCTTTTTCAACCTGGATAAGTGTTTTGCTTTTCCAGGTTGGTGTGGTATCGAAAGTGAATGAACTGTTGAGGAAGTCATGGACAGAGAGGCTGACCGCAGCAAATGCCATCCCAGCCAATCCAGCCTCTGACCCGATGCCACCTGCTGACCTGGCAGACATCTCCTTTTGCAGAATGCTATATTGTAAAAAAGAAACTGTAAACATGACTGGCATTTGATAATTTATGCTGACCTTACACTCGTAATATATGTTACAGGTCAAAGAGGTATCGAAGGAACGTCTGTTTGAACCGGTGGCTGCCATCGTGGAGAGAGTCATGTGGGAGATGGTGATACTCAACAACATCAATCTAGCTTTAAACCAGACAACTGCGCCCGAGCTGCCAACCACCTAAGGTGTTTAAGACCAGAAGACCCTACAGACCTAGTATTCGAGGTAACTATAAAATACATTTATGTTATCAAGTAAAAACCGGGGGATAACCCGCGAAATAAGGTACCTAGAAGTATGTTACTTGTCAGGGTCGTGTCCTGTGAACTATTAAGTAAATGTGTAAACTGTTCTCTATTTTTTTCAAAAGTAAGAAGAGAAATTTTTCAACAGATAATTCCAGCTCTTTTACGAGATGGTAGAATGTTCCATGTTGTTCCTGTTGTCCATACATTTCCCAAATCCCCATCTATGATCATGCCGTTTCTTTTTTTTTCTCTATTTCAATTGGCAACTACACCTCTTAACATTAGTCAGTGATCAAATGTAACAGTTTCTTTAGACATAGAGATTATGAAGCTCTGACAACTGAGAAGAGCACTTACCTAGCTTTCATGTGCATAGAATGACAAACATGTAATAGCACTTCAAGGAAATAGAATTAGCGTATGCAGACAGTGACCACGACACTATGGAATGCCTTAGTCGAGATCACCGCAAACAGGGTTGACAAAAAGTGCTTTTGTACAGTTCTTTTATGCTTAAACAGGTATTTAAAGTGGAGTAGGGATACATATACATTTTTTATTACCAAACATTTAATAATAATCTCCTCAATGAATATTACATAAATCGTTGTTGCGAAGTTCACGATGTTGTTATTATTATAAATACAGTAACTGTTTTCTTGCTCCTTCGGAGTTCTTGCTCCTTTGGAGGTCTTGCTCCTTCCAAGTTTGTTTTTTTCCTTTATGCACGAAAATTATGTGATTTATTACTTTTGGAGGGAATTATTGGTATATATAGGGGTAGTTTGATATTTGGTTAGCTTCTTTAGTAGTGAAAATTAACATTTAATAAATTAAGAGTGAAAATTGTATTAAAATTAAATTGAAGTAAATAAATTGTACGATTTGTTTGAGAATTAAAGTGACGAAAAAGGTTATATTTGTGTTGTGTTCAAATAAAATTTAAATTCCAGTGTAGCCTCGAAAAATGGATTAAACAAAAAGGATCTTGGCTACATGGGTAAAGATAAATAAGTTAATAGTTGAATTTATTATTTGAGGACGACAGCTTCACAATGAATGCTGTGGGGAGATCAGTTTAACAATTCTGGACAGCAAATACATCCTAAGAAGATCCCGAATGTTCTGCAGTCCAAACAAGACCGCTCCAACAGAGTCAATGGACGCGAGAAAAAAGGCGAAGTCAGCTGCAGCTTTGGCCAAATTATTATGATCCATATTTTCCTATATTGGATGTTACATAATTCTGAATATTTTCAGTGTTCTATATTTAAATATTAAATTTAAGAATTCAAAATTATTAAATCATATTTGATATCAAAATGTTCCTTGTTTTGAAAACTATACAGATATGAAGAATGCAATTTAAAATAAACAAGTTTTAATCAATGTTTATCAAAAAGTATTATTTTGTTAATTTTTGAAGACATTTAAGTCTTAATGTTCTTGTAAAACGTTTAACACTTTTACAGTGTTATTTTGAGAACAATACAGATATGAACAATTTAAAATAAGTAAGTTGAAATCAATTTTGAACAAAAAGTATTATTTTGTTAATTTTTTAAAAACTTTTAACACTAAGTAGATTTTATCACATATTGTTATGGCTTTTAACATTTGACTTTTATCGTTTGATAAGTAATATTAGGTCTTTAGCTGCTATTTCTCTCCCTGGAGCTCTGCACAAAGCTATAAGTGTCTAAAAGAGTAATTAATCAAGTCCCAGGAGAAGGCTACAGTAAAAAGAATCCCCTTTCCATTGGCAAAGCATCTTGCACTGTTTGGACATTGGAGAATAAACTTGTAAATATTTAATTAAGGGGTTCATTCTGCTTTTTCCAGGTATGTACATATTTATTGTATTTTACTTTGAAAATGAAATAAAATATTTGTTCATTTTGAATATTTCAAGCATCTTACACTGTTTGGACATTGGAGAATAAACTTGTAAATATTTAATTAAGGGGTTCATTTTGCCTTTTCCATATATGTACATATTTATTGTATTTTTATTTTGTAAATGAAATAAAATATTTATTCATTTTGAATATTTCAGAAGTACTGTTAATGATTAATTTTAAAATTAAGAACTGGTTAAAATGATAAATATTTTGTAACTCACACTATAAGCTAATTTTCCCATCCATTTCAGATTTTAAGAATTTAAACAGTTTGCAATTCTTGTAATGAAATTGTATGCTTATTTATTGTAACATTTCATGTTATTAATTAACAATATTAAGTGATATGTAGATAGTATATGATTTCATCTTGATGTTAAAGAATTGTACTTCTGTAATTATTGTATAAATCTTACACTCTTTGGACATTAGAGAATAAACTTGTAAATATTTAATTAACGGATTCCTTCTGCCTTTTCCAGGGTTTTATATTATAAGTCCGCTGCGCCATTCAAGTTTATTAAACTATTGCAACTGTCAGATTTTGAAATTGAAAATGTTCCTCATAAACCATAAGCAATTAATTAGAAAGTATACTGTTGAGAGCTCTACACAAACAAATGTTTCTTTTTTAGACATTAATGTTTTAAGCATCTTCAGTGATGAGCAATGTGAAACGATTGAAAAGCAAAAAAATTACAGACTATGCTGTCCATGAATTCTGTGTGAAATCAGCAGGCAAACACCTTTTCAGAAGATTTCGAGAGAATAAGAACTAGAACTGTGGAACTAGAAATGACTATTAACTTTTATTAGAGAAGGCAAAACTTTTCCCATACTATTATTGCAGAAAACGGCATTAAAACCCACTACTACACAGAACTACCCAACTATGAATCCTTCAATGTGGTATTCATGCATGCAGCCAAGTATGTTAAAAGGAATTCAATTAAAGGGAGATGTGCAAGATTGATGAATGGAAAAGATTTGCGAAAAGGGTTATTAATCAGTTGAATATCATTATTTGAAGCTCAAATACTGATTTACACCCGAAATATTTCAAACCAATATTTTACTAGATGGGTGTTCAGTTGAACACTTGTGTCGCCCTCTGGTGCTATGTCGGAATAAAAATGCAAGTACAAAAAGGGGCATAACTCCATCAAAGAAATTGGCATCATCTGGAGCATGTTGTCATAAGCAATAGAATTTGAAAGTTTGATGAAAAAATATTAAGAAATGACAAAATTATAGCCAACGTTAAGTTTTCGTGTAAAAATCCAAGTACAAAAAGGGGCATAACTCCATCAAATATGACCTTAACCTTGAGAATTTGGCATCATCTCGAGCGTGTTGTCATAAGCAATATAATTTGCAAGTTTGATAAAGAAATTTTAAGAAATGGCAAAGTTATAGCCAACGTTAAGTTTTCGTGACGGACGGACGGACCGACGGAAGGACAAAGCGATCCCTATGTATCGCCATTTCTTCAAAAGGGCGACACAATAAAAAAGATATATAAATGGTGTTTCCTATCCTATGTGACGCGCATAAGTTAGCTATTTTTGTATTTCCCGCGTAAATCCACGGTGGTTTTTGGGATTGTCACGTGATCACTTCAACCAAAATAAGCATTCGGTGTACCTTGCCGACTATCAACGTCGCCATTTGTTTCAAAATGCCTGGGCCACCACGAATAGTAAGCATGACATTCCCATGATCGCTAAATATAGAATGTATTTTTGTATAGGGATTTCTTCAGCGGATTGCTTTCAAGTCCGGTAAAATGGTAAAATTAACCGAAAACTTCCTCCTGGAGGGTTTGAAATGTAGAAATTAGTAAAAAGTACACGTAAGTGTTACATAGATTAATCTGTTTACGATTTTACCGAGTACACCTGCTCGACCCTGCACATCTCCCTTTAAGACAAAAATACTCATTAAGGATGAAATGTGTGTAACATAAGTAAAACTCCGACACAATCCGCGAATGGAGGATTTAGCATACCGCGTTGATGTAAGTGTGTCAACTGTTAATGTGATGTTCCAATCATGGCTTGATGCTCTACACACAGCAATATCTGGATCGGTAATGCGGCCACCTCTGGATAAAGAAGTTCAGCTACCAGATGTGTTTGGTAACTAACAGTTTAGAAAAGTGAAATGCATAATTGACTGTATGGAGATTTTTATTGACAGACCCACAGCCTTAAAAGCAACATCGCAAACATACTTGAATTACAAAAAACAAAACATTAAAAATCCATCAGGTGCAGTGTCATTTGTGTCCGATGTGTGGGGTGGACGAGTTAGTGACAGAAAAAAAAACACACTTGAAAGTGGGATTTTGGACAAAGAATGCTGTTAGCCGATCGTGGGTTTAATATGAAAGAGGTGTCGGCCAGACAATTTAATAATTCCAGAATGTATGAGGGGAAGGAAGCAGCCGTCTCCTAAGAAAGTCAAAGTGTCGAGGAGGATGCAACGTGCCAGAATCTAAGTAGAAAGAGTAATTCATATACTAAAAGACTTAAAAAGCATGTGTGGGCCAATACCTTTTTCACCTGTGAGGAAATCTTTCACCGTTAATGTACCAATTTAACCTAAAAATGTCTATTTTGAATATATGCTGATAAATGGAACAATAGAATATTGGAAACTAGATTTGTGTTCAGTTGAACACTTGTGACCCACAGGTACTTTGTAAGAATAAAAAGTCCAAGTACATAAAGGGGCATAACTCCATTGAACATTCATCATAACTGTATTGTCATAAGCAATATAATTTGAAAGGTTGATTATGAATTATAAACAAATGGCAAAAATATAGCCAATGATTAAGTTTTCATGACTAAGTCCTAACAAGTGGGAAAAGGGGCATAACTCTATCAAATATGACTTTGGCCTAAAGAATTTGGCATCTTCACGACCGTGTTGTCATAAGCAATATAATTTGAAAGTTCGATGAAGAAATGTTGTATTATTTACAAATAAATAAAGCAGATTTTAAAGCAGTCTTCATGGTGAACAATATTGAAATCATGAAAAATAAAGTTTCAGTATTATTTCAAAGACAGTAGGTGCCGGCAATTATTGACATCAGTAACATCAAATTGTGTAAAGTTCCTACAGAAAGCTATGAGAAATGGGAATTATTACATAATAAAATAAATAATTTGTGAAATGACTTTTGCATCTGTATGTTTATTTTACAAAGAAATGGTCATTAACTACAAAGTTTAGTATTGTTTTGGTGTGACAAATACAACTCATTATTCTTTGAGAAACATTTTACTTAAATTAAACAACAATTAATTTGGTCTCGAGATACTATGATTGTGTTCAAAACCTAATATTTACACTTCAACTGCATCCTCTACGATGAAGTCTCATTCATCTAACGTATCATAATTTCTAATGGTAAACAGTGCGACGTAACAATTTGAAAGGCGTGGCTAAAGTAGAACCGTTGACAATTTATTGGACGTTGCACCGTGTTTTGACGTGTGACGTTGCCGAGCACGCACGTTTTGCCACGAGTTGCTGCGAAAAAGCGTGCCGTCATTCACTTTGTCGTCAACGTGGCTGTTTCAAAAGCCATTCAAAAATGCCGTAATATCACAAATTCTTCTCTTAATTTCTGTATTAATGAGAGTATTTATGTGTGTAAATAGAAGGATTGAATCGATATCTGATGATTTCCATTTGGGTATGTATAACAGTTGAATTGTTTAAAGTACGCGTGAAGCCCTTCGGGCTTCACACACTTTAAACAACCCAACTGTTTTTAATACCCAAATGGAGAACATCGAATATCGATTCAATCCTTAAATAAAGAAATTAAAAAGTCATGCATCTTTCATTTCTGTTTGAAGTGTGATAAATGATTTATAAGAGGCCCTCATCAACCAAGTCTTGGAAACCCTGATAATATCGTCAAAGCTGCAAACTGCTACAGAGCCAGTTACCGTCCAGAAGAGCCCAAGGACATCCACTTTGAGGTAGGATATAATAAATATGCACTTAATCTGTAATTACTGATGAATTTGACACAAACATAGAACAAAAGCCATATGAATGTTTTTGTTTAAAAAGAAAGAATTCAGAAATACATAAAAAACGGTTTTCCATACATACAAAATAGTTGGATGGACTGAATTTGATGGTAAACGAATCCTTAGATACCATTTTATCACATAGTGCTAAATTTTAATGCAGCACGAGTCTTGTTGGAGGGTTAATTTGATGTGTTTTTCGGAAATGGAGTGATTATCTGTTCTTAAAATGACAAAGCGTTTAAGTGATTTAGATTCAAAATGGCAACAAAAATTCAGCTATTCGGACATTCTTTCATGAAACATTTAAAAAAAACCCACGTGAGAGACGATCCAACACTTAGTTACAATTTAAATCTTGAGAGTCCAGCATTGGTGCAATACTCAGGATACAGCGGAGCCTCCATCCCGTCACCATTTGGAGGATATTATGGATTTTAGCCCACAGTCATTCTTGTGGCAGGGACTAATGATTTGTATGACTTAGCTAACACTCCAGAAGCAAAAGCACACAGAATTATGGACCTAGTGGACTCAGTTTTATTTTTATGTCATGTACAAAGGGTAATCATTTGTCCAGTTCTACACCGCAAACAACCAACCAGATATACTCGCTTTTCAGTGGATGTTACTGCATATAATGAAAGGGCAGACATCACAAATGTACGACTTGTCATCTTTGTGTGCTGATTTACCATACGACATTGTATGATCATTGCCCTTGTTCACGTGACATATATGAACACCATAGTAACATTCCTTAGCTTTTCCCACAGCACTGGTGCTGGGTGATTATTTCTTTGCTTAACATTTCCCAAAGCAATGGTGCTTGGTGATTACTTTAGTTATTAACAGATACTTATCAATCCTACTTTTCCTAGCACGAAAAGGTTGGTGATCAGAAATGTTACGGCTCAAAAAAGAGTCGTGTCCAGACAGCTACAATATATTGTGTACAGATTCTTTTAAGTCGTCATCTGCACTGTTCGATTTATAATACTTACTTACTTCCATTACAGTTTTAGCTGTATCTGTATATAGACACCAGTCACATTTGACTCTTTCAACACTTAAGAATAATGCATTTTTGGTTGTTACTTTACATGAGCATTATAATGCATTTCTGATGGACGGAGGTCGAAAGCGCAAGCCGTCAGCAACAGTGGCGAGCTGTACATGCTGTCAAACAACGGGAAAGAAACAACCCCAAAAAGCCAAACCGACTATGTCAGTTATAAGTCATGAATGCTCGGAGTCAAACGGTGATTCCAACAGTCCATATGACAATACTCGGTCACAATCCACTGACAGGAAAGGAAAGTCCACAGAAAACCAAATGGACAGTCATACAACACTCGGTTGAGGAATTGCCAATGTTAGACATACCTGGATCAAATATATCAGATGAACTCTTGACAACACATGCAAGCGGGGTTACAACACCACAGCCATTTGCAGAAGAGGACACATCAGAGACAACAATCTGACCAATCGGAATCAGACTCAGACATAGAAGGCTTCTCTGGGGTCATTAACAAACATATGCATAATATGATTGGCAGTAACACAATACCATATGTTGATCCTGTGTCTACCCCTATTTATACACAAATCCCGTTAAAATTGCAGAAGAAAATCTTGAAAAACAAATACATAGAATTTTTCGACTTGCTACCACTCGCAGAAGGTATCCTTCCATCTACAAATAAGTTTACTCTATCAGTCACACCTATAAGCGTTAGTACTTTGGCACATTATCTTACAGGTTACCCAAAAGCTTTTTACTTGATTAAAGGATTTCAGAAAGGTTTCCGATTAGGTTACACAGGTCCACGAGTTGCTAGTCACCGAACCTTACATCTTGTGCTCAACGCCCACAGATAGTCGAAGCTAAATTGCAAACGAGGTCAAATAAGGTCGCATTAAAGGACCTTTCTCTGATCGGCCTTTTCCCACTCTCTTCAAGCGAGTCCGATTGGACTCCACCCAGCTAAGTAAAAATAATTTATGTTTTTGAATCTACAGGTAAAAAACACTATAAACTTGTTATTTATTTTAATAAATGCCCATTTTTCAATCACACGTATATCTTGTTGTCTATTTTTCCTTACAAGTGTATACTTAGCCATCATGTTTCTCCACAATAGGAAAGAGGCATAAATATTTGCACATGAATTCCAAACTCCTTAGAAGTGAGGCCATTCTTAATAGTCAATCCAGATTATCTATAATATGGAATCCTGCAAAAACAAATTGTGCAAATTGTGCATACCCAAAAATGCTTCTAAATAATCACGACATTCTCCAAGAGCATTGTTATAAATTTCAACACATCTTACTTGCAGAGGATGAGTAAACATTTGGAAGTATTAGCAAAAAGTGCAGATGATAATGATCCTTGTCTTAATTTCAATCTTGTACGGGGTTATCATTGGTGGAGTCTTCTGGAATAATCGTCTGAATGGAAATATAAAGGAATATGATATTGATTCTACAAGAATAATCGTGTTAGAACTACAAGTTAAAAACAAACCTTTATGCCTCATCAACGTTGAAATGCCTTCAACAGTAAAAAAACTGTGATGCAGAATATTAAATTATTATTGATCAACTTTCAGAAATTTATAACAATTTTCAAAATACTCCCTCCATAGTGCTTTGCGGAGACATGAATGTGCAATTATTTACAAATATGTCCATTTTTATAGCGGCCCTATGGCACTAACAACACTCCTGTAATATTTAACAGTATTTCAAAAACAGTTAGCAAACAAGAGACCGTCAAAGACGGGTTATGCTCCATGAAAGGGTACTTTGTCACAAAAACAGTTGTATAAGTATTGAGGTGAATTTTGAAAATAGTGTAGTGCTATAAAATCTGACAATTTTAAAATCCAACTAGAAATAACAAAGTTATGGACCAGACTGTGACCTTGACCTTCAAGGAAGCGACCCAAATGTTGTGTGACATTGTGATCATTTCTGTGAAAAAAAATTTAAATCCAACTATAAATAACGAAGTTATAGACCGTAGGACACAATTTTGCTTACAGGTCATGCTGTGACCTTGACCTTCAAGGTAGTGACCAAAGTGTTGTGCAATATGTCGTCTTGTTATGGTGATCATTTCTATGAAATAATTTTAAAATCCGATTTCGAATAAAGTTATGGGCCTGGCACGATTTTGGTGCAAGATCATGCTGTGACCTTGACCTTCACGGTAGCCACCCAAATGTTGCGCGCGACACGTCGTCTCATTATGGCGATCATTTCTGTGAAATAATTTAAAAATCCAACTTCAAATAAAAAAGGTATGGGCCGGACACGAAACGGAACGTACGTACAGAAGGACTGACAGACAATCCGGCGACTATATGCTACCCCACATTTATTCGGGGAGCATAAAAACAAATGCTTCACATGCTGTAATAAGCAGTATTATTAAGAACTAGTTTTGTTATGCATGTGACACAGATGGGGGAGAAAAAAAAGAACTTAGAAAAACGTCCAAGAAGAGAAGAGAAGTGATCAAAATAACCAAAAAGAGAATTGTTTAAAATAAGGAACAATTTACTTAAAAAACATACAGACAGTGAGACTTGACACTAACAAAGTACAGTACACACAGCCTGGATTCAACAGAACCCGCTCTACCACCGCGGACATAATTCGTCGTTGGGGGCGCACGTAAATGCAATGGAGGGGACATTAAGACGGATTCTATGGAAAATGAAAAAGAAACGAAAGATAGATGAAGAACCACTGCTGCTAAAGAAGATGGAAATGCTGAGGGAAGTTGGCAGGAAGCAAGAAGTGGCACTCCTGCAGAAGATCGCTGCTGCGTTGGCCGCCAGTTATCTGCTGAACTTCACTCAAGCGGCGACGTTAACTACATGCACACTGATTGACATGGACCTCGGCAGCCAGCAGTCAGAGCACAGCCTGAGCGAGGAGACCAGAAAAAACAGCTGCAATGCAGGGAACTTTGCAGCCGACCTGGTTCAAATGATGTTTCCAGAACTATTCAGTCCCAACAACCTCAGGATGTTATACAATTGGCAAGGTGGCGGCAACCTGAAGAAACATGAATTGGATCCTGAAAGGGAAGAGCTGGTTAAGAAGTATGTTGTTTGCATGTTAGGCTCTGTCTAATTAAGGTTAACATTCATCCAAAATATAAGCAAAATTGCTCAATGAATGTAGCTTTCTCATGAACTCAGATCCCTAAGTGTAACCCTGACCTTTGAGTTGGGAACCTGGGGTTTTCACGTATCACTGTCTAGTATGATAGGCCTATACACTGAAAAGTTGAAAGAGGTCGGCAAAATGAATATATAACGGTTCGCCCCACTCTCTATTCGCCCCATTTTAATAATGACTGGCCCCACATTTAATAACAACTCGCCCCACTACCTAAATTCCCGATATGATTGCAAATCATTGCATATTAAACTGTTATAAAGCCTAAATCGTTGTGTGTATACGTGTATGTTGATATTCATGAAAAGCACATGTATGAAAGTAATATTGTTCCTAAAAGTATTAAAGCAATTCCATGTGTGCCGAGTTCGCTTACTGACATAAAACAATCAGCACAATCAGCATATACACATCACTTATTTAAATTTAATATCTTTTACAAATAAATTTTCATAAACAAAACTTTATTATTCGCGAAAAACGGAGATAATAGCTTTGTTGTTAACGTTCAATGTAAAATATTTTAATTACCATGTATTTTAATTGGCGGTTAATCTAGTGAGATTAAAGTAAACAAGTGTTCACTTTTGATTAGTTAATCACTTTACTAATTAAACGAAGCTTTGATCAGGTTAACAGTTTGAAAGAATTGTTTTTAATTGCCAGGTATTTTAATTGGCGGTTTATCTAGTGAGATTAATGTAAACAAAGTGATATTAAAGTAAACAAGTGTTCACTTCTTTAATGAGTTAATCACTTTCCCAATTAAAGGATACTTTGATCAGGTTAACAGTTTGAAGGAATTAAAGGTTAACCGATGTAGAAAGGGGAACCTTCCATTCTACCTTCTCACTACTTTGCTTTTTCAGGAGGCGCACGACGTCAATTTGCAATCGAAGTGGTGAAAGAAAAGAAACTCCGATGGTACCAGACAAAACCGACTAGACAGAATATTTGACCTTTGGGAAAAATACGGGCAACGTGACATTACAACAACTTAATTACTAGACTCATGTGCGGCGTTATATATATGCATTTAGTTTCTGTAAGGTTTACCATTTTTCATCATCATCATCATAATTATCAGACACAATTATCGTATTAACTGTCGGTAATGAATTGATTGAAACATTGTATAACTTTGTTTATTTTTATTACAATAACAAGAGCTGTCACTTGAAATTGACATATGCCCCCGAAATGCAGCTTTGAAATCGAATAGGTATACATATGTAATAAATAAACATAATTATGTAATGAAAAATATGCTTGTGGAAGACAAAGCATACTGCATGCATAAAATGTGAAAGATGAAAGGATCATATGTTTCAAGTCTGTAGTAAATATATAGGTGAATAAAGGTAAATATTACATTTTTTTTTAGAAAATTCTAAGATTATTGGGGGAGATTATCCTGGAAAATGATTATTAGGATTATGGACCTTACTACATATGATGTGGGTAATATGAACAAGAGGGCCATGATGGCCCTTTATCACTCACCTGAGTACAACAAAGTTGTGTTGTACGAGACCCAACGTCTCGATATGGTGAACATTTACACCAAGTTATTTTAAAATCCAATAAGAAACAACAAATCTACAGCTTGGAAAAGAAAATGTTATTTTTAGTAACAGTGACCTTGACCTTTGACCTACCGGCATGGGTATTGTAAGCAACACATTCCCTTGTAATGGTGAACATTTATGTAAAGTTATTTTGAAATCACTCCATTCATTAGGAATTAACAACCCAGACAAGAAAATTTTATTTTTAGTAACAGTGACCTTGACCTTGGACCAAAAGGCATGGGTATTGTACGCGAAACTACACCTTGTCATGGTAAACATTTGAGCAAAGTTATTTTAAAATCCAATGAGAAATAACAAATTTACAGCCTGGACAAGTTTTTCTATTTTTAGTAAAAGTGACCTAGTTTTTGACCCTAGGTGACCCATATTCAATCTCGTCCAATTAATAACTGCGACATATGTCCTGACCAAGTTTCTTTACAATCTGACAGAGTAAAAATGTGACCGCTAGAGTGTTACAAGAAAATTCTATTTTTAGTAACAATGACCTAGGTTTTGGACCCGGATGACCCATATTCGAACTCGTCCGAGAAATCATTGGGACAAACATCCTGACCAAGTTTCATGACAATCTGAGCTAAAAAGTGACCACTAGAGTGTGAACAAGAAAATTCTATTTTTAGTAACAGTGACCTAGTTTTTGGACCCAGATGACCCATATTTGAACTCGTCCGATAAATCATTGGGACAAACATCCTGACCAAGTTTCATGACAATCGGAGCAAAAATGTGACCGCTAGAGTGTTAACAAGAAAATTCTATTTTTAGTAACAGTGACCTATTTTTTGGACCCAGATGAACCATATTCGAACTCGCCCGATAAATCATTGGGACAAACATCCTGACCAAGTTTCAGGACAATCGGAGCAAAAATGTGACCGCTAGAGTGTTAACAAGAAAATTCTATTTTTAGTAACAGTGACCTAGCTTTTGGACCCAGATGACCCATATTCGAACTCGTCCGACAAATCATTGGGACAAACATGCTGACCAAGTTTCATGACAATCGGAGCAAAAATGTGACCGCTAGAGTGTAAACAAGAAAATTCTATTTTTAGTAACAGTGACCTAGTTTTTGGACCCAGTTGACCCATATTCGAACTCGCCCGACAAATCATTGGGACAAACATCCTGACCAAGTTTCATAACAATCGGAGCAAAACTGTGACCGCTAGAGTGTTAACAAGAAAACTCTATTTTTAGTAACAGTGACCTAGTTTTTGGACCCAGATGATCCATATTCGAACTCCTCCGAGAAATCATTGGGACAAACATCCTGACCAAGTTTCATGACAATCGGAGCAAAAGAGTGACCGCTAGAGTGTTAACAAGAAAATTCTATTTTTAGTAACAGTGACCTAGTTTTTAGACCCAGATGAACCATATTCGAACTCGTCCGAGAAATCATTGGGACAAACATCCTGACCAAGTTTCATGACAATCGGAGCAAAAATGTGACCGCTAGAGTGTTAACAAGAAAATTCTATTTTTAGTAACAGTGACCTAGTTTTTGGACCCAGATGACCCATATTCAAACTTATCCAAAAAATCATTGGGACAAACATCCTGACCAAGTTTCATGACAATCTGAGAAAAAATGTGACCGCTAGAGTGTTAACAAGAAAATTCTATTTTAAGTAACAGTGACCTAGTTTTTGGACCCAGATGACCCATATTCAAACCCGTCCGAGAAATCATTGGGACAAACATCCTGACCATGACAATCGGAGCAAAAATGTGACCGCTAGAGTGTTAACAAGAAAATTCTATTTTTAGTAACAGTGACCTAGTTTTTGGACCAAGATGACCCATATTCGAACTCCTCCGAAAAATCATTGGGACAAACATCCTGACCAAGTTTCTTGACAATCGGAGCAAAAATGTGACCGCTAGAGTGTTAACAATAAAATTCCTTTTTTAGTAATAGTGACCTAGTTTTTGGACCCAGATGACCCATATTCGAACTCGACCGAGAAATCATTGGGACAATCTTGACCAAGTTTCATGACAATCGGGGCAAAAATGTGACCGCTATAGTGTTAACGAACTAAGTGTGGACGGACGACGGACATTCATCGATCCTAATAACTCACCCTGAGCCAGCTCAGGTGAGCTAAAAGTGTGGCCTTTACTTGCCAGTTTGTGTACATACACTGTATACATCTAAGGCTCTCTTAAATTTAGTCTTAACATTTTGAGAATGTGCTACAAATTTGTTGATAATTTTCTTGTTGTTGTTTTACTTAAAAAAACAGTGAATAACATATTAAGAAAAGCCTGATTTTCAAAGTGCTATAAAGGAAGAAAGTTTATTTGTCACTATCCATAAAATGACAAAATTTACCCTATAAAATCTTCCAGAGCAAAGTTCTTAATATTGCATAACACAGATCTAAGCAGCAAAGTTCATCAGGTCATTGTCCAGCAACCTACCAGTAATACTGGTAAACATCATACCTAAATATTGCTGAAGACAGGTAGAAATATTGGATTTTGACACTTGAAATTTTCACCCTGCTACTAAAATTTTTGTTTCAAATTTTATCCCTGAACAACCAGTGAATGAATTGTTCAGGAAAGATTGAATTTTAAGATGGTGTAAAGGTTGTGTCAAAATCTGGTTAATAACTGTTGAAATCAAAGGTTAAAAACAGAATTTAAAAGAAAATCAAAGGTTAAAAACAGAATTTAAAAGAAAAAAAATATCCCCAAGGCGGGGTCCCTGGTCAATTTAACAACATGATTTTAATAATTTGTGTAGAAATCATCAATATCAATATTCATACCAAATTTCATGACAATCGGACAAAAAATGTAATGCGTTACCAAAATTTACCTTAGGGTTAGGGTTAGGGTTTAGGGTTAGGGTTAGGTAAAAAGGCCCATAACTCCGCCAAAAATACTCCGATCAGAAATTCCTTAGAATATGCACAACTAGGCTTGGTGACAAACACTCCTGTGAAGTTTCAATGAAATCCCTCAAGCGGTTTAAGAGAAGAAGCGAGGACAAGATTTCGCTAAAAAGGGCCATAACTCAGCCAAAAATAATCCGAGCGGAAATTCCTGAGGATATGCACAACTAGGCTTGGTGACAAACACTCCTGTGAAGTTTCAAAGAAATCCCTCGAGCGGTTTTGGAGAAGAAGCGAGGACAGGATTATTTCGGACGGACGGACGGAGGGAAGGACGGACGGTCCGATTACTATATGCCTCCCTTCGGGGGCATAAATAAAACATTGTTTTGAAATAATTTCTTTTCATTTCAATTTAAATTTGTCCCATCTCCTCCACTCAAATTGAATATGCCAATTATGTTTTTCGCACCTTTTTAAACATGTCACCACTTTTTTCCGGGCAAACTGGCTAGTGAGAATAATGTGTAAATGTGTAATACATTAAAAAATATTTTAGAAAAGAAAAATATGACTTTAAAGTAAATACAAATTTAAATTAAAAAATATTAAATAAGGCCATTGCATGCGCCACATACAAGAGGTCTAGATTGCTGTATTTAAACGTTTGCCTGCAATTCAGGGAAATCGCATCTCCATTTTGCGAATAAAACACTTTTTAGTCGGAAAATCGGCTAAAAAGATAGAAAAATAGGATAAAACGCTTTAAAACTTTGTTTTGCCCTCACTTCTAACTCAAAAACTATCAAATAAGTTAAAAAAACGTGCTTTAATTTTGGTAGGACTTTGTGGCATTTGATATGCATATTTCCTTTTTTTTAAACGAGTGATGCCGGTCTAAGTTTTAATGATTTCACAAATTTTAGCAGAAATGTCAAAAAGTCATTTTATTGAAAAAAAAACTGAATGTGCTATTATGTAATACTAAATTTCACGGTTACTATGTAAGTAATCCACAATTATACATGTGATATATTATCTTAGTTCATGTTTAGGTGATTATATTCAAATCTAACAAGATGAACGCTTTGTCAATGGCTATGGAACTATCTGAAGTCTGACATCCAAACGATTGAGTAATATTTTGAAAGCTATGAACTGAATGCGAGAACCATCCTTTTAAGTGTACTCCGTTCACATAAAAGTGTAGAAAAGAATACACAAGTCTAGAAACATTTCAGTTTAAAAGGAAACAAGAAAGCAACAAAATGTGCAATCCGTGAAGGAGTATTACTTAGAAGGTTGAGTTTTTTTTAAATAAAATGTGTCAGTAGTTACAAACACTATTCTGAATAATATGTTGCATTACTGTACAGAGCCCACAACTCAAAAACACAAATGAATTTTACGGGTAAAAGAATCTACATCCATTCACAATAATGAAGATCAAACATGTGAAATTAGCAAAAATTACATGAGCCAAAGCTTATGTATCAAACTACAATTATGTTGTTGAGAAAAAACACTGTCATAAAAACTCAGCTTTATAAAGTTCTGGAAAAAAAAATCTCCAATCATGTTTTCCTGCTTTGGGTTCCAAGAGCAAAATATTTTTGATGTATCTATTTGAACTAGATGGGTGTTCAGTTGAACACTTGTGTCGCCCTCGGGTACAATGTTGGAAGAAAAATGCAAGTACAAAAAAGGGGCATAACTCCATCTTGACCAAAACAACTTGTCATCATCACGAGTGTGTTGTCTTGAGCAATATAATTAGAAAGTTTCATGAAGAAATATTGAGAAATCGCGAAGTTACGGCCAATGTTATGTTATCATATAAAAATCCAAGTACAAAAAGGGGCTTAATTCCATCAAATGCGAAGTTGACCTAAAGAATTCAGCATCATCATCAGCGTGTTGTCATAAGCAATATAATTTGAAAGTTTCATTAAGAGATATTGAGAAATCGCAAAGTTATTGCCAACATTAAGATTTTGTGTTAAAATCCAAGTTCAAAAAGGGGCCTACTCCATGAAATGTGACCTTGACCTAAAGAATTTGGCATCATCATGAGCGTGTTGTCATAATCAATATAATTTAAAAGTTTCATGAAGAAATATTGAGAAATGGCAAAGTTATAGCCAACATTAAGTTTTCGTGTCAAAATCTAAGTACAAAAAGGGGCCTAACTCCATGAAATGTGACCTTGACCTAAAGAATTTGGCATCATTATTAGCGTGTTGTCATAAGCAATATAATTTGAAAGTTTTCATAAAGAAATATTGAGAAATAGCAAAGTTATAGCCAACGTTAAGTTTTCGTGTCAAAATCTAAGTACAAAAAGGAGCCTAACTCCATCAAATGTGACCTTGACCTAAAGAATTTGGCATCATCATAAGCGTGTTTTCATATGCTCTATAAATTTAAAGTTTCATGAAGAAATGGCAAAGTTATAGCCAATGTTAAGTTTTCGTGACGGACAAACGGACGGACGGACGGACAAAGCGATCCTAATGTATCGCCCTTTCGTGTCAAAATCTTAGTACAAAAAGGGGCCTAACTCCATCAAATGTGATCTTGACCTTAAGAATTTGGCATCATCATGAGTGTGTTTTCATAAGCAATATAATTTGAAAGTTTCATGAAGAAATATTGAGAAATGGCAAAGTTATAGCAAACGTTAAGTTTTCGTGATGGACGGACGGACAGACGGACAAAGCGATCCCTATGTATCGCCATTTCTTCTAAAGGGCGACAAAAAACCAGACAATAATTTTCACTGCCAACACAATAAAAGTAGTAAAATAGTGCTCCAAGGATGTATTCAAATAATTTGCGATAGTATTTTGTTTACGTGACACAGACACATACAAAGAGGAAATACCTTTTGCATCAAAACTCTGGAATCGCTATTTGAAATTTTTAGGAAAACAATACATAATATATTGCTTATTCATCTACAATATGTTATAGTCATCTGCTAAAGCAATGTCATGTTATTTGAATAAAACAGAAAAATGTTTCAACTATGAAACAAAAGGACACAAAGGGCAGGGGGTCCAACGTATTTGGTTTTTACGGAAAAGTAAGTGAGGGACATGTTCTGTGCGGAACAAAATGGCGGAATATTTCGTTATTTTGTGCATTTCCGAAGATATTTTGACCTGGAAAGTATGTTTTAGTCCTTCTCAAATTTCTGAAAACTCGAACTTTGACGAATCTTCACAATATATTGTAGATTAACATATACTTAGTTCAGGTATGGGTTTTTATTGTCCACAAATTTCAGAGTTTGATGCAATAGTTTTTAGGTTTTTTTTGCTTTTGTATATTATGCTTGGTAATATGAGCAATGATTTGACCGAACTCGGAGTGCCAACATTAATACATCCGAAAATAAAATAATTTCTTCACTAAAATTTAGTTACAATTTTAGCCAGTGTCCGACATTTGTCCCCAAACCTTAACAAAATGTTTCCTTCTAGAACATTTGAATTTCGAGACACCATTAATCAAATTTGTTTAAAACGACAAGATGCTTGTGCTGACAGAGAGTTCTGTGTAGAATGCAGTCCGTAAATGTCCTTCATGCAGATACAATGTACTGGGGAGATTGCAGCTTTAATTTTTAAATTAGTGCATTTAAATCTATAGTGTGTACGATATCCAGGTAGGTGAACGTGATTCTCATACAAAGAGGCTTAAGAAAGTAGGAAGACCAATTTTGTCAGCCACTGATGAATCTACCGCATTCGATCGTGTTTCACATTTTCTTCGTAAACAGGATGCTTACCTGATGTCTATAAATGATTATACAGCGGTAAAGCTGAAGACTCTCTTAACAACTTGTGGCAGATTAAATTCTTCCAAAAAGTAGCTTCCAGCGACACAGTATGCTAAAAAACTACTGCCAACAACAGCTGCAGCTAAAACATAGCCTTCGTGTCTACCGCCAAGTTTCAGGTATAGACTAGATACTGAATAATTGGGTTCATCAGTAATTAATATTAGAGTGTTACTACTGAAAACAAGTACAGCCGGCTCCAGCCAACCTTTTGACAGTCATCAGCTGCAAATGTTAAACACACTCCAAAACAAATCGCTGCACATGTAGGAAACACAGCTTAGATTGCTCCATGATAAGAACATAAAAGAAGAATCAATTAAGTCACAAAATGAGTAGACCACTTGAAACTAAATTTGATAATACATGTACTAGTATTGCTACTTCTTAAAATAAGATCTGTGGAAGTTAAACATTTCATAAAACATCTACCACTAGCATTCATTTTTGAGGTTAGAGTAAAAACTTCTCATCATATTAACAGACAAGAAGAACCTTAGAAAGTGCAAAGTTACATTTTAATTTTGATTGCTTCAAAGCTTAAAGTTATTATCTGACATTGATAATTTTAATAAAAAAGTTATAATAAAGCTGCAGCATAAAAATTGACCTCCTGTTAAGAAGCAATTTGGAGTGGGTGGGGTTAATCAACATGAAGCATTGTTGGTAAACTGCTAACAGTAATAACTAGCATTTGTCAATCTCCATACAAGCAGGTGACCCAAGCAAATGCTAGCAATAAATATTGGAAAACTGCTAGAAGTAATTGGCATTTTTCAATCTCCAAACATGCAGGTGGTCCAAGCAAATGCTATCAAAATATGTTGGTAAACTGCTAGCAGTAACTGGCATTTGTCAATCTCCATACAAGCAGGAGACCCAAGCAAATGCTATCAAAATATGTTGGTAAACTGCTAGCAGTAATAACTAGCATTTGTCAATCACCCTACAAGCAGGATACCCAAGCAAATGCTAGCAATAAATACAGGAAAACTGCTAGCAGTATTGGCATTTGTCAATCTCCATACAAGCAGGTGACCCAAGCAAATGCTAGCAATAAATACTGGAAAACTGCTAGCAGTAACTGGCATTTGTCAATCTCCATACAAGCAGGCGACCAAAGCAAATGCTATCAAAATATGATGGTAAACTGCTAGCAGTAATAACAAGCATTTGTCAATCTCCCTACTAGCAGGATACCCAAGCAAATGCTAGCAATAAATACAGGAAACTGCTTTTAGTAACTGGCATTTGTCAATCTCCATACAAGCAGGTGACTCAAGCAAATGCTATCAAAATATGTTGGTAAACAGCTAGCAGTAATAACTAGCATTTGTCAATCTCCCTACAAGCCGGTGACCCAAGCAAATGCCAGCAATATATTTTGGAAAACTGGTAGAAGTAACTGACATTTGTTAATCTCCCTTCAAGCAGGTGACCCAAGCAAATGCTTTCAAAATATGTTGGAAAACTGCTAACAGTAACTGGCATTTGTCAATCTCCCTACAAGCAGGTGACCCAAGCAAATGCTAGCAATATTAATTGGAAAACTGCTAGAAGTAACTGGCATTTGTCAATCTCCACACAAGCAGGTGACCGGAGCAAATGCTAGCAATATTTATTGGAAAACTGCTGGAAGTAACTGGCATTTGTCGCATTTGCTAGCAATATTTATTGGAAAACTGCTAGAAGTAACTTGCATTTGTCAATCTCCACACAAGCAGGTGATTCAAGCAAATGCTAGCAATTTATATTGGAAAACTGCTAGAATTACTTGGCATTGTCAATCTCCATACAAGCAGGTGGCCCAAGCAAATGCTAGCAATTTATATTGGAAAACTGCTAGAATTACTTGGCATTGTCAATCTCCATACAAGCAGGTGGCCCAAGCAAATGCTAACAATGTGATGGAAAACTGCTAGCAGTAACTGGCATTTATCAGTCTCGATACAAGCAGGTAATCCAAGCAAATGCTTGCAAATTGTGTTGAAAAACTGCTCTCACATTTGCCAGCCACCAAAAAAAATAAGAAAAAGTTCTTTGTCAAACCCACTTGCAGTGAGCTTGACTTAGTTGTCACATTTGCGGTCAGTGTATGAGTGTGTCTCGGTGTGTGCATCCGTTAATGCATCCATCTGGATTTGTCTGGCCCATAACTTAAACATGCATTCAGCAATCTTGTTGATATTTGGCATTTATGTTAACCTTAATGACATGGAGTGTTGCAGGCAATCCCCAGGTTACCAAAGGTCAAAGTCACAGTTAAGTGTTCAAGGCTCATGTGAAAGCTTGTCTAGCCCATAACTTTAACATACATTAAGCATTCTTGTTTATATTTGGCATGAATGTTAACCTCAACGACACAGTGTCCGGCACAAACCAAAGGTTGTTATTATTACTTTTTATTAACACAATCGAAGTCAGATAATTACTTTACGCTTTGTAGCAATCAACATTGAAATGTAAATTTGCACTTACTAATGTTCTTCTTGTCTGTTAACCCTTTCCTTGATATATACGCATTTTTAAGCATATGCGACCAGTGTAGATCCAGATCAGCGGGTACATCCGTGCCGTCTGATCAGGATCTGCACTGGTCACATTTTGGTCAGAAATAACCCAATGAATCAAAAAGCAAACAGTTTAGATCCTGATCAGACGGCACGGATGTGCTGGCTGATCTGGATCTAAACTGTTCGCCCTAGCAATAAAGGTGTATCTATATAGGGGTTAATATGACAAGAATTTTTACTCTTACCTGAAAATGTTTGCTTGTGTCGACGTTTTATGAAATGTTTAACTTTCACAGAACTTTTTTTTGGAAGTAGCAATACTAGTATTATCAAATTTAGTTTCAAGTGGTCTACTCATTTTGTGGCTTAACTGATTCTACTTTTATGTTCTTAAAGCAGATAGCACCTCTTATTCCCTGCCTATCACGGAGCAATCTAAGCCTTGTTTCCTACATGTGGAGCGATTTGTTTTGGAGTGTGTTTAACATTTTGCATCTTATGACTATCAAAAGGTTGGCTGGAGCCGGGTCTTTATTATTTTTTCAGTAGTAACATATATTCATGACATATAAACTTAACCCAGTTATTTATTATCTAGTCTATACCTTGGGGGTAGACAAGAAGTCTATGGTATTTTGCTGCTTCTGTTGTTGGCGGTAGTTTTTTAGCATACTGTGTCGCTGGATGCTAATTTTTGAAAGAATTTAATCTGCCGCAAGTTATTAAAGAGTGTCTTCAGATTTACTGCTGTATAATCATTTATTGATATCAGGTCAGGCTCCTGTTTACGACATTGTGAAACAGATCAAATGCGATAGATCTATCAGTGGCTGACAAAATTGGCCTTCCTACTTTCTTAAGCCTCTTTGTATGAGTATGAGAATCACCTTCACCTACCTGGATATTATACACACTATACTGTATATTTAAATGTACTTATTTAAAAATTAAAGCTGCAATCTCGGAAGTACATTGCATCTGCAAGGACATTTACTGACTGAATTCTACACAGAACTCTGTCAGCACAAGCATCTTGCCATTTTAAACAAATTTGATTAATGGTGTCCTGAAATTCAAATGTTCTTTAAGAAACCTTTTGTTAAGGTTGGGGAACAAATGTCACAAATGATGGACACTGGCTTAAATTTCATAATGAATTAAAAAAAATACTCAGCTAGATTTTAGTGAAGAAATTAATTTATTTTCTGATGTATTAACCTTGGAACTCTATGTTCAGTCAAATTATTGCTCTTATTACCAAGCATCTACAAAAGCAAAAGAAAACCATTTTGCATCAACATTCGTGGACAATAAAAACCCATACCTGAACTAAGTATATGTTAATCTACAATATTTTGAAGATTCATAAAAAAGTTCGAGTTTTGAGAAATTTGAGAAGGACTCCCTTTATGTCTATTTTTGGTTTCATAGTCAAAACATTTTTCTGTATTATTCTAAAAATCTGGCATTGGTTTTGCAGATGACCATAACATATTGTAGATGAATATTTACATGATATCTTTATTGTTCTAAACATTTCAAGCATCGATTCTGGAGTTTTGATGCAAAAGGTATTTCCTCTTTGTATGTGTCTGTGCCACGTATATAAACTATCGCAAATTATATGAATACAGTCTCAGAGCACTATATAACTACTTTTATTGTGCTGTCAGTGAGAATTAATGTCTGGTTTTAAACAGATACAGAAAAAATATTTTGCTCTTGAAACCAAAAGCAATGAGACATGATTTTTTCCTGATTTTTTTTAAAGCCGAGTTTTAATGATAGTGTTTGTTTCGCAACAACATAACTGTAGTTTGACATATTATATAGATCAGCTTATTCATATGTGTTTTGCTAATTTGATCTTCAGTATTGTGAAGGGATGCAAATGCTTTTACTTGTAAAATTCATTTGTGTTATTGAGTTGTGTGCTATGTACAGTATATGCAACATATTATTCAGAATAGTGTTTGTAATTATTGACTCATTTTATTTTGAGAACAACTCAACCTTCTAAGTAATACTCCTTCATGGATTTTGCATTATCCCACGAAGGAAAATGTTTGCAACCCCTTAAGCTCTGTTCTCTGTTAAGTGCCACAAAACTGTCAGTCCCGACAGAGAAAGAAAACCCTGAACGCAAGTTGCACTGCTATATAAACAAGTTGCCCTGCTGTATAAATTATTGTTGTTTTTTCGCTTTCTTGTTCCCTTTTAAACAATGAAATGTTTCCCAACAGATAGAAAACCCTGAACGCAAGTTGCACTGCTATTTAAATTACTTTTGTTTTACCCTTTCTTGCTTCCTT